>CM060918.1:275905805-277342055 GCA_030737875.1 Allium sativum
TATTTAATCCATAATACTTCAACATAACTTATTTGATCCATAATTCATTCAACAAACAAACCAAGATAGGCAAGACAAATTAATTCATAATTCATACATAACTCATTAAGCATAATTCAGCAAATTAATTCATTCATAATCCACAATTCATTCCTAATTCGTTTGATGACTATTAGTTCATTTTTATTATTTTTAAAACATTGTTACAAACTTATAGTTCATATTCATTTAACGAATTTTTTTAATTCATTCAACAAATTAAGTAACCAACAAATAAATTATAATATTTAAACGAAACAAAGTAATCAACAAATATTAAAAATTAAAATAAACATTAAATTTACATGTTTGTAGTTGGAAATTGGAAAGCTTGAAATGGATATCAGGATATGGATGAACAACAATTCAACTCAACAAGTCTTCCTACAATTTGAAGACCACTGTCCCACAATAAGTGAACAATAAGCTTGAAATGAAGACCGCTACTTGCAACCTACTAGTCCAATAATCCTTGCTCCTATTCTATGTCCCGCTGAAAATTGAAGGCAGCCCTCTCCTGCAAATGAAACAATTCAGTCCAATTTCCAAGCAAAAAAATTGAAATTGCAAACTAAAAAAAAGGAATTTTGTAAACTGAAATCGAATTCGAAATTGCAAAATTACTTACATTAGTTCTAAGAGTACGATTTAAGGGATAAGATCGAATTCAAAATCCAAATGAAATCGCAAATTGAAATAAGAGAGCAGTAGCAGCAACCGTCACTTTGTTGCGGTGAAGGAGAAGCCCTAGGCTGAAGCGATCAAAGTTGAAACGAGAGGCTGGAGCAATGATTTCTAAATAACCGTAAAAAATCGATTTTTTTGTTCCTCCCTTACGCGATAATGACCTAGGCATTTGTCTTGCCTGCTTTAGGCATGGGTCGGGCCTGCATATTCCCCAAAGCCATATGAAACATCTTTCGATTCTCTGTTTGAATCTCTTTTCCTTTTCTTTTCAGCATGACTGGGAAACCGAATATTCCCGAGGGCGTTTAGATGCTGGCTTGGTTCTGTAGATATCTCAAGGTTACGACATATGCCGAAGGCCAAGCAAATACCCCTACCCTAACTACAGCTGTTGTTCCTCCTCCGCGAGCGGATAATTTCTCCAAGATATGCAAGGATTTCTGGGCTATGGGAGAAAAGCCTTTTCGAGGAACTGAGACCTTTGTGGAAGCAAGGAATTGGATGAAAGAGACGGAGGATTTGTTGGGGATCTTTGAGGTTGACGATCGTAGGAAGATTCAGTTGGCCGCTTGGCAACTAAAAGTTGAGGCTTCATTCTGGTGGGAAGTGATGCAAGCAGGGCGTCCAGTTGAGACTTGGGATGATTTCCAATGGAGATTTGAACTAAAGTTTCTTTCTCAGACAAAAGAGAGTATGCAAATGGAAAGGTTTCTGGCACTTAATAAAGGAAGCATGTCTGTCAAAGAGTATGTCAATAAGTTCAATCAACTGGTGAGGTTTGGTTTGGAGCTGGTGAATACCCCGCACAAGAAAGCTTTGTGGTTTGGAAGAGGATTGAATGAACCCCTCCATGGATTGGCTATGTCTCATATTCTGATGGGGGCAACTTTCGAGAAGCTCGTTGATATGGCATCGATGCATGAAGAAGATAAAGGAGAAAGGAAAGAGGCTAAGACTGATGAGATGCAAAACAAAAAAGTGTGTCCCAAGAAAGAACAGCAACAACAAAAGAAAGGCTAGAAGAATGACAAAGCTCAAGGCAACAGAAAATGTCATGGTTGTGGAAGAGTAGGTCATTTGATCCAAGATTGTAGGAAAAGGAAGAATGCTTGTTTCCACTGTGGTAAGGTCGGATACTATTCTAGGGAGTGCCCGAAGAAGCAAGGACAGGGCCAAAAGGCAAGATCGTCTAGAGGGCAGGTTTATGCTCTCGAGGCCAGTGTATCAGACACAGGTAGGAAATTTTCTGTTGAAGTATGATTTCTCTTTCTAATCATCCTGTTAGCACTCTTTTTGATGCTTCGCATTCTTTTATATCTGATTCTATGATTGAGTCTCTGCACCTTAGTACTAGTATGGTTTCAGATGCCATTATTGTCTCAAACCCCATTGGGGGTACGACTATCTGTCTATGATTTGTTGGGGTTTGAGGATATCGGTGTTGGGCATCGAGTTTGAGTGCGACGCATATGTGCTTGGTTTTATGGGCTATGGTTTGATTCTAGGGATGAATTGGCTAGCCATGTATGGTGCCATTCTAGACTGTAAAAAGATTTTTAAGTGGGGGAGAATGTAACAACCCATAATTTTCAGTATATTTAAATTTAGATTTAAATTAAATAAATGGAATAATATTGGATAAGAATCAAATTTTGTTGATTATAATGATGATTATTTAAATTGAGTATAAATAGATTTTAAATTTAGTTTCATATAGAAAATGTTGTAATTGGAGAATTAATATATAAATGCTTAAATAAAATTTAGGATTGTTTAAAATAAAAGGGGAATTCAAATTGGTAAATGGTGAAATTCTGAGTTATTAACTTATAACTGAAATTCAAATCTAAATTCAAATAATCAAATTTAGGAACTTAAAAATTTGTGAAATCGTATTATATAATTTATTTAAGTTATAATTAGATTTAAATGGAATTTGATGAATATTTAAATTGAATTAAAACAGTTAAATGAAAATTGAATATTTTATTAATTTATTAACTATGGAATTTAACTATTTTGGTGACTGTCTCGAAATTCAATGAAACCAGTTTCATCGGACCGGAAAGTGAATTATGGTAGAATTTCAAATTTTGGTACAATCGGACTTGTAATTTGATCGTACGAGAGAAAATGTGAAAGAGATCAATGTAAATGGATAATTGTGTGTTTCTAACATTGGGCTTCTATAATTATATAAATAAAACTTCATATCCACTTCACCAGCCCATTTTCATTCACGTATACCTTTCCATTTGCTTCCTTCTTTTCGATAATGGCTGAAACAACTTCCTAATCCTAGATCAGATAAAAATACAAGCTTTGAAATCAAATCTTCATAAACCATAGCAAACTATATACCAGATCGAAGGCCTCGACGATACGAAGCTATGGGTACTCTCCTTTCGACATGTAGTGACTGAATCGGCCGGAATCAGCAATCAATGGTGTTGATTTTCGAAACCTAGGCTTGGATTTTGGGAGTTTTCGATTCGGGAGTTAATCGGAGAAATCAAGACCTGGGTATTGTAGAGAATGGTTGGTGGAGTTGAACGAAGGTAGTAGCATGGCCTGAAATGGTTGGTGGCATCGGAGTTTGGTGGATGGGGGCCCGATTTCTGTTCCGTTCAAACCCGTCGACGTGGGGTCCATCGACCATCGGAGATATTGAGGTGATTGGGGCAGGTGCGACTTTCAAGGAGCTACATGTTGGTGGTGGTCTGAAGGTTCCACGTGGTCGGAATCTCGAGCTATAGGCGGTCAAAGATTGATCGGGTGATGGGGTTTTTCCGGTTATGGGTACTGTAGCAGAAGATAAAGGAGCGGGAGAAGGTTTTGGGGAAGAGCTGACGTGGCAAACCGGGTTTGCGTGAGAATTTTTTTTTATATAAATTCAAAATTCAAACACTTAAACATTGATAACTTTTACATGCGAACTTGGATTTGGACGCGGTTGGGTGCGTTGGAATCGTGGCGAGATTGCGGACGATCTAAGACTGGTTTGGCTGTGTTTGGAAACATAAACATTTTGGGCTTTAGTTGGGTGTTCGATCCACCAAACACCCAAAGGTGAGTGATTCTTCGCTCACGATTAACTGAATTATTCACATTTTTATTGAATTAAATTATGAAATAAGTTTGGTCGCATGGTTGTGATTGATTGTTGTTTTGTTGATTAAATTAACATGCAAGTGTGTTAATATGCAAATGGAAGTCGATAATTAGTTATTTAAATTAAATTTCTAATTTAAATCCCGACCCTTGGTAACCAGTGAAATGATTTAAATTACCGTTTGAATAAAATGGTTGTGATGGATACTTTGGTTGTTTAGTTACTGAATTGACATTGATATTGCTAATTTTTCGTCATTCAGTTTATGGATATGTATGCTTATTTTGACGATTAATCCCATCTTAATCTTAGATGTTACGGGCATCGAATAAACCCGGGATTAATCGATTTAAAATAAATTAAGAACACAGGTTGGAACAAAAAATATCTGTGACCCTTATTTGGATTGAAATGATATACATCCATCCCTGAAATTTCGAAAAATTAAAATCACTGGGCCATAGGATAGCAAATTATATATGGACATTGGTTGGTTAAATGATTTTTGTTATATTCGAAAATCTATTTGATGAAAATTTTATTTAAAAGAAAGGTGTCGATTTTGATAAATTTTATCTTTCCTTTAACATGAACCTTGGATGTTAATAAACTTGCCTAGGGAATGATCTAAACAAATTGAGATTTGTAAAAATGGGATTTTGAATATCTCATGGAGTTTCCAAATTTACAGTAAGAAGCGAAATTGATAAATTCCATGAATTGAGTCTTGAAATGTAAGTTATTTGGGATACTTGAAATTTTCTTGGAATTTGGCATGAATATGAATTTGAATCCTTTAAATCGAACGGGTTATTTGAACAATGTTGAAAATGAGATATTGAATTTAATGAACTCCAATGAGTCTGGAATATAGATTCAAGTATTTGGAATTCGGCAGAAAGGGACAATTATGGTTTAAATTTTTTTTTATTTACAAAGATTCTATATATATACATACTTTGCTTGTTTACAAAATAAACTATTTCATTTCTTAAAAATTAATTATTTAAAACTTTCTAACCTATAACTATTTTAATATAAATAAATTTTTCTTTATATTTTATTATTCAAAACTATCTAGTAAATTTTAAATTATGTATATACATAGGGTTTTAAATTACCTTATTTTATTTTTACTATTTTATTATATATATAATTATTTATATAAAGATTTTTCTTATAAACATCTACTTTTCATAAGTATATTTTATGATTATAAATTTCTTCCGAATGGGGAAATGTTTGGATTTAAACCGTCAGTTCAAATGGAGTTGAGATAAAGCTACTTTCAATTTTTAAATATGAATTGATTTGTAAACCGATTATAATATGGAAATGTGAATTATATTCTACTTGAATATAAATTTATTCTTAAAGGATTTAATGAGTTATGAAATATATATGTATTCTATTTGAATATGAATGGATTTTGAACATAAATCGATTTGGAGATAAATATAATCTTTGACATGGAATATATTCTACTTGAATATAAATCGATTCTTTAAATATTATATGATTGTGATATAACGATATGAAATGTATTCAAATTCAGAATATAATCGATTTTGGAATGATTAGGATATTATGATATGAAGTTATATTCTGTTTGAATATAAATTGGGTTCGAAACAAAACATGGTATTTTGGATATAAAGCGAACCTTTGTGAAATGTAAAAGAAACAATCGATGTGGAAAAATGTAGGCGTTGGTTGTTAAAGAGACCGGAGCCGGTAAGTGGCATACTCTCTGTCAGTGCCGATACCACTTTAACAATTGTGCACGTGTTGAAGTATCCAGAACAAAGTATGATGAATGGAAGGCAATGATTGGATCGAGGAATGCAAATGATGATGAAATAGTCCTTACCTTCGGGTCAGAATTAAAATGACTAAAACAGGAGCTATACCGTAACTAATAGAGGTAGCACCTCTGATCGAATACATTTCTTCGATATTGTTCTATAACTATGATGATCATGATGATTTGGGCGCGTTTGATTTGGGAGTGTGTTTCGAGGTAGGCGGTAGTGGCTGCTACGCGTTACCACCGGTCCCGGAGTGCAATTGGTAGAATCCTACCCTGGATATCGCCTCGAGTGCCTTGTCATATTTATCCTTATCGAGCCCCTACGATTTTGATTTGTATCATACTTATGGAGTGCCCTCTGATGCCATCAGTTACGGTGGGTTTACGGTACTGTATAGACTACGGTATTATAAACGGTGTAAGGATAAAAATATTATCCCGCTTATGCCATTTTCATATGTTTACTTTACTGAATATACATTACAGTAATAACATATTATACTATGTATGTATTAGTTTAGAGGATCCTTGAGAGATGGAAAATCCCGTAACATCTCTTGAGTTACTGCACCCACGACACTCAGGTTATTTCGTATTTTAATTTGACTAATATGAGAATGATTTAGTGTTGATCCGAGTGTTTGTTGTGTTTTCTTTTTATGCAATACGCTCGGGTCAGCAGAAGTTGCAGTTAGCGAAGATTGCAATAGCTTGGAGGATGAAGACGAGGATTTGGTATATATATATCAATTTTAAGTATGTTTTTCTGCTGTACTTTATTTCTGCTGCATTACTGTATATATTTGTATTAGTGTAACTCTGACGACTGGAAAATGTAACTCGAATGTATATGTTTTAAATGCTTTTGAACCATTATTTGTTTATTATATTTTGTCCTTCCACTGTGAGCTTCCGTGATTTTTTTTTTCTTTCCTTCTTTTTCCCAATAACTAACTGTGTTAGTGATTTTTTTGGGTCAACATGTGTGGTTTATTGTTGATTTGAACGTCAAAAAAATCCAGGTCGTTACAGTTGGTATCAGAGCTAGGTTAGCGATAAACTTGGTTCTGTTTGGGAATTAACTCATTAGAGATTGGGTTATTAATGCCCTAGAATAAGTTTGAGTGCATATATGAGAGAGCGTACTTGTATTTTGATATAAAAATGGTTTTATATTTTGTTGATTTGTTCTGTTGAATATTTATAGATTTTGATCAATATATGGGACGCCATGGTATCGATAGGAATTTCTAAATAATCGGACAGAATGAATCGACATAATATGGTTTTCGATTATATTTTTAATATATCAAATATATGTTATTGGTTTTATGTGTATATACATTCGTATTAGTAGGTAGTAATATTAAGTCATTATCCATTATGGTTGATTTGATAATAAATCTAATGGAAAATTTAAATGGTTTAAAGAAATTTGGAAATGAAATCTTTTGAATATAATTGGTCGCAAAATATGTTTGCATATAAAATAGGAACGAACTTGAGAACTCGATTTCGGGGCTTTTGAAAATAGTTTTGCCAAAGCTTTGAAATAATGATGTATTACGAGAAATAGTTCTCGACGTAATTTTCAAAATATTTTAAATGAAATGAGTGTGATCCCTTCTTGGACCTCAGAAATGACTTCGGTAATGAGTGCACGCATTATCGATGTTTATTTTGAAGAGTTTAAGTGGGGGAGAGACCGCTCGATGATTATTATAATGTGTTGACAAAGAATTTTGAATTTAATTTCCTATGGTATAAATTTTTATTAAAGTATTAGTATATATAATTTAAGGTTGAATATAAATTATGCCTGGATCGAAATTCCTATGTTCTTGGTTAATTAAAGTTTGGATTTAAATTTTTATATGGGTATGGTTTCTATAAAATGGTGTAAACACATTTGTTATCCCAAACTTGGTTTATAAAACCCGAAATCGAGTAATTAGGTTCATATTGACTGATGATATTGATTTATATACTAAGGTACTCAATTCATTGAATTCGATAAATCTAACTTAGGAAATCGAATAATAATAGTTCGAGGACTAAGTATAAACTTGAGTCATGAATAATCCTTAATTCAATTCATGATTTGTGAGTCGAATGAATAGATTTAGTAATGGAATAAGATTTAATTTAATATGAAAATTGGAATAAGTGAATGAGAATGCTTAAAGGAATGAATAGATGTGATAAAACAAGAGAAATGAAATGCAAATATAAAATTTGACTTATTCGGAATAAGATAATAGTTAAACGAATTCTAAATTGGAATTTGAGGTATCGAGATGTGAAATAAAAATAAATTTAAGTTGAGTTGGGTGGATTTAATAAAATGAAATCAACTTAGAGAAATAAAATAAGTCGATTTAGAATTTATATAGATAGTTGGGTTGAGTAGGTAAAACTCGATCCATACTAAAGACTAATGGGAAAATAAGTAAATAGAAATTTGGTAAACGAGATAAAATAAAACGGTTTATAGACAACCATAACTAATTTTAACCCATGGTATAGATTCAAGTTAACTAAATAGAATGAAGAAATGAAATAAACTTGAAATTGAAAATATGAGATAAGGTGTTGGAAATATGAAATCGAAGTCTAATTTATTAAAATTAGGATATCGAAAGAATTGGAACTAAGTAGATTCAATTAGACAAATAAATTAGTATAAATGGAACAAAACTCGAGAAATTTAAATCGGTCGATTTAGAACCAAATTTAAATGAATGTAAAAAAGGTCAAATGAATAATGATTTAACATTTATAAAAATCAACAGGCAATTGAAATATGGAATAAGGCTAAATTTGGTCGAGTCATGTGAATTTACTCGATAAGAGTTAACTTAGAAGACCGTATAATGATCGATTGAGAATTTAGTACTAAGGGAAGAAATGAGTGATAAATTTTGGCAAACTGATTTATGGTAATGAATTACAGATTTAGTATAATTAAGTTAGTTGGAAACGTTCAATGAATTCAAGTTTTATTCGAAATTTAAATGCTTAAAATGAAACGAGAAACGAATAGAAAATATATTGGAATGAAATAAGCAATTGTATATGAATTCGTTGCTCGGAAAATGAAGTAAATGTAAAAATTTGAAGGAATGAACAAGAACAAACAGAATGGATGAGTTGCAAGCGAACTTAATATAAGATGGGGGATAATGGAATATAAAGAATGAAATGGAAGGTATTATAAATAAAATGAATATGAACATATATTTAAATAATAAAAGGGTAAATCATATTATGAAAATAATGGAGCAATAACTCATTCTATATGGCTAAGTTTTACTAAAGTTTCAGAATTCGAAGGCTTGAATTTCAAAGTAAAATCAATCAACGTTTATGCGAAAATCTAAAACATTCGATAGGCTGAAGAAAAAGGACCATAACTTTTGAATGGATGATCGGAATTCGACGATTCCGGACTTTTTTAAAACCTTAGAAACCGAGCTAAAACTTTTGTTAATCGAGCCATGCCGAAATTTCCAAGTTTACTAAGCTGAAATTCAAGTTTTAGTCGTAGTACTATGTACAGGAAATTTAAAACTGAAGCATATGTTGATATTATTTTGACCATAACTTCCTAACGGAGCGTCGGATTTTGATGTGCGAGTGCAATTCGGAAAGCCCAAGATGTAAATTAAAACTTTAGTTTAATATGTTTTGTAAAGTTCCAATGTTTAAAGGGTTAAAAATTGGGTTGAACAATTCAGGCCTGCAATTTTTGTGTATGGGCTGAAGCGTTCGCTTCCACTAAACCAGTCATAACTTTTGAACGGATTATCCGAATTCGACGAATCCGGACAATTCGGAAAGCCTGAAACGAATACTATAACTTTTGCTTGTGTGATTTAGTCAAATTCCAAAATTTGATAGGTGATAAACCTGGATTTGTTCGCAGGCCTATCTCGAGTATCATGGTTTTGTGGTTGAAATGTTAATATATGTTGTATAAGTTGTGTACATTCGCTATTTATCATATATATGTTTAATGCTTATGCGTATGTGAGTTTGTAGCAGGTGTAAGGAAGTCGTGCTACGCTTTGGAGCTCGCTTACGCTAAATATTAAAGTGCTAAGGTAAATAAATCCGCAAATAAACGCTAAAGGAGGTGCGTATTTGTGTTGCATAGTTTGGTGGTTTATATATATATGTTTTCCCCGTTTTTGGGATGCCTCATCGTGTGATGGGATGAATATTTGATTTTTTATACATATGTGATTTTTCCGGACCTCTCCGTACAAAGGAGATGCTACCGAAATTTTCCGTGATTTCGGGAGTTAAAGAAAATTTATGAAGTTTTACAACTATATAACTTATTTTATAAATGTTATTTTATAGGTATGAATTCGAATGTATGATTTGTTTAATACCTTATTCCATTCTCTTTTCAAGGACGAAAAGATTTTTAAGTGGGGGCAACAACCCATAATTTTCAATATATTTAACTTTAGATTTAAAAAATTTTGGCAAAATTTGATTCTTATCCAATATTATTCCATTTATTTAATTTAAATCTAAATTGCCAAAATTCAGATTTAAATTAAATAAATGGAATAATATTGGATAAGAATCAAATTTTGTTGATTATAATGATTTTGATTGTTTAAATTGAGTATAAATAGATTTTAAATTTAGTTTCATTTAGAAAATGTTGTAATTGGAGAATTAATATTTAAATGCTAAAATAAAATTTAGGATTGTTTAAGTTAAAAGGGAAATTCAAATTCAATTTGGTTAACGGTGAAATTCCGAGTTATTAACTTATAACTGAAATTCTGATCTAAATTCAAATAATCAAATTTAGGAACTTAAATTTTTTTGAAATCGTATTATAGAATTTATTTAAGTTATAATTAGATTTAAATGGAATTTAATTAATATTTAAATTGAATTAAAACAGTTAAATGAAAATTGAATATTTTATTAATTTATTAACTGTGGAATTTAACTGTTTTAGCGACTATCTCGGAATTCGATGAAACCAGTTTTATCGGATCCGGAACAGTGAATTATGGTAGAATTTCAAATTTCGGTACAATCGGACTTGTAATTTGATTGTACGGGAGAAAATGTGAAAGAGATCAACGAAGATGGATAATTGTGTGTTTCTAACATTGGGCTTCCATAATTATATAAATAAAACTTCATATCCACTTCACCAGCCCATTTTCATTCACGTATACCTTTCCATCTGCTTCCTTCTTTTCTCTAGTGGCTGAAACAACTTTCTAACCCTAGATCAGATAAAAATACAAGCTTTGAAATCAAATCTTCATAAACCCTAGCAAATTATATACTAGATCGAAGGCCTCGACGATACGAAGCTACGTGTACTCTCTGTTTCGACATGCAGTGATGAATCGATCGGAATCAGCGGTCAAAGGTGTTGATTTTTGAAACCCTAGGCTTGGATTTTGGGAGTTTTCGATTCGGGAGTTAATCAAAGAAATCAAGACCTGGGTATTATAGAGAATGGTCGGTGGAGTTGAACGAAGGTAGTAGCACGACCTGAAATGGTTGGTGGCGTCGGAATTTGGTGGATGGAGGCCCGATTTCTTTTCTGTTCAAACCCGTCGACATGAGGTCCATCGACCACCGGAGATATCGAGGTGACTGGGGCAGGTGCGACTTTCAAGGAGCTACATGTTGGTACTGGTCTGAGGGTTCCAGGTGGTCAGAATCTCAAGCTAGAGGCGGTCAAAGATTGATCTGGGGATGTGGTTTTTCCGGTTACGGGTACTGTAGCAGAAGATAAAGGAGCGGGATAAGGTTTTGGGGAAGAGCTGACGTGGCAAACCGGGTTTGGGTGAGAATTATTTAATTGATTTTTTTTATAAATTCAAAATTCAAATGCTAAAACATTGATAACTTTTACATGCGAACTCATATTTGGACGCGGTTGGGTGCATTGGAATCGTAGCGAGATTGCGGACGATTTGAGACTGTTTTGCCTGCATTTGGAGATAGAAAACTTTTGGGCTTTAGTTGGACATTTGATCCACTAAACACCCAAAGGTGAGTGATTCTTCGCTCATGATTAACTGAATTATTCGCATGTTTATGAATTAAATAATAAAATAAGTTTGGTCGCATGGTTGTGACTGATTGTTGTTTTGTTGCTTAAATTGACATGCAAGTGTGTTAATATGCAAATGGAAGTCGATAATTAGTTATTTAAATTAAATTTCTAATTGAAATCCCGACCCTTGGTGTAACAACCCAGAAAATTAGAGCCAATTTAAAAATTTTAATTTGGCTATTTTAATGAATTTGGAGTAATTGAAATAATTTATTTTAATTAAATAACGAGTTAGAAATAGCGCGACAGTTTGAAAATTTGAATTCGAACTTTGACTAAACGTACAGGATGCAAAATAAAACGGATTTTAGTGAAACCAAAAATATTTAAATCTATTTAAGAATATCTTTCTAGCGAATCTGAAAAATCGAAATTTCATTGCGGGAATCAAAAGTTATGGCTAATTGAATATTCAGAATGGCGTTATGGAATAAATATAGCCCTTCAAAATAGACATTTTGCAAACGACTTCCGTTTTCGACGAAACCACTTTTGTTGGATCCGGGATGTCAATTTATTGCTAGATTTCAAATTGCATAATTTTGGAATTGATATGTAAGCCTGACAAAGGAAAACGTGTTTGGTTGATTTTAGTCAAATTGGATCGACAAGAAAATGGCCATTTTTTTAATGGTCTCAGAATTCGACGAAATCAATTTTATTGGGACCGTATCATCCTGCAATAGCTAGATTAATTTTTCGGGAATTTTTAGAATCAGTATATGGCCCCGGCAAATTAAAATGTACGTTCAAATCCAAATTTGAATGTTTTATATTTTAATTTGAAGAACAACTGACTGTAACAGTCGAATGGGCTTACGAAACATATTCCATTGTGTCCGGGATAGGGGTATTTAGCTAGGGGCGACAGTCGTTGGGTTGGATTGGAGTTCATGTGAAGAAACCCTAATTTTTGAAATATATATATGGACCAATTAAATATATTCTTTCATTATTTAATTTTATAAAAAAATCAGAAAACCCCGTATATATCTCTCATCGATGGTGGAAGGTGTTCTTTTCTTCCCGACCAAATTCCAGCCAAATCACGCTGTATTACACCTCGCCCCATTTCAATTTTGAAGACCTTCCTCCCCTCTTCAAATCCATATCAGGAGCACCACCCCTCGTCGCTCCATCGTCGAGAACAAGCTCCCCGAAGTCACGCACTTCAGTGCGCCACCCTGCCTTCCACGTCAGATCAAAGTGGGCCCTCCTTGCCATCGATCTGCGCGCCTTTTGGCCCCCTTCCACGTGGCAGTGCTTGATTCCAACATCGTGCAACCGTTTGTGCTAAAAATCAAAATCTAATTTTGAAGCTTCTCCTGAGGTATACGACCTTGGTTTTTAAAATAGAATATAACAGTTTTAAGTGTTGCAAATCATGTTTTCAAATAAAAATCATATCTTTTTGCTATGTTGTCGAAATCCAGTGAAACCAGAGACATCGGACTCGTAGCGACGTCATCTACATTCTAGAAGAAGCTAGAACGTATTCCGAGCTCGCTACAAATTTCAAAAGGATTAAAATCGATGTGAGACTTCTAAATTCAAATATGGGATGGAAATGCGCTGTATAAATTATACGAGCGAAGTATAAGTTATATATGCGTTGTACACCTCACGTATGAGCGTTGTATAAGTTATATGAGCGATGTATAAATTATACATGCGTTGTAAAAATCATATATGTGTTGAAATGGAAATGAAATATATTTACATATGTATATATATATACTCCCCTCGTCCACAAACCATAGACGATATGAATTGATTGTGACTGGCATGAAAATTGGTTAATAATGCGAATGGTTGAAAATTAATTGATATGGCGAATGGTTGAAAATAATTGTTTGTGGTTGAAAGTAATGGTTTGTGGTTGAAACATTGGAATTGTTTGTGGAAAATTCATATGATATGAAATTGATCTTAGATCATTTAGATGAGCCCCTTATGGAACGCCGTGAGGCCTAAGGTAGTGCGAGGAGCCGTACTCGGGACGGTGCCGGTTTTAAACCCCCTACCGTTATGCTGTCGAAATTTTCAGAAATATTCATGTGTTTGAATTATTTTCATGTATTGAATTATATTCATGTGTTGAATGAATTGTTTAGAGAATAAAAATCACATTTTTATTATGCGTATGAAGTATACGAAAAATTCATGTGTTGAATAACATTCATGTGTTGAATAAATTCTTTGAAAGACAAAAATCACATTTTTATCATATATATGGACTATATAAAATATTAGTGTTTTTAATAAATTGTTTTAACTCCAAAAATAATATTTTTATTATATGTATGAAGTATATAAAATGTTCGTGTTTAAAATAAATTGTTTTAACAATAAAAATATCATTTTTATTATATGTACGAACTATATAAAATATTCATATGTTGAAAAGGATTCATGTGTTGAATAAAAGGGTTGAACAATAAAGTTTACATTTTTATTGTGAATATGAAGCGCTAAAAACATTCATGTGTTGAATAAATATTTTGAACGATAAAAATATCATTTTTATCATGTATACGACTCACTAAAAATACATAGGTGTTGAAACATATTTTTGTTCGCCAAAAATATCATTTTCATCCTATGTATGAAGTGTTAAAAATAACCGTGTGTTGAAATAAACATTGGTTCGCTAGAAATAATATTTTTAGCTTAGTTCTGCATATATATACATATGTTGAACAGAAAAATGGATTAGCTGTTGAGTAAAGAATATATTTGCATGCCCGAAAAATAGGTAAACCTTAATGAGTTGGCTCCGTAATTTTATTATTATATAAACTCCTGTGAATGCCATTGGATGCGGAATGCTGGTTGTTCTGTGTGAAATCATAAACGTCGCCATAGGATAGTAACAATTAATTTTGAACTACACTACATGGCATACTTCTTGAAGATAGCATACCCTATCATATACCATATAAGCATTTGGAGCTTGTGTGACGAGGTTGATAATTAACCATACAAGCGGGAGGCTTGTTTGGCGATGAATATATTTCAGGTTAAACCGAAGACTGATATGGACTATATAAAATGTTACGGTAAATTGCCAGATTAATAAAAACCCCACACGTGTCTGGAGATGACAATAAACACGTCTCTCTAGTCATTAAGGCACAAAAACCATTTATAGAGTGACGAGAATTTATTCTCTGGAGTTATGATCTATGCACACTCCCCTATGGCCACCGGAATATATCACTATAAATATGTGCATGCTTTTTAGGATTTATTGGGTGCCTAATACGGCCCAATAAATTTCCAAACCCCTCCCCATACAAAGGAGGTTATGACGAAATTTTCTGAAATTTAAAGGCGTTAGTGAAATATTTGAAGTGAAAAACGATATAGAAATTGTCGAATAAATTATATATATATATATATATGTATATTAAATAAACGAATCGCGTAGCAGCAGTTTGTGTTTTGGAATCGTAATTTTAAATGATTATACCGAGAAATCCGACCATCAGATTTTCCCGAAACCTGAACCGTTGGGTTCGCTTTGGAAAAATCTTTCCAATGATATAAAATTTGTTAGGATCCAACGGTTGGATTGTGTGAAATGTTTAATTCAAATCTGAATAAAAACAGCACCAGAATGAATTATATAAATATAAATATAAATTAAATTAAAACGAATAATGACGCTGCAGTTCGTGTTTTGAAATCGTAACTTTAAACGATTATATCGAGAAATCCGACCATCGGATTTTCCCGAACCCGGAACCGTTGGGTTCGCTTTAGAAAGATCTTTCCAACGGACTTAACTTTGTTAAGATCCGACGGTCAGATTTTGAGAAATGTGTAATGCAAATCTGAATAAAAACAGTGCCAAAATGAATTATATATATATATATTAAATAATACGAATAAAGACGCTGTAGTTTGTATTTTGAAATCGTAACTTTAAACGATTATATCGAGAAATCCGACCATTTGATTTTCCCAAAACCGGAACTATTGGGTTCGCTTTAGAAAGATCTTTCCAATGGACTTAACTTCGTTAAGATCCGACGGTTAGATTTTGAGAAATGTATAAATCAAATTTGGAGAAAAACAGCGCCAGGGCCACGTTATGGCCGGAAACGTCGTTTAATTAAATGGGGCTATTTTTAAATAAATAAAAATAGCGATATATCGTTATAAAATATTATGAGCGATATGGAATGGAAATAAACCAATTTTACTTGGTTTGCCTGATATTTGGTGGTTGAATGTGTTTGGCATGAAAATTATATAAAGAACTGAAATGTGGATATCGAATAATTTAACCATGGGCAGAATTGATTTAAATTCTAATATACGTGAATTATTTGAAAAGGCCGAGTTAATTCTCATTTCAAATAATTGATCGACGCGTAAAAGTCGAAGATATGAAGACGGTGCAAGATCGGTGATCTTCACATCGTGTAGATTACTACTGATGCCTTTGAGATGGGTAGCTCCCTTGACGAGGTTACAGTGGTAGTGGTCTGAACGTACTTGTTGATCGTCCGGATGTGCGAGGGCCTCTCTTCCGTATTGGACATACGGAACGAGGAATAATGTGCCTCCGGTTTCGTTCAGACCCAGAACGGACTGGTAAATGGATGTGTGTCTGACATGTATTATGTGCTGTATTCGTTGATCTCTACTAAATATACATCTGTTTGGTGGCGGAGAATTTATTCTCTTGCTTAATGCCCTTCTCTAAGACATAGGAGCTCAGAGGTTGTATATTGGTAGACATCAGTGGTATAGTGTGGATTGACAACATGGCATGCAAAGATGCAAACGATCAAGGCTTTTGTTGAAAAGCAAAGTCTTGTGGTTGATGATCACATAGTGTAGCTTTGTTTATAGCGTTAATTCGAGAGCCTCACACCTCGATATGAGTTAAAAACGAGAAAAGTGGCCCAAGGAGAACATGACGTTTCTTTCTAGCTATGGGTGGTGTCAGCATTTTACTAGCCCTGACATCGTTGTTATTTTCCCTATGTGATTGTTGGATTACAAGGCACCTAGGTTATATCGGTCTCTGCGGAGCCGACGGATAGGTCCGATAGGACCGGAAAACATGTGTTCAGGAATTGCCAATCCACTAACTTAAGTGTGGACCGGACATCGAGGATCTAAGGGTTCTCTGTGGGGAATCTTGAGGCATTTGCTAGAGTGTCTCGAAGCCAGCGAGGAGTACGTCCCTTGCCTCGACTCATGATGGAATCCAAATTTCCAATACGAAATTACGGATTTGATTGTAACTTATATATGGCGACGTAGTGGTATGGGGGCACTTATGCCGTCTATGATTGATATTTATGATTGAATTTGCTTTTGAAATATATATGCACTAGTAATAATATCAAATGATTTTTCTTTACACGTATTAAGCACATTTTGGCCATTATAAGATAAAAACTCTATCCTCTGGTTTGTGTTGCATTGTGTGATGGGACTTGAGTCTTTTAACGGATTCATTTTTATAAAAAGCATTGTGTTGTTCAAAAGATTTACTTTATTTCATGCACTGGCAATCACTGGAGTAAACCCGTTCCGCGAAAGTGGTGTGGTCCTATGATTTGCTTTATTATTGTGTTCAATAGTTAAGTAGATTTCTCATACCAGTCCCATGACTGACTCGTAGTTTGTTTCACTTTGCAAACTCGGGTGCCCTTATTTTCACATGGGCAGCCTAGTGACAGGTGACAGGTTGTATTTTGGCTTTTGCACTACAGCATGGAGTGTACCTTTTAGCTTGTATGGCGAAGACTATATATCTCAGCATTTTGGCTATTTGACATTCCGCCATTAGTATCTTATGTACATGATTCCGCTTATTGCGATGTAGACAGATTTACTTCTATTATGTACTCTTTGATGTATATGTCCCAGTGATCTTGATGTAGACTGATCATTTCCTTTTATGCATTAAGTTGTATCATGCACTTTGCTACTCTGATGTTTATTACATATTATGATTCCAGTCATATTGATGTAAATTGTTCTGTTTTCTGTTTATGCTATTATCTGTACTCTACTAATGATGATTAATGTGTTATATTCCAATGATTATCCTTAACACCGTATTACGGGGTTTTGGGATCGTCACAGGTGGTATCAGAGCTTTGGTTAATCTTAGTTCTGGAATTTAACACATTAAATACCTCGTCATAATAGAATCAGTAGTGTTCTAAGGCGAGTAGCTCATTAGAGATAGGATTAGTAATGTCCTAGAATGAGCTAAGCAGAATAGCAAAATAACTTGATCAGTACATCGTTATCTTTCCATATATTCTTCTGCTATTACCATATTTTAAAATTATCATTTCTGTGAGCTTGACTCTTTTCTTGCTTGTATAGAACTGACTTAGATGGCTAACTAAGCAGCTAGAGGTAGAGGAGGCCGAGGAGGCCGAGGCGGAGGACGAGGGAATATTCCCGTTGTCGAGTAGCCTTTGATTCAGCCACCACAGCCCCTGCAACCGTTTGATTTAGACCGAGTGGCGAAGAAGTATAAGAATCTTGGAGGCAACGCATTCTCTGGCACGGGCACTGTGACTGAAGCCTTAGGTTGGCTAAAAACATGTGAGAAGATCTTTGGTGGCTTAGGTCTTGATGATCATAGGAAAAGCTTCATGGGTTCTTGGCTATTGTAAGACAAGGCACAACTATGGTAGGAAGCCATCACTTTGAATGAGCAAGAGGTGGGGATGACCTGGAATGAATTCAAAGAGTTATTCAAAGAGAAGTTCATTCCTGAGCAAGAGATGGAGCGCTTGCATGATGAGTTTGCCAATCTCCAACAAGGAGATCGCACCATTCAAGAATACCTCAACAGGTTTACTCAGCTATCCCGCTATGCCCCAGAGCTTGTTCTGACTGTTATGGCAAAGAATAAGAGGTTCATACATGAACTTCAGCGCAAGTACCATAATAGGGCAATGAGCCACATTATGCTTGCATTCGCCGACATGGTTGATATGGTGTGTAATTATGAGAGCTTGGATTTGAGGAACATGCAAGTAGATCAGGCAAAGAATCAAGCGGGCAACAAGCGCAAAACTTATGAAAGGCAGCTCGAATCAAGCAATACAGTAGAAAATGCCAAGCCGCAAACAAATAGGCCACCCAGGGGAAGTTATTACAACTGCGGTAAAGCTGGACATTACTCTAATGTATGCACCGCTCCGAAGTGGCAGAAGACCAACCAAGCAAGCTCGAGTCAAAATACTAATGATAGGCGAGAGTGTTTCAACTGTCATCAAAAGGGGCATATCAAGACCAATTGCCCATTATTGAAGAATGCTCAGGTTGCACATGTATATGACGGGGTGAACCCGCCAGCTTCTACTCCGGGAGTAGGTAAACCCGATGTTTTGGGAGGTACCCATACTATTAAAAATATTCCTATTTCTGTATTATTTAACACTGGTGCATCACAAAGTTTTATTGCAAGTAACACTGTTAACAAGTTAAAGTTAAAACTAAGAAAGCTTAAAGAATCAATAAAGGTTCATAATCCAATAGGAGGTTCTATTGTTCTTAGTTTATATTGCAAAGTGCCTGTCTCCTATTCTTTCTACAAATTTCCTTTTACTATGATCGTCACGAATTTTCCTGAGTTTGATATTATTCTGGCGCTGGGTTGGTTAACGAAATATGAGGCCGAAATTGATTGTTCGGAAAGAATAGCTAAAATTAAAACGAAGCTTGGATATATTACTATACCACGCCACGGCTCAGAAACTAATAGAAAAGAGTTTTGCTCTGCTTTGGAAGTTACTCCTACTTCTCTTGAAAATATTCCTATCGTTAAACATTATGCGGATGTGTTCTAAGAAGTCATAACTTACCTCCGCAAAGAGAAATTGAATTCAGGATCGATTTAATTCCGAATGCCAGACACGTAGTGCATTCAATTCGAAGAATGACTCTAAAATAAAAAGAAGAATTAGGCGATCAAACTCGACAACTTCTATGGAAAGGTCTAATCAGGCCTAGCTTCTCTAATTGGTGTGCAGCTGTAGTGTTTGTTCCTAAGTCAGACGGTACTCTCCGATTGTGTGTTGATTACCGAGACCTCAAGAAGCAGATGCTCAAGAACAAATATCCATTACCCCGCATCGATGATTTGTTGGATCAATTAAATGGAGCGCAAGTATTTTCTAGAATGGACCTAGCTACAGGTTTCCATCAACTGATAAATGCCAAAAAATGTGTTCCTTTGACAGCTTTTAGAGGTCCAGACATATTTTATGAGTGGTTAGTAAGTCGTTCGGCTTGTGTAACGCTCCAGCTTACTTCGTCGATTTAATGAATAGAGTATTCAGAGAAGTCTTGAATAAATTCATGCTGGTATTCATCGATA
Organism: Allium sativum; assembly: GCA_030737875.1. NCBI lineage: Eukaryota > Viridiplantae > Streptophyta > Magnoliopsida > Asparagales > Amaryllidaceae > Allium > Allium sativum. Next base: position 275,925,928 of record CM060918.1, read on the forward strand.
ATATTTTAATCTACTCCAAGGCAGAAGGCGAGCATGAAAAACATTTAGAACAAGTGTTGGGGATTCTGAGAAAGAACGTCTTCAAAGCTAAATTCTCTAAATGTATCTTCTGGCAAGATGAAGTGAAGTTCCTTGGTCACGTCGTGTCAAAGAAAGGAATTTCTGTAGATCCAAGCAAGATAACAGCAATTCAAATTGGAAGCAGCCTACTACACCCATAGAAGTACGAAGTTTTCTTAGATTAGCTAGTTATTATCGGAAATTCGTTAAGGATTTTTTGAAGATATCCGGTTCATTAACAAAGTTTACAAAGAAGCATGAAAGATTTAAGTGGACTCCAGAATGTGAGGAAGCTTTCCAGGAACTGAAATTAAAATTGACAACTGCTCCAGTGTTAACAATTATCGATGGCAATCAGGATTTGACAGTCTGGACGAATGCTTATATTATAGGTCTTGGTGCAGTATTAATGCAAAGAGGCCAAGTGGTCGCTTATGCTAGCTGTCAGTTGAAGCCGCATGAAATGAGGTACGCTACTCATGATCTTGAGATACTCACCGTCGTATTTGCTTTGAAAATCTGGAGGCATTATCTAATGGATGAGAAGTTTGAATTATATACTGATCATCAATCATTGAAGTACTTGTTCACCTAGAAAGACTTGAATTTAAGATAGCAGCGTTGGCTAGAATTCCTTGCAGCATACGATCTAGATATTCTGTATACGCCGGGGAAAGATAATGTGGTAGCGGATGCGCTTAGCAGAAAACCACAATCATCGCCAATCTTATTATTACGCCTTCGTTAATTAACAAGATCTCCGTTCTTCAGAAAGGCGATAATTTTGTTAAGGAGATGATCAAAAGAATTCAAAAGGGCGAAGTCTCCAGTTTCCAAGTGGATAGTGAGGGAGTTCTGAGATTAAAAGGAAGAATCCGTGTTCCCGACATCCCTGAGCTCAAAAGAGAAGTTCTTGATGAATTTCATAAGTCCAAACTTTGCATTCATCCTGGAGTAAGTAAGATGTACAATGATCTCAAACGCACATTTCGGTGGAAGGCGATGAAGATAGACATTTCTTTATATGTTAGCAGGTGCTCTACTTGCCAACTAGTCAAAAGCAATCAACAGAAACTCGCCGGATTGTTGCAACTGTTGGAAATTCCAAATTGGATGTGGGAACAAATTTCTATGGACTTCATAGATGGTTTGCCCCGAACCAAGAAGGGAAATGATAGTATTTGTGTGATCGTAGATCATTGCACGAAGACCGCCCATTTCATACCTGTCAGATCTAATAGAACCGCTCAAAGTCTAGTACAGATTTATTTCAAAGAAATTGTTAAGCTACATGGAGTGCCGATCAGCATAGTTAGTGATAGAGATCCAATATTTACTAGCAAATTCTAGGAGGCATTTCAAGTAGAACTGGGGACAAAGATGAACCTGAGCACCGCATATCACCCTCAGACAGATGGCCAGACTGAGAGGGTGAAGCGTATACCTGAAGATTTACTGTGGGATTATGTTATTGATTTTGGAGGATCATGGGACGACCACTTGCATTTAGCTGAATTCTCGTACAACAACAGTTATCAAGCGAGCTTGACAATGTCACCATTCGAAGCGTTATTTGGTAGACCTTGCAGATCTCCCGCATGTTGGGTAGAACCTGGCAATAGACTTGTATTGGGTCCCGATATGATTCGCGAAGCTTCAGACAAAGTCGGTTTCATCAAGAAATGATTACAAAAAGCTCAAAGCCGACAGAAAAGTTATGCGGATTCTAGAAGAAGAGATTTAGCATTTATTGTTGGTGATTATGTTTATTTGAGAGTTTTTCCGATGAGAGGAGTAGTCCGATTCGGTAAAACTGGGAAGTTGGCGCCCAGATTTATTGCTCCCTTCCTTATTCTTGAACGAATTGGAAATCATGCTTATAGGGTTCAGTTACCTGATTGGTTGCCTGGAGTACATGATGTGTTTCACGTATCTCAACTCCGAAAGCATGTGCATGATCCAGATCTTATTGTAGAAGAACCAGCGCAACAGGACTTGGAAATTACTCCAGAAGAGAGACGATAAAGATTATTGGCAAAGAGGCTAAAGAACTAAGGAATAAGAAGGTTCATTTAATTAAAGTTCAGTGGAGTGGAGATCTTAGAGATTGTACTTGGGAAACTAAAGAAAGCATTAAGCAAGCTTATCCCAATTGCAGAGTGGACATCTCCGACTAACTCTGGTGTAAGGTACATTTACAATACTTTGCATTTCCGTTTTGTTTCCTACTTTACTGCTGTTTCCTTTTCGGGGACGAAGAGTTTTAAGTGGGGAGATTGTAACAACTCGGAAAATCAGAGCCAATTTAGTTTTTTTAATTTAGCTCTTTTAATGAATTTGGAGTAATTGAAATAATTTATTTTAATTAACTAACGAGTTAGAAATAGCGCGGTAGTTCGAAAATTTGAATTCGAACTTTGACTGAATGTACAGGATGCAAAATAAAACGGATTTTAGCGAAACAAAAATATTTAATTCTGTTTAAGAATATCTTTCTAACGAATCTGAAAAATAAAAACTTCAGAGCGGGAATCAAAAGTTATGGGCAGTTGAATATTCAGAATGGTCGCTATGGAATAAATATAGCCCTTGAAAATAGACATTTTGCAAACGACCTCCGTTTTCGACGAAACCACTTTTGTTGGATCTGGGATGTCAATTTATTGCTAGATTTCAAATTCCATAATTTTTGGAATTAATATGTGAGCGTGACAAATGAAAACATGTTTGGTTGATTTCAGTCAAATTGGATCGACCAGAAAATGGCCATTTTTCCAACGTTCTTAGAATTCGACAAAATCGGTTTTGTTGGGACTGTATCTTCCCAACATAGCCAGATTAATTTTTCGGGAGTTTTTAGAATCAGTATGTGGCCCCGGAAAATTAAAATGTATGTTCAAATCCAAATTTGAATGTTTTATATTTTAATTTGAAGAATAACTGATTGTAACAGTCGAATGGGCTTACAAAACATATTCCATTGTGTCTGGGATTGGGATATTTAGCTAGGGACGACAGTCGTTGGGTTTGGAGTTCATGTGAAGAAACCCTAATTTTTGAAATATATATATGGACCAATTAAAAATTTTCTTTCATTATTTAATTTTATACATAAAATCAGAAAAACCCGTATATACCTCTCATCGACGGCGGAAGGTATTCTTTCCTTCCCGACCAAATTCCGGCCAAACAACACCATATTACACCTCGCCTCAGTTCAACTTTTTGAAGATCTTCCTCCCCTCTTCAAATCCATATAAGGAGAACCACCCCTTGTCGCTCCATCATCGAGAACGAGCTCCCCGAAGTCATGCACTTCAGTGCACCGCCCCGCCTTCCACGTCAGATCGAAGTGGGCCCCCTTGCCATCTATCTGCGCGCCGTCTGGACCCCTTCCACGACTGATTCCAACATCGTGCAACCGTTTGTGCTAAAAATCAAAACCTAGTTTTGAAGCTTCTGCTGAGGTATACGACATTGGTTTTTAAAATAGAATATAACACTTTTAAGTGTGGCAAATCATGATTTTCAAATAAAAATCATATATTTTTGCTACGTTCTCGAAATCCAATGAAACCGGAGACATCGGACTCATAGCGACGTCATCTACATTCTAGAAGAAGCTAGAACGTATTCAGAGCTCACTACAAATTTCAGAAGGATTAAAATCGATGTGAGACTTCTAAATTCAAATATGGAATGGAAATGCGCTGTATAAATTATACGAGCGAAGTATAAATTATATATGTGTTGTACACCTCATGTATGAGCGTTGTATAAGTTATATGAGCGATGTATAAATTACACATGCATTGTAAAAATCATATATGTGTTGAAATGGAAATGAAATATATTTATATACGTATATATATACATATATATATATACTCCCCTAATCCACAAACCATGGACGATATAAATTGATTGTGATTGGCGTGAAAATTGGTTGATAATGCGAATGGTTGAAAATTAGTTGATATGGCGAATGGTTAAAAATAATTATTTGTGGTTGAAAGCAATGGTTTGTGGTTGAAACGAATTGGAATTGTTTGTGGAAAATTCATATGATAGGAAATTGATCTTATATCATTTAGATGAGCCATTATGGAGCACCGCGAGGCCTACGGTAGTGCGAGGAGCCGTACTCGGGACGGTGCCGGTTTTAAACCCCCTACCATTATGCTGCTGAAATTTTCAGAAATATTCATGTGTTTGAATTATTTTCATGTGTTGAATGAATTTTTTAGAGAATAAAAATCACATTTTTATTGTGCGCATGAAGTATATGAAAAATTCATGTGTTGAATAAATTCTTTGAAAGATAAAAATCACATTTTTATCATATACATGGACTATATAAAATATTAGTATTTTAAATAAATTGTTTTAACACCGAAAATAACATTTTTATTATATGTATGAAGTATATAAAATATTTGTGTTTAAAATAAATTGTTTTAACAATAAAAATATCATTTTTATTATACGTATGAACTATATAAAATATTCATGTATTGAAAAGGATTCATGTGTTGAATAAATGGATTGAACAATAAAATTTACATTTTTATTATGAATATGAAGCGCTAAAAACATTCATATGTTGAATAAATATTTTGAACGAAAAAATATCATTTTTATCATGTATACGACTCGCTAAAAATACATAGGTGTTGAAACATATTTTTGTTCGCCAAAAATATCATTTTTATCGTATGTATGAAGTGTTAAAAATAACCGTGTGTTGAAATAAACATTGGTTCGCTAGAAATAATATTTTTAGCTTAGTTCTGTGTATATATACATATGTTGAACAGGTAAATGGATTAGATGTTGAGTAAAGAATATATTTGCGTGCCCGACAAATAGGTAAGCCTTGATGAGTTGGCTCCGCGATTTTATTATTATATAAACTCATGTGAATGTTATTGGATGCGGAGTGCTGGTTGTTCTATGTGAAATCATAAACGTCGCCATAGGATAGTAACAATTAATTTTGAACTACACTACATGGCATACTTCTTGAAGATAACATACCATATCATATACCATATAAGCATTTGGAACTTGTGTGACGAGGTTGAAGATTTACCATATAAGCGAGAGGCTTGTATGGCGATGACTATATTTCAGGTTGAACCAAAAACTGATATGGACTATATAAAATGTTACGGTAAATTGTCAGATTAATATATTAAAACCCCACACGGGTCTGGAGATGACAATAAACACGTCTTGCTAGTCATTAAGGCACACAAACCTTTTATATGGTGACGAGAATTTATTATCTGGAGTTATGATTTATACGCACTCCCCTGTACACACCGGAATATATCACTATAAATATATGCTTGCTTTTTAGGATTTATTGGGTGCCTAATATGGCCCAATAAATTTCCAAACCCCTCCCCGTACAAAGGAGGATATGGCGAAATTTTCTGAAATTTAAAGACGTTTGTGAAATATTTGAAGTGAAAAACAATATAGAAATCGTCGAATAAATTATATTTATATATATATATATAAATTAAATAACCAAATCGCGTAGCTACAGTTCGTGTTTTGGAATCGTAATTTTAAATGATTATACCGAGAAATCCGACCATCGGATTTTCCCGAAACCTGAACCATTGGGTTCGCTTTGGAAAAATCTTTCCAACGATATAAAATTTGTTAGGATCTAACGGTTGGATTGTGTGAAATGTTTAATTCAAATCTGAATAAAAACAGTGGCAGAATGAAATATATATATATATATATATACAAATTATATAAAACGAATAACGACGTTGTAGTTCATGTTTTGAAATCGTAACTTTAAACGATTATATCGAGAAATCCGACCATCGGATTTTCCTGAAACCGGAACCGTTGGGTTCGCTTTAGAAAGATCTTTCCAACGGACTTAACTTCGTTAAGATCCGACGGTTAGATTTTGAGAAATGTGTAATTCAAATTTTAAATAAAAACAACGCCAGAATGAATTATATTTATATATATAAATAAATATAAATTAAATAAAACGAATAACGACGCTGCAGTTCGTGTTTTGAAATCGTAACTTTAAACGATTATATCGATAAATCTGACCATCGGATTTTCCCGTTGGGTTCGCTTTAGAAAGATCTTTCCAATGGACTTAACTTCGTTAAGATCCGACGGTTAGATTTTTAGAAATGTGTAAATCAAATTTGAAGAAAAATAGCTCCAGGGCCACGTTATGGCCTGAAACATCGTTTAATTAAATGGGGCTATTTTTAAATAAATAAAAATAGCGATATATCGTTATAAAATATTATGAGCAATATGGAATGGAAATAAACCGATTTTACTTGGTTTGCCTGATATTTGGTGGTTGAATGTGTTTGACATGAAAATTATATAAAGAACTGAAATATGGATGTCGAATAATTTAACCATGGACAGAATTGATTTAAATTCTAATATACGTGAATTATTTGAAAAGGCCGATTTAATTCTCATTTCAAATAATTGATCGACGAATAAAAGTCGAAGATATGAAGATGGTGCAAGACCGGTGATCTTCACATCATGTAGATTACTACTGATGCCTTTGAGATGGGTAGCTCCCTTGACGAGGTTACAGTGGTAGTGGTCTGGACATACTTGTTGATCGTCCGGATGTGCGAGGGCCCCTCTTCCGTAATGGACATATGGAACGAGGAATAAGGTGCCTCCCGTTTCGTTCAGACCCAGAACGGACATGTAAATGAATGTGCGTCTGACGTGTATTCTATGCTATATTCGTTGATCTCTACTAAATATACATCTGTTTGGCGGCGAAGAATTTATTCTCTTACTTATCGCCCTTCTCTGAGACGTACGAGCTCAGAGGTTGTATATCGGTAGACATCAGTGGTATGGTGTGGATTGACAGCGTGGCATACAAAGATGCAAATGATCAAGGCTTTTGTTGAAAAGCAAAGTCTTTTGGTTGATGATCAAAGAATGGCTTTGATACAGCGTAGCTTTGTGTATAGCGTTAATTCGTGAGCCTCACACCTCGGTATGAGTTAAAAACAGGATAAGGGACCCAAGGAGAACATGACGTTTCTTTCTAGCTATGGACGGTGTCAGCGTTTTATTAGTCCTGACATCGTTGTTATTTTCCCTATGTGATTGTTGGATTGTGTGGCGCCTCGGTTGTATCGGTCTCTGCGGAGCCAATGGATAGGTCCGATAGGATCAGGAAACGTGTGTTCAGGAATTGCCAATCCACTAACGTAAGTGTGGACCGGCCTTGGAGGATCCAAGGGTTCTCTACGGGAAATCCTGAGGCATTTTCTAGAGTGTCTCGAAGCCGACGAGGAGTACATCCCTTGCCTCAACTCATGATGGAATCCAAATTTCCAATAAGAAATTACGGATTTGATTGTAACTTATATATGGCGGCATAGTGGTATGGGGCACTTATGTCATATATGATTGATATTTATGATTGAATTTGCTTTTGAAATATATATGCACTAGTAATAATATCAAATGATTTTTCTTTACACGTATTAAGCATATTTTGGCCATTATAAGGTAAAAACTCTACCCTTTGGTTTGCGTTGCATTGTGTGATGGGACTTGAGTCCTATAACGGCTTCATTTTTATAAAAATCATTGCGTTGTTCAAAAGCTTTATTTTATTTCATGCACTGGCAATCACTGGAGTAAACCCGTTCCGCGAAAGTGGCGTGGTCCTATGATTTGCTTTATTATTGTTGTTCAACAGTTAAGTAGATTTCTCGTACCAGTCCCATGACCGACTCATAGTTTGTTTCACTTTGCAAACTCGGGTGCCCTTATTTTCACACGGGCAACCTAGTGACAGGTGACAGGTTGTATTTTGGCTTTTGCACTGCAGCATGGAGTGCACCTTTTGGCTTGTATGGAAAAGACTAGATATCTCAGTATTTTGGCTATTTGACATTCTGCCAATATTATCTTATGTATATGATTCCGCTTATCGCGATGTAGACAGATTTACTTCTATTATGTACTCTTTGATGTATATGTCCCAGTGATCTTGATGTAGACTGATCATTTCCTTTTATGCACTAAGTTGTATCCTGCACTGTGCTACTCTGATGTTTATTACATATTATGATTATGTTGTCATATTGATGTAAATTCTTCTATTTTCTATTTATGCTATTATTTGTACTTTGCTAGTGATGATTGATGTGTTATATTCCAATGATTATCCTTGTAACAACCCGAATTTGGATAACATGTTAAAAATGAGAAATCAAGGCATAATTAAATTTTAAAATAAGAACCAAGGGAAACGGGTTGCGCCTTTGCGTTCGTCTCGGAATTCTACTTGGAAACGAGTCCGAGTTTGCAAGAATCGGAGTCCGTATGAGGGAGATATGACCCTCCGAAGTTTCAGGAATTTTCAGAGTTCAAAACAACTCGAATTCGAATTCAAAATTCAAAATTCAAACACAGAACAGACTGGGCGGGAAATTTCCCGCCCAGACCCAGGTCGACTTGGGAGTCGACTGGGCAGCCGACACCCCCAGGACCAGGTCGACTGTGCAGTCGACTTGGGTGTCGACCTGGTCCCCGAGCCCATTTTTGGGCCAGTGTTCGTTCTGATGTACCTGGTCTCGTTTTCTGCCTAGGTTCGTCCGCCTAATCCTATATAAACAGCCTTTCGCCTCATTCTCTCTACACCATTTCATTCTGTCCTTATACTGCCTTTGGAAAAATGAATAAAATAATACATAAGTCTGAGACGAGGATATGCTGTTCAAGTCTTTCAAGAGGAGATTCAAATCTAGTTAGGATTCAAGTAAGGATTCAACGGCTTCAAGCAACGACGCCTAGACCATATTGAATCAAATCAGAAGATTAATCAAGTTAGACGTTTCAACGCGACAACGAATCAATTTGTCCTCTCTTAGCCAATCAATGTAAGTTCTAGTTACTTTTTAGATTGAAATGCTTAATTATAATATGGTCATGGAATAAAGTGTAATTGGATGTAAGCATGTTCATCGGTTCAAGTCTATTTCTGTTTCCTCTTGAATCTTGAGTTTTGGGCTTTTCTATCTTTATTCTTTTGTCAAGTTCATGATCTATTCAGCCTGTTGTAAATCAGTTCATGTTAATGTTATTCTCAAGATCTATCTTTTATGCCTGAGATGACGTTTTTATGCCAGTTTCCTCCCTATACCTATTGTTATACAAATTCTACCTTCCCCTATTTATTTTCTTTGATGAACCTAGATCAATTTCGGATCTAGGCCTAAACCACGATTTGCGTACGATTGAATACGGGGGAATCTTGGGATAATATCTATTTGGATATATGTGTTTGGTGGAATTGATGGCATAACATAAAAATTGAATATTTGGGTATTATCATTATAAGAGTAATTGCAAGAATGGGGATTGGCATATATAATTTGACATGGATTTTGATATATGTAATATGACATGGATCTTGATATATGTAATTTGGCTAGAACTCGTTATGGGTAAATTGGTGTAAACATGTTATACATGTAATTTTGGGTATAAAACTGGATCTATGTAAATTGAGCATAGCTTTGTAAACATGAAAATCATGAATCTTGACTTATGTAAAACGACATGAATTGAACATATGTAAATCTGGTATGAATTGGGCATATGTAAAAACTGACATGTAACCTAGGACTTGGGCATATGTTAATTATGTAAAATTTGGAGTAGAAACATATATGATAATTTATGACTTGGAGAAAGTTTAATATGAACGCGCCTAAGTTGGGTTCCAGGTAGTTGGTATGTATTGGACATCTAGTTGGCACGTAAACATGCTTATGAACTTGAAACATGAATTGGTTATGAATATGAATCATTAACTTGATAAGAGGCATGAGTGAACACATGAAACTTGACATGAAACTCGCCATGAAACTAGACACGAACTTGACATGAAACTTGAACATGGACATGACATTTAGAATGAACTAGAAAATGGCCAACTCGAGGTTGGGTTGAGTTTGCAGTGTAATTCGGCCCGGAACCGCCCGGCAAATCCAGTTACTGCAAACAATAGGATCCAATGTGGGTAGTTGGTCATATCGCACTTGAAAACCCGAGGTCAGACTGAGTTGTGGTGTAATTCTGCCCGGAACCGCCCGGCATATCCAGTGACCACAACAACAGGTTTGATGTGAGAGGTTGGGGTGCATAAATGAATTAATGACTTGATAGGGTTAAGTCATGAACCGCTTGAATATACTTAACCAACTTGACACGATGACTTGATAGGGTTAAGTCATGAACCGCTTGAATATACTTAACCAATTTGACATGATGACTTGATAGGGTTAAGTCATGAACCGCTTGAATATACTTAACCAATTTGACACGATGACTTGATAGGGTTAAGTCATGAACCGCTTGAATATACTTAACCAATTTGACACGATGACTTGATAGGGTTAAGTCACGAGCCTCTTAAATATACTTAACCAATTTGACACGAAGACTTGATAGGGTTAAGTCACGAACCGCTTGAACATACTTAACCAACTTGACACATGATTCGTAGGGCTAAGTCATGAACTTGAACGACAACACTTAGCCAATTTGACATGACACGTAGATGGGTTAAGTCACGAACTTGAATGACCACACTTAACCAACTTGACATGCTAGACTGATGGGGTTAAGTCTCGAATTTAAATGACAACACTTAACCTGCTGGACGGAAACCCTAGTTACGCGGTCCTTTTCAGCAGTAACCCACTAGATGTATCATGGTACCCTCGAACTAGGCAGGGTGGGGCACGATTACTGGGCTGATTGTAATCGACCAGAACGACAGCTGAGTTAGTGCGCCATTGTAGGTTCAGGCGGACTACGGTCGTGCACGTAGTCCGGAGTTGAAAAAGCAGGCATTGGGCACCAGTAGGTTTACACTGTGCGTGCTTGATTCGTGTCGGTGGTTGGCACCCTAGGGCTTGATACACCCTATGGTGGACCTAGCACAGGTTACTACATTCGTGATAGGGCCGTATGACACAGACACATGAACGAGATAGGACTTGTAGGGAGCCGATCGATTAATAGATCGTTTCATGAGACCAAGTAATGGATCATTTCATGACATTGGGCAAGGGATCATTTTATAGTCAACACATGACACGGGTTGGGATACTAGTACGGTTGGTGCAGAGAAAATAGATATCATAGAAATATTTTAATGGTAAAGCAGAGAAATCTTGCGATGCTTGATAGAAATCTTGTGAAATTATACTTAGTTTATCTTGAATAGAAACCTGGCGATGTTATACTTGACAAAAACCATATGAGGTTATTCTTAGTTATCTTTCCTATAGCTTATCTTGTCATCATGCTTATGTTTACTTTCAGTTTATTCATGCCATGTTATCTTTACCTGTTTTTATGTTGAAAGTCACTAGGACTTACTCAGTCTTTATGACTGACCCATTTTGTTTTGCCTCTTTTTCTTCTGTTTCCCCCCCAAGTTCGCAGGGTGGGAATACAGCTTAGTTCGGATCTTACAAAGCTCCAAAGCTCTTTCATGTACGGCTTGGATTTCTCTTGGCTATGGCTTGCTTTGCTTTATTGGGAAATGATTTATAACTATGGTTTTATGCTTCTTTACTATTGCAAGACAGATTTCGATGTAATTGACTTAATAGCATTTTGATGTAAAAGGCTTTAGACCTTACTAGATTTTAAAGCAATGAAATTTGGTTTTTCCTTCCGCTGTTTTATTTATGTTCTGTCTTGTAATATTTCTGTGTATGTTTACCTAGATAATACTCCACCAAAGCTAGTGCATTCCCTTTGTGAGTGACCCTAGCGGAGGTAGGGTGTTACAATCCTTAACATCATCGTACGGGGTTTTGGGATTGTCACACTTGGTAACCAGTGAAATGATTTAATTTACCGTTTGAATAAAATGGTTGTGATGGATGCTTTGGTTGTTTGGTTACTGAATTGACATTGATATTGCTAATGTTTCGTTATTCAGTTTATGGATGTGGATGCTTATTTTGACGATTAATCCCATCTTAACCTTTGATGTTACGAGCATCGAATAAACCCGGGATTAATCGATTTAAAATAAATTAAGAACATAAGTTGAAATGATAAATATCTGTGACCCTTATTTGGATAGAAATGATATACATCCATCCCTGAAATATTGAAAAATTAAAATCTGGCCATAGGATAACAAATTATATATGGACATTGGTTGGTTAAATGATTTTTGTTATATTCGAAAATCTATTTGATGAAAATTTTATTTTAAGGAAAGATGTCGATTTTGATAAATTTTATCTTTCCTTTAACATGAACCTTGGATGTTAATAAATTTGCCTAGGGAATGATCTAAACAAATTGAGATTTGTAAAAATGGGATTTTGAATATCTCATGGAGTTTCCAATTTTACAGTAAGAAGCGAAATTGATAAATTCCATGAATTGAGTCTTGAAATGTAAGTTATTTGGGATATTTGAAATTTTCTTTGAATTTGGCATGAATATGAACTCCATTGAGACTGGAATATAGATTCAAGTATTTGGAATTTGGAAGAAAGGGACAATTACGGTTTAAATTTTTTTTTATTTACAAAGATTATATATATATATATATACATACTTTGCTTGTTTACAAAATAAACTATTCCTTTTCTTCAAAATTAATAATTAAAAACTTTCTAACCTATAACTATTTTATTATAAATAAAATTTTCTTTATATTTTATTAATCAAAACTATCTAGTAAATTTTAAATTTATGTATATACGTAGGGTTTTGAATTACCTTATTTTATTTTTACTATTTTATTATATATATATATATAATTATTTTATATAAAGATTTTTCTTATAAACATCTACTTTTCATAAGTATATTTTATGATTGTAAATTTTTCCCGAATGGGGAAATGTTTGGATTTAAAACGTCAATTCAAATGGAGTTGAGATAAAGCTACTTTCAATTTTTAAATATGAATCGATTTGTAAACGGATTATAATATGGAAATGTGAATTATATTCTACTTGAATATAAATTTATCTCTTAAAGGATTTAAATGAGTTATGAAATATATATGTATTCTATTTGAATATGAATGGATTTCGAACATAAATCGATTTGGAGATAAGTATAATCTTTGACATGGAATATATTCTACTTGAATATAAATTGATTCTTGAAATATTATATGATTATGATATAACGATATGAAATGTATTCAAATTTAGAATATAATCGGTGTTGGAATGATTAGGATATTATGATATGAAGTTATATTCTGTTTGAATATAAATTGGGTTCGAAACAAAACATGGTATTTTGGATATAAAGCGAACCTTTGTGAAATGTAAAAGAACCGACCATGTGGAAAAATGTAGGCGTTGGTTGTTAAAGAGACCGGAGTCGGTAAGTGGCATACTCTCTGTCAGTGCCGATACCGCTTTAACAACTGTGCACGTATTGAAGTATCCGGAACGAAGTACGATGACTGGAAGGCAATGATTGGATCGAGGAATGCGAGATGAAATAGCCCTGACCTTCGGGTCAGAATTAAAATGACTAAAACAGGAGTTATACCGTGACAAATAGAGGTAGCACCTCTGATCGGACACATTTCTTCGATACTATTCTATGACTATGATGATGATGACTGGGCCCATTTGATTTAGTAGTGTGTTCCGAGGTGAGCGGTAGTGGCTGCTATGCGTTACCACCGGTCTGGGAGTGCAATTGGTAAAATCCTACCCTGGGTATTGCCTCGAGTGCCTTGTCATATTTATCCTTATCGAGCCCTTACGATTTGATTTGTATCGTACCTATGGAGTGCCCTCTGATGCCATCGGTTACGGTGGGTTTACAGTACTGTAAAGACTACAGTATTATAAATGGTGTAAGGGTAAAAATGTAATCCTGCTTATGCTATTTTCATTATGTTTACTTTACTGAATAGACATTACAATAATAGTGTATTATACTATGTATGTATTAGTTTAGCGGATCCTTGAGAGATGGAAAATCCCGTAACATCTCTTGAGTTACTGCACCCATGACACTCAGGTTATTTCGTATTTTAATTTGACTAATATGAGAATGATTTAGTGCTGATCCAAGTGTTTGTTGTGTTTTCTTTTTATTCAATACGCTCGAGTCAGAAGAAGTTGCAGTTAGAGAAGACTGCAATAGCTTGGAGGATGAAGACGAGGATTTGGTATATATATCAATTTTAAGTATGTTTTTCCGTTGCACTTTATTTTCGCTGCATTACTGTATATACTTGTACTAGTGTAACTCTTACGACTGGAAAATGTAACTCGAATGTATATGTTTTAAATGCTTTTGAACCATTATTTGTTTATTATATGTTGTCCTTCCGCTGTGAGCTTCTGTGCTTTTTCTCTTCTTCTTTTTTCTTTCCTTCTTTTTCCTAATAAGTACATGTGTTAGTGATTTGTTTGGATCGACATGTGTGGTTTATTACCGATTTGAACGGTCAATAAAATCTAGGTCGTTGCACATGTGGTCTCCAAGGATGGGTAGCAGTGGATCCCGCGAAAGTATTTGCAGTTCAAGATTGGAAGGTTACAAAGAATGCAATAGAGGTGAGGAGTTTTCTTGGTTTAGTGGGCTATTATAGGAAGTTTATTAAGGACTTTGCTAAGGTAGCAGCCCCACTCACCAGACTGATGAAGAAGAATCTGACCTTTTCTTGGGATATTGGCGGTGAGGATGCTTTTCAACGATTGAAGAGGGCTCTAGCAACAACCCTAGTTTTGACTTTGCCTGATGGGAACACAGTGTTCACCGTGTACACCGATGCATGTGGTACAGTGCTTGGTGTCATCCTGATGCAAGAGGGAAGGGTAGTATGTTACGGTGGTAGACAGCTGAGAGTTCACGAGAAGAACTACCCCATCCATGATTTATAGTTGGCTGCTATAGTATTCGCCTTAAGACTTGGGGGCACTATCTTCTTGGAGAGAGGTTCGAATTATACACGGACCATAAGTCGCTTAAGTATTTGTTCTCATAAAAGGATCTCAATTTGAGACAATAGAGATGGATGAAATTCCTAACATCCTACGATTTTGAGATTACTTATACCCCTGGAAAGGGTAATGTGGTGGCAGACACGTTGAGTAGGCATAGGATGATTTTGAGTCCTCTATTTGTAGAGAGGCGGAGCTTGGAGTACATATCAACCTTTGATTTTAGGCTATCTACAGATTTTATACCTGATTTTTGGCATCTTAGAGGTGCGACCTACTCTTATGGATTAGTTAGGATCGTCGCAATGAGAGGACCCACAGATAGCAGACATCTTGGATAGGCTCAGTAGAGGGGAGACTTCTAGTCACCTAAATAGATACTCCACGGATGACAGAGGGTGGTTGCGATGGTATGGAAGGCTTTGTGTTCCCCGTGTTGGGAGTCTGTTGAAGTCAGTCCTTAAGGAAGCCCATCATTCTAGGATGACTATCCATCCAGGAAGTGAAAAGATGTATAAGGATATAAAGAGGGTTTTCTTTTGGGCTGGGATGAAGAAAGATGTAGCAGAGTTTGTCTCTCGATGTTTAGTTTGCCAGTAAGTCAAAGCTAAGTAAAGGAAGCCCGGTGGTTTACTTCATCCTTTGGAAGTCCACAGTGGAAGTGGGAGAGAGTCTTTATGGACTTTGTTGATGGTTTGCCTAGATCGAGGAAGCGCAACACCGGTATCTGGTTTATAGTAGACATGCTTACTAAAAGCGATCATTTCATTCTTGTTCAGAGTAAGAGAATGGTAGCATGGTTGGCATTAGATTATCTTCGTGAGATAGACCGTCTACATGGAGTACCTTCTAGCATAGTGAGTGATCATAACAACATCTTCACTAGTGAGTTATGAAAGAGTCTGCAAGAAGCATTAGGTACACAGTTATGTTTGATCACCACATATCACCCTCAGACCGATGGGCAGATTGAGAGGGTGAACAGAGTTCTGGAGGATCTTTTGAGGCTGTGTATCCTAGACTTCGGAGGGACTTGGGAGGAGCATCTTCGGTTGGTTGAGTTTGCCTACAACAACAGTTATCAGGCTAGTATTGGCATGGCACCCTTCGAAGCATTGTACGGACGACCTTGTAGATCACCGACTTGTTGGAGGGAGTCTATAGATAGGCTCCTACTTGGACCGGAGATGATTAGAGAAACCTCAGAAAAGATTGAACTTATCCACAGACGCATGAAGGCAGCTCAGGACAGACAAAAGTCATACGCAGATAAGAGAAGGGCATATATTGAATTTGAGGTGGGAGACATGGTTTTCATTAAAGTATCACCTCTAAGGAATGTGGTTCGCTTTGGATCTGTAGGGAAACTGGCGCCAAGGTTTATAAGGCTGTTTTCCATAGTGGAAAGGATAGGTCGAATGGCCTATAGGGTGAAGCTACCAGAAAGATAGACGGGTGTTCATGATGTTTTCCACGTTTCTCATTTTCGGAAGTGTCTACATGATACAACAGAGGTAGTCGAACCGAGTATGCTTGAGGAAGTAGAGGTAGAACGGGAGGCGACAGTTAGATGAGTTCCTACCCGTATTCTTGGATCAGAGGTTAAGAAGCTTCATAACCGAGAGGTCAAATTGATGAAAGTTCAATGGGAAGAAGACAGCGAGGATGCAACTTGGGAGACTGAAGACGAGGTTCACGCTTCGTACCCTTTTCTTTTCAAGGGCATGTTCTTAACTTCTTTTTCAAAGCTTATATTCGTACTTACTTCTGTCATGTAAGTATATCCTATCGATCGAATCTTCTACATTTAGGAAGAAAACCAATGGGCGTAAACATGTGTTTGAGACATGTTACGTTTGATGAATGCAAGTGGATGCAAGTGTTTGCTAGTGGTTAATCGTGGAGGCATACACACACACTAGGCATTAGATTGGCTCAATCACTTACATATTGCATATGGATGTGTGTGCATTTTAAATTTTATGGATGGAAATGACTGCATCATCATATGGATGTTGCATTTGGATGGATGATTTTGCACATATATAGGATTTTACATGATATGCTAGGACTATTTGCATACATGTTGGATTCATGGCACTAACATACATTGCATTAAGGAGGTCGACTGAATCAATAGACCGCCTGATCTTTCGCATTAGTATAGGTACATATACACACACATTCGCATATGTTCATATAAACATTAGAAATCTTTTAAGGGCAATGAGTGCTTGTGATTGATGGATGAGTAGATGATTGATGGACGTTAGGATATACATTTCTTAACTTGGAGATTTCGGGGACAAAATCCTTTAAGTAAGGGAGAATGTAACACCCCATAATTTTAATGAACACTATAATGATAAACTAAAGAATACTTAGTTAAATATTGGAAATTAAGTAAAAAGGACTTCACCATTGCGTTCGCCTCGGAATTCTACTTAAGATAGACTCCGAGTTTGCATAAAACGAACATCGTATGAGAAAGTTATTAAGCTTAAAAGTTTGTATACGTATAAGAGAAATATGTATATATAAACAAATCAAGTCCAGAAAACTCAAAACAGTTCGAAATCGAAGAGGGAATGGGATGCGGGATTGAGTGCCGTTGGGGGTCAACCCACGCTCCAAGGGTGTCGACCCATGGGTCGACACACTCAAGGGGGTGCCAACCCTGGGGTCGACACTAGGGTCGACCCACCCCGGATCCAGCCAGGTTCATTCCCTGAACATGGACTTGTTTTTGAACGAGATTCGTTGGCTTAAGGCTATAAACAAGACCTCATTTATATTGTTTTACCCATCAAAAACAATGGAGACAATGAGATACTGCCCCTATTTGTATTGAGTTAGCCTATTTTTCTTCAACAACAGCTTATACACATACAAAAATTCGTCTGCAACATCTACTTATTATTCTATATTCTTTAGATCCAGTCTTTGTGAGTTCACATTATTTTTAGATATAAACAGTTAACAAGTGATCCTAACATGTTTATAAATTTGGATCTAAGCCTATGCCTGTTAAGAATCTAATTCATACATAAACAGATCTTTCATTACATGTTCACCTGATCTACTGGTATGTTCTTATATGCCTATTTTTTCTATGATATTTCTGTTATCATATGCCTATTCTATTATTATGCCTATTTCTTCTCTTTTCTCTCCGTCTTTTCCCTTTTTATTTTTATAGCCTGGGCTACCTTCGTGCCTAGGCCTATCGCTGAAATATGCAAACGAACGAAATTGGGAATGGTTGGGAAGGAGGGACATATCTTGTATTATGAATCATGACTAGGATTTGGGGGCATAACCTATACTATGATGTATGGCTAAAATTTGGGGCATATCTTATACTGTGAATTATGACTTGAGATTGGGGCATGTAAATCTGTAGGCTTAATTTATAGACCAAGCAGAACATGTAATGAAACCTTAAACAACATGCGAAATCTGTTTAGATCTGTGGGGGTTATATGAACCTATTAACCTATAATACTTAACCTGTTTAAATTGGGGGGATTATATGGACCTATTATATAGTGGGGGTTAGGTAAACTTGTTTGAATATGTGGGGGTTAATTAAATCTGTTAAATTTGTGGGGGGTTATACGAACCCGATAAATTTAACCTATTTTATCTGTTGGGGTTATGCGGGCTTGTTAATCTGTTAGGCATAACCTGTCAAAATACTAGTAGTTGGGGATACAAGCCTAGGGGGTGGCTTGTATCATCTGTTGCGTCGGACCCCTATCAGTCAGTAACCCATTCTGGTATCAAAGGGGGACCCCGAACTAGGTAGGGGTCATGGCACACTTACTGGGCTGATTATAAAAGGTTCATATGGGTGGAGGTGTTCGGATAGAGCGTTCCAGCATAGACATGTGCGTGCATGGGTCCGGCTTGCTCAGGAAAATAAGATGCTATAACACAAGTAAATAGGTCTGTGTCCTTCCGGAGGTTGCCACTTTAGGGAGTGATACATCCTACTGTGGGATAGGCACAGGGTATTTACGGGATAGGGAGTCGATCAATTGGGAGTAGCAATTAGGGTACATCTAGTCCTGCCTATTTAGGTGCCCGTGGTTTATGGTTGGGGTAACACACGTTATTTCTATTGGGGTACCTGTTATTATTATTTGGGGTAAAACCCGTTACTAGAAGTACATCTAAGTCTACCATATGTTTGTATTGGAATCATATCTGCTATACTAGTATTGGTGTAGAGAAAAGTATTTGCGAAGCGTAATCTATTTAGTTCATTCTGCTTATCCTGTTCATGCCTGTTTTATGATACTGTTATCTCTCATCCAGTTTATATGCATGTCATAATGCTTTTACTTTATATGCTAAAAGGAACTGGATTCGCTAGACTTTATGTCTGACTCGTTTTGTTTCCTTTTCTCTCTCTTCTTTTCCTCCCCCCCCCCCCCCTCCTCGGTTCTCAGGGTGGGAACACTCAGGCTTGATCAGGACTCTCTCTCTTTTCTGTTTTGGCTTGGATTTTGGATATTGCTTAGATGTACCACTATGACTACCTATCTACTTGTTTATGGCTACTTATGGGGACTATGGATTTTTACTTCTTTACTCCGATGGTTTTTAGTGCAAGATAGATGTTTTTATTTGATGTATTTTGTGACACCCAACGTCCGTTATTATTACTCATTAAGAGAATGCATTAAGTTTCGTGAAGCGTTATAGGTAAACAGAAATAGAAACATTACAAGACAGATATAAAATAGCAGCGGAATTTAAAATTTTATTAAGAAGAAAACATTGTAGTTCAAAACATGGTTACATCATATTTTTGAAATGCACAAAACCCAGTACATCATTAAATTTTTTGTCTTGTACTTAAAACATCAGAGTACAATAATAAAAGAAGCATAATCCCCAAAACATGGCCATAGTTGAGAGATATGAAATCAAGCCGTACATCTAAAACAGCTCCAAGAAAGATGAAAACACAATCCTGATCAAGCCTAATTATTCCCACCCTGAGAACCTAGGGGAAACGGAAGAGAAAGAAGAGGAAACAAAATAGGTCAGACATAAAGTCTGGCGAGTCCAGTTACTTTTAGCATATAAATAAGTAAAAGTATCTTGACTGGCGTATAAAGTGGATAAGAGAGATAACATCATAAAAAAGGCAGGTATGACAAGGTAAACAGGAATAACATGATAGAGTATATTGCGCTTCTCTAGTACTTTCTCTTTCTCTCTGCACCAAGACTAGTATAACCAAGATGAGATGATTCCAACAACTATACGATGGTAGACTTAGGCGACTTTTAGTGAGAGGTTTTAACCCTATACAATCAACAGGCAGCCCAACATACCGGAGTTACCCCTAAGGATAATAACGGGCTCTTAAACATACCAGAGTCTAGATTTACCCTAATTACTACCCCAATCGATCGGCTCCCTACCTAGTAGATACCCTGTGTTGGCCGCACAGTAGAATGTATCACTTCCTAAAGTGGCAACCCTTCGTTTTCAGGATGTGCATAACCATATCTACTAACGTCATGACATCTAAACCTCCTCTGCCGGACCCATGCACGCACATGACCTCGCCGGAATGCGCCGCCCACACCACCCCTTCATTTGGATCTCTTACAATCAGCCTAGTATGCGTGGCCCGACCCCGACCTAGTTCGGAATACACATTTGATACCTATATATGGATTACTGACTGAAACGAGTTCCACACACAAGATGATACAAGCTTCCCCCTATGCTTGCATCCCCACTAGGTTTTCCACAGGTTATGCCATACTAGAGTAAAAGATTGCATAACCCCACATGTTAAGTTTGTGGGCCTATATATAAATATTACCTACCAACCCAAGACATACTTTACCCGTCCACTTTTTCATACAATTTTACTTAACCCCTACTCAAGTTAACATATACAATCCCTATGGATTCAACTAGGTTAAGTATTCAAGTTTATTACCATATTCATATAGTTATAGTGTACTAGACCTCCCACATTAAACCTACAACTTGTGGATGCTGGATATACCGGGAGGTTCAGGGCAGACTTCTTCCACAATTCGGGCTTAACCTCATGCCTTAGCATGTCACGTGTTTACGCACTTAGACCCCTCACATTAGATTCACCACTTGTGGTCGTTGGATATGCCGATTGGTTTCGAGAAGACTTCTACTACAAGTGTAATCTAACCTCGTGTCTAGGCGCGGTTATAGTTTCTAATTACAGTAATTCTAGGCATTTCCGTTATTAACCAATTATTCCTATGTCATTATAGGTTTTCATGCCCTTTCCCAAGTTATGTTCATAATAACCATATGCCCATATTCATATTCATATATTTCATTCAAGTTATGCCCAAATTTCCAATTACAAATTATTCATTAATTTTACTGTTTTCCCCTCGTTCCCAATTTTAATGCGTTCTCATATTTCAGCGGCATGCCTAGGCTCGAAGGTAGCCTGACTATAAAATTAAAAGGGAAAAGATGAAGGGAAGAGAACAGATATGATCATACTTACAAGATTGACATATAATGGTAGAAATAGGCATAAACATACAGTGGCATAATGACAAGATAGGCATATAGGAACAGATCTGATAAACATGTGACCATAGAACTGATTCTAACATAATAGGGACATCATAAACAGACATGATAAGATCTAACAATGAATTAGATCAACTAACAATGACAGATCTGATATGATAAATAGGTATAGGCTTAGATCTAGTTCATAGTCATGTCAGAATAACATAAATACACAGGTTAATGCAGATCTGATATGATTCAATTAGTCATAGACTTAGATCCTAGTTATAGTCATGTCAAGATTAATTTTTAATTATTTAGATCTAAAATTAACATAGACTCACTGCGATTGGATCTAGAAAAATAGAAAAGGGATTGCTGATATTGAATCACTGGTCTCTAAACTCGAATGACTTGATTTCTGAAGAAGTAAAGACTTTATTTAATCTGGGCAGAGACAGCATCTAGTTATCCATTGTTTTAGGTGTGGAGAAACAAGAGAAACGGGGTCTTATTTATAGCCTAAAGCCAATGAACAAAGTTAAGAAAGGAGTCAACACTCAGCCAGAAGAATTCTGTCTAGACCTTCCGTATGGGGGTCGACCCCCTCTTTTATGGGGTTGACCCATGGGTTGACACCCCCTTTATGGGGTCGACCCATGGGTCGACACTCCCTTGATGGGGTCGACACCTCTGGGCGGGATTTTTCCCGCTCCCTCCTTTTTCGGCGATTTTGAATTATTTTGAGCTAATTTTGAATTCTGGGCTTATATATATATTCTTATGCGTATACAAACTTCAAACCTTAATAACTTCTTCATACACTATCCGTTTTACGCAAAGCAAGTGTCGATTTTGACCAAAATTCCGAGAGGAACGCAATGGCGCAGTCTGTTCCACTTAATTCTAAACATTTATTTAATTATCCTTTAATTTATCATCTTTAGTGTTGTTAAAATTATGGGGTGTTACATTCTCCCCTACTCAAAAAATTTCGTCCCCGAAATCTCCAAGTTAAGAAGAATGTATATCCTAACATACACATCCATCTACTCATCCACCAATCACAAGCATCAGTTGTCCTTAAAAGATTTCTAATGCTTATATGGACATATGCAAAGGTGTGTGTATATGTCCTTATTCTAATGCGAAAGATCAGGTGGTCTACAGATTCAGTTGACCTCCTTAATGCAATGTATGTTCGTGCCGTGAATCCATCATGTATGCAAATAATCCTATTATAACATGTATGTTCTATATGTGTGCACAATCATTCATCCAAATGCAACATCTATATGATGATACATCCATTTCCATCCATAATAAGAAGAAAAATGCATACACATCCATATGCAGTATGTGAGTGATTGAGCCGATCTAGTGCCTATTGTGTGTGTATATGCATCCACGAGCATACACTAGCAAACACTTGCATCTACTTGTATCCATCAAACATAACATGTCTCAAACACATGTTTACATTCATGGGATTCCTACCTAAAGGTCTAAGATTTGAAAGATAGGATATACTTAACTGATAGAAACAAGCGTGAATAAAAGATTTGGAAAGGAAGTTAAGAACATACCCTTGAAAAGAAAGGGTAGAAGCGCGAATCTTGTCTTCGGTCTCCCAAGTTTCATCCTCTTGGTTTTCTCCCCATTGAACTTTCATCAACTTGACTTCTCTGTTGCGTAGCTTCTTATCTTCTACCTAATAATACGGGTAGGAACTCGTTTAACTGTCGCCTCCCATTCCACCTCTACTTCCTCCAATATTCTCGGCTCAACTACTTCTGCGGTATCATGCAAGAACTTCCGCAAATGAGAAACATGGAAAACATCATGGACGCCTGATAGTCTTTCTGGTAACATTACTCTATAGGCCATTTGGCTAATCCTTTGTGTTATGGGAAATGGCCCTACAAATCTTGGTGCCAATTTCCCTACATAACCAAAGCGAACCACATTTCTTAATGGTGATACCTTAATGAAAACCATGTCTCCCACTGCAAATTCAATGTTGGTCCTTCTCCTATCTGCGTAGGATTTCTGCCTGTCCTGAGCTGTCTTCATTTGTCGTCTAATAAGATCAACCTTTTTGGAAGTTTCTCTAACCATATTTGGTCCAAGTAAAAGTATTTCTGTAGACTCCCACTAACAAGTCGGTGATCTACAGGGTCGTCTGTATAATGCTTTGAAGGGTTCCATGCCAATACTAGCTTGATAACTGTTGTTGTAGGCGAACTCTACTAAAGGAAGATGCTCTTTCCAAGTCCCTCCGAAGTCTAGGATATATAGTCTTAAAAGATTCTCAAGAACTCTGTTCACCCTTTTCGTTTGTCCATCAGTCTGAGGGTGATAAGCGGTCCTCAAGCACAACTGTGTACCCAATGCTTCTTACAAGCTCTTCCAAAATTCACATGAAAATGGGGTCACGATCACTTATGATACTGGAGGCTACTCCATGAAAACGAACTATCTCACGAACGTAAATTGTCGCCAACCATGTTGTCGTCCTCTTACTCTTAACTGGAATGAAATAAGCGCTCTTGGTAAGTCTGTCTACTACAACCTAAATACTGCTGTTTCCCTTCCTTGATCTAGGAAAACCATCAATGAAACGCATAGAGACGCTCTCCCACTTCCACTATGGGACCTACAAAGGAAGAAGTAAATCACCGGGCTTCTTTTTCTCAGCTTTGACTTGCTGGCAAATCAAACATTGAGAAATAAACACTGCCACATCTTTCTTTGTCCCAGCCCAAAAAAAAACCTCTTCATATCTCTATACATCTTATCACCACCTAGATGAATAGTCATCTTAGAACGATGGGCTTCCTCTAGGACTGTCTTCAACAAACTCCCAACTTGAGGAACACAAAGCTTTCCATCTCGTCGCAACCACCTTCTATCGTCTACGGAATATCTACTGAGGTGACTAGAATTCTACCCTTTACCGAGTCTATCCAAGATATCTAAAATTTGTGGATCCTCTCGCTGCGAAGCTCCTATCTGATCCATAAGACTAGGTCGCACCTCCAGTGATGCAAATAAACCAGGCAAAAACTCGGTGGAGGGTTTAAAGTCAAAAGTCGATATAAACTCCAAGCTTTTCCTCACCACAAACAAAGGACTTAAGGCCATCCTCTGCCTACTCAGTGCATTTGCCACCACATTACCCTTGCCAGGGGTATAAGCAATCTCAAAGTCATAAGATGCTAGGAACTCCATCCACCTTTGTTGCCTTAAATTAAGATCCTTCTGCGAGAACAAGTACTTGAGAGATTTATGATCAGTGTACAACTCGAACTTCTCTCCAAGCAAATAATGGCGCCAAGTCTTAAGTGCGAATAATATGGCAGCAAGCTCTAGGTCATGGGTAGGGTAGTTCTTCTCATGAACCCTTAACTGTCTACCTCCTAACATACTACCCCTCACTCTTGCATTAGAACCACGCCAATCCCTGTACAACATGCATCAGTGTATACTGTAAACACTTTGTTCCCATCGGGCAAGGTTAAGACTGGGGCTGTTGTTAGAGCCTTCTTCAATCGTTGGAAAGCAACATCACAATCTATATCCCATGAAAACATCAAATTCTACTTCGTCGGCCTGGTGAGTGGGGCTGATATCTTTGTGAAGTCCTTAATGAACTTCCTATAATAGTCTGCCAATCCAAGAAAACTTCTCACCTCCATTGCATTCTTTGGTATTTTCCAATCTTGAACTACAACTACCTTTGCGGAATCTACTACAATCCCATCTTTAGAGACTATATGCCGTAGAAATCTCACCTCTTTTGTAATGAACGCGAATTTTTGACCTCGAAAATTGGCACACAACACCATGTCGACTATTCAAGAATCGAAAATACCAGAACGTCAATGGAAAGAAGTTAGAGGATGATAATAGATAAGATAGAAAATTAGAATAGAAGGAGAGGAA
Source organism: Allium sativum (assembly GCA_030737875.1). Taxonomy (NCBI): domain Eukaryota; kingdom Viridiplantae; phylum Streptophyta; class Magnoliopsida; order Asparagales; family Amaryllidaceae; genus Allium; species Allium sativum. Next base: position 275,951,481 of record CM060918.1, read on the forward strand.
CAACAACAAAATCAGAGTAACACGAACCACACAGCGGAACGAATAATAAATACTATATAACATAACTTCGAAATACAAATCTGTACTTGAATATACATATCATTATCAAAGTATAGCACTTACAACATAGGGGAAATAAACTTTTGCTATAAAATCCTGAAGCCTCCTGCTCTAAGCTCTCAGTATATCTGTAAAATCCCGTGTAATAACCCGGAAAATCTGGGCCAGTTTAAAATTTTTATTTTGGCAATTATAGCGAGTTTTGATTATTTAAAATGAATTATTTTAAATAATATCGACGAGAAATTTATTTTGAATATAATTCGAACGTATATATTATACGCGTCGTCGTTAGAATATAAATATTTATATATAATTATAAATAGAATTGAAAATGGCGCGGTAGTTCGATAATTCGATTTCAAACTTCAATTGAATGTACCGGGTGCAAAACAATCCGGATTTTAGTGAAACCAAAAATATTAGAATCTAATTGATAATATCTTTCCAACGAATCCGGGAAATCAAAATTTCATGGTGGGAATCAAAAGATATGTCCAGTTGAAAATTCTGAATAGTCGCTATGGAATCCAGGCCCTTAAAAATGGACATTTTGCAAATGACCTCGGATTTCGACGAAACCAGTTTTGTTGGGTCCGTAGTGTCAAACTATTGCTAGGTTTCAAATTTCATAATTTTTCGAATCAATATGTGAGCGTGGCAAAGGAAAACGCGTTTGACCAGTTTCAGTTGATTTTAATCGACTGGAAATTGGCCATTTTTCCAACGGTCTCGGAATTCGACGAAACTAGTTTTGTTAGGACCGTATCGTCAATACGAAGCTAGAAAATATTTTTCTGCAATTTTTAGAGCTAGTATGTGGCCCCGGTAATTTGAAAGGTACGTTTAAAATTCAATATAGTGATTTAAATGTAAATTTAACGGAAACTGATTCAAACAGTCGAATCAACCTACGATACATATCCCATTGTGTTCGGAATGGGGGTAAAACGCTATGGACGACAGGCGGTGGGCCTCGTTTCGAGGTCGTATGTAAAAGTCAACTTTTGCAAATTAAATAATTAATAAAAAAAAAACCTCTTCCCTTAAACCCGCTCTGCCCCCCCCCCCCCCTCTTTCATTTTCAATCCGATCAGAAAAGAAGAAAAAAAAAACAACCGCGACTCCTCCTGGCGATCGACGCCAGCACCACCGCCGCCTCCACCCTCGACTCTCCCCCCCCCCCAGTGCCGCGGCAAGCCACCCAGACCCCCCCCCCTCGCCAGAACGATCGCGATCGAACCCCCCCCCCCCCCCACGAAAACCCCAAACCCTGCGCCCTACCTCCACCGCACCCGCCTCCCTTCGACTCCACTCCCCCCTCCAACTCTCCAGCGCCCCCTCCCGACCACGCATCACGACGGCGAACCCCCCCCCCCCAATCCAGAGATTTTACTGTAAGTTTTTATTTTTATTATCTTTATTAATTTTCTTTCTTTATTTAATATAAAGTAAGTTTTAAAAGGGATTAATAAAACCAGTGTTGTATAGGTGTCATATATAAAAATATGATTTTTTTTATTTTTAAAGTATTAAAAATATGATTTTTATATTTTTTAAAGTATTAAAAATATAATCTTTATAATGTAGAGAAAGTAAAATTGTGATTTTTATATAATGTATAGCATAGTGAAAATGTGATTTTTATATACATAGCAACGAAATAAAAATAGGATTTTTATATGTTGAACTACGAAATAAAAATAGGACTTTTATATATTGAACTTTGAAATAAAAATTCGATTTTTATATATTGAACTTTGAAATAAAAATTCGATTTTTATATATTGAACTTTGAAATAAAAATTCGATTTTTATATATTGAACTTTGAAATAAAAATTCGATTTTTATATATTGAACTTTGAAATAAAAATTCGATTTTTATATATTGAACTTTGAAATAAAAATTCGATTTTTATATATTGAACTTTGAAATAAAAATTCGATTTTTATATATTGCATAGCGAAGTAAAAATTCGATTTTTACATATGTAGTGAAAGCGGACAACGAAGGTGACAAAAAGGCGGGAACGACGAAGATCTCTACAATAGAAGTGCCGTGGAGCTAGGATAGCTATAAGTGAGAATTTCTCACCTTTTAATTTATTTTTCTAGTTATATATATATAATAGGATGCAGACGGTGCTTAGTAGCACCCGACACAATCGTCCACAGACCATGGACTTGTTTGTTTGGCTGTGTTGTTAGTTAGATTGTTTGGGTTGATTTGAATTGTTTGGTGAAGTGAAATTGATATGATTGATGTGTGAATGGCGTGGGCCTCCACTAGACCGGGGATAAGGCTAGGCCTCGTCCCGTTTCTAGTATCGTGCCGTTATGCCGCCGAAATTTTCTAAAATAAGTTAGAAAAATAAAAATATCATTTTATCGAAGAAATGAATCGAATAGAAATTCATATGTTGAAAGAAAATGTTTTATCGTTAAAAATACAATTTTTAACGTGAATGTGAATAAATAAATATTCATTTACAAACCGGACGGTTTGTTTATGTACACCTATTTGAAGGACATTGATTGGGACGATAAATTTTACACATCGCCCAACTGCACAAATAAAATATGTGTTTGATTGTTTGAAACCCCACACGGGTGTTAGGATGAAATTTGAAGTTCACTCATCCTGATTGATTAAATATGTCGATCGATCGATTGACAGGCTGTTATAAGCGTTGAATATTTATATTTGATGCTTATACAGTGTAGAATGCACTTTGGATGATGGTTGACTATTCATCGTTGTTGATATATACATGTGTTGTAGAAAATCCATATAATTAACATTATATGGTAATTGATTGGGCCTCATTCCAGTTTCGAAAAGAAATATTTGAAAAAGAAATATTTGAAAATAGAATATTTGAAAAAGGAAATATTTGAAAAGAAATATTTGAGATAGAAATATTTGAAATAGAATATTTGAAAATAGAAACATATGAAGCCGTGTCGATTAGATTGACGCCATTTTGACGTGAACGATATTTATATCGATTTGAAAACGATTTCGAAATGAATTGAATTGAAAACGATTTCGAAATGAATTGAATTGAAAACGATTTCGAAATGAATTGAATTGAAAACGATTTCGAAATGAATTGAATTGAAAACGATTTCGAAATGAATTGAATTGAAAACGATTTCGAAATGAATTGAATTGAAAATGATTTCGAAATGAATTGAATTGAAAACGATTTCGAAATGAATTGAATTGAAAACGATTTCGAAATGAATTGAATTGAAAACGATTTCTAAATGAATTGAATTGAAAACGATTTCGAAATGATTTGAATTGAAAACGATTTCTAAATGAATTGAATTGAAATGAATTCAAATTGAATTGAAATTTGAATTGAATAGAAATGAATTTTGAAACGAATTTATAAAGAAGAATTCAATTTTGCTTTGAATTGAAATGGAAGTTGAAACAGGTTTTGAAACGATTTTAAAACTATTTATATAATTCGTTTTGAATAGAAAATCGACGGAATATATATTATATATATTATATATATAATATAATGGCCTGAATAGAACGCGCCGCGCCGCGGCAGTTCGTGAATTTCGACCATTTATTTCAAACGAACATTACGGGAGATCCGACCGTCGGATTCTCCTAAAACCGGAACCTTTGGGTTCGTATCGAAAAGAGCTTTCTAACGGATATTAGAAATTAGAAATCTAACGGCTGGATTTGGAATTATGTCCAAATCAAATTTGAAAAAGGTCGCTATAAGTGCAGTTCGATGGCCATTGATGGAAATCGACTGTACGGGCCTTGATAAAATTATTAAAAATAGTAATAATTTGTGTAAAATCATAAGAAATGATTTAGAAAGAATTGGGATGAAAAACTCCATATTTGAAAAGATAAAAATAGATTTTTATCGAAATGAACTAGTTTTGAACTAGAAATATAATTCTATTTATTTTTAAATAAATAAATTGAATTTGAAAAGGGTTTTAAAAATAACCAGAATTTCCAATGATTGCATTGGAGTGGATTTGAATCGAAATTGTCTTCGGAATATTTCGATGTTGGAATTCGTGATTATACAGGTGTTGTTATGGAAATTTGAAAGATATATTTATATCGTTATTTCCAATACAACATTTGTTAGTCGTAGAATTTGATATTGAATATAAGCCGATATATTTTCTATTCAGAGCCTTGTATTGAATATCAAATGTGATTTGGGGTTTGTCGTGAATGGTGTCTTCACTAACACTGTTCTTGAACCCAGTTGAGAAAAGATTAAATCTTTTTATTTAGATTTAATGAAGTGTACCAATTAAATAATATTTAATTGGAATTGAATTGATATTGATCTTTGGGTTTATCGTGGGCAGTGTTTTAAATAACACTCGTTCTTTAACCCGATAATTAATGAAGGTGATTTTGGGTTTATTGTGAACTGTGTTTTTAAATGACACGGATTCTTTAACCCAGTTAACGATTAAAACTAAGTTGAGTTTTAATGAATCTTTAATTAGATTGAAATGGTCGAGAATGGAGTATCACCAGTTTTGCTCCAGGCGATAGTCAAATCTTTAATTAGATTTGAACGTGAAATGGTAATTGAATTTACCGATAACATCGTGGTGTTAGATATGAAGTATTACCAGTTTTACTTCATGGGATGAATAGGTTGGGATGGGGAAATTAAAACAAATGATTACTTCGGTAAGTTTCGTTAATCCCGACTAGTTTGAATCGATATTCAAAAATAGATTAAAGAATAAATTCAAGAAATTTATCTTGGATAAAATTAATGGGAACCTTTCCCTATGAATGTGAAATCAGAAACTAACTGTCGGTTAGCTAAGCAGAATGGTTTTCTGGATATTGATCTGATGTTGGTTTCGGCCTTCGGGGTTAATATTTGGGGAATTATTCTCTTGATTAATTTACGGTTAGTGACGGATGAATTGGAATGAGGCGTATGTTGTGTTTGTGTAACACTTATTTAAAATATACGCGAGTTATTCGGAAAGACCGGGTTTATCCCATTCTGAATAACTGACACGACGATAAGTCGAAGATGAAGACGGTGGTCGAAGACCAGAAGTCTTCACGTCGTTTGGGTAATTACTGATGATCTTGATTGGGCTGTACACCCAAGAAGATGGAAACAGTTAGTGATCGTCCAGACGTACTTGGAGATCGATGGATGTGCGGGGTACTAGGTGCCTCCGGTTTCGTTCAGACCCAGAACGAACTTGTAAATGGACTGTGTGTCTGACATTGGATTTTAGTCCATGTGATTGATCTCTATTAAATATATATCTGTTGGCGGCGGAGAATTTATTCTCTTGCTTAACGCCCTTCTCTGAGACGCACGAGCTCAGGGGTTATATATTGATGGATATCAAACGCATGGAGTGAATTGCATGTGTGGCATGCCTAAGTGGCAATTGATCGAGGCTTCTGTTGAAAAGCAAAGTCTTGTGGTGATGATCAAAGCACAGCCTGTGTGGCACAGCTTTGTGTAACGTGAATTCGCGAGTTTCACACCCGGTATGAACCAAAAACGGGAGAGGACGTCAGGGAGGGCATGCGTTTCTTTCTAGCTAGAAGTGGCGTCAGTGGTTTTACATGCCCTGACGAGTTTGACTTATGTGGTTGTTGCTGTTGCGAGGCGCCTCGGTTATATCGGTTTCGGCCGATGCATTCTGGTCGGCAGACGGACCAGACTTACACCCCATAGGGTGGGGAAACGCATGTTCAGGGTTTAAGTTTAATCCACATCGGTGGACCGGCCCTGAGGATCCAAGGGTCGATGCGCTCTGACCCTGAGGCTCGGGCTAGACAGTCTCGAAGTCTGTGAGGACTATCTTTTGCCTCGGTTCATAGACGGAAATCCAATTTCCAAATACTTGACATTTGCGGTTTTATTTGTAGAGCCTAGTATGGCGACATAGTGGGATGGGGCATTCATGCCGCCTATGATTGATACTTATGATTTGAAGTTGTTTTATACACTAAGCACTTATTATAGTATCAAATGATTTGTTTCAAACGTATCAAGCATTCTTTGGCTGTTATAAGGGAAAACCCTATCCCCCGGCTTGCGTTGCATTGTGTGATAGGACCTGGGTCTTATAACAGCTTCATTTTTCTTTATTTAGCATTGCGCTGTTTGTTTTATGCACTGGTATTCTTGGGAGGAAACCCGTTCCGTGTTATACGGCGTGGTCCCTTGATTTACCTAATGATTTAAAATAAAGATTAATAACAGTTTTAGTTCTCACACCAGTCACATGACTGACCTGGAGTTTATTGTTTTAACCTAAACTCCGGGTGCCCCTATTTTGACATGGGCAGCTAGTAGTTTTGGTTTTGCAGATTTATATTCACAGGATCCTGGTTTACAGCTGGAACGATATCCGGAAAGCTTTGTATCTGTATATCTCTTCTAGTTGTGTATTGTATTATCTTCCGCTGCGATGTATTTAAATGTAATTTAAATCTCTGATATTTCTGTGTAATATTCATTTAAACTATGTATATTCTTGTAATCTGATGCATTGTTGTAATATACAATGAAATGTTCTTCTGTATGCGTTCTGTTTTGTCCTGTTCTCAAACGATAGGGCGTTTCGAACGGCCTGGATCGGTTTAGCGACTGGTTCGGACCGAGCGAAATTCCTTGCCGTCACATCCCGACTACTTGGCTGCTTGTACAAATTTGGGCACCCAAGAGTTTAGGAAAAAAACAAAATAAACTCTGGGCCAGTCATGGTACTGGTGTGAGTAAACAACTTAAAACAGCTTGAGAAAATAAACGATATCTCATAAGACCACGCCGTATGACACGGAACGGGTTTTTCCCTTATGAGAATCCAAAACGCTTGATTTAACTTCCAAAATCCTTTTGAAAGAAACGATAATCTTTATATCAAAACTTTTTTGATATTATAATAGTGTCTATCAATCACAACTAATAATCATCTAGCAGACCGCTTTCATCTCACGTTCCACGTATATAATATACAATCAAAAATCCGCAAGCGCTTATTGGTTAATGGATTCCAGCAGGCAAGGTATGGGACCACCTTCCGGCAGTGTATCTCTAGCGTGGAATACACCGAGTTCAGCAAGAACATCTTGCAATCTAGGCTAAACATGACAGGCCACTCATTTCGCTTGAGTGTACCGAATGTATTATCACCAACGGTTGGGATCAGCAACCGTTTCCCGAAAGGGACAGCATCGAAATAGGTTAAAGAATTAAATGAAATTTCTCTAGATCAGGTGACAATACACCCTAATTGGCAGCTAACCACTTAGCCATGCGACCTACCCGATTTTATACCACTTCCCGGTTGTGAGGCTAGAGGCCATAACGTACAGTTCACACCTTTTTTTTACTTTGTATGTCACATTGTCATACCCAGCAAATCACAAATTGATTTCCCCAAAAATACCATGGGTATGCAGCTAAGAGAAACGAATTCCTCAGCCACAAATGTAAAAACATTTGAAGAGATCAACTTACGTGATCTGCTGAATATACTCTGTCAGATATTCTTCCATACATGTTGTCCTTGGACTGGACAAGCCGAAGGCACTATTCCGTAAACCCATCTTAGAAAATTTCTACCTAGGGTTTGCCAGAACAACCCTTGCATAAAATCCATCTTCAATTATCATCATCGTATTTGATTCGCAACGCCAATGCCCATACAGAGTGGTTTTCAGATAATAAATCTGATTTCGGTCTCTCCGTATTGATGATGGAAAAATGATCAAAAGTTTGATAGTTGGTTATTTAACTATCAAGGGAAAACATCCATACACACAACGATCTTATTTCCAAATGGAAATTCTATCGATCAATCCCCAATCAACATTTTTCCCATTTAAATTAAATTATCATTAATTTATTTATTTCCCCATTTCCATATATTCGTGAATTCTTATTTTTTACATTTAGAAAATATACATTATTAATATTGGAAAAACATTTCCATTTCTTATTAACGTATCACTATCTTCCATAATTATCCATCTCTAACTGTAAATTAGTAAGAGAACAATTCCTTGAATATCAACCCCGAAGGCCGAAACCAACATCAGATCGATATCCATAAAACCATTCAACTTAACTAATCTCGAGTCAGTTTCTAATTTCCTTAACTCTATTTTAACAAATCATTTCTTACAACTCTCGGATTTAGTTTACAAATCCAATTGTTTTATGAAAGACATTGGTTATAACGATAGCTTTATAATCCCTACTTACGAAATATTTAACTTTAAATAAAACTTTTATACCTTAATTTAAATGAATAAATAAACGATTTATTAAATAAATAAATATTGATTTAAAAACCGGAAATTAAATAGTACTTTCCTACATTCGATATAGTCGAATCCTAATGTATAATTCTCTCTTGAATAATCTCTATTCGATAACTCACTTTCGAATAAACTATATTCGATAACTCTTTTCCGAATAAACTCTATTAGATAATCTCTCTTTCGAATAAATTATATTTGATAATCTCTCTGTCGAATAAACTATATTTGATAATCTCTATCGAATAAACTATATTTGATAATCTCTCTTTCAAGTAAACTATATTCGATTTACATTACGAACTCCAGCATATTTTACCCTTTCGAGTCAACCCAATTTCTAAATTCATTTTTGAATATAGTACTTCCCAACAATTACCAATTTCCTTTTATAATTGTTATAATTCTGCAAAACGTTTGCTTTTAAATCGTTATTCACTTTAAAACGTGAATATTATTCCCATACAGAAAATTGGACTCATTTTATCAAACCGAAACTTGATTTCATAATTTATATACTAACACAGGTTTAAACTCCAATTATCGAGTCATTTTATAACTTCTTATTCACATTCCATTTTATTCATCAAATCTCGTTTACCTGTCAACTTCATAGTTGATTGTATTTAATAAGTTTATATTTCTCTATCGCCTTTATATTCGATTATAAAATATCGGGTTCCAACCGAATATAAATTATCCTGCCAAATCCCGATTTATCCAATATATAATTTCTTAAAATAAATTATTTTATAACATTTGGCCCAGCCGAATTCTAATTACAAATCTTTATGGATTTTATTCTAATCCTATTTACATTTCGAATACCGAAATAGATTCATCTTTTAGTTTTTATAACACAACTCCTAATTTCCCCTTTTCAACTTACTGTTGAATTTACAATCCAAATTATCCATTGATAATTATTTTTATTTCATTTATGAACACTGATTACAAATCACACTACTTGTTTTTATTGGTAACAAATTATTTATTTCTAGCCATTCGAAATTCCATTTCTATTTTAAAATATAGATTTTTCCCTTTTCAAATTTCATATTCCATCCTTTGTAATTCCCTTAATAATGGTTAAGTTTACATTCCATTTTCAAATATCGGTGTTAAAATCGATTTTCACTTCTCTATATAAATTCAGACTTATATATTCAATTTATCTAATGATAACTATTTTTCTTAATTTATAAAACATTATTTATAAATTAATCTTTTCAATTTATCTATTAAAACAGATTTCTATTTAAAATCTACTTTAGATCCAGCTTCTTGTGCTTCTTTTACAGCTCACCAATTTCCTTGTATAATTCCATTTATTTTATAAAATACTTCCTTTTATAATTCTATTTATTTTATAAAATACTTCCTTTTATAATTCCATTTATTGATTTTACGTAAATATTTTATTTCAATATATACTTTGAAAATTCTCTTTATACATTCCAGTATCACTTATGGTATTTAAAATACAAATTGAAAGGACCAGTATCATCATAATCAATCATAGATTATATATCACATCATATATCACAACATATGAAAACAAACAGTATTATACATATTGAGGAATCCAGTTGGATTCCTCCAACCTGTTTCCCTACATCACAGATGTTAAACAATATAAATAACAACAATTTCATTTTAATATGAAATATTCTGATAAATATAATCACTATTTGATTAATGATATACATACATACATATATATATATATATATATATATATATATATATATTTTACTAGATCTATAATTTCAACTAATCAATTTAGCAGTTCATCCAAACAATCAGCACATAGCAATCAACCATCATTTATCAATTCTAAAAATACGTTATAAAAATATAAACTGAGCAGAGTTAGTGAGATTTACTCACATTGGTCGGTTATCGTTAAATAACAATAAGCGATCATCGATTTGATTCAGATCAGCAATTTATTTCGCTATAAATTGTAACGAGCTCCAATTCACTCCGAATCAGTTCCGTTGTGTAGACCTCTTCCATACGATACCAACGAATCCAAGTTTTCGTAATTCTGATAGTGTATGAATAAGATATAATAATTTAAAGTTAATATACTATTTATATTTTTATTTAAACATAATTAATTATAGTTTTTGGGATTTACCATTATTTAAAAGGTCCATCCATTTATTCTCCACTGACCCATATTGAAAGATAGTGTTCCTTCTTCATTTGCATAACAGGAAATTTAACCCGCTGGCCTTCCTGGCTATTTCACTACATCACCATTTCTTTTTGGGCTTTTCGTTGTTTTTCTCTCTTCGTATAGCATTTTCGCCCCAAGCCCAAGAAGCACACCATCTTTCGCATAAACCAGACCCGAATCTTGCTTCATCCCCTCCAAAGATGTATGCTCCTGTTGCTCCTCATTTTCACCATAGCGGAACATTTCCTTTGATTTTTACTCCCCCATGATTCACGAAATCATACGAACCCAATTTTAAACTTCCTCCCTTCGAAACTAAAATCACAAACGCGTATCACCGGTTGTTCCCTGGTCTACATACTGACGTTGCAGCATGTCCTCATTCACACAAACAACTTCACCGTGAACCCCATTGCTCCAAGTTACAATGCTTTTCTCAATTCAATCCCTCCCCTCCTGTATGTATTTTGTGTTGCTTCTTCTATTTGTATTGCCACCTTCTTCCTTTATTTTCGTTTCATGTACTAGGAAATACCCCTACGCCCAAACTTTGCACTACTGACACGTTCTCATGGCTCACGTTCATCATTCGAAACCATACAGGGTTCCGAAGCCAATCCGTTCCCTTGCTGTTGCTTCCCACATTACACAAATTCATTTTGCTCCTCACTTCCCATTTTCGTGAATACCGCAATCCACTCCCACTCCCAATATTCCCATTTCAAACATCATTGCCGAATGCCCCTTTTTCCACTCCTCCTCACCATGTTCGCATACATACTGCACCTGCCCTCCCTTTCTTTTTGAGTTACTATCCCCAACCAACGTTTCCCCACAGCCCACACCTTCTTCTCGATGGCGACTCCATCCATGGCTCGTCACGCACTCGCACAGGACGCGTCCTTTTTGGCCAAAAGTGCACCAAAATTTGCATAGATGTTTCTACTCCTCACGAGTCCAAGCACAATATCCTTTTTCACCAAACATACCTTCAACTTCTACGAAGCCGAGAAGACATGTAGAGCTACCTAGTACGTACACAGGCATGCGAAGAAGATTTTGAGGATTTACAATGGGGTAGTTACTTTGGTTTTAAACTTTTATAGACATTTAAAGCTTGGTTCAATATGCAAAAAAGGAAAATAGTGAGAGTAAGTGGCGTTATATAGGCAATGTCCCTTACATGCTAAGTAAAAGGGTACAGTTGTTTTGTTGTTACTTCGCAATGAAGTTATAGGGGGAAGATAGGTCTGCTTATTTATTTTATAGCATGTGCTGTTGGTACCAGTCGTATTGAAAAAATTTAGATGGAGACATCATAGGGAAATTGCAGGCAGTTCATGGCTAGGCTTATGGTTCCTTACTTCAAATGGAAGTAACTCGGTGGATTAAAACTGAAGTTAATATTTTGAGGAAACCAGAAAATGGTAATACATACATATTATTTACTTATGATTTCAAGATAAATCCTACTATTGTCAAGGTAATATAAATGGAACGGACTAAGTGCTCATGTCAAACACCTATCATCATGAATAACAGGTTTGAAAACTTTTCCATGGTAAAATTATACTGTAGGAAAATTAAGTTCGTAAGTCTTATTTTTATTTTATATATATTATTATACACATAGGCCATAATTGAAATATATAACAATTTAGTCTTGTACATTGAAAGAATTTTAATTGCAAGTGGAGTATTGGATATTCAAAGAAAGTGACGCTTCTATACTAGACTTACGCATGTAAAGGTAAATGAAAAAACGAGCATGTACATGTCTTGTATTAAATAGATTTTGGGATATACCTATATGTTGAACCATGTGTCACGATCCCAAAAATATAATAACATAGACTAATTAACTTATTCTGTGGAACCCCAAAAATGTTGATTTAAGGTGTAAAATACTTCAAATAAAAGTTGCTTATTTTCCAAAATAAAAATTACAACAAAATTCTAAAAATTAAATTATGGATACGTCTTAAAGATCTTGTCCAAATTCGAAACCAATATTTATTAATAATTAAATATATCGTTATGGTTTATAAACGATTCCATAACGACTATTTGAAAACTTGATTTAGACATAACTCACAATCTATACGACGAAATCTCGATTTTCCACCTCCATTATAAAAATATTGTTCAACAAATTCGAACGTTTCTTGTTTCGAGGAAATCCGACTTAAAACAAACCCTGTACACTCAGTTGAAGTTAAAAACTCAATATTAGAACTACCGCGACGTTACGAGTTCGATTATAATTTATATGTTCACTGTTATTTATTAAATAAATTCATTATTATAATTCAATTCTAAACTGAATTAAATTAGTTAAATCATCTGATTTACACAACATTCCGAATTCTACTATTTCGGAAATTAATACATTACTCCATTACTTATATTAATTAAATATTCAATATTATTTAATTCGACAACCATTTAATTCTCTAAACACTATTTAAATAATTAAATAAATTAATTATTATTCCGTAAAAGTACGGGACATTACATTCTTCCCCCTTAAAATAATTTCGTCCTCGAAATTGCTAAGGTAGAAAACAAACCCTATTAACTGGGTAAAAATTATTTGTTTACTTATTAACTTTAGTTTTAACTGAACCAACTAATTTAAATTAAAATATTAATTTATTTCGACTAATGAAAATTTTCAAAAGTCCCGAAAATTCTCTAACACCTTAAATTTTCGAAAATTTTCGCCAGCACCTCCTTTGTACAGTTCAATCGGTACAACTACACCTTGCCTCTCTGGGCCTTCTCCAACCCAAAAGAAAACCAAATAGCCAAGCGGCTTTCCAAATTGGCTCATAAAAATCCCATACCATATGAAATATAAGCTTATACCTTTCTATTGGGTATTCAACTCTATAACTTTCATTTACTACCAATTTAGCATATACTAATGTCATCCCAATCAAACTCCAATCAGTTTTTATCCTCAAACCCAATCATTCGCTTATACCTAAGTTGAATTTCATTTCAAACTCAAGATTCCAAACTCTTAACTCACCAATCCAATACTATTTCAAATTTTGTCTCACAAATCCAACTATTTAACCTGGTTAATTTCCTTACCCAGATTCCAGTAACCAATAAACTTTCAAATTAGTTAACTACAATTCAGAATCTGATTTTTATTTCATAAATCAATCCATTTTGATTCAAACAAGTTTTCCCTAGGAGTTTTTAAAACACTTAGTGTTTCAACATTTCTTTTCGGAATTCAAACAACTTGTTTCTCTTAAAATAGTTCAAATCAACATCTTTGGTAGTAATCCATCACTTAGAACTCGAAAATGAGCACTGATGATATGGCCAGCATCATGAGAGTAATTTCCCAGCATCAAAGTGAGTTTAATACTACATCATTTCAAAACTCAATTTTAAACACTTCCATCTGAAATTATTTCAAAATATCCTTCACCATGCTTGTAAAACAAATTAAAATCTCCCAGGATTTTAAAATTCTCATATATTTAATCCAAGTCCATTTACAAACACCTTTCCAACTTTCTAGAGTTGTAATTTCAATTCTGATTAAAATTTAGATTTAATTCATCTGATTCCATATACTACACTTATATGAATTCTGATTGGTTATTTACATAACCATTTAATTTATAATCTTACTCGATTATAATAACAACCAATATATCCAATATATTATAATCTATAACACCCCACCTCCGCTAGGGTCACTCACAAAGGGAATGCACTAGCTTTGTTGGAGTATTATCTAGGTAAACATGCACAGAAATATTACAAGACAGAACATATAAAACAGCGGAAGAAAACATGATTTCGTTACTTTATAAAAGTAGTAAGGTATAAAACATTTTACATCAAAGTGACATTAAATTACTTACATCGAAACCTGTCTTGCAATAATAAAGAAGCATAAAACCGTAGTCATAAATTATTCCCCAAGTAAAACGGTAAAATAGCCATTGCCAAGAAAAGTCCAAGCCATAGATGATGATCTTGAAGCAGAAAATCCGCACTAAGTAGCAACATTTCCTCCCTGTAAACCGGGGGGGGGGGGGACGGAAGAAAAAGAGGCGAAACAAAACGGGGTCAGTCATAAAGACTGGTAAGTCCTAGCTACTTTCAGCGCATAAAAAGGTAAAGGTAACATGACATGTATAAACTGAAAGTAAACATAAACATGATGACAAGATAAACAGATCAAACTAAGATAACAAGATAAACTCAGGTAACAAGATAACCAAGGTAACAGGATAACCAAGGTAACAAGATAAACTCGGGATTGCGTCGCATGTCTGACGTCTTCTGCACCAACTGTACTAGCATCCTAACTCGTATCATCCCTTCCATGTATATGTATAGTCCCTTGCTGTATATCGTACGGGTTCCATCACGTTATTCTGTACTACTACACGTAGTGCCACCATCCTTGAAATCGCTCGGACTGCCATCCTTGTTCTGGCCAGATTCCCTTATCACAAATTATCGTGTGTTCGTCTAGGTTTTACGCCACCTAGGACCACTAGGGATTATGCTACCTATTGGACGTTTTCTAGATTCGATCAGTGTTTATGCCACCTAGGACAACTAGGGATTATGCTACCTATCGAACAACGCCCTTTTTCCATGTAACGATCTAATCGATCGACTCCCTACAAGTCCTAACTCGTCGTGTGTCGGTGTCATACGGCCCAATCACGAATGTAGCTACTCTGTGCTAGGTCCACCCTAGGGTGTATCAAGCCCTAGGGTGTCAACCACTGACACCATTCCAAGCACGCACAGTTTATAACTATTGGTGCCCACGCCTGCTTTTTCAACTCCGGACTACGTGCACGACCATAGTCCGCCTGAACCTACAATGGCGCACCAAACTCAGCCGTCGTTTTGGTCGCTTACAATCAGCCCAGTAATCGTGCCCCACCCTAGCCTAGTCCCTAGGGTATTATGATACATTCAAGAGGGTTACGGCTGAAAAGGACCGCGTAACTATGGTTTCCGTCCAGCAAGTTAAGTGTTGTCATCTAAATTCAAGACTTAACCCCTATCAGTCTAGCATGTCAAGTTGGTTAACTGTGGTCATTCAAGTTCGTGACCTAACCCGTCTACATGTCATGTCAAGTAGGCTAAGTGTTGTCATCCAAATTCATGACTTAGCCCTATGAATCACGTGTCAAGTTGGTTAAGCGTATTCCAGCGGTTCATGACTTAACCTTATCCAAATCATCGTGTCAAATTGGTTAAGTATATTTAAGCTTAACCCCATCAAATTACCGTGTTAGATTGGTTAAGTATATTCAAGCTTAACCCCATCAAATTACCGTGTTAGATTGGTTAAGTATATTCAAGTGACTCATGACTTAACCTCATTAAGTTACCATGTTAGGTTGGTTAAGTATATTCAAGTTTAACCCCATCAAATTACCGTGTTAGATTGGTTAAGTATATTCAAGTGACTCATGACTTAACCTCATCAAGTTATCATGTTAGATTGGTTAAGTATATTCAAGTGATTCATGACTTAACCCCATCAAGTTACCATGTTAGATTGGTTAAGTATATTCAAGCGATTCATGACTTAACCCCATCAAGTTACCATGTTAGGTTGGTTAAGTATATTCAAGCGATTCATGACTTAACCCCATCAAGTTACTGTGTTAGATTGGTTATGTATATGTTAACCTAACCCCCATCCACTAGTCATATTATAATGGTTAAGTGTTACCCTCGTAAGTTTACTTAACCCTACCATGCATCGTGTTACACTAGTCGGGTGTTATCGACCCATTCAGGTTAAACTAACCCATCCTCAAATCGCGTTATATGGTTAAGTGTCATCAAGTAATCAAGTCCGGTTTTACTTAACCCACCCATCCACGTCATGTTGGTTAATTGTCATTAGTCTAATCAAGTTACTTAACCCACCCGTCTGTGTCATTTTGGTTAAGTGTCAATAGTCTAATCAAGTTACTTAACCCACCCGTCCATGCCATATTCATTTATTAATTACTAATGCATTAACCTCTCACATTGGACTTATTTGTGGTCACTGGATACGCCGGGCGGTTCCGGGAAGAATTACACCGCAAATCCATTCCAACCTCGGGTTCAAGCATTACCACAATCTAATCTTTGCCTACGACCTCTCACATTAGAGTATTATTGTTGTGGTCACTGGATATGCCGGGCGGTTCCGGGCAGAATTACACCATAACTCAAGTCTAACCTCGTGTCGAAGGCATCCATTAGATTGTTAATTACATATGTGTCATCTAAGTCAAAATCCCCACTTTACATTTACTAAGCATATTCCCAAGTTCCCAATTACATGTCCATCAAAATGTGTACCCAATTCTAGCCACTTCACATATGTCCAAATCTCGCCTATTTGCACGTATGTCAAGTTTATGCCAATTTACCCAAATCAAGTTCTAGCCAAAGTAACATTTTGTCACGTTCATGCCTAAGTAAACCCACATCATGGTTCATGTTCCCAATTCCACTTATGCCTAATTTACATAAGCCCAATCCCTTGATTTAACTTACATAGTCCCCAAAACTCGTGGTTTAATTCATGTGCCAATTCATGTATGCCCCAAACTTGCAAATTACATTGGCAATACCCCAAATTTCCCTTTGTTCATGTTATGCAATCAATTCTACCTCACACCCATGTCCAAATAGGTGAAATCCCAATATTCCCCTGTATACAAATCGCATGTAAATCGTAGTTTAGGCCTAGGTCCGAAATCGACCAAGGTTCATAAAAAAGAAAGATAAATAGGGGATGGTAGAAACTTTGCATAAAACAAGATCCGAGAGAAAAACATCATTACATGCATGATAGGGACATGAAAGAGTTATTTACAACATTCATAGGTCCAAATTAATGTCATGGCAACATTCCCGAAGGTCAAGATCCAAAATGAACGAGAATGAGCATGGATTGATTATCATGCATAGATCCAATTTCAATTTTATCACATGTCATATTCAAGTTATCGTTTCAATCTAAAAGCATCTAGAACTTACAAATCGTGGCTAGTGAATTAGGAGCAAGAATCGTCATAGAATCGTTGTAGCGGCGTTGATCTACTCTCTTGATTTGATGTAGAAAGCTTGCTCCTTTGTCATGGATCTAGTTTGAATGCTCAAGCCTTTGAAGTTGGAGATGGAGGCCATGATCAAGAGAGATTTTGGCAGCACTTCTTTGTTAGGTTGAATTGTAGTTAATTAGGCTAGGTCTTAGGGTGTTTTTATAGAAGTTAGGACTAGTTTAGGCCCTTAGATTAACCCTAGCTGAGATCTGGACCACTGAAAATCGTCACAGGCCAACCAACCAGACCACACAAGCAAGTAGGTGCACCAGGCCAACCTGGCCCGACCAGGGAGGTCGACCCCCAGGTTGACTGCCCAGTCGACCTGGTCCTGGGGAGGTCGACTACCCAGTCGACTCCCCAGTCTACCTGGGTCCTGGGCGGGAAATTTTCCCGCCCAGTCTGTTTGGAGCTAAATTCGAAATTTGAATTCGAATTTGAACTGTTTTCATTTTCTGATTTTTCGTGAAACTTCTAGAGGCCATATCTCGGTCATACGGACTCCGATTTACGAAATTTCGGACTCGTTTCCAACTAGAATTCCGAGACGAACGCAACGGCGCAACCCGTTTCGCTTGATTCTTATTTTAAAATTTAATTCTGCCTTGATTCTTGTCTTAACACGTTATTAAAATTCGGGTTGTTACATTCTCCCATCCTTTAAGGATTTCGTCCCCGAAATCTCTAAGTTAGGAAGAACGTATCCTACCATCCATCATCCATCTACTCAAAACATCATCCACAAGCAACCATTGTCCTAAAGAGATTTCTAATGCCATATGAACATATGCAGAAAGTGTGTGTATATGTTCCTTATCTAATGCAAATGATCAGGCCTGATTGATCTTCTCAATGCAAAATATGTTTAGTGCCATCAATCCACATGTATGCAAATAGTCCTAGTCACATAAACACTATATGTGTGCACCAACATTCATCCATATGCAATATTCACATGATAACACATTCAATTTCATCCATAAACAACTATAAACACTCATGCATATGCAACATGAAAATGTGTCTGAGTCGATCTAGTGCCTAATGTGTATTCATGCATCCACGAGCAACCACTTGCGACCACTTGCAACCATTTCGCAAACATCAATCATAACATGTTTCAAACACATGTTTGCATCCATACGGTTCTACCTAAGGTCCTCAAGATAGGATCGAGAAGATAAGCAAGATAAACTCCTTTTCGGATTACAAGAAATCCCTTTCTAAACCCAACCCATATCCTATAAAGCCCAAAAGGTATAATCAACCTAACGGACACCTTCAAACCCTGACATGTATTATTAACCGAAGAGTCATACCCCCTATGGAGTTTGCAACAGAAATAAGATCGAGGATAGGACCGAGAGGATATGCATAAAAGATAGCATGCGGGTAAGCTCTACAGGAAAACAGGGATCAAGAATATACTCTTAAAAAGAGATATGATGCGCGTATCTTGTCTTCAATCTTATAAGTCGCATTTCCTTGAGATTAATTCCATTGTTCTTTGACCATCGTTAACTTCATGATTTCGTGGCCTCTTGACACCTATTTCCAAATATGAGCTGGAACTCACTTCATTGTCGCCTCTCGTTCCACTTTTACTTATTCTCCCTCTAGTATATTTGGCTCAACCATATCTGTGTACTCTTGGTTTTCATGCAAGCTCTCCAAAATTCACTAGTGAACTCTGGATCTCGTTTACTCACTATACGGCATTTCACGCAGAAGAACTATCTCTTGAAAACAAACAGATGCCAACCATGTTACCAAGTGTACTTACTAGAGTGATTTCCATAACGCATGCACAAGCGAAATGAACCATCCGCCTTAGTGGCGAACACTACTAGAATGGATTACCAACAAATGCATCAAGAGATTCTAGGTAACCAATCATGACAGAACCCTAAAGGTTACACGAAACTTCAAGGGTATTACCGAGGCAAGTCAAGAGTTTAACTACCCTCCTTTCCGACCCGAGAATGGCACCCTTACGGGATGACCACTTCATCCCTAGAATCAACCCATAGCTCAAAACATAAGCATTATTCCCAAAAGTCATAGATGTCCTCAAATCCAAACAAGTCATGAATAAATGGGACGATCCCCCAACAGGATTTGAGACAAAACGGGACCCTCTATTGTGCTAGTACTAAGGTGCAGGGACCCAACTATCGAAGCAGGATTTAAAAAGGATGCGATGTACAAAACAAAGTCCTAACGGGATGATAGAAAGGAAAAGCTAAACTTTTACCAGAAACGTTACCACCCCTCTTAGGCACGCTATTAGTGAGAGCATACAATTGCCCTCTCAACGATCTTGTTCTTTGCCCATGTCCTTGTCCTATAGTACTTAACTACCTTCTTGTTCTGAGCCTCATTCGCCTTAACCACTCCTATCCTTTCTTGTATAACGCGGTAACAGGTCTCTTGAGAACTTCCTCCATCGCACGAAAAACATTTACGTAGCTAGAAAAGGATTAGTCACAGTTAAAACTACCGTGACTACAGGTGGAGGAAAGAAAGGAAAAGAGATTCGATCACAGGATAGTGCTAATGGCTTTTTAGGGAATAGCCTTTTTCTTTAAAACTTTTCTTGAAAAATGCTTCTTTGTAAAATGGCTTTGAAAATAGTTTCAGAAGGTTTTAAAAACTTTTGCCCAGTCTGGTAACCTTCTGCTCTGACACCAAATGTAACACCCCACCTCCGCTAGGGTCACTCACAAAGGGAATGCACCAGCTTTGGTGGAGTATTATCTAGGTAAACATGCCCAGAAATATTACAAGACAGAACATATAAAACAGCGGAAGAAAACATGATTTCATTACTTTATAAAAGTAGTAAGGTCTAAAACCTTTTACATCAAAGTGCCATTAAATTACTTACATCGAAACCTGTCTTGCAATAATAAAGAAGCATAAAACCGTAGTCATAAATTATTCCCCAAGTAAAATGGTAAAACAGCCATAGCCAAGAAAAGTCCAAGCCATAGATGATGATCTTGAAGCAGAAAATCCGCACTAAGTAGCAACATTTCCTCCCTGTAAACCCGGGGAGGGGGGGGGGGAACGGAAGAAGAAGAGGCGAAACAAAACGGGGTCAGTCATAAAGACTGGTAAGTCCTAGCTACTTTAAGCCTAAAAACAGGTAAATGTAACATGACATGTATAAACTGAAAGTAAACATAAACATGATGACAAGATAAACAGACCAAACTAAGATAACAAGATAAACTCAAGTAACAAGATAAACAAGGTAACAGGATAACCAAGGTAACAAGATAACAAGATAAACTCGGAATTGCGTCACATGTCTAACGTCTTCTGCACCAACCATACTAGCATCCTAACTCGTATCATCCCTTCCATGTATATGTATAGTCCCTTGCCGTATATCGTACGGGTTCCATAACGTTATTCTGTACTACTACACGTAGTGTCACCATCCTTGAAATCGCTCGGACTGCCATCCTTGTTCTGGCCAGATTCCCTTATCATGAATTATCGCGTGTTCATCTAGGATTTACGCCACCTAGGGCCACTAGGGATTATGCTACCTATTGGACGTTTTCTAGATTCGATCAGGGTTTATGCCACCTAGGACCACTAGGGATTATGCTACCTATCGAACAACGCCCTTTTTCCATGTAACGATCTAATCGATCGGCTCCCTACAAGTCCTAACTCGTCGTGTGTCGGTGTCATACGACCCAATCATGAATGTAGCTACTCTGTGCTAGGTCTACCCTAGGGTGTATCAAGCCCTAGGGTGTCAACCACTGACACCATTCCAAGCACGCACAGTGTACAACTACTGGTGCCCACGCCTGTTTTTTCAACTCCGGACTACGTGCACGACCATAGTCCGCCTGAACCTACAATGGCGCACCAAACTCAGCCGTCGTTTTGGTCGCTTATAATCAGCCCAGTAATCGTGCCCCACCCTA
Source organism: Allium sativum (assembly GCA_030737875.1). NCBI lineage: Eukaryota > Viridiplantae > Streptophyta > Magnoliopsida > Asparagales > Amaryllidaceae > Allium > Allium sativum. The sequence continues at coordinate 275,973,097 of CM060918.1, forward strand.
GCCTAGTCCCTAGGGTATCGTGATACATTCAAGAGGGTTACTGCTGAAAAGGACCGCGTAACTATGGTTTCCGTCCAGCAGGTTAATTGTTGTCATCTAAATTCAAGACTTAACCCCTATCAGTCTAGCATGTCAAGTTGGTTAACTGTGGTCATTCAAGTTTGTGACCTAACCCGTCTGCATGTCATGTCAATTTGGCTAAGTGTTGTCATCCAAATTCATGACTAAGCCCTACGAATCACGTGTCAAGTTGGTTAAGTGTATTCCAGCGGTTCATGATTTAACCTTATCCAAATCATCGTGTCAAATTGGTTAAGTATATTTAAGCTTAACCCCATCAAATTACCGTGTTAGATTGGTTAAGTATATCCAAGCTTAACCCCATCAAATTACCGTGTTAGATTGGTTAAGTATATTCAAGTGACTCATGACTTAACCTCATCAAGTTACCATGTTAGGTTGGTTAAGTATATTCAAGTTAACCCCATCAAATTACCATGTTAGATTGATTAAGTATATTCAAGTGACTCATGACTTAACCTCATCAAGTTATCATGTTAGATTGGTTAAGTATATTCAAGCGATTCATGACTTAACCCCATCAAGTTACCATGTTAGATTAGTTAAGTATATTCAAGCGATTCATGACTTAACCCCATCAAGTTACCATGTTAGGTTGGTTAAGTATATTCAAGCGATTCATGGCTTAACCCCATCAAGTTACTGTGTTAGATTGGTTAAGTATATGTTAACCTAACCCCCATCCACTAGTCATATTATAATGGTTAAGTGTTACCCTCGTAAGTTTACTTAACCCTACCATGCATCATGTTACACTAGTCGGGTGTTATCGACCCATTCAGGTTAAACTAACCCATCCTCAAATCGCGTTATATGGTTAAGTGTTATCAAGTAATCAAGTCCGGTTTTACTTAACCCACCCATCCACGTCATGTTGGTTAATTGTCATTAGTCTAATCAAGTTACTTAACCCACTCGTCTGTGTCATATTGGTTAAGTGTCATTAGTCTAATCAAGTTACTTAACCCACCCATCCATGTCATATTCATTTATTATTTACTAATGCATCAACCTCTCACATTGGACTTATTTGTGGTCACTGGATACGCCGGGCGGTTCCGGGAAGAATTACACCGCAAATCCATTCCAACCTCGGGTTCAAGCATTACCACAATCTAATCTTTGCCTATGACCTCTCACATTAGAGTATTATTGTTGTGGTCACTGGATATGCCGGGCGGTTCCGGGCAGAATTACACCATAACTCAAGTCTAACCTCGTGTCGAAGGCATCCGTTAGATTGTTAATTACATATGTGTCATCTAAGTCAAAATCCCCACTTTACATTTACTAAGCATATTCCCAAGTTCCCAATTACATGTCCATCAAAATGTGTACCCAATTCTAGCCACTTCACATATGTCCAAATCTCGCCTATTTGCATGTATGTCAAGTTTATGCCAATTTACCCAAATCAAGTTCTAGTCAAAGTTACATTTTGTCACGTTCATGCCCAAGTAAACCCACATCATGGTTCATGTTCCCAATTCCACTTATGCCTAATTTACATAAGCCCAATCCCTTGATTTAACTTACATAGTCCCCAAAACTCATGGTTTAATTCATATGCCAATTCACGTATGCCCCAAACTTGCAAATTACACTGGAAATACCCCAAATTTCCCTTTGTTCATGTTATGCAGTCCGCACACCCATGTCCAAATAGGTGAAATCCCAATATTCCCCCGTATACAAATCGCATGTAAATCGTAGTTTAGGCCTAGGTCTGAAATCAACCAAGGTTCATCAAAAAAAAAGATAAATAGGGGAAGGTAGAAACTTTGCATAAAACAAGATCCGAGAGAAAAACATCATTACATGCATGATAGGGACATGAAAGAGTGATTTGCAACATGCATAGGTCCAAATTAATGTCATAGCAACATTCCCAAAGGTCAAGATCCAAAATGAACAAGGTTGAGCATGGATTGATTATCATGCATAGATCCAATTTCAATTTTATCACATGTCATATTCAAGTTATCGTTTCAATCTAAAAGCATCTAGAACTTACAAATCGTGGCTAGTGAATTAGGAGCAAGAATCGTCATAGAATCGTTGTAGCGGCGTTGATCTACTCTCTTGATTTGATGTAGAAAGCTTGCTTCTTTGTCATGGATCTAGTTTGAATGCTCAAGCCTTTGAAGTTGGAGATGGAGGCCATGATCAAGAGAGATTTTGGCAGCACTTCGTTGTTAGGATGAATTGTAGTGAATTAGGCTAGGTCTTAGGGTGTTTTTATAGAAGTTAGGACTAGTTTAGGCCCTTAGATTAATCCTAGTTTAGATCTGGACAACTGAAAATCGTCACAGGCCAACCAACCAGACTACACAAGCAAGCAGGTGCACCAAGCCAACCTGGCCCGACCAGGGAGGTCGACCCCCAGGTCGACACCCAGGTCGACTGCCCAGTCGACCTGGTCCTGGGGAGGTCGACTACCCAGTCGACTCCCCAGTCGACCTGGGTCCTGGGTAGGAAATTTTCCCGCACAGTCTGTTTGGGACTAAATCGAAATTCGAATTCGAATTTGAACTGTTTTCGTTTTCTGATTTTTCATGAAACTTCTAGAGGCCATATCTTGGTCATACGGACTCCGATTTACGAAATTTCGGACTCGTTTCCAACCAGAATTCCGAGACGAACGCAAGGCGCAACCCGTTTTGCTTGATTCTTATTTTAAATTTAATTCTGCCTTGATTCTTGTCTTAACACGTTATTAAAATTCGGGTTGTTACATAATCATTCCAATATAAATCCTTTATATCAAAATATAATTTGGGTAAAATTATTTAGTTTACCCACCTTTCAAAATATACTGTGTTGGTTCATCATATTCAAGTGTTTAGAAACTCCTACCGATAGAGTGGATCAAACTGATCGACTAGAACTTATAAACAACTCAACGGATAAATCTCCACACTACAAAACCATTTTTATAAAATCTACAAATACACTCTCTCGTATATATACACTTAAACTCAATCTAGTGTATTACTAACCCCATCTCTACTGAGTCATGCCACAGAGCCAAGGTAATCACTTAACCTCGCTCTGATACCATTGTAACGAACGCGGATTTTCGACCTCGAAAATCTGCACACAACACTATGTCGACTGTTCAAGAATCGAAAATACCAAAACGTTAATAGAAAGAAGTTGGAGGATGAGAATAGATAAGATATAAAATTAGAATAGAAGAAGGAGAGGAACAACAACAGAATCAGAGTAACACGAACAACACAGTGGAATGAATAAAATATACTATATAACATAACTTTGAAATACAAATCTTTACTTAATATACATATCAATATCAATGTACAACACAGCGGAGATAAACTATTGTTATAAAATCCTGAAGCCTCCTGCTCCAAGCTCTCAGTATATCTGTAAAATCCCGACTACTTGACTGCCCGAACAAATTTGGGCACCCAAGAGTTTAGGGAAAACAAAACAAAATAAAATCTGGGTCAGTCATGAGACTGGCGTGAGTAAATAATTTAACACAGTTTGAGAAAATAAACGATATCTCAAAAGACCATGCCATATGACACAAAACATGTTTTTCCCTTATGAGAATCCAAAACACTTGATTTAAATTTCAAAATACTTTTGAAAGAAACGATAATCTTTATATCAAAACTCTTTTGATATTATAATAGTGTCTATCAATCACAACTAATAATCATCCAGCAGAATGCTTTCATCTCACGTTCCACGTATATAATACATAATCAAAAATTTGTGGGCGCTTATTGGTTAATGGATTCCAACTGGAAGGTATGGGACCACCTTCTGACAGTGTATCTCTAGAGTGGAATACACCGGGTTCAACAAGAACACCTTAAAACCCAGGCTAAACATGGTCGGTCGCTCATTTCGCTTGAGTGTACCGAATGTATTATCCCCAACGGTTGGGATCAGCAACCGTTTCCCGAAAGGGATAGCATCGAAATGGGTTAAAGAAGTAAATGAAATTTCTATAGATCAGGTGAAAATACACCCTAATTGGCAGCTAACCACTTAGTCATGCGACCTACCCGATTTTATACCATTTCCTAGTTGTGAGGCTAGGGGTCATAACGTACAGTTCACACCTTTATTTACTTTGTATGTCACATCGTCATACCCGCCAAATCACAAATTGATTTCCCTAAAAATACTACGGGTATACAGCTAAGAGAAACGAATTCCTCTGCCACCAAACGTAAATATGTTTGAAGAGATCAACTTACGCAATCTATTGAATATACTCTGTCAGACATTCTTCCATACATGTTGTCCTGAGACTGGACAAGCCGAAAGCACTATTCGGTAAACCCATCTTAGGAAATTTCTACCTAGGGTTTGCCAGAACAGCCCTTACATAAACTTTGTCTTCAATTATCATCATCATATTTGATTCGCAACGCTAATGCCCATACGGAGTGGTTTTCAGATATTAAATCTTGTTCCGGTCTCTCCGTATTGACGACGGAAAAATGGTCAAAATTTTGATAGTCGGTTATTTAACTATCAAGGGAAAACATCCATACACACAACGATCTTATTTCCAAATGGAAATTCTACCAATCAATCAACATTTTTCCCTTTTAAATTAATTTATCATTAATTTGTTCGTTTCCCCATTTCCATATATTCGTGAATACTTATTTTCTACATTTAGAAAATATAAGTTATTAACATTGGAAAAACATTTCCATTTCTTATTCACGTATCACTATCTTCCCATAACTTTCCATCTCTAACTGTAAACTAGTAAGAGAACAATTCCCTGAAAATCAACCCCGAAGGCCGAAACCAACATCAGATCGATATCCAGAAAACCATTCAACTTAACTAATCTTGAGTCAGTTTCTAATTTCCTTAACTCTATTTAAATCTTCTTATCAAATTATTTCTTACAACTCTCGGATTCAGTTTACAAATCCAATTCTTTTATGAAATACATTGGTCATAACGATAGCTTTATAATCCCTACTTCCGAATTTCTAACTTTTAATAAAACTTTTGTACCTTAATTTAAATAAATAAATAAATGATTTATTAAATAAATACATCTTGATTTGAAAACCGGAAAGTAAATAGTACTTTCCTACATTCGATATAGTCGAATCCTAATGTATAATTCTCTCTTGAATAATCTCTATTCGATAACTCACTTTCGAATAAACTATATTCGATAACTCTTTTCCGAATAAACTCTATTCGATAATCTCTCTTTCGAATAAACTATATTCAATAATCTCTCTATCGAATAAACTATATTTGATAATCTCTCTGTCGAATAAACTATATTTGATAATCTCTCTTTCAAATATACTATATTCGATTTACGTTATGAAATCCAGCATATTTTAACCTTTCGAGTCAACTCAATTTATAAATTCATTTTTGAATTTAGTGTTTCCCAACAATTACCAATTTCCTTTTATAACTGTTATAATTCTGCAAAACGTTTGCTTTTAAATCGTTATTCACTTTAAAACGTGAATATTATTCCCTTACAGAAAATTGGACTCGTTTTATCAAATCAAAACTTGATTTCATAAATTAAATACTAACAAAGGTTTAAACTCCAATTATCGAGTCATTTTATAACTTATTATTCACATTCCATTTTATTTATCAAATCTCGTTTAGCTGTCAAATTCATAGTTGATTTTATTTAATAAGTTTATATTTCTCTATCGCCTTTATATTCGATTATAAAATATCGGTTTCCAACCGAATATAAATTATCCTGCAAATCCTGATTTATCCAATATATAATTTCTTAAAATAAATAATTTTATAACATTTGGCCTAGTCAAATTTTAATTACAAATCTTTATGGATTTTATTCAAATCCTATTTACATTTCGAATACCGAAATAGATTCATCGTTTCCTTTTTATAACAAAACTCCTAATTTCCCGTTTTCAACTTACTGCTGAATTTACAATCCAAATTATCCACTGATAATTATTTTTATTTCATTTGTAAACAATGTTTATAAATCACACTACTTGTTTTCATTGGTAACAAGTTATTTATTTCTAGCCATTCGAAATTCCATTTCTATTTTAAAATATAGATTTTTCCCTTTCAAATTTCATATTCCATCCTTTATGATTCTCTTTATAAAGGTTAAGTTTACATTCCATTTTCAAATATCGGTATTAAAACCGATTTTCACTTCTCTATATAAATTCATACTTATATATTCAATTTATCCATTGATAACTATTTTTATTAATTTATAAAACATTATTTATAAATTAATCTTCCCAATTTATCTGTTAAAACATATTTCTATTTACGATCTACTTTAAATTCATCTTCTCCTAGTTCTTTTATATCTAGCCTATTTCCTTGTATAATTCCATTTATTTTATAAAATACTTCCTTTTATAATTCTATTTATTGATTTTATGTAAATATTTTATTTCAATATATACTTTGAAAATTCCCTTTATACATTCCAGTATCACTTATGCTATTTCAAATACAAATTAAAACGACTAGTGTCATCATAATCAATCACGGATTATGTATCACACCATATATCAAAATATATGAAAACAAACAATATTATAGATATTGAGGAATCCAGTTAGATTCCTCCAACCTATTTGTAACGACCCGTGTTCTACGCATCATAGGATCATAGAATATTTATTTCTTTCACATACGAAGTCGTATGGTCATGTAACTTTAGGAGACGACTATTGGGGTGATTTCCCATGTTTATGATTTTTGTCGGTTTTTAAATGACCATTTTACCCCTAGTTGGCACTGTTTTGGCCATAACTTTTGATTGGAAAGGAATTTTGACCTGAAACCACTTCCATTGGCTCCGGATGATGGTTTACAATTCCGTAGAGTGGTTACATTAGCCAAACGGACTCACCGTTTGGTAGATATGGCTGAAACAAGTTTCAGATAGTGAAAAACAGCTTAATTGGGCTTAACCGGGTGATTAACAGCTAGGCCCAATGGGGGATTTCGGGATTAGGGTAAGAAGGAGGTTGAAATCAGTTAGAGAACGATCTTATCCTCATTTCCCAGCCGCCACTTTCATTCTCGAACCCTAACAATGGCCGCCAACATCTAGGAACATCACCAAATCACCTTCTAATCGAGTTTTGGCTTAATCTACATCAAATTAAGGGGAGGAGACACGAAAGCAAGATTAGAGCTGCTGTTAGACATTAGAATTCACCCAAATCAGCGAGGTTTCAGTTCTGAGAATTTCATTTGTGGCCAAGGTGAGTGATTAGCATTGTTTTGACACTAATTACAGTTAATTAAGGGTAATTAGTGAAGATTAGCGAATTTACACACTAATAAATTCTGGAAAAATATCTATAAATTTGAAAATAATATTTTATGCCTTTGGTAGAAATTTGGTTTAATTTGGTTAAGTTTTGTTAACCCTATGATTAGTTTTGCTTAAACATGCTTAAGGGAAAATATGGGGTTTTGGGTATATTTGATCCATTTTGACACGTAAATTCGTTGTTTTGGTGTTTGTGGTTAGTTTGCTATGTTGCTATGACTGTTTGGAATGATTTTTGATTGACTAGAATAGTTAGATTGGTCGAAAACGTCGTCGAATGGTGTAAATAAGTTGCTGGAAAAAGTTGCAGAAAGTTGTGCAGGGTTTCGGATCGGATCGGGTTGGGGGCTTGGATCGGATAGGAGAGCTGGGCAAGGAATCTGACCCGAACTGAAGTCTGGCACAAAGTAAGTTTGGCAGGAAGGAAGGCCATTGCTTAGAGTTGGAGTTGGACAGTGGAACGGATCGGAGCTATGGAGCAGGATCGGATCGGCGTAAGGACGAAGGGCTCGGACCGGAGTATGGTGATGGGATCGGATCGGATTAGAATAGAGAACGAGATCAGACGAGGCACAGGAGCTGGAGCACGAACTGAATGGGAGATGGCAACCCGACCCGACCCGAAGTGGAACACCCGACTCGAACCGATGTAGCGCTGTGAACCCAAACCGAACTGAATGGGGAGCCTGGGGATGATTTATCCGAATCGAACCGACTGAAACAGATTGGGCCAAGCCGAATTGAACTTCCATCTCCTCTACGCGACGAATCTTTTGAAGACCAACTCCAATTCGATCAAAACCCGAGATGCAAAGGGAGTACAAATGAGGAGCTTTGACTCAGGATCCAGCTGGGAACCAATGAGCGGGCTTCATGATTGGGCTTTGCTGCGGGACGTGTGCCAAGGGGCTATCGATGTCTATGACTTTGGATCACTATGTATGGGAGGGGTGTGAACGGAATCAGGGCCACAGTGGCCTAGGTACGACTAAAGGGCTATAAACCAATGAAGTGGGGTCATTTGTAAAGGTTTGGTCATGACTCCATGTGGTAATCTTGGTAGTAGCAGTAGTTGTACAAGTTGAACTCCGTCACTACTTCGATGGGTCTAGTGATTGACAGTGGTGGACATCGTATGCTTTATGCACTGAGTGAGATATGTGAGGATTGTTGCTATGGTTGATTTGTTTGCCATCATTATGACATGCACACCCCACCCCCGTATTCTTTACACTATCTATTATGGCACCCTAGAGTATTGTACGGTATGTGGTACTAACTCTTTGGTTGCAGGTCCAGGTTCAGGTATGGTTTAGTATACCTGTTATTGTTCTGTTTAGATGCTTATCGCTCATACCAGGCTTTATGTCTGACCCAGAGTTTTATGTCTCCTCTTATTACTCTGGGTGCTCACACGAGCAGACTAGAGACAGGTTAGCTGGTGATGCACGGGTAGATGATCCGGAGACGAGCAAGAGGCTTCCACGTATGATATATATATATATATATATATATATATATATATATATATGTATATAGTATTCTCCCTGTGTTGTTGAAGATCACCGCTTGGGCATTAGTAGTGTATCTTCTACTTCAGCTTTCTTTTATTTTAGAGACAGTAAATTTGGAAAGTTGTAATAAGTTGTACTTGGATTTCCGCTGCTCTGATGTTGATGTTGATTTTAGTTATCAGCTTATGCACTGTCTCACCTGTTTTATGTTAAGTACGTTATTATTATATTTTATTCCATGCGCTGTGAGACATTCTACAGGTTCCTCGTTAGCTAATTCCCTTCTTTCTTTTCTTCTGACGACCATTCCGTGCTAGTCGGGCATGTGTACAGCGCACTTTCGGAGGAAATGCCGGCTGGTGCGGGGCGGGCCATCACACTTGGTATCAGAGCTCTAGGTTGCGTAGTTAACCTAGGGAAGTTATCTGGGAGAGATAATATACGTATAGGAGAGAGCATATTTGTGATTACTTTGGTTTTTAAAAGCTGGATATGTATATACTATTAGTAGTATAAGGGTGAAGTCATACTGCACTAGCACCACTATGGGATTGTTAATCGTTTCCTTTTACAGATTGACGATGAGCCGATATACTAGAGGTGCTGGTAGGGGAGCCAATAATGGGAATGCTGCTGACATGAGGACGATGTTTACTGACCTCATGAGAGAGATGCTTAGAGATGTGCAGAGGGCAGCTCCCAATGGTGGAAATGGTGGTGGTCCAATAGTGCAGGCGCCTAGAGTCGACTTCGCCAAGCTGAATAAGGATTATACTAGCCTTGGTGGGAAGCCGTTCCACGGAACGGAGTCGGCTACGGATGTTCAGGATTGGTTGTATAGTTGCGAACGTATCTTCAAGGATTTGGGTATCGAGGATGCGATGAAGAGAAAACTAGCGTCCCGTCAGCTGCAAGGGCGGGCAATGAATTGGTGGAATGCTATAAAGGCAGCTACTCCTGAAGATCAGATTACTTGGGAGCAGCTTAAGGTTCGCTTTAGCGAGAAGTTCATTCCAACTGCTCAGAAGTTAGTGCTGTTTAAGAAATTCTTGGAGCTCAAGCAGAATGGTAGAGCTGTCTCGGAGTATATTGCTGAATTCGACACTTTGTCGAAGTATGGGTTATCTCTTATTGATACTACCGAGAAGAAGAATGAGAAATTCATAACTGGTTTGGATCGGTACTTGGGGGAAAGGCTTATTAACCACATCGATGAGACATTTGAATCGATTGTAGGGAAAGCATTGAGGTCAGAAAGTCTCTACCCTAAGCTGAAGACTGAGGTTGCATCTGCAGAAGAGCCAAAACCACAAGCAAGTGGTGGTGGCAAGGGTGGTTCCCAGAATAAGAGAAAGCAGAGTCAGACTAAGGATGACCAGAAGAAGAAGAATGAGCAAGATGTGGAGTGCTTCAGCTGTGGTAAGAAGGGCCATTATGCTAGTAATTGTCGGGCCAAGCCAGCGGATAGGAAGTGCTTCAACTGTGGCCAAATGGGACATCACAAGGACAAGTGTCCGCAACCCCCCAAAGAAAAGCAAATGGTGAAAGCCTATGCCCTTAATGCTATTCCTTCTTCGTCGAATGCCCCAACCGCGGCAGAGAAGGGAAAGAATGTCGTCATTCAAGGTACGCTTTCTGTTTATGATGTTCCTGTTAGAGTTTTGTTTGATACCGGAGCTTCCAGTTCTTTCATATCTAGTGACCTGGTAGATAGGTTGGGATTGGAGCCCGAGATTGTCGATAGACCTTTAGTAGTGACGAACCCGATTGGTGGTTCGACTAGCCTTAGCATGATTTGTCGTAATGTGGTCTTATCGAGTCATGGATGCATGCTTGTTTTTGATTGCTTTGTTTTGGGCTTTACTGGGTTTGGCATTATTTTGGGAGTAGATTGGCTCCAAAGATACGGGGTGGTGGTAGACTGTGAGGGCTTTTTGGTGACAGCTAGAGCGGATGATGGGCGGAGGATAGTGTTTGGTGGTCTACCCAGTGAGGGGGTATTGGCTAGTTTTCTAAACTCCCTCGACATTCCGCATAGTGAGTTGTCAGGTTTGCCCGTGGTTGGCCAGTATCCAGATGTTTTCGAAGAAGTGACCGGGCTTCCACCACATCGAGAGATTGAGTTCCGTATTGATTTGGTAAAAGACGCCAGACCTATAGTTATGCCACTTCGTCGTATGGCACCAAAGGAGCAGCGAGAGCTCGAGGTGCAAGTCAGCGATCTTTTGAAGAGGGGATTTATCAGAAGGAGTGTTTCTGAATGGGGAGCACTAGTTGTGTTTGCTACCAAGGCGGATGGTTCCCTTCATTTGTGTGTAGACTACCGCGAATTGAATAAAGTGACGAGGAAGAACAAGTATCCTCTACCGCGGATAGATGATTTGTTTGATCAGCTGAGTGGCACGAGAGTATTTTCTCAGTTGGATCTCGCGACAGGTTTTCATCAGCTTAGAGTTGAAGCTGAGAGTATAGCTAAAACGGCATTTCGGACGCCGTCTGGATTTTATGAGTGGTTGGTCATGCCATTCGGGCTGACCAATGCCCCAGCATATTTTGTGGATCTTATGAATAGGGTATTCAGAGATCAGTTGAATAAGTTTGTCCTTGTGTTCGTTGATGATATTTTGGTCTACTTGAGGACAGAGGAAGAACACAAGGAACATTTAAGAATAGTGATGGAGGTGTTGAGAAAACACCAACTGAAAGAAAAGTTTTCTAAGTGTCACTTCTGGAGGAGGGAAGTGAGGTTCTTGGGTCATGTTGTTTCCGAGAATGGTATTGCCGTGGACCCTGCGAAGGTGGCTACGGTACAGGATTGGCCTACGCCCAAGAATGCAACAGATGTAAGAAGTTTCTTGGGATTAGCTGGATATTATCATAAGTTTATCCAAGGTTTCTCCAACATAGCAGCACCATTGACCCAGTTGACCAAGAAGAATCAAGCTTTTGTCTGGGATGAAAGGTGCGAGAATGCATTCAAGAGTCTAAAGGACAAGTTGACATGCGCACCAGTGTTAGTCATTCCTAAGGGGAATAAAGAGATGACGGTATACACGGATGCCTGTGGTACCGGACTGGGTGCTGTATTGATGCAAGGCGGTAGGGTGGTAGCCTATGCAAGTCGGCAATTGAAACCGCATGAGAGAAGATACCCTACCCATGATTTAGAATTGGCAGCGATCGTGTTCGCATTAAAGATGTGGAGACACAATCTCTTGGGAGAAAGATTTGAGCTGTTTACAGATCATAAGTCGTTGAAGTATCTCTTCTCTCAGAAAGATCTGAATCTCCGTCAGCAGAGATGGTTAGAGTTCTTAGCTTCCTATGATTTCGACATTGCATATACACCGGGAAAGGGCAATGCGGTGGTTGATGCATTGAGTAGGAGACATGCCAGCTTAGGGGCTATGTTTCTAGAATGGAAGCAACTGGAGTACATCGCTGGGTTTGATTTCAGACTAAAGTGCGAATTGGATCCAGAAATGTTAGCAAGTTTGACGATCAGACCCACTTTGATTGAGCGGATCGGCTCTAGTCAGAGGGACGATCCTAACCTATTGGAAATCATCTCCAAGTTAGAGATGGGTATCGATGAGGAGATGAACAAGTATGGGCTTGATCGAGATGGATGGCTTAGAAAGAATGGAAAGCTTGTTGTACCCAATGTCGATGGATTGAGGGATGAAGTGCTTAGAGAGTGTCATCACTCAAAACTGACTATACACCCCGGTGGTAATAAGATGTATCGAGATATGAAGCAGACTTACTACCGGGAAGGGATGAAAAGAGACGTTGGGAAATTTATATCCAAATGCATGAATTGCCAACTAGTTAAAGCCGAGCAAAAGAAGTCTAGTGGGTTGTTGCAACCATTAGAAATTCCCGAATGGAAATGGGAGCAAGTCTCGATGGATTTCATCGATGGTTTACCAAGAACTAGATCGGGACATGATAGCATTTGGGTAATTGTGGATCGATTGACTAAGAGTGCAAGATTCATACCAGTTAAGTCGACCAGAACGACAACTAAGTTAGCAGAATTGTATATGAAGTGGGTAGTGAGATTTCATGGAGTACCTAAAAGCATTGTGAGTGACCGAGACCCGTTGTTCACTAGTGGGTTTTGGAAAAGCTTACAAGAGGCTCTAGGGTTAGAGTTACATCTCAGTACCGCATATCATCCTCAGACCGACGGTCAGACGGAGAGGGTGAATCGTATATTGGAAGACCTCTTGAGAGCTTGTGTACTGGATTTTGGCAGATCATGGGATGACCATTTGCATCTAGTAGAGTTTGCATATAATAATAGCTACCAATCCAGTATCGGTATGGCTCCATATGAAGCTTTGTACGGAAGACCGTGCAACTCACCATCATGTTGGATAGAGACTGGCGAGAAGTTTATGCTTGGACCAGATGTGGTGAGGGAAACTTCAGATAAGATCAAGATCATTCAACAACGAATGAAGGCTGCCCAAGATAGGCAGAAGAGTTATGCTGATAAGAGGAGAAGAGACTTAAAATTCTCCGTTGGTGACTTGGTGTTTGTCAAGATTTCTCTGTTGAAGAGCGTGATATGATTTGGCAGGAGAGGCAAGTTGGCACCAAGATTTGTTGGCCCATTCCCTGTTCTTGAACCAGTCGGGAATTTGGCATATAGAGTTGACTTACCAGAGAAGATGGCGGGATTTCACAATGTATTTCATGTTTCCCAACTAAGGAAGTTCGTTCACGACCCAGATATGACTATTTCACCTGATCATTTAGAGGACTACGAAGTAGAACCCGAGGCGGTTGGGAACCGCAAGCCGGTCCGTATTGTTGAGCACGACATGAAGCAACTTCGAAGGAAGGCGGTGAAGCTAGTCAAGGTTCAGTGGGGCGAGGACGAGAATGATTGCACTTGGGAGACAGAGAAGAACATTAGGAAGACATATCCAGAACTCTTCGCTTGGTAAGATTTTAACTTCGATCTAGTTTTCTGCATGCTAGGATAGGCTTGTTTGCTTGTTTTGCATGTTTGATTGTTGTATGTGGTTGTTAGGCATGCAGGATCTTTTGTATGTTTTGGGTTAAGGAATTTTGGGAACGAAATTTCTTAAGGGGGGGAGAGTGTAACGACCTGTGTTCTACGCATCATAGGATCATAGAATATTTCTTTCTTTCACATACGAAGTCGTATGGTCATGTAACTTTGGGAGATGACTATTGGGGTCATTTCCCATGTTCATGATTTTTGTCGATTTTTAAATGACCATTTTACCAATAATTGGCACTATTTTGGCCATAACTTTTGACTGAAAAAGAATTTTGACCTGAAACCACTTCCATTGGCTCCGGATGATGGTTTACAATTCCGTAGAGTGGTCACGTTAGCCAAACGGACTCACCGTTTGGGAGATATGGCTGAAACAAGTTTCAGATAGTGAAAAACAGCTTAATTGGGCTTAACCGGGTGATTAACAGCTAGGCCCAATGGGGGATTTCGGGATTAGGGTAAGAAGGAGGCTGAAATCAGTTAGAGAATGATCTTATCCTCATTTCCCAGCCGCCACTTTCATTCTTGAAACCTAACAATGGCCGCCAACATCTAGGAACATCCCCAAATCACCTTCTAATCGAGTTTTGGCTTAATCTACATCAAATTAAGGGGAGGAGACACGAAAGCAAGATTAGAGCTGCTGTTAGACGTTAGAATTCACTCAAATCAGCGAGGTTTTAGTTCTGAGAATTTCATTTGTGGCCAAGGTGAGTGATTAACATTGTTTTGACACTAATTACAGTTAATTAAGGGTAATTAGTGAAGATTAGCGAATTTACACACTAATAAATTCTGGAAAAATATCTATAAATTCGAAAATAATATTTTATGCCTCTGGTAGAAATTTGGTATAATTTGGTTAAGTTTTGTTAACCCTATGATTAGTTTTGCTTAAACATGCTTAAGAGAAAATATGGGGTTTTGGGTATATTTGATCCATTTTGACACATAAATTCGTTGTTTTGGTGTTTGTGGTTAGTTTGCTATGTTGCTATGACTGTTTGGAATGATTTGTGATTGATTAGAATAGTTAGATTGGTCGAAAACGTCGTCGAATGTCGTAAATAAGTTGCTGGAAAAAGTTGCAGAAAGTTGTGCAGGGTTTCGGATCGGATCGGGTTGGGGGCTCGGATCGGATAGGAGAGCTGGGCAAGGTATCTGACCCAAACCGAAGTCTGGCACAAAGGAAGTTTGGCAGGAAGGAAGGCCATTGCTTAGAGTTGGAGTTGGACAGTGGAACGGATCAGAGCTATGGAGCAGGATCGGATCGGAGCTATGGAGCAGGATCGGATCGGCTTAAGGACGAAGGGCTCGGACCGGAGTATGGTGAAGGGATCGGATCGGATTAGAATAGGGAACGAGATCAGACGAGGCACAGGAGCTGGAGCACGAACTGAATGGGAGATGGCAACCCGACCCGACCCGAAGTGGAACACCCGACCCGAACCGATGTAGCGCTGTGAACCCGAACCGAATGGGGAGCGTGGGGATGATTTATCCGAACCGAACCGACTGAAACAGATTGGGCCAAGCCAAATTGAACTTCCATCTCCTCTACGCGAAGACTCTTTTGAAGACCAACTCCAATTCGATCAAAACCCGAGATGCAAAGGGAGTCCAAATGAGGAGCTTTGACTCAGGATCCAGCTGGGAACCAATGAGTGGGCTTCATGATTGGGCTTTGCTGCGGGACGTGTGCCAAGGGGCTATCGATGTCTATGACTTTGGATCACTATTTATGGGAGGGACGTGAACGGATTCAGGGCTACAGTGGCCTAGGTACTACTAAAGGGCTATAAACCAATGAAGTGGGGTCATTTGTAAAGGTTTGGTCATGACTCCATGTGGTAAGCTTGGTAGTAGCAGTAGTTGTACAAGTTGAACTCCGTCACTACTTCGATGGGTCTAGTGATTGACAGTGGTGGACATCGTATGCTTTACGCACTGAGTGAGAGATGTGAGGATGGTTGCTATGGTTGATTTGTTTGCCATCATTATGACATGCACACCCCACCCCCGTAATCTTTACACTATCTATTATGGCACCCTAGAGTATTGTACGGTATGTGGTGCTAACTCTTTGGTTGCAGGTCCAGGTTCAGGTATGGTTTAGTATACCTGTTATTGTTCTGTTTAGATGCTTATCGCTCATACCAGGCTTTATGTCTGACCCAGAGTTTTATGTCTCCTCTTATTACTCTGGGTGCTCACACGAGCAGACTAGAGACAGGTTAGCTGGTGATGCATGGGTAGATGATCCGGAGACGAGCAGGAGGCTTCCACGTATGATATATATATATATATATATATATATATATAGTATTCTCCCTGTGTTGTTGAAGATCACCGCTTGGGCATTAGTAGTGTATCTTCTACTTCAGCTTTCTTTTGTTTTAGAGAGTAAATTTGGAAAGTTGCAATAAGCTGTACTTGGATTTTCGCTGCTCTGATGTTGATGTTGATTTTAGTTATCAGCTTATGCATTGTCTCACCTATTTTATGTCAAGTACGTTATTATTATATTTTATTCCATGCGCTGTGAGACATTCTACAGGTTCCTCGTTAGCTAATTCCCTTCTTTCTTTTCTTCTGACGACCGTTCCGTGCTAGTCGGGCATGTGTACAGCGCACTTTCGGAGGAAATGCCGGCTGGTGCGGGGCACGCCATCACACTATTTCCCTGCATCACAGATGTTAAACAATATAAATAACATCAATTTCATTTCAATATGAAATATTCTGTTAAACAAAATCACTATTTGATTAACGATATATATATATATATATATATATATATATATATTAGTAGATCTATAATTTCAACTAATCAATTTAGCAGATCATCCAAACAATCAACACACAGCAATTAACCATCATTTATCCATTCTAAAAGTACGTTATAAAAATATAAACTGAGCAGAGTTAGTGAGATTTACTCACATTGGTTGGTTATCGTTAAATAACGATAAGCGATCGTCGATTTGATTCAAATTAGGCAATTTATTTCGCTATAAATTGTAACGAGCTCAAATTCACTCCGAATCAGTTCCGTTGTGTAGCCCTCTTCCATACGATACCAAAGAATCCAAGTTTTCGCAATTCTGATAGTGTATGAATGAGATATAATAATTTAAAGTTAATATACTATTTATATTTTTATTTAAACATAATTAATTATAGTTTTTGGGCCTTATCATTATTTAAAAGGTCCATCCATTTATTCTCCACTGACCCATATTGAAAGATAGTATTCCTTCTTCATTTGCATAACAGGAAATTTAACCCGCTGGCCTTCCTTGCTATTTCACTACGTCACCATTTCTTTTTAGGCTTTTCATTGTATTTTTTTCTCTTTGTATAGCAATTTCGGCCCAAGCCCAAGAAGCACACCAGCTTTTGCATAAACCCAGACCCGAATCTAGCTTCATCCCCACCAAAGATGCATGCTCCTATTATTTCTCATTTTCATCATAGCGGATCATTTCCTTTGATTTTACTCCCCCATGATTCACGAAATCATACGAACCCAGTTTTAAACTTCCTCTCCTCGAAACTGAAATCACAAATGCTTATCACCAGTTGCTCCTTGGTCTACGTACTGACGTCGCAGCATGTCCACATTCACACAAATAACTTCACCGTGAACCCCATTGCTCCACGTTACAATGCTTTTCTCAATTCAATCCCTCCCCTCATGTACTATTTCATGTTGTTGCTTCTATTTGTATTGCCACCGTCTTCCTTTATTTTCGTTTCATGTACCAGGAAATACCCCTCCGCCCAGACTTTGCACTACTGACACGTTCTCATGGCTCACGTTCATCATGGCTCACGTTCATCATTCGAAACCATACAGGGTTCCGAAGCCAATCTGTTCCCTTGCTATTGCTTCCCACATTACACAAATTCATGTTGCTCCTCACTTCCCATTTTCGTGAATACCGCAATCCACTCCCACTCCCAATATTCCCATTTCAAACATCATTGCTGAATGCCCCTTTTTCCACTCCTCCTCACCATGCATACATACTACCCCTGCCCTCCCTTTCTTCTTGAGTTACTATCCCCAAACAACATTTCCCCACAGCCCGCACCTTCTTATCGATGGTAACTCCATCCATGGCTTGTCACACACTCGTACAGGAGGCGTCCTTTTTGGCTAAAAGTTCACTGAAATTTGCACAGATGTTTCTACTCCTCACGAGTCCAAGCACGATATCCGTTTTCACAAAACATTACTTCAACTTCTACGAACCCGAGAAGACATATAGAACAACCCAGTACGTACACAGGCATGCGAAGAAGATTTTGAGGATTTACAGTAAGGTAGCTACTTTGGTTTTAGACTTTTATAGCCATTTAAAGCTTGGTTCGATTTGCAGAAAAGGAAAACAGTGAGAGTAAGTGTTGTTATGTAGGCAATGTCCCTTACATGCTAAGTAAAAGGGTACAGTTTTTTGCTATTACTTCGCAATGAAGTTATAGGGGGAAGATAGGTCTGCTTATTTATTTTGTAGCATATACTGATGGTACAAGTCGTATTAAAAAAATTTAGATGGAGACATCATAGGGAAATGGCAGGCAATTCATAGCTAGGCTAGTAGGTACGGTTCCTTGCTTCAAATGGAAGTAACTTGGTGGATTATAACTGAAGTTAATATTTTGAGGAAACCAGAAAATGGTAATACGTACATATTATTTACTTATGATTTCAAGGTAAATCCTACTATTGTCAAGGTAATACAAATGGAAGGGACTCAGTGCTCACGTCAAATACCTATCATCATGAATAACAGGTTTAAAACTTTTCCATGGTAAAATTATACGTTAGAAAAATTAAGTTCATAAGTCTTCTTTTTATTTTATATGCACTATTATACACTTAGGCCATAATTGAAATATATAACAATTCAGTATTGTACATTGGAAGAATTTTAATTGCCATGGAGTATTGGGTATTCAAAGAAAGTGACGCTTCTATACTAGACATGCGTGTAAAGGTAAATGAAGGAACGAGCACGTACATGTCTTGTATTAAATAGATTTTGGGATATACCGTCGTATTGAACCATGTGTCATGATCCCAAAAATATAATAACATGGACTAGTTAACTTATTCTGTGAACCCCCAAAAATGTTGATTTAGGGTATGAAATACTTCAAATAAAAAGTTGCTTATTTTCCAAAATAAAAATTATAGTAAAATTCTAAAAATTAAATTATGGCTACGTCTCAAAGATCTAGTCCAAATTCGAAATCAATATTTATTTAAAATTAAATATATCGTTATGTTTTATAAACGATTCCATATCGACTATTTGAAAATTTGATTTGACATAACTCACAATATATATGATGAAATCTCGATTTTTCACCTTCATTAGAAAAATACTGTTCAACAGATTCGAAGTTTCTTATTTCGAGGAAATCCGACTTAAAACGAACCCTGTACACTCAGTTGAAGTTCAAAACTCAATATTACGATCTGTCGCGACGTTACGAGTTCGATTATAATTTATATTATAATTTATATGTTCACTATCGTTTATTAAATATATTCGTTATTATAATTCAATTCTAAACTGAATTAAATTAGTTAAATCATCGGATTTACACAACATTGCGAATTCTACTATTTCGGACTATCTCGAAAATTAATATATTATTCCATTATTTATATTAATTAAATATTCAATATTATTTAATTCAACAACCATTTAAATCTCTAAAAACTATTTAAATAATCAAATAAATTAATTATTATACCGTAAAAGTACGGGACATTATATCTTTTCTCCAAAAATGGCATATGGA
Source organism: Allium sativum (assembly GCA_030737875.1). Taxonomy (NCBI): domain Eukaryota; kingdom Viridiplantae; phylum Streptophyta; class Magnoliopsida; order Asparagales; family Amaryllidaceae; genus Allium; species Allium sativum. Next base: position 275,992,868 of record CM060918.1, read on the forward strand.
GAATTTTGTCTTAAGCTAATGTGCATGTAGAGTTTTTAAAACCTCCCTTATATGTAAGGCATGCTCTTCCTCTCTCTTTGAGAAAATTAAGATGTCAACAACAAATTTATTTAGCAACTCTCAATAGACCCTACTCATCAGATCAACAAAATAGGCGGGTGCATTCGTCAACCCAAAAGGCATAACGAGCCATTCAGAGAAACCATCTGGAGTCCTAAAAGCGGTCTTGTCTATACTGTCCTCGGCCACCCTCAACTGATGAAACCCCACGGCCAAGTCTAACGGAGAGAAAACCGATGCACCAACAAGCTGAACAAACATATCATCTATCCTCGGGAGTGGGTGCATGTTCTTCTTGATGAGTTTATTCAACTCTCTATAGTCTACACATAAGTGAACCATACACCTTAGTTGCGAATACCACCGGAGCACCCCATTCAGATATGCTTCGCCTAATAAACCCTTTCTCAAGTGGCTCCCCTACTTGCTTGCTAAGCTCCCTTCTTCCCCTTAGAACCATGTGGCGCACAGGAAATGCAACTGGCTTTGCATTGTCTACCAAGTATATACGAAAATCAATCTCGAGCCTCAGAGGTAATCCCCGAACCTCATCAAAAACATCAGGATACTCACGGACTACTGGTACAGATCACAGATCATCGATAGATGTATCAAGTGACTCTAGGAAACTAAGCATGACAGACCCCTTTGGGTCACAAGAAATCTCGAGGGTCCTCCCATGGAAAGTCAAAAGTCTAACAACCCTCCTCCCACAATCCAGAATGACACCATACATGGCTAGCCAATCCATCCCTAGAATCAATCCATATCCCATAAAACCAAGTACATATGCATCACATTTAAATTCGACGCCTAACACTGATATTCTAAAACCCCGACAAATCATAGATAAATGAGCCGTACCACTAATGGGGTTTGAGACAACAACGGGATCCACTACCATATTAGTACTAAGGTGCAGAGACTCAACCACTGAATCAGATATAAAAGAATGTGAAGCGCCATAATCAAAAAGAGTTCCAATAGGATGATGGGAAAGAGAAATCAAACCTTTCACGGAAACCTTCCTACCTCTACTAGGGCAGTGGTCATGAGAGCATGCACCTGCCGTCCAGAAGCTCCTGCCCTTTGACCTTGTCCTTGATTCTTCGGGCACTCCTTAGAAAAGTTTCCGACCTCTCCACAACTGAAGCAAGCATTCTTCCTTCTTTCTCAGTCCTTTACCAAGCGACCCTCACGTCCGCAATTATGGCACTTCCTTTTATCCTTAGCCTTGTTGTTCTTTTCTCCCTTCTTTTGTTGTTGTTGTCCCTTCTTGGGCCATACTTTCTTATTTTGTGTTTCCTCCACCTTAGTTTCTTTCTTTTCGCTTTTGTCTTTCTCATGCATCAATGCCATATCATCAAGCCTCTCAAAAGTTGCTCCCATCGGAATATGAGACATAGCTAACCCATGGAGGGGTTCATTCAGTCCTTTAGCAAACCGCAAAGCTTTATTATGCGGAGTATCCACTAGCTCCAACCTAAACCTCGCCAGTTGATTGAATTTGTTAACATACTCTTTAACATTCATGCCTCCTTGCTTGAGTGCCAGAAACCTTTCCATTTGAATGCTTTTCTCAGCTTGAGAAAGAAACTTCATTTCAAACCTATGCCGAAAATCATCCCAAATCTCCACTGGATGCCCTGCTTGCGTCACTTCCCACCAGAATGAAGCCTCATCTTTTAGCAGCCAAGTAGCTAACTGAATCTTCTTATGATCGACAACTTCGAAAATTCCAAACAAGTCCTCCATCTCTTTAAGACAATATCTTGTCTCTACGAAAGTTTCGGTTTCTTGGAATGGTTTTCCACCCATAGCACAGAAATCTTTGCAGATCTTAGAGAAATTATCAACTTACGGGGGAGAAGGATGAGGAACGGCGGGTGCACCTGGGGGAGGAACGTTTGCTGGACCACCGATAGGCGCCATGGCCTCTAGATACCAACGGAACCAGTCTTGGATCGTAACGCCCTCAGGAATATTAGGTTCCCCAGACATGCTAAAAAGAAAAGGAAAGGGATTCAGATAGAGAATCGAAATATATTACATATGGCTTTGGGGAATATGTATTTCAAAACAGGCTTTTCTTTTGAAAATACTTTCTTTTAAAACATTTTTGTAAATAATTTTCAAAATCTTTTATCCGATCTGGTAACCTTCAACTCTGATACCAAGTGTGACACCCTACGTTTGTTAATGTTACCCATTAAGAGAATACATTAAGTTTCGTGAAGCGTTATAGGTAAACAGAAACAGAAACATTACAAGATAGATATAAAATAGCAGAGGAATTTTAAATTTTATTAAGTAGAAAACACAATAGTTCAAAACATGGTTACTTCATATGTGTCATCCTAACTCTATTTAACCAATGAATTTTTGGCATGTTTTGCCCAAACCCTCCATTAAAAGTTTGTTTATACAATTTTTGTTTTAATTCTTTAACGTCTGTTTTATTTCTTGAAGTAAATCGACCATTAAATTTTGAATACCATTTTCGGGATTCTCATGGGTAGGTATATGAATTACATGGTCATATAATTCAGAGTCCAAATTGAAATGACATTTATGTTTGTCAGGAACAATAAGCATATTTTTATCCATTTAGAAAAGCCTTTCGAACATAATTGAGTTATAAGCTTTCAGCATTTTCTATATAAAATCTTTGTAACAATAAATGCTTAGTCCTTACTTTTAGCAAAATTAGTTTTGACCCTAAATTAAGCGGCTAGACACGATACCCCAATTCAGTTTTATAACAAACCATGGATTTATGGTTGGGTTAAGCCTCAAACTAAGATAACCACAAGCTTATACCGTCGCTTCACCTAATTAGAGCACAATAATGGTTCGTTTCCTACACCTTGCGTAATAATTTTACTAGAAAGTTCAGATTATGATTTATAATTTTAAAAGAAATATTTATATAGAAAAACTTATACTCATAACCAATTATGTCCAAAAGAATATTTTTAAGCTGACATATCTGGAAAATGTTCAGAAAACATTTTTCTTTTCCTAGTTTTTTTTATGAACTAAATAATAACTAATATGAAAATTAGAAAAATAAAATCAATGAATCGTACCTTCTAGCATCTAGGCTATGATACCAGATTTGAGCAGATTGAACACCAGATTGAAGTAGATAGAACAGAAATCTTCCACTTAATATAATTACAAACTGATAAAATACAACTTAATATTACAAAGCACTCGGAATATTAAAGGATAATTATTACAGAGAAACTCAGAATATTTTTTCGAACTCCCTACTACTGGTTTCTTGTGCCCCTTTTGTACTTGAGTTTTCTGCTTCTCCCTAGTAGTAGGTTTAACACGTCTTCTTTTGTAGGATCCATCTGTTAATTACTAGAAGAGGTGGTGTCCTCAATTATGTGTGTCTTTTGCTACGTGTCTAAAACATCTGGATATGTGTCCAAGTCTAAAACAGTAGCATATTGTGTAGGTAGGATAACGTGTCTGAAAAGGTAATAATGTGTCGGTAGAGTTGGGTAATTGATTGAAAAAGTGGTTTTAAGTCTACCATGCTTCTGATTAATCTTGTAGGTCAAGACTGGCCATTGATTCATCATCAAATGAGTACGTGCCTTGTAATGGCCCGAATTTTCGTACATTTTGAGTCGACTAATAACACCACACGCCCAACCCAAATTGTATAGAAATACAAATCATTATTAGAAAGAAGTTAGAGGATGAGAAACAGAAAGAAAGAAATATTAGAATAGAAGAAAAACGAAGATAAAAAACTCACAGCAGAACGAATAAAATATATTAAATAACATAACTTTTGAAATACAGATTAGTAACTGTATATACAAACCATTATCAGAGCATGACAGTTATTCCTGGAACAGTTATAAACACCTGCTTCCGGATACAACATAGTACACAACGGAAATATGATAGTCTATAACTAACTGGTGAAGCCTCCTGCCTCAATTTCCTCCAAGTGGACCTGTAAAATCCCGACTACTTGACTACCCGTACAAAATTTGGGCACCCAAGAGTTTGGGGAAAACAAACAAAATAAACTCTGGGTCAATCATAGGACTGGTGTGAGTAAACTCCAACCATTTGTTTAACTTTCAAAAATCCTTTCAAAAGAAATGATAATCGTAAGACCAGTCCACACATAAACACGGATGGTTTTTACCTTATGATAACCCAAAATATTTTGATATCAGATCTGGTGATATTATAATAGTATCTACAACAAATAAATAGAATCTAGCGGAATGCTTGCATCTCACGCTCCATATATAATATAAAATCAATAAAACCGCAGGGCGCTTATTGGAGATTGGATTTCCAACATGACAAGGTATGGAACCACCTTCCGATAGTGTATCTCCAGAGGGGAATACACTGGGTTCAACAAGAACTTTTTGCAACCTGGCCCACACATGACCGACCACTCATTTCGCTTGAGTGTATCGAATGTATATCACCAACGGTTGGTATCAGCAACCGTTTTTCGAAAGGGACAGCATCGATAGATTAAAGAAGCAATTGGAATTTCTCTAGATAGGTGATTATACATCCTAATGGGAAAGACCCACATAGCCATGCTACCTGCCTGATTTTTGTCAATTTCCGGTCGTGAGGCTTGAGGTTTGAATTATCTTCCAGAACATCTGGCCACCATTCACTTTGAATGCCACATCATCAGATCCATCGGAAATCACTAATTGATTCCCACAAAAATACTCAGATCGTTAGGCTAAAGAAGTTTCCCTTCTTTGCCACCAACTTCGTACGTTTGAAGGAATCAACGTACATAATCCCTTTGGAAATACTCTGTCAGACACTCGTCCTTACAAGTTGTTCTGGGTCTGGACAAACCGAAGGCACCATTCTATTAATCCAGCTTAGGCAATTTCTACCTAGGATTAACAGAACAGCCCTTGCACTTTACTTCGTCTTCATAATCTCTTCAACATAAGTTGATTTGTAACACTTATGCCAATACGGAGTGGTTTTCAGATGTTAAATCTGATCCCGGTCTCTCCGTATTGTCAACGGAGGTATAAAATAAATCAAAAATTTGATGGTCGGTGATTTAACTATCAAAGAAACATCCATACAATCAACGTTCCTATTTCCAATTGGAAATCGTACCGATCAAGCATTAAACAACACTGGGCCTCTTTAAATAATTTCTTTATTATATTGTCATTTACCATTCCTATTTCCCATCTTTCGTATCCTTTTGAAGCTCGTTTCCCCTCTCGATTATTTGAAAAACATTTCCAACATTATAATTTCTCTATTCGAGAAAATATCCCTTATTCCAGTAAGAAAATATTTCTATATATATTGATGAAATCCTTATTTTCTATATTCAGAAAATATACCTTATTAATATCTGAAAATATTTCCATATTCCATTCCTTAATACCTCGTTGACCAATACATTACACGTAGAAATTATCTCTCATTTTATTTGGGGAAAACATTTCAAACTCCTTTAATATTAACGCGATGTTATAAAACATCGTTATTATAACTCAAACTATAAACCATTTATTAACTAACCATATTTCTAACCAACCTTCACTATCGAACCTTAACCATTTCTCTATCAATCGTGAAGTCAATCAAGTTGGGGTATAATTACCTCTCAGACCTTAATTGAACAACATTCTTAACTTTGAAATAGTCAAAGCTCACAACTTCAAACAAAACATCGCTTATGCGACTTTCGGATTCAATCTAAGAACACACTTCTTTTACAAAAAAACATTGATTATAATGGTAGCGTTATAATCGTTGTTTCCAAATATTTGATTTATAAAACATTACTTTTAACAACAGCGTTACAATCGCTGTCTAGAATAATAAAACAATTATTATAACAATAGTGTTAAGATCGCTGTTTAGATTTACAAAACATTTATTATACCGGCAGCGTTAAAATCGCTGTTTAGAATTTACAAAACATTTATTATAATGGCAGCATTAAAATCGCTGTTTTCAAATATTTGGTTTATAAAAATATAACTTGTACTTATTCATTTCAATAAATAAATTAATAAGTAAATAAATATTTAAATTTGATTCAAACCGGAAAGTAAAAATACTACTTCCCTAAATTCGATATAATCGAATTCCAATAAATAACTTTCTCTCAATAATCTATATTCGATTATATTCCGAACTTCGGAATTTATCTACCATTTAAGGTAATCCAAAATACCAAATTTCACTTTTGAATTTATGTTTTCCAAATCATTACCAAATTCCTTTATAACCATTCCAGTCTACAAAACGTTATTTATATTCCAAATTTTGGAATAAAATTCATCATTTCTTCTAAAACGATTATCCATTTCCCTTTCTCATTTACGTTCCAATTTGGATTCATATTTCAAATCTAAATTTCCTTTATAGATATATTATATGCAATTTACTTGCTTTAAATTATTATTCTTTTTAACCATGAATGTATTTCTTTTATATATAATTAAATCAGTTTGATTTCGTACTTTTAAAAATAATATCTTAAACCCAAATTCTATTTATAACTTTTATACAAAAATTTTCATACTAATCTCATTCTTTTATTCTAATCATTTAAAACCTCCTTTAAAATTTCCTTCAATAACATGGCCAAGCTCTTCAAGTTTTAATTTTTTTTCCAGTAACCCTTCTTTCTCTTTTACGTTTAAACACAGTAACCCACCTGCGAAAACACCACATGCTGAACCAAACTGAACTCTCCCTCTTCTCCATACTTTCCCTCATTGCCGCAAACATCACCCATGCAAACGTGCTGCCACATAACTTTCCCCGCTGGAAATCACCTTCGTAGGCTCCATCTTCCGGTTCCCATCTCGCATAGTTCGCCTTCAGCACTCCTGCTTCATGAAATAGAACGACACCACCAGGGAGCAACTCCTCCCTTCGCACATCAAAAGGAAACCGCAAACCCCCTGCGTGTACACATCCCTCCATGCCTTCTTTATCAGCACCTCACTCCCTTCCCACTACAAACACAAACACTTCATGAAGATTCAGGCTTTTGTAAACAAGACACAACAGAGGACCGAGACTACACAGTGACCAAAGAACAGGTCGCTGCTCGGACCAGGATCGGTCTAGAGCCACACGTACAGCACTGTCAAAGCAAGTCACACGCTGGAGATTTCTTAGGAGCGGAGTATGGCATAGGAATGCGTTTGGATGGGCCCGCCAGAACGTGGGACGAAAGAAAAGGTAGTGGGAAGATAGATGTGAAGTTTGGGTAAGAAGAGAAGAGAAAATAATACTCTGGACATATAATTTGTTAATAACATTGATAGGTAAGAGCCGTGCGCAAGCTCATTGGAAGCCGATGAGCAGTGTCAGATTACATACTACAATGGGATGATAGGGATTCCGTTAGTATTCAATTCAAAGAAAGGCGTGAAATTTGCATCTGATTTACTTCTCTCGTTTTTGTTCTGATCTGGGATGAGAAATAAGGGCCACTATTTAAAGAAGAAGCAGCTTGGGGTTTACGGAACTGAAATAGCTTGGGAGGCACGGCATTGAGATTTTGCTTGGTACGAACGCAGTATGGTGGCTTGGCACGCACGTTGTATGGTGGCTTAGCACGCATGGGTCTTGGAAAACTGGAGAACACGTTTGAGTAGCATGGGTGTTACGTTGTTTTAGAAGATTAGCAGTCAGGGTTTAAGAATAACCATGCGAATTGAACTTTAATGTGAAATTTGCAGACATATTTGATAATGTTCTTTTGGGTTAATTAATTAGTTTAATCATAAGTATGTACGTTGCTTTTTAAACTTGATGTATATAGTGGTGGTTTCTATTCAATAATATAACTATTTTATCTAATGCTCATGTCGAAATAATATAAATATTTATTTGGTGCCCTGCTACAAATATCTCGTTCACTTACCGACTGTTATAGACAAAAATAAAAATATTACAGTGTCGAGCGAGGTGCCATGATCCCAAAAATATAATAATATCGGTAGTTTAACTTATATTATGAAACCCCAAAATATTGATATAGGGTGCAAAATACTCCAAATAAAAAGTTGCGTATTTAATTAATTAAAAATTACAGCAAAATTCTAAAAATTAAATTATAACTACGTCTCAAAGATCTTGTCCGAATTCGAATCCAATATTTAATTATATTAAATAAACCGTTATGGCTTATACACGACTCCACAGCGACTTTCTGAAAATTTGATTTGGACATAACTCCCAACATATAAGGCGAAATCTCGAATTTTCTCTTCCGTTAGAAAAATATAGTTAAACAGAACCGAACGTTTCTTGTTTAAAAGAAATCCGACTTATTTTGAATCATGTATATCTAATTGAAGTTCAAAACGTTAAATTACGAACTGTTGCGACTTTACGAGCTCATTTTAAATTATATTATAAGTTATACGTTTAAATATCGTTTTATTAAATAATTTCTTATAAATTCCTATATATAATTCAAATAACAAATTTAAATATTCAGAATTCAATGGCTGAAAATCCGGGTCGTTACATTCCTTCCCCCTTAAAATAATTTCGTCCTCGAAATTGCTAAGCAGTAAAAATGCTATAACTCTAACTCCTCATAACCTGCTTAGTTGAAATCTTATATTCCATATCTTATAACCCAGTTCTTACCCAACCTTTGAATTCTCATACCAATACTTGACCATTCATAATTCTTTCCAAATGATATGTCCACCATTTTTGGACAATTGATCATCACTTTCTCATCTTCAATCCATATGCTCTTCTGCATATCCACACTCATCCCAATTGATTTTAAATCTATTTATCAATTTCATTATTCCACTTGAAATTTTATTAACCAATTCGGGTTTTCTTATTTCAATTACAATTAACACTCGATTTCGAATTATCAAAAATTTCTTGAAATTTTCTAACTCTTTAAATTTTCGAAAAATTTCGCCAGCATATCCTTTCCGTGGCTAAATTGGTACAACCAAAACTTGCCTTTATAGGCCTTCTCCAATCCAAAAGAAAATCAAAAAGTCGAGCGGCTTGCCCCATAGGCTCATCAAACCATTAAACCTAAGTAGTATTTTAAACATGTACCTTTTTGTCGGGCATAATTATATCTCTTACATTTGCTTCAATTCAATATCTACTCAGCATACATATATCCATTTCAAGTTGGTTCAAAATCAATCCAACTTCCAGTTTTTTTAACTTTCTAATCAACTTCAGATTAGTTCACTTCAATTTTATCAGTTCAAATCTGATTCAATTTAAGTCAATCCACTTGAATCCAAATTTATCACAATTCAATTTTTATTAACAACATCCAATATATATTCAATTTGTTTATTTATAAGTCAAATTTATATTAATAATTCGAATCCCAACATTTCTCTATATTTAATTTCATTCGAAATTATTTCATTCATTTGATACATTTTTACCATTTCAATCTATTCAACTTATACAAGTTAAATTTTAATTTCAGAATTCAAATTTCTGGGTTTTATTTCAAATTAGTTTGAGATCATATATATTTATATACATATATTTATAATCAACAAAATTCAAAACATTTGAATTTCTAAAACAACTTGTCCTTTTCAAATTTTTTTTCATTCCTAAATTACTATGGCAGCAATCTGTCACTCAGAAACTTGAAAATGAATACCGATAATGTCGCGATCCATTATACGAATTATTTTCTCACCACTGAAATGATTTCAGTGCTTAATCCCTTTAAAAAATCCATTTAAACCATTCTTATTCAACAATACTTTAAAGTAATATTATATTACTTTATAATATTTCAGAAAATATTTTCTAAACACGCAGAATTTAAATTACAATTCTGGTTTGAACTTAATCTTGGTTTATCTCATTTGTATACATTATCCGTATACAAATTGTATATATATTTCCATTTGATTGTAATAACAATCAACACATTCATATATAATAATTTAGAAATTATTCCTTTTATATGAAAATAATTTTTGGGCAAAATTATTTCATTTACCCATTTAAAATAATACTGTATCGAATTGCTTTGTTCGAGAGTTTAGAAACACCTATCGATACAGTTGTACATTCTGCATCGACCAGAATTCATAAACCACTCAACAAACCAACCGACACAGTATAAAACAATTTTATATCAAATATACAAATACGCTCTCTCTCATATACATACACTCAAGCTCAATATAGGGTATTACTAACCCAATCTCTACTGATTTACGCCATAGAGCCAAGGTTACTATTCAACCTTCATCTCTGATACCAAATGTAACGGCCCGAATTTCCGTACACTTTGAGTCGACTAATAACACCACACGCCCAACCCAAATTGTACAGAAATACGAATCATTATTAGAAAGAAGTTAGAGGTTGAGAAACAGAAAGAAATATTAGAATAGAAGAAAAACGAAGTTCACAAACTCACAGCGGAGCGAATAAAATATATTAAATAACATAACTTTTGAAATATAGATCAGTAACTGTATATACATACCATTATCAGAGCAGGACAGTTATTCCTGGAACAGTTATAAACACCTGCTTCCAGATACAACATAGTACACATCGGAAATATGATAGTCTATAGCTAACTGGTGAAGCCTCCTGCTTCAATCTCCTCCAAGTGGATCTGTAAAATCTCGACTACTTGACTGCCCGTACAAAATTTGGGCACCCAAGAGTTTGGGGGAAACAAACAAAATAAACTCTTGGTCAATCATAAGACTGGCGTGAGTAAACTCCAACCATTTGTTTAACTTTCAAAAATCCTTTCAAAAGAAATGATAATCGTAAGACCGGTCCACACATAAACACGGATGGTTTTTACCCTACGATAACCCAAAACATTTTGATATCAGATCCGGTGATATTATAATAGTGTCTACAACAAATAAATAGAATCTAGCGGAACGCATGCATCTCACGCTCCATATATAATATAAAATCAAAAAAACCGCAGGCCGCTTATTGGAGATTAGATTTCCAACATGACAAGGTATGGAACCACCTTCCGATAGTGTATCTCTAGAGGGGAATACACTGGGTTCAACAAGAACTTCTTGCAACCCGGCCCACACATGACCGACCACTCATTTCGCTTGAGTGTATCAAATGTATATCACCAACGGTTGGGATCAACAACCGTTTCCCGAAAGGGACAGCATCGATAGATTAAAGAAGCAATTGGAATTTCTCTAGATAGGTGATTATACATCCTAATGGGAGCGACCCACATAGCCATGCTGCCTGACCGATTTTTGTCAATTTTCGGTTGTGAGGCTTGAGGTTTGAATTATCTTCCAAAACATCTGGCCACCATTCACTTTGAATGCCACATCGTTAGATCCATCGGAAATCAGTAATTGATTCCCACAAAAATACTCAGATCGTTAGGCTAAAGAAGTTTCCCTTCTTTGCCACCAACTTCGTACATTTGAAGGAATCAACGTACGTAATCCCTTTGGAAATACTCTGTCAGACACTCGTCCTTACAAGTTGTCCTGGGTCTGGACAAACAGAAGGCACCATTCTATTAATCCATCTTAGGCAATTTCTACCTAGGATTAACAGAACAGTCCTTGCACTTTACTCCGTCTTCATAATCTCTTCAACTTAAGTTGATTTATAACGCTTATGCCAATACGGAGTGGTTTTCAGATGTTAAATCAGATCCCGGTATCTCCGTATTGTCAATGGAGGTATAAATAAATCAAAACTTTGATGGTCGGTAATTTAACTATCAAAGAAACATCCATACAATCAACGGTCCTATTTGCCCTTGGAAATCGTACCGATCAAGCATCAAACAACACTAGGCCCCTTTAAATCAATTCTTTATTATATTGTCATTTACCATTCCCATTTCCCATCTTCCGTATCCTTTTGAAGCTCGATTTCCCCTCTAGATTCTTTGAAAAACATTTCCAATATTATAATTTCTCTATTCGAGAAAATATCCCTTATTCTAGTAAGAAAATATTTCTATATATATTGATGAAATCCTTATTTTCTATATTCAGAAAATATACCTTATTAATATCTGAAAAATATTTCCATATTCCATTCCTTAATTCCTCGTTGACCAATCCATTACGCGTAGAAAATATCTCTCATTTTATTTGGGGAAAAACATTTCAAAATCCTTTAATATTAACGCGATGTTATAAAACATCGTTATTATAACTCAAACTATAAATCATTTATTAACTAACCATATTTCTAACCAATCTTCACTATCGAACCTTAACCATTTCTCTATCAATCGTGAAGTCAATCAAGTTGGGGGTATAATTACCTCTCAGACCTTAATTGAACAACATTCTTAACTTTGAAATAGTCAAAGTTCACACCTTCAAACAAAACATCTATTACGCGACTTTCGGATTCAATCTAAGAACACACTTCTTTTACAGAAAAACATTAATTATAACGGTAGTGTTATAATCGCTGTTTCCAAATATTTGATTTATAAAACATTACTTTTAACAACAACATTACAATCGCTGTCTAGAATTATAAAACAGTTATTGTAACAATAGCGTTAAGATCGCTGTTTAGATTTACAAAACATTTATTATACCGGCAGCGTTAAAATCGCTGTTTAGAATTTATAAAACATTTATTATAACGACAGCGTTAAAATCGTTGTTTTCAAATATTTGATTATAAAAATATAACTTGCACTTATTCATTTCAATAAATAAATTAATAAGTAAATAAATAATTAAATTTGATTCAAACCGGAAAGTAAGAATACTGCTTCCCTAAATTCTATATAACCGAATTCCAATAAATAACCTTCTCTCAATAATCTATATTCGATTATATTCCGAACTTCGGAATTTATCTACCATTTAAGGTAATCCAAAATCCTAAATCCTAAATTTCACTTTTGAATTTATCTTTTCCAAATCATTACCAAATTCCTTTATAACCATTCCAGTCTACAAAACATTATTTATATTCCAAATTTTGGAATAAAACTCATCGTTTCTTCTAAAACGATTATCCATTTCCCTTTCTCATTCACGTTCCAATTTGGATTCATATTTCAGATCCAAATTTCCTTTATAGACATTTTATCTATAATTTACTTGCTTTAAACTATTATTCTTTTTAACCATGAATGTATTTCTTCTATATATAATCAAATCTGTTTGATTTCGTACTTTTAAAAATAATATCTTATACCCAAATTCTATTTATAACTTCTATACAAAAATTTTCATTTAAAACCTCCGTTAAAATTTCCTTTATAATTTGCTAAGTTTAAATCCATTTCCAAATACCGATATTCACCTTCCCATATAAATTCATATTTGAACTTATATTTCAATTTATCCAATGATTAATAATTCACTTAATTTATATTCTTATTTATAAACAACTTCTTGATCTATCCACTTGAACAGGTTTCTATTTTCAACTCTATTCGAAATTTTATTTCAATATTGGAAATAAAGTCCATTTTTAAATCCCAATTTTCTTTTCTACGTTTGAAAATATTTTACGTTATCTGGAATACCAAGTTTCTAGGGCCAGGGTAAATCAAACACAACATATCTAATTATGGATTATATAACACATCATATATCACAATCAAATAAAACAGTAATATAAATGTTGAGGAATCCAGTTGGATCCCTCCAACCTATTTCCCTACATCCACAGATGTTAATCAACATCAATAATATTATTTCACATCAATATGAAATATCAGAACTAATACTTGATCAATGATGTAATCATATCAACCATTTCAACCAATTTTATCAACTATTCAACCAGTCATCCATTGCACAATATAAAATTACTATAAATAAATTTAAAACTCGTTTATATAAAAATATAAACGAGCCAAAGTTAGTGAGTTTACTCACCTTGGTTTATTAATAGTTGAAAAATGATTAATTCCCAATAGCTTCGGTCTGACATTATATCTTCTCTGAAATTTTCACGAACTCCAAATCTTTTCAAACTACACGGCTTCGTAGTATTCGTCGATACGGCCCCGATGAACCTTGTTTCATCGAGTTCTGATTATGTGTGTACCCGTTATGAGTTTTTACAAATTTGAACAAGTATTTAAATTCTGTAAACATTTATTTTTATTTAACTTTCAGACTTACACAATACGGGCCACGGACCATCCTCTATCCCGCTTGCATACTGTAGCGTCTTCTTCAAAGTTTTGAAACGAAACAGTAGTTCTGAAAATATTCCAAACCAGCGAGTTCCCCCTTTCTCTCCTCCTTTCAGCACAAACTCCAAAGCGGATTTCACCTATCCCCTTCAATAACATGGCCAAGCTCTTCAAGTTTTAATTTTTTTTCCAGTAACCCTTCTTTCTCTTTTACGTTTAAACACAGTAACCCACCTGCGAAAACACCACATGCTGAACCAAACTGAACTCTCCCTCTTCTCCATACTTTCCCTCATTGCCGCAAACATCACCCATGCAAACGTGCTGCCACATAACTTTCCCCCTGGAACTCACCTTCGAAGGCTCTATCTTCCGGTTCCCATCTCGCACAGTTCGCCTTCAACACTCCTACTTCATGAAATAGAACGACACCACCAGGGAGCAACTTCTCCCCTTGCACATCAAAAGGAAACTGCAAAGCCCCTGCGTGTACACATCCCTCCATGCCTTCTTTATCAACACCTCACTCCCTTCCCACTACAAACACAAACACTTCATGAAGATTCAGGCTTTTGTATACAAGATACAACAGAGGACCGAGACTACACGGTGACCCAAGAACAGGTCGCTGCTTGGACCAGGATCGGTCTAGAGCCACACGTACGACACTGTCAAAGCAAGGCACACGCTGGAGATATCTTAGGGGCGGAGTATGGCGTAGGAATGCACTTGGATGGGCCCGCCAGCATGTGGGACAAAAGAAAAGGTAGTGGGGAGTATTTTCTTGAGTGAATGGTCAATATGGAGCTTTCAATGTAGTAGATGTGAAGTTTCGGTAAGAAGAGAGAATAAGACTCTGGACATATAATTTGTAACAACATTGATAGGTAAGAGCCGTGTGCAAGCTCATTGGAAGCCGATGAGCAGTGTCAGATTACATACTACAATGGGATGATAGGGATTTCATTAGTATTCAATTCAAAGAAAGGCGTGAAATTTGCATCTGATTTACTTCTCTCGTTTTTGTTCTGATCTGGGATGAGAAATAAGGGCCACTATTTAAAGAAGAAGCAGCTTGGGGTTTACGGAACTGAAATAGCTTAGGAGGCACGACGTTGAGATTTTGCTTGGTATGCACGCAGTATGGTGGCTTGGCACGCACGCTGTATGGTGGCTTGGCATGCACGGGTCTTGGAAAACTGGAGAACACGGTTGAATAGCATGGGTGTTACGTTGTTCTAGAAGATTAGCAGTCAGGGTTTAAGAATAACCATGCGAATTGAACTTTTATGTGAAATTTGCAGACATGTTTGATAATATTCTTTTGGGTTAATTAATTAGTTTAATCATAAGTATATACGATGCTTTTTAAACTTGATGTATATAGTAGTGGTTTATAATGAATAGTATAACTGTTTCATGTAATGCTCATGTCGAAATAATATAAATATTTATTTGGTACCGTGCTACAAATATCTCATTCACTTACCGACTGTTATAGACAAAAATAAAAATATTACCGTGTCGAGCGAGGTGCCATGATCCCAAAAATATAATAATATCGGTAGTTTAACTTATATTATGAAACCCCAAAATATTGATATAGGGTGCAAAATACTCCAAATAAAAATTTCTGTATTTAATTAATTAAAAATTACAGTAAAATTCTAAAAATTAAATTATAACTACGTATCAAAGATCTTGTCCAAATTCGAATCCAATATTTAATAATATTAAATAAACCGTTATGGCTTATACACGACTCCACAACGACTTTCTAAAAATTTGATTTGGACGTAACTCCCAATATATAAGACGAAATCTCGAATTTTCTCTTCTGTTAGAAAAATATAGTTAAACAGAACCGAACGTTTCTTGTTTCAAAGAAATCCGACTTATTTTGATTCCCGTATATCTAATTGAAGTTCAAAACGTTAAATTACGAACTACCGCGACTTTACGAGCTCATTTTAAATTATACTATAAATTATACATTTAAATATCGTTTCATTATATAATTTCTTATAAATTCCTATATATAATTCAAATAACAAATTTTAAATATTCAGAATTCAACGGCTGAAAATTCGGGTCGTTACATGCCTAAAGTATCTCTCATTACATAATCTTGTCTGCTTCTTTCTTTTTCGACTTGTTCTTCAAAATATAATTCTTGAGTAATTATTCCTATTGGTTCAACACTGAGAGTGTCTAGAAACCTTTGTGCTTTGATGATTCTGTCTGTAGACAGTTCGAATGTAGACAAATAGTCAAACACTAGAACAGTCTTTCCTTCTGTAACTGAGTGTACTTGTGACGGCCGGGAATTTCGCTTGATTTGAATCAGTCGTTAAAACGATCTAGACCGTTCGAAACCCCTGATCGTTTTGAGAAAAGGACAAATTTGAACGCAGACGGAAGAACATTTCATTGCTATTACAACAATTCCATCAAAATACAAGGATATACAAAGTATAATTGAATAAATTACATTCGACAAATATCAGAGATTACAATAAATTACATAGCAGCGGAAAATAATATAAAACACAACTGCAAGTAATGCACGGATACAGAGCTTTCCGAGCATCGTTCCAGATGTAAATTAGGATCCTATGAATATAAATCTGTAAAACCAAAACTACTAGCTGCCCGTGTCGAAAATAAGGGCACCCAGAGTTTAGGTTAAAACAATAAACTCCAGGTCAGTCATGTGACTGGTGTGAGAACTAAAACAGTTATTCAAAACTTTACTTTAAAAGAGAGTAATTCAAGGGACCACGCCGTATAACACGGAACGAGTTTCTCCCAAGAATACCAGTGCATAGAATAAACAGCGCAATGCTTTTTCGAAAAATGAAGCTATTATAAGACCCAGGTCCCTTCACACAATGCAACGCAAGCCGGAGGATAGGGTTTTCCCTTATAATAGCCAAACATGCTTGGTACGTTTTAAAAACAAATCATTTGATACTATAATAAGTGTATAGTGTCAAAACAATTTCAATCATAAATATAAATCATAGACGGCATAAGTGCCCTATACCACTATGTCGCCATACTAGGCTCAACAAATAAAACCGAAATACACGTATTGGAAATTGGGTTTCCGTCATGAGTCGAGGCAAAGGGCAAGCTCCTCTCCGCTTCGAGACACTCTAGCAAATGCCTCGGGACTACACACTCTGGGTAACCCCTGGACGCTTCAGGGTCGGTCCTCTCTTACGTTTGAGGATTGGCAATTCCTGAACACAATTTTCCCGGTCCTTACAGACCTAAAATCGAGGCGCCTCATCCAACAACGACATAGCTGAAAAGTTTATAAATGTCAGGGCTGGTAAGTCACTGACACCACCAAAGCTAGAAAGAAACGTCGTGCTCTCCCTGCAGTCCTTATCCCGTTTTTGACTCATACCGAGGTGTGAGGCTCGTGAATTCATGTTATACACAAAGTTTCCACGTAGGCCGTGCTTTGATCATCAACCACAAGACTTTGCTTTTCAACAGAAGCCTTGATCCATGCAATTCAGCATGTCACACAGGCAATTCATGCCATGCGATTGATATTTATTGATATATAACCTCTAAGCTCGTACGTCTCAAAGAAGGGCGTTAAGCAAGAGAATAAATTCTTCGCCGCCAAACAGATATATATTTAACAGAAATCAATCAACACAGAATAAAATCCAATGTCAGACACACAATCCATTTACAAGTTCGTTCTGGGTCTGAACGAAACCGGAGGCACTTTCCTCGCATATCCATCGATCTCCAAGTACGTCTAGATGACCACCAACTATTTCCATCCTCTTGGGTGTACAGCCCAATCAGGATCATCAGTAATTATCCAAACGATGTGAAGACTTCTGGTCTTCGACCACCGTCATCATCTTCGACTTATCGTCGAATCGGTTATTCAGAATGGGTATAACCCCGGCCTTTCCGAACAACCCGTGTATATTAAAAACAAATGTTACACAAACACAACATACGCCTCATTCCAATCCATTAGTCACTAACCGTAAATCAGCAAGAGAACAATTTCCCAAATATTAACCCCGAAGGCCGAAACCAACATCAGATCAATATTCAGGAAACCATTCTTCTTAACTAACCTACAGCTAGTTTCTAAATTTCAATTCTTAGGGAAAGGTTCCCATTAATTTTATCAAAGATAAATTCTTTAAATTTATTCTTTAATCTCCCTTTGGATGTCATTTCAAACCAAATTATGGTTTTCCAAACTAGTCGAGATTAGCGAACCACACCGAAGTAATTATTTATTTTATTTCCCAATCCCAACCTATTCATCCCATGAAGAAAAACTGGTAGTACTCCATATCTAACACCACAGTGTTATCGGTAAAATTAATTACCATTTCACGTTCAAATCTAATTAAAGATTTAACTATCGCTTTGGAGCAAAACTGGTGATACTCCATTCTCGCTCACTTTCCAAATTTGATAATTTCAATTATTAATTCACATTTCAATCTAATTGCAGATTCATTAAAACTCCTTTTACTGAGTTAAAGAACTAATGTCATTAAAACACATTTCACGATAAACCCAAATCACATTCTATTTATTACCGGGTTAAAGAACTAGTGTTATTTAAAACACTGTTCACGATAAACCCACAAATCAATTCTATTTAAAACCCATTTCAAATCCAATTTATTTATTTAAAAAATAAACGGGTTTTAATTTTAGTTCAAAACTAGCTCATTTCGATAAAAATCTATTTTTATCTTTTCAAACATGGAGTTTTTCATCCCAATTTTTCCCAAGTCATCTCTTATGATTTTACACAAATTATTACTATTTTTAATAATTTTATCAAGGCCCGTACAGTCGATTTCCATCAACGGCCATCGAACTGCACTTACAACGGCCTTTTCCAAATTTGATTTGGACATAATTCCAAATCCAACCGTTAGATTTCAAATTTCTAATATTCATTAGAAAGCACTTTTTGATACGAACCCAACGGTTCCGGTTTTAGGAGAATCCGACGGTCGGATCTCCCGTAATGTCCGTTCGAAATCAATGGTCGAAATTCACGAACTGCCGCGGCGCGTTCTATTCAGGCCATTATATTATATATATAATATATATTTCATCGATTTCTATTTAAACCGAATTTTATAAATAGTTTTAAATTCGTTTCAAAAACAATTTCAACTTCCATTTCAAATTTAAATCAAAATTGAATTTTTCCTTATAAATTCGTTTTAAAATTCATTTCAAATTTCAATTCAATTTGAATTCGTTTTCTATACAATTCGAATTCGTTTTCTATTCAATTCAAATCAAATTCATTTTCTTTTCAATTCAAATCGAATTCATTTTTTTTTCAATTCAAATCGAATTCGTTTTCTTTTCGATTCGATTCAAATTCGTTTTTCTAAATATTCGATTTTTAAATCTCTTTTCAATATTCACTATAAAACGATTATAATCGATATAAATATCGTTCGCGTCAAAATAGCACATCTCTAATCAACATGGCTTTATATATTTCAATAATTCCGTTATTCTATTCAACAAATGGATATTTATTCTATTCAATACATGAATCTATATTTTTGTCAACACATGATTAATCTCAACGGATGAGTACTGTCAACACATGAACCTTTATTTTATAAAGAAATTAGTTTCTAATTTTATATAAAATAAAGATGTAGATTTTATTATTAAAATATTTCGTTCAACACATGACTAATCTCAACGGATGAGTACTGTCAACAAATGAACCTTTATTTTATAATATTCTTTATTTTTCAAATTGGAATGAGGCCCAATCAATTACCATATAACGTTAACTATATGGATTCCATACAACACATGTATATAAATAGCAACGATAAACAATCAGCTATCATCCAAAGTGCACCACTCTGTATAAGCACCAAATATAGATATCTAACGCTTATAACAGCCTGTCCATCAATCGATCGACATACAACTAATTATTGGGATTAGTGTATGCTGTATTTTATCCCAATACCCGTGTGGGGTTTCAAACAATCAAACATAGATTTTATTTGTGCAGTTGGGCGATGCGTAAAATTTATCGTCCCAATCAATATCCTTCAAATAGGTGTACATAAACAAACCGTTCGGTTTGTAAATGAATATTTATTTATTCACATTCACGTTAAAAATTATATTTTTAACGACCAAACTATTTTATTCAACCTATGAATATTCTATTTGGTTCATTTATCAAATAAAATGATATCTTTATTTTTCTAACTTATTTTAGAAAATTTCGGCGGCATAACGGCACGATACTAGAAACGGGACAAGGCCTAGCCTTATCCTCAGTCTAGTGATGGCCCACGCCATACACATATCAATCAATCCATTCCATTTCACCAAACAGTCAAATTCACATCGAATAATCTAACCAACTACACAACCAAACAAACAAGTTCATGGTTTGTGGACAATGGTGTCGGGTGCTACTAAACACCGTTTGCATCCTAGTATATATATATATAACTAGAAAAAGAAATTTAGAGTGAGAAGTTCTCACCGATAGCTATCCTAACTCCACGGCACTTCCTATGTAGAACATTTTCACCGTGCTCGCCTTTTGTCACTTTCGTTGCCCGTAGCCACTACATATATAAAAATCACATTTTTATATTGTTGCTATGTATATAAAAATCATATTTTTATATTGTTACTATATAGATAAAAATTCTATTTTTACACTGCTACTATATAGATAAAAATTCTAATTTTACACTGCTACTATATAGATAAAAATTCTATTTTTACACTGCTATTCTCTATATAAAGATTTCGCCTTTTCAAATATAAAGATTATATTTTTATATTCTCTATTATATAGAAATTTTATTTTCAATACACTACTTATATAAAAATAGAATTTGTATATCTTCTACTATATAAAGGTCATATTTTTAACACTCCTATAATGTAAAAATCATATTTTCGTCGCTACTTCTATAATGTAAAACTAGAATTTTCATCGCTACCTCTATATGAAAATCGTATATTTCTTTCTAACTTCTATATAAAAATTATATTTTTATAACGCTCCTCTCTACATAAAAATCGCATTTTACTTTACTATTCAATATATAAAAATCGAATTTTTATTTCGTTATTCAATATATAAAAATCTAATTTTTACCTTGTTATTCAATATAGAAAAATCTAATTTTTACCTTGTTATTCAATATAGAAAAATCTATTTTTTACCTTGTTATTCAATATAGAAAAATCCGCCTTTTCAAAAACAAATCTTTATTTAAAAACAATATAAGAATTTTCTAATAAAAATATAAGCTTTCCATCAAATAAAAATCAAACTTTTATGTACTCTAAAAGTCATATAAATAAACAAGGCAAAACAAAACTTACAGTGTATTTTTTTTCTTTAACGAGGGGGGGGGGGTTCAGAGGTGCGGTTTTCAGTTTGGCAGAGGAGGGCGAAGGGGTGTTGGCGGCGAGGCTGAGGCGGACGGTGGAAGGAGAATAGGGGATCGAGGTGGGGGTTTGTGCGTGGATCGAAGAGGCTAGGGGAGGAGAGGGGAGACTGCGAGGTGGAGGAAGAAGGAGGAGGAGGAGGTCGGCGGTCGATCGGTACAGTGGGCGGCGATGGGCTGAGGCGGTCGACGGGGGCGTTTAGGTTTTTTTTTTATTTACTTTCAGTCTGAACTGAGGAGAGAAAAGGGTAGGTATAGGGGCTTTATATATTTTTTTTTATTTTCTAAATTAATTTCAAAAAGGTAACTTTTTATTTCGACCTCGAAACGAGGCCCACCGCCTGTCGTCCATAGCTAATTACCCCCATTCCGAACACAATGGGATATGTATCGTAGGCTGATTTGATCGTTTCGATCAGTTTTCATCAAAATAACATATAACTCTATATATTGATTTTGAACTCGAAAAATTCCAGAAAAATATTTTCTAGCTTCGTATTGACGATACAGTCCTAACAAAACTAGTTTCATCGAATTCTGAGACCGTTGGAAAAATGGCCATTTTCCAGTCGATTAAAATCAACTGAAACTGGTCAAACGCGGTTTCCTTTGCCACGCTCACATATTGATTCGAAAAATTATGAAATTTGGAATCTAGCAATAACTTGACATCACGGACCCAACAAAAGTGGTTTCGTCGAAATCCGAGGTCGTTTTCAAAATTCCCATTTTTAAGGGCTTGAATTCCATAGCGACTATTCAGAATTTTCAACTGGACATATCCTTTGATTCCCGCTATGAAATTTCAATTTTTCGGATTCGTTGGAAAGATATCCTCAAATAGATCCTATTATTTTTGGTTTCACTAAAATCCGGTTTGTTTTGCACCCGGTACATTCGATTGAAGTTTGAAATCGAATTATCGAACTACCGCGCCATTTTCAATTCCTTTTATAATTAAAATAAAATATTTATATTCTAACAACGACGTATATAATATATACGTTCGAATTCTACTCAAATTAAATTTTTCGTTGATATTATTTAAAATAATTCATTTTGAATGTTCAAAATTCGTCGAAGTTGCCAAAACAAAAAAATTTAAACTGGCTCAGAATTTCCGGGTTATTACAATCTCCCGCACTTAAAACTTTTCATCCCCGAAAAGGAACAAAGCCGAAAGTGGTTTGATTAATCAACTCTACGTTCGATCTGGCTTCCATTCTCCAATTTTTCTGTTTCTGAGAATTTTCAAATTCTTCAAAAATTTGGCTAACACCCTAAATTTTCGAAAAATTTCGCCATAACCTCCCCTGCACCGGGAGCAACGAGAAAATCCCGAAATTGCCATACAGGCCTTCTGGTCTCAAAAAGAAAAAGAAAAGGCCAATAGGCTCATAAAATCATCATCACCCAAACAAAACAACAAATTATCGTAAACATGTACCTATTTGTCGGGCAAACAAATTTTATTCTCTGCTCTAGCCTCCTTGCTATGACCTGTTCAAAAGATATACATGTATATGCAAGCAAATGTGACCAAATTTCAATACAATTCAATATTCGGTTCAATTAGGCTTAATGGTTCAAAATTATCAAACAAATAAACAAACAACACAAACATCAATCAATTAGTGGATTAACGTTTCAAATTCATAATTTTACTACATACAAAGAAAATCATGTTTTTGATGCCAAATCACAACAATAAATCTATCTATATAAGTTTTGGTTCTCACACCAGTCTAATGGAAATATATAGAAATCACACCTTCGTCACTCGAATATAAATTCTGATGACGAGTACTCAACCATCAGAATCATCTTCGGGCCACTAGAGTATGATTCTATATCTATCCAGTATATTAAAACTTCGAATATACGTTCATGACGCGTATAAGCAAAATCTTTATATATTGGATTGTACAAATTCAAAATAAATAAATATTCAAATACGTATAAAGCGATTTAAATTTTCAAAACAAAATTGTTTTCATTTGAAAAATATACCCTCCACACTCGTTCTAGGATACTGCTGATCCTATCTCTAACGAGTCATTCTAATTGGATATTACTAATCCAATATCTGATGAATTCTTTCGTATGGTTCTAATGTGCCTTGTTCTCGAGCTCTGCAAACCAAAGCTCTGATACCAAATGTGACGGCCGGGAATTTCGCTCGATCTGAATCAGTCGTTAAACCGATCTAGACCGCTCGAAACCCCTGATCGTTTTGAGAACAGGACAAATTTGAACGCAGACGGAAGAACATTTCATTGCTATTACAACAATTCCATCAGAATACAAGGATATACAGAGTATAATTGAATAAATTACATTCGACAAATATCAGAGATTACAATAAATTACATAGCAGCGGAAAATAATATAAAACACAACTGAAAGTAATGCACGGATACAGAGCTTTCCGAGCAACATTCCAGCTGTAAATCAGGATCCTGTGAATATAAATCTGCAAAACCAAAACTACTAGCTGCCCGTGTCAAAAATAAGGGAACCCAGAGTTTAGGTTAAAACAATAAACTCTAGGTCAGTCATGTGACTGGTGTGAGAACTAAAACAGTTATTCAAAACTTTACTTTAAAAGAGAGTAATTCAAGGGACCACACCGTATAACACGGAACGGGTTTCCTCCCAAGAATACCAGTGCATAGAATAAACAGCGCAATGCTTTTTCGAAAAATGAAGCTGTTATAAGACCCAGGTCCCATCACACAATGCAACGCAAGCCGGAGGATAGGGTTTTCCCTTATAATAGCCAAACATGCTTGGTACGTTTTAAAAACAAATCATTTGATACTATAATAAGTGTATAGTGTCGAAACAATTTCGATCATAAATATAAATCATAGACGGCATAGGTGCCCCATACCACTATGTCGACATACTAGGCTCTATAAATAAAACCAAAATACACGTATTGGAAATTGGGTTTCTGTCATGAGTCGAGGCAAGGGGCAAGCTCCTCTCCGCTTCCAGACACTCTAGCAAATGCCTCGGGACTACACACTCTGGGTAACCCCTGGATGCTTCAGGGCCGGTCCTCTCTTACGTTTGAGGATTGGCAATTCCTGAACACACATTTCCCGGTCCTTACAGACCTAAAATCGAGGCGCCTCATCCAACAACCACATAGGTGAAAAGTATATAAATGTCAGGGCTGGTAAGTCACTGACACCACCAAAGCTAGAAAGAAACGTCGTGCTCTCCCTGTAGTCCTTATCCCGTTTTTGACTCATACCGAGGTGTGAGGCTCGCGAATTCACGTTATACACAAAGCTGCCACGTAGGCCGTGCTTTGATCATCAACCACAAGACTTTGCTTTTCAACAGAAGCCTTGATCCATGCAACTTAGCGTGCCACACAGGCAATTCATGCCATGCGATTGATATCTATCGATATATAACCTCTAAGCTCGTACGTCTCAGAGAAGGGCGTTAAGCAAGAGAATAAATTCTCCGCCGCCAAACAGATATATATTTAGCAGAAATCAATCAACACAGAATAAAATCCAATGTCAGACACATAGTCCATTTACAAGTTCGTTCTGGGTCTGAACGAAACCGGAGGCACTTTCCTCGCATATCCATCGATCTCCAAGTACGTCTGGATGACCACCAACTATTTCCATCCTCATGGGTGTACAGCCCAATCAGGATCATCAGTAATTATCCAAATGATGTGAAGACTTTTGGTCTTCGACCACCGTCATCATCTTCGACTTATCGTTGAATCGGTTATTCAGAATGGGTATAACCCCGGCCTTTCCGAACAACCCGCGTATATTAAAAACAAATGTTACACAAACACAACATACGCCTCATTCCAATCCATTAGTCACTAACCGTAAATCAGCAAGAGAACAATTTCCCAAATATTAACCCCGAAGGACGAAACCAACATCAGATCAATATTCAGGAAACCATTCTTCTTAACTAACCTACAGCTAGTTTCTAAATTTCAATTCTTAGGGAAAGGTTCCCATTAATTTTATCAAAGATAAATTCTTTAAATTTATTCTTTAATCTTCCTTTGGTTGTCATTTCAAACCAAATTATGGTTTTCCAAACTAGTCGAGATTAGCGAACCACACCGAAGTAATTATTTATTTTATTTCCCAATCCCAACCTATTCATCCTATGAAGAAAAACGGGTAGTACTCCATATCTAACACCACGGTGTTATCGGTAAAATTAATTACCATTTCACGTTCAAATCTAATTAAAGATTTAACTATCGCTTTGGAGCAAAACTGGTAATACTCCATTCTCGTTCACTTTCCGAATTTGATAATTTCAATTATTAATTCAAATTTCAATCTAATTGCAGATTCATTAAAACTCCTTTTACCGGGTTAAAGAACTAATGTCATTAAAATACATTTCACGATAAACCCAAATCACATTCTATTTATTATCGGGTTAAAGAACTAGTGTTATTTAAAACACCGTTCACGATAAACCCACAAATCAATTCTATTTAAAACCCATTTCAAATCCAATTTATTTATTTTAAAAATAAATGGGTTTTAATTTTAGTTCAAAACTAGCTCATTTCGATAAAAATCTATTTTTATCTTTTCAAACATGGAGTTTTTCATCCCAATTTTTCCCAAATCATCTCTTATGATTAGACACAAATTATTACTATTTTTAATAATTTTATCAAGGCCCGTACAGTCGATTTCCATCAACGGCCATCGAACTGCACTTACAGCGACCTTTTCCAAATTTGATTTGGACATAATTCAAAATCCAACCGTTAGATTTCAAATTTCTAATATTCGTTAGAAAGCTCTTTTCGATACGAACCCAACGGTTCCGGTTTTAGGAGAATCCGACGGTCGGATCTCCCGTAATGTCCGTTCGAAATCAATGGTCGAAATACATGAACTGCCGCGGCGCGGCGCGTTCTATTCAGGCCATTATATTATATATATAATATATATAATATATATTTTGTTGATTTCTATTTAAACCGAATTTTATAAATAATTTTAAATTCGTTTCAAAAACAATTTCAACTTCCATTTCAAATTCAAATCAAAATTGAATTTTTCCTGATAAATTCGTTTTAAAATTCATTTCAATTTTCAATTCAATTTGAATTCGTTTTCTATACAATTCGAATTCGTTTTCTATTCAATTCAAATCGAATTCGTTTTCTTTTCAATTCAAATCGAATTCATTTTCTTTTCAATTCAAATCGAATTCGTTTTATTTTCAATTCAATTCAAATTCGTTTTTTTTATATTCGATTTTTAAATCTCTTTTCAATATTCACTATAAAACGAATATAATCGATATAAATATCGTTCGCATCAAAATAGCACATCTCTAATCAACATGGCTTTATATATTTCAATAATTCCGTTATTCTATTCAACAAATGGATATTTATTCTATTCAATACATGAATCTATATTTTTGTCAACACATGACTAATCTCAATGGATGAGTACTGTCAACACATGAACCTTTATTTTATAAAGAAATTAGTTTCTAATTTTATATAAAATAAAGATGTAGATTTTATTATTTAAATATTTCGTTCAACACATGACTAATCTCAACGGATGAGTACTGTCAACACATGAACCTTTATTTTATAATATTCTTTATTTTTCAAATTGGAATGAGGCCCAATCAATTACCATATAACGTTAACTATATGGATTCCATACAACACATGTATATAAATAGCAACGATAAACACTCAACCATCATCCAAAGTGCACCACTCTGTATAAGCACCAAATATAGATATCTAACGCTTATAACAGCCTGTCCATCAATCGATCGACATACAACTAATTATTGGGATTAGTGTATGCCGTATTTTATCCCAATACCCGTGTGGGGTTTCAAACAATCAAACACAGAATTTATTTGTGCAGTTGGGCAATGTATAAAATTTATCGTTCCAATTAATATCCTTCAAATAGGTGTACATAAACAAACCGTCCGGTTTGTAAATGAATATTTATTTATTCACATTCACGTTAAAAATTATATTTTTAACGACCAAACTATTTTATTCAACCTATGAATATTCTATTTGGTTCATTTATCAAATAAAATGATATCTTTATTTTTCTAACTTATTTTAGA
Organism: Allium sativum; assembly: GCA_030737875.1. NCBI lineage: Eukaryota > Viridiplantae > Streptophyta > Magnoliopsida > Asparagales > Amaryllidaceae > Allium > Allium sativum. The sequence continues at coordinate 276,020,690 of CM060918.1, forward strand.
AAATTTCGGCGGCATAACGGCATGATACTAGAAACGGGACAAGGCCTAGCCTTATCCCCAGTCTAGTGATGGCCCACGCCATACACATATCAATCAATCCATTCAATTTCACCAAAACATCAAATTCACATCGAATAATCTAACCAACTACACAACCAAACAAACAAGTCCATGGTCTGTGGACAATGGTGTCGGGTGCTACTAAACACCGTCTGCATCCTAGTATATATATAACTAGAAAAAGAAATTTAGAGTGAGAAGTTCTCACCGATAGCTATCCTAACTCCACGGCACTTCCTATGTAGAACATCTTCACCGTGCTCGCCTTTTGTCACTTTCGTTGCCCGTAGCCACTACATATATAAAAATCACATTTTTATATTGTTGCTATGTATATAAAAATCATATTTTTATATTGTTACTATATAGATAAAAATTCTATTTTTACACTGCTACTATATAGATAAAAATTCTATTTTTACACTGCTACTATATAGATAAAAATTCTATTTTTACACTGCTATTCTCTATATAAAGATTTCGCCTTTTCAAATATAAAGATTATATTTTTATATTCTCTATTATATAGAAATTTTATTTTCAATACGCTACTTATATAAAGATAGAATTTTTATATCTTCTACTATATAAAGGTCATATTTTTAACACTCCTATAATGTAAAAATCATATTTTCGTCGCTACTTCTATAATGTAAAAGTAGAATTTTCATCACTACCTCTATATGAAAATCGTATATTTCTTTCTAACTTCTATATAAAAATTCTATTTTTATAACGCTCCTCTCTACATAAAAATCGCATTTTTACTTTGCTATTCAATATATAAAAATCGAATTTTTATTTCGTTATTCAATATATAAAAATCTAATTTTTACCTTGTTATTCAATATAGAAAAATATAATTTTTACCTTGTTATTAAATATAGAAAAATCTAATTTTTACCTTGTTATTCAATATAGAAAAATCAGCCTTTTCAAAAACAAATCTTTATTTAAAAACAATATAAGAATCCTATATTTTTTCTAATAAAAATATAAGCTTTCCATCAAATAAAAATCAAACTTTTATGTACTCTAAAAGTCATATAAATAAACAAGGCAAAACAAAACTTACAGTGTTTTTTTTTCTTTAACGAGGGGGGAGGGGGTTCAGAGGTGCGGTTTTCATTTTGGCAGAGGAGGGCGAAGGGGTGTTGGCGGCGAGGCTGAGGCGGACGGTGGAAGGAGAAGAGGGGATCGAGGTGGGGGTTTGTGCGTGGATCGATGAGGATAGGGGAGGAGAGGGGAGATTGCGAGGTGGAGGAAGAAGGAGGAGGAGGTTGGCGGTCGATCGGTAGAGGGGGCGGCGATGGGCTGAGGCGATCGACGGGGGCGTTTAGGGTTTTTTTTTTATATACTTTCAGTCTGAACTGAGGAGAGAAAAGGGTAGGTATAGGGGCTTTATATATATTTTTTTATTTTCTAAATTAATTTCAAAAAGGTAACTTTTTATTTTGACCTCGAAACGAGGCCCACCGCCTGTCGTCCATAGCTAATTACCCCCATTCCGAACACAATGGGATATGTATCGTAGGATGATTCGATCGTTTCGATCAGTTTTCATCAAAATCAACATATAACTCTATATATTGATTTTGAACGCGCATTTCAATTCATTGGGGTCACATGCTAACTCGAAAAATTCCAAAAAAATATTTTCTAGCTTCGTATTGATAATACGGTCCTAACAAAACTAGATTCGTCGAATTCTGAGACCGTTGGGAAAATGGCCATTTTCCAGTCGATTAAAATCAACTGAAACCGGTCAAACGCGTTTTCCTTTGCCACGTTCACATATTGATTCAAAAAATTATGAAATTTGAAATCTAGCAATAACTTGACATCGCGGACCCAACAAAAGTGGATTCGTCGAAATCCGAGGTCGTTTGCAAAATTCCCATTTTTAAGGGCCTGAATTCCATAGCGACTATTCTGAATTTTCAACTGGACATATCCTTTGATTCCCGCTATGAAATTTCGATTTTTCGGATTCGTTGGAAAGAAATCCTCAAATAGATCCTACTATTTTTGGTTTCACTAAAATCCGGTTTGTTTTGCACCCGGTACATTCAATTGAAGTTTGAAATCAAATTATCGAACTATCGCGCCATTTTCAATTCCTTTTATAATTAAAATAAAATATTTATATTCTAACGACGATGTATATATTATATATGTTCGAATTCTATTCAAATTAAATTTTTCGTTGATATTATTTAAAATAATTCAATTTAAATGTTCAAAATTCGTCGAAGTTGCCAAAACAAAAAATTTTAAACTGGCTCAGAATTTCCGGGTTATTACAGTACTGCAATTTTTGCTTGGTTAATAGCTTCATTGAAGAATTCTTCAGCTGCTTTGATTCTCTCTTCACTTTCGTTGAAATCTTTTCTGCAGAATTTGATTGTATCGTATTGTGGGCTGTCTATAACCCTATGGATTTCCCATAATTGAATGGAAGGGAATAGACGTATATACCGCCTTTCTTCCCAAATGCTCCATATTCGGAACATGAAAATAGTAAAAAAAACCTGCTTGAGTAATTAGCAAGCATCTCTTTACATATATTTGGAATACAATCTTCATATTCTTCAGGGTGGCTTGTATTGACGTAGATTTCATGAACTAATCCCTTTCTAATATGCCTTTTGTATCTTTGAATTTCTGAAAAGCATAAAAGTAACCTTGGTCTTCTATTGTTGTTAAGTATTAACTCTTCTTTTTCTAAAAGAGTTATTAGTTCAGTATCTTCTAGTTGTTTGAAGAACAACAGAAATTGGCTTTCTTCAATTAGTTGTTGCTGGTACAAGGATATCATGTCTCGTACTGTCATTTCAGCTTCGAGTTCTTTAGTTTTTGTATTATCAATTCCGTAGAGTTTAAGCAATTCAAGAAAATCTTGGATTCTCAAATTCACAAGATCTGAAGTTTGCATTTGTGCAAATATGGTTTTTATTCATTTTGAGCAGCTGTATTGTCTGTGAACAACTCTGCTTCTTTTGAATTTAGTGCCTCCGACCTAGAAGTACTAGAGTATAAAGATAGTCTTTGTACTATCCTTTGTGTGTCTTGAATTTTTTTATCCTTTTGGGATATAGTACCTTTTAATCCCAAATATTTTTTCTCTAGTTGTGTCAACCAGTAATTTGCAGCACTATGGTCAGATGACTATATTGCTTTAAAGCAACCATTAAAGTTTTCATACAGACCTAGATTAGATTCTTTCATTTCTTGATTATACCAATCCTTTATGACCGCAGAGGTATAAGGCTTTGGTACTCCTATGGGAGCAGCAGCTTTCCATTTTTTCATTGGAACAAATTTCTAGACTCCAGTGGAAGTCGTAGCTTTGGCTTTATCTGTTTCCATTGGTTTAGTCTGTTAGACTTTTTCATTGTCTTCTCCATTGGGAGAGATTGTTTGAGAAGAAGAAGCTTCTCCAGATTTTGCTTTTTTAGAAGACTTGATTTGCTAAAAAAATTATTTTGTTTTCATGTTTTCTAGCAATTATTTTATCCTTTTAAGGTCTTCTTCATCCATCTCATAATCTAGTAAGAAGATCGGCTACAAAATTAGTATAGCCAGAAATGTATTTAACATCATAATTATAGATTTCTAAATACATTGCTAGTCTTATTCTTCTAAGGTTTTCTTCAGGGTTATTAATAGTTTTTCTTTTTAAAAACTGAGCAACAGAGTTCATTGATTTTATTTTTCTAATTTTCATATCAATTATTATTTAGTTCATAAAAAAACTAGAAAAAGAAAAATATTACTATTTGCTACAGTACGAACTTTGCTACAGTGTTTTCTGAATATTTTCCAGATATGTCAGCTTAAAAATATTCTTTTGGACATAATTAGTTTATGAGTATAAGTTTTTCTATATAAATATTTCTTTGAAAATTATAAATCATAATCTGAACTTTCTAGTAAAATTATTACGCAAGGTGAATGAAACGAACCATTGATGTGCTCTAATTAGGTGAAGCGACGATATAAGCTTGTGGTTATCTTAGTTCAAGGCTTAACCCAACCATAAATCCACGGTTTGTTATAAAACTGAATTGGGGTATCGTGTCTAGTCGCATAATTTAGGGTCAAAACTAATTTTGCTAAAAGTAAGGATTAAGCATATATTGTTACAAAGATTTTATATAGAAAATGCTGAAAGCTTATAACTCAATTATGTTCGAAAGGCTTTTCTAAATGGTTAAAAATATGCTTATTGTTCCTAACAAACATAAATGTCATTTCAATTTGGACTTTGAATTATATGACCATGTAATTCATATACCTACCCATGAAAATGCCGAAAATGGTATTCAAAATTTAATAGTCGATTTACTTCAAGAAATAAAAACAGACGTTAAAGAATTAAGACACAAATTGTATAAACAAACTCTTAATGGAGGGTTTGGGCAAAACATGTCGAAAATTCATTAGTTAAATAGAATTAGGATGGTAAAATATACATCAGAAGAAAAAAAATAAAATTGATGTTAATGAAATAAATCAAACTTACTATTAGGATTTTCTAAAGCTCCAAGAAAAGGAATTAAACGGAGAAATAGAAAGTGTTGAACTTTATTCATATTATGAACAACATTCAGATGCAATAAATTATTTCAAGAAAAAAGAAGAAACTTCTTCTAGTGAAAATTCTGAACATGAATCTAAAGACTCCATATAGTCATGTGATTTATCTAACACTTTAAATAAAATAACTTTCAAAATAAACACAAATGGAGCAGAATCTAGTAGATCAACAATAATGCTTCCTGCACCGGAAGGAGCGTCTAGGGTTGATGTACCAAACCCATATATAGTAATGGGAGAACAAGATGAAAATACATATGAAAATACTGCTGAGGATCCCTATCCACAAATGCTAAGACATGATACTAGATCTGATTGGATTAAGTATCATTATTCTCGCAAACGCTTAAAGAACTTTTACAATGATCAATCAAAAGATACTCTTACTTTCAGTATCGATAAAATTCCGCAAAAAAAGATTCGAAAGTATATACTAACTTGGCTTCAACATATTTCCAGAATTATATATTTATTACCTCCCCAATTAAATATTCCAGAATTTATAAACTATGCAACAAGTTATTGGGAAGGAGATGCTTTAGCTTGGTTAATAAATCTAGAACAAACAAATTCAACTCAATTACAAGCTATTAAAAATAATAAAAATAAACAAGATGCTCTAGGAGATTTGTGCATGTTATTACTTGCAGATTTTACTGGAGAAACTTTTCTTGATGATATTGACTATGAGAAACAATTACTAAAGATAATTTTATGTGATATTTGTATGTTAGAAGAATTTACAGCCAAATATATTGGATTACTTTTTCATTTAAAGAATTTTGATCAAAAGATCTTTTGGATTAAAGGCTTTTACAAAAGTACCATATCCATGGAATAAAATGATACAAGAAAGATATAACTTTCTAAGACAAAGTAATACATATGAAAATCATGCCATAGGCCTCTTAAAGAAGGCATGCATGGAAATAATGGAAAGAGTTTGCGAACAAACTAGTGCTAAAAAAGAAATGAAAAATAAAATCAAACATTCTAAACTAGGATTTAATTGTTGTACAAAATACTCAGAAGACATTAACGCGCAGTTTGGATGTCAACCTAAATATGAAAAGCGGTTCAATAACTTTAATAGGAAAAGGAAGCCTAAATACAAAATTACTCGAAGAAAATGGAAAGGCGAATATAAGAAAAAAATTCATAGAAATAATAAATTTTCAAAGAATTTTTTTATTAAAGAGATAAACTTTAAAAAAGGGTTGCAAATGTTTTAAATGCAATCAAGAAGGACATTATGCTAATGAATGCCCTGCAAATGTTAAAAATAAGATAATAACAAATATTGAAGAATACGGTATTCATGTTGGCACTATTGAGGATATTTCAAGTGATGCTAATTCTTCCATTTATGAAACTGAATCATTTTATTCAGATACTACTGAAGAAATTGATGACGTCATTGATGATTTTGACAACTTCAAAGTCAACATGATAACTATAAATCAAACACATAATCAAATAAAAATAATACCATTAACAGTATACGCAATCCTCCCTAAAAAAGAGAAAATAAACTTTCTTGGATATACTTTATATGCAGCAAAAATTATTGCTTTAAGAAGATATTATACTACAGAAGTCTTTTTAGACTTATTAATAAAAATTCCTTTGAGGTATTATGGAAAAAAATATGATATTCCTAAACATACAAAAGAAAATATTTTTATAACACATGGTTGAATTGAACCTCTTTCCAAAAATAATGCTACTATATTATTCAAAAGTACTAGTTTGGAAAATAAAGATTATATTATAGATCAAGGAGACCCAATTGGACTTTTAGTCATTCATAAATATGAAGATCTTCCTATTATAAAGGAAGAAATATATGACTGTGATATGCTCACCCCATTGGGAGGCTCTACATCTCATTCTTCACGAAATAATGAAACTGAAACATATCGTGAATATAGAATATACATGAATACAATTTCATCAGAAGAAACATCAGATTCACAAATTCAAGATTGTGAAGGAGAACAATTTATTATTACAGATGAAGATCTTGAAAAATTAAAAAAAGCAATTCTAAGATCAAATAAAAGGGAAATTTATAAACCTATAACCCTTAAATCTAGATTCCTTAATCAACATACGTATTTATTCGAACGAATGTAAGGAAATGTTGAGCTAAAAGGAGATGAACACTTTACTTCTATAAGTCTTCTAAACAAAAACAAAATAGAAAGATTAAAGGCAAAATATCCTAAAATGAGATATTTACATATAGGATTGATATAATTAAAAATTACAGCTCCTTTTAGATCGGGAATAGATACTCCTATTATGATAGTATTTATGGATGAAAGAATAATTAACAGTCCTTTAAATAGTATTATAGGGAGAGCTAAATCTAATTTAGCAAATAGATTATTTGGAGTAAATATACATCCTGATTTTTGTACAAGCCTTGAAGATAAAAATATTGAGAAAGCATGTACTTTATCAGTAAATTTACAGAATACTGAGCTATTACCAGGCTCTAAGGTCTTAGGAATTCAATGGGAACATTGTATGGCTTTAAATGATACAGCTACATTTAATCTATTACTCCAAAACAATTCGTAAAATTATTCGAGGTTGGAATGGGAAAAACAATTCAACCTAGATTAGTAGATATGAGACACATAAAATTTGATAATGAAATTCAAGTTTTCATAAAATCTCTTAGACCGAAAGTACAAATACCTACAGAGTATTTTGTTGCTTCAGGAAATATGTTATGCCCCAATTTTACCGTTTTCCCCTCGTTCCCAATTTTAACGTATTTGCATATTTCAGCGGCATGTCTAGGCTCGAAGGTAGCCTGACTATAAAAATAAAAGGGAAAATATGAAGGGAAGAGGACAGAAATGATCATACTAACAAGATTGACATATAATGACAGAAATAGGCATAAACATACAGTGACATAACGACAAGATATACTACAACAAATTGTCCCTATTACAACGGTGTAAAACCGTTGTAATATCATTTTACAACGGTGCTTCCACCGTCGTGTATGTAGAAGTTGTAATATATTAAAATCTTTTACAACTTTTCTGCACCGTTGCAACACCGTTGTAATTGGGTTATTTAACAACAGTTATACACCATTGTAATAAATTTTATTACAACTCTAGTTCTCCGTTGTTGTATATACCATAGTAAAGTAAGAACATACGTATAAGAATATTTGTCACCGTTGTAATAAACTGTATTACAACTTTTATCCCCGTTGTTGTAGATATTGTAATATCGTGAGATCACATATATAACAACATTTTCACACCGTTGTGAGTTCCTTGATATTACAACATTTTCTCACCGTTGTATAATGACGTATTACAACTTTTTTTTTCTGTTGTAATTTACATAGACCTGACTAGTAAAAAGAATTCATACAGATTAATAATAATATGATTCACATTTCAATGCAACAAATATTACTACACGGAATCATTCATATATATTAGTTAACATAATATTCGACCAACATAAAACACACGTACGTAGTACATCACCAACTTAACCCGTCACCAAAAACATAACCGTTTCAAAATACATACATGATCTAACCCAAAATATACGTAAGAAAGAAGGAAGTTTTGTCTACAAAAGGTTGCATACCCTAGGAAAGGACTCTAGTTAAAGGCAACGTATTTTTTATTCCAAGCCATAGTTGATCCAATAGCTTCTCCAATAGTAGTCATTGCAAAATTCGGCTTCCACAAGAAAGCTTCTGGATCCACCGCTGCATCAATCCAAACTTTCCAACCTTGCGATCTAAGTTTTTTAAAGTGCACCAAAGCTTCTGGATCAGTGGATACCAATGTTCCTTCTGCAACTACTTGTTTGTCCCAATTTAATATTTTACATTTTCTGCCCTTATTTTCTTCAGCATGCACTGTTTTCCTGCCTTGATCGTTTTCAGTTTCTTTCCAATTTGTTTAGACTGTTGAACTGGTTTTCTACCCTGATCATTTTCAGCCTTCTTTCCAATTTGTTTAGACTATTGAACTATTTTTCTGCCCTCATTTTCAGCTGCTTGCTTTTCATTTTCAGCTACTTGCTTTTCATTTTCAGCTGCTTGCTTTTCATTTTCAGTTGCTTGCTTTCCATTTTGTTTAGACCTTTGAATTGCCAAGTTATTGCTTCCACGGTATGACTGCAAAAAAAAAAAAAAAGATCACATTAATTCAAATGCACCTTATTTTTCAAAGCAAGCTGCATTTGATGACCAATCTTAGCTTCAGTTAAGCCTAAAAAAGCAAAATGTATTTACTTCGCAAGTAAATGAAATGTATTTGCATTCCATTATTTACCCAGTGTTGCAACTCAGCGATGTAACTCACTAACAAAATCACTGAAGACAAGTGAATTCAAAAGGAGGAGAAGCAGACGAGAGTGATTTAGGTCTTATATATTCTCCTAAAAACCATAAGAGGTCATTTAAATGATCAACAGAAGGTCAAGATATACAGGATTGAGAAAACTGGGAACGCACTGTGTGCATGTACAGTTCTGGTCAGCTAATTCCTGCATTTTTAGAATACTTGGGGTGCCATTATCGATGATTGATCATGGTTACTATCATTGTATAATCAAGTCTGGGAGAAATCTCAATGACATTTTTTTTACATTTTGTACATGTAGCGTGATGTATCCCTCTCTCCCCTTTTTTTCCATAAAAATAAAAATAAAAACCTGCTTGTAGTGTAATTAATTTATTTCCATTAAAAAAAAAAATCTATCTAAGCCAGTCCAATTCTGAATCCTTATATAATACACATATATTGGTGTGGACTCTAGATATATGATGAAGTGACAAAGCGATAATATTTTGCTTAACATGCTATTTGCTTTCACCAATCATTTAAACAAACTAATTGGCGCTGCGAGTTAAAGAAAATCGATTTTCAAATTACTATGAAGTCAAGAGGATTACTCTTCTTAATTAATAATGGTAATACCGTGGAGACCGATTCAAACTATCTCTTGAATTGACCGCAAAGATAAGAGCATTGAATTTGTAATCTCAAAACGAAATAGTGTTGAAAGACATAAGAAAGGAGAAGAGGAGGAAAAAAACTTGAATTTGTTGTGCTTTCTTGGCGTTTCTGAATCTGTAAAAATAAAGTGTTTCGAAATTCTTTCCAAACATTGCAGATTTAAGGGAGAACTGGTATCCACACAAGACAGTGCCACATTAGGGGCTCATTTTTACCCATTTCTCAATTTACCTAAGCTCTTAACATTACCAATTTCTATCAAAGTAACCTTTTTAATAGTACCCAACCCCCCTCCATTTACTGTCCTTAAAATCACCCTAAAATTTCACGGCTCCATTTAAAAGCATTTCAATGTTCACCAAACATTGTACCGAAGAATTAAACTTGCATTGTCAAATAAAAGTTGATGCATTTTAACAGCAATATTCCAATCCCGTAGATCATGAAATGTTACATCTTTCTATCAATTATACCAATAAAAAGGGTACCTGAGGCGTATTAGGATCAGGAGTTGCTAGATTTCTCGCATTACTTGCTTGCTTTTCTTTTAGCTCCTGTAAAGATTGCATGGACTGAAAACTATACTCAACTATAAATACATATATCAGTTCAACTATAAAAAAAAGTTCCCCTTAACTATAAATTACTTCATTCTATACATTTTGTTCCTATCACATAAGCGTCATCTACTGACAATGACGCTTATGAAATTGATGCTTTGCCGCTGGTTCACAACAAGCATCATAGCATTGGATTCTACCTTCAAATCAAATATTAATCATTGTAAACTTAAAATATCAAATTTATCGTGTTAGATAAATTCAACTGAACCCATAATGAATACACATCTGCTACGTCACCTCATAATTGATTTCGAGTGTGTCCTGGCATCAACGCATATTTTTAAACAGTTTAACGGCTCTTTGGAATTTTTCTAAATGGTTTAGTTTATTTCAAAAGTTTGAATCCTTCAAAATCACAAGTTAATGCAAATCATTAAAAATGCTCGTTTTGACCATTGGCTCTGAAAGGGTCGAAAATTTCTTATCACTCCTTTGATTTTAAACATATTTCCTCTATGAGGTATATAAATATGAAAAAGTTCGTGAGGGATTTTAAAACGATTGAATGAGCAAGGAGGATCCAAAATATATAGGCTATATACAGGTATGGTTCATTGTATACGCATAGATCATATAAAATTAGCACAAAATAAATATGATTATGGTCATATAAAACTAGCACAAAAGGGAAGTCGTAAATTTGAGAATAGTTCATTTCCCTTTCAGATGATGGTTTACTATAGGTATGCTTCACTGTATATTGCTCGCATGAAACTAATGGGAAAGTCGGGCTGCCAACTAAAAACAGCTATACAACCACATAAATTAGAGTATAATCTTAAAACTAATGAATTTGGCAGCAAACTGAGGGCAATAGCCACACCTGCTGCCGATAATAACTTGGTTTCTAATTAACAGAAAAAAGGAAAAATAGCTGTTAAAATAAATTTCTAATTAACACTTACCATCAACATCGAAGTAACCTCTTGTACTTTGGTCTCCAAGCCACTAACTTAGTTTCGCAATTCATGTACTTAACCTGATGAGTTACCCCGAATACGAAGCTGAGATGGTACAACCCCAAAACCAAGCCCTCTTACACGTCCTCCGTGCTCCTGACTAAAAAGCTTCGACATGCCATCTTGAGTAACTGATGTTGCTTCCTGAGAATCATGACTTGCAGCATTATGATGCTCTGTTATCTTAGACTTGTGACGGCAAGGAATTTCGCTCGGTCCGAACCAGTCGCTAAACCGACCCAGACCGTTCGAAACGCCCTATCGTTTGAGAACACGACAAATCAGAACGCATACAGAAGAACATTTCATTGTATATTACAACAATGCATCAGATTACAAGAATACACAGAGTATGAATAAATATTACACAGAAATACCAGAGATTTAAATTACATTTAAATACATAGCAGCGGAAAATAACACAATACACAACTAGAAAGAGATATACGGATACAAAGCTTTCCGGATATCGTTCCAGCTGTAAACCAGGATCCTGTGAATATAAATCTGCAAAACCAAAACTACTAGCTGCCCGTGTCAAAATAAGGGCACCCAGAGTTTAGGTTAAAACAATAAACTCCAGGTCAGTCATGTGACTGGTGTGAGAACTAAAACAGTTATTAATCTTTATTTTAAAGCTAGGGAAATCAAGGGGCCACGCCGTATAACACGGAACGGGTTTCCTCCCAAGAATACCAGTGCATAAAACGAACAGCGCAATGCTAAATAAAGAAAAATGAAGCTGTTATAAGACCCAGGTCCCATCACACAATGCAACGCAGTCGAGGATAGGGTTTTCCCTTATAACAGCCAAAGAATGCTTGATACGTTTAAAACAAATCATTTGATACTATTATAAGTGCATAGTGTATAAAACACTTCAAATCATAAGTATCAATCATAGGCGGCATGAGCGTCCCATGCCACTATGTCGCCATATATAGGTTTACAAATAAAACCGCAAAGTCACGTATTTGGAAATTGGATTTCCGTCTATGAACCAAGGCAAAAGATAGTCCTCACTGACTTCGAGACTGCCTAGCCCGAGCCTCAGGGTCAGAGCGCATCGACCCTTGGATCCTCAGGGCCAGTCCACCGATGTGGATTAAACTTAAACCCTGAACATGCGTTTCCCCGCCCTATGGGGCGTAAACGAGCCAACTAAATGACTCCATCGGTTCGAGAACGACCGATCAATCCGAGGCGCCTCGCAACAGCAACAACCACATAAGTCAAACTCGTCAGGGCGTGTAAAACCACTGACGCCACTTCTAGCTAGGAAGAAACGCATGCCCTCCCTGACGTCCTCTCCCGTTTTTGGTTCATACCGGGTGTGAAGCTCGCGAATCAACGTTACACAAAGCTATGCCACAAAGGCCTTGCTTTGATCATCACCACAAGACTTTGCTTTTCAACAGAAGCCTCGATCCATTGCCACTTAGGCATGCCACACAGGCAATTCACTCCATGCGTTTGATATCCATCAATATATAACCCCTGAGCTCGTACGTCTCAGAGAAGGGCGTTAAGCAAGAGAATAAATTCTTCGCCGCCAAACAGATATATATTTAATAGAGATCAATCACACGGACTAAAATCCAATGTCAGACACACAGTCCATTTACAAGTCCGTTCTGGGTTTGAACGAAACCGGAGGCACCTAGTACCCCGCATATCCATCGATCTCCAAGTACGTCTGGACGATCCCCAACTGTTTCCATCTTCTTGGGTGTACAGCCCAATCAAGATCATCAGTTATCACCCAAACGACGTGAAGACCTCCGGTCTTCGACCATCGTCTTCATCTTCGACTTATCGTCGTATCAGTTATTCAGAATGGGATGAACCCGGTCTTTCCGAATAACTCGCGTATATTTTAAATAAGTGTTACACAAACACAACATACGCCTCATTCCAATTCATTAGTCACTAACCGTAAATTAATCAAGAGAATAATTCACCAAATATTAACCCCGAAGGCCGAAACCAACATCAGATCAATATCCAGAAAACCATTCTGCTTGGCTAACCGACAGTTAGTTTCTAAATTTCACGTTCAAATCTAATTAAAGATTTAACTATCGCCTGGAGCAAAACTGGTGATACTCCATTCTCGATCTTTTCAATCTAATTAAAGATTCATTAAAACTCCACTTAGTTTTAATCATTATCTGGGTTAAAGAATCATTGTCATTTAAAACACGATTCACGATAAACCCAAAATCACATTCCATTAATTATCGGGTTAAAGAACAAGTGTTATTTAAAACACTGTTCACGATAAACCCAAAAATCAATACCAATTCAATTCCAATTAAATATCATTTAATTGGTACACTTCATTAAATCTAAATAAAAAGATTTAATCTTTTCTCAACTGGGTTCAAGAACAGTGTTAGTGAAGACACCATTCACGACAAACCCAAATCACATTCGATATTCAATACAAGGCTCTGAATAGAAAATATATCGGCTTATATTCAATATCGAATTCTACGACTAACAAATGTCGTATTGGAAATAACGATATAAATATATATCTTTCAAATTTCCATAACCACACCTGTATAATCACGAATTCCAACATCGAAATATTCCGAAGACAATTTTGATTCAAATCCACTCCAATGCAATCATTGGAAATTTTTGGTTATTTTCAAAACCATTTCACATTCAATTTATTTATTTAAAAATAAATAGAATTATAATTCTAGTTCAAAACTAGTTCATTTCGATAAAAATCTATTTTTGTCTTTTCAAATATGGAGTTTTTCATCCCAAATCTTCACAAATCATTTCTTATGATTTTACACAAATTATTACTATTTTTAATAATTTTATCAAGGCCCGTACAGTCGATTTCCATCAACGGCCATTGAACTGCACTTACAGCGACCTTTTTCGAATTTGATTTGGACATAATTCCAAATCCAACCGTTAGATTTCTAATTTCTAATATTCGTTAGAAAGCTCTTTTCGATACGAACCCAACTGTTCCGGTTTTAGGAGAATCCGACGGTCGGATCTCCCGTAATGTCGTTTGAAATAAATGGTCGAAATTCGCGAACTGCCGCGGCGCGGCGCGTTCTATTCAGGCCATTATATTATATATATAATATATAATATATATTTCGTCGATTTCTATTTAAAACGAATTATATAAATAGTTTTAAAATCTGTTTCAAAATCTATTTCAACTTCCATTTCAATTCAAAGCAAAATTGAATTCCTCTTTATAAATTCGTTTCAAAGTTCATCTCTATTCAATTCAAATTTCAATTCAATTTGAATTCAATTCAATTCGCTTTCAATTCAATTTGAATTCGTTTTCAATTCAATTCATTTCAAATTCGTTTTCAATTCAATTCATTTCGAAATCGTTTTCAATTCAATTCATTTCGAAATCGTTTTCAATTCAATTCATTTCGAAATCGTTTTCAATTCAATTCATTTCGAAATCGTTTTCAATTCAATTCATTTCGAATTCGTTTTCAATTCAATTCATTTCGAATTCGTTTTCAATTCAATTCATTTCGAATTCGTTTACAATTCAATTCATTTCAAAATCGTTTTCAATTCAATTCATTTCAAAATCGTTTTCAATTCAATTCATTTCGAAATCGTTTTCAATTCAATTCATTTCGAAATCGTTTTCAATTCAATTCATTTCGAAATCGTTTTCAATTCAATTCATTTCGAAATCGTTTTCAATTCAATTCATTTCGAAATCGTTTTCAATTCAATTCATTTCGAAATCGTTTTCAATTCAATTCAATTCGAAATCGTTTTCAATTCAATTCATTTCGAAATCGTTTTCAATTCAATTCATTTCGAAATCGTTTTCAATTCAATTCATTTCGAAATCGTTTTCAATTCAATTCATTTCGAATTCGTTTTCAATTCAATTCATTTCGAAATCGTTTTCAATTCAATTCATTTCGAAATCGTTTTCAATTCAATTCATTTCGAAATCGTTTTCAATTCAATTCATTTCGAAATCGTTTTCAATTCAATTCATTTCGAAATCGTTTTCAATTCAATTCATTTCGAATTCGTTTTCAATTCAATTCATTTCGAATTCGTTTACAATTCAATTCATTTCGAATTCGTTTTCAATTCAATTCATTTCGAAATCGTTTTCAATTCAATTCATTTCGAAATCGTTTTCAATTCAATTCATTTCGAAATCGTTTTCAATTCAATTCATTTCGAAATCGTTTTCAATTCAATTCATTTCGAAATCGTTTTCAATTCAATTCATTTCGAAATCGTTTTCAATTCAATTCATTTCGAATTCGTTTTCAATTCAATTCATTTCGAATTCGTTTTCAATTCAATTCATTTCGAATTCGTTTTCAATTCAATTCATTTCGAAATATTTTTCAATTCAATTCATTTTGAAATCGTTTTCAATTCAATTCATTTCGAAATCGTTTTCAATTCAATTCATTTACACAATAAAATGATATTTTTATTTTCTAACATATTTTAGAAAATTTCGGCGGCATAACGGCACGATACTAGAAACGGGACAAGGCCTAGCCTAATCCCCGGTCTAGTGAAGGCCCACGCCATTCACACATCAATCATATCAATTTTATTATGCAAACCACAAAATTTGGAGTAAGAGTCTAACCTAGCCTTACTCCTTCGCCTTATAACGGCGCACGTCTAATCCTAACCAATTTATCGATTCGATTTTTCACACCACAAACCACATTCAAACAAACAAATAATTCAACTAATCTATGCAACCAAACAAACAAGTCCATGGTCTGTGGACGATTGTGTCGGGTGCTACTAAGCACCGTCTGCATCCTAGTATATATATATAACTAGAAAAATTAAATTGAAAGGTGAGAAATTCTCACATATAGCTATCCTAGCTCCACGGCACTTTACTGATAGAAAACTTCATCGCTATCGCATCTTCGTCATCTTCGTTGCCCGCTTTCACTACATATGTAAAAATTGAATTTTACTACGCTATTCAATATATAAAAATCATATTTTTATTTCGAAGTTCAATATATAAAAATCTTATTTTGATTTCGAAGTTCAATATATAAAAATCTTATTTTTATATTCTCCATTATATTTTCAAAAGTGATGTCTTTTTATTTTCAAATCAAGATTGCTTGTATTTTTGAATCAATGACAATTTCAGTTTCTTTTCTTTTTAACAATGTAAAAATCAGTTTTTAATCATTTTTAAAAATCTCGTCTTTAACATTTTTAAAAGTCTGTTCTTTAATATTTTAAAAATCTCTTCTCTGGTTTTAACATTAAATAAAATTCTGGTTTTAAACTAAATAAAAATTCTGCTTTTAAACTATAAATAAAATTCTGGTTTTAAACTATAAATAAAAATTCTGCTTTTAAACTATAAATAAAATTCTGGTTTTAAACTAAATAAAAATTCTGGTTTTAAATTCTTATAAATCAGTTTAAAATTCTTAAACAAATCAGAAATTTGTTTTTAAATCGGTTTTATAAATCAGTTTTATAAAACAAAAACAGAAATAAAAATAAAAGTAAAATAAAGTCTCACCGATCTGGCGAAGGGGAGGAGGAGGAGGAGTCGGCGGCTCGAGGTGGCGTTCCTGGAGGTGTCGCGGCAGGGTTGCGTCGTCCTCGGGGTGTCGAGGGTTGCGTTGGAGGTGTCGGCGATGTCTGGAGGGAGGAGGTCGCGAGGGTGGTGGGTGGCTTCTTCGATTCGATGGTCGGCGGTGGCTTCCAGGGTAAGGCGGCAGCGATTTAGATTAGGTTTTCGTTTTTTTTTTCCTTTCTGGTATATGAATGAGGAATCGAGGGGGGGCCAACGAAGAAGAATAGGAGGGAATTTTTTTTTATTATTATTATTTAATTATTTATTTTATTATTTAATTATTTATTTTTGCCAAAGAGTTGACTTTTACATACGACCTCGAAACAAGGTCCACCGCCTGTCGTCCATAGCGTTTCACCCCCATTCCGAACACAATGGGATATTTATCGTAGGTTGATTTGATCGTCTCGATCGGTTTCCGTTGAATTTACATTTAAATCTCTATATTGAATTTTAAACGTACATTTCAAATTACCGGGGTCACATACTAACTCGAAAAATTCCAGAAAAATATTTTCTAGCTTCGTATTGACGATACGGTCCTAACAAAACTAGTTTCGTCGAATCCTGAGACCGTTAGAAAAATGGCCAATTTCCAGTCGATTAAAATCAACTGAAACTGGTCAAACACGTTTTCCTTTGCCACGCTCTCATATTGATTCAGAAAATTATGAAATTTGGAATCTAGCAATAATTTGACACTACGGACCCAACAAAAGTGGTTTCGTCGAAATCCGAGGTCGTTTGCAAAATGTCCATTTTTAAGGGCCTGAATTCCATAGCGACTATTCAGAATTTTCAACTGGACATATCTTATCATTTATAAAGTGAAATCTCAGTTTGTTAACTTCGTTGGAAAGATATCGTCAATTAGATCCTAATGTTTTTGGTTTCACTAAAATCCGGATTGTTTTGCACCCGGTACATTCAATTGAAATTTGAAATCGAATTATCGAACTACCGCGCCATTTTCAATTCTATTTATAATTATATATAATTATTTATATTCTAACGACGACGCGTATAATATATACGTTCGAATTATATTCAAAATAAATTTCTCGTCGATATTATTTAAAATAATTCATTTTAAATAATCAAAATTCGCTAAAATGGCCAAAATAAAAATTTTAAACTGGCCCAGATTTTCCGGGTTGTTACAATCTCCCCCACTTAAAACTTTTCGTCCCCGAAAAGGAACAAAGTCGAAAGTGGTTTGATTATTCAGTTCTACGATCGATCAGGCTTCCATTCTCCAACTCTTTAGTTTCTGAGAATTTTCAAAATTTCAAAAATTTGGCTAACACCCTAAATTTTCGAAAAATTTCGCCATAACCTCCCCTGCAATGGGAGCATCGGGGAATTTCAAATAGCTTCCCCGGTCCTTTAGATCTCAAAAAGAAAAAGAAAAAGCCAAGCGGCTAGCCAATAGGCTCATAAAATCATCATCACCCAAACAAAACAGGAAATTATGTGGTAAACATGTACCTATTTGTCGGGCAAACAAATTTTATTCTTCGGCTCTAGCCTCCTTGCTATGACCTGTTCAAGGATATATATGTATATGCAAGCAAATGCGACCAAATTTCAATATAATTCAATATGTGATTCAATTAGGCATAATTGGCTAAAAATTAGCGAACAAATAAACAAACAACCCAAACATCAATCAATTAGTGAATTAGAGTTTTCAAATTCATAATTTTGATACATAGTCAAAAATCAGATTTTTGATGCCAAATCACAACAATAGGCCCTATCTAATTTTGGTTCTCACACCAGTCTAATGGAAATATATAGATATCACACCTTCGTCACACGAATATAAATTCTGACGATGAGTACTCAACCATCAGAATCATCTTCGGGCCACTAGAGTATGATTCTATATCTATCCAATATATTAAAACTTCGAATACACGCGGATCAGACGTATACGCAAAATCTATATATACTGGATTGTCCACACCAATATAAATACATAACCAAATACGAATAATTGATTTAAATTTTCAAAACAAAACTTGTTTTCACTTTTATTTTAAAAATTTACTCTTCACACTCGTTCTAGGATACTACTGATCCTATCTCTAACGAGTCATTCTAATTGGATATTACTAATCCAATATCTGATGAATTCTTTCGTATGGTTCTAATGTGCCTTGTTCTATGCTTTGTAAACCAAAGCTCTGATACCAACTGTGACGGCAAGGAATTTCGCTCGGTCCGAACCAGTCGCTAAACCGACCCAGACCGTTCGAAACGCCCTATCGTTTGAGAACACGACAAATCAGAACGCATACAGAAGAACATTTCATTGTATATTACAACAATGCATCAGATTACAAGAATACACAGAGTATGAATAAATATTACACAGAAATACCAGAGATTTAAATTACATTTAAATACATAGCAGCGGAAAATAACACAATACACAACTAGAAAGAGATATACGGATACAAAGCTTTCCGGATATCGTTCCAGCTGTAAACCAGGATCCTGTGAATATAAATCTGCAAAACCAAAACTACTAGCTGCCCGTGTCAAAATAAGGGCACCCAGAGTTTAGGTTAAAACAATAAACTCCAGGTCAGTCATGTGACTGGTGTGAGAACTAAAACAGTTATTAATCTTTATTTTAAAGCTAGGGAAATCAAGGGGCCACGCCGTATAACACGGAACGGGTTTCCTCCCAAGAATACCAGTGCATAAAACGAACAGCGCAATGCTAAATAAAGAAAAATGAAGCTGTTATAAGACCCAGGTCCCATCACACAATGCAACGCAGTCGAGGATAGGGTTTTCCCTTATAACAGCCAAAGAATGCTTGATACGTTTAAAACAAATCATTTGATACTATTATAAGTGCATAGTGTATAAAACACTTCAAATCATAAGTATCAATCATAGGCGGCTTGAGCGTCCCATGCCACTATGTCGCCATATATAGGTTTACAAATAAAACCGCAAAGTCACGTATTTGGAAATTGGATTTCCGTCTATGAACCGAGGCAAAAGATAGTCCTCACCGACTTCGAGACTGCCTAGCCCGAGCCTCAGGGTCAGAGCGCATCGACCCTTGGATCCTCAGGGCCAGTCCACCGATGTGGATTAAACTTAAACCCTGAACATGCGTTTCCCCGCCCTATGGGGCGTAAACGAGCCAACTAAATGACTCCATCGGTTCGAGAACAACCGATCAATCCGAGGCGCCTCGCAACAGCAACAACCACATAAGTCAAACTCGTCAGGGCGTGTAAAACCACTGACGCCACTTCTAGCTAGGAAGAAACGCATGCCCTCCCTGACGTCCTCTCCCGTTTTTGGTTCATACCGGGTGTGAAGCTCGCGAATCAACGTTACACAAAGCTACGCCACAAAGGCCTTGCTTTGATCATCACCACAAGACTTTGCTTTTCAACAGAAGCCTCGATCCATTGCCACTTAGGCATGCCACACAGGCAATTCACTCCATGCGTTTGATATCCATCAATATATAACCCCTGAGCTCGTACGTCTCAGAGAAGGGCGTTAAGCAAGAGAATAAATTCTCCGCCGCCAAACAGATATATATTTAATAGAGATCAATCACACGGACTAAAATCCAATGTCAGACACACAGTCCATTTACAAGTCCGTTCTGGGTCTGAACGAAACCGGAGGCACCTAGTACCCCGCATATCCATCGATCTCCAAGTACGTCTGGACGATCCCCAACTGTTTCCATCTTCTTGGGTGTACAGCCCAATCAAGATCATCAGTTATCACCCAAATGACGTGAAGACCTCTGGTCTTCGACCATCGTCTTCATCTTCGACTTATCGTCGTATCAGTTATTCAGAATGGGATGAACCCGGTCTTTCCGAATAACTCGCGTATATTTTAAATAAGTGTTACACAAACACAACATACGCCTCATTCCAATTCATTAGTCACTAACCGTAAATTAATCAAGAGAATAATTCCCCAAATATTAACCCCGAAGGCCGAAACCAACATCAGATCAATATCCAGAAAACCATTCTGCTTGGCTAACCGACAGTTAGTTTCTAAATTTCGCGTTCAAATCTAATTAAAGATTTAACTATCGCCTGGAGCAAAACTGGTGATACTCCATTCTCGATCTTTTCAATCTAATTAAAGATTCATTAAAACTCCACTTAGTTTTAATCATTATCTGGGTTAAAGAATCAGTGTCATTTAAAACACGATTCACGATAAACCCAAAATCACATTCCATTAATTATCGGGTTAAAGAACAAGTGTTATTTAAAACACTATTCACGATAAACCCAAAAATCAATACCAATTCAATTCCAATTAAATATCATTTAATTGGTACACTTCATTAAATCTAAATAAAAAGATTTAATCTTTTCTCAACTGGGTTCAAGAACAGTGTTAGTGAAGACACCATTCACGACAAACCCAAATCACATTCGATATTCAATACAAGGCTCTGAATAGAAAATATATCGGCTTATATTCAATATCGAATTCTACGACTAACAAATGTCGTATTGGAAATAACGATATAAATATATATCTTTCAAATTTCCATAACCACACCTGTATAATCACGAATTCCAACATCGAAATATTTCGAAGACAATTTCGATTCAAATCCACTCCATTGCAATCATTGGAAATTTTTGGTTATTTTCAAAACCATTTCACATTCAATTTATTTATTTAAAAATAAATAGAATTATAATTCTAGTTCAAAACTAGTTCATTTCGATAAAAATCTATTTTTGTCTTTTCAAATATGGAGTTTTTCATCCCAAATCTTCACAAATCATTTCTTATGATTTTACACAAATTATTACTATTTTTAATAATTTTATCAAGGCCCGTACAGTCGATTTCCATCAACGGCCATCGAACTGCACTTACAGCGACCTTTTTCGAATTTGATTTGGACATAATTCCAAATTCAACCGTTAGATTTCTAATTTCTAATATTCGTTAGAAAGCTCTTTTCGATACGAACCCAACGGTTCCGGTTTTAGGAGAATCCGACGGTCAGATCTCCCGTAATGTCCGTTTGAAATAAATGGTCGAAATTCGCGAACTGCCGCGGCGCGGCGCGTACTATTCAGGCCATTATATTATATATATAATATATATTTCGTCGATTTCTATTTAAAACGAATTATATAAATAGTTTTAAAATCTGTTTCAAAATCTATTTCAACTTCCATTTCAATTCAAAGCAAAATTGAATTCCTCTTTATAAATTCGTTTCAAAGTTCATCTCTATTCAATTCAAATATCAATTCAATTTGAATTCAATTCAATTCGCTTTCAATTCAATTTGAATTCGTTTTCAATTCAATTCATTTCGAATTCGTTTTCAATTCAATTCATTTCGAAATCGTTTTCAATTCAATTCATTTCGAAATCGTTTTCAATTCAATTCATTTCGAATTCGTTTTCAATTCAATTCATTTCGAAATCGTTTTCAATTCAATTCATTTCGAAATCGTTTTCAATTCAATTCAATTCATTTCGAAATCGTTTTCAATTCAATTCATTTCGAAATCGTTTTCAATTCAATTCATTTCGAAATCGTTTTCAATTCAATTCATTTCGAATTCGTTTTCAATTCAATTCATTTCGAATTCGTTTACAATTCAATTCATTTCAAAATCGTTTTCAATTCAATTCATTTCAAAATCGTTTTCAATTCAATTCATTTCGAAATCGTTTTCAATTCAATTCATTACGAAATCGTTTTCAATTCAATTCATTTCGAAATCGTTTTCAATTCAATTCATTTCGAATTCGTTTTCAATTCAATTCATTTCGAATTCGTTTTCAATTCAATTCATTTCGAATTCGTTTTCAATTCAATTCATTTCGAAATCGTTTTCAATTCAATTCATTTCGAAATCGTTTTCAATTCAATTCATTTCGAAATCGTTTTCAATTCAATTCATTTCGAATTCGTTTTCAATTCAATTCATTTCGAATTCGTTTTCAATTCAATTCATTTCGAAATCGTTTTCAATTCAATTCATTTCGAAATCGTTTTCAATTCAATTCATTTCGAAATCGTTTTCAATTCAATTCATTTCGAAATCGTTTTCAATTCAATTCATTTCGAAATCGTTTTCAATTCAATTCATTTCGAAATCGTTTTCAATTCAATTCATTTCGAAATCGTTTTCAATTCAATTCATTTCGAATTCGTTTTCAATTCAATTCATTTCGAATTCGTTTTCAATTCAATTCATTTCGAATTCGTTTTCAATTCAATTCATTTCAAAATCGTTTTCAATTCAATTCATTTCGAAATCGTTTTCAATTCAATTCATTTCGAAATCGTTTTCAATTCAATTCATTTCGAAATCGTTTTCAATTCAATTCATTTCGAAATCGTTTTCAATTCAATTCATTTCGAAATCGTTTTCAATTCAATTCATTTCGAATTCGTTTTCAATTCAATTCATTTCGAATTCGTTTTCAATTCAATTCATTTCGAAATCATTTTCAATTCAATTCATTTCGAAATCGTTTTCAATTCAATTCATTTCGAAATCGTTTTCAATTCAATTCATTTACACAATAAAATGATATTTTTATTTTCTAACATATTTTAGAAAATTTCGGCGGCATAACGGCACGATACTAGAAACGGGACAAGGCCTAGCCTAATCCCCGGTCTAGTGAAGGCCCACGCCATTCACACATCAATCATATCAATTTTATTATGCAAACCAAAAAATTTGGAGTAAGAGTCTAACCTAGCCTTACTCCTTCGCCTTATAACGGCGCACGTCTAATCCTAACCAATTTATCGATTCGATTTTTCACACCACAAACCACATTCAAACAAACAAATAATTCAACTAATCTATGCAACCAAACAAACAAGTCTATGGTCTGTGGACGATTGTGTCGGGTGCTACTAAGCACCGTCTGCATCCTAGTATATATATATAACTAGAAAAATTAAATTGAAAGGTGAGAAATTCTCACATATAGCTATCCTAGCTCCACGGCACTTTACTGGTAGAAAACTTCATCGCTATCGCATCTTCGTCATCTTCGTTGCCCGCTTTCACTACATATGTAAAAATTGAATTTTACTACGCTATTCAATATATAAAAATCATATTTTTATTTCGAAGTTCAATATATAAAAATCTTATTTTGATTTCGAAGTTCAATATATAAAAATCTTATTTTTATATTCTCCATTATATTTTCAAAAGTGATGTCTTTTTATTTTCAAATCAAGATTGCTTGTATTTTTGAATCAATGACAATTTCAGTTTCTTTTCTTTTTAACAATGTAAAAATCAGTTTTTAATCATTTTTAAAAATCTCGTCTTTAACATTTTTAAAAGTCTGTTCTTTAATATTTTAAAAATCTCTTCTCTGGTTTTAACATTAAATAAAATTCTGGTTTTAAACTAAATAAAAATTCTGCTTTTAAACTATAAATAAAATTCTGGTTTTAAACTATAAATAAAAATTCTGCTTTTAAACTATAAATAAAATTCTGGTTTTAAACTAAATAAAAATTCTGGTTTTAAATTCTTATAAATCAGTTTAAAATTCTTAAACAAATCAGAAATTTGTTTTTAAATCGGTTTTATAAATCAGTTTTATAAAACAAAAACAGAAATAAAAATAAAAGTAAAATAAAGTCTCACCGATCTGGCGAAGGGGAGGAGGAGGAGGAGTCGGCGGCTCGAGGTGGCGTTCCTGGAGGTGTCGCGGCAGGGTTGCGTCGTCCTCGGGGTGTCGAGGGTTGCGTTGGAGGTGTCGGCGATGTCTGGAGGGAGGAGGTCGCGAGGGTGGTGGGTGGCTTCTTCGATTCGATGGTCGGCGGTGGCTTCCAGGGTAAGGCG
The DNA here is from genome assembly GCA_030737875.1 of Allium sativum. Classification (NCBI taxonomy): domain Eukaryota; kingdom Viridiplantae; phylum Streptophyta; class Magnoliopsida; order Asparagales; family Amaryllidaceae; genus Allium; species Allium sativum. The sequence continues at coordinate 276,045,416 of CM060918.1, forward strand.
GCAGCGATTTAGATTAGGTTTTCGTTTTTTTTTCCTTTCTGGTATATGAATGAGGAATCGGGGGGGGGGCAACGAAGAAGAATAGGAGGGAATTTTTTTATTATTATTATTTAATTATTTATTTTATTATTTAATTATTTATTTTTGCCAAAGAGTTGACTTTTACATACGACCTCGAAACGAGGTCCACCGCCTGTCGTCCATAGCGTTTCACCCCCATTCCGAACACAATGGGATATTTATCGTAGGTTGATTTGATCGTCTCGATCAGTTTCCGTTGAATTTACATTTAAATCTCTATATTGAATTTTAAACGTACATTTCAAATTACCGGGGTCACATACTAACTCGAAAAATTCCAGAAAAATATTTTCTAGCTTCGTATTGACGATACGGTCCTAACAAAACTAGTTTCGTCGAATCCTGAGACCGTTAGAAAAATGGCCAATTTCCAGTCGATTAAAATCAACTGAAACTGGTCAAACACGTTTTCCTTTGCCACGCTCTCATATTGATTCAGAAAATTATGAAATTTGGAATCTAGCAATAATTTGACACTACGGACCCAACAAAAGTGGTTTCGTTGAAATCCGAGGTCGTTTGCAAAATGTCCATTTTTAAGGGCCTGAATTCCATAGCGACTATTCAGAATTTTCAACTGGACATATCTTATCATTTATAAAGTGAAATCTCAGTTTGTTAACTTCGTTGGAAAGATATCGTCAATTAGATCCTAATGTTTTTGGTTTCACTAAAATCCGGATTGTTTTGCACCCGGTACATTCAATTGAAATTTGAAATCGAATTATCGAACTACCGCGCCATTTTCAATTCTATTTATAATTATATATAATTATTTATATTCTAACGACGACGCGTATAATATATACGTTCGAATTATATTCAAAATAAATTTCTCATCGATATTATTTAAAATAATTCATTTTAAATAATCAAAATTCGCTAAAATGGCCAAAATAAAAATTTTAAACTGGCCCAGATTTTCCGGGTTGTTACTACAAATTCAAAAACAACCAATATTTTGAAATTAAAATTAAAACTACATTAACAATAGCAACAGTTTCTGATATTATATATTTGAACTTATTCTTACTATGCATTCGGCAATAACTGAATTCGTAGGTTTTCCATCTTTTCTAGTGTGGCCTTTGCACCATAATTCGTCTCTAGTGATATTAGATGTTACCTTTTCCTTTTTCTGCAAAAATAGCTTAACAGCTTAAGAATGTTCAAGTGATAACAAATAATAATTGCTTTAACAATATTTTTTTACCATTTCTTCTTCCAATCTTGCATAACCTTTTCTGCTCATGATGTGTGGAAGTTTATTCTTTTCTCTAATACTTTTGAATCTTTGGCTTGTTGCCTATAAGATCAATTCAAAAAATATGATATATGAAAATGTAATATATTTAACAGTTAAAATCAATCAGACAAAAATAACCATCTCAAGCTTTTCTGACAATTTTTCATTTACAGAAGCATTCTACTCTTCATCGCTCTTTATATTTAACGGTTTTAGGCTTGCTAAAGTATTGATAGAGTCGGGATTTTGAGATGCTTTTTTGATAGCTGCAACTAACCTTGATTTCGACTCCTTCCATCGTTGTCCTATTATCATTAACAAGTAGTCCTTATACACTATATCTACCTTGAATCTTGACTGCACCCACACAAAAAAATTGCAGATTGGTCTCTAACAGTATTGCAAAATGCAATGTTGTACCATAGGCATGTGCATAATGCATATTGCATATAGACAGAACTACAACAGGTATATAATATGTTGCTTTGAATATTGAGAAATATAGGTACTCTAACATAAATAACATAGAATCAGTAAAATTAAATACAATTGAAAGCCAGATTTTATTATTCGCATGCTCATGTTATCGCCAACAGCTGGTATACAAGTCAAATATCAATGCCTGTATACAAGTCCACAAATCATCCCTTAAATCGTCATCGACTTTCCTCCATGAGCCAATGGTAAAAGGCACCATCTCCCTTGCTAGAGTACCAATATATGACGACAAATATTTGGAATTAGTACCTACTGCTTGTCCACGTTCATTAAATCCAACTTCCGGCTTCTCATCTAGTATCATAGTTAATGATTTCAACATCGTTTTACCTCTCTTTTTTCTAGGTTGCGTCAATCTATGTCCTTCACTAGAATCCGGTTGAAGTTCGTTTGGACTGGAATGTGAGGTGGTTGAAGTTTGCTGGAAGTGTAGTTGACGGACAGGGGGCTGTACTGGATTTGTATTGTTGAAAGGGATGTTACTAGAAGGAGGGGGCTGAATCTGGTTTATAGTGTCGATGGAACTGTTACTGGAAGGAGGGGGCTGAATCTGCTTTGTAGTATCGACGGAGATGTTACTGGAAGAAGGAGGGGGCTGCATCCATTTTGTAGTGTGGCCAAGGTTGCTTCCAGTTTTGCAAGGAGTGTGTATTAGGTATTCAGCATGCTTTCGAGGAGATCTTCTTATAGCAATATTTAAATCACAAAGCAATGAAATTGGTCCACCTGGGTGTTCGTTGATTCTAGTCCCAACCATCCTCTCATCGGCAGCATAAACAGCTGCAAATGTAGCTAAACTTTGCTTTTTTGCACTTGTATTTGCTATTTTTGAGATCTAAAAAATTAAAATCTTAAGTTAGTTTTCAGTAGTTCTAAGTCTTTGTAACCGTGGTGTTTAAAAATAGACAAGTAGTGATAAAAGAGGCTGATCTAACTCGAAGTATGAAATAGGCAACATCAAAGGTTATTTTTAGATATCAAACATCTACATTAATAGATACAAATGGATGCCTGCTAATTATAATAAATCAATAAACAGAAATAAGCAATTTGATTTAAATTAAATTTTCTTTCATCTCACTGTTTATTAAATTATCAAAAAATTGTTTATTAAATTATCAAAAATGAACAAATATGACGATAATATTGTTTTTTTACGGATATTCTTTAAAATATAATATTCATATGCTTACATTTTGAAATATAATTAGAAAAAAAATACACAAACTTTAAGCAACTTTAAACAAAATACATAAATTAATCAGGAATTCGATAATAGAAAAAACATTTGTACCAAATCCACAATAGCAACATCAGTTCTAACCAATATTGATCTATTGCCAATTTAAGAAACATCAGAGTTCGATCTCTCTGCTATTTTTCTTTATTGCCAAAAACAAAAACTACAAACCACGCACTCATTCTTAGCTACTTAGTAACCTATTACTATTATTCAGTATATCATCCTTGACTTTATATTGAACCCATCCCTGTGTTTTGATACAGGTTTTTAATTTTGATATAAGCTATTGATATTGGTCAACACATCCACGTATTTTGATTCATTGATCCATCTTGAATACTTGAGGGATAATCCTAGGCTATGCAATTTATGAGAGAATTAAAGAAGTATGTACTTATAGCTAATTCATATATTCGTGAAGCCAAGTCCATGTATAAATCAAAATAGAAGCTAGTGAGAGTGAATACTAAATACGAAGAAACATTGATACAAGCTACAGAATTTGAAACAGCTAAAACACAATGAATTTTTTTGACAAAAACTTTAAAAGAATCCATTTCTAACTATAACTTGGTTTCTATCATTGAAAAAAGATCAAAAGGGATATTTTGAAATGCACAAGAAAACTGTAGGAGTAGAGAAAGAAAAGGAAAGAATAGCTAAAAACCTGAAAAACTAATAAAATCGAGAAAGTTACCTAAGAAATACACATCGCACATAACAAATTTTGTGTCATCTGCCTAACACATCGCACATAACAAATTTTGTGTCATAACTATTTATCAGTGACTATTTGATTATTGCTTTTTTTTTTGTCAAACTTACCTTATTTACATAAGTTTACGAGCCATTTTTGTAACAAAAATAAAATTGCAAACTTTGTTAATATATGTGGGTCTACCAAACATGTAGATATATTACCTCTCAGTTCATAGGTTGCCTGTTTTTTAAAATAATTTAAGTCATTATGTTTAAGCTATCCTTTTTAGCTGCACTAGAGAAACACAATAGATTAATTTTTATTTAAATATAAATTCTCTATTTACTGCATCCATTTATTTCATTTCTAACCCAATTTATGTTTTAATTTTGCTTGTCACCTAAACAATACCAATCTAATTATTTTTTTAGTAATTTTTATAGTGCTATCTTTTGATTTGCAGGGAATACTTCTGCATTGTATTTGTGAAGAGATCCACCCATTATCATCAGCAATAACAAATTTAAAGTTAAACAATAGATTAGATAGGCGCTTTATGAGAGAAAATGGAAGTATGCTCCATAATGTAAATTAATTATATTTCCATTTCATTTTAATGGTAAATAGCTAATTTTAATGTTTTGGTCCTATAGAACCTCATTTATGGTTTTCTTGATCAATAAAGAAACAAGAAAGATTGACATTCGCACTTAAGTAAAGAAATGCAAGCTTATGCTTTTTCCCTTCAAAATGTGAGCAGTAAATGTTGTTGATTTGGATCAACATTGATTTAATTTTTGTTTCTATATGTAGATTGGAAAATGTTGTGACTAATTTGGATCAACACTGATTTTGATTTCATATGAAAAAAATTATTGCATTTTACAAAAAGAAATAGTGATTCTTTCTAGGCAGAGTTTAAATATTTTTAAGTACAACTCCTAATACTGTCCGTAACTTAATTTAGAGTTTATCGATCCAAATATCGCTTGATTCAGAGGTAGTACGAAAAAAATACAGTAATTTGAATTAAAAAAAATAGTGGTTTTTGCCAACTTAGTGTTCAATTTGGAGGTATATCTTATTTATTAAGTACTGTAATTTGGAGGAAGAGTTTAAATATTTCTTGTTTTCTCACACCCAAAATCAATTCTAGTGGAACGTGAGAAATAAAAAGCGGAATTCCTTCCCTTTTCTAATTGGATTCATGCTACTAGATACACTACCAATGGCCCTTGAATAAACCATGGCTAGCAATATTTAGCATTTTATTATCTATGCATTACCAGGGAAAGTCTTACGTTGCATTTACATTCCTATTTAGGAATGAACAAATGGTTCCTTTGAAAATCACCGATACTGATCAATAAGCGAACAACAGTCAGCTTATTCAAAAAAGCAAAAATGCCTTGAAGATTTGTGATAATAAGGGTGAAACAGGAAGTGTAGTTTTATTTCTATATGCGTTGTCAAAAATTAATATTGTGAGTGTTTTTTTTTTTTTTTTTTTTTTTTTGATATCATACGTGCATCGATGGTCGAATACCTCAACACAACGTACCAAAAGAAACAAAATAAAGCTGAAGTAAAAAAAGCATGTGGTAAAAATGCATATGTAACTCGAATACCTCTGCTTCGTGTAGCACCATCTTCCTTGTCGATAATACAAGATCAATCTTCCTCGTCGACCTATAAAAAAACATAATGATTTACAAAGGATTAGAACATCACACTAAATATTGCACTATTTTGTAACAACCATGTACAAAATAAAATACACATGCAAAGAACACGTACAATAGAAAATAAAATTATTTTGATACACGCTAAGATGTCAATCTTATATCAGATTTTTTTTTTACCATCTAACAACACATTTTATGGTATATATGAACATGCATAAAATAAAAAATCAATAAAATATGCTTATGACATACCAAAATACTGTTACAACCCTCCCTTATGTAACTTTCATCCTTATTATCTACGTCTCTGTCATCAAGTTGTGACTCATCCAACGGTTTACTAGTTGATTCTTCATCCTCGTCGTATTTTTCCAATTCATGAAACCCTATAGAGGGCGCTCTCAACACAACATACCAATTTGAAGAACTACCTTCTCTAGAGATAGAAACTTGAACCGCTTGTGTTGCTAAGATAAACGGGTCGCTTGCAAACTGATTCTGAAATTGATGCAAATTGAATAATGTAAATCCATCTTCAACTTTGACTTCATGATACATATTTTCCCAATCACATTTAAACAAGGCAACTCGAAATTGACGATAATTCAATAAGAAAATCTCATGCAAGACCCCATAATATACTACTTTTTCAATAGATCCATCTACACAAACAGTACTTGTCTCAATGAAAACACCACTATTTTGTGTAGCCTTCTCAAAGGCTTTCGTATGAAATCGTCGACCATTAACAATATAGCCAGAATAAGAAATTATTTATGAACGAGGTCCGTATGAAAGCCATTTTATTATGTTGCTCACACTGGATATATGTCTATCATCTCTAACCTGGACAAATACAATATATTAAATAAAGATTTATGTTGATCTTTTACTTTCATCATTAATAATTTTTTAAGATATAACTATCAACCTTTTTTCCAAACCAAAAACTAAAAGTCTCCGATTGTAATTTTGATAGTTCCAAATCGTCTGGTGCAAGATGAGGATGCAAACATTTTAGCTCCTCTTTGTGCATTCTGCATACATAAATTTAATTAAGGATCGAATTGATTTTGTATGTCATAGTTAAGTTGGACTTATACTTACTCTATATACGGCTCTACTTCTTCCGTATTAAACAAAACGTATCGATGAGCAGCATTAATCACCTCCTCATCGACTATAGCAGGTTTTCCTTTGGAAATAGGATGCCCCTCAAGTATAAAATCATTTTGTTCCACTTCATTTTGGTTTTTCCTCTCTTCAATTTGTAATTCATCTTTAATATATCCAGAGCAATATTTCATACATTTTTCAGCAACATAGCGCTCAGCAATGCACTCTTCAGGCCGTGCTTGATTTTTAACATACCCATTTAATATTTTCATATATCTATAACCAAAATGAATAAACAAGTTACTTTCATAACTATACATACTTTTAACCATCAAGTATTTATAATAAATATTACCTCTCAAATGGATACATCCATCGATATTAGACCGGCCCACAAATTCTTGCTTCTCTCCCTAAATGTATTGTTAAGTGAATCATGATATCGAAAAAGGAAGGGGGAAAGAACCTCTCTAGATCACATAGTGTTAATGCTACTTGATACTCCATTAATTCTAGTTTATCCCTATCAAGCACTCTTTGGCATATATCATTATAAAATGAACGTAGTCGTAGTAGTGCATTCCTTATCCCTGTAGGTAGAAGTCCTCTTAACACAATGGACAATAGTTATTGCATCAAAACATGATAATCATGAGACTTAAGGTTTGATATCTTGTCTTCTTTTGCAAAACACTCCAATATTTGAGCTATATCCATCAAGCACTTTCAAGTTCTTCATTCTACTATAAAAGATCTCTTTTTCTTGATCGGATAAGGTGTACAGTGTGGCTGGGAGCAATACTTTATTTCCAATGTCTATAGGATGCAATTTTTTCTAATGCCCATTGCTTCTTGATCCTGGTGTGATTTGAGGCCATCTTTTGATTTTTCTTTGATATCAAGCAATGTACCAATAATACTTTAACCAATACTTTTCTCAATATGCATCACATCTAGATTATGTCGCAAAGGAAGTGCCTAAAAATTGACAAAACACAAATAATTAAGTACTAAGTAGCAAATATAAATAGAAAACGAAAAGCATTGTGTTTCTTGTTAAATTTCACCTTCCAATAAGGCAAGTCAAAGAAAATGGACCTCTTCTTCCACATTTTACACCCTTTTTTTCATCATAGTTTTCCTTTTTCTTTCTCCTTTCTCTTCCTTTTTTAATTTTTTCCCCAATCATTAATAATATCTTGAACATCATCAAAGATTTGAACACCAGTTTGTATCTGAGGTCTTCGTGTATTCTCTATAGTTCCATCAAAAAAGTTTTTCCGTAGACGATACTCATGGTTAGGTTCAAGGAATCGTCTATGACCCATGTATGCACGCTTTTTACTAAATGGTAGCCATATTGAGCAAGTATTGACACCACAAAGAGGACATTCTCTCTTACCTTTTATAGTGCAATCAACTAAATTTCCGTAAGCTGGAAAATCATTGATTGTCCACATAAGAATAGCATGTAATCTAAATTCACTATGATTGTAAGCGTCATAAACTTTCACCCCTTTATCCCATAATTTTTTCAAATCTTCAATAAGTGGTTGCAAGTATACATCAATGTCATTTCCCAGTTGTCGTGGCCTTGGAATTAACAAATATAACATCATATTATCTTTGTCCATACAAAGCCATGGAGGAAAGTTGTAAGCAACAAGAAACACTGGCCAAAAACTATATCCACAAATCCAATCACCAAAAGGATTAAAGTCATCAGATGCAAAGCCAAGCCTTAAATTTCGTGGATCGGAAGCAAAAGAATGATACATTCTATCAATCGTAGCCCACTGAGTAGAATCCACTGGATGACGCAATTTACCATCTGCACTCTTATGATTGCTATGCCATCTTAGTTGTTCTGATATTTCTAGGGATGCAAACATTCTTTTCAGCCTTGGTATTAGTGGGAAGTACCTCAAAACCTTTGTAGGTATTTTGGTTTTCTTCCCATCTTTAGTATTTTTGTTTTTTTCCAACGAGACTTACCACACTTAGGACAGAAATCACTATTTGCAAGCTCTTTTCTAAATAAACAATCATTTACACATGCATGTATCTGCTTATAGCCTAAACTAAATGACTTAAGAAACTTTTTTGTTGCATATGTAGAATCGGGAAGCATGTTTTCATTAGGAAACATATCCTTAAGAAGTTCAAGTAGCTCTGTAAAAGCCGTGTTCGATATACCATTTCGCGTTTTGTGCTTGAAAAGAAGTACTTTAGCAGACAACTTTATGTGGCTTGCACAACCGGGATACAAAGGAATTTCGGCATTCTCCACCATTTCCTTAATACCTTCCACATGTCTTTCTTCAACTTTGGCTTCTACCTCCTCATCATAGATCTGCGCATCAACATACAATCTATAAGTATCAGTCTCACTTTTATTTTGTGATGGCCGTTTTTATCCATGAAAAATCCATACATCATAGGTTGGGTCCATTCCAAAACAAATCAAGTGTGACACAACTTCCATTGATGTTTGCCAAATTAGATTCCTATAATAACGACATGGGCATCTAATTTTTTTGGGATTCCCTTCACTCGCAGCATGCCCATATACAAAATTTTCCATAACTTGCCTATATTCGCTTGTCATTCTACAAAACAAAAAATGTATTAATACTCATTCTTAAATACTTATAGTGTGATGCTAGGGCACTTCGTTTTCTTCTTGCTAATACCAAAATTTTATACTACATGCTTCCTAACACCAAACTCATTCTTAAATACTTATATTTATTTATAATGGTATTAGGAAGTACATAAAATTTATTGTACTTATTATTTTTATTCGTGGTATTGGTAAAAGGAAAATGATGTGCCCTTATCATCACACTACTTATAACTATGGAAGTAACAGCCAAAATGATGAAACCTTGGTAGACTAACCCATGTTTTATCCATATTGGTAAAACAACGTCTCTAATTTTCGGACCTACTGGAAAGAATTATGCTCAAAATTATTGTACAGCTTGGTTATATGAGCCATCTTAGTAGATTACCCCTCTTATGTAACAAATATTAACTTTTATATTTGTTAGAATTTTATATCTCAAATGATCATATATGGTTCAACAGTTCATTAATGTTTTGGTTAAACTTAATAATGAAGGTGATAATTTTGTACATCTATATCCTCATTCTCTCTCTCTTTCATATCTCATTTCCAAATTTAGTAACGGCTGTTTCCAAACTTGGTAATGAAGTTGATAGTTTCTTATTTATTGCTCTGCTATTTTTCTCCATGGTTTATGTTTATTTATATTTCTCTCATTATCATTCTAACTCCTATCAGTAGACCATAACTAACATAACTGGAAAGTGTATGCAATGTACATCACATACTAGAGATAACTCCATGGCAACCAACCCATTGATCACCCTATCTCCACCTAGATGACCAACTTCAAGGGAACTAAACCAAAACTGCTCCACTAGATCAGCATACAAACCAACACACTGCCTATCTAATATATTTATTATTTATTTTGTTTATCAATTTTAACTTTTTATATATGAGCAGGAAATGGAGCCAGTAGCAAACAAATAAAAAGTGTGATGAAGTTGTTAGATTAGGCAATCAAAATACGATATTTTGGAGAAGATCCCAGAGCATTGCTGATCTTTTTAACTCAAAGAAGATCCTAAAACATATGTTTAGCCTCATAACGAGGAAGGTACTTATATATCAATTATTCATGGGCAACAAGGATATACAATTAACAAGCATACTTATGCTACAGGTGTATTTATAACATATATAGGGTATATATATATAACGTACAAGTACACTTAGCAAGAATATCTATCAAATAAGACATGAAATAAAAGTAACAAGTATACTTCTAGTTTAATTCATCAAGGATGCACATCAACAACATTGTTGTGGTCCAGGCCTGATATGTAGGGGACAAAACTAAGTACATACATGACTTCTGGTTTCTAAATACACAAGGTAACAAATGCTCAGACTTTTTTCTTTTCAGGTTATACTAATATTTCAGAATGCCAATATATCAACTCATATATATATATATATATATATATATAACACTCAGCAAATGTCAAAGTGTACTCATTAATATAGGTAGGATGTCAATATGGGCAAAACAACAAACCACCGATGTACCATACTTTAGAAGTTAGCAGGAAGGTTATGGGAAGGAATTTAATCGGAAGTTCCAGGACCAAATATGTTTACTCATTTCGTAAAACTACATTGGAAATAGTTTTATAAAATTCTTTTAAATACGCTATGCTTTAGTTGGACAATACATGACAGGGCAACCGGGTACATGCTAAACTAACATGCCTACAAGTTTCTACCGAATATATAGTGTGACATATATTCAGTTTTCAACTAGATCCACAGAGACAAACTAGTGCAGCAATAATTATGTATAGATAAAATCAAGTGTGTGTTTTCAGTTTTAACTAAACAATATGGGTGTTCATCTTTACAAATCAAGGCATAATTTACGTGGTGAAACAGTTTAGATAATGGCTTTAGCAAGGCTAACAAAACTTATCAAGATGGCCACAAGGGACAATGCATGTTAATTTAACAACAATGCAGTTGTAGGAATCTCAATGTAGACCAAATGCAAAAATATATAAGAATTCCCAATACAGATGCATATATACACACACACACACACACACACACATATTACCCCGTCTTAACAGCATATACATATATGAACCTGGTTTAAGGTCTCGCCAATTACATAAATATATGCATATGTATATGTGTATACCTAATGAATGATTAACCAGTATTAACCCATGCTTTCTGTGGTTGAACTTAATCCTGACTATATACAAAAATAATGCTGATATAATGTATATATATTCGGCCTATAAAGTCAGTACCGTAGTACAAAGTATGAAATGCAAGCGAACAAACTTTGGTCATTCTAACATATTGGTTTATGGAAAATACTCTAGCACCACAGATTCGTGCAAGGCATGCAGGTTTACTTTAGTGATTAGTTTTTGAATATGACATGACATTTCAAATAAATAACATCCTAGAGGGAGGCATTCTATTTATGTAGTTAGCTATATTCATTTATGCAGCTATGCACCTCGAGTCCTGCTGTGCATGTTAATGATTATGTGGAACCCGTGTTAGTGATTACCCAAACCCGTAAAATTCAAAAAGTCAATATTATAAACTAAATATACAAACTCAATGTATGACCAAATACATGTTTATACATATGCGCACGTGTATATGCATATATATGATCCAATTTCATATCTCAGGTCCGAAATGAGTGTGACTGCAAATGGAAAGGAATAACAGTTGGATGAAGAAATATGGAGATAAAAATAAACAAATAATAAATGGATGAAAGGTTTTGGTGAGATCGAAGGAACATAATGGATAGTAAAGAAGGGGAAAATAAGCAGTAGTGGAAATGTAGATGTCTGCCATGGTAATTTGCCAGGAGATGGACAGATTAAGAAGGAAATGTGTAGTATTAACGACAATGAATTGTTATGATTTCACATGGAAACTAACAGTTTCAGCACAATTAATTTTTATATCTTACATTAAAATCTGAACTGTATAATAGCTATTCCAAGGATAGAGTCAACAGCTAATTCATCTTTATGACTTCCTCAGCTTTCCTTAGCATAAATATAAATAAAATAAGTGATAATACAACATACCTTATAAACTTGCATCAATCTCTTGGTCATTATTGAGGTTTGTCATCATATTATATACAAAGTTCAACCTAAAAAGGGCATTGTTACAATCAATATGACATAGTAACATGAGCCAAAAAGTTGGTCAAGCTTTGCATGTGTAAGGTATTGGATATATGGGAAATACTGATGGGGAGCATTCTCATGATTATCAGCGAGAGGGAAACAGTAAAATTACACGAATGCAATAGCGGAGGGAAATAGTAAAATTACAAGCACATGCAATTAGAACAATGAATAAAAATTTACCAGCGAGAGAATGCAGGCTAGATACGTAGGAGATCAAGCAGTGGACAACGGAAATAGAGACGGCGACGAGCAGTGTAGCAGGAGAAAGAGTGATTTCGATGAATCGAGCAGTGGCGACGTGAAGTGGTGGCCTAATTATCGAAAGGGGAATTAGGGTTTGCGGTGGAATTCGAGAAAAAGGAGAAAGGGAAATAGAAACGATGGAAAAGGAATAAATATTGAATTGAACCAATGTCAAAAGGCACAACATTTCATCAACAGTGGGAAGATTAACTGAACGATGGAAATTGTCTAAGTGTAAAGGGTCAGAAATCAGTTTGGGGCTGAGTTATGTTTGAGTATTCACAAAAAACGTTTTCAACATTATGCTTTGAATTGTGCCACATTTCCAATTAATAATAATTATTTACTCTTAGTTATTAATTATTATATATTTATATTTAATTTTTATTGTTTATTAAAATCTTATTTATTAATTATTATAAATGTTATATTTATTATTAATATTTTTATGAATTATTATATAATTTAATTGCCAGATATTAAATATTACTTCGTAATTAAAATTGTCAACATATCAAAAGCAATGCCAGGGACTACTTATAACATTAATTTTACACGCAAATAAAAAAAATCTATCAAAAACGCACAAACTAGTGATGTTGTTAACTGCTGAACAAACAAGTTTGCCAAAATTATATTTATTAAAACTGCTGATATAGTTACTATACCAAATCAGATATTACTTATTAATAATAGTTATTAATTAACTTTTACTTATTTCTACTTAGTTAATTATAATCGAGAGTAATACTTATTAAAAAAGCTTATGTTACTATTAATTAATAAGTAGTTAACATACATTAACTGTTAAAAATAAATAACTACTTATTTACTATTAATTATTTAATAATAATTGATAAATATTATTGGTTCCCAAGTTTATTATTAATTATTATTATTAAATATTAATATAATTAGTTATTAAATATAGATATTTGTAATAGGCATCTATTACAACTAATAAAACAAAAAGTTGTGATATATATATATATATATATATATATATGTTTATTACAACTTTAGAGAGCTAACAGTTGTAAAAACATTTATTACAACAGTGCTTTTGGCACAGTTGTAAAAAAGTATTTATTACAATTGTGCTTTTTGCACAGTTGTAAAGTAAAGTTGTAATATGATGTTTTTGTTGTAGTGATAGGCATACAGGAACAGATCTGATGAATATGTGACAATAGAACTGATTCTAACATAATAAGGACATCACAAACATGCATGATAAAATCTAAACAATGAATTAGATCAACTAACAATGGAGGATCTGACACGATAAACAGGTATAGACTTAGATCTAGCTCATAGTCATGTTAGAATAACATAAATACACAGGTTATAGCAGATCTGATATGATTCAATTAGTCATAGGCTTAGATCCAAGTTATAGTCATATCGAGATTAACTTTAATTATTTAGATCTAAAATTAACATAGACTCACTGTGATTGGATCTAGAAAAATAGAAAAGGGATTGCTAATGTTGAATCACAGATCTCTAAACTTGAATGACTTGATTTCTGAAGAAGAAGAAGAAAAGACTTAATTTAATCTGGGCAGAGGCATCATCAAGTCCTCCACTGTTTTAGGTGTGGAGATACAAGAGAAATGGGGTATTATTTATAACCTAAAGCCAATGAACAAAGTAAAGAAAGGAGTTCACATTCAGCCAGAAGAATTCTGCCCAGATCTGCCATAAGGGGGTCGACCCCCCTTATGGGGTCGACCCATGGATCGACACCCCTTTGATGGGGTCGACACCCCTGGGCGGGAATTTTCCTACTCCCCCTTTTTTCTGCGATTTTTATTTGAACTGATTTTGAATTCTGGGCTTATTATATATATATATATTCTTCTTATGCGTATACAAACTTCAAACCTTAATAACTTCTTTATACAGTGTCCGTTTTATGCAAACCGGGTGTCTATTTTGACTAGAATTCCGAGACGAATGTAAGGGCATAGTCTGTTTCACTTAATTCTGAAAATTTTGTTTAATTTTTCATCTTTAGTGTTGTTAAAATTATGGGGTGTTACATATTTTATTCTAGTATTTCAGTTTGATGTTGCAACTGGATTTTTGGACCACGATGTTTTATGTTGAAAATTAAAGTTTTAAATTTTTGCTGCTATTTTATATATCTGTCTTGTGAGATTCTGTTCTATTTAATTGTAACGCTTCACAAAGCTTAATGCATTATGTTAAAGAGTGACATTAACGGACGTGGGGTGTCACACACGCCCACGTAAAGAGGCATATAAATAAGTAGGCATAACGCATGTAGATATGTTCATTTGTACTGGCCTACAAATTAAACTCTAATTAGGTACACTGGCTATTTGTATGGTTTTGAATTTGAAAGTTGGTCAAATATAGTTCAGTACACTTGCTATTTCCATGGTTGAATTGCTATTTTTTTACCATTACACAATTGAAAAATGAATCCTACCAACTATATGGCTAACTTTTGATGAATGCAATATCAATTATACTGTAACTTTAATAACTAATTACTGACTTTAGTTGCTTTACTATTTTATTATTCTAGCAAATATCAATACTAATGTCTTGTAGAGTTTTTATCATTCTAGCAAGTATCAAACATATGGTATATATGTCAAAGGAAGAACATGAAATCGAGTGAATTTCAGGTGCTGTTTTGACTGGAGTGCCAGAAATTCCAACAGCCACATGGACCAGATTTCCTAGCCTTAGAGGTAATATCATGTGCCCTGTTTATCATTCTATAAAGCTAATTTACTACAAATATATTTGGAAGAATTGAATATTGAATATTGATTATTGAAACTGTATTAATTCTCAGGAGAGAGCTCCAAGAAAACCCTTGAAGAAATGGTGAGCTAAATCATTTTATTATCTTCTTTCTCTTGAGTTTAAATGCCATCGTGTATATGCTTTCTTTCGTATTACGAATTGTCAATTCCTAAAACTATAAAATAGTTATAGAAGAAGCATATTATTAGCAGGGTATGTAATGAACACTGGGAATTAATATAGTACCTATTGATTATCTCTAATAATGCTTTGTAGGTAAGGTAAAGAATACTTGGAAATAATGCTTCCAGTGGGGTATGAGATTTTGCTCACCATTTTCTTTCCTGCACACATATAAATATAAACATTCATACATGATACAAGATGAATTGGTTGAGTATTGGTGTAGGTTTGGTTGCTGGCATGTACTCTGGTTTGACATACGGCTTAAAGGAGGCACGAGGTCCTCACGACTGGATTAGTTCATTTTCTATATCTAGCTTTTTGTGCTTTCATATTCAAGACCTTTCATATGAAAATTATAGAATTTTAGTTGAACTAACTTTCGACCTATTTTAGATGAATGATGCTCTATATGTACCGTATGTTTGACGAATTTTCAACCTATTTTATTATTTATCAGTAATTATGTTTAATATAATACTAGTATTAAGAGTTAGTTACATATAATGCCTCAAAAGATTTCTCAGTAACATTTAACAATGACAATTAATCCAGTTTGATTAGGATGTAGGTTATAAAATAAAGATTAATACGATTTAACAACTCTTATTATGTTGTTGTATAAGCAGTTCTAATGAGGTAATAGATTATGAGCCAAATTTGCAGTTTGGCTTGAATTTAGGTTTGCTTATGATGTAGGAAAATTAAAGTAAACAGCAGGATCTATCCTTGGATAAATTTAGATGGATGGTATCCATACAAAATGCAAAGAATTCTTACATTTACTTCGTTTTATCATAAGGCCTAACATACAGTCATGATTCTTATGTTTTCAGGTATTTGGACTTGTAGAAAGCTCTCCTCCATGAACGCTTGCAATGGTTGTTATGCTCAAGACTAGGAAATCAACGTGTTCTTAGTCCTACGTAAGTGTCTCGTACTATCGCAGATATATTTTACATGGACAGTGGGCTTCAAAACTTCCAACAGTGTTGTCTTTAACTTTTCTTTTACCTTTTCCTTTGCAAAATTTGCATCAAATATGTCAGTTCTTGTTTGTTCCAGTGTTTACCTGTTTTTGTATTGTTAAAAGCTTTTTTACATGTAAAATATAGCAAACTTGAGTGTAAATGTTGATTGAATTAACAATGTATATGATATATTTCATATTTTGGCTACTTTGGGCTATCTGTGATTAATAGTTGTTTAGTAATAGATGTTATTTAGTTATTTACGTGAGTTTTGAATTGTTGTTTAATTTTAGAAATCTTATCATCTTATGGAATGAGTTTTTTTATAGAATATAACAATATTGCTCAGAACAATTCTAATGTGATAACATATATTCATATATGATATATTTCAGAGAATTGAAACCAATAGAAAAGGTTCTAATGTATAATGTATTGCAGAGTACAAGTAGACGTTCCAGTGTGATAACTGGAAATAGTTTTACTGAAATTCATCGGAAAAAAAATCGTTGTATTGGTCGCTAATTCATTGGTATTTTCCGATGAATTTACCGGCGTTCATGCATTAACCACTTTTCTTGTGGCGTCACTGAATTCGTCATAGAATTTTTGTTCTTCATAAAAAAAACATTGCAAAATCATCGTTAAGAGTCGACGCTTTCGTGAATAGAAGGTCGGGAAATTTCATCAGAAAATTTAATGACGCTAGATATGGCGATGCTTTTATTTCATCAGTAATTCCATCGGGAGTTACTTTCGTCGACGAAATACCGACGTTTAAGAGCATCGGGATATCCAGCTTTTTCTTGTAGTGTGACATGTTTTTTGTACACAGTGCATCTTTATTATACTACATGTGGTGTTAGTTTATAAAAAAACATAAATGAGAAAGTAAGTGAACTTGGAATTATTTCACATGATTATTGAACTAAAAATAATTATTAATTTGGTTCTAATGCATGTATTAAAGTATATCGGATGAATACACATATATTTCAAATTAACTGGTAAAATTACCGTTACCGCTGGTATTGAAGAAATGTTACTGATAATTTACCATTAAAATCGGTAAATTTACTGTTACCATACCGTTTTGACTAGTATACCTATTGTAATAAAAAATGTTCACCGATTGACTGGTAATGGTAAATTTACCGTTACCATAACAGCTCTACCAAGAACCATTGTCATCATGTTCTTGAGATCGTTGGCTGCAAATCTTGGATTTGCCTCAACATTCTTATCTTTCAGTATTATTCTTACTCAAGCATATTGTCTCTCATCAGCCATTCTGTGTTTTTCCATGGCTCAAGACAATGATAGCATCACTTCGACAACATGATCAACGACACCACCATGCCAAATCTCAACATGATCAAACCGAAGTCAAGTCATCACCATACCATTAGATGAAGAAAATTACATCCTATGGGAATATCAAGTTGAGATGGCACAAAAAGGTTACGGTCTCCAAGAATATGTCAAAGGGACTGTTTTTATACCACCAATAATGATAATCGACAAAGACAGAAATACAATCCACAATCCATACCACATAAGATTTCAAAAGTAAGACAGTCTTTTATCATCATAGTTGCTCTCATCCATTAGTTCGAATCTCTTATCACAAATAGTGGGATGCAATTCTTCTTGAGAAATATGGATAGTGGTTGAACGGATTTTTAGTTCAAGTCGGCCGCAAGAATTATGCACTACAAAAGAGAGTTACAGAATTCAAGAAAGGAAGACACGGTAAGGAGAGATTATCTCAGTAAAATCAAGATTCTGTGTGATAAACTGAAGTCAATTGAACAAAATTAGTGACAATGAGCATGTATTGTTTATTACCAATGGATTGGATGAAGAATATGAGTTTTTTTGACTTTCATTGTCACTCAACAACTCTCCCCGACCTATAGTTCGTTCATTTTGCTCTTCTTGCCCACGAGGGTAGAATAAAACAAAAAGGAGCAACGCAAGGGGAATACTCTACAAATTATGCAACTGCAACAAACAAGACACAACAAATGAACATTGGCTATCAAATCAAACAAGAAAGTCAAAATCAAAACCAAAGAAGCAACCAAAATCAAAGGATCGTGGAAGAGGAAGGTAGAATAACAATAATCAAGTAAACTTCCAAACTTATGAAAAAAATCGGTCAAATAGCAAGCGAATGCTACTCCAGATTCAATTCTGAATATAATGTCATATAGAAAAGTCAAAGCAACAAAGACCAAAGGGGACCCAATGCTAATTTGACCACTATTAGTAGTCAAACAAGAAATAACAATGAATGTGCAAGAGGTCAAAACACATGCAATGATGATAGCAGCAGGCCAGAAGACATAACTTCCAACGAATGGTATCCTAGCTTAGGTCAGATGACATAAATATTATTTACATAATCCCCTTTTAGTGTCAAAATTTATCGAATCCCATCAAGTTTACGGTATATGCTCGCTTTCATTTCACTCGCATTTCTACTCATCTGGCTTTTAGAAGATGTATGTGTTATTATTAGATAGTTGATTACAATGAGATAATGCATAGGAACACGGGATATGAAGTTTCTAGCTTGGAATTTTACTTCACTTTCTTAGATAAGCTCCAGTAGTATAATTTTACCACCCGTAGACCTTGGAATGCTTTTCACAGTAGTTACTTTCCCCAGCCCCTTAAATGGTGCAACCCGTTGAAAATATAACAAGATAATTAGAAGTGGAAACGTTGAACTATAGAAGGGTACATAAATTGCGATTAACTCTGCCCACTTATTATTGATATCAACCATATATATTTTAGGCAAATTCTATTTGGACTCAAGAATTTGTTGAGTAAACCCAGCAAATCTGAAAAAACAAAGTGAACCCAGTATTTTGTTGAGTACACCCATATATTATTTAAAAAATGACATTTTTACCCTCTCTTGTAGGGGTACTACGAGATTTTATAGTCTACCTCGTAAATCCCCTATGATGCCAGTAACAACATAAACAAATATCAAGATAATAACAATAAGTTTGATTAAACCGTTCAAAGGGGAGGCTCCTCAAATCGAGGCAGAGGAAGAGGAAGGTGAAGCAGTGACAAGAATAAACCAAAGTGTCAAATATGCGAGAAAATTGAACACACTATTCCAAAATGCTACTACAGATTCAACCAAAACTACGTGGTTAATCAAAGCAACAATAATCAAAAGGAGCAAATCCCAGGGCAAACATTGCTTAAGCTTAACATGAATCAAATTGTCAGACAAATTTGTCAAGAAATCAGAATGAGAATGCATGTTTAGAGCATATACAAGATGAAAATTAGTACTCAAATTCTGGAACTACCAACCACATAACTAATAGCATTGATAATCTAAATCTTGGCAATAAAGAGTAAAAACGTAATCAGACCAAAGTTGTGGGTAATAGTAAATGCATCAATATTTCTCATATTGGTAATATGTCAATGGTAAAAGGAAATCATACTTGGATAATTTAATGAAAGTTCCAAAAATCAAGAAGAATTTAAATAGTGTGTCTCAATTTGCAAAGGATAATAATGTTTTCTTTGAGTTTTATCGAAAATACCTTTTGGTAAGAGACATACTAAATAAGGAAGTTCTTGCAGTGAAGGGTTATACAAGTTTAAATTTGACAACTGCATCAATACTGCAAAAGGCAACTTATGAAGTAATATTTCTAAAATAAATCTTGAAATGATAGATTGAGTATGATTTATGACATAACAAACTTGGACACCCATGTGCCAATACCGTAAAGAGAATTCTTCATGATAATAAAATACCATTTGATGATGTAAATTTGCCATATACATATATATAAACCACTTGAGTTGCTTGCTACCGATCTATGGGGTCATGCCCCAATACGTTCTGATTTTGGATATAGATACTACGTATCATTCGTTGATGCATTTACTAGATATGCTTGGATTTATTTTTTAAAATCTGAATCTGATAATTGCAATGTTGTGATAAACTTTACTGAAATGGTATCAAACCAATTTAATACTGCTGTTAAAAACTTTCAGCCAGGTGGATGGGGTGAATTTAAAGCTTTAAACAATTATTTCCTGAAAAAGGGAATAATTCATAGAGTTATATGTTCCTACACTTCTAAACAAGATGGTATAGTAGAGAAAACATAGACATATAGTTGAACTTGGTTTGACTTTACTTGCTCAAGCATCATTACTATTAAAATTCTAACCTGAATCATTTAATTCATCTGTTTATCTAATAAACAAAATGCCCAGAGTTTTAAATGGTGTAAGTTCTTTGGAAAAAAATCAATGTCAAACGATGTTATAAAAGTCTCAAAACATTTGGACGTTCATGTTTTCCCTATGTAAGGTCATACAACACAAATAAACTTCACTATAGGTCACGAACACGTACATTAATTGGTTATTGTGGTAACCAAAAGATATATAAATGCATAGATGAAAATGGGAAAATTTTCATAAGTAGACATGTAATATTTGAGGTGGAACCTTGGTGCAACGGTAAGGTCACAGCTAGTGGCCTGGGCGTCGAGGTTCGAATATAGAAATAGCCTCTTAGCGGTGCGAGGGAAAAATTGCGTACTATCGACCTCCCCCGTGCCCGTTCTTGTACGGAAAGCATCGTGCACTAAGTTCCACCTTTAGACATGTAATATTTAATGAGTACTTTTCCCTTTAGCAGATATGACATAAAAACTATTGTTAAAGTGTACAATCCAAAAATATCTATACATATGTTATGAAACTTTACTAGAATTTTCCCTATATCAACCAGACATAGTTCTCAGGAGCCGCCAGAATCGATCAATAAAGAAAAATCATGGGTATCGGGTTGTCTAAAGGATTATGCGGTCGGAGCGAGGAAAGGAATGGTTTTGGAGGAGAGCGGTCCTCAGCTATTCGTCGTGTGAAAGTGATCGAGGAGGAGGTGACGGTTCCGGCTATTCGTCGCTTGTATTTGGTTGAGGAGATTGTTCCGGCTGCTGGTGCTTTTCAGCATGCGGTTCTGGCTGCTCGTCCGCAGCAGCATCAGATTGAGTAGGTGGTTCCGGCAACCTTTGCATCAGCAACAGGTGGTTCGGGATACTCCTCCACACAAGGCGGAGGGTGGCAATAGGCAACAAAGAGATGGACTGGTTTTGAACCCGCCTGGAGGAGAAGACAGAGGTGAAAGGCCGGAATTGAAAAGCAGCAAATTGTTGATAAAGGCAAGACGATTGCCATATCCCCGTATGAATATGATTGGGGAGGAGGGTCCGGGAGTGGTAACGTGGAGAGCGGCAGCGGATGGTGAGAACGGGAAGATACAGAGAAAGGCTGGAACTAGAATTGATTTTATCTTTACAAGCTTTTTGGTTGATTATAAGAAAATAATAAAAAACAGTGACTATTGTAATGGTTTTTTTTTTTGTCTATATGAAACTGAGGAGGCTTTTGTTTTTAAAAAAAAAAAATTAACTGAGCCACTCAGCCATGCCAACCAACAATATGCTATAAGTGGAAACAAAAGAGCTAATAAGCTCAATGAACGTAAGAAATGTAAAAATATACAGGAAGGAACCCACAACAACAATGTCACACAATCAAATCAAGATGGAGAACCTGCCAATCCACCAATCACCCAGTCTGGTCACCGCATGATGACCTGAGCCAAAGAGGGAATTTTTAAACATAAAATCTACACGGTTGCTATGACAACAGAGGAACCACAAAACTACAATGATGTAGTAAAAGATAAAAATTAGAAAATAGTTATGGATGATGAGTTCAATGCCCTCATCAACAATAACACACGGGAACTGGTCTATCCTTCTATCAATAAAAATATCATTAAGTACAAGCGGACATACAAATTAAAGAAAAACACTGATGGTTCTATTAAAAGGCACAAAGCCAGACTTGTTGCAAAGGGGTTCACTTAAGAGTATGACTTTGATTTTGATAAAACATTCTCACCAGTGGTGAAGCCTAAAAATCAGACTCATTCTTAAAATAGCTCTGGGCAATAATTGGAAAAACAGACATTTTGATGTCACGAATGCTTTTTTAAATGGCATACTGAAAGAAGACATTTATACGCAACAACCACAGGGTTATAATACAGACCAAGTATGCAAACTCAAGAGAGCTATATATGATTTCAAACGAGCACCAAGGGTCTGGTTTTACAGACTAAGGTTTACTTTGGCCACAAAGGGATACAAAACCACAAAATCTGACACTTCTCTCTTTATTAAAATTATCAATCTACCAAGATTATATATTCTAATATATGTCGTTGATACTTATCATAGGTAGTAGTCAGATATTGAACAAAATATTTGGACAAGCAATTTTCCATTAAATACCCAGGAGAACTTTCATATTTTTTGGACATTGAAATTAGGAGGAAGTCAAATTCAGATACACAACTTTGTCAAAGAAAGTATATTTCTGAATTATTGACCAAAGCAAAGATGGATGAAGCAAATTCTCAACAAACTTCTATGATATCCAACAAACATTATTCTCAAAATAGGGGTGAAGCCGAAATAACATAAAACAATATAAAAGTGTTGTAGGAGTATTACAATATGCAACTATAGCAGAACTTGATATACGATTTAGTGTTAACAAGATGTCTTAATTTTTACTGAATCCTCTTGATGAATATTGAAAAGCTATGAAGAGGTTATTAAGATACTTACCACAAACTATGGATTATCCCTAAAAGATAGCAAGGAGTTAAAACATTTCTGCATTCATTGCTTTCTCTTGCCTTAAGTTTCAACTATTTTCGTTGAGGTTTTCTAATCTGGGATTGCGCAAATTAGGGCTTCGGTGAAACCATAAGCTTAATTTGTGGGGGGATGTTAAAAGAGAATGATGTTTGTTGCTTTGTATACTTTTCTTCCTTTCGTATTACGCTTAGCATATTGTACATCATTTTGGCCCATCAACCTGTGTATAAATATTTAGCATTTCTGGTGTTAGTTTGTAATCGAGAATTCATCAACAACAATTTATTTTCTCTCCTCAAAACTTCTCTGTATCAATCATTAATTCAATCTTTACAAAATTTAGTAATTCTAATATACATGTAGAGAATTATGGGAAGAAATTAGTGGGATCATAGTCGGTAGTTACTCTTGATCTTCAAGCTAAATTTAAGTATGAAGTTGTATAACAAATTATTTTCTATATATGTGTGCGTGTGTGTGCAGGAATTTCTTTTTAGGCACATTATAATTGGTGACACAATGAATCTTCATCATTATATTTCTATCTAATTTTCATCCTTCATATAAGGACAAATTGATCAAATGATCGAGATTTTATGTTTCCAATTTGTGTCAAGTTTTTATGTTTAAATAACCATCACATATAAATATATATACACACACACACACACACACACACACACATACATGTATACATATATATAGGGAGCGGCTATAGGGACTCAAAATTGGATACAAATATATGTACACAAAATCTGGACCACACAATTTGTTTGTCTTTATGTGTGAGGTGAAATTCGAGGGGGGAAATCTACATGCTTAGATTTTTTGTGTTTAATTTTATGTCAACATTTTGTGTCTATTTAGACTTTCCCATATATATACGTATATAGGAAAGTCTAAATGAACACAAAATGTGGACACAAAATTTGAATCATATATATATATATATATATATATATATATATATATAATAGAGTGCTATCTAGGATAGTGTCAATTAGCATTATCCTAGATAGTGCTTAATAATTTACTTACTGTCACAAAAATGTGGTAGCAAGAAAATAACGGAGCGGTATCCAGAATGCTACCCGAAGGCATCGTCCTAAATGACGTTTTGTTAATTTGTATTTGGCAGCAACAAATTAACACGGCGCTATCTGGGATAGCGCCTTTGGGCGGCATCCAGGATAGTTCCCTGTACAAGCAGCATCCCACTAGCGTTATTCCAGATAGCGTTCATTTTTGTATTATCAAACATATATTAAGATTTTTTTTATTTTTGTACCACTCTAATTTTTTTCTTTATCGAACCTTCAGAAATGAAACTCTATTTTTTTTGTTTTTATTTTTCATGTTCAACTCTGGATCAAATTGAAGTTCCTATTTTGTTGCAGACCGAAAAGGACTGTGTAAAGAACAAATCTAATCAAAAACTCTGGTATGATTTCAGGTTTAAATCAGTGTATTGATTTTAGGTTCACTTTTATGTGATTAAATTTATAATTATATAACTTAATCATATTACTTAGGTGTTGAAAGTTTATGATATACATATTATGTTATTTATTTTGTAGGTAAAAATGGATAAGTGAGAGATTGATGATTAAGACAATGATGAAAATTTATGCTGATTTTGAACAACGTGGTGGTTCGGTGATAGATAGTTGTTTGAACCATGATGTTGACTTCGTTCCTGAGATTCAAGTTGAAGCAGTACTACAAGATTTTGAAATGCAGGAAAAGGAAGTAGTGAAAATATACGTGGAAAACAGTCGATTCACGGCAAAGTTCACAATTCACAGCATGCAGTCGTTTCATACAAAACAACCTCCTTGTGTATTTTATTACTGTGGCAACGAATGTGATATGGTTGTTTGTACAAATGTGATACACTTTATTGTGCTTGGTGTCTAGAATCTAGACTCATATTGTTACTCCGTGACCATAATTCGGATATGGATGTTGATGTTTGATTGACCAAAATCAACATCAATAGGTATATTAAACATTGAATCTTGAAGCCAATTTGTTATTTGCACTTGAACAATCTAAAAAGTACCACATGATTTACAGACAAAGGATGATATTTGATTGTTCAAATCACATGTTGCATTAAGCTAATAAGGGACACGCATTTTAGATATCAACATAACAAACCAATAATTATACGATGTGAGACTACTGCACTCCAAAATAATGAAAATCTAGTTAACAAAGGGTGGAATCACATCACTTAACTCAGCAAAAATTGTTGTTAATTGTAGTGCGATGAATCAGTAATTGAGGAACAGATGTTTGAGGCACGTAGTAAACACTTTCCTTAAGGAATTATTCGCCCCTACAATTTCAGAGTAGAAGCAGGCGAAATTCCTCCAGGATACAACAAACAGAATATATTTACAGAAGATCAGAAAAGAAAGAAGAAGAGCAATTTCGAAGTCATTTGAAACATTTCTGGGCGTTGCTATTTATAACAAACGAAGATGTGTCCTTTCAGAGAAACGTCACGACCGTTTGCAACGGCTATTTCCGTTCGTACAGCGTCGCATCCCTTCCCTTTGGGAAGAAACTAGTCGACCGCCTAAAAGTCACCGGTCGACCGTTTTCAAGCAGAGAGCAAAATGGTCGACTGGTTGAGTTTTGGCCTGTCGACTGATGCGACTTAATGGATCACGAGACCCCGACCGTTTTCAACCAGAGAGCAAAGCGGTCGACTGGTTGAGTTTTGGCCTGTCGACTGATGCGGCTTAATGGATCACGAGACCCCAAGAGCCCCAAGGCCCATCTTTTGACATTTTAAATAATATTTTATAGGCCCAACTCCTACAAGCGCAAGCCATTATTTCCAAGCCCATGTTATTTCAATTCACAATATATATTTCAAAGGGTTAGTCTTTATGTAGAATTGCTCCTCATTATTTGCCGATGTGAGACAAATAATTATTACAATATTTCCAACAATCCCCCACGATATTGTAATATTATTTATTTATGCATACAAGAAAGTACCTTTCGGTTTAAACTTTTCTTCTTAGTCCATATATTTAAGTTTCAATAGAATATTTGGTAGTTAATATCTGAAACCAAAATCCTTTGTGATGAAACGAAATATATAAACACATAAATATCATGATTCTACTGTAAAATATCATAACCATATGTAGGTTACTAATTTCCTCCTGGTTTTTCATGAACATTTATAAAGTTTCTACTAGCTTTATTAGATACTATATCTTATGTTCATATAGGTGTTCGTTTTTTTTCCCGTCTTTGTTACTATAGACAAATGATCACCACCACGTAACAATACAAACATTGATATTCAATGTTTATCAACCACTTTTCTGCAACTTGTTCTTACCTTTTAAACCTTGACTATTTTAAGGTTTGCTTTCCATTGCAGATGATTAGAATGGCTTCAGACCCATTGTACTACTAGTAGTTTTCACCATTTCTCTTGGTAATCCTATGGTTAGTGGGTCTGCTAGGTTTACTTTTGATTTAACAAATATAATAGTAATGATTCCATCTACAATTAATTCTCTGACATATGCATGTCTTAAACTTATATGTCTAGACTTTCCATTATAGATTTTATTATAAGCTCTAGACAGTGTAGCTTCACTATCACAATACACAGAAATGGATAACATTGGTTGTGGCCACAACTCTATATCTAGTAATAAATTTCTTAGCAACTAATCTTGCCATGAAAGTTTGTATCGAACCATCTGTATTGTATTTCTTATGAAATACCCATTTAGATCCAATTGGTTTTGATCCATAAGGTAAATCTGTTAATTCCCAAGTATTATTAGACATGATTGAATCCATTTCATCTTGTATAGCTTCTTTCTAGAAAGTCGCATCCCTAGAGGCCATTGCCTCTTTAAAAGTTTTAGGATCACCTTCCGTATTTAGGACATAAATAATATCACCTGTAATGTTCTCTCTATCACCTATTACTAGATGAATTACATCATCAGGTGAAATAAAATCTGGTCCTAAATCTTTAGCTATCCTTTCTCTTTGACTTCTTCTAGGTTCTTGTGGTATATTTGAAGATTTCCTTTTGTTAGAAGAAGTTTGTTGAGACATCTCATTTTCTTTATTAGGAATTTCCTGAGTAGGAGATGAGATTTGACTGGAATCACATATAAACTTATTTTCAATGAATTCTACATCCCTTGATTTTATTATAACATTAGAATCTAGGTCTAGTATCCGATATGCTTTTGAATTCTCAGCATATCCTACGAATACACCTTTCAAAGCCCTTGGTCCTAATTTAACTCTTTTTGGATCTGTTATTCTATAAAAGGTCAGACAACCCCAAACTCTCAAGTATTTTAAACTTGGTTTTCTTCCCTTCCATAACTCATAAGGAGATATTTTTTGTTTTCCTTGATGGAATTCTATTATGCAAATGACATGCTGTTAAAAGTGCTTCTCCCCACAAATTTATATTTTGCTTTGCATTCAAAATCATAGCATTAGTCATTTCTACTAATGTTCTATTTTTGCGTTCGGCTAGACCATTCTGTTGTGGGGTATATGGTGCGCTTGATTGATGTAAGATTCCATTTTCTTCACAGAATGAAGAAAATTCCGTAGAGAAATATTCTCCACCTCTATCACTGCGCAACACTTTGATTTTCTTTTCCTTTTGATTTTCAACCGTAGTTTTGAAAAGTTTAAACATATCAAATGCTTGGTCTTTTCTTTTAAGCAAGTAAAACATGTGTATATCTAGCATAATCATCTATAAAAGTAATGAAATATCTATTCCCTCCTCTAGTTAAAATACCATTTAATTCACATATATCAGAGTGAATTAACTCAAGTAATTTTGTATTTCTTTCAGATTTGGGAAAAGGCTTTTTGCACATTTTGGCTTCAATACATATTTCACATTTTGATACATCTTTATTTTCATATGAGATCAAGCCATCCTTAGACATAAATTTTAAAGATTTAAAATTTAGATGCACTAATCTATTATGCCATAAATCAAAAGAATCAAGAACATAAGCAAATTCAGTCATTTTATTAATACTTAATTTGAACAACCCATTACAAGCATATCCTTTTCCAACAAATTTTCCTCCTTTTGTTAATATGAGACTGTTGCCATCTAGTACACATTTTACATTTTTATTACAAAGAAGACTTGCCGAGACAAGGTTCTCCCTCATATCTGGAACATGTAGAACATTTAGGAGTACCAATTTCTTTCCAGAAGTAAATTCCAACTCCACGGTCCCTTTTCCAATGACATTTGATGTATTATGATTGCCCATCAGAACTTTGTTGTCATTGGAAACTTTTTCATAGAAACTAAACATGGATTGATTATTGCAGACATGTACGGTAGCACCAGAATCATACCACCAGTCGGTATCCTTGGTGTTATCGGCCATGTTCAATTCTGTCACCGTTGCAACAATCGGTGATTCCTCATGTTGCACCATATTCGCAGAATCTGATTTATTGTTTCCATGATTGGAGCTTTGTCCTTGTTCTGTAAAGAACGTAACTTCCGCCGCGAGGAAAGCGCGGATAGTTCGAGAACAACACACAAAAGAACGCAGACGGAAGAACATTTCATTGTTATTTACAACAATTCATCAGAATACAAGAATATACAGAGTATTAACAAATAAAATACATTCGATCAATATCAGAGATTACAATAAATTACAAAGCGGCGGAAAATAATACAAAATACAACTGAAGAAGATACACGGATACAAAGCTTTCCGGATATCGTTCCAGCTGTAAACCAGGTTCCTGTGAATATAAATCTGCAAAACCAAAACTACTAGCTGCCCGTGTCAAAATAAGGGCACCCAGAGTTTAGGTTAAAACAATAAACTCCAGGTCAGTCATGGGACTGGTGTGAGAACTAAAACAGTTATTTATCTTTATTTTAAAGTTCGGCAAATCAAGGGACCACGCCGTATAACACGGAACGGGTTTCCTCCCAAGAACACCAGTGCATAAAACAACAGCGCAATGCTAAATAAAGAAAAATGAAGCTATTATAAGACCTAGGTCCTATCACACAATGCAACGTAAGCCGGGGGATAGGGTTTTTACCTTATAATAGCCAAGAATGCTTGATACGTTTAAAACAAATCATTTGATACTATAATAAGTGTATAGTGTATAAAACAACTTCAAATCATAAGTACCAATCATAGACGGCATAAGCGCCCCATCCCACTATGTCGCCATATGTAGGATTACAACTAAAATCAAAACGTCTTGTATTGGAAGTTGGATTTCCACCTATGAACCGAGGCTAGGGATCGTCCTCAACCGATTCGAGACTCTCTAGTCCGAGCCTCCGGAACAGCCGCAGCTGCCCCTTGGAGCGACAGGGCCGGTCCACCGATGTGGATCATAGTGCCTGAACAATACGTCTCCCCTCCCTATGAGGCGTAAATGAGCCAACAAATGACTCCATCGGACCTGGATCGTCCGATCTAACCGAGGCGCCTCGCAACAGCAACAACCACATAAGTCAAACTCGTCAGGGCATGTAAAACCACTGACGCCACTTCTAACTAGAAAGAGACGCATGTCCTCCCTGAGGTCCTCTCCCGTTTCTGGTTCACAACCGGGGTGTGAGGCTCGCGAATCAACGCTACACAAAGCTATGCCACATAGGCCGTGCTTTGATCATCAACCACAAGACTTTGCTTTTCAACAGAAGCCTTGATCATTTGCCACTTAGGCATGCCACACAGGCAATTCACTCCATGCGTTTGATATCCATCAATATATAACCCCTGAGCTCGTACATCTCATAGAAGGGCGTTAAGCAAGAGAATAAATTCTCCGCCGCCAAACAGATATATATTTAATAGAAATCAATAACACAGACTGAAATCCAATGTCAGACACACAGTCCATTTACAAGTTCGTTCTGGGTCTGAACGAAACCGGAGGCACCTAGTACCCCGCATATCCATCGATCTCCAAGTACGTCTGGACGATCACCAACTGATTCCCTCCTCTTGGGTGTACGGCCCAATCAAGATCATCAGTAATTATCCAAACGACGTGAAGACCTCCGGTCTTCAACCACCGTCTTCATCCTCGACACCACGTCGAATCAGTTATTCAAAATGGGATAAACCCGGCCTTTCTGAATAACTCGCGTATATAATAAACAAGTGTTACACAAACACAACATACGCCTCATTCCAATTCAAAATATTCTTTTATTCAAAAATTCTTATACTTTGGAAAAGGTTCCCATTAATTTTATCAAAGATAAATTCTTTAAATTTATTCTTTAATCTTCTTTGAATATCAATTCAAACTAGTCGGGATTAGTGAACCGCACCGAAGTAATCATTTATTTTATTTCCCAATCCTAACCTATTCATCCCATGAAGTAAAACTGGTCATACTCCATATCTAACACCACAGTGTTATCGGTAAATTCAATTACTATTTCACGTTCAAATCTAATTATAGATTTAACTATCGCCTGGAGCAAAACTGGTGATACTCCATTCTCGATCTTTTCAATCTAATTAAAGATTCATTAAAACTTCACTTAGTTTTAATCCTTAACTGGGTTAAAGAATCAGTGTCATTTAAAACACGGTTCACGATAAACTCAAAATCACATTCCATTAATTATCGGGTTAAAGAACAAGTGTTATTTAAAACACTGTTCACGATAAACCCAAAAATCAATACCAATTAAATTCCAATTAAATGTTATTTAATTGGTACACTTCATTAAATCTAAATAAAAAGATTTAATCTTTTTCTCAACTGGGCTTAAGAACAGTGTTAATGAAGACACCATTCACGACAAACCCAAATCACATTTGATATTAAATACAAGGCTCTGAATAGAAAATATACCGGCTTATATTCAATATCAAATTCTACGACCAACAAATATCGTACGGGAAATAACGATATATAAATATATCTTTCAAATTTCCATAACAATATCTGTATCATCACGAAATCCAACATCGAAATATTCCGAAGACAATTTCGATTCAAATCCATTCCAATGCAATTATTCGAAATTCTGGTTATTTTCAAAACCATTTCAAATTCAATTTATTTATTTTAAAAATAAATAAATTATTATCCTAGTTCAAAACTAGTCCATTTCGATAAAA
This sequence comes from Allium sativum, assembly GCA_030737875.1. Lineage (NCBI taxonomy): Eukaryota > Viridiplantae > Streptophyta > Magnoliopsida > Asparagales > Amaryllidaceae > Allium > Allium sativum. The sequence continues at coordinate 276,076,861 of CM060918.1, forward strand.
ATCTATTTTTATCTTTTCAAATATGGAGTTTTTCATCCCAATTCTTCACAAATCATTTCTTATGATTTTACACAAATTATTTCTATTTTTAATAATTTTGTCAAGGCCCGTATAGTCGATTTCCATCAACGGCCTTCGAACTGCACTTACATCGACCTTTTTCAAATTTGATTTGGACATAATTCCAAATCCAACCGTTAGATTTCAAATTTCTAATATTCGTTAGAAAGATCTTTTCGACACGAACCCAACGGTTCCGGTTTTAGGAGAATCCGACGGTCGGATCTCCCGCAATGTCCATTCGAAGTCAATGGTCGAAATTCGCGAATTGCCGCGGCGCGGCGCGTTCTATTCAGGCCATTATATTATATATATAATATATACTTCGTCGATCTCCTTTTAAAACGTATTTTATAAATCGTTTTAAATTCGTTTTCAAAACGATTTCAACTTCCTTCTCAAATTCAAATCAAAATTGAATTTTCCCTTACAAATTCGTTTTAAATTCATTTCAAATTGATTTCAATTCAAATCGATTTTAAATTCAATTTCAATTCGAATTCATTTCTATTCAATTTCAATTCGAAATCAATTCTATTCAATTTCAATTCGAATTCGATTCCATTCAATTTTAATTCGAATTCATTTCAAAACGATTTCAATTCTATTTCAATTTAATTCGAATTTCAATTCTATTCGAATTTCAAATCATTTCAGTTTATTTCGAATTTCAAATCAATTCAATTTAATTCGAATTTCAATTCACTTTAATATTCATTTCAATTTGAATAAAATCGATATAAATATCGTTCACGTCAAAATGGCGTCAATCTAATCAGCACAACTTCATATATTTCTATTTTCAAATATTCTATTTCAAATATTTCTTTTCAAATATTTCTATTTCAAAACTGGAATGCCCAATCAATTACCATATAATGTTAATTATATGGATTTTCTACGACACATGTATAAAATAACAACGATCAAAAATCAACCATCATCCAGAGTGTATTCTACACTGTATAAGTATCAAATATAAATATTTAATGCTTATAACAGTCTGTCAATCAATCGATCGACATACAACTAATTATTGGGATTAGTGTATGTCACACATCATCCCAATACCCGTGTGGGGTTTCAAACCATCAAACACAGATTTTATTTGTGCAGTTGGGCGATGTGTAAAATTTATCGTCCCCATCAATATCAGTCAAATGTGTGTATATAAACAAATCGTTCGATTTGTTTATATTAATTTATTTCATTTCATATACACGTTAAAAATTCTATTTTTAACTATATAATATTTTTCACTATAAAATATTTTATTTCGTTTCACATCACATCACACAATCAACTACACATCAAAATCAAACAAACAAGCATACAAGCCGTCCATGGTCTGTGGACGACGGGTGTCGGGTGCTACTAAACACCGTCTGCATCCTAGTATATATTTTAACTAGAGAATAAAATTTAAAGTGAGGAGTTCTCACCGAGAATTCCACTTCACCGTTCTTTGCTTTTGAACTGCTGAACATCTTGATTCCTTTTTGAAATTCCTATGCAGTTCCTTTCACGCTATTCAAATAAAAATTATATTTTTATTGCTTCATTCAATAAATAAAAATCGTATTTTTATTTCTACTTCGTATACTTTTACAACGCTTATTTCTATATAAAAATTATATTTTTATATTTCTATTTCTTATATAAAGATCGAATTTTTATTTCATCGCTATAAAAAATCACATTTTTATTTCAACATATATATAAGAAAGATCAGATTTTTATACTTCCTACATATATAAATTAAAAATCATATTTCTAATATCTTCACATTATAAAAATTATATTTTTATTACTTATACTATATAAAAATCATATTTTTAATCTTCTACTATAATAAAAATTATATTTTTAATCTTGTACTATAATAAAAATTATATCTTTAATCTTCTTTGGTTTGAAATATATAAAAAAACATATTTTAATAATGTTTAAAACCATATTTTTTTAATCAAAACAGTACAAAATCGAAGGGGCAGTAAAAATTAAAAGAACTTACAGCAAAACGAGAGGAAGGGGAATCCTTGCTGTCGAGCTGAGGAGGAGGTGGACTTGCGCTGGCCGGTGGAGGTGGTGACGTCGCTTTTTGGGGCTAGGGCTTTAGGGGGTGCGGTTTGGGTTGAATTGGGTTGCGGTGGTTTCATTGGAAGGAGGGAAGAGAGAGGGAGAAGGCGGAGGGGAAGAAGATGAACGAAGGGCGGTGGTGGGGGGGGGCGCAGTCGACGAAGAGGGGGTTTTGGGGGGGGGCGTTTCTTGAACGGAGAGAAAGGAGAGAGGGGGTAGGAGGGAGAAGGAGGATCGGAGAGGCTAGGGAGGGGCTGGGAGGAGGCGCGCAACCTCGTCGACGGCGGCGGACGAGGGTGGAGGCGCGGTCGATCTATAGCATGGAGGAGCGGGAATTTGACTTCGGGTTTTTATATTATTATTATTTTTCTGATTTCAATTTATAAAGAGGGGAAAGGGGAAAAGGGAATATATATATTTATTATATTATTAATTTAATTTCCAACTAGGTTGACTTTTATTTCAAATCCCGATTCAAACCCAACAACTGTCGCCCCTAGCGTTTAACCCCTATTCCGAACACAATGGGATATGCCGCGCAAGCCAATTCGGCCGTTACGGTCAGTTTTCGTCAAAATCAACATATAACTCTATATATTGAATTTGAACGCGCATTTCAATTTACCGGGGTCACATACTAACTCGAAAAATTCCAGAAAAATATTTTCTAGCTTCGTATTGACGATACGGTCCTAACAAAACTAATTTCGTCGAATTCTGAGACCGTTTGAAAAATGGCCATTTTCCAGTCGATGAAAATCAACTAAAACTGGTCAAACGCGTTTAACTTCGTCACGCTCACATATTGATTCGAAAAATTATGAAAATTGGAATCTAGCAATAACTTGGCATAACGGATCCAACAAAAGTGGTTTTGTCGAAATCCGAGATCGTTTGCAAAATGGCTATTTTTAAGGGCCAGAATTCCATAACGACTATTCTGAATTTTCAACTGGGCATAACTTTTGATTCCCGCTATGAAATTTTGATTTTTCGGATTCGTTGGAAAGATATTATCAATTAGATTCTATTATTTTTGGTTTCGCTAAAATCCGGTTTATTTTGAATCCTATACATTCATTTGAACTATGAAATCGAATTATCGAACTACCACGCCATTTTCAATTCCTTTTATAATTTAAAATAATTATTTATTTTCTAATGGCGATTCAAATAAATATATACGTTCGAATTCTATTCAAAATGAATTTCTCGTCGTTATTATTTAAAATAATTCATTTTAAATATTCAAAATTCACTAAAATTGCCAAATTAAAAATTTTTAACTGGCTCAGATTTCCGGGTTGTTACAATCTGCCCCACTTAAAACTTTTCGTCCCCGAAAAGGAACGAAGCCGAAAGTTGTTTAACTAATCAACTCAACTTTCGTTATTTTCATTACGGCTTAAGTTCTTCAACTTTTCAGTTTCTAAGAACTTTTCAAATTTTTCAAAAATTTGGCCAACACCCTAAATTTTTGAAAAATTTCGCCATAACCTCCCTTGCACCGGGGACTTCGGGATATTTCATATAGCCTCCCATGGCCTTCTTCGATCCAAAAGAAAAAGAAAAAGCCAAGCGGCTAGCCAATCGTCTCATAAAATCATCATCACCCAAACAAAACAGTAAATTATGTTAAACATGTACCTATTTGTCGGGCAAACAATTTTATTCATCTGCTCTAGCCTCCTTGCAGTGACCTGTTCAATGGATATATATGTACATGCATGCAAATGCGACTAATTTTCAATACAATATTTGGTTCAATTTGGCCTAAATTCACCGTTCATTCATATAATGGTTTAAATGAATAATCACACAACACATCCATCAATCAATTAGTTGATTAGCTTTCCAAATTTATAACTTTGATATATAGTAAAAAATCACATTTTTGATGCCAAATCACAACAATAGGCCCTATCTAATTTTGGTTCTCACACCAGTCTAATAGAAATATATAGATGTCACACTTTTGAAACTCGAATACCAATTCTGATGATGTTTGAACTATCATCAGAATCATCTCCGGGCGACTAGAGTGTGATTCTATATCTATCCAATATATTAAAACTTCGAATATACGTTTGCAAGGCGTATATGCAAAATATTTATATATTGGATTGTCCAAATCAATTTAAAATAAATAATCAAATACGAATAATTGATTTAAATTTTCAAAACAAAAATTTGTTTTCACTTTTATTTCAAAAATACTACCCTTCACACTCGTTCTAGGATACTACAGATCCTATCTATAACGAGTCATCTTCGTTGGATATTACTAATCCAATCTCTGATGAATTCTTTCGTATGGTTCTAATGTGTCTTGTTCTCTGAGCTTTGTAAACCAAAGCTCTGATACCACATTGTAACGACCGTAACTTCCCCCGCGAGGAAAGCGCGGATAGTTCGAGAACAACACACAAAAGAACGCAGACGGAAGAACATTTCATTGTTATTTACAACAATTCATCAGAATACAAGAATATATAGAGTATTAACAAATAAAATACATTCGATCAATATCAGAGATTACAATAAATTACAAAGCAGCGGAAAATAATACAAAATACAACTGAAGAAGATACACGGTTACAAAGCTTTCCGGATATCGTTCCAGCTGTAAACCAGGTTCCTGTGAATATAAATCTGCAAAACCAAAACTACTAGTTGCCCATGTCAAAATAAGGGCACCCAGAGTTTAGGTTAAAACAATAAACTCCAGGTCATTCATTGGACTGGTATGAGAACTAAAACAGTTATTTATCTTTATTTTAAAGTTCGGCAAATCAAGGGACCACGCCGTATAACACGGAACGGGTTTCCTCCCAAGAACACCAGTGCATAAAACAATAGCGCAATGCTAAATAAAGAAAAATGAAGCTATTATAAGACCTGTAACACCCCGCCTCCGCTAGGGTCACTCGCAAAGGAATGCACTAGCTTTAGAGGGGCATTATTGGTAAACATGCACAGAAATATCACAAGACAGAACATATATAAATAGCGGAAGTAAAATCAAACTTTCATAACATGAATAAATAAGGTCTAAAGCCTTTTACATCAGAGTACATCAAAACCTGTCTTGCAAAAATAAAGATGCATAAAAACCTTTTATAAATTATTCCCCAAGTACAAACAGTAAGGTGGCCATAGCCAAGAGAAGTCCAAGCCATCCATGATGACCTTCAGGCAGAAGAAGTCCAAACTAAACAGCATTGTTTCCTCCCTGTAACCTGGGGGGGAAACGGAAGAAAAGAGGCGAAACAAAACGGGTCAGTCAAAAAGACTGAGTAAGTCCTATCTACTTCCAGTATAAAAACAGGTAAAGGTAACATGACATGCATAAACTGAAAGTAAACATAAAGATGACTACAAGATAGATAAACTAAATCGGGGTAACGGGCTGAACTACTGTAGCAAGCTAAACTAAGGTATCGTGGTAAACCACGGTGTCATGATAAATCAAGGTATCACATCGTCAGATCTCTATCGGGTACATTATCCCAAGGTATCTACCCCGTCTAACATCCCACGGTATCTATTATGTATATTCTTCCTAGTTCTAACATGTATATTTGCTCTGCACCTCTCGTACTAGTATCCCTACCCGCGTCACGTGTTAACCATGAATGTCCCGTGCTCAAAGTCGTGTTATGGTCCATGTCAACCTAAGATCGCATATATAGGTTACTCAAATCATATGTTTCTTTCCATGTATATAAGTTCAGTCCTTTGCCGTACCTCGTACGGGCTTCCTCATGTCGTATTATCCTTGAATTCGTTGGACTGTCACCCTTGTTCTAGCTAGGCTCTTCCATATGAATCATCGTTTGAACTACTAGGACTTACGCCACCTAGAACCACTAGGGATTACGCTTACCTATTGCACGCTTTCGTATTTCGGTTTGGGTTAAACCACCTAGGCCACTAGGGATTACGCTAACCCTCGACCGCGCCCTTTTCCCCACGCATTCATCGTGAATCGTTTTTCTATAACTGTATGCACATGTATCACATCGTGCCATCCGAGTCCTGTCACAGGGCAAAACAAGAAATACAGGACTCGGTCGGGAGCTTTAGATTTATCTGCCGATGCAGATACTAAGGTATGCTTTTCTACACGTGGCTATGGTCCCACGAGACCCCTCCCTCAACTAGTGAAAGGCAACACAAGAGAAAATCTTGCATGAGAACTACACTCCGGCCAGCCCACATCCTACGGCCTACCTCACCCATGATTAGATAGCAATCATGGTCTGTTGGGTGTTCCCTGCCTTTCCGTACGTACACGCTTGACTCAAGATGGTAGATGATCGACGAACTTGCTATCTCGGGCACCTTATGTATCCGCCGACTCACTGCTATCCACCCCAGTCTTTAGGTCGCTCGCATAGCAACCAAGGCATATTCTTGGTTCTTCTACCGCAGACCTCAACCTCTCGTGAGCCTAGTATAATGACCTGACAACTCACAGAGGGATCCCAAGAATATCCTCACGTTCCCCGAAGCCGCTGCTTCGTTACCCAGTTCGCTGGAGCCTTTATCCAATCAGATAGCCTGCTCCTACACGCATACTCTAACGTATCGGGTTACTGATCTGTCTAAGAAATGGTCCAAATTTCCTTGACTAAGAATTATTACTTAGTTTCCCTTCACTAAGGTTTACCACTTAGCCTTATTTCCATAATCCTTGTTAACTATGGTTATCTACCTAATCCTCCGAATTAGGGTTTATCTAATGGGTTAAGTGTCACTTAAGTTCACAACTTAACCCGTCTACAAAACATGTCGAAACTGGCTAAGTATCCAAGTCCAAGACTTAACCCTACAGACCATGTGTCAAGTTGGTTAAGTATATCAAGCAATCCATGGCTTAACCTCGTCTAATTATCACTTTAGATTGGTTAAGTATATATTAATTTGACCCCATCAAATCACCGAGTCAAATCGGTCAAGCGTATTCGAAACGATTCGTGACTTAGCCTTATCATGTTTTTACGTTAGATTGGTTAAGTATAGGCTATCTTAACCTCATCAAATTAACGAGTTAGATTGGTTAAGTATAGGTCACTTAACCTCATCAAATCATCGTGTTAAATTAGTTAAGTGTTTAACTTAACCCCATTAAATTACCAAGTTAAGTCGGTTAAGTATGGGTTACTTGACCTCATTGAATTATCAAGTTTAAATTGGTTAAGTGTTTAACTTAACCCTATCGAATTACCGTTTTTAGATTAGTTAAGCCTAATCTTAACCCCATCCATTAACTGTATTATACGGTTAAGTGTCGTTAAGAAAATTTACTTAACCTTATCACGTTATCGTGTTGGATTGATTAAGTGTTGGTTAACCTAATCCCGTCCACTAGTCGTACAAAAATGGTCAAGTGTCCTTAGGCAAATCAAGTTACTTAACTTACCCAAGCTTATCATGTTTTGTTAAGTATCATTAGCCTAATCAAATTACTTAACCCATTTGTCCATATCATATTTGGTTAAGCCTCATTAATCAAATTAACTTAACCCTATTATGTGGCATTAATTTAATTAATGCACCCTCAACCTCTCACATTAGACCTTGTTGTGGTTACTAGTTAAGCCGGGCGGGTCCGGGTAGATTTACACCACAACCTAGTCTAACCTCGGGTCTTAAGCGCGACATGACCAACTTCTCACATTGGGTCATATTGTTTGCAACTACTAGTTAGGCCGGTCGGTTCCGGGTAGTTTTACGTTGCAAACTCAACCCAACCTCGAGTTGGCCACTTTCATGTTTAGTCTAGTGTCATGTTCATAGTCAGGTTTTCAAGCAATTGGGTAGACCTAACTTAATAGGTAAATTCCCAATGGGTAGACCTAACTTAATAGGTAAATTCCCAAGCTTATGATTATGCATATTTACATGTTAACTTACATGCTATATTCAATGTTGCATGTTGTTATGTTATACCCATTTAACCCAAATCATGTTTCACATCATATTTCATGGAACTTCAAGTTAAGATTCTCATGTATATTCACGCTCGTCTAACCTAACCCCAAAGCGTGTTTCCAACGTAAGTATAGACGAGTCAACATAGTAGGAATACTATGACTACAAATTGGCCTCGAACATGCATAGGGTCATAAAAAAGGTTTTGGCCATAAACACACAAAATGTCACAAGGGAATTCGGCCACAACATGCATATTATCAAAAAGGGTTTGGCCATAAACATGCATAATCTCATAAAGGATTTGGCCACAAACTTGCATGATAACATAAGGGGTTTGGGTTCATAAACATGCATAAGCCCCAACATCTTGTCTTAGCCAATGTTTCACACATAAGTGGTTCCTAAAGGTTCATGCTAGCATTTCATGCATAAAGATCCAAACTTGCAAGTTAAACTAGGTTATGCATAACATGAGAGGCATGATTAAGTCACTCACATGGCCTAAGATCATAAATATGAACGCAAGAGGCATGGTAAGGTTCATATAGATTCGCATAATCATGTTTAGCCTCATTTTATCCCATGTCAACATTAAAAATACCGTTTTGATCCAAAAGTAGCTAGAACTTACCTAGTTAGGCTTAGGCAAAGAAGCATGAATCATCTTGGCTAAGAAAGGTGCCCCCTTTGTTGAAGAATCGTCATGGAACTCGCATAGCAACGTCGATTTGGCCTTGATTTGGTGTAGCAAGCTTGCACCTTTTGATTTGAACTTGATTTGAGTGCATAGGCTCTAGGGATTTGAGATGGAGGCCATGATCAATGTTGATTTTGGCAGCACTTAGTTGCTAGGTTTTATTTTTAGTGATTTAGATTAGGTTTAGGGTCTTTTTATAGAGATTAAGATAGTTTTAGGCCATAGGATTAGATCTAGGGTTAATCTAGACCACAGAAATCGTCACAGGCCCATCAGACCAGACCAAGACTGCATCTAGGTGCACCAGGCCACCAAAACACGGCGTTGTGTTTTTGGGCCCAGTCGACACCCAAATCGACAGCCCTGTCGACTTGGGGTCCAGGGGTGTCGACAGCCCTGTCGACTCCCCTGTCGACATGGGCTTTGGCGGGAAAATTCCCGCCTGACCCCATTTCTGATTTCCAAAACTGTTTCCGAAATTCAAATTTCCAGAAATCTTCTTTGGGCCTTAAACGGGTCATACGGACTCCGATTCTCGAAAACTCGGACTCTATTTCGCGTATTTTTCCGAGACGAATGCAATGGCATAGCCCGTTTTACTTGATTCAGAATTTAAAATTAAATTCCACCTTGATTCTCGTTTTAACATGTTGTTGAAATGCGGGTTGTTACAAGACCCAGGTGCTATCACACAATGCAACGCAAGCCGGGGGATTGGGTTTTTACCTTATAATAGCCGAGAATGCTTGACACGTTTAAAACAAATCATTTGATACTATAATAAGTGTATATTGTATAAAACAACTTCAAATCATAAGTATCAATCATAGATGGCATAAGCGCCTCATCCCACTATGTCGCCATATATAGGATTACAACTAAAATCGAAACATCTCGTATTGGAAGTTGGATTTCCACCTGTGAACCGAGGCTAGGAATCATCCTCAACCGATTCGAGACTCTCTAGTCCGAGCCTCTGGAACAGCCGCAACTGCCCCTTGGAGCGACAGGGCCGGTCCACCGATGTGGATTATAGTGCCTGAACAATACGTCTCCCCGCCCTATGGGGCGTAAATGAGCCAACGAATGACTCCATCGGACCCGGATCGTCCGATCTAACCGAGGCGCCTCACAACAGCAACAACCACATAAGTCAAACTCGTCAGGGCGTGAAAAACCACTGACGCCACTTCTAACTAGAAAGAGAAGCATGTCCTCCCTGAGGTCCTCTCCCGTTTCTGGTTCACAACCGGGGTGTGAGGCTCGCGAATCAACGCTACACAAAGCTATGCCACACAGGCCGTGCTTTGATCATCAACCACAAGACTTTGCTTTTCAACAGAAGCCTTGATCATTTGCCACTTAGGCATGCCACACAGGCAATTCACTCCATGCGTTTGATATCCATCAATATATAACCCCTGAGCTCGTACATCTCAGAGAAGGGCGTTAAGCAAGAGAATAAATTCTCCGCCGCCAAACAGATATATATTTAATAGAAATCAATCACACAGACTGAAATCCAATGTCAGAAACACAGTCCATTTACAAGTTCCTTCTGGGTCTGTACGAAACCGGAGGTACCTAGTACCCCGCATATCCATCGATCTCCAAGTACGTCTGGACGATCACCAACTGATTCCCTCCTCTTGGGTGTACGGCCCAATCAAGATCATCAGTAATTATCCAAACGACGTGAAGACCTCCGGTCTTCGACCACCGTCTTCATCCTCGACACCACGTCGAATCAGTTATTCAGAATAGGATAAACCCGGTCTTTCTGAATAACTCGCGTATATAATAAACAAGTGTTACACAAACACAACATACGCCTCATTCCAATTCAGAATATTCTTTTATTCAAATATTCTTATACTTTGGGAAAGGTTTCCATTAATTTTATCAAAGATAAATTCTTTAAATTTATTCTTTAATCTTTTTTGAATATCAATTCAAACTAGTCGGGATTAGCGAACCGCACCGAAGTAATCATTTATTTTATTTCCCAATCCCAACATATTCATCCCATGAAGTAAAACTGGTCATACTCCATATCTAACACCACGGTGTTATCGGCAAATTCAATTACTATTTCACGTTCAAATCTAATTAAAGATATAACTATCGCCTGGAGCAAAACTGGTGATACTCCATTCTCGATCTTTTCAATCTAATTAAAGATTCATTAAAACTTCACTTAGTTTTAATCCTTAACTGGGTTAAAGAATCAGTGTCATTTAAAACACGGTTCACGATAAACCCAAAATCACATTCCATTAATTATCGGGTTAAAGAACAAGTGTTATTTAAAACACTGTTCACGATAAACCCAAAAATCAATACCAATTCAATTCCAATTAAATGTTACTTAATTGGTACACTTCATTATATTTAAATAAAAAGATTTAATCTTTTTATCAACTGGACTTAAGAACAGTGTTAATGAAGACACCATTCACGACAAACCCAAATCACATTTGATATTAAATACAAGGCTCTGAATAGAAAATATACCGGCTTATATTCAATATCAAATTCTACGACCAACAAATATCGTATGGGAAATAACGATATATAAATATATCTTTCAAATTTCCATAACAATATCTGTATCGTCATGAAATCTAACATCGAAATATTCCGAAGACAATTTCGATTCAAATCCATTCCAATGCAATTATTGGAAATTCTGGTTATTTTCAAAACCATTTCAAATTCAATTTATTTATTTTAAAAATAAATAAATTATTATCCTAGTTCAAAAATAGTTCATTTCGATAAAAATCTATTTTTATCTTTTCAAATATGGAGTTTTTCATCCCAATTCTTCACAAATCATTTCTTATGATTTTACACAAATTATTTCTATTTTTAATAATTTTGCCAAGGCCCGTACAGTCGATTTCCATCAACGGCCATCGAACTGCACTTACATCGACCTTTTTCAAATTTGATTTGGACATAATTCCAAATCCAACCGTTAGATTTCAAATTTCTAATATTCGTTAGAAAGCTCTTTTCGACACGAACCTAACGGTTCCGGTTTAAGGAGAATCCGACGGTCGGATCTCCCGCAATGTCCATTCGAAGTCAATGGTCGATATTCGCGAACTGCCGCGGCGCGGCGCGTTCTATTCAGGCCATTATATTATATATATAATATATATAATATATACTTCGTCGATCCCCTTTTAAAACGTATTTTATAAATCATTTTAAATTCGTTTTCAAAACGATTTCAACTTCTTTTTCAAATTCAAATCAAAACTGAATTTTCCCTTACAAATTCGTTTTAAATTCATTTCAAATTGATTTCAATTCAAATCGATTTTTAATTCAATTTCAATTCGAATTCATTTCTATTCAATTCCAATTCGAATTCAATTCTATTCAATTTCAATTCGAATTCGATTCCATTCAATTTTAATTCGAATTCATTTCAAAACGATTTCAATTCTATTTCAATTTAATTCGAATTTCAATTCTATTCGAATTTCAAATCATTTCAGTTTATTTCGAATTTCAAATCAATTCAATTTAATTCGAATTTCAATTCACTTTAATATTCATTTCAATTTGAATAAAATCGATATAAATATCGTTCACGTCAAAATGGCGTCAATCTAATCAGCACAGCTTCATATATTTCTATTTTCAAATATTCTATTTCAAATATTTCTTTTCAAATATTTCTATTTCAAAACTGGAATGTGGCCCAATCAATTACCATATAATGTTAATTATATGGATTTTCTACGACACATGTATAAAATAACAACGATCAAAAATCAACCATCATCCAGAGTGCATTCTACACTGTATAAGCATCAAATATAAATATTTAACGCTTATAACAGTCTGTCAATCAATCGATCGACATACAACTAATTATTGAGATTAGTGTATGTCACATATCATCCCAATACCCATGTGGGGTTTCAAACCATCAAACACAGATTTTATTTGTGCAGTTGGGCGATGTGTAAAATTTATCGTCCCCGTCAATATCAGTCAAATGTGTGTATATAAACAAATCGTTCGATTTGTTTATATTAATTTATTTCATTTCATATACACGTTAAAAATTCTATTTTTAACTATATAATATTTTTCACTATAAAATATTTTATTTCGTTTCACATCACATCACACAATCAACTACACATCAAAATCAAACAAACAAGCATACAAGTCGTCCATGGTCTGTGGACGACGGGTGTCGGGTGCTACTAAACACCGTCTGCATCCTAGTATATATTTTAACTAGAGAATAAAATTTAAAGTGAGGAGTTCTCACCGAGGGTTCCACTCCACCGTTCTTTGCTTTTGAACTGCTGAACATCTGGATTCCTTTTTGAAATTCCTATGCAGTTCCTTTCACGCTATTCAAATAAAAATTATATTTTTATTGCTTCATTCAATAAATAAAAATCGTATTTTTATTTCTACTTTGTATACTTTTACAACGCTTATTTCTATAAAAAAAATTATATTTTTATATTTCTGTTTCTTATATAAAGATCGAATTTTTATTTCATCGCTATAAAAAATCACATTTTTATTTCAACATATATATAAGAAAGATCGATTTTTATACTTCCTACATATATAAATTAAAAATCATATTTTTAATATCTTCACATTATAAAAATTATATTTTTATTACTTATACTATATAAAAATCATATTTTTAATCTTCTACTATAATAAAAATTATATTTTTAATCTTCTACTATAATAAAAATTATATCTTTAATCTTCTTTGGTTTGAAATATATATAAAACAAAAAGAAAACATATTTTTATAATGTTTAAAACCATATTTTTTTAATCAAAACAGGACAAAATCGAAGGGGCAGTAAAAATAAAAAGAACTAGCAGTAAAACGAGAGGAAGGGGAATCCTTGCTGTCGAGCTGAGGAGGAGGTGGACTTGCGCTGGCCGGTGGAGGTGGTGACGTCGCTTTTTGGGGCTAGGGCTTCAGGGGTGTGGTTTGGGCTGAATTGGGTTGCGGTGGTTTCATTGGAAGGAGGGAAGAGAGAGGGAGAAGGAGGAGAAGGAGATGATCGGAGGGCGGTGGTGGCTGAGTGGTGGGGGGCACAGTCGACGAAGAGGGGGTTTTAGGGGGGGTTTCTTGAACGGAGAGAAAGGAGAGAGAGGGTAGGAGGGAGAAGGAGGATCGGAGAGGCTAGGGAGGGGCTGGGAGGAGGCGCGCCACCTCATCGACGGCGGCGGACGAGGGTGGAGGCGCGGTCGATCTATGGCGTGGAGGAGCGGGAATTTGACTTCGGGTTTTTATATTCTTATTTTTTTTCTGATTTTGATTTATAAAGAGGGGAAAGGGGAAAAGGGAATATATATATTTATTATATTATTAATTTAATTTCCAACTAGGTTGACTTTTATTTCAAATCCCGATTCAAATCCAACGACTGTCGCCCCTAGCGTTTAACCCCCATTCCGAACACAATGGGATATTCCGCGCAAGCCAATTCGGCCGTTACGATCAGTTTTCGTCAAAATCAACATATAACTTTATATATCGAATTTGAACGCGCATTTCAATTTACCGGGGTCACATACTAACTCGAAAAATTCCAGAAAAATATTTTCTAGCTTCGTATTGACGATACGGTCCTAACAAAACTAATTTCGTCGAATTATGAGACCGTTTGAAAAATGGCCATTTTCCAGTCGATGAAAATCAACTAAAACTGGTCAAACGCGTTTAACTTCGTCACGCTCACATATTGATTCGAAAAATTATGAAAATTGGAATCTAGCAATAACTTGGCATCACGGATCCAACAAAAGTGGTTTCGTTGAAATCCGAGATCGTTTGCAAAATGGCTATTTTTAAGGGCCAGAATTCCATAGCGACTATTCTGAATTTTCAACTGGGCTTAATTTTTTATTCCCGCTATGAAATTTTGATTTTTTGGATTCGTTGGAAAGATATTATCAATTAGATTCTATTATTTTTGGTTTCGCTAAAATCCGGTTTATTTTGAATCCTATACATTCATTTGAACTTTGAAATCGAATTATCGAACTACCACGCCATTTTCAATTTCTTTTATAATTTAAAATAATTATTTATTTTCTAACGGCGATTCAAATAAATATATACGCTCGAATTCTATTCAAAATGAATTTTTCGTCGTTATTATTTAAAATAATTCATTTTAAATATTCAAAATTCACTAAAATTGCCAAAATAAAAATTTTAAACTGGCTCAGATTTCCGGGTTGTTACATGTTCCTTCTTTGCCTTTTTGTAGAATCTGCAATCTCTTTTGAAATGCCCTGTCTTTCCGCAGAAATAACAGTCCTTCCCTTTAGCCTTGTTTTGATTACTATCCCTTTTTCGCTTTCCAGATTCCTTATGCCCCTTTTTATTGGTATCAACTGCATGTACATTTGAATCAGATTCAAATACCTTCTTTTCACGATTTCGGGTTTCTTCTTCGATACGAAGATGCTTTTGAATCTGTTCCATGGAGAAATCCTCCGTTGAGTGCACAAGTTTCTTTCTATAGTCATTCCATCCGCGAGGAAGTTTGGCCATAACAGCACCAACTTGTAGCAGTTCAGGAATATCAATCTTAACATTTTTCAATTTATTGAAAATAACTTGTAACTCATGGACTTGATCCAGTACCGATGCATTGTCAAGCATTTTAAATTCGAAGAATTCGTAAATTAGAAACTTATCTGCGCCTTGCTTTTCGTTGCTATACTTGGTCTCAAGCGCCTTCCAGATTTCCCTCAGAGATTTGATTGAAGTGAAAAGATCATATAAACGATCCGAGAGTGTGTTGAGAATATGGCCTCTGCATACAATTTCGTCTTCCTCGCGTTTGTTTCTCTGGGCCTTAATAGCTTCAGTATCCTTGTCAGTTGGCGGTTGTATTGGCGGCAAGTTATCATCAAGGACATACGCAATCTTCAATGTGGTAAGGAGAAACATAATTTTGTCTTGCCAACGGGTGTAGTTTGTGTCATCAAACCGATCTAATTTAGCAAACTCCTGATTCATAATTTTGTACGTCGATTCGGACGTGGTAGCCATAATAATTCCTTAAGATTGTTATTAATTGTAGTGCGATGAATCAGTAATTGAGGAACAGATGTTTGAGGCACGTAGTAAACGCTTTCCTTAAGGAATTATTCGCCCCCATAATTTCAGAGTAGAAGCAAGCGAAATTCCTCCAGGATACAACAAACAGAATATATTTACAGATGATCAGAAAAGAAAGAAGAAGAGCAATTTCGAAGTCATTTGAAACATTTCTGGGCGTTGCTATTTATAACAAACGAAGAGGTGTCCTTTCAGAGAAACGTCACGACTGTTTGCAACGGCTATTTCCGTCCGTACAGCATCGCATCCCTTCCCTTTGGGAAGAAACTAGTCGACCGCCCAAAAGTCACCGGTCGACCGTTTTCATGCAGAGAGCAAAATGGTAGACTGGTTGAGTTTTGGCCTGTCGACTGATGCGGCTTAATGGATCACGAGACCCCGACCGTTTTCAACCAGAAAGCAAAGCGGTCGACTGGTTGAGTTTTGGCCTGTCGACTGATGCGGCTTAATGGATCACGAGACCCCAAGAGCCCCAAGGCCCATCTTTTGACATTTTAAATAATATTTTATAGGCCCAACTCCTAAAAGCCCAAGCCATTATTTCCAAGTCCATGTTATTTCAATTCACAAAATATATTTCAAATGATTAGTCTTTATGTAGAATTGCTCCTCATTATTTGCCGATGTGAGACAAATAATTATTACAATATTTCCAACAAAAATATAATTCCATCAGTATATTGGAGAACTCGCCGACTAGGTGCATTACAGTGCCATACTTAACAAGATGTAGGTGTATTCTATTTGAACATTGACTAGATCTTAATAGAAAGAAAATCCACTTAAACTAGACATATTACCAATTATTGATAGCCATTAGATAAACTAAGTGCATTGGTGTGTGAAATTGTAAAAGCTTAGGGTGCGTTTGGTTTACGTGTTTTTTTTTTTTTTTTTTTTTTTTTTTTTTTTTTTTTGAGTTTTCGCACATACAAAAGTACCGACGACGCACACATATCGTGAAAAACGATTGTTTTACAAAACGAAGTTAACACACAAAACCACAAACAACTTTTTATTATTTTCCATACTTTAAGAAACAACTGAAGGACGATAACAAATTCATCTATCCATCATCCTGCGGTCCCTCCGTCACTCTTTCCATCTTTGATCCTTCACCTCCGATATACTTCAAATCTTTCGAATTTTCATATTAACACTGAAAATTAAAAACTCAAAACATAAAATAAACCAAACACTACCTAGCTCTAACAGTAAAACAAAGCAAAAATGTTTGGCCTGATAAGACATTTGGTTATGTTGCTTATGGTTTTGTTTTGGTTCTCTGACATAAATAACATCTAACAAGCAAGATATTTGTGTTGGTCCAGACATGAATACTTCAAGTAAACGCATCGTTTACAAGAAACTTACTATTTCCGTATTTCGAATGTCATAGAATTTTGTGCATATATCCATATTATACTTGAGATTATCTAAACAAGAAACTTAGTAACTTACTCATTGGCCATTTGAATATAACAAGCATAACAAAGTCGATAGTTAAAATTATAAGTTCAATCAAATAAATGTTAACAATGAATATTGACTTGTACTTTTGTAAATGCTAGGTATTTCAGGCTGGTCAAAAAATGATATTTATAACCTGAATCATACATTCACAAGATTTACTAACATTTGAAATAACATCAGCAGCTTCCAAATACCAGTTTAGCAGAAACATTAGAAGTGAAATTACTATATCCAAGGTGCAGCCAACATATTTACAGTGAAGTTATATATCATGAAAGATGAAATATTATGTTAGGACATGTAAAAAGACCAATAATATCTTTTTGCAGTCAAGTTATCGGAATGATACTGAGAGGCTTGTGCCTAAATAAAAAAGGAAGAAAAGGCTGAATTTAGAAGTATCATCATGTTATTTTAAATAAAAAGAAGGCCGGCTTCTTGTTCCTAGTTCACCAAAGACAGTTCACTGAAGGGAAGAAAAAAAAAACTAATATTATCATGACACAAACATTGCAAATTCAGTTACAAAATATCACCAATACGTTGTCTGCGCTATATATACACCAATTCTGATGTATGTTTCCTACTACAAGTAAAGCCTACTCTAAAAAAAAAAGGGGGTTTTCAGTCCTAGCCAAATACGTCGTAGGATTTACAATACTGCTAATTGCATTTGGGTCAAATGCAGATCCAAGTTGCAACCCAAATACTTATGCAGCAGGTGGAGCAACAGAAAAATGTCCTTACCGTTCTTGGAAACATACGTGCATTGACATCTGTTGTTCCAGGTTACAGTTATTCTACAACAATGGAGTCTCCGTATGTCGCTGGAATCTCCAGTTGTTCAACTGACCTTCAGGTTGATGAATGTAATTCATGCATTAGTGATTCTCTGGACAACATTGAGTCAGATTGTCCCTACTCTATTTCAGTTACTAACCATGATGACCGCTGCAGCGTGTTCTACAATGCACAACTATGAGTGATCCGAGTGTTTGAAATAATTTAATTTTCTCTTAAATAACCGAAAAGGCATCCTTGTAATTTCATTTTACAGTTAATATTATACTACTTACATCTACTCCAGGGTATCTGTTTGCTTTCATTTTAATCGCGTTTCCATTCATCTGGCTTCCTTGTATGCTATTGTTAAATTGTTGATTTTAACGAGATAATTGAAAGGAACATATTATAAGATTTAGGATATGGAGTTTCTAGCTTCATGTGGTACATACTATATAGTACCACGTTCATTTCAGCTTTATTGTTTCAGTAAATTACAGCTTACCATCATAGGCAATTTCATGTATATATATAATCATACCGCAAATATGTATTTTAGAAGTGCCCCTGAGTTGTAATAATCTCTATATTTTTGACCTGGCTTTCACAATAAGCTCGCTTCGAAGAATTTTTTACCAGCTGAGGACCTTGGGATGCTTTTCACAAAGGTTACTTTCCTCAGCCTCTTAAATGGTGCAACCTGCTTGAATTTACAACAAGATGAAAAGAAGGGGTAATACTGGACGGCACAAGGGTAGATAAATTTATAATTAACTCCGCCCAATTATTATCCATGCCAATTGTGTATATCTAACTCGGAGCATTATAACATTATGGGATACTTTCCTGAACTGGAATTCGAATTGGAACGAAACATCAACTTGCTCTAGGTCTTCTATAAAGAAAAAGTGTGCTGCTATTCACACCCCAATTTCCTCTTCTGGCCACCAAAACTAAAGGCCACCATAAAGAATATCATTTTCTTCTTTCAGCTACCGTACGTTAAAAATATTAATATGAACAGGCACCCCACTACGGAACGAAAGCTTCGGTTTCTTCCTGTCGAATTTACAATCATATTTCGGTTGGTAGTAGCCGTACGGTTGCTTCCTGCCGAATTCATATTGTTAATTCTGTTGTTTATGGCCGAATGAAGAAAAATGATGTGGTGGCCAGAAGTGTAAAAAATATAATCAGGTTTATTAAATTTTATGTGGTGGCCAGAAGAGGAAATTGGGGTGTGAATAGCAGCACACAAGAAAAAAGAAAAATGCGCATGAGAAACCGTATACCCCTACCCACTGATTAAACAAATGCTTCAGACTTTTGACATGCAAGAATTTTGTTTTTCTGAAGTTTTATGTTAAAAGAAAATCTAAATTGGGAAAGCTATAAAATTGCATTAATGGTACCTGATCTGCTATGAATTTTTGGACTTTCTTTTCCCTTAGTGAACTGTTTGCAGTCCGCACAACATATGCAATTGGTACCTCACCAGCTTCAGCATCAGGAAATCCAAGATCAAACGCGGAATATATTGTTAAATGTTAGAGTTCTGTATTCACGAACAATATACATGTGGCACTAAGAGCACTTTGAAACGATAAAAGCGAAGTCAAGTTTTCAGCCTTCTTTTCAAGTACGAAGCATTAATAAACTCTGATAAAATCGGTAATTTATGATAATTCGTCCAAAAAGCTCTGTTAGACAGGCAGATAATTTAAGTAATTTTGGATTCCAAAGTCTATAATGGCATCATCAACCTCAATTCAAATATTTTTCTAATGTGTGCAGCTAATCACAACTTGAACAAATAATCTTCAGTGTATTTTACACATGGTTTTTCTTTCTGTCTCTTTTATTTGAAAAGAGAATTTTTTTGAAAGAAATTGATTGAATTGTGCATTGGAGGGATATTAATTCAAAGTTACAACAGGATTAAGTGCATGCATTTTGCAACACACACACACACACGTGTGTGTGTGTGTGTGTGAAAATCACTTACGGAGTGACAGCAGCATCTGATATTTCAGAATGAGCAACCAGCAGTCCTTCAAGTTCAGCAGGTGCAATCTGCAAATAATATTTAAAGCGTAATTAGGAATATTGCCATCAACAGAACCATGATGACTTGCCATATACTTGCAAAAAACAGTCAGCTGATTTGTTCTAGTTGAATGGGAAATAAAAGGTGCTAATGTTCTCATTTTCACTTAAGGGTTTCTCTAATAAGTTCACAGGACATACTTTTAAAACAATTACTTCTAACAGTAAAAGATAAAAGAAGTTATTATCATAAAAAAAATGATTAGAAAAATCATAAATTTTCAATGGTAGGAAGAACGGTAAAATGATAAACATTTTTATAACTTTTGTCCTTTGGACCGACTATTCTAAAGTATTTTTCTAGGAACTTATCAACTTAGATCGAGAAGCCCTTCAACTACGTTTTCAGTGTTTAAATTTTATATGGGTTTGGGGTTCAGTACATGAGTTCATTGTATTTCAGACCCAAATCATTAGATATAAACCATGCCGCATCATTTCCTTCGGTGTTTTACAAAATGAACTAGTTCAGTTTCATCCTTCTCACTGGTATAGTAACAAACGCATGTTCACATGGCATCATGAGTATAGACCACAACATCTGAATTTATACTGCTTCATTTACCCACATGTAACATTTTCTAGGTCCTAACCATAAATATGTGTCAAGGACTAGAATACTTACAAACAATGTGTGCAACAAGTGAAACGAAAAAGGAAGCAAAAATGATCCTATAAAAGAGTAAACGTGAAAGCCTTTATACTTGATCAACTCCTTTATGCGATCTACGACAAAAAGTTGCCCTTCATCATCAAAATATCCAAGATCGCCTGTGCGTAACCACCCCTCCGTATCAATAGTCAATTTCGTGGCTTCTGGATTATTGAAGTACCCTGTATGACTCCAGTTTGATGTCATGGCTTGAATATTTATCATATATACTATACACAGTAATCATTACATAAATCTTGCAACATGAGACTTCAAATTTTTCGCTACTCCGGTTGAAAGGGTGATTCCCATTTAATCCTTAAAACTTGCCAGGGGTTCATTTTATACTTTAAATTAGCAAATAAGCCTAACAGAAAAATTATTATAAATTTATCAATTGAAAGTTGAAAAATACTCCAAGAGAATGACAAATGTCAAAATCTAACGATGGTTTTACAAAATATACCTTTCATTATGTTTGGTCCACGAAAGCACAGCTCCCCTAGCTGATTTGGTGGCAGAGATTTATGCGTGTCTACACTAACAACTTTAGATTCAACCCCTGAAGCGAGCTGACCAGTGGATCCAAACTGCCGGTTCTTTCCTTTTGGAAACTCTTGTGATACAATCCCACATGACTCGGTCAAACCATAACCCTGTTCAAGATGTCCATCAAACGATACAAACCGGTTTTAAAGTTTCAATATTTAACTCTAAAAACGTTTAGATTTAGCGCATGGTGTGTTCCATGTTTTCAGTAAACACTACAGTAATAGCCTTGATTGGGAACTCATACTAATTAGGAATTCACTTAACAATTCCTATAAATCATACAATCTTCATTCACATGTTTCATTTAGTGATATAAATCAAGCAAAACATTTCATAGAACATACCTGAATTATCTCCACATGTGGCAAAACTCTAGAAACCTCCTCCATCACATCCTTCCCTAAAGGTGCCGCCCCGGACCCAAGCCACTTCAGAGAACTGACATCATAATCCTTGATCTTCCCTTGCTTTGCCAATGCAATGATAACAGGAGGCACAGCGAACAAATAATTAACCTTAAACCTCTCAATCGACTTCAACATCGACTCCATCTCAAATCGAGTCATAACTACCACACAATTTCCCCTTACCAACTGAGCATACGTGATGACTGCCAGCCCAAATATGTGAAACATTGGCAAGAAACACAAAATGGTATTCACTCCCTCTCCTCTCAAATCTTGATCCATTCCAGCCATTAATGCATCTGATATGAAATTCCAGTGTGTTAGAATCACTCCTTTACTATCACTACAAGAAAAGGCTAAAATAGCGACGGCAAAAAACCGTCACAAGCCGTCGCTAGCCGTCGCCAACCGTCACTATAAGCCGTCACAAATAATGCGGACGCCAAATATATAGCGTCGGCCTTGGCGACGGCTGTGGACACCCAATTTTGCGACGGTTAGCGACGGCAAATTTGCCACGTGGACAAATGGTTATAATTCAAACAAACGGTTATAAGCCGTCGCAAACCGTCACCATTTAGCCCTAACAAGCCGTCGCTAACTGTCGCTATGCCCTGCAAATAAGCCGTCACAAGCCGTCGCTAGTCGTGACAAAACTGGGTGAAAAACCCTCACAAGTCGTCGCCAACCGTCACCCAACGTGACCAAAAAGCCGTCGCTAGCCGTCGCTTGCCGTCGCAAATCTGGAACTTTTTTTTTGTTTTCCAGCAGCTATCAAGCCAACAAACCACACAAACTCAAAATGGAGTTCAAATGCAACTCATATACACTCAATTTGACACTCCATCAACTCACATTCACATTCAATCACCTCGTCAACACTATAAATCACCTCATACCATCAAAACGTCCAAAAAACAAACATATAAACGATAAACTAACAAAAAACCATCAACACAACAAACCATGTCAACAATACCTTCAACCAAACAAACCATGTCCATCACCAAACAACCAAACAAACCATGTCTCCACAAAATACCACAAACAAACCATGTCCATCACCAACAACAAGTTATATTTACAAAACATGTCCAAAAAACAAAACAAGTACTAACCTACTCATCGTCACTCTCACCGTCCTCCTCGTCCTCATCGTCCTCCTCCACGGGCTGACTCGGAGGCATCACACCATGCTGCTGAAGATATGCAGCAATCCGCGCATCCAACACGGTCTCCAGCCTATTCTTCTGAAAATCTTCCAGGGCTGCAACCTGTCGTCGGAGCATTTGGATCTCCTCCTCATCCTGACGCCTCGTATAAGAGGCCTGAGTCCCCGCTATCTGTAATTATATTAAAAAAGTTAGAAACCATTGTCAAAAGTTTTTTTATATACTATAAACGCTTTACCTCAATGTTTCCGAAGCCATAGCGTCTACCCCTAGTAGGCGGATCGATGATTCTGTTCCAGATGCGGTTGCACTCCTCCACGTCTGGCTCGTGACCCAACTGCGTCGCTCGAGCTTCTAAGGACGCCATGTACTTGTCCTGCAATAGCGGATAATTATGGAATACATTAAATACTCAATTCAAAATAACAATGTGAGATACAAAATATTACAAATGCTAACCATCGTTTCGTAGGACTTAGGGTCCGACCAAGTATATGAGGTGTTACCCTCCGCATCTGTCCGCTCGACGGCATGAGTCTGTGTAAATACCTCAGCAAATGTAGGCTCCCGCTGGAGAGTCGACATCTGAAATGATACAATATATATTTGTCAATACGATTTTAAAAGTTTAGAACTATTTGTATACGTGATTTATCGTTCGTACCAATTCGCGACGATGCTGGGAGAACGACTTAGACCCAGCCCGATGCAAAGCAGGATTTTTGAGCCTATTTTCTCGGTTTCGCTCTGAAAGTTGCTGTATATTTAATTATATGATTAATTGATTGATATACAAAATAAAATTTTAAAATAAGCTTAAAAAATTACTCTCGCAGCATCCGTGGCCCACAATTTCTGGAACTCGCCGTAGACCTCCTCGCTCATCCACAGAGGCCTCTTTGTCGCTTTTTTTGCCTTGTATATATTGCCTGAATAATTTTTCCTCATCTTCTGGTTCCATGCGGTGAGGAAAACATCCATATCTTCGTCCCGGACCCGTACAACACACTATAAATTACCAAACAAATTGTATTACATATTTCATATAATTTTGCAAATGAGAAATAAATTTATACTTACAAGAACCTCCGCGAGGATGGCATTCCTAATCTGCACAGGAATATCGTCCCAGTGAGGCCACGCCTCTGTCAACCTAGCGACATATGCTTGTCTAGACACACGTAAAACAACCTCTCCTGGAATAATATCAAACCCCCTGCAGAAAGTACGATATTAGCATGCATTTAATAACTTTGGAATACTAAGCATTTACGAAATCAATAACTTACCCTGCGGACTTGGGTACAACCTCTACGACCGGACGTGTATCCGGTGCTGTACCGCTCGCACCCGCCTCTGAACTATGTGTAGGTCGGTGTTTAGGAGGCATATCTGTCATAAACAAGTTAATTCACATCAGATATAGCAAGTATGAACAATTATGAACATCACAATAACTCATACATCATTATGCACATCCATTATCAAATAAACTCATACAACATATATTGTCAAATGCAACTACAAGACCCATTTACATAAAAGAAGAAGAACCGGATAATAAAAAACCATAGCACATCATATATAAGTTCACAAAATAGTACATCACATAAGTTCACAAAATAGCACATCATATAAGTTCACAACATAGCACATCATACAAGTTCACAACATAGCGATGCAAATAACATTATTCTTCTTCATTTTCTGATTCAGTCTCGGTCTCATACTCTATATCGTTGTCCTCTGTACTCTCAAAAGCTTCTATTAATTCATTTGATTCATCGTTTAAAGACTCTAAATTAACATCATTAGCAATTATTATTTCATCGCTTTGATTTGCATCCGTTTGATACGCTGCATCGTCTGGAATAGCAATTCCTTCAAAGGTAAATCTTGCCTTTGTTTTAATTACAGCAGACCAATCTGCTTTATCTCTTTTTAAGGACGGATACGGAGCAAAGTAAACTTGTAATGCTTGCTTTGCCAATACAAAAGGATCATACTTATAGTAATGCGATGTGTGCTTTATTTCTATATGCTTGTAATCTTTATGCACGTTGATTCCAGTACCAGGAACATTGCTGAACCAGTTGCACTTGAATAGAGCAACTTTTTCAACGGGTTGTACATAATATGTCAACTCTAAAATCTGTGTCAAGACGCCATAAAAGTCGTTTATATGCTCTTCGGGATCATCACTACCTTTGACAAATACACCACTGTTATATGTTAATCTATCAGTACCATGGTCTTTGGTGTTGAATTTAAATCCATTGACGAAGAATATTGGATAAGTCTTAACATTTCTTTTTGGTCCAAGCGCAAGATGTTGCAAACCCTCGTCATTGACGCAGTTTATTGGATCGAAAACGTACTTCGAGAACCATTTAGCAAAATCTTTACTGAGATCGCCATTTGGATTTTCTGATTCGTAAATACTACAAATATAAATGATTTTATTACTAGCAAACATTTTATGTACACATAACTGTAATAAAGTTAAAAATTTAGTACCTAACAAATGGTGCAACTTCAGCACAATTTAGAAGAACATATGTGTGTGCCACATGGTGATCTCTATCATCTAACCAAATTTCTACACATTTTCCGGACGATCGACCATGTTGTCTAAAAACAGATAACATTGTCGGACAAAAATTGGGTTCCACGGTTTCATCATTACGAGGAGCACTTACAAATGATAGGTTCACATGATCACTGAAGTAATGAGAAAAAAAGAACGAAGCTTCTTCTTCAAGATAAGATTTGCAAATCGAACCTTCAACTTGTGCTTTTTGTCGTACTTTTTTCTTCAGATGGTTCAAATACCTAAAATAAAATTAATTCAATTTATATGCACTAATGTCACTTTGAATCGTAAGCATAAATTTTACCTTTCAAAAGGATACATCCATCCATATTGTACTGGACCTCGAAGAATAGCTTCGGATGGAAGATGAATAAGTAAATGCTCCATTACATTAAAAAATCCCGGAGGGAAGATTTTCTCTAATTTGCAAATCAATATCGGAATTTCTACTTCAAGTTTACGGAGACGATCAATTTTTAACGTTGCCGAACAAAGCTGTTTATAGAATAAGCTTAACTCTGTTAAAACACCCCACACTTTTACAGGCAACAATTCTTTGAACACCACTGGTAATAAATATTCCATCATGATATGACAATCATGGCTTTTCATCCCACTCAGTTTATTGTTTTTATAGTCAACACATCTACGAAGATTAGAAGAAATCCCATCCGGACATTTCAGTCCCTCAACCCATTTCAGTACAAGTTTTATTTGTTTGTTGTCTAGTTCATAGCACGCTTTGGGTTTTTTATTGTCATTGGGCTTCATATGAAGTTCTGGACGTTTACAATATTCTTCTATGTCACGTCTCGAATGTATATCGTCCTTTGTTTTCCCTTTGACATTCAAAACAGTATTAAACACGTTATCAAATACATTCTTTTCATTGTGCATAACGTCGATATTATGTCGAAGTTTGAGATCTTTCCAATAAGGTAGCTCCCAGAATATGCTTTGTTTACACCAATTATGAATGTCGGATTTACCCGGAATTTCTGTCTGCTCTCCAGTCTCATGGATCTTCGGATAATCCTTTACAATATCGTATATTTCTTCACTCGTCCAAATTTTGGGTGCTTGCAAAGTCATTCCGCTGTTAGCTTTAAAGTTTTTTTTATCTCTTCTAAAAGTATGATTGGTATGCAAAAAACAACGGTGACAATCAAACCACGAATGCTTCCTTCCATACCGTAAGAAAAATGCTTGTGATTCTTCCATGCATAAAGGACAAGATAGACGACCGGCGGTACTCCAACCTGAAAGCATCCCATATGCAGGGAAATCACTAATCGTCCATAACAAGCAAGCGAACATACGAAAATTCTTTTTTCTTGAAATGTCGTAGGTTTCAACTCCATCATCCCATAGTTTTTTCAACTCTTCGATTAATGGTTGTAGATAAACATCGATGCCTTGTTTTGGATCATTAGGACCAGGAACGACAACAGTGAGAAACATATATGGAGTTTTCATACACATCCACGACGGTAAATTATAAGGAGTAACGATAATAGACCAAGATGAATATTTACTACCAAACTGAGAAAATGGTGAAAACCCATCTGTACATAAACCAAGTCTTACGTTACGACTCTCTGCGGCAAATGTTGGATACGTCCTATCAAAATGTTTCCATGCTTCTCCATCCGATGGATGTGTCAAAGTTCCATCTTCAGGTGTTCGCACACTATGCCATCGCATATGACATGCAGTGACTGAGGATGCATATAACCGTTGTAGTCTAGGGATGATTGGTAAATAATGCATTCTTGTATACGGAACTTCCTTATCTTTCTTTTTTCTAGGTTTATACCGTTCCCCGCCGCATTTCTTACAGTTTATAAGATTAATATCATTTTTCCAATACAACATGCAACCTTTAACACAAGTATCTATTTTTTGGTACGGCAAACCAAAAGCCGACATTAGTGTTTTCACTTTGTAATGACTATCGCACATCAGATTATTGGGTGGCATATGTCTTTTCGCAGCTTGTACAACATCTGTAAATGCAGCTTCTGTAAGGTTAAATTTTGATTTCATGGTGATGTACTCAGCGGTTACCGATAATTCAGTTCCACTTTCACAACCATTCCACAATGGCCGCTTAGCTGAAGCCAATAAATCATATATTTTTCTGGCTTCCGTGTTCGGTTCTTCTTCTATACTGACGTCATCATCGTCAACCTGACCGATAGGGAACATTGACCGTGCTGCATCTTCCACCATATCTTCTATTGGATTCGTCATAACTAATTCGACCTCCGACACTACAGGGTTTACTGTAGGCGCAACAAGTTCTCCATGACGATCCCATAAATAATAATTTGGCACAAAACCTGATTTGTACAAATGTACTTTAACGATGTCTGGTTTATGAAACCTCATCAGTTTACACTTACTACACGGGCAACGAAGCTCCTCGTAATTTCGATTATTAGATATTGCAAATCTAACAAATTCATTTACACCATTATAGAAATCTTCTTTCACTGAGCCTTTCATTCCAATTCTAACTTCATACATCCAACTACGGTCAATGTAATAATTGGACATTTTTCCTGATTCAAAAATATATGTCAGTGATTTCGATAACACATACATATATTGTTCAAAATATTTATTCAACGCACGAATATTTTTAATGGTTCATACGTACAATAAAAATATTATTTTTATTGTTCAAAGAATTTATTCAATACATTAACATTTTTAGTGGTTTATACATATAATAAAAAACTGATTTTCATGCGTTCAAAGAATTTATTAAACACATGAATATTTTTATCATACATAATAAAAATGTGATTTTTATTATCTAAGCAATTTATTTGTATCATGAATAAATTATCACACATGAATATACTTGAACATATGAAAATAATTCTATTTGGTTTCAACCAAAATCAACCATCAACCACAATCCTACTTGCGGCACACGTACATAGTCATTACATTCCAATAATTTCCACAATAAAATTCATTTTCAAACCCCATCTACAACCCAACAACTTCACAATCATCGCTTTTAACTACCTATATCCAACAACTATTTATTCACCAATCTCATACCCAATAACTACATACGCACAAAATAACGGTTCATTAACACATACACTAACACAAAATCAAACATCATGTCGATAAACAACTAAATCAACAATTTAGGGTTCCAATCATTACTAAACCAACTACATTAATTCAACAAGCATTGTATAATCAACTAACACATACGTTTCTATCATTATTAAATAGTTAATTCAAGAAATTAGGTTAGAATTCATACCTTAGAGAGAGGGAAATTAGTTTGGAGGAATGGAGAACGTTTGAGAAGGCCGGAGGGGGGGAGGGACTGGCGACGGCGGCGGCGGCAGATCGATGGGGGTAGGGTTTTAATTTGGGTTTGATTTGGCGGAAAATGATTTTCTGTTTCCTGTAGCCTCGCGGTTATACTTCCGTTGGGCGACGGCTGGCGACGGCTAGCGAGGGCCGCTTTTTTTAGTCGTCGCTAGTCGGATGGCGACGGCTAGCGAGGGCCGCTTTTTTAGCCGTCGCTATGGTCCGTCACTATTTCAGCTCATTCTTGTAGTGTATCTCCAGTGGTACCGGATGAGTACAGCAGAGCTGCTGTGTCGTCTTGATTGATGACTGGTGCACTGAATTTACTTGCATCCATTTTAACCAAATCTTCGAAAAAACCAACTCTTCCATCACCAAGTTTAATGGCTTTTTCGGTCTTTTTACTCAGAAACACAACAGGTAGCTTAAAGCTGGAAACTTTATCAAAAAGAGAATCAACCGTGATTACCATTTTAGCGCCGGAATCTTGGATCTGCTTCGAAATCTCGCCTTTGGTGTAAAGAGGATTCACGGTGGTAGCAACAGCGCCTAGAGCAGTCACGGAGAGAAAAGCAACCGGGAAAAGAGTGGAGTTTGGTGCGAAGATGAGAATGACGTCACCTTTGCGAACTCCGGTAGCGGATAGGGCAGCTGCGAAGGAACGGATGGTAAGGTGGAGCTGGTGGAAGGTGAGGGCATCGCCGGAGGAGGCGTTGACGAGGGAACGGCGGTCGGAGAACGAGTCAAGGCGGCGGAAGAGGAATGAGAACATGGAGAGGTTAGGTTCTGCCGGTAATAAGAGAGGAGGGTGTGGAGATTTGTAAACGCCATTGTTAGGGTTAAAGTTCGCCATGGAAGAAGTTTATAATTTGGTTGAAGCACTAGTTGTGGGTATTTATACAGGACGGGTACTTTTTGGAATTTTGGAGGTGAGAATAACGAGGGGATTGAATGAAGCAGAAAGTTGAAGTATGGGATGCGAAAGATAATACAACACGATGATGGCACGTGTCCATTTTTCTGTTTACTTTCCATGATATCAAGGGCAACCCCAACAAAACATCCGATTTACAAAATGCTGAAATCCAACCTCAAAATGCCAACGTGTGGATTTTACCTTTGGTTCGGATTTCAGGAGGAAAAGTTCTGGAATCCCTAAACTCTTAAGGCACTTGTTGAACCTCCGCGTAGAGTAACGCGCTTGTTCAACAAACGCTAGAAGCACAACGGCTTTATTCTCCTCGCGTCTGTTGAACAACCGCGTAGAGCCAACCGCTCTATTTTCAACGGCTCCATTTAGTAACAGTTATATTTTAGCCCTTACAAATACACCACCCCTCTATTTTCTTCCACATCAACTCATCTTCTACCATATCTTCTTCCACATCAATTCATCTTCTATCACATCTATTTAAAAAAATGGTTACTGATTTTGATGTCGATGTCGCAACAATGAGCTATGAAACTTTTGATTTACAAGATCCAGGCCAACCTTTAGGTGGAATGCTAACTACTTCAAGTTGGAGTGCTACTGAAGACTATGATCTTAGCTACATCTACTGTGCACTTTCGCTAGATCCTGTCTGTAACAACCCGTATTTTTAAATAACATATTATAACATGAACCAAGGCAGAATTAAATGATAAATTCTGAATCAAGGGAAACGGGCTGCGCCATTGCGTTCGTCTCGGGAAAATACGCGAAATAGAGTCCGAGTTTTCGAAAATCGGAGCCCGTATGACCAAGTTATGGTCCGTCGAAGTTTTCAGAAAATTTCAAGTTTAAAAACAGTTCAAATTTGAATTCAGAATTCAAATTCAGCTAAGCAGAACAGGCGGGAAAAATTCCCGCCACCCCCAAGTCGACTGGTGAGTCGACTTGGGAGTCGACACACCCCAGGTGGTGCCGACTGCCCAGTCGACACACCTATTGACTTGGGTGGTCGGCCAATTTGGCCTGGGTGCACCTGACTTGTTCCTTAAGACATGTTTGGAGGTTTGTGACGGATTTTAATGGCTTAGATCTGAATTAGGGTTAATCCTATGGCCTAAACTAACCTAATCTTCTATAAAAAAATCCTAAGACCTAGCCTAAACCCTCATTAATCATTCCTACAACTAAACTATGCCAAAATGCTTCTTGATCATGGCCTCCATCTTCATAACATGGCTTTCATCCTCTTCATGAAAGTTTGAGTGTCCTAAGCTAGTAAAAGAGTCACCTTTCTTCATCAAAACAAGGATCTTTCTTCATACAAATCAAAGGAGCTTCTTGTTTCTCAAGACAACTTAGAGCTTGTATTCATTTGGGGGTTTTTAGAGTTGCTAGTGGCTTCGTCTCAATCTTATTTTATTTTATAGGTCTTCATAGCATTGTAAGCCCTATTCTACTCTTAGATTCTAACTATGAAGTTAAATATGACATGTTGCAAGTTTGAGTTTGGGCCTAAGTATGATTTGTGCTTTGATTCTATCATGTTATGCATAGATTTATCCTATGCATATTTGTAAAGCTATCACCTTGACTTTGTGCATAGAAAGCTATGAGCTTTGATTTGAAATGTTGTATAAAGCAACATAGGAACTCTCATAACCCTTATGTTATCTTGCATATGATGTTATATGCGAATCACTAGCTATCATCCTATGTCATTTATGACCATGTTTCACCTATTTTGCTAAAGTTTGATATCATGCATGTTTTGAGGCTTATAATGTAATATGCAAGTTTATGAACACATTTGCCTCATATGCCACCTTGTTTAACTTGGGGCCAAACCTTAACCCCTCATGTTCCTTAATATGCTATTATGCATGTTTGTGGCCAAATCACCCTTATGCTATTATGAATGCTTGCGGCCAAATCACCCTTATGCTATTTGATATGTTTGAGGCCAAGTCACCTTTTATGCCATCATACATGTTGAGGCCATATGCTAGTATGTTGAACACCTTTGCCTCAAATATCACCATGTTTAACTTGTGATAGACTTTGCCACCTTATGCCCACCTTGTCATATTGTTATGTTCCCTCTTTGATCTATTTGCGTTGGTGCGAATTTACGTGCGATGGGAATACGTTAGGGGTAGTTGGGCAAACTTAAATAACATGAAAACATGACTTGAAAATATGACATGAAAGTTTGACATGTGTTTATGCTTGAAAACATGAACGTGGACATGACATGTAGAAAACATGAAAGTGGCCAACTCGAGGTTGGGTTGAGTTTGTAGCATAAATCTATCCGGAACCGACCGGCTTAACTAGTGGCTACAAACATTAGGACCCAATGTGAGTAGTTGGTCACATCGCACTTAAAACCCGAGGTTAGACTAGGTTGTGGTGTAAAGCTACCCGGACCCGCCCGGCTTAACTAGTAACCACAACAAAGTCTAATGTGAGAGGTTGGGGTGCATTAAGTTAATTAATGTCACATGATAGGGTTAAGTCATGGACCACTTGAATACTTAACCAATTAAACACGATGGGTTGGTAGGGTTAAGTCATGGACTACTTGAATACTTAACCAATTAAACACGATGTATTGATAGGGTTAAGTCATGAACTGCTTGGATACACTTGACCAACTCAATACATGGTTAGGATAGGGTTAACCACACTTAACCCGCTTGAAATCCTAGTTACGAGGTCCTTTTCAGCCGTAACCCACTTGGGAGTATCTGGATACCCTGGACTAGGCTAGGGCGGGGCACGATTACTGGACTGATTGTAAGAGACCAAAAGAGACGGCTGAATGGTGCACCGGTTGTTCAGGCGGACCATGGTCGTGCACATTAAGTCCGGAGTTGAACATGGGCACCAGTAGGTTTAGACTGTGCGTGCTTGAATTGTGTCTGTATTTTACACCTTAGGGCTGGATACACCCTAGGGTGGACCTTGCACAGTTAACTACATTCCATGATTAAGCCGTATGACACCGATACATGACGAGTTAGGCTTATAGGGAGCCGATCGACTAGACCGAGTAGTTGGACCTTGATTTAGGTCACCTCATGATGTTGGGCCAACTTTGGGACAAGGGATCATTTCTTGTTTATACTTGACATGGATTGGAATACTAGTACACACTTGGTGCAACTTAACCTTGTATATGCGATGCTACACTTGATCTATCTTGTTAACTTTTCACCATGCCAGTTATCATCCTATATTTCACCTCTGCTTTACATGTCCAGTTAACTTTATTAGTTTTTATACTAATAGTAGGTAGGACTTACCAGTCTTTTTGACTGACCCGTTTTCTTTCGCCTCTTTTCTTCCGTTTCCCCCCAGGTTCTCAGGGTGGGAATACTAGCACCTAGCTCGGATCTTTAGCTTCTTTTCTGGATAGCTCACGTACGGCTTGGACTTGAGCATGCTATGGCGTCATTCTACTTTGGGGATAGTTACTTTATGTTTTTCCAGTTTTCAGTTTATGTTTCTAGACTTTGTTTTGTGGGAAAATAATGACCAAGTACTTTGATGTAACTTGACTATGGTTTTGAAATGTTAGTTTTTACCCGCTGCTTTATTTACTCTGCTTTTGCTTATATGTTCTGTCTTGTGATATCTGCATGCATGTTTACCTCGTTTAACGCCCCTCCAAAGCTAGTGCGCTTGCAAGAGTGACCCTGGTGGAGGTGGGGTGTTACATTTGGTATCAGAGCATAAGGTTTACAAGATCTGAGCAAAAGGTTTTTAAAACTTACCTTTTGAAAAACTATTTTCAAAACCAATTAAGTATTTTCCAAGAAAAGTCTAGTTTATTTTAAAAGGCTATTCCCCAAAAGCCATTAGCACTATCCTTTGTTTTCTCGTTCTCAATCTATCTTTTTCTTCGTTTCAGTATGGCCGATAATTTTGTCATTCTAGAGGGCGTACCAGTACCTATTTGGTTTAGAAGGTACATGGAGGCAAGGGCGAATGAAGCCGGCCCCACGGACATTCCTCCTCCTTCCCCCGTGGCTAACATTCCTCCCCCTCCCATAGCTGAGGTTCCTCCTCCTCCTCCTCAGCATCCACAAGCGGATTTCGCGAACATTTGCAAGGACTTTAAGGCGATGGGTGGCAAGAATTTTATTGGGACGGAGACTTTTGTTAAGGCAAGAAACTGGATAAAGGAAACTGAAGACCTCTTTGCTATCTTTGATGTGGAAGACCGTAGAAAAGTTCTGTTGGCAGTATGGCTATTGAAAGAGGAAGCTTCATATTGGTGGGTAGTCACCACCACTACTAGGCCAATTCAGACTTGGGATGACTTTAGGAGAAGGTTTGGACTGAGGTTTCTATCATCAACAGAAGAGAACCTTCAGATGGAGAGGTTCCTATCACTAAAGCAAGGGGACATGACCGTGAGGGAATACGTGGATAAGTTTAATCAGCTTGCTCGGTTCGGTCTAGACTTGGTTAACACAGCTCAGAAGAAGGCCCTACGCTTTGCTCTAGGATTGAATGAGCCATTGCGCGGTTTGGCCATGTCTCATATACCCATGGGGGCGACCTTCGAGAGTTTGGTGAATATGGCCCTGCTTCAAGAGGAAGATAAGAGTGGCAAGAAGGAGGTCAAGGCAAATGAGTCTCAAGGCAAGAAGGAAGATTCCGAGAAAGGAGACAAGAACAACAAGAAGGGAAACAAGGCCAACAACAACAAGGCAAAGGACACAAGAAAGTGCAACTTATGTAGGATCACTGGGCACATAGTCAAAGACTGTAGGAGGAAGAAGAGGAAGTTGGACAAATGCTTTCATTGTGGAGAGTCTGGACACTATAGTAAGGATTGCCCGAAAAAGCGAGGACAAGGGAAAAGGCAAATTCAGCAAGCAGGACCCTCTGGAGGGCAGTTGCAGGCTCCCCTCGCTCTTCCAGCTTTTGATTCGAGGTAGTGTTTCTATAGAAAGTCATGTTTACATTTATGATTTCCCTGTTCATACCTTATTTGATTCTGGCGCATCGCATAGTTTTATTTCTGATCTTGTTGAAAGTTTGCACCTAAGTACTAGTCTAGTTGAAAATCCCGTTAGTATTTCAAATCCGATTGGGGGTTCCGCCCATCTATCTGCGACTTGTATGGATTTGAAAATCTCTATCTTGAGCGTAGAATTCATGTGTGATGCTTATGTTCTCGGGTTTATGGGACACGGGTTGATTGTGGGCGTGGATTGGTTGTCCAGTTATGGAGCCATTCTTGATTGTGAGCATAGGGTAGTGAGGCTCATGACTCGCCTCGGTAATACCCTCGAAATCTCGTGTGACCTTTAGGGTTCCGTCATGATAAGTTATCTGGAATCCCTTGGCACCTTTATTGGAAATTTGTAATCCAATCGAGTAGTGTTCGCCACTAAGGAAGATAGTCCATTTCGCTTAAGCATGGGTTATAGAAATCACCCTAGTAAGAACATTTGGCAACATGGAGTGGCATTTATTTTCAAGAGATAGTTCTTCTACGTGGAATACTGTATAGTATGTAAACGAGGTCCAGGATTCACTAACAAATTTTGTAAAGCTTGCATGAAACCATGAGCATGCGGTTATGCTTAAGCCAAGTATTTTAGGAAAAGAATAAGTGGAAGTGGAACGAGAGGTAACGGTGAAATGAGTTCTAACTCATATTTTGGAAATAAGAATTAAGAAGCTACGAAATTGTGAAGTTAAAAGACGGTCAAGGCACGATCGGATTAAGCTCAAGAAAAAGCGGCTTGGAAGATTGAAGACCAGATACGCGCGTCATATCTCTTTTTAAGAGTATATCCTTGATCCCTATTATTCTGTAGAGCTTACTCGCATGCTATCGTTTAAGTATATCCTCTCGGTCCTATTCTCAATCTTAGTTCTGTTGCAAACCCCATAAGGAGTATGACTCGCCTGTTTGTGATATATAGTTGGGATAAAGATGTCCGTCAAGTTGACCAAACTATTGGGCTTTATGGGATATGGGTCATAGTTGATAGACTTACATAGAGTACTCACTTTGTTCCGTTGAAGAGCAAGAGGACCACATCAGGGCTAGCATCTGTTCACCTTCGAGAGACAGTGCGATTGCATGGAGTTCCTTCTAGCATAGTTAGCGATCGTGACCCAATCTTCACTAGCCAGTTCTGGAATAGCTTGCAAGAAGCGATGGGTACGCGATTGAATCTAAGTATGGAATATCACCCACAGACGGATGGCCAGACCGAAAGGGTGAATAGGGTACTAGAAGATCTATTGAGGCTATGCATTCTTGACTTTGGTGGTACTTGGGAAGATCATCTTCCTCTCATAGAGTTTGCTTATAATAACAGCTATCAGGAAAGCATAGGGATGGCACCATTCGAAGCTTTATATGGGAGGCCGGGCAAGTCACCAACATGTTGGTGGGAGACGACGGATAAGTTTATACTTGGGCCCGACATGATAAGGGACACATCCGAGAAGGTTGAGTTGATTCGAAGGCGGATGAAGACGGCCCAAGACAGACAGAAATCCTATGCTGACAAGCGAAGGACATATTTGGAATTCGAAGTTGGAGATATGGTTTTCGTGAAGGTTTCTCCTTTGCGAAACGTGGTTTGTTTTGGAGCAGTTGGAAAGATAGCACCAAGGTTCGTAGGACCCTTCCCTATCATAGAGAGAATTGGGAAGATGGCCTATAAGGTGGAATTGCCCGAGAAGCTGGACGGAGGGCATAATGTCTTTCATGTCTCGCATCTCCGAAAGTGCCTACATGAGTCCGCTGAGGTGGTTAAACCAAGTATTCTTGAAGACATGGAGGTAGGGAAAGAGGCAACCTTGAGGCGAGCTCTGATTCGTATCTTGGGAACGAAGATCAAGAAACTGAGGAATCGTGAAGTCAAGTTAGTGAAGGTTCAGTGGAGCGAAGCCGAAGAGGATGCAACTTGGGAAACCGAGGAGAAGATGCGTGGGCTTTATCCATTTCTTTTTGAGGGTACATTCTCGATCTCTTTACCTAGTTAGCATATCTTTCCTTTGCTATCCATGTTTATCTTGTTAACCTTGTCATGAGAACCTTAGGTAGAAACCCTTTGAATGAAACATGTATTTGAAACATGTTATGCTTGATGTCTTCCAGTGGTTGCAAGTGTTTGCAAGTGGATACTCGTGGATGCATGATACACATTAGGCACTAAGATCGGCTCACACACTTTCATATTGCATATGCATGAGTGTTTATACTTATTCATGGATGGAACTTGTTATGCTATCACGTGGATGTTGCATATGGATGAATGTTATGTGCACTCATGTAGAGATTATAAATGATGCTAGGAATTTGCATACATATGGACTCATTTCACTAACATACTTTGCATTAAGGAGGTTTACTGAATCAGTAACCGCCTGATTTTCGCATTAGATAAGTACATATACACACACCTTTCGCATATGAACATACAACATTTAGAATCTTTTAAGGACAATGACTGCACGTGGATGATGTTTTGAGTAGATGGATGATGGATGGTAGGATATGTTCTTCCTAACTTGAAGATTTCGGGGACGAAATCCTTTAAGGATGGGAGAATGTAACAACCCGTATTTTTAAATAACATGTTATAACATAAACCAAGGCAGAATTAAATGATAAAATCTGAATCAAGGGAAACGGGCTGTGCCATTGCGTTCGTCTCGGGAAAATACGCGAAATAGAGTCTGAGTTTTCGAAAATCGGAGTCCGTATGACCAAGTTATGGCCTGTCGAAGTTTTCAGAAAATTTCAAGTTCAAAAACAGTTCAAATTTGAATTCAGAATTCAAATTCAGCAAAGCAAAACAGGCGGGAAAAATTCCCGCCTCCCCCAAGTCGACTGGGGAGTCGACTTGGGAGTCGACACACCCCAGGTGGTGTCGACTGCCCAGTCAACACCCCTATCGACTTGGGTGGTCGGCCAATTTGGCCTGGGTGCACCTGACTTGTTCCTCAAGACATGTTTGGAGGTTTGTGACAGATTTTAATGGCTCAGATTTGAATTAGGGTTAATCCTATGGCCTAAACTAACCTAATCTTCTATAAAAAGACCCTAAGACCTAGCCTAAACCCTCATTAATCATTCCTACAACTAAACTATGCCAAAATGCTTCTTGATTATGGCCTCCATCTTCATAACATGGCCTCCATCCTCTTCATGAAAGTTTGAGTGTCCTAAGCTAGTAAAAGAGCCACCTTTCTTCATCAAAACAAGGATCTTTCTTCATACAAATCAAAGGAGCTTCTTGTTTCTCAAGACAACTTGGAGCTTGTATTCATTTGGGGGGTTTTAGAGTTGCTAGTGGCTTCGTCTCAATCTTATTTTATTTTATAGGTCTTCATAGCATTGTAAGCCTTATTCTACTCTTAGATTCTAACTATGAAGTTAAATATGACATGTTGCAAGTTTGAGTTTGGGCCTAAGTATGATTTGTGCTTTGATTCTATCATGTTATGCATAGATTTATCCTATGCATATTTGTAAAGCTATCACCTTGACTTTGTGCATAGAAAGCTATGAGTTTTGATTTGAAATGTTGCATAAAGCAACATAGGAACTCTCATAACCCTTATGTTATCTTGCATATGATGTTATATGCGAATCACTAGCTATCATCCTATGTCATTTATGACCATGTTTCAACTATTTTGCTAAAGTTTGATATCATGCATGCTTTGAGGCTTATAATGTAATATGCAAGTTTATGAACACATTTGCCTCATATGCCACCTTGTTTAACTTGTGGCCAAACCTTAACCCCTCATGTTCCTTAATATGCTATTATGCATGCTTGTGGCCAAATCACCCTTATGCTATTATGCATGCTTGTGGCCAAATCACCCTTATGCTATTATGCATGCTTGTGGCCAAATCACCCTTATGCTATTTGATATGTTTGAGGCCAACTCACCTTTTATGCCATCATACATGTTGAGGCCATATGCTAGTATGTTGAACACCTTTGCCTCAAATATCACCATGTTTAACTTGTGATAGACTTTGCCACCTTATGCCCACCTTGTCATATTGTTATGTTCCCTCTTTGATCTATTTGCGTTGGTACGAATTTACGTGCGATGGGAATACGTTAGGGGTAGTTGGGCAAACTTAAATAACATGAAAACATGACTTGAAAATATGACATGAAAGTTTGACATGTGTTTATGCTTGAAAACATGAACGTGGACATGACATGTAGAAATCATGAAAGTGGCCAACTCGAGGTTTGGTTGAGTTTGTAGCATAAATCTACCCGGAACCGACCGGCTTAACTAGTGGCTACAAACAATAGGACCCAATGTGAGTAGTTGGTCATATCGCACTTAAAACCCGAGGTTAGACTAGGTTGTAGTGTAAAGCTACCCGGACCCGCCCGGCTTAAATAGTAACCACAACAAAGTCTAATGTGAGAGGTTGGGGTGCATTAAGTTAATTAATGCCACATGATAGGGTTAAGTCATGGACCACTTGAATACTTAACCAATTAAACACGATGGGTTGGTAGGGTTAAGTCATGGACTACTTGAATACTTAACCAATTAAACACGATGTATTGATAGGGTTAAGTCATGAACTGCTTGGATACACTTGACCAACTCAATACATGGTTAGGATAGGGTTAACCACACTTAACCCGCTTGAAATCCTAGTTACGAGGTCCTTTTCAGCCGTAACCCACTTGGGAGTATCTGGATACCCTGGACTAGGCTAGGGTGGGGCACGATTACTGGACTGATTGTAAGAGACCAAAAGAGACGGCTGAATGGTGCACCGGTTGTTCAGGCGGACCATGGTCGTGCACATTAAGTCCGGAGTTGAACATGGGCACCAGTAGGTTTAGACTGTGTGTGCTTGAATTGTGTCTGTGGTTTACACCTTAGGGCTGGATACACCCTAGGGTGGACCTTGCACAGTTAACTACATTCCATGATTAAGCTGTATGACACCGATACACGACGAGTTAGGCTTATAGGGAGCCGATCGAATAGACCGAGTAGTTGGACCTTGATTTAGGTCACCTCATGATGTTGGGCCAACTTTGGGACAAGGGATCATTTCTTGTTTATACTTGACATGGATTGGAATACTAGTACACACTTGGTGCAACTTAACCTTGTATATGCGATGCCACACTTGATCTATCTTGTTAACTTTTCACCATGCCAGTTATCATCCTATGTTTCACCTCTGCTTTACATGTCTAGTTAACTTTATTAGTTTTTATACTAATAGTAGGTAGGACTTACCAGTCTTTTTGACTGACCTGTTTTCTTTTGCCTCTTTTCTTCCGTCCCCCCCCCCCCCCCAGGTTCTCAGGGTGGGAATACTAGCACCTAGCTCGGATCTTTAGCTGCTTTTCTAGCTCATGTACGGTTTGGACTTGAGCATGCTATGGCGTCATTCTACTTTGGGGATAGTTACTTTATGTTTTTCCAGTTTTCAGTTTATGTTTCTAGACTTTGTTTTGTGGGAAAATAATGACCAAGTACTTTGATGTAACTTGACTATGGTTTTGAAATGTTAGTTTTTACCCGTTGCTTTATTTACTCTGCTTTTACTTATATGTTCTGTCTTGTGATATCTGCATGCATGTTTACATCGTTTAACGCCCCTCCAAAGCTAGTGCGCTTGCAAGAGTGACCCTGGCGGAGGTGGGGTGTTACATTGTCCGTGGTGCCGATCAAAGTGGTGAAACATTTTGGGGGTAGAATCACTAATGCATACAACAGGAAGAACATGGATCGGAATAGAAGTGTAGTTTCCAACAAAGGTCGTTATTGTAAGATTAATCGTCAAACGCAATGCTTTGATTCACAAATGTTCAAATTGAAGCCGAGTAACCCAAGCGGATTTGGAAGTGAAACTCATACAGTAAAAAATGTTTACGTTTTTTTTTGTACTTTACATCTTAGCATTGTAGTAAAAGCTTCATATTATTGATGCAGAGAATCGCCGCAAACAAGTTATTCAAACAAATATATAAACCAGATAGTAAACAAGGACCTTATTTCTATCAGTTCATGCAAGTGTATGACCTACTGGTTAATCATGTGAAATGGAAATCTTCACTTCAAAAAAAAATCCAAGACGTCCAATCAAGCAGTAGTCGTGGGAAAGCTACAAGATTTGGAGACATTTGTAATCCGAGAAATTCGCAGGACAGTGCAACTATGGGTTTAGAAGAAAATGTTCATCTTACTGCTGACCGATATGATAGGCCTGAAGGATCCAAGGCGGCAAAGAAAAACCAAGTGGTAGGAGCGAATGAAGGAAAAATCAGAAAACTATTAAAGGAGTCTAACGATATGTATCTGAGCGCACTCCAGAGCAGAAGCATTCACCACCAATAAAGGATTGACGCAATTCATAAACTTGTTGAGGTAAAACGACGAAAGGAGGAAGATGCAGTCATGTTTACGGATATTTCGCAAATGGATGATGTGCAACGCGAGTATACGGAGTATCAGAGATTTGAGATATTGAGGCGAAGAAGAGAAGGAGGTGTGTGGTTATAGATAACTTGGATGTAAACTTTAGTTGGCTTTGTATGTGCCAGTTTGTTGTAAGTTGCATTTTGTTTATGTAACGTAGGAATGGAGTTTGAAATTTAAAATGGAGTTTGAAATATTGTTTGGTGTAAGCTGCATTTTGTATATGTAGCTTTGAAATGGAGTTTGAAATTTAAAATGGAGTAAATTGAGTTTGAAATATAAATATGGAGTTTGAAATGGAGTTTGAAATTTAAAATGGAGTTTGAAATTTAAAATGGAGTTTGAAATT
Organism: Allium sativum; assembly: GCA_030737875.1. NCBI lineage: Eukaryota > Viridiplantae > Streptophyta > Magnoliopsida > Asparagales > Amaryllidaceae > Allium > Allium sativum. The sequence goes on from CM060918.1 coordinate 276,118,604, forward strand.
TAAAATGGAGTTTGAAATGGAGTTTGAATTGTAAAATGAAGTTTGAAATTTAAAATGGAGTTTGAAATGGAAAATGAAATTGAAAATGGAGTTTGAAATTAAAATGGAGTTTGAAATTTAAAATGGGGTTTGAAATGGAAAATGAAATTGAAAATGGAGTTTGAAATGGAGTTTGAAATGGAGTTTAAAATGGAGTTTGAAATTTAAAATGGAGTTTTTTAAAAAATATATAAATTCCATAGCGACTTTTTTAAATTTTAAACTGGACATAAATTTCAATTTATATTACGAAATCTGAATTTTTCACATTCGTTGGAAAGATATAATTAAACAGATTCAAAAAAAATTGGTTTTACTGAAATCCGAATTATATTGAATTCAACACATTCAATTGAAATTTGAAATCGAATTTTCAAACTGCCGCGTCATTTTAAACTCATTTTTTAATTAAAATAAATCATACCAAACTCCATATTAAATTTCAAACTCCATTTCAAATTTCAAACTCCATTTTAAATTTCAAATTTAAATTTCAAATTTAAATTTCAAACTCCATTTTAAATTTCAAATTTAAATTTCAAACTCCATTTTAAATTTCAAACTCCATTTTAAATTTCAAACTCCATTTTAAATTTCAAACTTCATTTTAAATTTCAAACTCCATTTCAAACTCAATTTTAAATTTCAAACTCCATTTTAAATTTCAAACTCCAAGCTCCATTTCAAACTCCATTTTAAATTTCAAATTCCATTTTTAATTTCAAATTCCATTTCAGACACAATTTCAAACTCCATTTCAAACTCAATTTTAAATTTCAAATTTAAATTTCAAACTCTATTTTAAATTTCAAACTCCATTTTATATTTCAAACTCCATTTTAAACTCCAAGCTCCATTTCAAACTCCATTTTAAATTTCAAACTTCATTTTCCATTTCAAACTCAATTTTAAATTTCAAATTTAAATTTCAAACTCCATTTTAAATTTCAAACTCCATTTCAAACTCCATTTTAAATTTCAAACTCCATTTCAAACTCCATTTTAAATTTCAAATTTAAATTTCAAACTCCATTTTAAATTTCAAACTTCATTTTAAATTTCAAACTCCATTTTAAATTTCAAACTCCATTTCAAACTTCATTTTAAATTTCAAAATCCATTTTAAATTTCAAACTCCATTTCAAACTCCATTTTAAATTTCAAATTTAAATTTCAAACTCCATTTTAAATTTCAAACTCCATTTTAAAAAATACTCATTGTCAAAACACGTGTAATCAAAAACATGGCAGACATAACACCGTACAGTAGTACAAACCATGTCATAGGACATATAATTCAAAAAACCACAACAAATGTCATCATCAACATATCGTCAGTCATAAAAAAAATATATACAACCATATCATCATCAACAACACATGTAATATAAAACATGTCAGCCAAAACAAAAACATACAACCATGACGCTGCATGAACCATCAGCCAATATGCATAGAAGCGCTACCTGCCCCATTGGAACTGTCACAATTAACGTCATCAAAATCATCATCCATATGTGATACATCACCAGAACCCTACTGCTATCTGTAGGGAAGCAATCAGGGCCTAGTACTGAGACTGCTGCTGTGCCAAAGCTCTGTGTAAACTCTGGTACATCAACTGTGTGTAATCCAACGTCGTACGCTCAAAAGCATCCAATATCCGTCTATCATGGTCTATATATAGCGAGTATTGTTAATGAGACAGCTTGTGTTACACAAATGCAGTTTTTATAATGAAATCGTATACCGTATTATTGTATAACTCTTACGTACCTGATGCGAATGATACAAACCGGCTGATGATACTCCGGAAGGGTCAACAGGTGGATACTGCAATGGAATCTCTACAATCTGACTTTGTACGCATTACGCCCTAAAAGTGTGTGGTGGAGGGTCCAACACACCACTTTGCGTAAATTGAGACGATACAGGCGCAAAGGTAGGGGATGCGCCGAGAATCTGCCTGCTACTGAAGATTTCCCGATATGTTCGGAGTTCAAACCCCAAATATAGCCTGGTAAAGCATAAGCGCGTGGCGCAACTCGAGCCTAATAGGTATCAAAATCTCCGGGCACTGTAAAAGGCTCACCGTCCGCCCAGCCTGCAGCCCTCATATCCGCAATATATGATGATCCTACCTGTATATCCCCGAACATCTGATCCCATGGGAGTGAATCGGAAGGAATGCGCTCTAACCCGTATAGCTTTAGCCAACATCGCTCCCCCAAATACCAAATGAATGGGCATATAGGCACCTGGAAGCATACCCTACGCCTCAAAAGACTAGAATGGAAAATGAGTGGGTGGTCCTGCTGAGGAGCCATAAAATCTATGTATGTCTGCCATGGACGTCGAATAATGCCATCCCGCACCCTCAAATCAATCTGCGTGCGCGCCTCCATAAGCGCGTTATGCACAACCTGTGTAGAACGAGCGAGATGCATAGCAAGACCCCATCGTCGTAATCTCGGAAAGTATATGTAAGGTGTAGTGATGGCCTCATCAATAAGTCGGGGGTGCATGTTCGCCATGTACTTGTAATACCAAAATGGGAGAATATATCAGAAACCGTACAGCTGCTTGCAGCGCTGTACGGCGTAGAGATCCAAAGCTACATACAAATAGCCTAATATCGTTGTACCCCAATCGAACGAATGCAGCTGCTCTATGTCTACAAGGCTAGCCAAAAAATCAAGCCTAATAGTCCCCCTGTTGTTGCTAAAAAAGGCGGAACCAAAAAGGTATAATAAAAGGCCCTAATAACGGGGGTGTGCATAGCCACAGTTGTCTGATGTGCAGTGATATAGGCATACAGAGTAGGTAGGCTAACGGCTCCTGAAGAAACAGTATGAGGATATAAACCCGGTAACTGCTCCGAAAAGCTATCAAACTCCTCAAATGATACATCAAAGGGAATGGGAAGACGACCTGGACGACCAATCTCGATGCCCGTGAGGACGTAAAAAAATACTCTTTGTCAGAACACGTGTAATCAAAAACATGGCAGACATAACACCGTACAGTAGTACAAACCATGTCACAGGACATATAATACAAAAAAAATACAACAATGTCATTATCAACATACCGTCAGTCATAAAAAAAATATACAACCATATCATCATCAACAACACATGTAATATAAAACATGTCAGCCAAAACAAAAACATACAACCATGACGCTGCATGAACCATCAGCCAATATGCATAGAAGCGCTACCTACCCCATCGGAACTGTCACCATTAACGCCATCAAAATCATCATCCATATGTGATACATCACCAGAACCCTGCTGCTGTAACTGAGTCTGTAGGGAAGCAATCTGGGCCTAGTACTGAGACCGCTGCTGTGCCAAAGCTCTGTGTAAACTCTGGTACATCAACTGTGTGTAATCCAACGTCGTACGCTCAAAAGCATCCAATATCCGTCTATCATGGTCTATATATAGCGAGTATTGTTAATGAGACAGCTTGTGTTACACAAATGCAGTTTTTATAATGAAATCGTATACCAGTATTATTGTATAATTCTTACGTACCTGATGTGAATGATACAAACCGGCTGATGGTACTCTGGAAGGGTCAACAGGTGGATACTGCAATGGAATCTCTACAATCTAACTCTCTACTCATTACGCCCTAAAAGTGTGTGGTGGAGGGTCCAACGCACCACTCTGCGTAAATTGAGACGATACAGGCGCAAAGGTAGGGGGATGCGCCGGGAATCTGCCTGCTACTGAAGATTGTCCGATATGTTCGGAGTTCAAACCCCGAATATAGTCTGGTAAAGCATAACCGCATGGCGCAACTCGAGCCCAATAAGTATCAAAATCTTCGGGCACTGTAAAAGGCTCACCGTGTGTAACACCCCACATCCGTTAGTGTCACTCACAAAGGGAACGCACTAAGTTCTGTGGAGCATTTAGGGTAAAAGATGCAGATAAATTACAAGACAGACAGAAATTAAACAGCGGAAAATAAAACTTTACTTTATTGATAAGATAGTTTGTACAACAATTGTTTTCCAATATCAAAGTATCATCTGTCTTACAAAATAAAGAAGCATAAAAATACATTTATATTCCCCAATGTAGCATAAGCCAGCCATAGCAGCGAAAAGGAGAGTCCAAAGCACTTTGTCCAAGAATCTTCAAGCTTGGGAAGAGCAGCGGTCCAATCTAACCTGAGCTGAACTATTCCCTCCTCAACTACCGAGGGGGGGGGGGACGGAAGAAAAGAAGATCAAAGAAAAGTAGAGTCAGACATAAAGCCTGAGTAAGTCTAGTGACTATTCAGTCTATGGATAAGAAAAAGAGCATGATAAGTATATGCTGGAAATGGGAAAGCACCCTAAACTAAGTTAAGTTATCTCGAACCGAATATACTATTGTACCCCATACTAATCTCTACACCACCTAACTAGTGTCCCAACTAGTAATGATAACGTGATCCCAATCCCTGTAATTTTTGTTGCCTTCAGGCGTACATTTATTGTTTCTGACCAAGATCTAATCTAGGTTTTACGCTATCTTCCGAACGATGCCCTCTAGTCTAGGACACACTACCTAGAGTGGTATATGTTCCTAGACTTTTTCCACGTATGTGTCACGAATCGTTATCGCTTGTCTAGATGCACATGTCCTGTAATGTGCAGCCCGAGTTCCGTGTCATGGCTACTCTAGAAATACGGAACTCGGTCGGGAGCTTTCAGTTATCCGCCGATGCAGATGCTAAGGTCTGTTCTTTTTCTAGTGGCTATGGTCCCACTCGACCCCTCCCTCAACTAATGAAAGGCCTTCCTTGAAAAATGAGAACTATGCGTAGGCCCCCCTATGCCCCACTGTCCCATGGCCGTCCGCAACCATAACTAGATAGCAAGTATATGGTCTTTTGGAGTTCTCCGCCTTTCCGCTTCACGTATCTCGATTGACTCAAGATGGTAGGTAGACGACGAGTTGCTATCACAGGGCTACCGTCTTCTCGCCGAATCACGTTGGTACATCCTAGTCTTTAGGTTGCCATATTTTGCAACCAAGGCATACCCTTGGTTCTTCTAACGTAGACCTTAACCTCTGTGAGCCCAGGAGGATCATCTGCAGCCTCACAGAGGGATACCAAGAGTACCCTCACGTCCACTCGAAGCCTCGGGCTTCGTAACCCAAATTCATTGGAGCCTTCTAGAATCAGACGGACGTACGCTCCATCTCGTGTTCTACTAAGATTTACTACTTAGTTTCTTTCCTTCATCAAGTTGGTTAAGTGTCATTAGTCAATTCAAGTTAACTTAACCCATCCCTTTTGTCATATTATACTAGTTAAGTGTTGCCTCCTTGTGTTAACTTAACCTCACCATCTGTTTAACTAACATGTTACAACGGTTAAGTGTCTCCTTATATAACTTAACCCCACTACTTGTTTAATTAACATGTTATAATGGTTAAGTGTTGTCCATTCACATTTAACTTTACTACAAGTCAAATTACACTGGTTAAGTGTCCTTGTTACTTAACTCTAATCATTCATGTTATATTGGTTAAGTATTTCTAACTTACTTAATCCTAAACCACTTGTCAAATCAACTTGTTATCATAGTTAAGAGTTCTAATTTTACTTAACCTCAATCACTTGTCTCACTAACATGTTTCTATGGTTAAGTGTTCTAATTAACTTAACCCCAATCACTTACCTCAGTAACATGTTTCTATGGTTAAGTGTTCTAATTAACTTAACCTCAGTCACTTGTCTCACTAACATGTTTCTATGGTTAAGTGTTCTAATTAACTTAACTTCAATCACTTGTCTCACTAACATGTTTCTATGGTTAAGTGTTCTAATTAACTTAACCTCAATCACTTGTCTCACTAACATGTTTCTATGGTTAAGCGTTCTAATTAACTTAACCTCAATCACTTGTCACACTAACATGTTTCTATGATTAAGTGTTCTAATTAACTTAACCTCGCTCTCTATTCCAGTTTAATCATGTTAGAATGGTTAAACATTTGCTTAACCTTACCCACTCCCCTAGTCAACATATTAAATTGGTTAAGTGTCCAGATTAACCTAACCCTACCCACCAATTTAGTTAACATGTTGAATTTGGTTAAGTATTAATTCAATTGACTTAACCCTATCAATCCTGACTCAGCCTTAATTTATTTATTAAAGCACCAACCACTCACATTAGACAGATATTGTTGTGGTAACTGGACAGCCGGTCGGTTCCGGGCAGGTTTACACCACAACTCATGTCTAACCTCGGGTTTTTATTGGGCTCAATGCTTAACCACCCACATTGGATAGGTATTGTTGTGATTACTGGACAGTCGGTCAGTTTCGGACAGGTTTACATCACAACTCAATCCAACCTCGGGTTAAGCATATCATATTTTCTAAGTTTACATATTTGTCTCTTTTCAATTTTATATGTAATGTTTTGTGGCCCATTATCCAAATTCGTTATTCTTGGGTATAATAATTTATACCACTTAAATTTCACAAGTCGTTGGCATGTGCCAAACATGCCAACACATATATTTTAATTAAACCCAGCATTATTTTCTCCGTTTGTACGTTCGCAATATTATAACATATGTTGGGCTTCAACATTTCAGCCCAACTTAGAAATATAAAAAAAAGAGGCTTAGAACATGATATATTCTAAGTAACATAAAAGGGGTGTGTGAACGCATGAACTTGCAACATAGCGATTTAACTAACATAAATTATATGGTGCATGAACTTGCAATATAGCGATTTAATTAACATAAATTAGTGGTGCATGAACTTGCAATATAGCGATTTAATTAACATAAATTATGTGGTGCATGAACTTGCAATATAGCGATTTAATTAACATAAATTAGTGGTGCATGAACTTGCAATATAGCGATTTAATTAACATGAATTATGTGGTGTATGAACTTGGAATATGGCGATTTAACAAACATAAATTAGGGGCTTGTGTACTTGCATTATAATAGCATATAATTTTGACATAAATCATAAACCTAAACATGAGTCATGGGTTTCAATCTATTCATGTAAACTTGCATTTAAAATATGAACCTAACTAAATTAGGTGTCACTTGTATTAGCATATGATTTTTATAATAACATAAGCCTAAAACATATTTTTATTTAGGCATAACTAAACATAAACTATTCATTTCCATAAAGTCACTATATGTTCACAAAGATGCTTACTTTTGTCACTAATACAAAAGTATAATTTAACTTGAATTATGAGGCCTATTCCAACATAAACTTATATGAATCATGTTAACCAAATGGATCCAACTACACTTGAAATGATCATAGGCATATATATACAAAAATCTAAATCATGTAGGCATAACAGTGAATTATGTTTACATAAGTCTCAACTTGGTTGTAACAAAATATATACAACTTCTTATTAACCACAACATATAAATGTCAATTTCCAACATGAATCGTATACTTGCAAGGGGTGTTACTTTTCATTGCAAATGTACAATTAATCCAATATCATGTTAATTATACTACAACATCCCAAATCCATTTATAATAAAATCAGAACAACATACAATTATGAACTAGCATCGTTACGATTAAAGTACGATTCCATTTTCATTCTACACAAATCAAGTCTCAATTTTTATTCATATCGGAATAGTACTCTACTTACAACGTATGACAAATCTTGTATTCAGGATTCTGAATTCTGAATTCTGAATTTGGTGATGTTATCCTTTGAGGTTGACGTTGTTTTGATTTATTTGTTGTAGTTTTAAGCTTTGAATCAACTCTTAATCGTCTCTTAATTTGACGGCTACTCCTAGTCTCTCTTCAGCAGCATGACGGCTCCTTCTTTTTTGTGTGTGAATTAGGTTGTGAGAGCTATGTTGTTTATATAGAGTTGCAAGTTAATTTGAGCCATCGATGAAGCCAAGGTTAATACAAGTCGTCCATTCTAAAGAGAAGCCAATTATGTTCACAATTTAAGGGCTGTAAATTACTCCTATTTCAAATTATGTCATAATTACTTTCTTAATGTACATTATCAACATTTATTATTAAATTTGTATGCACATTAGATACATCCCCCCTTTACACATTTATTATTAAATTTGTATGCACATTAGATACATCTCCCCTTTACACATTTATTATTAAATTTGTATGCACATTAGATACATCTCCCATTTACACATTTATTATTATTTTTGAATTAGCAACTTTAGTGTTAATAGAAATACGGGGTGTTACATTCTCCCCTCCTTAAAGGATTTCATCCCCGAAATCTTCAGGTCTAGGAGAATGCATATCCTACCATCCAATCGTCCATCTACTCAGTCATCAAACACAGACATCCATTGTCCTTAAAGGCTTCTAATGCTTTTATGTTCATATGCATAGTGTGTGTATATGTCCTTATCTAATGCAAAATCATGCGGTCTACTGATTCAGTTGACCTCCTGAATACAAATCATGTCAGTGCCATGCGTCCAATATTTATGCAAATCCTAATGATACATATTATTTCTATATGAGTGCACAACCATTCACTCAAATGCTACATCCATATGATAGCACATTAAGTTCAATTCATAAACAAATACATATATGTAAATGAAATATGAAGGCGTCTGAGCTGATCTAGTGCCTAATACGTGTGTATATGCATTCACGAGCAACCATTAGCAACCATTCGCAACCATCAACCATAACATGTTTCAAATACATGTTTACATACAAAAGGGTTTCTATCTAAGGATCGATGATACATCCTAGAGGATATACCTTAAAAGCTAGAAATTAGTATGCATAGAATTCCTAAAAAAGGAATCAACGATGTACCCTTAAGAAAAAGGATATGAAGCGCGTATGCCTTATCTTCAATCTCCCGTATCACGTCTTCTTGAGCTTTACTCAACTGTACCTTAACAGATTCAACTTCACGATTGCGAAGTTTCTTGACCTCCATTTCCAAAATAAACAAATGTCAACCATGATACTGAGTGTATATACTAGGATGATCAGAGGTCTCTCCTCTTAGCTTATCCATCATGCCATAACTATGAGGGTCAAAAGGTCACTACGTACTTTTTGCCTCTCTTAAGGTTAGTTCTTCTCTATATAGAGCGCCTGCCACAACTATTCATCTCTCAAGCAAACCATCCTAGTCGAACTCGACATCCCTCAAGTACAAGCCCCAAAGGCCTAAACCAATATCAGACAAGCACCCGAGGAATGTCTCCTCCGAATTTGGACGATCTACGTGAGATGATCTAAGCAAAAACAACCAAACACTTGAGCACTAGTTGGGATCTTTTACTATACAAGTACTAAGGTGCAGAGACTCAACTATGGAAGCAAATATGAACAAATGCGAAGTGCTAAAACCAAAAGAAAGAGTACAAACAGAAAAGCTAGACTCTTCCAACAGAACTTTACTACCTTTCTCCTAGGTACGCTTAGTGGTGAAAGCATGTACTTGCCCTTCTGAAAATCTTGTCCTTTGTTCTTAATTATATGCCCTATTCTGCCATAGTAAAGATACTTCCTTTTTTCTTAGGTTTTATAATCCCTTCCTCCTTCGTGAGCCAAGTCTACATCCATGAATTCCTCATCCTTGGGTTGTGCTCCTTAGCCAAACTTCTCATCCTCTTTCGTGTGTAATCATGTTGACAAATCTCTCGAAAGTTGCCTCCATCGTATAGAAAACCCCACTAAGCTTGAAAGAAAACTAGCCGCAGGTGAAACTACTACGGTTATAGATGGAAGTCGGGCACTACTTCGCCCTTCGATGAGGTTACCTCCCAGAAAGCCAGGAGCCCCAGAGACTCAAGAAAGAAGGGGACAAGAATTCAAACAAAGAATCAGAAGATAGTGCGTATGGCTTTTGGGGAATAAGCCTTTAAAACAAAACTTTTCTTTTGAAAATGCTTCTTTTAAAACTGTTTGAAAATAATAATTTTTTCAAATCTTTTATCTGATCCGGTAACCTTCAGCTCTGATACCACATGTAACACCCCACATTCGTTAGTGTCACTCACAAAGGGAATGCACTAAGTTCTGTGGAGCATTTAGGGTAAAAGATGCAGATAAATTACAAGACAGACAGAAATTAAACAGCGGAAAATAAAACTTTACTTTATTGATAAGATAGTTTGTACAACAATTGTTTTCCAATATCAGAGTATCATCTGTCTTACAAAATAAAGAAGCATAAAAATACATTTATATTCCCCAATGTAGCATAAGACAGCCATAGCAGCGAAAAGGAGAGTCCAAAGCACTTTGTCCAAGAATCTTCAAGCTTGGGAAGAGCAGCGGTCCAATCTAACCTGAGCTGAACTATTCCCTCCTCAACTACCTGGGGGGATCGGAAGAAAAGAAGACGAAAGAAAAGTAGAGTCAGACATAAAGCCTGAGTAAGTCTAGTGACTATTAAGTCTATGGATAAGTAAAAGAGCATGATAAGTATATGCTGGAAATGGGAAAGCACCCTAAATTAAGTTAAGTTATCTCGAACCGAATATACTATCGTACCCCATACTAATCTCTGCACCACCTAACTAGTGTCGCAACTAGTAATGATAACGTGATCCCAATCCCTGTAATTTTTGTTGCCTTCAGGCATACATTTATTGTTTCTGACCTAGATCTAATCTAGGTTTTACGCTATCTTCCGAACGATGCCCTCTAGTCTAGGACACACTACCTAGAGTGGTATATGTTCCTAGACTTTTTCCACGTATGTGTCGTGAATCGTTATCGCTTGTCTAGATGCACATGTCATGTAATGTGCGGCCCGAGTTCCGTGTCAGGGCTACTCTAGAAATACGGAACTCGGTCGGGAGCTTTCAGATATCCGCCGATGTAGATGCTAAGGTCTATTTTTTTTCTAGTGGCTATGGTCCCACTCGACCCCTCCCTCAACTAATAAAAGGCCATCCTTGAAAAATGAGAACTATGCGCAGGCCCCACTATGCCCCACTGTCCTATGACCATCCGCAACCATAACTAGATAGCAAGTATATGGTCTTTTGGAGTTCTCCGCCTTTCTGCTTCACGTATCTCGATTGACTCAAGATGGTAGGTAGAAGACGAGTTACTATCATAGGGCTACCGTCTTCTCGCCGAATCACGCTGGTCCATCGTAGTCTTTAGCTTGCCATATTTTGCAACCAAGGCATACCCTTGGTTCTTCTAATGCAGATCATAACCTCTGTGAGCCCAGGAGGATCATCTGCAGCCTCACAGAGGGATACCAAGAGTACCCTCACGTCCCCTCGAATCCTCGGGCTTCGTAACCCAAATTCGTTGGAGCCTTCTAGAATCAGACGGACGTACGCTCCTTCTCGTGTTCTACTAAGATTTACTACTTAGTTTCTTTCCTTCATCAAGTTGGTTAAGTGTCATTAGTCAATTCAAGTTAACTTAACCCATCCCTTTTGTCATATTATACTGGTTAAGTGTTGCCTCCTTGTGTTAACTTAACCTCACCATCTGTTTAACTAACATGTTACAACGGTTAAGTGTCTCCTTATATAACTTAACCCCACTACTTGTTTAATTAACAGGTTATAATGGTTAAGTGTTGTCCATTCACATTTAACTTTACTACAAGTCAAATTAAACTGGTTAAGTGTCCTTGTTACTTAACTCTAATCATTCATGTTATATTGGTTAAGTATTTCTAACTTACTTAATCCTAAACCACTTGTCAAATCAACTTGTTATCATAGTTAAGAGTTCTAATTTTACTTAACCTCAATCACTTGTCTCACTAACATGTTTCTATGGTTAAGTGTTCTAATTAACTTAACCCCAATCACTTACCTCAGTAACATGTTTCTATGGTTAAGTGTTCTAATTAACTTAACCTCAGTCACTTGTCTCACTAACATGTTTCTATGGTTAAGTGTTCTAATTAACTTAACTTCAATCACTTGTCTCACTAACATGTTTCTATGGTTAAGTGTTCTAATTAACTTAACCTCAATCACTTGTCTCACTAACATGTTTCTATGGTTAAGTGTTCTAATTAACTTAACCTCAATCACTTGTCACACTAACATGTTTCTATGATTAAGTGTTCTAATTAACTTAATCTCACTCTCTTGTCCAGTTTAATCAAGTTAGAATGGTTAAACATTTGCTTAACCTTACCCACTCCCCTAGTCAACATATTAAATTGGTTAAGTGTCCAGATTAACCTAACCCTACCCACCAATTTAGTTAACATGTTGAATTTGGTTAAGTATTAATTAAATTGACTTAACCCTATCAATCCTGACTCAGCCTTAATTTATTTATTAAAGCACCAACCACTCACATTAGACAAATATTGTTGTGGTAACTGGACAGCCGGTCGGTTCCGGGCAGGTTTACACCACAACTCATGTCTAACCTCGGGTCTTTATTGGGCTCAATGCTTAACCACCCACATTGGATAGGTACTGTTGTGATTACTGGACAGCCGGTCGGTTCCGGACAGGTTTACATCACAACTTAATCCAACCTCGGGTTAAGCATATCATATTTTCTAAGTTTACATATTTGTCTCTTTTCGATTTTATATGTAAATGTTTTGTGGCCCATTATCCAAATTCGTTATTCTTGGGTATAATAATTTATACCACTTAAATTTCACAAGTCGTTGGCATGTGTCAAACATGCCAACACATATATTTTAATTAAACCCAGCGTTATTTTCCCCGTTTGTACGTTCGCAATATTATAACATATGTTGGGCTTCAACATTTCAGCCCAACTTAGAAATATAAAAAAAAGAGGCTTAGAACATGATATATTCTAAGTAACATAAAAGGGGTGTGTGAACGCATGAACTTGCAACATAGCGATTTAACTAACATAAATTATGTGGTGCATGAACTTGCAATATAGCGATTTAATTAACATAAATTAGTGGTGCATGAACTTGCAATATAGCGATTTAATTAACATAAATTATGTGGTGCATGAACTTGCAATATAGCGATTTAATTAACATAAATTAGTGGTGCATGAACTTGCAATATAGCGATTTAATTAACATAAATTATGTGGTGCATGAACTTGCAATATGGCGATTTAACTAACATAAATTAGGGGCTTGTGTACTTGCATTATAATAGCATATAATTTTGACATAAATCATAAACCTAAACATGAGTACTGGGTTTCAATCTATTCATGTAAACTTGCATTTAAAATTTGAACCTAACTAAATTAGGTGTCACTTGTATTAGCATATGATTTTTATAACAACATAAGCCTAAAACATATTTTTATTTAGGCATAACACTAAACATAAACTAGTCATTTCCATAAAGTCACTGTATGTTCACAAAGATGCTTACTTTTGTGACTAATACAAAAGTATAGTTTAACTTGAATTATGAGGCCTATTCCAACATAAACATATATGAATCATGTTACCCAAATGGATCCAACTACACTAGAAATTATCATAGGCATATATACACAAAGATCTAAATCATGTAGGCATAACAGTGAATTATGTTTACATAAGTCTCAACTTGGTTGTAACAAAATATGTACAACTTCTTATTAACCACAACATATAAATGTCAATTTCCAACATGAATCGTATACTTGCAAGGGGTGTTACTTTTCATTGCAAATGTACAATTAATCCAATATCATGTTAATTATACTACAACATCCCAAATCGATTTATAATAGAATCAGAACAACATACAATTATGAACTAGCATCGTTACGATTAAAGTACGATTCCACTTTCATTATACACAAATCAAGTCTCAATTTATATTCATATCGGATAGTACTCTACTTACAACGTATGACGAATCTTGTATTTAGGATTCTGAATTCTGAATTTGGTGATGCTATCCTTTGAGGTTGACGTTGTTTTGATTTATTTGTTGTAGTTTTAAGCTTTGAATCAACTCTTAATCGTCTCTTAATTTGACGGCTACTCCTAGTCTCTCTTCAGTAGCATGACGGCTCCTTTTTTTGTGTGAATTAGGTTGTGAGAGCTATGTTGTTTATATAGAGTTGCAAGTTAATTTGAGCCGTCGATGAAGCCAAGGTTAATACAAGCCGTCCGTTCTAAAGAGAAGCCAATTATGTTCACAATTTAAGGGCTGTAAATTACTACTATTTCAAATTATGTCATAATTATTTCTTAATGTACATTATCAACATTTATTATTAAATTTGTATGCACATTAGATACATCCCCCATTTACACATTTATTATTAAATTTGTATGCACATTAGATACATCCCCCCTTTACACATTTATTATTAAATTTGTATGCACATTAGATACATCTCCCCTTTACACATTTATTATTATTTTTGAATCAGCAACTTTAGTGTTAACAGAAATACGGGGTGTTACACCGTCCACCCAGCCTGCAGCCCTCATATCCGCAATATATGATGATCCTACCTGTATATCCCCGAACCTCAAAAGACTAGAATGGAAAATGAGTGGGTGGTTCTGCTGAGGAGCCATAAAATCTATGTACGTCTGCCATGGACGTCGAATAATGTCATCCCGCTCCCTCAAATCAATCTGCGTGCGTGCCTCCATAAGCGCGTTATGCACAACCTGTGCAGAACGAGCAAGATGCATAGCAAGACCCCATCGTCGTAATCTCGGAAAGTATATGTAAGGTGTAGTGATGGCCTCATCAATAAGTCGGGGGTGCATGTTCGCCATGTACTCGTAATTACAAAATGGGAGAATATACCAGAAACCGTACAGCTGCTTGCAGCGCTGTACGGCGTAGAGATCCAAAGCTACATAAAAATAGCCAAATATCGTTGTACCCCAATCGAATGAATGCAGCTGCTCTATGTCTACAAGGCTAGCCAAGAAATCAAGCCTAATAGTCCCCCTGTTGTTGCTAAAAAAGGCGGAACCAAAAAGGTATAATAAAAAGGCCCTGATAATGGGGGTGTGCATAGCCACAGTTGTCTGATGTGCAGTGATATAGGCATATAGAGTAGGTAGGCTAACGGCTCCTGAAGAAACAATATGAGGATATAAACCCGGTAACTGCTCCGAAAAGCTATCAAACTCCTCAAATGATACATCACAGGGAATGGGAAGATGACCTGGACGACCAATCTCGATGCCCGTGAGGACGTAAAAATCCAAAGGAGTAAGCCCTAACTCAAAATCAACAAAGTGAAATGTGTGTGTAGTAGGCCACCATCGCTCACTAATAGCCTCTACAAGGCATCAGTCAACATGAGCAAATCTAGGTAAATCTAAAAAGGCGCCAAATGGTGAATCTAGGAGTCTAACTACTATAGGGTGGGTAATTGCTGAAAAAGTGTCGTACAATGTGACCAACTACCTCGCATAGCAATATGTCGAACCTAAACGTATGTAAACTTGTTGTAAAACATATAATATTAAACAACATTCATGAATAGTAAAAAGGTTGTACGTAACAAAGTTATAAAATTATACCTGAGGCATCGCAACAGCAATAGACACTCGATGTGTAAATGTCGCAGGCAGATCGTGCAATACTCTAAGGCTCTCAGCAGTCACGGTGGCATCTGGTGGGGCACGTACAGGTCTGACAATAGGATCTGTCGGAGGATGACTGACCTGTCTACCAGACTTAACTTTACGTGGTGGCATTTCGTCGTAGAAATTGATTAAAAAAAATTAAAAAGGAGAGAAATTATATTTTTTGAAATGAAAAAATGGGCATTTCCGCCTGATATAGGCGGAAATGTTCAAGCGCTTGTTGAACAACCGTGTTGACTATACGTGGATGTTCAACAAGCGCGCGCTTTGTTTTCTTGTGGAGACGGTTTTAAAAATGACCACGCGCTTGTTGAACAAATGCGTAACTCGCGTTTGTTCAACAAACGTGTGGACTTAAAACTGTTGCGATTCCCGAATTTCCGGAGTGTGGATAATCGAAAAACGAAAATCCACACTCCGGAACAGTTGGAGTTGCTCTAAAAAAAGAAGAAGATGAAGATGAACAGCTCATGTTTACGTACAAAATGTATTAAGCTCAAGAAAATTGGGTCTTTAATTATGAGAAGAAACTTTTACTTGATCGAATATATAATATTTTAACTCGAACTGAACAATCAGATCACCATTATCTCTGCTTTCGCTAAGTACAAGTTGACTTTCATTATACTTTCATTAAGTACAAGCTGACTTTCATTGTGTTTCCTTAAATAAGTAACTAAGATATTATTATGCATTTAAATAAGGCAGATGTTTGTCTTAAAGAATTTTGTAGCTTTTTCAAGTCTAATGACATCATATAAAAATTTTGTTCATAAGGGCAATAGATTAATATTTTGAAATTTGTTTTTTGGTTATTGATGAAGAAATGTTTGTTTTAATCATTGATTCGAATATTGTTTGGCGTTTTTTCCCATTTAGTTACGTTATTTACATTAGATTCAATGAAATAATATTGTTGTGTTTAATTTGTTTTATTCAATTTTTGTTTTTTAAAGTTTCAGTTTTTTAAATTAAGAGATGGTTATTTTGAATTTTGAAATTGTAATTATTATATAATTTGTAATATTGCATTCATCTTCATCTTTTGAATGAAACTACTTCCTTTTTAATCAAACATTTTATAATATAAATAGTTTTAGTAGTGGTTATGAATAGTTCTTGTTTTAATATAGTAGCAGTTTTTGGGTATTAGTTTTATATTATTAGGTGTCAATTTATATCTATGGATATCAAAAATGTCTAATGTAGGCATTCAGGGACGGAGCCAGGATTTCAATGTGACTTGGGCTATGTTAGAGACAAGAAAAAAAAATGCTAAATAGTATCAAAAGTTGCAAAAAGTATTTTTAATTATATATTAATAAAAGCTTACAAAAACATGAGGTATTGACGTACATCTCATGTGCGGCTTAGATAAATACAAAAGTAGATACAATAATTTAGACAAATTGGACTCTATGTTCTTTACGTGAGTTGAAATCACAAACTACCGAATCCAAGTCAATATCTTCAGCAAGTTCTCTTTCAATGTTGATAGATTTTGGAACTTTGGATGAGAAGGAATATCAAGTTCATAATGTTATAGCTGACACTTTAATATATGTATCTCTTGGATTGTGAAATCTAGCGGGTATTACTTCCCTACTAGAGTGCAAATATCATCAACTTTCATTGATCTATAAGCATCTCTTGGATCCAAAGCGGTGCTGAGGATTAATAGTTCCATTGCTGAGGATGTTGTTCCATAGAGCTTGGAGAAGTTCCATTTTTTGGATCCAAAGAGTTATCTCCTTTTAACTTGTAAAACGAAAACAATGTTTTGCTAGATTTTGAGTTTGACATTTACCTAAAAAATTGATTAAACTAGGTAAATTTTCTAAAACTAAAATTAAGCACATCCTTTTGTTTTCTAAAAACAATGCGTGCTCTGAGCATTGTTTTGTAATTACTCTGGGATAGTCGTGAATGCAGACATGGGATTTAAACAATTGGAAATGTATGTGCAATTCACTCTCTAAGATTCATTCACTCCAAGCCATTGGAAGGTAACAATATCAGTACTACTAAATTTTGGGTAAACTGCTACCAAACACCCCAATCATAAAAAGGAAACAAAAGATAAGTTCATCCAAACACCCCTTTCTAAATTTTGGGTAAAATGCTACCAGGGACGGAGGTATTTTGGGTAATTTACTAAAGGGACTCATTAAATAATGCTAATAATCCAAACACCCCTTTCATTTAGAAATTACCTGTATTTCGTTTGAGACTTGAGATGGATTTGAGCAGCGATTGATATTTTATACTGCGTTTTTTCTACATCCGCATGAAACTCCTGTGGGAAGAAAAAAATGAGTAGCGTATGTTGGAATTTCTATATACTTAATGATTGACAAATCATGAAATTCAATATTTGAATAGATGACCCCATATTGATTTAATTGGAAATAAATCAGTGAGAAAGTAAAATGAATTAGCGGAAGCCATACCTGAATCCAGATAATAACAAAGAGAATATTAACCAAATTAAGTCATGGATTTGATTATCAAACTGGTACAAGCTTTATATCTGGATCGATAGTTGCTTCTTTTATCAATTGAATCCACGAGTATTTGTTAAAGAGGATCGATTTGGTTTTTGATCTTCCAAATTGACACAAGTTCATATGTAAATGTATTTCTTCTGAGGGGATAAAGAGAATACCTTGAAAACTTGTATAATTTGGGGACCATAACCCCCAATTTATAATAGTGTAATATTTTTAGTTCGGCTCTTCATCAAACTAAAAATTATTCCAGTCTCTACGCATTCCTTCCATAACAACTGAATATATTTATGCCAATAAATTTGTTACCCTATTAGACCACTTTAATTGGCATTCACACCAAAAAATAGCGTTACACATTGAATTTAAATGTGTGGCCCACATAATTGAAATATTCTAACAATCTCCCCCTGGGCCACATATTTAATAACCTTAAATGTGTTTAACTTTATGAGCTCCAAAATCTAATATTTTTGCCATAAGGTGTTTTCTTGAACAATCTTGTCCATTAACTATGCTAACAAAGGATCAAAGCGGTTTTCGTTATCTTTAATGTAACTAAACCCATCAATCGTCACATATATCAACACAATCAAATGACATATATCAATCATGGATGTGTAGCATGGAAATTACGTGAGATGTGATCATTACATGTCTATTCCCAACTGGTCCAACTTTAGCGAGATCAAAATGTTCAATATTTGAACAACTTAGAATGCAAACAATACTTTATAACTTTATTTCTGATCAGAAAAAGAATTTGATATATATATATATATATATGTAATCGAAGCATAAAGCAATGATTCATACAACAATACCAAATACAAACTCCCCCTGAACCAAAATATCCTTATATAAAAAGTTACACTGATTGAGTTACATGCTCATGAAAGACCATTAGTGGTAATCTTTGGTAAGCGGATCCGCCATAATGGATTTTGTCAAAGTATGCTCTATGAATTATAATATGTTTTGCACTCTTCCCTTATTGGAAAATAATATATGCTTTACTGTCACAATGAACTTTAATTATCTTTCAATTCTTTATTAATAACCCATAGTATTTTATAATTATTTTCCATAGTTGGGTATCTTGTAATTAAACATGAACAATATTTTCATAGTAGTGGAAGCTATAGGTGTTTGCATGACACTTTCCTTATATAGTTCCACTATATATTATCATTACCTTAAGTGGATCATTTGTAGCAATGACGTCCAAAAATTATTCGAATCGTAATTCTTTGTGATCTCCAACCGATTTGATTTTTATCTATGAGCATATAACTTTTTTTTATTTTTCTTTAAAGATACTTCATTATCATTTTGGTTACTAACAGGTGATCCACTTTCAATATCAATAAGATATCGGCCAGGTAATATACACGACACCCATACTTTAGTATGCATTAAAATACGTACTGCACATGCATGAGGAATCACATGCATTTCTTTAGTTTCAAGAATGGTAGAACCTATCTGTTTTGGTAGAAAAAAATCAATTGAATCGCAGTTTACATACCAAACCTTTTAAGCACTTATCTTTCTAATTCTTTTGTAATAATCCGAATATCACCCCATGAACAATAATGGTCTATTTGAATTCCAAATACAAAGGACTAATCCATAAGTTGATTTCTTAAGTAGTTTCATCAATGTCTCCATTGAGAAACATGACTTCAATTTCTATCAGATAGTGCTCAAAAGTACATGATACAATAAGCTCCAATGTGATTCTTAAGAATCATCTACTAAGTTCAAAAGATACATTCATTAAAGAAAACAAAAATTCCTTTCGAGAATAGTGTTTTAATAAAAGTCCCGTATAGAATTCCATATTACCCACTTGATCCCTTTTGGCTTTGAGTAGTTATTCAAAACCATTGATCTTGTTACTTAAGTTCGAGGGAAATTTCAAACTTTATTATCCATATAGATTTATACTATATATACTTTTCTTAAATCCACATTTTTTAGATTAGTACCTTACATGGATTGATGTAGGTACATAGAATTATCTCTACCAATCCATTATTTATCTTTATGGAGAAATACTACATGGTCATCTGAAGTAGCATTTCTTCCCTTTTAGGTGGATTTCCTTAGTGATCTTGCATTTTGAGGTTGTTGAGTCTATTTTCTTGAAACAGTAAACCTTAACTTGGAGAATAATTTCTTTACCATTGTCTTATTATGCTTCCTAATTTACTTCTTGTTAATGAAAGGATACAAACCCTATACATTATTGGAAGATGTAACTATAATTTAATAAAAAAAGCAACGATTCTCTTTAAAAACAACAATGTTTTATACTTAATTGATAATCTGTTTTAAATTGTTTAATTTTAGTTCTTGATTCATTTCTTGCTAGTGAAATGAAAAAAAAAATCATACAATTTATCCAAAGAAGTAACTGTAGTTGAATCAGAGATGATTCTCTTTAAAGACAATGATTATACTTTATTTCTCCCCCAAATTCAACACCCTCAAGAGGTTATTGCATTTCCCATTGTTGAACTTTTCTTTAGTGTGGGTTCATAAAATATACCTTTAAAGTCGCTTAGAATATCAACAAAGTATTTTCCACCTTTTTGTTACCTCAATCTTGAATTCCTTAATTAGCTGAAATATATAATTATATCAGTCATCAAAACAAAATGTGAGATATCATTACAAAACTAGCAGACATAACTAATATATCAGACATTAGGAGCTTTAATTACATAAATGTTTGAATTTATCCATAAATCCACGTTATTATTTCTTAATGAACAATAATAACATATTTTGTTCATATTAGGAATATAAAACCGAAATTTGTCTAAATGACAACATAAAATAAATCCAGACAATTCAACTGAAATCTCAATAATTACTTAAAGAAATATCTAATGTACTTTTCCTTATATGTCTGCATATTTTATTTAAAAAAATAACTATAAATACATCTGTATGTTATTTGTTTTCTTCTAGATTCTTAGCGACTTCATTATCTTCATTTATACATTTATTTACAATGTATGTCAAATGAGTACTTCCAACTTTATCATGCTTCATATTTCTGTTTTTTTTTACCATAAATCAAAATAAACGCAATAAGGGAACACTTTATTCTTAAATTATTATTTTACAATAATAATATTCTTAAAATAGCTATTGCACCAAAAATTAATAATAATTTGAGTGCTTTTGACTTTTGAAGCAAGATTTTTTTCTATATAGTACTCATTTATGTTTCTTTTACTTTGACTTTATGGAATCAAGCACCACAAATTATGCTTGTTTCCCCTTATTGTTTCCATAAAGCGCTTTCCACTCTCAGTAGATAACTTATCAAAATTAGTTATCCTTATATAGCACATCATTGAAAAATTTATACAATACTTCACCATATAATCCTTTTACTCTTGCTGTTTGAGTTATACCATCTTTCAATATTCTTTTTTAATATCGAAAGAACATTTAACTGTAATAGGGTTGAATAAGACCCCATTAATTGCAAGAGCTAGATCTATGAATTCAAGGGAATACAGCTATCATCTTACTATTCCTTATATATAGTCTCATACAAGATGAGAATGCACTTAAAATTTGCAGATACTTTAGCCAAATTGGTTGAAAATTAAACAAAAACAAAGCTTGACCTTGTATGCTCATAGCCGAATTTAGCCTTAGTAAATTCAAATAATTGGTTAGTCTCTTATCAAGATACCTAGTACACATTGATATCAAGTCTTTGGACAGTAATATCAAAGTGGTATTCTTGTTGTAATAATCAAACACTGACAATAAACTCAAGTCAAATAACAACCTTCCTTTGGGCCGATTAATTATTCACTCGAAAAAAACTTTATAATTGTCACGTGTTTATCATCACACATGTGTAAGTGATACAGCCAAATATTAGCCTTCCTTCGGACCGACTAATACTCGCATGAATAACTACACACAAATATCAAACTTTTCTTTAAACAGCCAAAACAACAGAGGTCACTTTGGTGACATGTTTATTCCAATCAGATCAATACGAATGTAAGATGTTTACAGTTATAAAGAGATACCAAAATTATATTTGAATTTATTTCTTAATGTTTGCACAGTACGCCTTAAATGCTATAAAACACTCAAAAAAAATGTTTTATGCCCATGTAAGAGTTAAAAATTTCAAAGAAAAACTCTTATTGTAGCATTAACCATAGCTATTTTAATCTTTTTCTTTAGGTATGTGGCTATATTCATGTCATAAATTAATGCCAGAATTAATACCACATAAAAATTACATTTAAATGACACAGCAAATGTTGTGCTAAATAACATCCATGAACATAATAGTAGCAATGATGTATATCTACATAGTATAGCAACATAAAATGCTACTATGTAAATTTTCCTTTGGTTTATTATTGGAATACTTAGTTAAGCCATAAATGATGCAGTTTAAATAATCATGCAAACTATTGCTCCTTTTATTTTATGCTGACTAAAACATGAAAGTGCGACATATATTTCACATGCACCATACATATAAAATATACGTATCTATTAAAATTAAATGCATTAAATTAAAGAAAATGCCTTTTCTTATTCATAACAGAAACAAGCTGAATTATTTAAATTCCATAACTGAAGCATTTAATGCATTTATGATATTACCATAACAACCACAATTAATGCATTTATAAGAAAAAATAAATGCAATTGACTATGTAACCAAAAAATGTGAATCAGTATTATAGCAAATTGGTTTAATTACAAATATATATAAAACAATCAAACAAAATCATTTCATCTCAAATCTAGGCATGCATACATATCTCAAAAGGAGCATACTTAATTCAAATTTTCTAAAATATGCCAAATACCATATATAAAATTGTATGTCCAAATGAATTAAATCAAATTGCCAAATTCGTATTTCATTGTATAAATGGTTCTAGATTATTCAAACAATTCTACACCATCAATAAACATTAAAGGAAAACAACTGTACATACATATCCAAAAATTTCGTTCATATTGAAATCCATAAGTAATTCAGAATGATATGCATTAACTTTTGATGTTATGACTAACAAAAGGTTGTTTTCCTAATTTAGAGCGATTCGGATTATTTTCTAAAAATTACCAACTCCAAAAATTTAATCACTTAGATCTATCTTTCGAAACCAAAAGAGTTTCATAAGTCAGCCTTTAATTTTCAATGCAAAAAAAAGGTACCAAATCAAAATCCAATTCTCCACAAAAAAAGAAGTAATTCCAATGAAATCAATAATGGGCGGCTTTGATACCACTTATTAGAATTTGTATATACTTAATGATTGACAAATCATGAAATTCCATATTTGAATAGATGTCCTCATATTGATTTAATTGAGAATAAATCAAAGAGAAAGTAAAATGAATTAGCGAAAGCCATACCTGAATCCAGATGTTTACAGAGAGAAGATTAAACAAATTAAGTCATGGATTTGATTATCAAACCTAATACAAGCTTTATATCTGAATCGATAGTTACTTCTTTTATTAATTGAATCCATGAGTATTTGTTAAAGAGGATCGATTTGGTTTTGGATCTTCCAAATTGACATAAGTTCAGATGTAAATGTATTTCTTCTGAGGGGATAAAGAGAATACCTTGAAAACTTGTATAATTTGGGGACCATAACCTCCAATTCATAATAGTGTAATATTTTCAGTTCGGCCCTTCATCAAACTAAAAATTATTTCGGTCTCTATGCAGTCCTTCCATAACAGCTAAATATATTTATGCCAATAAATTTGTTACCCTATTAGACCACTTTAATTGGCATTCACACCAAAAAATAGCGTTACACATTGAATTTAAATGAGTAGCGTATTCTTGTATTTCAGCTTACTAGGGGTATGCCTTTGCGACTATTGGGTTGTGACTAATTGCTTTTTTTAAAGAAACTGGACCCGGCTGTAGCCCTGGGTGTAAGATACCTACCTCCGTCCCTATAGGCATCAGTTTTGAATATTTGTTTTGTTGATCATTTGGTCTATAAAATTTCTTTTGCAGTAGTGGCAATAGTCCAATATTTCAATACATTCATTATCTAGTGGGTCTTTGCATTCAAATATTGTTGTGCATAGTAAACGTTATTTGAAAGATATGATGAAGGGATGTTCTACATTATCCAATTCGATTTTATTACTTTTTGTTTTAGAAGAGCTAATGATTTTAGAGAATTTTTAATGGCATAGAAAAATTCAAAAGGGATATTGTTAGATCAAAATTTGGACCTAACACCCAAATTGTTCTGATTCTTATGGAGTATTAACTGAAGAATGAAGAAAAAGCAGAAAACACACAGAATTTATAGTGGTTCGGCGTTAACGAGCCTATGTCCACTTTATATGTTATCGATTATACTTTGAATGCTAATACAATCAATGATTTCTCTCTAGCTCACTTTTACAATTGTGATTTCCCTCAGTAATCTAGTAATGAAACTGATAAGAAATGGTAGTATGACAATAATGGCGGAATCAGTACTCAATATTGCCAAAAGGAACCCAAAAAATGCCAAACTCTAGGCTATTTATAGCTGATTTTGTCAGGCGGGTCGTGGTCACACGCGGCACGAATCCCGAGGACATCGGATCGTATCGTAGCCGATGAAGAAATAGTCAAATTAGCCGTTGTGGACAGGTGTCGCGATCCCCTTGAAAATCGGATCGAGCAAATGGGGAGAATCAGTCAAAATGACAGTTGGGGACACGTGTCGCTGGATCCGTGCATCTCGGATCGCCGAAGACTAGCTCGTGCTTGAACGGATCAGAGGCTTCGCCGTGCATCAGGGGATCGGATCGGTCTATACTGGGTAGTAGTGTATGTACGGATCGAGTCGGATAGAGGTGGTTGTTTCGCTGATGCAATGGGGGCGATCCGATGAGGTGCGATCCTCTGAGGGGCGATCCTCTGGTGCGATCCGTTCCTTCATGTACTTAGGGAACGTAGTTTCATACTTTCTTCTTGTGAGTGAACCTGGGTGGCTTGGTCAAAAAGCTAGCCAACACTTTGCCCCCTCGAAGTATGTTTTATCGATGATGAAACATGCTTCGAAACTATAAAAACGTCTTTTCATAAAAAGATATAAACCAGTGAACAATTCCTTTTCTGGGATCTTTCAGAGTCTCCATCATCGAATCTGTCAGTCGTTTATCGATTCGGATCGCATGCGCGAGTCGCGGTCCGTTAGTGAGTCATTCGCCTCGTTCTTTGATGAGCACTTGGGCCTCTTCACGGAACGGAACGAGGTGGGCTTCTCTTTGAGACGTGGTGGGCTTTTGGTTCGCGGCCCGTCTATTTTCGTGGATCGAATAAGACAAAAAAGGGGAGACAAACTGTCGCCCTTTTGCCTATATAAGTCGACCCTCCTCTCCATTTTCTTCCTTCTTCTTGCTTTTGTATCGTACCGCCAGCTCCACCGAGGAAAAACCTTAGTTTCGATTTCCGAATTTTTGCTCGATTTCGAACTTTAAAAAGGTAACTAGACGATTTCTCTTGAGTTTCTACCGTGTTCGCACTAGTTTAGAGAGTATGGATAGCGGGATTTTATAGGATTTGGTGAGAGTGGACGTGAGCGTGCCTGGTGCGAAGAGGAGGGTTGAGGAAGGAGAAGGAAGGGATGACCATATCGGTTCGTGGGCGAGGTCTGAGTTCGGAGTGGTGGCGAGACGAGGGGAGAGGGTACTGAACTGGAAAGTTGATTTGGGTAGCGGATCGTATCGCGGAAATGCCAAGGCTATGATTCGTGTGAGTGTCGGATCGCGGAGATACCAGAGCTTCGGATCGTGGAAGATGGGGGCGATGCAGATCGCCAAGAAGCCATCGCGATCCGTTCAGGATGAGTTGGTGCGCCTCACGGTTCGAAGCTTTTCCGTAACCTAATACCCTTCCGCGTATCGAGTCCTTCTCCGCGATCCGTCCACATGTGGCGATACGAACCTGTCTTGCGATTCGACTGCTGACTAAATAACATGATGCGACTTTAACAAATCGATGAACAGTTAGGTTAGAGCCCTTGATACGAACTTTCCAGATCGAACAAATTCATAATCTATCAATCGAACGATGACCAATGTCTGGATGATTTTATTGACCCTTGTACTTTTCTTTAATGCATGCACAAGCACACACACCGGCACCTGCACACATGCGGGACGGGTAGTTTTAATCTCATTTTTCATGTTTTCTCGCCTAACAGTAATGTCGGATAATCAATCCTCTTCAAGATCCGTTACAGAAACGGAGTCCGAGGTTCCTGAGCAATACAACCCCGAGGTCCCTCCAATTAACCCAGGAGGTGAAGATTCTGGATCTGAATACGAGGCAATGGAATCGGATCCGTCTGAAAGTACTTCATCTAGTGAAGAGTCTGAGATAGACAGGCGAGCTCCCGACGAGATTCCTGGCGCGCTCGGGATAGAGAAAATTTCTGATTCTTTAGCATCTAAACTCGATGATATAAAGCTTAAAAGAATTTGCCTGAGACATGGGATCCCTTGGGATGATGTGAGGACGTCCGTTAGCGAAGATAGACCCCACTTAGCTCCGAAAGGGTATATGGCAGTCAGCCGAACCATGTGCTTGGTAGGAGCTATTCCTCCGTTTCCTCCAATCGTCATCGAGACCTTAAAACGACTGGGTATCGCTCCAATGCAGCTTCATCCTAACGCCTACGCATCTCTATACACCCTATATATTGCATACGCGGAGATCCTATATACCGAAATCACATTTAGAGATTTAACATTCTTCTTTCTTTTCAAGCATCGCTCCTCGGCAACCCCAAATTTCTCTTTCTTTGAATCGGTGGCGAATAAGAAGGTTCTGTATGACGGATACAACAATATAGGGGATCCCAAGTCTGATTGGTTCTATATAAAGAAACAGGCCGGGTGCTCAAGAAGATGGCTTAAATCAAGTAAACTTTAATCTTTTGATTGAATATCTTGTTCAAGAAGCCGAAGCATTAACATTCTCCCCCCTTTTCCTTTGTTTTAAACAGATCACGTCTTCCCGAAGACGGAAGGCCCATTATACAATAATCGATTGTCTATTCTTCTACAAAGCAGATCCGACTTTCTAAGGATCAAGAAGTGCATCACTGACGAGAATCTTCATAAGCATCGTCTCCTGGATATAAGATTTGGACTTGGCGCTGGCGGCAAACCCTATAGATACGTGCCCCCAACGGAGGGAGAGGGAACATCGCAGGCAGTAGAAACAACTAAATTTCGCAAGAGTCCTTCCCCGATAATCGTCCAAGATGATGAGGACCTGAAAATATACAGAGGGGATGAGGCCCGTGGTGACAAGTCCAAGAAAATCCCAGTTTCTCCGGGGGGCTTCCCCTCCAGGACTTCTCCTCCGATCGAACCCGCTGCTCCCGATGATTTGACAGAAGAACAGCTATTCAAAGAGCTGAGCAAAATTCCTCTGCCCGACGATGTATACACAGAGAGGGACTTTGAAGGGGAGCCATTCTTCCCTGCTTCTGAGGAGACCATCGCTCCAACTAGAGAACAAGAAACTACTCAGATGAGCCTGTCTTCAGGCCCGGGTCTGTTAGGGGGAATTATATGGGATGCACAAATCACACACACTGCCTGACCCCGCACCCTTACATCATCAGTATTCAAAGTTTTAATATGCTCTTTTCTCTTTTGCAGGAAAGATGTCTCGCAGGCGATCTTATCCTTATCATTCTCTTCGTGAGGGAACACCCAGTCTTCATCCGAGTACCGAGCGCTCTCGCGGCCCTTCTCACAAGCCGACTTCCTCGCAACCCCGGTCTCCACCGAAATCGACATCTGGCAAGCTTCCCAGTTATCCGGTAGTTCCTGTAGGGGGAAAACAACTTCCTAAAGAGCTAACTCCTCCGAAGAGTGCACCCTCTCACAACAGGCCGTCGAAAAGACATCACGAGTCTAAGGATAAAAGCAAGGATCCAATCAAAGATGCTGAAAAGGAGAGGAGTGACATCGTCCCTTCCAGCCAGCCAGAGTTGGCTGCTCCCGGGTCACGGGATTACATCCATGGTCCCGAGATTCAAGGTAGGCTGGAAAAGTTGCGGGAACAATTCCCAAACATCTTCTTCGAAAGGATGACGTTTGTTCCAGCCTTGGAGCCAATTCCTAAGAACTGGGATAATGAAGTTGTCGGGCACATTCGCCATGTAGCCAGACAGTATGAGATGATGAAGAAACATGCGGTTAATCTTTCAGAAGTCATTCGAACGCTCGAAATGGAAGCACATAGATCTAAGACGAAACTTGATAACAACGAAAGGGCTAGGACAAAGATGGAGAAGGACTTGGAAGATGCTCAATCCCAACACACCTTAGCGCGGAGAGATGCTGAAAATTATAAGATCGAATTGGAGAATGCTAAGAAGCGCTTTCATTCGGAACTTGACTCCAATAGCCAAGAGAAGATGGCTTTAAAGAAGGAGGTAGAAGATCTAAAAATGGCCAACATTGAGTTGAAGACAGCACAAGGCCATTTTGAAGCTGAGAGAGCTGCTTGGGAGGCAGAAAAAGCAAGTTTGAAAGAAAGCTTAGCTTTGGCTGAAGCGGAAAAGGTGATTCTAAATGATCAAGTCGCGGATGCGGAGAGACGCGCGGCTCTTGCCAAAAAGAATGTTGAGAGTGCCATTGAAATGGCTACTGCTTCTAACAACAAGCTCCTCGAGAGAGAAAAAGATATCGAGGGGTTTGAAGAGATGATTTTTGACTTCCTGGGCCAAGTCCTCAAAACCCGCAACATCTCGTGGATCCCGGACTACCACGTTACTTTAGCCAATTTATGAGATGCCATCGTTGAGGGTGAGAAGCAGAGATTGGGAGTCGAAGAAATCGACGAAGATGAGCTTATAAAGACCATCCTCAGGGATAACGAGCCTGAGGATCTGGCAGAAGGTCGTCGTCTGATTCAAGCGGAAATGGAAAAGGAGAGGGCCCTGGCTAAGGGCAAAAGCAAGGCTGACGAAGGTTCGAGTTCAGCCTTGGAGCCCAAGACCTCCGGAGTTGAGGAATACCATCCCGATGATCCATTAATCCCTTTGGGCCTAACTCCTGTGGTTGTTGGAGCTCCTGCAGCTACCCAAGATGAAGGATCTGCGGAAGGTATCTCCTTTCTTTTTACAATTTGTCAAAGCAATTGTGAATTGTCGTCGCCTGGTAGAGCAACCAATTGAATTAGTAACATGTGTTCCTCGTAATACAGGTGGCGAGCCCGTCGACGAGGATGTTGAGCAAAGGAAAGAGGCGGAGAAGGTTGTTGTCTCGTCGAGTGCCGGTGTTGATATACCGAAGCAGGCTGAGGGTACAACAGTAGAGAAGGGCGTCTTGGCATCCAGTGCTGATGCTCCCAAGGATGATGAAACCATCGAGGCCTTGAAAGATATGGATGGGCGCCATGTGGAGGACGAGTAAGATGTTATTAGCGCCAAAGAAACCGAAGACGATGACGACGAAACTTTGGCCAACAGGAAAGCTAGGCAGGAAAAGGAGATGGCTCTGAAGAAGGTGGGACAAGAGCCTCTGAACATAGTCCCTATCGTGGAACTTGATCCCAAAACTGGGATGATTTTGAAAATCCAGCCAAAATCCATCAGCAGACAGCTTCATTTTGCGAATCCTGATGATTTCCCAGCTTCCCTTACTGATAAAAGGAAGAGAAAGGAGGCGGAAGAGGAATCTTCTGAAGAGTCGGATGTTCCTCTCATAGACAAAAGGAAGAGAAAGAAAGGAGATCAATCTGACGCTGACAAGGCGAAGCTGGAGAAACAGAAGCAGAAGAAGAGGTCAAAGCGTAAATAGGATATCGTCGCTGGTTTATATTTTGTCTTTAGGTTTCCCACTGGCCAGGCAATGTATTTATGAGACTGGCCCTCACTTTTGTTTTCTAGGTTATTTTTCACTTTGTAGGCTTGCAGTATAAAAATGAAAGTTCATCTCTTTTTGCATCATTGTGTACCTGTATTCAAATAAACTTTTCATGCTTAGTCATAGATCATCTGACTGTAACTACAAATCAGTCAAACAATCGAAAAGAAAAATTTAAAAGTTTTCGTGCTGCATTGCTGCATTAAAGTTAAGCGCTACATTAACGATTGATTAGCATTATTCGCATGTTGCCCCCTATTTCTGAATATGGGGGACTTAGAGAATTTAGCAAGATAATTGTCGTTATGGTGCTGAGTCTCTGGCACCTTTCTCAGTGCTTAACCATGGACTCCTTTGTACTCTCCTGGCGGCCGCCAAGGTTAGAGTCTGAATTCAGTAGTTCAGTCGGTCCCCGTTCTTTCAGCGGGGAAGGAGTTCTTTCTCTGCGCTCAATCAGAGATGCTTTTATACTCTCTCTCTCTCTCTGGAGAGTTAGAATTTGAGTTCAGCAATTCAATCGTTCCCCGATCCTTCAGCGGGGAAGGAGCTCTTTCTCAGCGCTCAGTCGGAGACGCTTTTATACTCTCTCTCTCTGGAGAGTTAGAGTTCGAGCTCAGCACTTCAATCGCTCCCCGATCCTTCAGCGGGGAAGGAGCCCTTTCTCAGCGCTCAATCGGAGACGCTTTTATACTCTCCTGGCGGTCGCCGAGGTTAGAGTTCCGTTAAGGCGGTTCCGATCATGGTACACCACCATGACTTACGGACATCGGCGCCATGTCCGTTATGCTCTCTCTCGGCTCTGGAGAGTTAGAGCGCTATCAACGATATGATTTTCTTTATTGCCTCCTCAGAATTTTGACTAGCGATTACATTCTATTCTGATGGAAGGCATCTATAATTATTCGCTTCTGGGATCGTTGCATAATTCACAGCAATTTTCATAAAAATAGAAAGACAGATAAATAATGCAATAAAGGTAAACGACACACAATATTTTTATAGTGGTTCGGTCGAATCATGACCTACGTCCACTTTATAATTTTTTTCTTTAAGGAATCAGACTATTCTAGGCAAGTCGTGCCTTGTACATGGTTCTCAACAAAGCAAAAGAACATATTTGAAATTTTTATGTTAAGTATGGCCGTAAATGTTGGGAATTCCACACTCTGGGGATTTCCTTTCCATCTACGGTTGCCATCTTGAAGGTTCCATTATCAAGCTTGCTCAGAATGGAGTAAGGTCCTTCCCATTTCACACCCATATGAGTTGGGGGTGGAAAGACACGTTTCAGAACCAAGTCTCCGGGTTCCAAGGTTCGGGCTCGAACCTTTTTGTTGTAGTACCGAGCGACCTGTTGTTTGCATCTCAAGGCACGCAGGTCTGCTTCATCCCTCTTTTCTTCGATCATATCCAGGGACTCAAGGAGCAATTCGTTATTAATCATCGGATCGTAATAAGTCACTCGGTGAGAAGGTACCTTTATCTCAACCGGGATGACTGCTTCCGTTCCAAAAGCAAGGGAGAAGGGGGTATGTCCTGTTGCCGATTTATACGTTGTCCTGTAGGCCTATAGTGCCAAGGGCAATTCATCAGCCCACATGGCTCTGGCCCGCTTCAGTCTTCTTTTCAGAATGGACTTAATCACTTTATTCACCGCTTCAACTTGTCCGTTCGATTGCGGGTGTGCCACAGAGGTGTCCCGTTTCTCAATGTGATATTTCTGGCAGAAGTTTCTGAATTCAGTGCTATCGAACTGAGTTCCGTTATCCGTTATCACAATCTTTGGAATCCCAAAGCGACAGATGATGTTTCTAACGATAAAATTGATCACTCGTTTGGTTGTGATTGTAGTTAGTGGTTCAGCCTCGACCCACTTAGTGAAATAATCTACGGCTACAATAGCGAACTTTGCTCCGCCCCTAGCAATGGGGAGACTTCCGATGATATCAATTCCCCACATAGCGAAAGGCCATGGGCTCGTCATTGTTTTTAACTGATTAGGAGGTGCTCTAGGTATTTTTGAAAATCTCTGGCACGCATCACACCGTCGTGCGTATTTTGCCGCATCCTTGTTTATGGTAGGCCAAAAATAACCATGCCGCAACACCTTTTTTGCCAATGTTTGCCCTCCAGTGTGATCGCCGCATTCGCCTTCGTGTACCTCCTGCAGCACACGCTTGATGTCATCATGGGCTATACACCGAAGAAGGGGCATCGAAAATCCTTGTCTGTAAAGAACTCCGCCTTGCAGAAAGTATCGGGCAGCTTTACGAATTACTTTACGCCTCTCGCTTTTCTTGGTCGGAAGCGCTCCATTCATCAAGAAATTCTTTAGAGGGGTCATCCACGACTCCCTTTCTGGTTCCGTCTCTAGTATTGGATCGATTTCCATCTGATCTATACTAGGGGACCGAAGTACTTCAACGGGGGCTAGCCCGGTCTCTTCAGGATCGTCGGAACTAGCCATCTTTGCCAACTTATCCGCCTGCTGATTCTCTGACCGCGGAATGTGAGATATGCTGTAGTGATCAAAGTCATTCAGCAACTCCTTCACTTTCTTCAAGTATAAAATCAATCTTGCACTTTTGGCTTGGAATTTTCCAGTAACCTGGTTCACAACTAACTTGGAGTCGCAAAAGATGTTCAGCTTTGTGACCTCTAACTCCTTTGTGATCCTTAATCCGGCTATCAGGGCTTCATATTCGGAGTCGTTATTAGTGGCGTGAAACTCCATCCGGATAGCATAGGATATCAATCGTTTCTCGGGAGTTTCAAGCACTATTCCAGCGCCGGATCTTTCGTCATTTCTAGTGCCATCAGTATACAATCTCCAAGCATTGGGATCGAGAAGTAATTTTGAGGGATCAACTTCTTCGTTTGCTATATCCTCCTCCGGGACGGTAAACTCTGCTATGAAGTCGGCTATCATTTGCCCCCGAATTGACCGTCTGGGCTGAAAGTTCAGATCAAATTGACTTAACTCAATGTTCCATTTGAGTAATCTTCCAGACGCCTCTGGTCTCTGTAGAACTTGCTTGAGTGGATGATCGGTGTATACGGTAATGGGATGCGCCTGAAAATAATGTCGAAGCTTTCTAGAGGCGATCAGTAAACTATACGCCAACTTTTCTATCCTTGGATAATTACGCTCTGCTGCCGTCCATTTTTTGCTCACGTAATACACAGGTCTTTGGACCTTATCTTCTTCTCTTACCAACGCTGAGCTGATCACGTGGGAGGACACTGCCAAGTACACGAATAAGTCCTCGTGATCCATCGGCTTAGATAATATCAGAGGTTTTTCCAGGTGCCTCAGTAAGTTCTGAAATGCTTCTACGTAGTCAGGCGTCCATTTGAAGTGGCGTTTTCCCCGCTTGATTAATTCGAAGAATGGGATGCATTTGTCCGTAGCCCTGGAGATAAACCTGCTTAGTGCGGCTACTTTTCCTGCAAGGCTTTGCACATCCTTAATTTGCCTATGTTCCTGAATATCTCTGATTGCCGCGATCTGGTCTGGATTAATCTCAATCCCACGAGAACTGACGATGAACCCCAAGAATTTTCCGGAGGCGACACCGAATGAACATTTTGTTGGGTTGAGTTTCATCCCGTACTTTCGAAGAATGCCGAACATCTCTTCCAAGTCCGTAGTGTGATGGGAGGGTTGCTTGGACTTAACCAACATGTCGTCGACGTATACTTCCATCGTTTTCCCAATCTGGTTATAGAACATTCTGTTGACTAACCGTTGATATATAGCGCCTGCGTTCTTCAAGCCAAAGGGCATCACTACATAGCAATATAATCCCAGATCCGTGATAAAACTAGTGTGTTCTTGATATGGAACATGCATTGGAATCTGGTTATATCCTGAATAAGCATCCATAAATGAGAGAAGTTCATGACCCGCCGTCGAGTCCACCAATTGGTCGATCCGGGGTAACGGAAAACTGTCTTTTGGGCAGGCTTTGTTCAAATCCGAGAAATCAATACACGTTTGCCACTTCCCGTTGGCCTTCTTTACCAGGACTGGGTTTGAAATCCAGTTTGGGTATATCGAGTCTTTGATAAATCCATTACTTTTTAGCTTTCCAACTTCTTCTTTCAAGGCAGCGGACCTCTCTGGGCCCAGCATTCGCCTTTTTTGTTTTACCGGAGGATGTTTAGGGTTAATGCTTAATGAATGGCTCATGATTGATGGAGATATCCCGCACATGTCTGCGTGGGTCCAAGCAAATACATCCAAGTTATTTTTTAAGAAATTCGTCAGTTCTTTAGTGAGATTCGGATTTAACTGGGATCCAATCTTAAGGACCTTCTCTGGGTCACTGTCATCGATCGGTACATCCACAGTTGTCTCGTTGGGAGTTGCCATTCTGCCCCTAGGTTCTTTGTCCTCTCTGGGATCTATATCCTCAGGCAACTCTCTGGGCGACTCTCCTACGGTTATCCTCTTTAGTTGCTATAAGGTCTCCGCCCTTGTAGGGGGAGAAGCGCCCTTAGTTTCTATGTCCCCTCCATTGCGGAGTAACTTTAGCTCGGCAACATAACATGCTCGTGCGGCAACCTGATCTCCTCTGACAATACCAACGCCAGCTTCCGTGGGGAATTTCAATAATAAGCACCAGGGGGCTATACAGGCTCTAAACTTTGCGAGGGCCGGTCGGCCCAGGAAGGCATTGTTGGGTGATTCAACATCCAAAACCATGAAGGGAAGGATTCTCACTCTCTGGCGTTCTCCTTCCCCAAGTGTAATTGGTAACTCTACATAACCCATTGGAGCGGTGGATGCTCCGTTAAATCCACGGATCCATCCCTGACAGGGCTTCAAGTCTTTTATTTCGAGGTTCATCTGATCGAATGTCCTTTTGAAAAGAATATTGACGGAACTCCCGTTATCCACCAAAACCTTATGAACAGTGGCTGGTCCAATAGGTACTGTGATTACAAATGGATCTTCAGTTGGAGCATGGACTCCAATGCTTTCTCGTTCACGAAAAACGACATCGTCGGACATCATCTTTTGTTGCTTTACTGGGATATTGTCCTCGGGGTTGCTACACTACCCTACCTCGAGGTGTTGCTTGGCTGCATTGACATACTGATCCAATGCCTTGGAACTATGTCCGGTGAGATAAAGACCTCCGATTACGGTGTTGATAACGAGGTCTTTTCCCTTTTGCTGGGCAGTTGGCCTGGCAGCAAGTTGATTCTGGTTCTGATTTGGGGCCTGTACGGCTTGCCCCATATCCTTGGGCGTTACTCTGTATTCGTCTAATTTTCCTTCTCGAAGAAGCCTCTCGACTACATCTCTTAGGTGACGGCATTCATTTGTTGAATGGCCATGAATCTGATGAAAAAGACAAAACTTCCCCGTTTCGCGTTCTTTCTCCGTCGACTCTCTGGGAGGTGGCCTCTTATTTTGGAGGACGTTGTACGAATCCATGAAGATATTTTCCAAAGTATCATTTATTGGCGTATAACTCTCAAAGGCCCTGGGACGAGTCCTTCTCTGGGAGTCGTTCCCTCGATTACTCTTCCGGTTGTTGCCATTACTGTTATTATCATTGTTCGCTGACTGACGACCACCCTGATTCCGATTTCCGACATTAACTTCGACCTTCCCCGAGCTGTCTCCTGTCTGCTTAATGGCGACATTGCTCTGGATTTCCTCCTTATCGGCCGTTTTTGCCTTTCGGTTAGCATATACTTCTTCCTGGCATAAATGTACGTTAGCTTTTTCGTAGAATAGCTCTCTAGTATGGGGTGGCTTGCCGGCCAGGTATCTCCCAAATTCAGCGTCTTTATCTACTCCATCAATCAGAGCTGCGACAACGGTTGGCTCATGAGGATCTTTAACTTCAGTAGCGGCCAGGTTGAAACGGTCTAGGTACACCCTCAAACTCTCGCCTGGTCGTTGCTTGACAAGGAACAAGTCAATCACACTCTTTGTCTTTTGTGCGTAGATACGGAACTGTTCCACGAACCTTTCACTCAACTCCCTGAAGCTGGAAATTTATCTTGCTGGTAAACGAGTGAACCATAACAATGCTACATCCTCCAAGAATATGGGAAATGCTTTGCACTTGACAGCGTCAGAAGCTGCGGCAGCGGTCATTGACCAAGAATATCTCATCAGATGCTGGACGGGATCAGATCTACCCGCGTAACGGTTCATCTGTGGCATGTTGAAACGCCTCGAGAAAGTCGCGTCTAAAATATCATCAGTGAAAGGGGTATGACCGCGGTCAATTCCCCAATCTTCATTCCGTTGTCCACGGCTATCTGCCAGGATTTGATGGATCATAGCTGCAACATTTGCACTGGTCAGCGGAGGTTCGGGGTCAGTGCTTCTTGCTCGACGGGGTTCTCTAATCTCTCTTCCGGGAGCAATCACAAAATCTGGGGCTCGGATTGGGCTTCGTTGTCCACTGTTACCATGAGCATTTGCGCGGCGACGGGGCTGAGGTAGTCTGTTCTGTACAGGACTGTCCACACCTCGAGCTCTGGGAGTTGCGGCGTGATCGTTTACATTACGGTTTGAGGGCCCCGCATCCAGTGCTTCTTCTTCCCGTAATGGCAGGGTTCCAAATCGAAGCTGCTATATGTTCTCGGGTCTCTCGTATGGTCGCCGCGGAGGTCTCGGCGATTCCTCTGACGAATAAGAATATTCCGGGGTGAGCGGATGAGCTGGTGGCATCCTTTGCCTTACGAGTTCATTAAGCCTTCTATCCATAGCAGTCAAATTTTGTCGTAGGACGGAGCTTTCCTGCCTTTGAGCAGCCAATTCATCAAACAATCTTTCCCACATTTCAGAAAAGCGAGAGAGATCCCCCTCAGTAACGGGAGCAGAAGGGTCATAGTGATCATCGTCGCTTTCTCTTATGCGCAAAGAGCTTGAGCCAGGTCGAGCGGAGGGGCCAGGACGGTAGGAGCGAGCCATAGGCTCCTTTCCAGGTCGAGTTGTAGTCCGATCATCAATTCGGATCGCTGTGGATCGAGGATGGTGGCTCGCAGCGCCCCCTGGGATCGGTTCGTGGTCACGGTACGTGGAGGATTCGAGGCGTTATCTCGGGATCGAGTAACAACCCCTTCAGCAGTCCGGATCGCCTCGTTCTCATCGACTTGGAGCGTGGCATCTTCATCGGATCAGTTCGCCCCCGGCGCTCCGCGATCCAAAGTTCCCTCATTGCCTAGCTCGTGCACACTTTCTTCAACTGCTTCATTCGCGGTTTCATTGGTTCGTGAAGCGCGTACTTCCTTAGATCTCTTTCCAGCCATGATATCAGACGTCGTTGGAATCTTCAAAGAACTGAATAGTGAAGTTTTGGGACCGTTTTCTCAGTGAAAGCACCAAAATGTTAGATCAAAATTTGGACCTAACACCCAAATTGTTCTGATTCTTATGGAGTATTAACTGAAGAATGAAGAAAAAGCAGAAAACACACAGAATTTATAGTGGTTCGGCGTTAACGAGCCTACGTCCACTTTATATGTTATCGATTATACTTTGAATGCTAATACAATCAATGATTTCTCTCTAGCTCACTTTTACAATTGTGATTTCCCTCAGTAATCTAGTAATGAAACTGATAAGAAATGGTAGTATGACAATAATGGCGGAATCAGTACTCAATATTGCCAAAAGGATCCCAAAAAATGCCAAACTCTGGGCTATTTATAGCTGATTTTGTCAGGCGGATCGTGGTCACACGTGGCACGAATCCCGAGGACATCGGATTGTATCGTAGCCGATGAAGAAATAGTCAAATTAGCCGTTGTGGACAGGTGTCGCGATCCCCTTGAAAATCGGATCAAGCAAATGGGGAGAATCAGTCAAAATGACAGTTGGGGACACGTGTCGCTGGATCCGTGCATCTCGGATCGCCAAAGACTAGCTCGTGCTTGAACGGGTCAGAGGCTTCGCCGTGCATCAGGGGATCGGATCGGTTTATACTGGGTAGTATTGTATGTACGGATCGAGTCGCATAGAGGTGGTTGTTTCGCTGATGCAATGGGGGTGATCCGATGAGGTGCGATCCGATGAGGGGCGATCCGATGAGGGGCGATCCTCTGAGGGGCGATCCTCTGGTGCGATCCGTTCCTTCATGTACTTAGGGAACGTAGTTTCATACTTTCTTCTTGTGAGTGAACCTGGGTGGCTTGGTCAAAAAGCTAGCCAACAGATATGATTTTATTGTTGCGTATTTGATGATTTGATTTGTTAATTTGATCTTTGTCCTTATGACTAAATCTTGAAGAGATTGTCCTTGAAGTTTAAAAAGTTATGAGGTTTGTCCATACCGTTGGTATTTTCCTGGTATTTTAAACTAAGAAAATACATTGAAATTTCACAAATAATAAAAATTAATTGTAAAAATGTTTTATGTGGTTATGAGATTAAAAAATAAAGGAAATTAATTTAGAAATGTTTTTT
This sequence comes from Allium sativum, assembly GCA_030737875.1. Lineage (NCBI taxonomy): Eukaryota > Viridiplantae > Streptophyta > Magnoliopsida > Asparagales > Amaryllidaceae > Allium > Allium sativum. The sequence continues at coordinate 276,157,044 of CM060918.1, forward strand.
TTGTTAAAAAACATAATATAAAGAAAAAAGGATGGAAAGTTAAATGTATATAATTTCGTTATTTATTACTAACATCTTTCAGTTGTCAAATGAGATCACTAGCTTCCAAATGACTCAAATCAGTCTTTTAGATAGGATAATATAATCTTGCTTTTAAGTAATAAAGCTACATTTCATATACCGGTAAAAGCTTTGATAGGGTCTAAGACTCTAAGCTTCGATTTATGCCATAGGGACAAGGGTTTTCCCCCTTTATTCCACCGCCTTCTTTTCGATTTTCTATGCTCTTTCTTCTATCTGTCTAATACTCTGCTTCGTCTTTTCTTCTCTGGTCTCCTCCTTAATCCCTTGCTTTCTTCCATGTTTGTAAATAGAGCTCGGTCATCTCTTACTCAAAGCCTAAGCTCCACTTCCCCAGATCTAGAGCGCAGCCACTCTCGGAGCTGGTATTTGATGCTCCTGATCCTATTCAACCTTTCATTGTTTGATATGGTTCGGCAGATTTGCCAAAGCGATGCTGGTTCCATTATGTTGTGCTTTCAAATCTAGTTTTTTGCCTTGTTTAGAAGAGCTGGTGTACTTCTTCGTCAACCCAGTTATTAGTCTACCTATCGTTGTTCATGTTTTTTGTTGAGCTTTATGATGCTTCTGAGCCCTCCTCTGGTCAGCTATGGGTATCACTCTCTCCTTCGAAGGATTTCCAAATGTAGTTCCTCGTCTGCTCTTGTAGTGAAAGGCTGGGAATAGATCGTTCGTGATGCTGGTTTGTCCTTCCTTGTTGGTTTGTCTTACCTTAATGGACCTTGTCTTGGGTCGACATATCTGCCGATACACACTTTTCTTCAAGAAATTGGATTTTGTGGTTCTAGTGTGAAATCTTTCTGGTTGACGTTGGAGTTTTTTCATGGTTGTTGGATTAGGGTGATGTTCTGTTTTCACTTGGCCATGTATCCTCTCTCGACAACATGGTGAAGCTGATGCTCGCGACCTGCTGGAGTTTGGACAGTGGTCTTTCCTTTCGATGTCCCCTTCTCTGGTCAGTCATGCTATGTGATAGTCTAGGTTGCACATGGTGTTATATGTCAGGTCATAGTTCTGGGTATGTTATGTCATATTGTGTCAAAGTGTTGAGGGTGTTCTTCTTGGTGATGTTGATGCCTCATATTTGAAACTGTATTGTCAAGTCTTGGAGCATGGCTTGCTGTGCTACTTGTGTCCAATTTGCTTCTCCTGTCAGATTGCTTGGAAATTGCGGGTTATTATGTTCCCTTCCATGACATGCCTTGCTTGCACAGTGCCATTATGCAACATGGTGCAACTGATTGGTACTTTTGTACATAGTCATGCTGAACTTCTTTTTTTATTTCTGTAGGTAATGTAATGATCTATGTAATTTATCCTACTTTGGTAAAACATAATGTAATAAGTCATATATGCTCCCATGCGTGGAGTTAGTGGCAGGCGGTCCACCTTAAAAACCGAATGTAGTCTAAAAGAAGTGTCTAGCTCCAGTACTGTAAACTAGATAGGGTGGTGGTAGACGGTTCACCTTAAAAACCTAGTAGGTTGGTAACCGACAATCTCTTGTTTTACTTGTATTTATTATTTGTTGTAATAAGTGTCTGCGGTCACTTTAAAAACCGGTCGGCTTTGCTAAAAAATAAAGCTACATTTATTTAGCTTTCTGAGTTATTTACTTTTATATTTTTAGGATAACATTGATCGATTAAAATATTTTGAAATCTTTTTTTTTTTTTGCAATTTAATTGATCTTTCTTATTATTTGAAACAAATTTGGTGAAGATGGTATTTAATTAATTTGAGGTTAACTTAGTCAAATTTAATGCTCTTTCTTGATCTAATTATTAAAGTTAGCCTTCGTTGGAATTTTTCCCCCCTAAAACATATCCTTAAAGCCACATACTCCTTAAATAAGGTGTTAATATGTTTATGTATTGATGTAGATATATAATTGTCCTTTTCCATGTAGAATAACGAAACCAAGTGCCTTCTTTTGAGGTTACTCTTGCAAAGAAAAGAAAAATCTTTTATACGGAAGCATATTTTATTCATTCGAAAGTAGGGTTAATATCCCTATTATTGTTGATGTTTCTTGGTGGTTCGTTGTACCTTATATTGGTCTCTCTTACTAGATCAATGTTCTGATCATAGTTGGTCTTCATTTGGAATCTAATGGTCAAATAATTCATGTTGGTTGTGGTTTTTGGTCTCTTAAGTTTGGAGATCATTTTCACTAGGAATTTTCTAGCTTCCTTTTTGGCCTCTAAGGGAAATTCAAGTAGCTTTGCATGCTGGTTCCGTTTTCCTTTGGAATTGCTATCTTTAGGCACATGTTCTTGTATTTTCCGATTATTTGTGTTATAGTGCTTGTATTTATAACTAATAACTGTTATGGCTCTTATGCTTAACATCTTCCCTTTAGTGTTTTTTACGATGGGCGGTCCACCTTATTACTGTTGGATGATCTTATATATATATATATATATATATATATATATTACATATGTATGTTCACATGGTATGACTATATGATCTTCCGATCAATCTTTTTGTCAAAAAAAATATCATTTTATTGATGACAACGAACACTGTACCATTGAAGATATTATAAGTTATGCAGAATTGAAGATGTATTATTGAAATAGGCTTCTAAGTAAGACTACATCAGGCAACCATTCAATGCAAAAACTTGGTTAAAAAACACATAGAAAATATCCTGAAGATCAAAACCCATTAACACAAAAAGTCCCTAAATGGTAATTCATAAAAAAATACTAAATATGTAAAACACTTTATTTCTACACTATGAAGTATAAACATATATAGAAACCATTGCTAAGATTTCAAGTCAAATGATTTTTTTTTTGGCCCTTCATAACTCTTCACCAATTATTATATAGTTTGATTTTCCATATTAGAGATTAGAGAATTTAGACTAAGCAGTCTTTCTTATTCTAAATCTCTTGCATGATGACTTTAATTTATTCTATTACGTATATAGTTTTTTTTTTATACCAAAAAGGAGAAACTAGCCTTTCTCCAATGGCTCACAAAAATGGATTTCGACAAGCAAAACCGTGCACACACAAGACGGACAAGGAAAAAAAGAAAAGAGAAAATACAGGCAATACGAAAAATGAAAGACTCCATGCCAGGACAAGGGCGGAACGCCCGCTATCGCCATAGCCAGCTGAACTGCAAAGCAAAACATGTCTCCTCCAAGCAGGGCAAAGTCCTACGCAAAGGGCAAGGCCTCCAACTATACAAGGAGGCCTGACCAGGAGTAACCAAGAAGAAGGCCCAGCAGCATCCCTCTAGCTCTACGTCGATCCAGTATCGCTTCAGCATCAGTCTGGAACCTCGAGACCTAAGCGAATCTCCTGCCAAAGTAACTCCAAAACCTGAAAAAACCACCTGCAAACTAGCAACCACATAAGACGCGGGGTGGGGGGGTTAATAAACGCTTGAAAAAAAAACCTCAACCAAAGCCTGTCCTAGGAGAGCCTCCTACCGACAAAACGTCAAATGTAACAGCGAGCCTCCTAGAGCGGGTACCAATGACACCTCTGAACGGCCTACCACAGAAGGCCATGAACACATCGTTCCTCACTTTCCGAATAACGGTAGGAGGATCCATCGGCACATCGTCAAAAATAGCCTTATTCCTAGCACACCAAATGTGCCAGCAGATAAAACAAGGGATCAGATGCATAAGAATAGAACGTAAAGTCTTGCTTAAGAAGCCGGACGACCAGAGTCTCAACAATTCTTCCGTCGAATTGGCATTATGTCGGCATCCCATGAGGTTCCCGAAGTAATTCCAGACAGCCCGGGCACAAGAGCCAGCTAATAAAAGATGAGAGGTGGATTCAGAACTTCTAGTTCTGCAGCACCTGCATCTGGACACAAGAGGAATACCAATACGCTGAAGATTCTCATCTATCGGCAAACCTTCATGTAAGGTTTTCCACATAAACAGAGAAACCTTCGGTGGGATACGGACATTCCAAATAGAGGAGAAAATTGGAAGACATGGATAAGGAGTCCTAATCGAATTCCACGCCGCCTTCAACGAGAAGGGGCTGCCGTCCCAAATGATTCCACCCCCAAGAGCATCAGATAAACCTTTCACGGATTGCATCCGTTTCCACGTCTCACTAGCGTAGGACGGGATACCGGTGTAATTAGCATAAGCAAGCCTATGGTATTTGGCATGGAGGAACGACGTCCAAAGGGAGTTGTCCGCTCCAAACCGCGCCCAAAGCTTGCAGGCAAAGGCCAAACAAAGATCTTTGGGGTTTCGAAGGCCAAGGCCTCCCTTACATTTAGGACAACAAATAGTGTTCCAGGAAACCCAGTGATGGCGCGAGGAGCCCTACTTTCTACCCCAGAAGAACGCAGAAGCCAAGGACCAATAGGAGCGAAAGAATGCGACCGTGGGAGTCATAGCAGCAAAGATATGGGAACCGAGCAAATCTAGGACAGCACGAATGAGGACGAGTTTTCCAGCCTGGGAAATGAGGGAAGCATTCCACCTAATAATCTTGCCACTGAATTTATCAATGAGGGGATCGAAAATGGCGTTAAGCTTCCTACCGCGATAAAGCACAATTCCCAAATAAGGAAGAGGGAGGGTGGCCGCAATAAAGCCAGAAGTGGACTCAATCCAAGAGGACCTAGTCGCAGACAGATCTTTTGCGGCCATGAAGCAGCTTTTAGAAGAGTTTACGAGTTGCCCCGAGCAACTCTCATACTGCCGAACAAAAGCAAGAAGGGACCAGATCGATCGATGAGATCCATTTGTGAAGATGATGATGTCGTCCGCAAAGGACAAGGAAGAGATAAGAGGGCAACCCCTAGGAATGTCGAACCTACGAATCTGCCCAGCTATAGTTAGAGAGTGAAGCCCACGAACGAATGCTTCAGCAGCAATGACGAATAGGGAGGGGGACAATGGGTCTCCTTGCCTTAGGCCTCTCCCTGATCTGAAATAACCAGAGGCAGAACCGTTGATGAGAACAGAAAACCAGCAGTTGGAGATGAGCCTCCAGATTACATCGATAAATGGTCCAGGAAACCCAAAAGCCCTAAGAACCTTGATGATAAAGAGCCAAGACATGCGATCATAAGCTTTAGCGATATCAAGCTTAACGACCACATTAGATCCTCGAACCTTCTTACCTAACTAAGAGATAAGCTCCTGGGCTAGCAGAACGTTATCCATGATCAAACGTCCTTTCACAAACCCGGCCTAGGAAGAAGAAATAAGGCGCTCAAGAAACGATGCTAACCTCAAGGTTAAGACCTTTGAAATGATCTTGTTAGAGAAGTTACAAAGACTAATCGGTCTGAAGTCCCCACAAGAGATAGGTTGGTCGCATTTTGGGATTAAAACCAGGTTGGTTGAGGTCCAACCCGTTGGGAGATCAGTTCCAGAGAAAAAGGACTGAATAGCAAGACAAAGGTATGCTTGAATAATTGGCCACACACTCCTGTAAAAAAACTCCGTTGAAACCGTCCGGCCCACTCGCACTTTCCTTACTCAGTGAAAATACGCAAGCACGTATTTCTTTTGAGCTAGGTGGTGCGGCTAGGTCGGAGTTATCTGACGGAAGAATGAGTCTAGGGATGAAGGCTAAAATGGAAGGGTCAGAAGCAGGAACCGAAGGAGTACTAAGGAAAGACTGGAAATGGGAAAGAATAGTTTCTTTGACTTCAACTGGAGTCGAGGACAAAGAAAGATCAGGTTTGCAGATCTGACGAATGGAAAGGAGATTGTTCTTCTTGCGGATAGAAGAATGAAAGAATTTGGAGTTCGTATCTCTATCTACCACCCACTTGATCCTTGCTTTCTGGCGTAGATGATCTTGCTCAATACGAAGTTCCGAAGAGAAGGCAATTTGGGCCACCGCCCAAACCTCCTTGTTGGCAGCATTGGGAGCTTCATCAAAAGAAGCTTCTGCCAGAATAAGAGTTTCTTCAGCCGCCCTAACACGGTCAAAGATAATCTTGAAGACAAGGAGATTCCACGCCTTAAGACAAGTCTTAAGGCATTTCAGCTTGCGTGAGAAAAACACACAAGGGGGACCAGATAAGGGAGAACTCCAAGATTCTTCAACTACTGAGAGGAAGGAATGGTGGGATCTCAACATGCTCTGGAACCGAAAGGAAGAAGGCCCAGAAAGGGAAAGGGGGGAACAGCTAAGAAGGAGGGGAGCATGGTCTGAAAAGGTACGGTGCAGGTGGGAAATGGAGAAGGAGAAAGGAAGGCTAAGCCAAGCTTCGGTGGCGAACACACGATCAAGCCTAGACAGAATTCGGTTCGGGCCTTCTTGGTTGTTACTCCAAGTGTAGGCAGAACCGACGAACGGAAGTTCAGAAAGACCAGAACTGATGATAAAAGAATTGAAATCTGCAACAGATGAGCGGTTAACAGCGTTTCCACCCCTCTTTTCTGCCTGGCTGGTGACGACATTGAAGTCGCCACCTAGGACAGAATTAGAAAAACCCAAGTCCGACAGAGAGAGGATGTCAGCCCAGAGACCTAGACGCTCGACTCGATCACACTTAGCGTAGACTGCTGAGAATAAAAAGGAAGAAGAGAACGAGGGAAGCGAACACGCTACCGAAAAGAGCTGACTCGAATCGAAGATGGGGTGGACGATAACGTCTTTGGACCACAAGTTCCAAATCTTGTTAGACACGTTAGCATGAGCACCACCGAAGCCTAAGGATAAGACAGTTGAAAAGATAGCGTCCGGACCAATAAGAGGTTCCAAAAGCGCAATAAGACAAACAGAGTGCTTCCTAATGATGCGTTTAAGACGGGCAACCGACGCATCATTCCTATACCCTGCACGTTCCAGAACAGAAAGTTCTCCATAAAGACTGCAAGCAAAGAACCAGAAGACAGACAGGGGGACGAACACAGAAGAAAACACGCACCAACTCAAATACGGTAGAGTGTATGCCGAGTAGATCTGACGATCTGCTCGGACGCTGCTATAGAGCATGTACGAATGGTGCGAGGGGTGCGAGGGGTCTCACGTCTGCTACGGCGATGAGAGCCCAACGGCGAGGGACAGGAAACAGGACGACGGGACGAGGACCGAGAATCACGACGAGAAGGGTAAGAGTTCTTAGTAAGCCTAGATAGACGATCATTGGTGATCGCTATTTCGGCCTTGCTAAGAAGCGGGAGCGAAACAGAAGCGGAAGACACAGAAGAAGCATGGCAAGGGGCAGGGGTGGGGGACCACGAAGACACATCATCGACCGAAGGCGAAAAGTGTGTGGAGATGCTCAAAAGAGCCAACCTCGGATGCTGAGTGATCTTTACCAAAGCCGATCTATCCTCAACATGATAGACCTGCATAGTAGGTAAAGATCGAGCGACAGGGAACAGAGAAACAGACGAAGGCCAGTACAAGCATGAGAGGCCACTTCCCCAACAACCCGAGTAGTGTTCCATAGCGGAGTCCACTATTCACCTACAAGAGGGAAGCCACCCATCCCATGATGTCATGGCCTTAACTAACCAAAAGCCGAACACATGAGACATAAACGGCACGAGAAAGCCTCGCTGTGACTCGAAGAAAACAACCCAACAAATCCAATTCGCAACCAACAAATATCCCCAACCAACGACCAACCAAAGAAAAATGTAACTGGCCAAATTAAAAGCACAAGATAACCTCGAAGACAAAGATGGGTAGGGACCAAAAAGGAACCCCGGCTGAGAGGAAGACCGGGCCAAACAGCAGCACAACCAACGGCTGCAGATAGAGAGAGGAAAGAAGGACCCACACACAAAGCCACCAAACCATAAGAAACAGTAAGGCCTTGATCAAGAGGAGCTACACAAATAACCTCTCTCCACAAGTTACTACAATCCATCAGAAAGGATAGGCAAAAAACACAGGGATCAACACACACAAGAACCAACCTGTTTTCATCCCGCAGGGACAAAACCATGTTGGGGAACACACACTCACGTGTGTCATGGCTCACCACAAACAAACAACACAATCCAAGACCCGTCCACTTACAAACAAATCCCAGGAAACAGCAAAAAAACAAGAGAAAAGAGATAAAGGATGTACCTGAAACCTTAAGGAGAGAGATTGCAAAGAGACCAAAAATGAAGCATGATCAGCTCTTACCTCCAACTTCAGGCCATCCACTTTTGGACAAGAGCTCAATGTAGATGAGCTGAAACCTGCAGACCTCGACTGCTGTATAACATGAAGCGTAACTACACTTATGGCCACTGGTGAAAAAGCACATTCCTCAAAAAGCAGAGCATCACCAAGGACAGCAAAAGAGTTATCCAGACTTATAGCAGGAGAAGCCTGCTTATGTATATAGTAGAATAATGGAATTTTTTTATCTGTCCTTCACTCTCAACCAAAATACTCTTCTCTTATCCATTCAAGAGTAAAAGTTAATTGACTCGTATAAAAATTAATTATTCTCATTTAGAAATAAATTTATTTCTATTATAAAATAAAATTTTCTCCAATATATAACTCAGTTTCTTATCTACCTATATACGGTATTTTCTTATTTACCTCACTTTATTTCTTCACTATTTTTAGATAATGTAACTAAATTTTTTTCCCCTCTTCTTTATGCTCCAAATGTAAGAAAAAATTTCTTGTTTATTTCACATCTTCTATTTCTTCTTCCTTCATTAATATTTTACTACACTTTCCTCTTCCTTATCTCATAAATTTTTCCTTTCCCTTCTATATTTATTTATATAAAAGATTCGATCACAAATTTTTTTCTTTCCTTTCTTAAGCATCATATCAACATATTTCAAATCTCAGTGTAAAGAAAATTAGGTTCTCTCTCCAAAAAAATATGTTTCAAAATCTTAAATACCTTAACATGTCTACAATTTGATTATATTCGTTAATACTTCACCTTTGTAAACTCATGTTACCTCAAAAAAACTTAATAGCAATAACAATGATTATCTTCATAAGGAAAGTCTAATACCCCTTATCTACATGTATTGCATGGATTATAATGCTTCGGTGTTCAAAGATTAAGTGGAATGAGGTCATCTTAAAAGAATAATTGTGACGACCCACTTTTTTTACCAAAAAGTCGACACCAAATATGCCTGCAATATTATAATGTCGAACATCAAACTGCCAAAAAAATAGATTGTTATGGTTAAAAGAAAAGGAATAGAAGGAAGATAATCTCAAAACAAAAAGGATAATATACATAATAACAATAATAACAAAGATATATCATTTTAAGATAGAAAGTATATCAAAGTTAAAACAAATCCCATCACCTGAACATTTATAATTTTTCTATCCTTATAACTGTTGATAGGTATATATAATACAACGAAAAATGAAGAATCACGGCAGGTGAACATCTAGCACTACTCCACCATCTCTATATCCAACCAATGTTCACTTTGAAAAGTGATTGGTTTGACCCAGGTTCTATAATAAAATAGCACATGGGTCAGTCTGGATAAGCAATGTGAGGAAACTCAAGTAAAGTGGAACATATAATATTTCCATGAGACTAGGTCGCTAATGCAAAACGAGTTTCTACCACACAAGATTAACAATCTTATATACGTAAGCATAAAATTGAACAAAGATAGAGCATAAAAGACATAACATAATTAATATAAAAATCCAAACTTAAAGATGAAGAGAATAATTAAACACTAAGAAGAAAACAAGCACTTCACGAGGCAATTGTTAAACTTATTTAGATATATAAATCAAATAAAGAAAAAGATTTTATTATAAATGAATATGAGGTTGCTCCTCCTTTTGTGAAAATTATACCTCAAGAGAATACTTTGAAACATAAATAAAAGTTTCCAAAACCATCTAAGTGGACACAATCGCAATAATTTCAAACCAATGTAAACTTCTTTATTCTTGTATACTTCATTATCATTGCTATTATCCTTAGTTTTCATTTACTTCCTCGGTTTACTTCTCAAATAAACTTTTTGGGTGTTGTACCAACTTTCGGTGCTAACATTCTGGTGCTTTCACTATGAGCGACTTAGGTTCCTTATTTCCTCAATCCTTCAAATTTCCATCCCTTCAAATACCCTTGTAGATCTACATAGGAACCTTGACACCATAATGAAAAAGAAGAATTTTGACTTTATTCCTTTACATGTTCATCATGATGATGCTTCCATCTAACACTAACGTTCCCCTGATGATCAAACTTTGCCATGCTAATGCGGCTACAACTTCTAATCCTAACGCTCTGGTTACCAAAATCCAATTAAAGAATGCGATGAAGAAACTAGAAGAGACTCAAAGGCGGCTTAATACTCAGATAAAATAAGATATAGATCTTTGGCATAAGCTGCAACGTGACACTCGAGTAAATGTCGGTTGACTCGACAAAAACAGAGGAACTCTGACGCCTATTAATCATATATCAAAGAGCTCATCATCTTTGTCGTAGCCCATTACTCGACCTCAGAGGAGAAGCCTTTCAAAATATGGTGCGGTAACCGCTATCATTGAGGGAACGATCCAACCAGCCCAATCACGATTTGATAATGATCCCTCCCAAGGGATTGGCCCCGAACCCATTCGCAAAGATCCCCGCGCCACCACAATCAAAAACTTGATTCCCAGAATTCCAGGTGTCAATTGGCACCAAGTCACTCTTGCTTTACCTCCACAGAGATAACTTGGGGATGCTACCGAACTTAGGAAGGCCCATCGAAGATATCACACTAAGTTGGATCATGACCATCGACATTCGATGGAGATCACAACTCTCGACCTCACAGCCAAGATTCATCAGATCATGAGAGAGTTGTGAAATAATGTAATATCGTGCAATATATGTATATATATACATATTATGAATGCATATGATAACAATAAAGCAAAAGTAAATAATAAAAAGATCACATCAAAGGTTTTTACACTGGTCTACATTCCGTCCTACTTTCAGTTCCAGACCCCCTTATGGATTTTCACTATCAACACCCTTTCTTCACCCAGATTAACAAGTTATAGCCACAAGTTGATTTGAATGGGTTACAAGCTCACTCACACGATTTAAGTGGGCTACAAACTTAACACCCTAATTGGAAAGGCCGAAAGGCCTGCTATAAATACAAAGTTAGTAGATTGACTTTGTGTGTTCTTGTTGCAACACCGATTTGTCACTTTCAGTGCATCTTTCCTGTAATCTTCTCCTCAAGTAATGTACGTATATTTGTGTGTACGTGAAGATAATGAAGTAATAGATTTCTTTAGAGATAAAGAATTGAATGCATGATTGCTTAAGTATATTAAGCAACAAAGCAAAGAACTCATAATTTCAAGAGAGTATAAAATGGAATAAGAATTGATGATTTGTTCTTGAATTGAGTGCGTATATATAGAGATTAAAGAGTTGCTACCCCTATTAAATGTTTTAATGCACAGAAATCGTTGCAACCCTTCCTGGAAGGGATTCCTCTTCATGAAGAGAGGTATCTCTTTAGGTATTTTGAATATATGACAGTATAATACATTCAACCAACTGAATAATAATATATATTCGATTTAACTAAAATAGAGAAGAAATAGTTCAATGAATCGGTTCAGTCAACTGAATTATAAGGTTAGTCGACTGAAAATCTTATTTTTCTGACTTCCTTTGAATACTCAATCGATTGACCTGTAGTACAAATAAATATGTGCATATGCACAAGTTTAGTCGATTGAGTGTTATAGTTGGCTGACTTATGTTGTTTCATACTCCTGTTTTGACTTTGAAAACTTATTTTTCAAAACTCGTTGTCGGTTGTGTGTATGTGAACTATTTGAGCATAGACTTTAACATAGTTAGAATACCGACTAAGACTATGGAGATAAATATATAATTCATACTTTTTGACTAACCTTTAGTCTCGTTTTCGTTGTTTTTTGATGTAGATTACATGAATTTTGTCACCATCTTTAGTATGATTGATCACCTTATTCATCAAAACATAAAGTTCAACATTTTCACCCTTTCTGATGATGAAAGTTTAGTTGTGGTGTGAATGAAATATTGATGCTATTGCTCTATCATTCATTAGCTCCCCTTTAAGTATATGTTAGCTTTTATATTATAATTTCTCCCCCACGAATCCATGCCACCTTTTTTGCCAGCAAATTTTGTTGGAGAACAATACCTTTTGTCATCCTTTATCATGGGCAAAAAAGGAAGATAAATGACAATATAAAGAGATGAACTAATTCTTGTTATGTAAACTGACTTACTTGTTATATGCTCTTGTCTCATAATCAAATATAACTATTTATTGAATGAATATTGGTTGTATATAAGCATCTGGAAAATATATATAGTAATATAGTTTACACACCTTGAGAACCATATTCATAGATAATTAGGGAGAAGGACAAACTTTACCGAAAATTTAGGCTGAAGGAAACCAAGTTTTATTTTTAGTCTGAAGGACAAACTTTGAATCAAAATTAAATTGAAGAAAAATGCTAAATGTAATTAACATTATATTCAGTTTTTTACACTACACGAAAATGCTAGTTTCACTAGCATTATTCAGTTTTACACTGCAGAAAATGCTAATTATATTTAGCATTGTCCTCCAGCCTAATTTTTTTCAAAGTTTGTCCTTCAGCCTAAAAATAAAATTTGACGTCCTTCAAGCTAATTTTTTTTCCAAAGTTTGTCCTTATGCCTATTTTCCACTTTTAGCAATAAGGAAAAACATTTCATAGAAATGTCAATACATCACAGAGACATACGTTGATAACCATAATACTTAAGCATCATAACATCATGAAAACATTCAATATATGTTAACAATCCAATAAATACAACATAATGTACCATGAAATAAAACATAAGGTACCACACTAAATGTGCATACATTACTAGAGGAAAAGATATATAATATATAAATAATAAATTTACTTACACATCACCATCACCATTTCAATCATCGCTTTTATCATCATCACCTTCACTTTCTTCATTGCCATCTCCATCCGACAAACTCGGATTTTCACCTCTTATACTTTCGATCCCCCCTTCATCCCTAATTTGTTATGTCCTAACACGAGAATCACCCTAATAAAAAACATTATAGAGTAATATAGTATATTGGAGCAGAGATTATGACTGGTTAGGAGCTACCATCCGTAATCTTGTATTAGACGAGTATTATATACGTCGATTGGCTGTATAAAATTTTCTTTTCTTACCTCAAGTGGAGCGACATACTCAATTCATCTAATATAAAACTACAATATTTAAGGATTTTATTCAGAACAAATCACAGTATATTATAGATAACATATCACAGAACGGAATAAATATAGGTACAACCATAGAATACTACATACATATGTCACTTGGATTGGTGCAAATATATGGAGAGGGGATTGGTCGTGGCTGGATTGACATCGCTAAAGAAAAAGCTGCCTGGATTGGCATACTCGGTACTGATCCGAGACACTTTGGATTGGCCGATACATGCTCCACTCTCTCCACTTCGGACTTGGTCTCCTCGAGATCCTATTTTCATAACACTTTTTTTGGTCGAACCGAGCTTCATTGCAGTTATAAATAAAGTTGGATTTGAATATTTTAAAGGATTTTCTTTGGCTTTTTGTCACTCATACGTAGGGGCTCTACCATTGTCGTCATCTGTTCTCTTATTCTTAACTGTTGGGGTTTTGTGCGCAGCAGAAAAAACAAAATACCAAGAAAAATGGATCTTTTTTATCCAATCACTTGAAGATGAATTTGATTGAAAATAACAACACAATAGATTAGAAATAATAGCAATACACAAATATTCCACCCAATCACCCTCTTTATTGATTCACCAAGAATAAACTTTGTTTACACTTAATGGATCAAAAAAAATTACAATTGAATCAATAACCTTATCGAGAAAGAAAAAGAATATCTATATGACTATATATATTGTTGGTGAAGAAGAGCAACGAAGAAAAACGACAAACCATTTTTCCAACGGTCTCAGAATCAATATGTGAGCGTGGCAAAGGAAAACGCGTTTGACCAGTTTCAGTTGATTTTAATCGACTGGAAATTGGCCATTTTTCCAACGGTCTCAGAATTCGACGAAACTAGTTTTGTTATGACCGTATCGTCAATACGAAGCTAGAAAATATTTTTCTGGAATTTTTAGAGTTAGTATGTGACTCCGGTAATTTGAAATGTACGTTTAAAATTCAATATAAGGATTTAAATTGTAAATTCAACGGAAACTGATTGTAACGATCAAACCAGCTTACGATACATATCCCATTGTGTTCGGAATGGGGGTAAAACGCTATGGACGACAGGCGGTGGGCCTCGTTTCGAGGTCGGATATAAAAGTCAACCCTTGTGCAAATTTAAATAATTAAATAATAAATAAATAAAAAATCATTTCCCTCCCTCCTTATCTCCTGCTTGCCCCCCCCCCTCATTCGATTATAACCAGGAAAAAAAAAAGAAAAAAAAAAGGGATTATAAAAGCAGTTTTGAAAGAATAATATAATCTTTATATTTAATAGCGAAGTCAAAATGCAATCTTTATATATTGAATAACATAGTGAAATTCGATTTTTACCTATGTAGAGGATACAGTCAACGAAAGCAACAAATACGCGAAGATTTCTATTGAGGAAGAATCGTGTTAGTGGATAGCTATATGTGAGAATTTCTCACTCTTCAATTTATTTTCTAGTTATATATATATATATACTAGGATGCAGACGGTGTTTAGTAGCACCCGACACAATCGTCCACAGACCATGGACTTGTTTGTTTGATTGCAAATTAGTTAGACTATTTGGTTTGGTTAGAATGGTTTGGTGAAATGAATTATATATATTGAAAGTGAATATATCGTATGTAGTGAAAGTGAATATATCATACGTATTGAAAGTGAATATATCGTATGTAGTGAAAGTGAATATATCATATATATTGAAAGTGAATATATCATATATATTGAAAGTGAAAATATCGAATATATTGAAAGTGAAAATATTTTATATAGTGAAAGTGAAAATATCGTATATATTGAAAGTGAAAATATTTTATATAGTGAAAGTGAAAATATCGAATATATTGAAAGTGAAAATATTATATATAGTGAAAGTGAAAATATCGAATATATTGAAAGTGAAAATATTTTATATAGTGAAAGTGAAAATATCGTATATATTGAAAGTGAAAATATTTTATATAGTGAAAGTGAAAATATCGAATATATTGAAAGTGAAAATATTATATATAGTGAAAGTGAAAATATCGAATATATTGAAAGTGAAAATATTATATATAGTGAAAGTGAAAATATCGAATATATTGAAAGTGAAAATATTATATATAGTGAAAGTGAAAATATCGAATATATTGAAAGTGAAAATATTATATATAGTGAAAGTGAAAATATCGAATATATTGAAAGTGAAAATATCGTATATATGAAAAGTGAAAACGATATATATATGAATTGAAAACGATGTATATGAAATATTCGAATTGAAAACAATGTATATGAAATATTCGAATTGAAAACGATATATATATATATATGAAATGAAAACGATGCATATGAAATATTCGAATTGAATTGAATAGAAAATGAATTCGAATTGAAATGAATAGAAAACGAATTCGAATTGAATTGAATAGAAAACGAATTCGAATTGAATTGAATAGAAAACGAATTCGAATTGAATTGAATAGAAAACGAATTCGAATTGAATTGAATAGAAAACGAATTCGAATTGAATTGAATTGAAAACGAATTCGAATTGAATTGAATAGAAAACGAATTCGAATTGAATTGAATAGAAAACGAATTCGAATTGAATTGAATAGAAAACGAATTCGAATTGAATTGAATAGAAAACGAATTCGAATTGAATTGAATAGAAAACGAATTCGAATTGAATTGAATAGAAAACGAATTCGAATTGAATTGAATAGAAAACGAATTCGAATTGAATTGAATAGAAAACGAATTCGAATTGAATTGAATAGAAAACGAATTCGAATTGAATTGAATAGAAAACGAATTCGAATTGAATTGACTAGAAAACGAATTCGAATTGAATTGAATAGAAAACGAATTCGAAATGAATTGAATAGGAACCGAATTCAAATTGAATTGAAATTTGAATTGAATAGAAATGAATTTTAAAACGAATCTATAAAGAAGAATTCAATTGTGATTTGAATTGAAAAGGAAGTTGAAAATGTTTTTGAAACGAATTCAAAACTATTTATATAATTCGTTTTAAATAGAAATCGACGAAATATATATTATATATATTATATATATAATAAATGGCCTGAATAGAACGCGCCGCGCTGCGGTAGTTCGCGAATTTCGACCATTGACTTCGAACGGACATTACGGGAGACCCGACCGTCGGATTCTCCTGAAATCAGAACCGTTGGGTTCGTATCGAAAAGAGCTTTCTAAGGAATATTAGAAATTTGAAATCTAACGGTTGGATTTGGAATTACGTCCAAATCAAATTCGAAAAAGGTCGCTGTAAGTGCAGTTCGATGGCCATTGATGGAAATCGACTGTACGGGCCTTGATAAAATTATTAAAAATAGTAATAATTTGTGTAAAATCATAAGAAATGATTTGTGAAGATTTGGGATGAAAAACTCCATATTTGAAAAGATAAAAATAGATTTTTATCGAAATGAACTAGTTATTAACTAGAAAAATAATCCAATGGTTATAAATAAATAAATTGGATTAGATTTGAATTGAAATTATTTTGGATATTTTCGATATTGGATTCCGTGATTATACAGATATCGTGATGGGAATTTGGAAGATATCGATATCGTTATTCCCGATATGATATCTGTTGGTTTCAGGATTTGATGTTGAATATAAGTCGATACTCTCTCTATTCAAAACCTTATATTTAATGTCAAATTTGATTGATTGATGGTTTGGATTGTGCTCGACCAGTTTATGAGCAAAATATGCTTTTACATTTAGCATTGGGTTGGGTTGAAAATATCTGTGTGCTAACGCCTTGTGAAACACTTCACGATTTGACGATAAGGTGTTTAGCGATGTTGTGTTCATTTCAAATTTAACGAATGATTGTGAAATGATATTTTTCTTAAGTGAAAAGAAATGTATTCCCAATTTTGGACAGGGAATGTTTTATAAAAATGTTTTATAAAACAGAAAGGATTTCGAGGCCCAAAACCCGATGATTTCTAAAATGATTTAGAAATGTACTATAAATTGAAAGTACTTGTGATTATTATGTTGTGAAATGATTTTCCCTACTTCGGGATATGAAATGATTTAGTATGTGGCTAAAGATTCGGGTAACCCTGAGACTAAAAGTATGGGTGAGAGGGCGGTGTATGCTCTCCATGAGTGGGAGGTGCATCGTCGGTGTAGCCTACTCCTATGTGGGGTAGGTGCACATATATATATCGAGTTGCGAGGTGCGTACCCTTTGCCTTGTCGATGGGGAGCACGATATTTGGTTGCATACTTGTTTGTATGCATTGTTATGTTTTGGAATTCACATTTCCAAATGATTTGATTTGAGATCCCGAAGTGAAATCTACTTTGATATAGAAAGTTAGATATGTATTTCAAATGATTTGAAATAAGAAATCGGGAATAAAATCCAAAGGAA
The DNA here is from genome assembly GCA_030737875.1 of Allium sativum. Taxonomy (NCBI): domain Eukaryota; kingdom Viridiplantae; phylum Streptophyta; class Magnoliopsida; order Asparagales; family Amaryllidaceae; genus Allium; species Allium sativum. Next base: position 276,174,749 of record CM060918.1, read on the forward strand.
TAATTTCTGTAAATTGAATTGGATTTGGAAAATCTAAGTGTTGTGATTAATCTAAGTGGGTAGATTGGGATATTGCATGTTGTGTGATGCATAGTAGATCCATATATCTATATTGATTGTTGCTTATACACTGGCTTTCATGGGGGTAAACCCGTTCCGCGAAAGTGGCGTGGTCCCGTGATTTGCCTTATTTTTGAACAAGTTTAACAACTGTTTTTGAGTTCTCACACCAGTCCCATGACTGACCTGTAGTTTGCTTTTCCCTTGCGAACTCGGGTGCCCCTATTTTCCACACGGGCAGTCGAGTAGTTTTATTTTGCAGATGTATTGAGCAGGATTCTGGATTGAAGCTTTAAGCTGTGTCCAGGCATTTACAGTCTTCCGCTGTGTAGTTTATATTTCCGCTGTGCACTGTTTTACATTTATGTAAATTTATCTTCCGCTGTGTATTATATTTCGATATACTCTGATGTAACATTATTATGATGTTTATTGAAGTCTTCTGTTATTTGTTCTGATGTGTTGTATACCCAAAGTTAGCGTATGCGGGATTCGAACGGTCTTGGTCGGTTTAGCGATCGATTGGGTCCGGGCGAAAACCGTTGTCGTTACATTATTTGACAAAAAACTATTTATGTTGTAGTAGCATTAACACCACATGATTTACAGACAAGATGATATTTGATTGTTCATATCACATGCATCATAAAGATACTAAACAGAGGGACATGCACTACAAGAGTTGAACAGTATTGCAACGGACACTTCCAACGGCCTCCAACGGAAGCCAAAATACGTATCTGTATTCCGTATGTAAAATTTACGCCGTTGGAAAATATTTGCGGTCGTTGGTTTGAAGCCGTTGGAAGCCGTTGCCCCCCCCCCCCCCCCCCGTTACACGGACTGGAGCACAAATCAGCCGACGCTGCTTCTTCTTCTTCATTTCTCCAAACCCACGGTTTTTACCCCAAAATCCCCAATATTCCCCCCTTTCATTTCTGAAATCGCCAATTTCGCTCCATCTTCCACCTAGGGTCTCTCCTACTCTATCAAAGAACTCTCTCATCCTCTCTAATCTCCTATTCTCTCCGATTTTTAGGTATGTGTTTATCCTAATTTTTGTTTAATACCTTATGTTTAGTGTAATTGAAGCATAATTAGAGTATGTTTGTGTGTGTAGTGCTCTTAATTAGTTGTTAATGTGGGGTTTAATCATTTTAGTTGCTAATTTAGGGTTTTTAGTAATAAATTACTTAGATGTTATTATGATCTAGGGTTTGAATTAGTTGAAGTAGTTGTTGTTATTGAGATTGTGTTTATAGATTTTATTGATTATGTTTGTAATCTAGGGTTTGATTAGTTAAAGTTGACTATGTATATATGCATATATATAGTGTTATGTATATATATACACGTATATATAGTTGACACTCTATGCATTTGTTTATTTGGTTAAGGCCCAATCCATCGAAAACAATATTTAATTTGTCGAAAACGTGTCGTGGAAATACATATATTTAAGTTTGTGTTTTTTGGGCTAAGGTGCACAACGGCGCTAAGGTGCACAAAGGTGTACAAAAAACACTTCAATCACAAAAAAAAAGCAAATCATATAATATGTTATATTCATAAAGCCTTAGAGAGTTTTTTTGGCCCCGTCTGATAAGTATTGTATATAATCGTGATATGATGTTCGTTAAAACGGAACGGACATTTATATTCATTGTATACAATATTTATTGGATTTGTCCTTTGTATTGGACAAGTTACGAATACAATAACGAAATTAAATCTCGTAAAATATTTCATTTTAAACGGTTCTCAAAATTTCAAAAGCACTTCCTTTATGTTCCCTGTGTACACGCAATTGTGTACTATTCAGGGAACTAAAAGGAAGTGCTGCCGAAATTTTGTTGAATCGTTTAAATTGAAAAGATTTACACGATTTAATTACGTTATTGTATTTGTAATGGGAGGTTGGATAACCCACCATTAAATGATCAATTGACATAACATGCAGTAATCACTAAAATTGTTTTAACACATTGTCAATGCAAATTTTATCATCATAATTAATATATAAAAGAAATGTTTTCATTAAAATACAATCTTAGCGTTTGAGCGATCGGAAACAAAAATTATGAATCTAATTTTATATAATTCTTTCTAATTTTATATGTACTTAGAAAAAATTGATGATTACTTTAATGATCGAAGCTGGATGTACAAACGAAGAGAAACCGATGGCACAATAAACAAACATTTTATTAATGGTGTCAGCATGTTTATTGATTTCGCTTTAAGTAACAATGGAAACGACGTCGAAATCCGTTGTCCATGTAGTAGATGCAAGTTATTGAAGCATTTGATACCGCAAATGGTTAGAGTTCATTTGCGTTAGTACGGTTTTGTGCCGAGCTATTTAATTTGGTATCGTCATGGAGAACCGTTAGCATCTACTTCTATACAAGTTGAGGAGGTAGCGAATAATGAAATTGCCACGACGAATCTCGTAGAACAAATGGTTGAAGATGTTGCACGTTCTATGTTCCCGGTTAAACAATTTAATGAAAACGTTGGTAATGATGATGATGGTAATGATGAAGAAGAACCAAATATTGAAGCCAAAAAATTATATGACTTATTAGATGCCGCAAAAAAACCCTTTGAGAAGGCTGTGAAAGCGGAACTCAATTATCAGTAACTGTTGAATACATTGCGATGAAATCTAAATACAACCTCACAGAAGCTGGATTTACAGCCGTTCTTCAAGCTGCGAAGCGGCATATGCCTCCCAATAATTTAATGTGCGAAAACCATTATGAAGTAAAAAAAATGATGTCGGCCTTTGGTTTACCGTATCAAAAAATAGATACATGTCTAAAGGGTTGTATGCTATTTTGGAAGGAAGATATCAAGCTTAAGAATTGTAGAATATGTAATCAAGAAAGATACCAACCAAGAAAGAAAAAGGGAAAGGAAGTCCCATATAAACGTATGCATTATTTACCGATTATTCCTAGACTTCAAAGGTTATATGCATCTTCTGTAACCGCGCAACATATGAGATGGCACAAGGTGAGAACACAGGAAGAAGGTACGTTAACACACCCATCTGATGGAGAAGCATGGAAGCATTTTGATCAAAAGTATCCCAATTTTGCATCTGGGAGTCGCAATGTTAGACTAGGTTTATGTACGGATGGGTTTTCACCATTTTCTCAATTTGGTTCTAAATATTCATCCTGCCCAGTAATTGTAACACCTTATAATTTACCTCCGTTGATGTGTATGAAAACTCCTTATATGTTTCTTACAATTGTCGTCCCTGGTCCTGATGATCCGACACAAGGAATCGATGTTTATTTACAACCGTTGATTGAAGAATTAAAAAAATTGTGGTATGGAGGGGTAGAAACATATGATATTTCCCGAAAGAAAAACTTTCGTATGTATGCTTCTCTATTGTGGACAATTAGCGATTTTCCTGCTTATGCGATGCTTTCAGGTTGGAGCACGGCTGGTCGTCTAGCTTGTCCGTACTGTATGGAAGAAACAAGAGCATTTTCTTTACCTATTGGAAAGAAAATTTCATGGTTTGACTGTCATAGATGTTTTCTTCATATTAATCATCCTTTTAGAAGGGATAAGAATTTTTTTACAGCTAATAGACTTGAAACTTTACGACCATCTAAAGTATGGACAAGTGAGGAAATTTATGAACTTGTACAAGATTTTCCCAAGATTCATGAAATCGGAATACAGACAGAAATTCAAGGTAAATCATCAATTCATAATTGGTGAAAACAAAGCATATTTTGGGAGTTGCCTTATTGGAAAGATCTTATGATTCGTCATAATATTGATGCGATGCATAATAAGAAAAATGTGTTTGATAACGTAATCAATACAATTTTGAATGTCAAAGGGAAGACGAAAGATGATTTGAAATCCAGACGTGATATTGAAGTAATATGTAATCGTCCGGAGCTTCATATAAAGCCAAATGACACCAGAAAACCGAAAGCGTGCTATGAACTTGTAGCGACCCAGCGGATTTTCGGCCCAGAAAATCGACATAATTACCCTTACCCGTAACTCATGCCGACCTTACAAACACCGAAAACACTGGACGTTATTAGAAAGAATTTAGAGGGTGAGGTAAGAAAGAAAGAAGTATTAGAATAGAAGAAGAAGAAGAAGCACCACAACACAGAGTCTCACATCGCAGCGGGACAAAATATAATATGGAAATAAATCTTTATTGAGAGCTTTCAAAATTACTTACAGTATCAGAGTACATCAACATATCTGGACAGTTATATAACCTATCCTCATATACAATCACACAGCGGAACAGTAGCTATATATATAACCATACGTTTGAACTCTTCCAGCTTGTCTCTGGACTTCGCAGCATCCGGTAACCTGGACCTGTACACCCCGGCCTAACCCGAGCATTTACCAAACACCGGGTCAGTCTGGTGAACCAGAGTGAGATAAACTCGCACAGTACTAAGGTATCACACAACTTGATTTTAAAGTAAAAATCTTTTCGAAAGAAAAAGGATAATCGTAAGACCGAATCCACACATAAATACGGACGGTTTTTACCTTACGATAACCCAACATTTTTGAAATCAATATCTTGTCTGATATTATCATAATGTCTAAATACAAGTAAATAGAATCTAGTAGAACGCTTGCATCTCACGCTCCACATATATAGTATACAAACAAAACCGCGGGCGCTTATTGGAGATTGGATTCCGACCTCGACAAGGTATGGGACCACCTGCCGCTAGTGTACCTCTAGAGGCGAATACACTGGGTTCAACAAGAACGTCTTGCAACCCGGCCCTCACATGACCGACCACTCATTTCGCTTGAGTGTATCGAATGTATATCACCAACGGTTGGGCTCAAACCACCGTTCCCGAATGGGCAGAATCGATAGAATAAGAAACAAAAGGAATTTCTCTAGATAGGTGATTATACACCCTAATGGGAGCGACCCACATAGCCATGCTGCCTGCCCGATTTCTGTCATCTCCCGGTTGATGAGGCTTGAGGCTACGCTTCATCAGCACATCTCATTCACTTCGAATGCCACATTGTCAGATCCATCAGAATCACTAATTGACGTCCATAACAATACATTACGTGTTGGCTAAAGAAGTTTCCTTCTCCGCTTCCACTCTTGGTATGGTTGAAGAAATCAATGTATGTGACCTTTTCTGGAAATACTCTGTCAGACATTCATCCATACAAGTCACCCAGGAACAGGATGAACCGAAGGTACTCCCCTACTGCATTCTAGGAATCACCCTGAGAATCAGTAGCGAGAAGTCCTTGCAAACCCGTGGATTCCAACCACGACAGCATCACAGTATATCTCTTATTGCAAATCAGAGATTTTAAGCAATCCTTCCGCTTATGAAGATCCACGGTCTTCAATAGCTCCATCTCGAATCAGCATCTTCATCGTATTCGTATTTGTTGGACGGAATGGTTTTCGAATATATATTCGATCCCGGTCTTTCCGTACCAACAATCGCATGGGCCAATTTTTGATAGTCGGTTATTTAACTATCAAATAAAACAACCATTCATCCATAAAAGAAAATGGATTCACTGATTCAATACTCAGTATCATTTAGCCTCTTCACAAACCATCCGTTAATTATATTCTTTAACTTTTCCAATATTTGGAACATCGCCTTTACTTCTTAGTAAAATAAGAATATTCAGCTTATAAACTTTCAAAAACAGTTTATAATATCATTTGCGGAAATCATAGCTTATGTTTCCCTCAACCACTCTCGTTTATAAACTAATATCATTCTGGGATAATCATGGAGTCGTTCAAGTTGGGGTATTTCATTTACCTCTTAGACCTTGACCAACAACATTCATATTCTCAGAATAAATAGAAGTTTATTAACCACACGTTTCTTCTTGAAAAATCCGATTTAAATCTCGACAAAGCTTCGATTCTATTAGAAATAGAATCCTTATGAAAATTCCTTAATATCTCTTTATTATGGTATTACAAATTATTTCAACAATTCAAATTCATTTGTTTAAAACAAACCCTTTATAAATCTTATATTAAGGTCTCATACCGTTATCATATCGTTATCTTCCCAAATTCGCATGTTGATATTTATCAAACAATCCAACTTATTATCTGTAACCATTAATGCTACAGATTTCATTTCAAAATCCATTTTTTTACTTATCTAGTTCTCTTTACTCATACTCGACCATTTATTCGTTGCCTAACACATACAATAATCCTTTAAAAACTTTTGTCTAAAAATAGTTCATCTTATTTGCAATAAATGTTACATTTACAAACCACTAACTTCCTTTACTAACTCGATTTCATTTCCAACCTTAAATATCCATTTACAAAACCTTTTGTAAATTAATTACGACAACTTATCAACCGTTTTCATTTGCACCTCTTTAACTTCATTTGAAAATCTCATTTTTCAATTCTTTATCGACAATTAATTTCCGTTGTCGTTTTTTCCAGATCTTTAACTTAGCTTATGTTCCCAGCCTCGATTCTATTTAAAAACTCATATCCCCCTTTATATATTCAAATCTCATTTATAAACCCAAATCTCATTTATAAATCCAGATCTCGTTTAAATCACTACTTATTCCCAAATCCGCCGATTTGTAAATCTTATTCACGAAATGTTATTTAATCACATTTCGTATAGTTTAAAAACACCGTTTGTTAAAACGATCATTTATTACAAAAATATTACTCTTTAACTCTCGTATATCCATAATTTAATTATTCCATTCCGATGTTTTGAAATCCACTCAAACTTCTTTTACGACCGTAAGGCCCTTATAAAATTGTTTCAATATTTAAATAACCAACACGATATCGTTTCACCATTTATTCAATAATATCTTGCATCTCCCTTTGTTCTATATTATACAATTATAAAATTGGCAAATTTACCATAAAAATTGTAGTTTGAATTCATATAAAAATGTATTCATATCTTTGAAATCATTCGAAACCCATTTAACATTGATTTCGACAAATCATTTCTTTTGATTGACGGTACTAAAGAGGCAAATGGCTACTGTAGTACCAAACCGTGAAATATAAACTAATTTCACATTCAATAACAACAATATAACCATATTGATAATGTTATTCAGTTCAAAATGGCTAATCAATATTCGGTTTCCATCTAAATAGATGACATGAACGGTTTAATGATAACGGTCAATAATAACAGTAACAGTAAATACCGGGATAATAACAACAGTTCAAGCATTCAGCTATTTGATTGTAACGTTTATAGTGTTATAACGTAACCACTGAGGTAAGTTACCTCACTTGGATTAATCGTTATAAATAACGATTAATTAAATTAAACGAACGTTTAATTTAACTGTTCCAGTCAAAATATGAATATAAAATCAACAACGAACGAACGAACGAACAAATAACCATTAACAACCATGGCACACAATTATAAACCCAACTTATATAAAATATAAGTAGGGGAAAAACTGAGTGAGTTTAACTCACCTTGAATTTTCCATTCTTCGTCAAAACGGTTCGTCCTACAAGCTTCCAGCTGCGCTCAATTTCGTCTTTTCCAATTCCCAAAATGTCACGCCTGTCAATACAGTTCCAACGTTCGTGGTTTGACCTGATTCTGTGTATGAACGTGTTACATAAATTATAATATACGATTTTATTTAAACAAATATTTTATTTTTAATCCTAATTACTAACTACATCCTTAATTAAAACGGCTAATATATTAATGTTTTTTTTTTTTTTTTTTTTTTTGCATAGCAAGCGGGTTTGAATGGCCCCAACCATCTTTATTAATAACTCAATACACTTACAAAAACAGAATTAACAACTTAACCATCAAATACAACGTAAGATAGTTCGGACCATTACATGTTTATCAGTTAATATATTACTAAACACCCTATTGTTCCGCTCCATCCACACGTGATACAAAGTCTTCTTCAAAAGTTTTAAAAGCAAACATCCACTAATGTTCTTCCATCTGGTGAATTTGAAAATTAAGTACCATTCTTCAGCAGACGATGCCATTGGATCATGCAGCCCAAAGTGAAACAGCACCTTCTTCCAAACAAAAGCCGTATACTCACATTCGAAAAACATATGCCTAAGTGTTTCTGACTGGTTATGACATAGCAAGCACTCATCACTTTGTATAATATTCATTTCAAGAAGTTTACTTCTGGTATGCAAGCCATTTTGGAGCACTCTCCACATATGCAAGTTCTCTTTTGGCTTACTGTTTGTCATCCATACCCTAGTGGCCCAAATAAATGGACAATTTTGCCTCACCAGTTCATTGTACACTGTTTTTACCTTGTGATCTTTTCCATTCCAGTGAGCATAAGATGATGATGGGGGACGAACAGCTTGCATAATATTCTGCCACAAAACAGAGACCTGCGCCGAACTACAATGAGGGAGAACAATCGCACCATTCACCACTACTCTAGATACTTTTGCACTGTCATTAATTCTAGCAATATATCTCATATTGTCGTCCACACTAGTAGCAAGAATTTTCCCTTTATCAGACCAAGGGTCAAACCAAAATGATAATTTATTCATATTCATCAAACTGCATTGAAATATCGGAAGGAATGCCGTTCTTTGCTTCAAGATTTTCCGCCACGTCCAGCTACAATCTGACGGAATTAACATCGTCCAAAAATGATCTTTTTTAATTAAGTTCAGCCTGCACCATGAAGCCCAAAGATTGGAATCAAATCTGAATATCTTATCAATTCTAGTTGAAATAGCCGCTCTATTCCACTCTCTAAGGTTCATCACACCCAGGCCTCCATTACCAAACGGCGTACACACCTTCTTAAATGAAATAGGAACTAGCTTCTTCGAGTAGGGATTTCCATGCCAAAGAAAATGGCAAAGGGAAGCATTTATCGTTTCTATCACTCTCACAGGTAGAATAAACAGCCTGGCGTAGTAAATACTCATGGATAAAGCAACTGATTTGACTATGATCAATCTACCGGCCATAGAGAATTTAGACGAAGGCCAGCTTGATATTTTAGAAATGATGCTTTCAATCAGAGGAAGACATTGCGACGCTTTCAGTCTGGAGGTGCATAAAGGGGCACCCAAGTAGTGTTCTTCATCACTCATCGGAGTTAGACCAGTCAAATCATACATAACCCCTTTGATCTCATCCGAGGTACCACCACATTTGATTTTAGATTTGCTTCTATTTATCGATAACCCCGTCAGCCGTTTGAATGACTCAAGAATAGTCAGTATCCCATTAACAGACTTGACGTTTGGTTTTGTGAACAGAAGCAAGTCATCCGCAAATAAAAGTGTAGTAATGTTGGAGTTTTTGCAAGAAGGATGATAATCAATTTTTTTGGATATCATGGCTTGGTTAGCTAGGATAGTAAATAATTCCATAACGCATACAAATAAATAAGGCGAAATAGGGTCACCTTGTCTTAATCCTTGCTTTGTTTTGAAATAACCAAAAGTAGCTCCGTTAAGGCTTAAGGAAATCTGGACTGACGAGATGCAAGTGTAAATCCAACAGAGGTAAGGAATCGGGAATTTCATCTTGTAGAGAACGTAAATTACAGTATCCCATCTCACTGTGTCGTATGCCTTTTGTATGTCAAGCTTTAGGACACACCTTGGCGATATAGAAACCCTATTATACCCTCTCATTAGTTCAGTTGCCAGAAGAATATTATCCGCAATGTCTCTGTCAGCCAAGAAGGCACTTTGATTTGGAGAGATAACATTCGCTATAGCCAACTTTATACGGGACGCCAATATTTTTGCTATACATTTGTAAACTACATTACAACAAGCAATTGGTCTAAAATCGGATACATTTATTGGGTTTTCAGTTTTGGGAATAAGGGCCAATCTAGTATTATTAATGCCACCTAACATCCTACTATGCAGGAAGAAGTTTTGAATGGCCTTTATTACATCTTTTCCAACTACCTCCCAACAACTCTTGTAATATATTAATGTTTAACACGTCCAAACTGGTTACCATTTATTTATTGGGCCACCGAATGCATAAATAATTAAGCATATTTGGATCTAAAGTGAACACGCTAATCTCACCTGCTGTTGCTTTCTCCTAAAAAGCCTTGCTTATATCCTCCCTGCATGCAAACACATGACACCCCACTAGCCTTCTCTATGGTCCGTAAGCAACTCCCCTTCCTTGCATTAAACGTAAGCTCCTCCTCCCCACTATCTTTTTGCTGTTTCGTTTTTTTTTTTTTTTTTTTCGTTTTGTATGGACCCTGAAGCCCAATATCCCTCCGCACAGCACCATTGCTTCTTCCCATCAAGTCCTGAAACTTCCACGTCTCTTTTTTTTTTTTTTTTTTTTTCAACCTAACTACTTACTCTTTGTACCCATTAGTGTCCAGCTCCTCACAATGAAATGCACAGACCATCAAACTCATACTATGCTTCCGCGTTCTTCACCGAGACCACACACCAATTCCTTGTTTCGGTTTTCACCCTTGCTGAAGCGAGAAAACGAAAGAAGGAGCGTTGCTCTTTTTTTTTCTCGAATGGAGGTGCGGTGTCTGTGGGGAGAATGGAGTTGCGGTTTCTGTTCTTTTGAGGAGTACAACTTAGTTGATGATCTCTGAAAAAAAAATGAGGAGAAGACAATGTATTTATAAAGAAATATACGTGGTCATCACGTTTTAGGGTATAGAGCTGCAGAGATTAGAGTATAGGGTAAGACGTGGGATGGAAGGAATTTGGTTGTGTGGTTGGCAAGGTATCGTTAGTTTGGCTTGCAAGTAATATAAATATATATATATATATATATATATATATATTTATTTTTAAACAACTTTGTCGGCACGGTTCCATTTTTCTATGCGTGCTGTTACTTCAAGGTTGTATGTATGTTACGGATAGGCTGAAATGCTTCACCATGGCATGTGAGGAAGCACGTAGCATATAGGATAGATTCGCATGCAAGGGATTAAAGGTTTGGGACGCAAGAAATCAAATGGCGTAAGCAAAAGCAAATAGGAAAAGTTAAAGTAGTGGGATCATTTAATAATATAATAATGTAACCAAACTTGTCGTGAGTTTTCTTGTTAAAAATCACCACATACGATGTTCAATCGAGGCGAAAACTACTAATTCTAGCATAAAAAAATATTCCGGATCCAATGGGACAGGTTTCGTTGAAATCCGAGGTCGTTTGCGAAAATCCTTTAGAAAATATCGATGAAAAACACCGAGCAATAATTCCTTAAAATTACAGAAAAAATCCTAAAAATATGAGGCCTTGACATTTCACTAGACCTCTTCCTAAGGTTTCGTATGGAACTTGTTTCGTTGAATTTTGAGTTCGTTTGACCAGTTAACCATTCAAATAAAGTTACCTACACCACTATGTATTCATGTATGAGCGTTGCAGACTGAAGTAAAAATACAGTCATGTTCAGTGAGGTGTCGCGATCCCAAAAATATAATAATACCGGTAGTTTGACTCATATTGTGAAATCCCAAAATGTTGTCACAGGGTGTAAAATACTCCAAATAAAAAGTTGCTTATTAAATTAATTAAAAATTACCATAAAATTCTAAAAATTAAATTATCACTACGCCTCAAAAGAACCTAGTCTAAATTCGAAACCGATATGTAGTTATATCCAATAATCCGTTACGGTCGATAAATGATTACGCCGCTGTTTTTCAGCCAAATTGATTTGGGCATAACTTCCAATCTACATGACGAAATCCCGATTTTTCTTTTTCACTGGGAAAATATACTTCACTTGCTCCGTACATTTCTTGTTTCACAGAAATCTGATTTAAAACGGGCTCTGTACATTCAGTTGAAGTTCAAAACTCTATTTTACGAACTGCAGCGCTGTTCTGAGCTCGTTTTATTTTATATATGAATATATATCGTTCAGCTTCGTTTAAATAGCGATTTAAATATAAAAATCCATTTATATTCCAAATAAATATTTAAAATAAATAAAGTATTTGGCTGCCAAAAATACGGGACGTTACATTCTTTCCCCCTTAAAATAATTTCGTCCTCGAAATTGCTAAGGTAAGAAAGAACGTTACAAATCCCATTTATTTCCAAATCCAAATTATTTTAAATTAGAAACCAATTTCAATACCATATATAGATATTTCCAAAAATATTGAAAATTTCCTAACATCTTAAATTTCCGAAAAATTTTGCCAGCACTTCCTCTATACGGCTCAATCGGTACAACTACAACTTGCCTTCTTAGGCCTTCCCCAATCAAAAACAAAATAAAACAGCCAAGCGGCTTGCCAAATAAGCTCATAAATTACCAAACCCATATAGAAATAAACGTGTACCTTTTTGTCGGGCATATCATTATATCCTTTCCATCTGCAGCCCTGTCAGCATATACAAATGCATCCCCAAACAAAATACCAATTTTATCCTCAGAACCAAATCCTTCACGCATTCAAGCCAAATCCCATTCTTAACTCAATTTCCATCCATTGTCAATTCCAACTCTTAACTTACCAGTCCAACACCATTTCAGATTCCTGTCTCGCAATTCAAAATCTGATTTTGCTTAATATATTATATCTTGATTCAATTTCCCGCTAGTTGGTTTCAATTCAATTCATATTCAGTTTCATTCCAATTTTTGACACTAGAATTTATTTTCCATACCTTTGTTAAACCATTTAATGAATTCTATTCAACTACTTGTCTTCAAATAACAACCAATTCACAACCATCAACCAATACACAACCAAATAAACAAAATTTATTGAATTCACATTCAATATTAATATTTATTTTGGCTTCACTCATTTGATTTAATTTCCAATTAAATTTAATTACAATATCATTCTGAAATTAATTACACTTAACCAAGTTAAGTAACAATTCAACTTTTTTTAATTCGATTTGAATCTCATTCCAATCGATCAAACACACTAATATCTCAATTTAATAAAAATTTCTTTTCTATACAAAAATATATTTTGGGTAAAATTATTTCATTTACCCTCTTTCCAAAACAATAATGTATCGATTGCCAGTTCTATGCTTTTCAACACTTGAACCGATCAACAAACACAATATAAAACATTTGTATATAAAATTTACAAATACGCTCTCATACTTATATACTCAATCTCAATCTAGGGTATTGCTAACCCCATCTCTATCGAGTTACACCACAGAGCCAAGGTTATTCCTAAACCATTGCTCTGATACCACTGTAGCGACCCAGCGGATTTTCGGCCCAGAAAATCGACATAATTACCCTTACCCGTAACTCATGCCGACCTTACAAACACCGAAAACACTGGACGTTATTAGAAAGAATTTAGAGGGTGAGGTAAGAAAGAAAGAAGTATTAGAATAGAAGAAGAAGCGCCACAACACAGAGTCTCACATCGCAGCGGGACAAAATATAATATGGAAATAAATCTTTATTGAGAGCTTTCAAAATTACTTACAGTATCAGAGTACATCAACATATCTGGACAGTTATATAACCTATCCTCATATACAATCACACAGCGGAACAGTAGCTATATATATAACCATACGTTTGAACTCTTCCAGCTTGTCTCTGGACTTCGCAGCATCCGGTAACCTGGACCTGTACACCCCGGCCTAACCCGAGCATTTACCAAACACCGGGTCAGTCTGGTGAACCAGAGTGAGATAAACTCGCACAGTACTAAGGTATCACACAACTTGATTTTAAAGTAAAAATCTTTTCGAAAGAAAAAGGATAATCGTAAGACCGAATCCACACATAAATACGGACGGTTTTTACCTTACGATAACCCAAAACATTTTTGAAATCAATATCTTGTCTGATATTATCATAATGTCTAAATACAAGTAAATAGAATCTAGTAGAACGCTTGCATCTCACGCTCCACATATATAGTATACAAACAAAACCGCGGGCGCTTATTGGAGATTGGATTCCGACCTCGACAAGGTATGGGACCACCTGCCGCTAGTGTACCTCTAGAGGCGAATACACTGGGTTCAACAAGAACGTCTTGCAACCCGGCCCTCACATGACCGACCACTCATTTCGCTTGAGTGTATCGAATGTATATCACCAACGGTTGGGCTCAAACCATCGTTCCCGAATGGGCAGAATCGATAGAATAAGAAACAAAAGGAATTTCTCTAGATAGGTGATTATACACCCTAATGGGAGCGACCCACATAGCCATGCTGCCTGCCCGATTTCTGTCATCTCCCGGTTGATGAGGCTTGAGGCTACGCTTCATCAGCACATCTCATTCACTTCGAATGCCACATTGTCAGATCCATCAGAATCACTAATTGACGTCCATAACAATACATTACGTGTTGGCTAAAGAAGTTTCCTTCTCCGCTTCCACTCTTGGTATGGTTGAAGAAATCAATGTATGTGACCTTTTCTGGAAATACTCTGTCAGACATTCATCCATACAAGTCACCCAGGAACAGGATGAACCGAAGGTACTCCCCTACTGCATTCTAGGAATCACCCTGAGAATCAGTAGCGAGAAGTCCTTGCAAACCCGTGGATTCCAACCACGACAGCATCACAGTATATCTCTTATTGCAAATCAGAGATTTTAAGCAATCCTTCCGCTTATGAAGATCCACGGTCTTCAATAGCTCCATCTCGAATCAGCATCTTCATCGTATTCGTATTTGTTGGACGGAATGGTTTTCGAATATATATATTCGATCCCGGTCTTTCCGTACCAACAATCGCATGGGCCAATTTTTGATAGTCGGTTATTTAACTATCAAATAAAACAACCATTCATCCATAAAAGAAAATGGATTCACTGATTCAATACTCAGTATCATTTAGCCTCTTCACAAACCGTCCGTTAATTATATTCTTTAACTTTTCCAATATTTGGAACATCGCCTTTACTTCTTAGTAAAATAAGAATATTCAGCTTATAAACTTTCAAAAACAGTTTATAATATCATTTGCGGAAATCATAGCTTATGTTTCCCTCAACCACTCTCGTTTATAAACTAATATCATTCTGGGATAATCATGGAGTCGTTCAAGTTGGGGTATTTCATTTACCTCTCAGACCTTGACCAACAACATTCATATTCTCAGAATAAATAGAAGTTTATTAACCATACGTTTCTTCTTGAAAAATCCGATTTAAATCTCGACAAAGCTTCGATTCTATTAGAAATAGAATCCTTATGAAAATTCCTTAATATCTCTTTATTATGGTATTACAAATTATTTCAACAATTCAAATTCATTTGTTTAAAACAAACCCTTTATAAATCTTATATTAAGGTCTCATACCGTTATCATATCGTTATCTTCCCAAATTCGCATGTTGATATTTATCAAACAATCCAACTTATTATCTGTAACCATTAATGCTACAGATTTCATTTCAAAATCCATTTTTTTACTTATCTAGTTCTCTTTACTCATACTCGATCATTTATTCGTTGCCTAACACATACAATAATCCTTTAAAAACTTTTGTCTAAAAATAGTTCATCTTATTTGCAATAAATGTTACATTTACAAACCACTAACTTCCTTTACTAACTCGATTTCATTTCCAACCTTAAATATCCATTTACAAAACCTTTTGTAAATTAATTACGACAACTTATCAACCTTTTTCATTTGCACCTCTTTAACTTCATTTGAAAATCTCATTTTTCAATTCTTTATCGACAATTAATTTCCGTTGTCGTTTTTTCCAGATCTTTAACTTAGCTTATGTTCCCAGCCTCGATTCTATTTAAAAACTCATATCCCCCTTTATATATTCAAATCTCATTTATAAACCCAAATCTCATTTATAAATCCAGATCTCGTTTAAATCACTACTTATTCCCAAATCCGCCGATTTGTAAATCTTATTCACGAAATGTTATTTAATCACATTTCGTATAGTTTAAAAACACCGTTTGTTAAAACGATCATTTATTACAAAAATATTACTCTTTAACTCTCGTATATCCATAATTTAATTATTCCATTCCGATGTTTTGAAATCCACTCAAACTTCTTTTACGACCGTAAGGCCCTTATAAAATTGTTTCAATATTTAAATAACCAACACGATATCGTTTCACCATTTATTCAATAATATCTTGCATCTCCCTTTGTTCTATATTATACAATTATAAAATTGGCAAATTTACCATAAAAATTGTAGTTTGAATTCATATAAAAATGTATTCATATCTTTGAAATCATTCGAAACCCATTTAACATTGATTTCGACAAATCATTTCTTTTGATTGACGGTACTAAAGAGGCAAATGGCTACTGTAGTACCAAACCGTGAAATATAAACTAATTTCACATTCAATAACAACAATATAACCATATTGATAATGTTATTCAGTTCAAAATGGCTAATCAATATTCGGTTTCCATCTAAATAGATGACATGAACGGTTTAATGATAACGGTCAATAATAACAGTAACAGTAAATACCGGGATAATAACAACAGTTCAAGCATTCAGCTATTTGATTGTAACGTTTATAGTGTTATAACGTAACCACTGAGGTAAGTTACCTCACTTGGATTAATCGTTATAAATAACGATTAATTAAATTAAACGAACGTTTAATTTAACTGTTCCAGTCAAAATATGAATATAAAATCAACAACGAACGAACGAACAAATAACCATTAACAACCATGGCACACAATTATAAACCCAACTTATATAAAATATAAGTAGGGGAAAAACTGAGTGAGTTTAACTCACCTTGAATTTTCCATTCTTCGTCAAAACGGTTCGTCCTACAAGCTTCCAGCTGCGCTCAATTTCGTCTTTTCCAATTCCCAAAATGTCACGCCTGTCAATACAGTTCCAACGTTCGTGGTTTGACCTGATTCTGTGTATGAACGTGTTACATAAATTATAATATACGATTTTATTTAAACAAATATTTTATTTTTAATCCTAATTACTAACTACATCCTTAATTAAAACGGCTAATATATTAATGTTTAACACGTCCAAACTGGTTACCATTTATTTATTGGGCCACCGAATGCATAAATAATTAAGCATATTTGGATCTAAAGTGAACACGCTAATCTCACCTGCTGTTGCTTTCTCCTAAAAAGCCTTGCTTATATCCTCCCTGCATGCAAACACATGACACCCCACTAGCCTTCTCTATGGTCCGTAAGCAACTCCCCTTCCTTGCATTAAACGTAAGCTCCTCCTCCCCACTATCTTTTTGTTGTTTCGTTTTTTTTTTTTTTTTTTTTTCGTTTTGTATGGACCCTGAAGCCCAATATCCCTCCGCACAGCACCATTGCTTCTTCCCATCAAGTCCTGAAACTTCCACGTCTCTTTTTTTTTTTTTTCAACCTAACTACTTACTCTTTGTACCCATTAGTGTCCAGCTCCTCACAATGAAATGCACAGACCATCAAACTCATACTATGCTTCCGCGTTCTTCACCGAGACCACACACCAATTCCTTGTTTCGGTTTTCACCCTTGCTGAAGCGAGAAAACGAAAGAAGGAGCGTTGCTCTTTTTTTTTTTCTCGAATGGAGGTGCGGTGTCTGTGGGGAGAATGGAGTTGCGGTTTCTGTTCTTTTGAGGAGTACAACTTAGTTGATGATCTCTGAAAAAAAAAATGAGGAGAAGACAATGTATTTATAAAGAAATATACGTGGTCATCACGTTTTAGGGTATAGAGCTGCAGAGATTAGAGTATAGGGTAAGACGTGGGATGGAAGGAATTTGGTTGTGTGGTTGGCAAGGTATCGTTAGTTTGGCTTGCAAGTAATATAAATATATATATATATATATATATATATATTTTTAAACAACTTTGTCGGCACGGTTCCATTTTTCTATGCGTGCTGTTACTTCAAGGTTGTATGTATGTTACGGATAGGCTGAAATGCTTCACCATGGCATGTGAGGAAGCACGTAGCATATAGGATAGATTCGCATGCAAGGGATTAAAGGTTTGGGACGCAAGAAATCAAATGGCGTAAGCAAAAGCAAATAGGAAAAGTTAAAGTAGTGGGATCATTTAATAATATAATAATGTAACCAAACTTGTCGTGAGTTTTCTTGTTAAAAATCACCACATACGATGTTCAATCGAGGCGAAAACTACTAATTCTAGCATAAAAAAATATTCCGGATCCAATGGGACAGGTTTCGTTGAAATCCGAGGTCGTTTGCGAAAATCCTTTAGAAAATATCGATGAAAAACACCGAGCAATAAATCCTTAAAATTACAGAAAAAATCCTAAAAATATGAGGCCTTGACATTTCACTAGACCTCTTCCTAAGGTTTCGTATGGAACTTGTTTCGTTGAATTTTGAGTTCGTTTGACCAGTTAACCATTCAAATAAAGTTACCTACACCACTATGTATTCATGTATGAGCGTTGCAGACTGAAGTAAAAATACAGTCATGTTCAGTGAGGTGTCGCGATCCCAAAAATATAATAATACCGGTAGTTTGACTCATATTGTGAAATCCCAAAATGTTGTCACAGGGTGTAAAATACTCCAAATAAAAAGTTGCTTATTAAATTAATTAAAAATTACCATAAAATTCTAAAAATTAAATTATCACTACGCCTCAAAAGAACCTAGTCTAAATTCGAAACCGATATGTAGTTATATCCAATAATCCGTTACGGTCGATAAATGATTACGCCGCTGTTTTTCAGCCAAATTGATTTGGGCATAACTTCCAATCTACATGACGAAATCCCGATTTTTCTTTTTCACTGGGAAAATATACTTCACTTGCTCCGTACATTTCTTGTTTCACAGAAATCTGATTTAAAACGGGCTCTGTACATTCAGTTGAAGTTCAAAACTCTATTTTACGAACTGCAGCGCTGTTCTGAGCTCGTTTTATTTTATATATGAATATATATCGTTCAGCTTCATTTAAATAGCGATTTAAATATAAAAATCCATTTATATTCCAAATAAATATTTAAAATAAATAAAGTATTTGGCTGCCAAAAATACGGGACGTTACATTCTTTCCCCCTTAAAATAATTTCGTCCTCGAAATTGCTAAGGTAAGAAAGAACGTTACAAATCCCATTTATTTCCAAATCCAAATTATTTTAAATTAGAAACCAATTTCAATACCATATATAGATATTTCCAAAAATATTGAAAATTTCCTAACATCTTAAATTTCCGAAAAATTTTGCCAGCACTTCCTCTATACGGCTCAATCGGTACAACTACAACTTGCCTTCTTAGGCCTTCCCCAATCAAAAACAAAATAAAACAGCCAAGCGGCTTGCCAAATAAGCTCATAAATTACCAAACCCATATAGAAATAAACGTGTACCTTTTTGTCGGGCATATCATTATATCCTTTCCATCTGCAGCCCTGTCAGCATATACAAATGCATCCCCAAACAAAATACCAATTTTATCCTCAGAACCAAATCCTTCACGCATTCAAGCCAAATCCCATTCTTAACTCAATTTCCATCCATTGTCAATTCCAACTCTTAACTTACCAGTCCAACACCATTTCAGATTCCTGTCTCGCAATTCAAAATCTGATTTTGCTTAATATATTATATCTTGATTCAATTTCCCGCTAGTTGGTTTCAATTCAATTCATATTCAGTTTCATTCCAATTTTTGACACTAGAATTTATTTTCCATACCTTTGTTAAACCATTTAATGAATTCTATTCAACTACTTGTCTTCAAATAACAACCAATTCACAACCATCAACCAATACACAACCAAATAAACAAAATTTATTGAATTCACATTCAATATTAATATTTATTTTGGCTTCACTCATTTGATTTAATTTCCAATTAAATTTAATTACAATATCATTCTGAAATTAATTACACTTAACCAAGTTAAGTAACAATTCAACTTTTTTTAATTCGATTTGAATCTCATTCCAATCGATCAAACACACTAATATCTCAATTTAATAAAAATTTCTTTTCTATACAAAAATATATTTTGGGTAAAATTATTTCATTTACCCTCTTTCCAAAACAATAATGTATCGATTGCCAGTTCTATGCTTTTCAACACTTGAACCGATCAACAAACACAATATAAAACATTTGTATATAAAATTTACAAATACGCTCTCATACTTATATACTCAATCTCAATCTAGGGTATTGCTAACCCCATCTCTATCGAGTTACACCACAGAGCCAAGGTTATTCCTAAACCATTGCTCTGATACCACTGTAGCGACCCAGCGGATTTTCGGCCCAGAAAATCGACATAATTACCCTTACCCGTAACTCATGCCGACCTTACAAACACCGAAAACACTGGACGTTATTAGAAAGAATTTAGAGGGTGAGGTAAGAAAGAAAGAAGTATTAGAATAGAAGAAGAAGAAGAAGCGCCACAACACAGAGTCTCACATCGCAGCGGGACAAAATATAATATGGAAATAAATCTTTATTGAGAGCTTTCAAAATTACTTACAGTATCAGAGTACATCAACATATCTGGACAGTTATATAACCTATCCTCATATACAATCACACAGCGGAACAGTAGCTATATATATAACCATACGTTTGAACTCTTCCAGCTTGTCTCTGGACTTCGCAGCATCCGGTAACCTGGACCTGTACACCCCGGCCTAACCCGAGCATTTACCAAACACCGGGTCAGTCTGGTGAACCAGAGTGAGATAAACTCGCACAGTACTAAGGTATCACACAACTTGATTTTAAAGTAAAAATCTTTTCGAAAGAAAAAGGATAATCGTAAGACCGAATCCACACATAAATACGGACGGTTTTTACCTTACGATAACCCAAAACATTTTTGAAATCAATATCTTGTCTGATATTATCATAATGTCTAAATACAAGTAAATAGAATCTAGTAGAACGCTTGCATCTCACGCTCCACATATATAGTATACAAACAAAACCGCGGGCGCTTATTGGAGATTGGATTCCGACCTCGACAAGGTATGGGACCACCTGCCGCTAGTGTACCTCTAGAGGCGAATACACTGGGTTCAACAAGAACGTCTTGCAACCCGGCCCTCACATGACCGACCACTCATTTCGCTTGAGTGTATCGAATGTATATCACCAACGGTTGGGCTCAAACCACCGTTCCCGAATGGGCAGAATCGATAGAATAAGAAACAAAAGGAATTTCTCTAGATAGGTGATTATACACCCTAATGGGAGCGACCCACATAGCCATGCTGCCTGCCCGATTTCTGTCATCTCCCGGTTGATGAGGCTTGAGGCTACGCTTCATCAGCACATCTCATTCACTTCGAATGCCACATTGTCAGATCCATCAGAATCACTAATTGACGTCCATAACAATACATTACGTGTTGGCTAAAGAAGTTTCCTTCTCCGCTTCCACTCTTGGTATGGTTGAAGAAATCAATGTATGTGACCTTTTCTGGAAATACTCTGTCAGACATTCATCCATACAAGTCACCCAGGAACAGGATGAACCGAAGGTACTCCCCTACTGCATTCTAGGAATCACCCTGAGAATCAGTAGCGAGAAGTCCTTGCAAACCCGTGGATTCCAACCACGACAGCATCACAGTATATCTCTTATTGCAAATCAGAGATTTTAAGCAATCCTTCCGCTTATGAAGATCCACGGTCTTCAATAGCTCCATCTCGAATCAGCATCTTCATCGTATTCGTATTTGTTGGACGGAATGGTTTTCGAATATATATTCGATCCCGGTCTTTCCGTACCAACAATCGCATGGGCCAATTTTTGATAGTCGGTTATTTAACTATCAAATAAAACAACCATTCATCCATAAAAGAAAATGGATTCACTGATTCAATACTCAGTATCATTTAGCCTCTTCACAAACCATCCGTTAATTATATTCTTTAACTTTTCCAATATTTGGAACATCGCCTTTACTTCTTAGTAAAATAAGAATATTCAGCTTATAAACTTTCAAAAACAGTTTATAATATCATTTGCGGAAATCATAGCTTATGTTTCCCTCAACCACTCTCGTTTATAAACTAATATCATTCTGGGATAATCATGGAGTCGTTCAAGTTGGGGTATTTCATTTACCTCTTAGACCTTGACCAACAACATTCATATTCTCAGAATAAATAGAAGTTTATTAACCACACGTTTCTTCTTGAAAAATCCGATTTAAATCTCGACAAAGCTTCGATTCTATTAGAAATAGAATCCTTATGAAAATTCCTTAATATCTCTTTATTATGGTATTACAAATTATTTCAACAATTCAAATTCATTTGTTTAAAACAAACCCTTTATAAATCTTATATTAAGGTCTCATACCGTTATCATATCGTTATCTTCCCAAATTCGCATGTTGATATTTATCAAACAATCCAACTTATTATCTGTAACCATTAATGCTACAGATTTCATTTCAAAATCCATTTTTTTACTTATCTAGTTCTCTTTACTCATACTCGACCATTTATTCGTTGCCTAACACATACAATAATCCTTTAAAAACTTTTGTCTAAAAATAGTTCATCTTATTTGCAATAAATGTTACATTTACAAACCACTAACTTCCTTTACTAACTCGATTTCATTTCCAACCTTAAATATCCATTTACAAAACCTTTTGTAAATTAATTACGACAACTTATCAACCGTTTTCATTTGCACCTCTTTAACTTCATTTGAAAATCTCATTTTTCAATTCTTTATCGACAATTAATTTCCGTTGTCGTTTTTTCCAGATCTTTAACTTAGCTTATGTTCCCAGCCTCGATTCTATTTAAAAACTCATATCCCCCTTTATATATTCAAATCTCATTTATAAACCCAAATCTCATTTATAAATCCAGATCTCGTTTAAATCACTACTTATTCCCAAATCCGCCGATTTGTAAATCTTATTCACGAAATGTTATTTAATCACATTTCGTATAGTTTAAAAACACCGTTTGTTAAAACGATCATTTATTACAAAAATATTACTCTTTAACTCTCGTATATCCATAATTTAATTATTCCATTCCGATGTTTTGAAATCCACTCAAACTTCTTTTACGACCGTAAGGCCCTTATAAAATTGTTTCAATATTTAAATAACCAACACGATATCGTTTCACCATTTATTCAATAATATCTTGCATCTCCCTTTGTTCTATATTATACAATTATAAAATTGGCAAATTTACCATAAAAATTGTAGTTTGAATTCATATAAAAATGTATTCATATCTTTGAAATCATTCGAAACCCATTTAACATTGATTTCGACAAATCATTTCTTTTGATTGACGGTACTAAAGAGGCAAATGGCTACTGTAGTACCAAACCGTGAAATATAAACTAATTTCACATTCAATAACAACAATATAACCATATTGATAATGTTATTCAGTTCAAAATGGCTAATCAATATTCGGTTTCCATCTAAATAGATGACATGAACGGTTTAATGATAACGGTCAATAATAACAGTAACAGTAAATACCGGGATAATAACAACAGTTCAAGCATTCAGCTATTTGATTGTAACGTTTATAGTGTTATAACGTAACCACTGAGGTAAGTTACCTCACTTGGATTAATCGTTATAAATAACGATTTATTAAATTAAACGAACGTTTAATTTAACTGTTCCAGTCAAAATATGAATATAAAATCAACAACGAACGAACGAACGAACAAATAACCATTAACAACCATGGCACACAATTATAAACCCAACTTATATAAAATATAAGTAGGGGAAAAACTGAGTGAGTTTAACTCACCTTGAATTTTCCATTCTTCGTCAAAACGGTTCGTCCTACAAGCTTCCAGCTGCGCTCAATTTCGTCTTTTCCAATTCCCAAAATGTCACGCCTGTCAATACAGTTCCAACGTTCGTGGTTTGACCTGATTCTGTGTATGAACGTGTTACATAAATTATAATATACGATTTTATTTAAACAAATATTTTATTTTTAATCCTAATTACTAACTACATCCTTAATTAAAACGGCTAATATATTAATGTTTAACACGTCCAAACTGGTTACCATTTATTTATTGGGCCACCGAATGCATAAATAATTAAGCATATTTGGATCTAAAGTGAACACGCTAATCTCACCTGCTGTTGCTTTCTCCTAAAAAGCCTTGCTTATATCCTCCCTGCATGCAAACACATGACACCCCACTAGCCTTCTCTATGGTCCGTAAGCAACTCCCCTTCCTTGCATTAAACGTAAGCTCCTCCTCCCCACTATCTTTTTGCTGTTTCGTTTTTTTTTTTTTTTTTTCGTTTTGTATGGACCCTGAAGCCCAATATCCCTCCGCACAGCACCATTGCTTCTTCCCATCAAGTCCTGAAACTTCCACGTCTCTTTTTTTTTTTTTTTTTTTTCAACCTAACTACTTACTCTTTGTACCCATTAGTGTCCAGCTCCTCACAATGAAATGCACAGACCATCAAACTCATACTATGCTTCCGCGTTCTTCACCGAGACCACACACCAATTCCTTGTTTCGGTTTTCACCCTTGCTGAAGCGAGAAAACGAAAGAAGGAGCGTTGCTCTTTTTTTTTCTCGAATGGAGGTGCGGTGTCTGTGGGGAGAATGGAGTTGCGGTTTCTGTTCTTTTGAGGAGTACAACTTAGTTGATGATCTCTGAAAAAAAAATGAGGAGAAGACAATGTATTTATAAAGAAATATACGTGGTCATCACGTTTTAGGGTATAGAGCTGCAGAGATTAGAGTATAGGGTAAGACGTGGGATGGAAGGAATTTGGTTGTGTGGTTGGCAAGGTATCGTTAGTTTGGCTTGCAAGTAATATAAATATATATATATATATATATATATATATATATTTATTTATTTTTAAACAACTTTGTCGGCACGGTTCCATTTTTCTATGCGTGCTGTTACTTCAAGGTTGTATGTATGTTACGGATAGGCTGAAATGCTTCACCATGGCATGTGAGGAAGCACGTAGCATATAGGATAGATTCGCATGCAAGGGATTAAAGGTTTGGGACGCAAGAAATCAAATGGCGTAAGCAAAAGCAAATAGGAAAAGTTAAAGTAGTGGGATCATTTAATAATATAATAATGTAACCAAACTTGTCGTGAGTTTTCTTGTTAAAAATCACCACATACGATGTTCAATCGAGGCGAAAACTACTAATTCTAGCATAAAAAAATATTCCGGATCCAATGGGACAGGTTTCGTTGAAATCCGAGGTCGTTTGCGAAAATCCTTTAGAAAATATCGATGAAAAACACCGAGCAATAATTCCTTAAAATTACAGAAAAAATCCTAAAAATATGAGGCCTTGACATTTCACTAGACCTCTTCCTAAGGTTTCGTATGGAACTTGTTTCGTTGAATTTTGAGTTCGTTTGACCAGTTAACCATTCAAATAAAGTTACCTACACCACTATGTATTCATGTATGAGCGTTGCAGACTGAAGTAAAAATACAGTCATGTTCAGTGAGGTGTCGCGATCCCAAAAATATAATAATACCGGTAGTTTGACTCATATTGTGAAATCCCAAAATGTTGTCACAGGGTGTAAAATACTCCAAATAAAAAGTTGCTTATTAAATTAATTAAAAATTACCATAAAATTCTAAAAATTAAATTATCACTACGCCTCAAAAGAACCTAGTCTA
Source organism: Allium sativum (assembly GCA_030737875.1). Lineage (NCBI taxonomy): Eukaryota > Viridiplantae > Streptophyta > Magnoliopsida > Asparagales > Amaryllidaceae > Allium > Allium sativum. Next base: position 276,200,456 of record CM060918.1, read on the forward strand.
AATTCGAAACCGATATGTAGTTATATCCAATAATCCGTTACGGTCGATAAATGATTACGCCGCTGTTTTTCAGCCAAATTGATTTGGGCATAACTTCCAATCTACATGACGAAATCCCGATTTTTCTTTTTCACTAGGAAAATATACTTCACTTGCTCCGTACATTTCTTGTTTCACAGAAATCTGATTTAAAACGGGCTCTGTACATTCAGTTGAAGTTCAAAACTCTATTTTACGAACTGCAGCGCTGTTCTGAGCTCGTTTTATTTTATATATGAATATATATCGTTCAGCTTCGTTTAAATAGCGATTTAAATATAAAAATCCATTTATATTCCAAATAAATATTTAAAATAAATAAAGTATTTGGCTGCCAAAAATACGGGACGTTACAGAACTGGATACTAATCAAATAAAAATATTTTTAAAATGGATGGAAGGGTTAAGATTCCCAGATGGTATATCTTCCAATCTTTGTAGATGTGTTGACTATAAAAACAGTAAACTTAGCGGGATGAAAAGCCACGACTGTCATGTTATGATGGAAAATTTATTGCCCGTCGCTTTCAAAGAACTATTGCCCGTGAAAGTTTGGACTGTTGTAACAGATCTTAGTTTGTTCTATAAAGAGCTTTGTTCATCTACATTAAAAATTGACTATCTACGTAAACTAGAGGAAGAAATCCCCATATTATTCTGCAAATTGGAAAAAATATTTCCTTCATGGTTTTTCAATGTTATGGAGCATTTACCTATTCATCTTCCATCAGAAGCACGTCTTCGAGGGCCTGTGCAATACGGATGGATGTATCCATTTGAAAGGTATATTAATATTCAGTTAATTAAATTTTGGTTAAGTGTATGAAAAAATAATTTACAATAATTCTAAACAGGTATTTAAATCATCCAAAGAAAAAAGTGAGGCAGAAAGCTAGAGTTGAAGGTTCTATTTTGCAAATCATACATTGAAGAAGAAGCTTCATTTTTTTCTCTCATTATTTTAGTGATCATGTGAACATCTCATTTGCAAGTACTGCACGTAACGATGAAGGTATTGATCAAGATGACTGCCAAGCGACTTTATCTATTTTTAAAAAACATGGTCGGCCTTCTAGTAGATGTGTAGAGGAATGGTTGAACGATAAAGATTACAATGCAGCACACACATATATTCTTCTCAATTGCACCGAAGTTGCACCATTCGTTAGGTACTGTACTTATGTATCGATGTATACTTGTATTGTATCTTTAATCATATATGTAACGTATGTCCTATAATTGCAGCATTTATGAATCACAGTATCCAAACGGCGATATCAGCAAAGAATTCGTTAGTTGGTTTACTAATTATGTTTTTGATCCAACAAATTGTATTGTGGATGAAGGATTGAAACATTTGGCATTGGGACCTAAAAGAAAGGTGAAGATATATCCAATATTCTTTGTCAATGGATATAAATTTAACATTAAAGAATATAGTGCTGAAAAATTAATTGACAACAGCGGTGTATTTGTTAAAGGTAGTGATGATCCAAACGACCATATACACGATTTTTATGGCGTGCTAAACCAGATTCTGCAAGTGACATATTTCACAAGACCCGCGGAAGAAGTATTTTTGTTTAAATGCAACTGGTTCAGCAACGTTCCAGATTCTGGAATCAACGTGCACCCAAAATATAATCTTATAGAAGTAAGACATACGTCCCATTATTATAAGTACGACCCTTTCGTACTTGCCAAACAGGCTCTTCAAGTATATTATGCTCCTTATCCTTCTATGAGAAGAGACAAAATAGATTGGTGGGTTGTTTTCAAAACAAAAGCAAGGTTTACATTTGACGGGCGTAATATTCCCGATGACCAAGCTTATCAAGCAGACGTCGAGGAAAATGCAGAAATAGTAATAACCGACGATCAAACAGATTTTGGACCTGTAAACGATGAATCGAATGCATTAATTGATGTATTTGAGACTACAGATGAACCATATATGGAGGAGGAAATAGAGTCGGAATCTGAAAGTGATGAGGACGACTAACTAATACTCCTCATTTTCAAAAGGTAATTTTATGTTATGACATTTCTATTATCAAGTAACCATATATTTATTTTTATGACATTTCTATGAATCAAACTCAAATGTTAACTAGACATATCTATGAATCAAACTTATATTTAACACTTCTATGAATCAAACTCGATCATATGTTAACTAGACAAATCTATGAATCAAACTTATATTTAACACTTCTATGAAACAAACTTGTACTCATGTTATGACATTTCTGTTATCAAGCACTCATGTTATCTAATACCATGTTTTTACATATAGTTCGTTCATGTTATGTTATGTTACGTCATGTTATGTTATGTTATGTTATGTTTTGTTATGTTTTTGTTTGTAACAGGTATGGCGTCAGGTGGCGAGGAGGGTGGTCCATCGTCGGAGTTATCCCGTTCTGTGGTCTGGTTTAAGCCAAAAGCATCAAAAGGGTAAAAACTAAGTTTTTAGTATAAATTTAATTTAAGTACAATAAATTATTTAAATTGTTGTTCTAGCAACCATGTATTTTTTTTCCCCCGTTTAACACAGGGGGTTTGAGTTGGAGCCATCCAATACCGTTTTGAGGATATCAAAACGTGCTTATCAAGCCCGCATGACTGCATGTTGGCCCACTTGGAGCTCGATACCTGACTTAGTTAAGGAGACCATATGGCAGGATTTTTTGGTACGTGTGTATGATATAACATTTCTTATATTAAGTACATGCTCCTATTTGATAACATTATATGTATGTTATTTATATAAAAAACGCAGGGTGCGGTGGATCTCCAAGAGACGGATTTGGATCTCGTTAAGCGCCACTGGAACAGTAAAGTGGCAGCAAATTATAGACAAACAATGAACACTTTAAAATCAAGTGGGAAAAGGCAGTCTTGGGTGAGCGAGTCAGTGTGGAATGATCTACTTACTTATTGGAATAGTAATGAGGACTTTCTGGTAAATTTTACTGCATATTTTTAATTTAAATTATTCTATTCAATTAGTATGTGATTTAGACTAAGACATTTTTTTTAAAATTTAAATGTATAGGCCTCGTCTGAGAGAAATGCAGCTAATAGGAGCAAGAATCCGGTTACGCATCGAGGTGGGTCCAAGTCATTTCAGCATCATCATGAGGATCTGGTATATTTTGTAATTGCACAGTTTAAAATTTTAATTCATAACTAGTTAAAATTAATAGTTGATTTAAGTTTAAGTTTTAATTTACATGTGTGCATGCTTATTTCAGGAGAGAACGCGTATGGCTCCTGTGTCGTACTGGGATGTTTTCGAGCATACACATGCATTGAGTCAGACTGACGACACAGGCTCAGTTTCGTACACTTGGGACCATGATGAGAAGGCGCGTGAGAGATATGTAAGTATAAAATATTTAAGTAGACTTATAATTTAATTAAAATAGTGTTATCTAAATTTATTTTATTTTTGTTTAACAGGAGAAATTTCAGAAGCAAAGGGCGCAGGTACTGGAAGCTACAGGGAGGACTGAGCTGACCAAGGAAGATGAGGACAAGATATTTGATGCTGTCATGAATCCTGCTACCCGAAACAGACGATATGGTTATGGAAATCTAGAGGTAATACTAAAATTTATAATAAAAACTCAAATGTATTCGAACTACTATTATGAAATACTGAAAATCTAAAATTATATACAGATTACAGCATCTCAGCAGATGTATCAGAAGGCTCAGGAAAAGGAAGAAATCGCACAGTTGAAAGCACAGATTGCAGAGCTTCATGAACGTGATCGTCGCCGTGAAGAGCAGATGGAGTTGCTTAACCAGCGATTGTCGGAGTACATTGACCAGCACGGTACGACACCTTCATCTTCAGGGGGAGAGAGTTGATCAGGTTAGCTTGTTTTGATGTGTTTTGAGAGTTGGTGAGGCTTGCTACATGCATGGTAGTTGTATATATTTTGTTATGATGGTTTGGACATGATGTTATGATGGTTTGGTGATGGTACGGTTTGGACATAGTGTTGGTTATGTTGCTTGGAGATGGTTATGTTATTTTGGACATGGTGATGGTTTGGTGTTGTTTTGGCGAAATTTGGTGGTAATGTTATGTAAATATTGGTTAATTTATGTGTTTTGTGTTTGTTTTTTATTTCGTATTGTGTTTGAGTGTATATATGGTTGAGATTGTGAGTTATATGCTCGAAATGGAGCAGTTCAGAATGTTTTATATTTGTTGTGTGGCTTGTAGTGGTAAATCTAAAATCTGTAAAAAAAAAAAAAAAAAAAAAAAAAAAAAAAAACACCCAGATTTCCAACGGCAACCAACGGCCTGCGACGGCTTACTGGTCATTCCATACAAACGGCTTCCAACGACCTATTTTCTCATAACATCATACACGTGTCCTTATTTATCAGTTGGAAACCGTTGGAAATTAAGCGTCGTTTGCGTTGGAAGTCGTTGGAAGCCGTTGATCCGTATACCAACAGATTGACCAACGGCTTCCAACGGGGTTTCCAACGGCCGCCAACGCCCCTGACCGTTGGAAACCCCTGTTCCTCTTGTAGTGATGCATTTTACCTATCAACATACCAAACCAATAATCATACAACGTGAGACTACTGCACTCTAGAATAATCAAAATCTAGATAACAAAGGGCCGAATCACATCACTTAACTCAGCAAAAAAATTCCACCAGCATATTGCAGAACTAGCTGTATTACAGTGCCATACAGAACTAGATGCAGACAGTGGCGGTCTAGCCCAACGTTTCAGCATGGGCTGAAGTTGTATTCATTTTGAGATAGAGCCCAAATAAATTTTTAGCAAGGGCAGTAGCCTGAAATACCACGTATCTTAATTATTTTCAGCATAAAGAAAAATCTACTTAAACTAGGCATCTTACCAATTATTGGTAGCCATTAGATAAACTAAGTGCACTGGTGCGTGAAATTGTAAAAGCTAATTCTAACAGTAAAACAGAACGAAAATATTTAGCCTGGCAAGGCTTTTGGTTATGTAGCTTGTGGTTATGTTTTGGTTCTCTGACACAAATAATATCTAACATGCAAGATATTTCTGTAGGCCGAGACATGAATACTTCAAGTAAATGCATCATTTGCAAATTATCTAGTGTCTACAAACATTGTATCGCGGCCACTAACCAAATCATATTGACATATAATTGTAGACTATGCTCCTACATATTGTTAGTTGAAGTGGATGTGGTGCTCAAAATCTAAGGTGCATGGAGATTTTCCGTTGTCTGTTGTGCATGGAGATTTTGAATGTCATAAAATTTTGTGTATATATCCATATTATACTTGAGTTTATCTACACAAGAAACTTACTCATTCGCCATTTGTATATAACTACCACAACAAAGTTGGTAGTTAAAATTAAAAGTTAAAATAAATGTAAACAATGAATATGGACTTATACTTCAGAAAATGCTAGGTATTTCAAGTTGGTCGAAAATGATATTAGAACCTGAATTGTACATACATTCACCAGATTTCCAAACATTTGAAATAACATCAGTATAGTGTCCATATAACAGTTTAGCAGAAACATCAGAAGCGAAATTTCTATATCCAAGGTGGAACCAACATATTTACAGTCAAAGTTATCGGAATGATGAAATATTATGTTAGGATATGTGAAAAGATAAATAACATCTTTTTGCACTGAAGTTACCTGAATGATATTGAGATGCTTGTGCCAAAATAAAAGAAGAAAAAAAGCTGAATTTGAAAGTATCACCATGTTTTTTTAATAAAAAGAAGGCCGGCTTCTTGTTCCTAGTTCACCAAAGATAGTGCACTGAAGGAAAAAGAAAACTAATATTATCATGACACAAACATCGCAAATTCAGTCACCAATTATCCCCCTGTAAGTTCGTTGCACTATATATACACCAATTCTGATGTATGTTTCCTATTACAAGTAAAGCCTACTCTGAAAAAATAAAAATGAACTTTTCACTACTAGCCAAGTATGTGTTGGGATTTACAATACTGCTAATTGCATCTGGGTCAAATGGCGGTCCAAGTTGCAACCCGAATACATATGCAGTTGGTGGAGCAACAGAAAAGAACGTCCTTACCGTTCTCGGAAACATCCGTGCATTGACATCTGTTGCTCCGGGTTACAGTTATTCTACAACAATGGAGTCTCCTTATGTGGCTGGAATCTCCAGTTGCTCAACTGACCTTCAGGTTGATGAATGTAATTCATGCATTAGTGATTCTCTGGACAACGTTGAGTCAGATTGTCCCTACTCTATTTCAGTTACTAACCATGATGACCGCTGCAGTGTGTTCTACAATGCACAACCATGAGCGATCTGAGTGTTTGGAATAGCTTAATTTTCTCTTAAATAACCGAAAAGGCATCCTCTGTAATTCGATTTTACAGTTAATATAATAATATTTACATAATCCCCTTTTAGTGTCAAAATTTATTTAACCCCATCTGCTCCAGGGTCTGTTTGCTTTCATTTTAATCGTGTTTCTATTCATCTAGCTTTCTTGTATGCTTTTATTAAATTGTTGATTAAAATGAGATAATTGACAGGAACACAATATAAGATTTAGATATGGAGTTTCTAACTTCATACGGTATATACCATATAGTACTGGAAAGAACATTATTTCATTTCAGCTTTATTGTTTCAGTAAATTACAACTTACTATCGTTGGCAATTTCATGTATAAAATCAAACCATAAAATATATATTTTTGAAGTGCCTCTGAGTCGTAATAATCTCTATAATTTTGACCTCAGTTTCACAATAAGTTCCCGTCTTAGAATTTTACCCGCCGGGGACCTTGGAATGCTTTTCACAAAAGTTACTTTCCTCAGCCTCTTAAATGGTGCAACCTGTTTGAAAACATAACAAGATAAAAAGAAGGGGTAATACTGCACGGCACAATGGTAGATAAATTTGTGACTCCGCCCAATTATTGTTGATGCCAATTGTATATATTTAACTCGGAGCATTACAACATAAGGGGATACTCTCCTGGATTGGAAATGGAACAAAATATCAACTGAGTCTAATATAAAGAAAAAGAAACGTTCTTATGAGAAACCATGTACCCACAGATTAAACAAATGCTTCAGACTTTTGACATGTAAGGATTTTGTTTTCTAAGTTTTATGTTAAAAGAAAATCTAAACTGGGAAAGCTATAAAATTGCATTAATGGTACCTGATCTGCTATGATTTTTTGGACTTCCGTTTCCGTTAGTGAACTGTTCGCAGTCCGCACAACATATGCAATTGGTACCTCACCAGCTTCAGCATCAGGAAATCTGAATATATTGTTAAATGTTACTGTTCTGTATTCACAAACAATATACATTAAGAGCACTTTGAATTGATCGTAATTCATAATATTAGCCCCACTATATGCAAAGTCAAGTTTTCAGCCTTATTTTCAAGTATGAAGCATTAATAAACTCTAATAAAATCAGTAATTTATGATAATTCGTCCAAAAAGCTCTGTTAGACAGGTAGATATAGGTTTGAACTTATGAGTCCTAAAATGCACGAATTAATAATTTAAAATCTATTTTTGAATTCCAAAGCTTAAAAAGGCATAATCAACCTCAATACAAGTACTTTACTGATTTGTGCAACTAATCACAAGTTGAAAAAATAATCTTCGATGTACTTTAAAAGCTGATTTTTCTTCCTGTCTCTTTTATTTGAAAACAGAAACATTCTTACAAGAAAGCTATCGAATCGTTCATGTGATTTGAAAGAGAAAAACATTCCTGAAAGAAAAATGATTGAATTGTGCATTGGAGAGATATTAATTCAACATTACAACAGGACTAAGTGCATGCATTTTTCACACACACACACACATTATATATATATATATATATATATATATATATATATATATATATATATTATATAAATATCACTTACGGAATGACAGCAGCATCTGATACTTCAGAATGAGCAAGCAGCAGTTTTTCAAGTTCAGCAGGTGCAATCTGCAAATAATATTTAAAGCGTAATTACGAATATTGCTGTCAATAGAACCATGATGACTTGCCATATACTTGCAAAAAATAGTCAGCTGATTTGTTCTAGTGGAATTGGAAATAAGAGGTGCTAAAGTTCTAATTTTCACTTAAGGTTCCTCTAATAAGTAATAAGTTCACAAGAGATACTTTTAAAACAATAACTTTTAACAGAAATACATAAAAGAAGTTATTATCCAACAAAAAAATGATTGAAAAATCATAATTTTTCAATGGTAGAAAGAACGGTAAAATGATACACATTTTTTAACTTTTGTCCTTTAGACCGACTATGCTGAAGTATTTGTTCTAGGAACTTATCAACTTAAATGGAGAAGCCCTTCAACTTGATTTTCAGTTTTTAGATCATATATGGGTTTGGAGTTCAATACATGAGTTCATTGTATTTCAGACCCAAATAATTAGACATCAACTATGTCGCACCATATCCCATTCTGTGTTTTACGAAATGAACTAGTTCAGTTTCATCCTTCTCTCTGTTAAAGTAACAAATACATATTCACATGGCATCATAGGTATACATAGACCACAACATCTGAATTTATACTGCTTCATTTGCGCATGGTGTAAACTTTTTTAGGTCCTAACCATAAATTTGTGTCAAGGAAGCCAAAAATATTTTACAAACAATATGTGTGCATGTAGGTGAAACGAAAAAAGGAGGCCAAAAAGATCCTATACAAGAGTCAACCTGAAAGCCTTTGTACTTGATCAACTCCTTTATGCGATCTACGACAAAAAGCTGTCCTTCATCATCAAAATATCCAAGATCGCCTGTGCGTAACCACCCCTCCGTATCAAAAGTGAATATCGTGGCTTCCGGATTATTGAAGTACCCTGTATGACTCCAATTTGATGTCATGGCTTGAATATTAATCATATATACAATAATCATTACATAAATCTTGCAACATGAGGCTTCATGAAATTTTTCGCTACTCTGGTTGAAAGAGTGATTCCAGTTTAATCCTTAAAACTTGCCATGGGTTCATTTTAAACCTTAAATTAGCAAATAAGCCTAACAAAATAATTATTATAAATTTATTAATCTATTAAATAATAATAAAGCGGAACCATTTAAAACTCTCTCATGTCATTTTACTCTTTTCTCGCTTATTTTTTCTCTGCTGTCATTTTACATTTTAATATGGACATTCCATAGTTTACACAATTATTTATTAATAGTTAGCCCCTAAATTTTATATTTAAGTCAACAGACTTTAAATTGATTATAAAACCCAAAATTTAAGTTATTTGAATAAATTTAATTAACTAATATTTCTTTTAAATACTCAAAATGATAAAATTAAGTTTTTTTTGGCTATAAATATCTGCATTTCAAATTTTCTATAATCATTTAAGTTTCGCTCAGTTCTTTTCTAATATTTTTACCTTTAGTACCATATTTTACAATTAATTACACAATATAAAACCATTTAGATAACTTTAATGAATTATTATTCATTGATTCGACTAATAAATCACATCAAGATTAACCATATTCATATTAACAAAAATGAAAGAAAAATAAAAAATATGGACATGTCAATCACATAACATAACTTATACACTCACAAGTTCAAAGCTAAACTCATTTACGTTAATATATTTACCGTGTATTGCATTATAATATTAATGTCAAACGTCTACATTTTAAATTTTATTTAGTTATTTACAAAACACTGCATCACTTAACATTGTACATTTAAGTCAATATTTTTAAATTAATTATGTGATTTTGAATTTAACAAACGAATTTTACCAATAAATTGTTCTTAATTCATCTAATTAACGCTAAGTGTGATATTTTAAAATGTACACAATGTTCATATCAACAAAAATGGCAAAATTGTTTTTTCTTTCCAATATAAAGTTAAATAAATCACATAATTTAAATAATATATGTAAACAATAATAAAAAGTTAATACATTATGCACTTATCTTGATAAATTTATCATAAGTTGAAGAAAACAATTTCCGATTTAAATACTTACAAATTAATATTTCTACAATTATTTGTTGAACCTCCTTAATTATTTTGTGATATTTTATATTTTAATCCATATGTTTAAACTACTCATGAAATTTTAAATTCTAACTATTTAAATAATTTTAGAGAGTTTTGGTCCATTTTTCTGATAGCTCTTAAAAATATTCGTTAATTTTACTATATATACATACATATACATATATATATATATGTATATATATGTATGTGTGTGTGAATATATATATATATATATATATATATATATATATATATATATATTATAGAAATAGATAGTTTTTCATGCTAATATAAAGATGTATAAATCACAAAACAAGAAATGTATATCAACAATAATGACATAGTTAATTTGTAAATTTAGTTATGATTCATTTAAATCAAGAATTTACCATATATTATATTATAAAATTGTTTTTGAATATCAATAACTCCACAATAAATTTATATTTTTTCACAAATTTCTTTTCAATTCTTTTTGCTATGCTATATAGTTAAACTAACTTCGTAATTTTACATTTAACTTTTTTAATCAAATTGTATTTAATAACATTTGTTAATTCATCAAATAAATTACTAACATACATCAATTTCATCATGTATATCTATATTAACAAGAGTTTTTTTTTTTTTTTTAAATCTCAAATATACACATATATATTGTTTGTGTAAGCTATTAGACATAAATTACACACAAACAATGATAATAATTTTAATTGATAGTTTATGTTTTTTTTTCTTTCTTTTTTTGAGCAAGGCATAGTTTAAGTATTTTACATTAAATTTTATCATATATTGCATAACAAAGTTTTCTTCTTAACATTAAATAATAAATACTATTTTTAATAATATTGTCGTGTTCAACAACGCACAGGTTAAACACTAGTTGAAAGTTGAAAAATACTCTGAGAGAATGACAAATGTCAAAATCTAACAATGGTTTTACAAAATATACCTTTCATTATGTTTGGTCCACGAAAGCACAGCTCCCCTAGCTGATTCGGTGGAAGAGGTTTATGCGTGTCTACGCTAACAACTTTAGATTCAACCCCTGAAGTGAGCTGACCAGTGGATCCTAACTGCCGGTTCTTTCCTTTTGGAAACTCTAGTGATATGATCCCACAAGACTCGGTCAAACCATAACCCTGTCCAAGATGTCCATCAAACGATTCAAACCGGTTTTTCTTATGAATGCCTTGTACATATGATATTACTCTACGCATTTTGCCAAGGATTGTAACAGCACTGTTTTACAGTTTCAATATTTAATTCTAAAAACATTTAGATTTAGCGCATGCTGTTCCATGTTTCCAGTAAACATTGCCATATAGCCTTGATTGGGAACTCACACTAGTTAGGAATTCACTTAACAATTCCTATAAATCAACCAATCTTCATTCACATGTTTCATATAATGATATAAACAAAGCAAAACATTTCACAGATATACCTGAATTATCTCCACATGTGGTAAAACTCTAGAAACCTCCTCCATCACATCCTTCCCTAAAGGTGCTGCCCCCGACCCAAGCCACTTCAAAGAACTGACATCATAATCCTTGACCTTCCCTTGCTTTGCCAATGCAATGATAACAGGAGGCACAGCGAACAAATAATTAACCTTAAACCTCTCAATCGACTTCAACATCAACTCCATCTCAAATCGAGTCATAACTACCACACAATTTCCCCTTACCAACTGAGCATACGTGATGACTGCCAGCCCAAATATGTGAAACATTGGCAAGAAACACAAAAATGTATTCACTCCCTCTCCTCTCAAATCTTGATCCATTCCTGCCATTAATGCATTTGACATGAAGTTCCGGTGTGTTAGAATCACTCCTTTACTATCTCCAGTGGTACCGGATGAGTACAGCAGAGCTGCTGTGTCGTCTTGATTGATGACTGGTGCACTGAACTTTCTTGCATCCATTTTAACCAAATCTTCGAAAAAAGTAACTCTTCCATCACCAAGGTTAATGGCTTTTTCAGTCTTTTTACTCAGAAACACAAGAGGTAGCTTAAAGCTGGAAACTTTATCAAAAAGAGAATCAACGGTGATTACCATTTTAGCGCCGGAATCTTTGATCTGCTTCGAAATCTCGCCTTTGGTGTAAAGAGGATTAACGGTAGTAGCAACAGCGCCTAGAGCAGTCACGGAGAGAAAAGCAACCGGGAAAAGAGTGGAGTTTGGTGCGAAAATGAGGATGACGTCACCTTTGCGAACTCCGGTAGCGGATAGGGCGGCTGCGAAGGAACGGATGGTGAGGTGGAGCTGGTGGAAGGTGAGGGCATCGCCGGAGGAGGCGTCGACGAGGGAACGGCGGTCGGAGAACGAGTCGAGGCGGCGGAAGAGGAATGAGAACATGGAGAGGTTAGGTTCTGCCGGTAATAAGAGAGGAGGGCGTGGAGATTTGTAAACGCCATTGTTAGGGTTAAAGTTCGCCATGGAGGAAGTTTATAACTTGGTTGAAGCGTTATTTTTCGGTATTTATAAGGGACGGGTACTTTTGGGAATTTGGGAGGTGAGAATAACGAGGAGATTGAATGAAGCAGAAAGTTGAAGTATGGGATGTAAAAGATAAAATAATACGATGATGGCAGGTGTTCATTTTTCTGTTTACTTTCCATGATAATAAAAAGAAGGAGAAGATGATGAACAGCTCATGTTTACTTACAAAATGATTTAAGCTCAAGACAATTGGGTCTTTAGTTATGAGAAGAAACTTCTACTTGATCGAATATATAATATTTTAACTTGAACTGAACGATCGGATTACTGTTATCTCTGCTATCATTAAGTACAAGTTGACTTTAATTGTCTTACCTTAAATAAGTAACTAAGATAATATTATGCATTTAAATAACGCAGATGTTTGTTTCGAAGACAAAATGTTTCTTATTTTTATTTTAAAGTACAACCAGTTTTTCTTACTCACATCACATATAACACCATAACCAACAATCCATTCTGTTCACTTCTTCTCTTTCATCCAAACAAGAGACAACGCACCCAGTAATACAAAACTAGCCACAAACCACTTAAAAAATATATTATATAATACAAACAGTACAAAACAGCAAACACCTCTTCCATCCAATATTACCCCTTTTCACCACAACAAACAGCGTTTGCATTTTTTTTTATTATTAAAAGTTTATAACGGCAAAGACTTTGCTTTTATAAATTTATAACCGCAAAGACTTCGTCATTATAACCACCAACCTTTGTTCACTCAACCAGCTACGAACCACGTCTAAACTAGCCACGGATGACTGAACAAGTCATACCTGGTTACTCCGTGGCTTGTTTAGGAACTGAACAAGCCATTGTTGGTTGTGCTCTAACTTCCAAGTTTTGATGGTTAAAATCCAGGTATTATAAACAAAGAACATACATTGAAATTTCACAACTAATAAAAATTAATCGTAAAAATGTTTTTATATGATTATGAGATTAAAAAATTGTAGGAATTAATCTAAAAATGCTTTTTTCATGAGTGTGAAAAATATAATATAAAAGAAAACAACGGAAAATTAAATGTATATAGTTTCGTTATTTATTACTTGCATCTTTCAAATGTTAAATGTGACTTGCTTCTATATGAGTCAGATCGGTGTTTTAGATAATATAATATAATGTTGCTTTTATGTAGTAAAGTTATATTCATTTAGCTTTCCAAGCCATTTACTTTATATTTTTATGGTAATATTGCTCGCTTAAAATATTTTTTGAAATCATTTTCTCCTGCAATTCCAATGATCTTTTTTTGTTATTTTAAATTAATTTAGTCAAGATGGTAGTTAAAGTGAATTTGAGGTTGACATAATCAAATTTGATGCTCTTTCTTGAACTAATTATTAAAGTTAGCCGCTGTAGAATTTTTTTCCCGTGTCCTTAAATTCAAATACTACTTAAATAAGGTGTTAATATGTTTATGTATTGATGCACATATGTAGATGTCCTTTGTGGATGCTAAATAAAAACTATAAGTACCATCACGCTTCAAAACCAAGAGTCTTATTTTGAGGTTACTCTTGCAAAGAAAATTTTATTCCTTTTATAGGGTTGCGTATTTCATTCATTTGAAAGTAAGGTTAACATCCTTATTATTGCTGATCTTTCTTGGTGGTTCATTCACTACTAAACAAACAGTATATACCAATGGAGGAGGTAATGGCCGTCAACAGCACAGGGGCAACGACTTCCAGCGTTGGGTATTTTCTGGAATTTTCTTACGAATTAAAAATTATTTCTGTTGGAGGCCGTTGGTATAAATTCGTTAACGGTCATTGGTAGCCATTGCTAAATCGCGAGCAAAATACAGAATCTGCTTTTTCTTCCTCATTCGGGTTTCAACCGAAATTTTCCCCAAAACCCCTCTTTCCTCCTCCAAAACCGTCACCCACTGAAACTCCATCCTTCCCTAGCCATTCCAATACCTAAATACCTCTCTCTCTCTCTCTCTCTCTCTCTCTCTTTTCCTCTGTAGCCTCCTAATCTCCTCTAAGAAAGGCATAAACCCTAATCCACTTTGTACTTACATTTGTTGATTTAGTGTTACATTCTTAATCTACTTATCTGTGTTGTCTTATTGTATGTATATGTAGTTTATTGAGGCATAATTGTTGTTATTGACCTATATATTGCAAGTTTATATAGTTTGTATGACAATAGAATTATGTGCATATAAGTTGAATATTTAAGCAATTCGGGATTGTCTGGGGACATTAGTGTGAATGAGCATAATTTAGTTTTTGTTTTCTAGAAATTATCATTAATTATAAAATATATGCTAACACTTTTTGTATTAAATATATATATATATATATATATATATATATATGCGTATGTAGGATTTGTATACAGAAATTAATACTGAAGACTGTACAGTTTAAGAGCTTTTAGAGATTCAGAATTCAGAGTAGATTCAAGACTCATGAGTAATCAAGATTTCAGGAGTTCAAGATTAATATAATGATAAAGTCTAGATTTTGTAGGACTCTAAATAGCACTCCAGGTTCAAATCCAAATTCAAATTTTGATTTTTCAATTCTTTTCTCAATCCTCTCTATTTTGTTTTTCTATTTTATTCTCAATCCTCTCTATTTTGTTTTTATATTTGTTTACATTTTTATTCTTTTTTGTTTTTCAAACTAAAGGTTTTTTATACATACTTTGTTTATATTTTATATAGTTTAAACCTTTTAATTTTATAAATATATTTATATGGTTTAAAAATATATTTTCATATGTTTTTCTATCATATAATATTGATTTACAACATTAGAATTTTATCCAAGAATTTCCAAAATTAATTTATATCAAAATACTTGAAAATTGCTTTGAAAATAAAATTTACACATGGCTATGTCGACATAGCGAAATATGTATGTCGACATATAACAACTATTTTTTTTAAATTTGAAGGAAAGTGTTTTTTCGCTATTTGAAATGCTTCAGAACCGTTGCAACCCTTCATACCCTATAAAAAGATGTCAAAACCGAATTTTCTAACATCTCTTCTTCTTCATCTTCATCCTCTTTCATCCTACCATTATTCTTAATCATTTTGTTTTACACTTATACTCTGCTGAATCCAATTTTGTTTTAATAAAACTTCTTCCTCTACATTCTCTACTCTCTGAATCAAGTTATATTGAAGAGTTATAGGGCTTCTTTGTAATTGGTTGAGTTGATTAAACCTTGTTGTGAGTCATAGAGGAGTCGGCGTGTCCTTGTGGGCCGTGAAATCAAGAAAATAGGAGTCAGTGTGTTCTTATGAGCCGTGAAATCAAGAAAGTAGGAATCAGTGTCTCCTTGTTGAGCCGTGAAATCATGGAGGTGTAATTGACTATTGAAAGAGTAATAAAACTCTGCACAACCCAGCATTGCGTGGGACTAGATGTTAGAGTGATCCGAACTAGTATAAAATCCGGTGTGTTCTTTCCTTTTCTGCACTTTTGCTTTTGTTTATTTTGCATCTGTGTTTGAATTTGTGTCTGTGATTGTGTTTGTGGTGTTTGATTCATCTCATAGTTCTCTCTATTTTTTAGTTTTGTTTAAATTCTTATAAACACTATTCACCCCCTCTCTAGTGTTTGCTTTGCCTGAACGATCCATTCCGCAATCCCTAACAATTGGTATCGGAGCAAGGTCTTTCAGAAAGTTCATAATCTGATTTTTGAAAATGTTAAATGGCAAATTTTGAACACTAGTTTTAATTCATGTATTACATCAAGTAGTAAATGATTCTGCATTCAATTTTATTGAAAAATCAAGTTACTATAATTTGATTTTTTAAATTTTGAAATTTGAAATGTTTTGAATTTTGAATTTTTTGATCTATGGATGTATTACAAAACTATCATGATTGTAACAACCCGCATTCTACGCATCGGAGGATCATAGAATATTTATTTCTTTCCCATATGAAGTCGTATGGTCATGTAACTTTGGGAAGCAACCATTAGACTCATTTTCCATGTTCATGATTTTTGTCGATTTTTAAATAACCGTTTTGCCCCTAGCTGATCTTGTGTTGGCCATAACTTTTGATTGGAAAGGAATTTTGACCTGAAACCACTTCCATTAGATTCGTTTGATGGTTTACTTTCCGTAGAGTGGTCATATGTGAAAAACGGACTTACCGTTTGGGAGATGTGACTGAAATAAGGTTTGGAAGGTGAAAAACTGTTTAACCGGGCCAAATAGGGTGATTACTGAATGGGCCCATAACCCATTTCGGGATTAGGGTTATGGGAGGCTGAAAGGAGTTAGAGAATCATTCCATTTCAGTTTTCTAGCCTCCACTTACCTCTAAGAAACCTTAAAAATGGCCTCCAACCTCTAAATCACCTCCAAATCAACTTCTAATCAAGGATTAAGCGTAGCAACATCAAATCAAGGGAGATCTACACCAAATCAACGTTAGAGCTGCTATTTAGAATTGGGATTCGCACCAAATCAGAGATCTATTTCAGATCTAAAGTTTAATTGTGGCTAAGGTGAGTGATTTGCATAGTTCCTCACTAATTATGGCTAATTAAGGGTAATTAGTGTTAATTAGCGAATTTAAACGTGATAAAATTCTGGAAAAATGTTTATAAATTCTTAAATGATGTTTTAGACCTCTGATATGAATTTGGGTTAATTTGGTTAAGTTTTGCTAATCACATCATTAGTTTCACCTAAACATGCTTAAGGGGAAATATGGGGTTTTGGCTAGATTTGATCCATTTTAACCTATTATATTGTTGTTTTGATGTTTGCGGTTGATTATGCATGTTGCTATGACTGTACGGTATGCTTTGTGATTGATTAGAATAGCTGGAATAGTCGAAAACGCCGTCGAGTGGCGTAAAACTGCTTGCTGGAAAAGTGCAGAGAAAAGACCGATCCGGATTGGAACGGAGGGATGACCCAATCCGCCCCTATACTTTACTCTTCGATCTATTCGCTCTTCTCGTGGCATACATCGTCCGATCTGTCCCGCCTGATGTTCTCCAACCCGATCCGCATAGTACCCGACCCGAACCGATGTACTACGACGAGGCTTGGAGACTACGACCCGACCCGAGTTGATTAGAAGAAGCCGATCCGAACTGTGGCACATTGGAGGACTCCGACCCGAACCGATGGAGGCAATTGGACATGGAGACTCGAATCGACCCGCTGAGGTGATGATGACCCAATCCGATCCAACGAAGGAGGAGCACTCCAATCCGAACCGAACTGATGGCTAAGAAGGGATCCGAACCGATCCGGTGATGACCAATAACCCGAGATGCAAAGGTAGTCCGAATGGAAGTTAGAGCTCAGGATCCAGTTGGGAACCAATGAGTTCACTTCATGGTTGGGCTTTGCTGCGGGACGTGTGCTAAGGAGTTGTCGACGTTCATAACTTCGATTCACCACTGAAAATGGATGATGGGCTACTTATCAGTGCAGTAGAGTTATTATGACTCGAGGGGCAAGGTGATGGTAGCAAGACTACGTTATCAGTGCAGTAGAGTCATTATGACTTGAGGGGCAAAGTGATGCGTAGTAAGAATATGAGCCAATGCAGTGGGTTACTGTGACTCCATGGGGCAGAGTGGATATAGTAAAGGATTAGTAAGGCTATGAGCCAGTGCAGTGGGGTCATTGTGACTCCATGGTGCAAAGTGGACATAGCAAAGGATTAGTGGCTATGTATCAGTGCAGTGAAGCCATTTATGACTTCATGGGGCAAATTGATCATAGCAAGGTAAGTTGGGTGATCGAAGTGGTGAATATCGTATGCTTTACGCACTGAGTGAGAGATGTGAGGATGGTTGTTATGCTTGATTGTTTGCTATCACTATGACATGCACACCACCGTTATGTTTACACTATTTGAAATGGCACCTTAGAGTGTTGTACAGTATGTAGTGCTAACTCTTTGGTTGCAGGTCCAGGTTCAGGTATGTTTTAGTCTACCTGTTATTGTTCTGTTTAGATGCTTATCGCTCATACCAGGCTTTATGTCTCACCAGAGTTTTATGTCTCCTCTTATTACTCTGGGTGCTCACACGAGCAGACTGGAGACATGTTAGCTGGTGGTGCGCGAGTAGCTGATTCGGAGGCGAGCAAGAGGCTTCCACGTATGATATATTGATAATCTCCTTGTGTCGTTGGTGGTCGCTACTTGGGCATTAGTAGTGTACCTCCTTTATCTTGCTTTTGTTTTGAGACAGTTTGAAAAGTTGTAATAATGTTATCTTTGGATCATAAGCTGTACTTGGATTTTCCGCTGCTATGTTAGTTTGTTTTCAGCTTATGCACTGTCTCACCTGTTTTATGTCAAGTATGTTGTTATTATATTTTGTTCCATGCGCTGTGAGACATTTTACAGGTTCCTTGTTAGTTCATTTCTTTCTTCCCTTTCCTTCTGACGACCGTCCCATGCTAACTGGACATGTGTACAGCGCACTTTTGGAGTAAATGTCGGTTGGTGCGGGGCGGGCCGTCACATTTGGTATCAGAGCTCTAGGTTGCGTAGTTAACCTAGCGAAAGACACTAGGGAGAGATAGTACGTATATGAGAGAGCGTATTTGTGATTACTTTGGTTTTCAAAAGCTATATATATATATACTATTAGTAGTATAAGAATGAAGTCATATTGCACTAGCACCACTATGGGGTCGTTAATCGTTTCCCCTTTTACAGATTGACGATGAGCTGATATGCTGGTAGGGGAGCCAATAATGGGAATGTTGCTGACATGAGGGCGATGTTTACTGACCTCATGAGAGACATGCTTAGGGAGGTGCAAGGGGCAGTTCCCAATCCCGGAATTGGTGGTGGTCCAGTAGTGCAGGTGCCTAGGGTCGATTTCGCCAAGTTGTGAAAGGATTACACTAACCTTGGTGGGAATCCGTTCCACGGAACGGAGTTGGCCACAGATGTTCAGGATTGGTTGGATAGCTGTGATCGTATCTTCGACGACTTGGGTATCGAGGATGCGATGAAGAGAAGACTAGCGTCTCGTCAGCTACAAGGGCGAGCGATGAATTGGTGGAATGCCATTAGAACAGCTACTCCAGAAGATCAGGTTACTTGGGATCAGTTCAAGGCTCGCTTTAGCGAGAAGTTCATTCCAGCTGCCCAGAAGTCAGTGTTGTTTAAGAGATTCTTGGAACTCAAGCAGAATGGTAGGGCAGTATTTGACTATATTGCTGAGTTCGACACTTTGTCGAAGTATGTACTATCTCTTATCGATACTCCTGAGAAGAAGAATGAGAAGTTCATTACTAGTTTGGATGGATACTTGGGGGAAAGGCTTATCAACCACATCGATGAGACTTTTGAATCGATTATGGGGAAAGCTTTGAGATCAGAGAGTCTTTACCCTAAGCCAAAGACTGAGGCTGCATCTGCAGAAGGGCTGAAGCCGCAAGCAGGAGGTGGAGGCAAGAATAACTCTCAGAATAAGAGGAAGCAGAACCAATCTAAAGATGTCCAGAAAAAGAGCAAGAAAGATGTTGAGTGCTTCAGCTGTGGTAAGAAGGGTCATTATGCTAAAGAATGTCGGGCCAATCCAGCGGAAAGGAAGTGCTACAACTGTGGCCAAGTGGGACATCATAAGGATAGGTGTCTGCAACCTCTTAAGGAGAAGCAGATTGTGAAAGCATATGCTATTGATGTTGTTCCTTCTTCGTCGAATGCCCCAACTGCGGCGGAGAAAGGAAAGAATGTTGTTATTCAAGGTATGCTTTCTATTACGATGTACCAGTTCGAGTTTTGTTTGATACTGGGGCTTCCCATTCCTTCATATCTAGTGACCTGGTAGATAGGTTGGGACTGGAACCCGAGATAGTCGATAGACCATTGGTTGTGACGAACCCGATTGGTGGTTCGACTAGTCTTAGTATGATTTGCAGGAATTTGGTCTTATCGAGTCATGGATGTATGTTTGTGATTGCTTTGTTTTGGGCTTTACTAGGTGTGGCATTATATTGGGAGTTGATTGGCTCCAAAGATACGGGGTGGTGGTAGACTGTGAGGGCTTTTTGGTGACAGTTAGGGCGGAGGGTAGTGTTTGGTAGTCTGCCTAGTGATGGGGTAATGGCTAGTTTTATAAATTCCCTCGACATCCCGCTGGATGAGCTGTCAGCTGTGCCCGTGGTTGTCCACTATCCGGACGTCTTCGAGGAGGTGACTGGGCTTCCACCACACCGAGAGATTGAGTTCCGTATTGATTTAGTGAAAGATGCCTGACCTATAGAGATGCCACTTCGTCGTATGGCACCAAGGGAGCAGCGAGAGCTCGGGGTGCAAGTCAGCAATCTTTTGAAGAAGGGATTTATTAGAAGAAGTGTCTCCGAGTGGGGAGCACCAGTTGTGTTTGCCATTAAGGCAGATGGTTCCCTTCGTTTGTGTGTGGACTATCGCGAGTTGAATAAGGTAACGAGGAAGAATAAGTATCCTCTACCGCGGATAGATGATTTGTTTGATCAACTGGAAAGAGCAAGAGTGTTCTCCCAGTTGGACCTCGCGACAGGATTTCATCAGCTCCGAGTAGCGGATGAGAGTGTTCCGAAAACGACATTTAGGACGCCGTCTGGATTCTATGAGTGGTTGGTCATGCCATTTGGGTTGACCAATGCACCAGCCTACTTTGTGGATCTTATGAATCGAGTATTCAGAGATCAGTTGAATAAGTTTGTTCTTGTATTCGTAGACGACATTCTTGTTTACTCGAGGATAGAGGAGGAACACAAGGGACACTTGAGGATAGTGATGGAGGTGTTGAGGAAACACCAATTGAAAGCGAAATTCTCTAAGTGTCACTTTTGGAGAAGGGAAGTGAGATTCTTGGGTCATGTTGTTTCAGAGAGCGGTATTGCCGTGGACCCTGCGAAGGTGGCTACGGTACAGGATTGGCCTACTCCCAAGAATGCAACAGATGTAAGAAGTTTCTTGGGGTTAGCTGGATATTATCGTAAGTTTATCCAAGACTTCTCCAAGATAGCAGCACTGTTGACTCAGTTGACTAAGAAGAATCAGTCCTTCGTCTAGGACGGAGTGTGTGAGAATGCATTCAAGAGTCTAAAAGAAAAGTTGACGTGTGCGCAGTATTAGTCATTCCTAAAGGGAATGAATAAATGACGGTATACACGGATGCTTGTGGTACCGGACTAGGTGTTGTATTGATGCAAGGAGGTAGGGTTGTAGCTTATGATAGTCGGCAGCTAAAGCCGCATGAGAAGAAGTATCCTACCCATGGTTTGGAATTAGCAGCGATCGTGTTTGCGCTGAAGATGTGGAGACATTATCTCTTGGGAGAAAGATTTGAGTTGTTTACCGATCATAAATCGTTAAAGTATCTCTTCTCCCAGAAGGATCTGAATCTCCGTCAGCAGAGATGGTTAGAGTTCTTGGCTTCATATGATTTTGATATCGCCTACACACCTGGGAAAGGTAATGCGGTAGCCGATGCCTTGAGTAGAAGACATGCCAGTTTAGGGACTATGTTTCTTGAATGGAAGCAACTGGAGTATATCGCGGGGTTTGATTTCAGACCAAAGTGTGAATTGGATCCAGAAATGCTAGCTAGTTTGGCAATCAGACCCACTTTGATAGAGCGGATTGGTTCCAGCCAGAGGGACGATCCTAATCTATTGGAAATCATCTCCAGGTTAGAGATGAATATTGACGGTGAGGAGATGAATTTGTATGGGCTTGATCGAGATGGATGGCTTAGGAAGAATGGAAGACTAGTTGTACCCAACGTGAATGGTTTGAGGGATGAAGTGCTTAGGGAATGTCATCACTCAAAACTAACCATACATCCCGGTGGTAATAAGATGTATTGAGACATGAGACAGACTTACTACTGGGAAGGGATGAAAAGAGACGTTGGGAAGTTTATATCTAAATGCATGAATTGCCAGCTAGTTAAAGCCGAGCAAAAGAAGCCTAGTGGGTTGTTGCAACCATTAGAAATTCCCGAATGGAAATGGGAGCAAGTCTTGATGGATTTCATCGATGGTTTACCAAGGACTAGATCGAGACATGATAGCATTTGGGTAATTGTGGACCGATTGACTAAGAGCGCAAGATTTATACCAGTCAAATCGACCATAACGGCGGCTAAGTTAGCAAAATTGTATATGAAGTGGGTAGTGAGATTTCATGGAGTACCTAAAGGCATTGTGAGTGACTGAGACCCGTTGTTCACTAGTGGGTTTTGGAAGAGCATACAAGAGGCTCTAGGGTCAGAGTTACATCTCAATACCGCATATCATCCTCAGACCGACGATCAGACGGAGAGGGTGAATCGTATATTGGAAGATTTCTTGAGAGCATGTATATTGGATTTTGGTGGATCATGGGATGACCATTTGCATCTAGTAGAGTTTGCATATAATAATAGCTACCAATCCAGTATCGGTATGGCTCCATATGAAGCTTTGTACGGAAGACCGTGCAACTCACCATCATGTTGGATAGAGACTGGCGAGAAGTTTATGCTTGGACCAGATGTGGTGAGGGAAACTTCAGATAAGATTAAGATCATTCAACAACGAATGAAGGCTGCCCAAGATAGGCAGAAGAGTTATGCTGATAAGAGGAGAAGAGACTTAAAATTCTCCGTTGGTGACTTGGTGTTTGTCAGGGTTTCTCCGTTGAAGAGCGTGATACGATTTGGCAGGAGAGGCAAGTTGGCACCAAGATTTGTTGGCACATTCCCTGTTCTTGAACTAGTCGGGAATTTGGCATATAAAGTTGACTTACTAGAGAAGATGGCGGGAGTTCACAACGTATTTCATGTTTCCCAACTAAGGAAGTTCGTTCACGACCCAGATATGACTATTTCACCTGATCAGTTAGAGGACTTCGAAGTGGAACCCGAGGCGGTTGGGAATCGCAAGCCGATTCGTATCGTCGAGCACGATACGAAGCAACTTCGAAGGAAGGCGGTGAAGCTAGTCAAGGTCCAGTGGGGTGAGAACGAGAATGACTGTACTTGGGAGACAGAGGAGAGCATTAGGAAGACATTTCCAGAACTCTTTGCCTGGTAAGATTTACTTTGCAATTTAGTTATTCCGCATGCTAAGATAGACTTGTTTTGCATGTTTGGTTGTTCTTTTATGGATGATAGGCACGTGGGACTCTTTTGTGTGTTTTGGTTAGGGAAATTCGGGGGCGAAATTTCTTAAGGGGGGAAGAATGTAACAACCCACATTCTACGCATCGGAGGATCGTAGAATATTTATTTCTTTCCCATATGAAGTCGTATGGTCATGTAACTTTGGGAAGCAACCATTAGACTCATTTCCCATGTTCATGATTTTTGTCGATTTTTAAATGACCGTTTTGCCCCTATCTGATCTTGTGTTGGCCATAACTTTTGATTGGAAAGGAATTTTGACCTGAAACCACTTCCATTAGATTCGTTTGATGGTTTACCTTTCCGTAGAGTGGTCATATGTGAAAAACGGACTTACCGTTTGGGAGATATGGCTAAAATAAGGTTTGAAAGGTGAAAAATTGTTTAACCGGGCCAAATAGGGTGATTAGTGAATGGGCCCATAACCCATTTCGGGATTAGGTTATGGGGAGGCTGAAAGGAGTTAGAGATTCATTCCATTTCAGTTTTCTAGTCTCCACTTGCCTCTAAGAAACCCTAAAAATGGCCTCCAACCTCTAAGTCGCCTCCAAATCAACTTCTAATCAAGGATTAAGCGTAGCAACATCAAATCAAGGGAGATCTACACCAAATCAACGTTAGAGCTGCTGTTTAGCATTGGGATTCGCACCAAATCAGAGATCTATTTCAGATCTAAAGTTTAATTGTGGCTAAGGTGAGTGATTTGCAAAGTTCCTCACTAATTATGGCTAATTAAGGGTAATTAGTGTTAATTAGCGAATTCAAACATGATAAAATTCTGGAAAAATGTTTATAAATTCTTAAATAATATTTTAGACCTCTGATATGAATTTGGGTTAATTTGGTTAAGTTTTGCTAATCACATCATTAGTTTCACCTAAACATGCTTAAGGGGAAATATGGGGTTTTGGCTTGGTTTGATCCATTTTAACCTATTATATTGTTGTTTTGATGTATGTGGTTGATTATGCATGTTGCTATGACTGTATGGTATGCTTTGTGATTGATTAGAATAGCTGGAATAGTCGAAAACACCGTCGAGTGGCGTAAAACTGCTTGCTGGAAAAGTGCAGAGAACAGACCGATCCGGATCGGAACGGAGGGAGGACCCGATCCGCCCCTATACTTTACTCTTCGATCTAGTCGCTCTTCTCGTGGCATACATCGTCCGATCCGACCCGCCTGATGTTCTCCGACCCGATCCGCCATAGTACCCGACCCGAACCGATGTACTACGACGAGGCTTGGAGACTACGACCCGACCCAAGTTGATTAGAAGAAGCCGATCCGAACTGTGGCACATTGGAGGACTCCGACCCGAACCGATGAAGGTGATTGGACATGGAGACTCGATCCGACCCGCTGAGGTGATGATGACCCGATCCAATCCAGCAAAGGAGGAGCACTTCGATCCGAACCGAACTAATGGCTAAGAAGGGATCTGAGCCGATCCGGTGATGACCAATAACCCGAGATGCAAAGGTAGTCCAAATGGAAGTTAGAGCTCAGGATCCAGTTGGGAACCAATGAGTTCACTTCATGGTTAGGCTTTGCCGCGGGACGTGTGCTAAGGAGTTGTCGACGTTCATAACTTCGATTCTCCACTGAAAATGGATGATGGGCTACTTATCAGTGCAGTAGAGTCATTATGACTCGAGAGGCAAGGTGATGGTAGCAAGACTACGTTATCAGTGCAGTAGAGTCATTATGACTTGAGGGGCAAAGTGATGCGTAGTAAGACTATGAACCAGTGCAGTGGGGTCATGGTGACTCCATGGGGCAGAGTGGACATAGTAAAGGATTAGTAAGGCTATGAGCCAGTGCAGTGGGGTCATTGTGACTCCATGGGGCAAAGTGGACATAGCAAAGGATTAGTGGCTATGTATCAGTGCAGTGAAGCCATTTATGACTTCATGGAGCAAAGTGATCATAGCAAGGTATGTTGGGTGATCGAAGTGGTGAATATCGTATGCTTTATGCACTGACTGAGAGATGTGAGGATGGTTGTTATGCTTGATTGTTTGCCATCACTATGACATGCGCACCCCCACCCCCGTTATGTTTACACTATTTGAAATGGCACCTTAGAGTGTTGTACAGTATGTAGTGCTAACTCTTTGGTTGCAGGTCCAGGTTCAGGTATGTTTTAGTCTACCTGTTATTGTTCTGTTTAGATGCTTATCGCTCATACCAGGCTTTATGTCTGACCTAGAGTTTTATGTCTCCTCTTATTACTCTAGGTGCTCACACGAGTAGACTAGAGACAGGTTAGCTGGTGGTGCGCGAGTAGCTGATTCGGAGGCGAGCAGGAGGCTTCCACGTATGATATATAGATATTCTCCCAGTGTCGTTGGTGGTCGCTACTTGGGCATTAGTAGTGTACCTCATTTATCTTGCTTTTGTTTTGAGACAGTTTGAAAAGTTGTGTAACGACCCAGATTTTTTTGTCGGTTTATTTTAAATATTTAATATGGTTTTAAATATTGAATTAATAATATAAAAGAATTTTTATAGTGAATTATCGATCAAATAATCAAAATACGATTTATTTTGAAAATCTTCGAAACACGAGAACTGAAATAATTCAATTCAAAGATAAAACTAAATCGAAATGGTTCAGATGATCAATATATATCCTATTTAATTATAAACGATGATAATAGGAATTTATTGTTGAAGAATTTATTTGTTTTTGAATTTTAATTATATTATATTAATTTATTCTGGTTATTTATATTTACGTTCGAATTAAATATCATTATATATTCAGTTCAGTTCAGAATAACGCAATAAGATTGAAATGTCGGTCAGTCATTACATTAAAATAACGGTTCATGGATTTTAAATTAAGGAGTCGTGATATATTTTAGTATTTAATTAAAACAATATATATCCTATCAGCTGATTATTTTCCCAAACCAAGCCGACATATCCATCTTTCACGTACAACTATTTACATCGAGCAGAAATTATTGTCTTCTGCCTTAGATATCAAAGGGACAAGTTTTAATGGCTTGTCTGTTGTTCGCATATATATAAAATCACCCAGGCCCTTTTATCTTTCATTCTTTCTTCCATTCCTCAGCAAAAACCAAAATCGAAGCCGCCCCTGCTTCGTTTTAAATACCAATTTCCTCTTCTAATCCTTCAATTTGAAGACGAAACCAAGATCGACTTCGCAGTCGAGTCTGAGGGTTCCGAGGAGTTGGGGATACGCGCGCGAGATCTGGGATGGAAAGAAAGTTCGAACTCGAACTGGTCAAGCTAGGCAAGGGATTGACGGAGTTTTGAAGAGAGCGTGAGGTTGTGGAGTTCGATTGGATTCGGTCAGGGTTACTGTGGGGGAGCGATGCAACTGGGATTGACATTTGGAGCAGCGCGCCTGTTGTTGGTGTAGGAGATGACCGAGATGCGATGAGGAGATTATTTGAAGTGGAAGTGGCGGCTTACTGATGATGAAATGGTCAAACTGTGTGGATGAATGGGGAGGGAGCGACAGTGGAAAAATGGAGAGGGCTTCGTCGATGGTAGCGACGATGGTAGGTGGAAGTAGTGAGGATGTCAGGATCCGTAAATTTGAACCTGGAGGAAAAGGAAGTAGGAGGAGGCTGTGCGTGAATCTCAGGTGGAAAACATGATTTTTCAAAAAGATATCAGGATGATTAAGGTAATTTTCTAAGTTGATTTAGTAATATATACTATCTAATGTCCTTTTTGAATTATTTAAAATGATACAAAATTATAAAGGCAAATATGTATAATGTCTTATTAACTAAGGGATTTTATACTAGGGGTATACAAGATTATCAAACAAAGAAGGTCAAGTAACTCGTAACTGAGAATTCGCATAATCAGAAATCTAAAATGTATAACAAGATTGTATGGAATGGAGTCAGTTGAGGAATTCATGGCTGCGGATTTCATGCTGAAATTAAAATCAGAACAGATCGAAATATAAAACCCGGTGAGTAAATCTCACTCACCTTTTATTTTAATTATTTTTATTTCGTTAAAAATAATTGTTGTTGCTTGTTTGGATTTTTCTGCTTGTTTTATATATATTAGTTATTTAGGTTATATATATATATATATATATATATATATATATATTGGGTTGATTGATTGGTTGGATTCCCGCAGTCTCATTAGCGGATGCCCGCAGTTTCATAGCGGATGATTACCCTATACGCCCCACGCTATGATTAGTGGATGACCTTCTATGCCGCGATATTCTGCCACGAAGCAGAATGGGTATTATTTATGTGCTAACATCTGTGGATGCAGGAAAACAGGTTGGAGGAATCCAACTGGATTCCTCAAAAATATATTATCTGTCTGTTGTTTGCTGATTTCATATATTCCTATATGACGTGTTAAAAATAAAATGATTGAAAATTGGGTGATTTGATTGTTTAAATATCACTGGGCTAAGTGTTAATTTATTATAAATATCATGGAAGGATATTTGAGATTTTAAAAGGTAAAATTCTATTTTTAAATAGAATTTGAAATTTAAATGGAAATAAAATATAAACTTGTTTTTGAAAAATAAAACAAGTAGTTCTTTATAAACGAAGTTCATAAATAGTTTTTATAACGAAGTTATAAATGAAGAAAAAAAAAGAATTATCATTTGATAATTCAGAAATAGAAATACAAGCGTGAAATTGGGATTTGAAATGAAATTTCAAAATAGGATGTGAAATGAAATTTTCAAATATATAACTCAAATGAAATTTGAGTATAACATTTGAATTTTAAAGGGAGTTTAAATATTTGAATTTTAAAAGGAGATTGAATATTAGAAATTCAATAGAAGTTCAAATAGAATTTGAATAGACGAAATTAGATTGAAAAATAAAATTTTGAATTCAAGGAATTAAAATAAAATTTGAATTCAAAGGAATTCGAATAAAGAAATTCAAATAGAGATTTGAATGTAGAATTTCAAAATAGAGTTTGAAATAAACTTTGAAATAGGATTTTCAAAGTAGAATTGGAAATAGAATTTCAAATAGGATTTCAAAATAGGAAATCCAAATGGTTTTGAAATGGGATTTGAATTCAAGGGAATTCAAATGGATTTGAGTGAAGAAATTCAAATGGTGTTAAAAATAAGTTTGAATATTAGAATTCAAATGGGGTTGGAAATGAATTAGAATATTAGAATTCAAATGGAGATGGAAAATGAAATTTGAATATAAGAGATTCAAATTGAATTCAAATAGGATTTAATCTATGGGATTTGAATATGAAATTCAAATGGGTTTTAAACTATGGAATTTTGAATATAGAATTTAAAAAGGAGTTTGAATATTTGAATTTCAATAGAATTCAAATATAGAAATTGGTATATAGAAATTCCAATGGGATTTATATATGAGATTTCAAATAGAAATTTAAATGAAGTTTAAATATTTAAATTCAAATATGATTTTCAAATATAACCATTCAAAAGGGATTTGATTATAGAATTTAAAGTGGAATTTAATTCAAAGGAATAAATTAAGGTATTGGGATTCAAGAAAAGTAAATGTGGAGTTTAACTAATGAATTTGAATTTAGAATTCAAATGGTATTTGTAAATGAATTCGAATTTAGAATTCAATGGTGTTTGAAAGAAAATTGGAATATTTTAATTCAAATAGAGTTGGAAATAGATTTGAACATAGAAATTCAAACGGGGTTTGAATATTTGAATTTCAAAAAAGGGAATTCAAAATGGAGTTGAATATCTAAATTCAAGTATGAATTTCAAATATAGAAATTCAAAAAGGGGTTGAATTAAAGTGGGAATTCGACTAGAGGATCTGAAATGAAATTCGAATTAAGGATTTGAAATGGAATTCGAATAAAGGATTTCAAATGAGATTTGAATACAGGATTTAAAACTATGGAATTTGAAATGTAAAGATTCAAATGGAATTTGGAATATATATATATATATATATATATATATATATTAGAAGGGAGTTGAATTCATTTAACGAAGTTTAAAAGTTTATATATATATAAATATAATTAAAACGAACTCGCCGCAGCGCTGCAGTTCGTAAATTGGCGATTCGAACTTCAATTGAATATACAGAACCCAATTGAAGTCGGAATTCTTTGAAACAAGAAACGTCAGGACCGGTTTGATAATAGTTTTCTAATGAAAGAGAAAAATATGAATTTCGTTGTATAGATTTTGAGTTATGTCAAAAATCAAATTTTCAGAAAAAGCAGCGCCGGAATCGTTTAAAACCATAATGGTTTATTTAACATTATAAAAGGATTTTAAGCAGGTAAAAATCCGAAGTTTCTATTTAGAAAATTTCAGAGTTGAGTTGTAAAATATATGCGAATTCAAGTTGTGTAAATGAATATGATTTTTGAAACAGAAACCAGGTTTTGATTTATTGAATAGAATTAACTAAATTAAATAGAAATTAGTTAAGGAGATTTCGAATGGATATTGGGGTTTGAATAAGTAAATTCGATTTAAAAAGTTATATTCGAAATCAAAAAGGGAACTAGAATTGAAATCGAAATTCAATTTGGTTATGAACGAGTTAAATATTTTGTTTGAACATCTTATGTTCAACAAAGAAGTGAAATAGGCAAAAAGGCTAATTAAAGAATAAATGGGCGAAACTGAATTCAAACGATTAGATGGTATTGAATTGAATTGAAAACAGGTGAACAGGTGTTAAACAGATATGGGATGGAGTATATGAAGATTTAAATTTATGTGCTCGACAAAAAGGTACATGTTTAATTCATATATGGATTTTATGCGCCGTATCGGCAAGCCGCTTGGCTTTTTCTTTTTCTTTTTAAGATTAGAAGGACCGGGAAAGCTATTTGAAATTTCCCGATGCTCCCGATACAGGGGAGGTTATGGCGAAATTTTCCGGAAATTTAAGGAGTTAGAATATTTTTAAGATATTTTGATAATTAGAAATCATTGTATCGACGTATTGAATTCGATAGGTAAGTGAATATCACAACACCAGAAAAGCAATATACTCACACTTATAAGCGTGAGTACTTACTTTTCTCACGCTTATTGCCGTATGTACAAAACGCGTGGGCAATTTTCGGATTATGCATATAATGACGGTTATAACCGTGATAATCACATTGATTTCCAACGGTTATAAGCATTATAATCTAAAGTCCTTACGTTTAAAACCATAATAAATTATTTATTTACTCACGGTTAAAACCATTAGAATATTATACTATACTAACAGTTATAACCGTTATAATTTCTTATGTTCTAACGGTTAAAAGCGTGATAAACTGTCATTTACACCCTATTTTGTCACAGTTATAATTGTGATATACAATACTGCTATTCAAACCAGCTACACACCCCATCACATACACAATCTTACAGATTTCATTACAGTATCAATATTTCATTACAACTGATACAAAATATTGCATTTAGAAGAACATTAAACATATATTGTTTCATACGAAATTTCACAGAGTATCTAACATACAAACATAACATAAGCAACAATTTTTAGAACACCACATCAATTAAAACTACATAATATTTAATAGCCTACTAACAACGCAAACGATTCTCGGGCCAAATCACAAAACCTCCTTCAACTAGTTCCGATAGCAAGTAGTGACCATATTGTGGGGCGTCATAAATTGAAGCTTCCGGATTGAAAACATCCTCCACCCAAACGACTTGTTCACCTTCAACTACCTTTCTACCATGACATATCTTTTGCGTCCCAATGTGTCCCTTCGCAACTTCTATCAAATCTGCGGACAAGAGCTTTACGGGTTGTTTTCCTCTAAAAGAAGATCCCCCTACTCCATTCACTGGAGCACCTAAGCCTACAGGGCTGTTCAGATTTGGTGCTGCAGTAGAAGATCCCCCTACTCCATTCACTGGAGCACCGAAGCCTACAGGGCTGTCCAGATTTGGTGCTGCAGTAGAAGCCTCTTCTGCTCTTGGTATTGTCGTCACATTACCTCCAATCTGATTAACAAGCATTTTCATGAATTGCCTCATTTCAGTCATAGCTGAACTCATTGTTTTCATCTCTTCACGCATCCGTTTTTGGTCACTTTGCATTTCCATTCTCCATTGTTGATTTGCATTCTCTTTGTAATTGTTTATGGCTTTTGAAGCTTGAGTGATTTTCACTTGTCTCGCATTAGACGTAGAGCTAAAAGCGCGACAATAGCTTCTCTTTTTATCGTCCCCAAAAACTTCGGCAATAGGATCTTTTTCAAATTCTTCTAAGCCTCTAATGCCATCACCTCCATTGACACTAGCTTCCGATTTTTGTCGTTCTTCGGCTGCTTCTATCAATGCCTACAAAATTTATATGCAAGCATTAGCATACCCGAGTTAAAGATAAAAGTGACAAAATAATTTAATGAGACAAAAATATCATTTTCAGGTAAATCATTAAGAATACACAGTATTTCTGATGGCTTTTGACTCAGTTTTTGACAATGGTCGTCAAGTGCATTTATAACCATAGAAAGAAGTAAAAATGTGTTTGGACCAGAAAGAAGTAGAAATGTGTTTGGATCCCCATATTGCTTTCCCCTATATATGCACCACAACACAAAAAAGTTTATGATTTTGTGATAGCAGGATTGTACTGGTCGACATATTAAGAAACCTGAAGCTTGGAATTGGCTGCATAACTCGTTTCATCACTTCCTTTTGTTACAGGGAACGATTTTTCTAATCGGACATATATGCAACATAACTTAGCTCAATGATTTTGTATGATTGCTTTAATATTAACTGAAACATCAAGTAATAAAAATTAATAGCAACAGTGGACGTGTTTTCGCCAAGATCGAATCACTCTGTTATTTTCTGATCATGAGCATCAAATATAATTTCTGTGTTTTACAATTTTTATTACCACATTAGTGAATTATATTTGCTGCAATCAACAACTATTCAAAATTGCAATATTGGCTAGAAATATGTCAACAACACAGAATTGACACTGTAGTGTAAATATCAAGTGTTGTTGTGTATATATACCATAATGGTGCTCAATGGACACTGTAGTGTAAAGCGAGGATTGGTATGGACCTGGACAGGTTGATTTACCACATTTAGAATGGAAATCTAATAGATTTGGGATTAGAGTTATGTCATCATCGCTTACCCAAAGAAACCATTGATATAAAGCATATAAACATTCGGACGCTTTCGATATTAAGTTTGAACGGACCATAAAACTATATTATGTACTGTATGAAACTGATTTCCTTAGAAATAACACAATGATTAATCATAACATCAGAGTTAGCATGGTTTCTAATAACTCATCATAGGAAATCGGCACTAAATATGACAAAAATAAAACTAAGCTCAGATCTGATTACTTGATCCATTCATTATCCATCAAACTGACAAATCTCATAATGAGCTGGGTACGTAATATCATCATGGCTAGGTAAACACATCAAAATGAAAAAAAATAGAAAAAGGGAAACTTAAATAGCCCAGGGCCTAAAAAATCAACTGTTCCTGGATTCCTCATAGTGAGCTGAGTAAAATAGTTTCGGCATCGCCTCGAAAACTTTTGAAACAAAAAAGAAATGAGGATAAAAAACTGACGAACGGAACTAAATTGCATAATAAATCATTTCAATATTAGCGTCGAGCGTAAAATTAACTGGCGAAGGAGTTCACAAAATGCTAAGTCAGATTAGAATCATCGGACCATGTCCACAAACGTCATAAGTTTTGTTGTTGTTTCGCTCTTAATTGGTCATAATTTCGCTCGGATAAATGACCAATTAAGAGGCAATGACCAAATAAATTAAAAGTGCTTATAAAATTGGTCAACGACCAAATAAATTAAAAGACCAAATAAATTAAAAGTGCTTATAGAATTTCCCTCTTAATTGGTCATAATTTCGCTCGGATAAATGACCAAATACATTAAAAGTGCAAACGTCATAAGTTTACAGACATGTGTGAGGAATCATAGCTCACTATTTCACAAAGAAGAACTGTAGACAGTAAGATTTTTTTACAGTAGCCTTTGACTTGACATGATGCTTCACACATGGATTAAAAAGCAAGACAAAACATAGGTAATCTGAAAATCTGCAGCAATCTTTTAAATTGGTGAATATAGCATTAAAGAAATTTGGATAAAGGCCCAAAACAGTATGCATGTTATAAGTAAGTTCACAGTTTATCATTTACTAAATATGTGCATATCATTTGCCACTTTGTTAAGGAAAATATGGTTTAGAAAATTATTATTACTTAATATTTTGATGTATCACAGGTTCAAACTTTTGAGCACCATTATGTTGAACTATTCGTTACGCTGCTCAATTTTTATTCAGTTAAAAAAGCTTAACAATAAGCCTAACTTTTGTTGTTTATATATACTTCCATTGGATATTTCAATCTTAGACAAAACTGTTTAGAAACTGGAGCTATATGATAATTGTTAATCCATGAAAGATATTTGTTAATATATCTGAGAGAATGTGTACCTGAAAGATAAACTCAAATTAATCCTGATTTAAATATATAATGTGTAGATGTTGTAGACCTTTAACAGCAATAAGAATCATATTGAATAAAGGGTACTATGTTTCATTTTCATTATTTTTTCTAAAATAAATAAAACCAGAGGACGCTGCAAATGAACGTTAAGTAAATTACGTTCGGATTTAACTAGGAGACATCAAAATTTCAATGCTAAACAAAGTACGTGGTAAATATAATGTGTATTTGAACTTGCTGTTTTAGAAAACAAGAGTTTACTTCAGATTACACAAAACTGAAGTGGTCGTCCTCTCGTTGCATTATATTTGCACCCACGAAGGCATCATCATAGTAGGTCAACCACAAAAAATATCTTATCGGCTTTTTTTCAAACATAACATCAGAATACATCCATTCAAAAATGTCCATGCAAAACTTAATGGTATAAATTACACGCCTGTTACATTACACATGACCTCATATTTTGAATTATTTTATAACTCGCATGTAACATATTTTTATATATTCAGCATGCGTATCTCTTTTACTCGAAATAAATTTATATAAAAAGCTTATGATCATATTATTATGTTGTATTTTTAAAGCAGATTGCATAAGTTAAATGTGATATGTAGCAGTTGTGTAAGCTATTTATTTTGCAACACGCATAACTTATTTGCCAGTTATCTACATATATGACATTATATTTTTAATTATTTTGTACCCAGCATGTAACATACTTTTATATAGTATTTGTAACTTATTTTATAACCGGCATGTAACATGCATGGACTCGGTTAAATGTCATATGTAACGGGTTGGAACTCAAAATAAATTAGAGCAAATTCTTTTCTTTTTATCATATTTATAATTTTTTTATTTCCGTAAGATTTTTCTATCCCTGAACATACCAAATTATCTGGTTTTAGAGACATCTGTGTAATGAGGAGCACATGATTTAATGTACACACTTTAGTATATCAAAACAAAAATTGAAGGCTTGATCTTCTAGCCTTATGGGATTGGCATGGTTTGGCACCATCCGTATATTAAATTTCTGTGTGCTTACACAGTTCCCTTAAATATATCAGTTGTGCACCATACGTCTATTAAATTTCTGTGCGCTTACACCGTGAAAACAAACTTTTAAAAAACGTCAGGGAACCTTACATATTTTTCGGCAGCACAAGGAAGAACCTCCCCCGTTTTTTTGCTTGTGTGCGCCACTTTCCATGCCTTTGATCGTGTAAGTTTACATGCAGGATTATCCTTTTCCTACACGAATAAATATAAATATATTCATCAATTACCTAATATTATAACGGTTAATTGTGAAAGGCTTTAACTACGTACCAATTCTTCATATAGTGCAGAATAAGATTTTCTACCCAGTGTATGGTTTATAGTGTTCTTTGATCTATTATCAGCATTCGTCTTGCATTGTTTTTTCTTTTTATCAGTGTACTCGATGTCGATGAACTTCTCCCACTGAACTTTATCGATTTCTTCGGGTCGGTTATCAATTGCAAGACGTCTAGGCAAAGACTCTCCTTCCTTTGTTTTAAGAAATTTCTTTCTCAACGTCGCTTTTGCTGTTCTTAAGCATTGTGGAAACCCCTTCTCCAGTATTGGTCGAGCTATATCAGGGTTTATATTCAAATCGAACTCTTTCTGTAGAAAGGAAAAAGTATGAGATTATAAATGGATGCAATAACTACACTACACATGCACAAGTATAATTAGATATCCAGAGTGCAGTCAAAAAACATAAATGAACGTAATCTGTTGCACTTAAAACGCATGTGAATTTCTATATACAATTGAGAATAAATAATTGAATGGTACACGGTATACTTTAAAATATGATCAGCGCTTCTTTCATAATTAATAGAGACAATTTTCAGATGTTTATCATAATTCAATTTTACTACAAACTGCACTGTAAACCTTTGGAAGAAGATGGTTACTTTTGGGTAAAAGAAATAAAAAATTGAAAGTTTAACGGTACACTAGTTCAGTGTTTTATCCTGAAATATTTACCATGATTTGAAACTGAAATAGATAAAGAAATCCATAAAAATAAAAAATAAAAATAAAGCCCTTTGAAATTTCTAAGCCATCTAATGAAACCAAAACCAACATAGTTTTTACACTCTATATTTGGAAACCATTTATGCAAAAATTAGATATTTATGTAAGTGTGTTATTTTCTTATTCAAATTTACCAATGGTGTGCTGCAAGAGTAAATTTGGGACGAGGCAGGCGGAAAGTTGGTAGAGAAAAAAAAATCAAAGAAAGAGTGCTGGAAAAATACAAGAATTGGACACCAAAACCAAACAGCGGTGTCTCGTTGCCATTTAGCATAAAATGATATGAAAAAACATTATTACTGAGGAAAGCCTCAACTTTATGTTAATCGTTACTTAATTGCAGCATAGGCTAACCGAAGATATGGTATAGTATTTTCAGCATGTTTGATGCACTAATACTTGATTTCTTTTGGAATTTTATCAGCAATTATCTAATTTATCGTATTTTGTTCTCTTGTAGTTTGACTGATAACTGTATAAAATGCTGGTTGATAGTGAATGCAACTAAACATAACAATCCTAATTCAATCTATATAAAATTTGCCTTATCCTACTTTTGACTTATCTTGAAT
Organism: Allium sativum; assembly: GCA_030737875.1. Classification (NCBI taxonomy): domain Eukaryota; kingdom Viridiplantae; phylum Streptophyta; class Magnoliopsida; order Asparagales; family Amaryllidaceae; genus Allium; species Allium sativum. The sequence continues at coordinate 276,237,350 of CM060918.1, forward strand.
TTCACTTGCTAATTAATGCTCTTAAAGCCAATGCGAAGAATATGACAGTGGGTAAGGGACTTGTTCAGTTTATTTTGGATATAATCAGAAATATATTGGCCTTTGTTATCGAATACCAGAATGAGAATGGAAAACTTCACTTTTGAAGTGGTGAAACTTGATAATCTTTATCTTCAATTGCTGGATAAGCGCTCAAATTTGGTGAGAAAAAATCTGCATAAATCAGAAATTCACAACTATGGATTTGTACCACCAAGTCATAATTAACGACAGTACATTATAGTTTATCCTACTTCATTTGCTACCGCATTCGCACTGAATCACTCAACACCATGAAAAAAAAATCTGCATAAATCAGAAATTAAAAACTGATCCTTAAAAAAACAGCAAAAATTATGGCTATTTTGTTTAAGGCCAAAAAAAAATAAAAAAAATAAAATAAAAGAAAAAACAGCTACAGAACTGATTTAATTGACGAGAGAGCATCCTTCTATGCAGTTTTATGGTAAAAAGCAACTAATCAGTGCCTTCTCTTTTTAAACTGATTTCGGATTAACCTTGCATACTTGAGACAAAAACTACTGTGAAACAAAAATTCACAAAAATTAAAAACTAACTTCAAATATCAGAGATAAATAATTCTTCATGCAAAGACATTTGTAAAGCCAATATCTGAATATTTGTAATGCCAATATCTGAATATTTGTAAAGCCTTTTTGGATTTATCATATAAACAAGGGAAAGTAAAGTACAAAGAACAACTTGCTGAATTTTCTCCTTTTAAATGCAAATATCATATGCTTTTGGTCAGTTGAACTTTTTTCCCCGGACTGAGACATTTACAAATTGTTAACGAACATGAGCTGTTCAGATCATTTCCAATGAGTGCAGATAATGTAATTGGTTACATTTCAAACCATAAATGTACAGAATTAGACCATGAATCTCATATGGAACTGTTACTGCGTGCTTAAAATAAGGTTAAACCATGAATGCCTTTTGCTTTAAAAAAACAGCAGAAAAAAAAATTCTAGAAAGGGTATAGTAAAATACCATTAGTGCTCTCCATAAATTGTCCTTGTAAAAAGCGTCAATTTTTCTCCAATCATCGTAGCTAATCGGGATGTGCCTTCGAATTAGAGCACCACAACGTGAACGCCACTTTGATGCATCTTTACCTTTTGCACCATCCATCTCAACGATTATCGAATATTTTTTTTCCGATGGAGGAGGAGGAACATCGTCTTCTGTAATTTCTGTATCTCTACTACAACTACTCGACATTCTACAAAAATATAACGCAAACAACAGATAATGCACAAAATATAGTGTATTAATATGTCATAAAACTGTCAATTTAAAACAACTAAAGACATAATTCCAATTACAAATACATGTATCAACAAGCATTACGTTTTGTTTGAACATTTAAAATAAATTGCTACTTGCATTGGGTTCGAGTTCACATGTATAATTTTGTGCTTGCATCAGCGACTTAACATCCGTTGCACATATCCATGCGACATGAATAAAGAAGACTCTAAGAACCAATAATTAGCCAGGAAGATAAAATCATTGTCCAGTTTAAGCTTCTACTCCTTATTTCTATATCACATAATTAACAAGCTGAATGATACAGAACTTATAAGTAAATTATGTGAATTTTCATAACTTATAAGTAAATTATCACAGTCCGGTTTAACCACTGTTACTCCAAATCAACTGTAAAAAGGGTGTGTATTTTCATAACTTATAAGTAAATTATGTGAATCGAAATGAATTGGAATGACCATATGATAAGCTGTTACTTGAAGGCCCAACATATTAGCAATGAAATATGAGAATGATACATATTATTTCCAGCTGAAAAACAAAATTCTCCAGCAGCTAACTAAGATATCTAAACTTGAAGACAAATTGCTTGTCATAGATTTTAAAGGACATGCATGCATATACCTAAGCATGGTAATTGGTCCGACAAAGTGGCATCACAATGGAAGAAGTTAGTACCAGTAAGCAATAAGAACCATATATATAACAGATGAATACGCAGTTTACATCTTAATATTTCTGAAAGCACTTTTGTTTCCAGGATTAATAATAACAATGTAATATATATAGCCTATGGAGCCTGCTTGACATTGAGTTTGAGTTTCATATTCATAAAGAACCTTTTAAGCATCGTAAGTAGCAAAATGTTATCATCTTGTTGTAAAACTAGAATTTACCATCCATGACAATTTATCAAAGACATGTATCATTATTTTTATATTAATACAACAGATAATGCACAAAAGGTGATTAAGAAAACAACTAACATCTTTATATTAATACCAATTACTAATATCTTGCAGTACTAGTTTTCAACATACATAATTCCAAAACAGTAAAATTTCAACTTCTTCCTCTATGAGCTTATAATGACAAGCTTACAAAAAAGCAACTACTACTCCAATCAAACTCAATTATTTTAATTCAATACATTTTAACAAGGGTTTTAAGTTGGAGTGCTCCTTTAAAATTGATGGGAAGTTTGTCGGCATCTCGTAATCATCCACCCTATCCGTCAAGCGTTTAGGTGAGCGTCGTACAATGGACCAATCAGGATTTTGTATGTCTTTTATGTAAAAAACTTGACTTGCTTCGGATGCAAGAATGGCAGGCTCATCGTACTCTCCATCACTGCTTTTAAGTTTTTTTAGATTAACCATCAACAAATTAGAGTCTGGACAAACCTTACAGCCATGCATTTTGTCAGCGATATTGACCCACTCGCAATAGAACACTACGTGTGAAAATTCATAATAATCAACTTCTATGATCTCCTTGATAATACCATACCAAGTAATATCATCATCCGTAGGATTCAAATCTTTTGCACTTGCTACAAAAGTTGTAATCGCATCCATACAAACACTGCTATCTTGCGTTGAATGAGTGTCATCATAATGCTGAGGAGAAAATACGTAACCATTGATTCTATACTTAAGATGAGTTTTGGCTTCCCATGTTGGTCCACTAACATAATACCATAATAGTGAATCCATACGTTTTTCATCCATTAGCTGTTAAAAATCATTTTAATAAGTTAAATAATATAAATTTGACTATTAATATCTTGTGGAATTTAACAAACCTTCTTGTGCAACCAATCAATGAACTCAGTTTGTACTACCACTTCTGTCATTGTCTGACGCTTTTTTCTACTCCGCGGAGCGTTTTCCAATGTAGATCGGTATTCACTACATATTAAAATTATGGTAGCTTAAATAAATTTTGAAGTTACATCTTATAGTAAGTAAAAAAAAACAAACCTATAATAATCATCTCGGTCTGGAATGTCCAATCTAAAAAGTATCCATCTTCGAATTTGAATACGTTGTATGCCAGATAATTTAATAGTTTTGCCCTCGATGATGGAACGTTCATAAGTGTCACCTCCGTACTCATCTAAAAATGGAGCTTGTTTAGAGCTATGATTACCACTACGTGGATTTGGCATATATTCCATGGCGTATGTAACAGATTCTGAAATAAGATATGCTTCAGAAATTGATCCCTCTATATAACACTTATTGCTTGGTATGTCTTTGCATTCCTTCATAGCTCTAATTAAAGAAAACATTATTTTTCATTATCATTGAAAAAGGATCATGTAATTATCATATAAAAAATATGCAGTACCTTTCAAATGGATACATCCATGTATAACTAACTGGTCCACATAGCAATGCCTGATCAGCTAAATGCATCATTAGATTTATGCTTATGTCAAAGAATTGAGAAGGAAAATAGTGCACCAACACGCATAATGCCTCGGCAATCATATCTTTTGCAGCTTGTACATGCTCTCGAATTAAAACCTTCGAACAAATAATGTTGAAATACAAGCACACTTGTAATATGGCACGCCTTAAGTCACGATGCTTTGGATAGGCATGTTGAATCATGATGGGCAGAAAATATTGAATAATAACATGATAGTCGTATGACTTTCTAATATTCAAACAAGGCGGCTGAATGTTGACTAAGTTGCTTAACTTAGTCCCAAAGCATGATGGAAGTTTTGCATCTTTTAGAAGTTGACAACATTGCAGCTTGTATGTTTTTTCAAATGCAAATTTGGAAGATTGCTTGGTTCTTTCAAACAACAAATTAATAAAATGCTCTGATACATTCTTCTCAGTGTGCATCACATCAATAGTATGTCGCACTTTATGACTGCTCCAATACTCTAAAGCAAACAGAATCGATTTCTTATACCATGCTGGTCTTTCATCATCGCTATTTTCATTTGTAAAATGTTCATCATCACAATCAACATCATTTACTACAGGTCTTTTGTTTTTTGGTATTTTACCTGGTACATATTTGATATGAGCAAGCTTTTCTAAAAGCATGGAGCCTGCTAATCGGGTTGGAGGTTCCTTATCTTCTATGTTTTTGTACCATCCATGTTTCAATGCCCTATATGGATGACCATTCTTCAAAAATCTTCTATACTTTGTGTATACAATCTTATTTCCAACACGTTCTGATTCAGTCTCCATTGCACAAACAGGACATGCTTTGTAACCATGTGTTACACATCCAGATAAATTCCCCAGTGCAGGTAAATCATGAATCCCCCATAACAGCATTGCTCTCAAAGTGAAACACTCTTTCTTATACATGTCAAATGCTGGCACTCCATCAGTCCATAGCTGCTTCAACTCATCCACAAGAGGTTCTAAATACACATCAATATCTTGACTTGGTGCTCTCGGTCCAGGAATCAACAAGCACAACATTTGAAACTCCGATTTCATGCATAATGAAGGGGGTAAATTATAAGGAACCGTATACACAGGCCAACAACTATAACCACTTGATTGCATTGTATTAGGGTTAAACCCATCGGTGGCAATACCAAGCCAAACATTCCGCCCATTTCTACCAAACTCTGGCCACTTGTTCTTGAACGATCTCCATTCAGCTGAGTCAATAGGATGACGCATGGAATTCCAACAAGGTTTTGCTTCACTATGCCATGACATTTTTCGAGCTATCCATGGTATAGTGTACAACCTTGTTAATCTGGGAGCTAGTGGAAAATATTTCAAAACCTTTCGAGGTTGTTTTGTGATTTTTACTTCTCCTCCATGTTTTTTAACTTTAAATCTTGAAGTATGACAATGAGGACATTCTGATGCATCATTGTATTCCTTCCAAAACAATATGCAATCGTTTTCACAAGCATGTATACACTCGACTTTCATTCCCAAATCTTTTAACATTTGTTTCATTGTCGAATACTTCTCTGGTATTGTATTTTCTTTTGGAAGCCACCGTTTCAATCGCATCAACAATTCGGTCATACTATTTCCTGACCAGTTAAAATCTTTTTTTAAATTATGAAGCTCTATAATGACGCTTAATGTTGTAAGTCCATCTTCACAAGAAGGGTACAATTTTTCATTTGCTATTCTTTTGTACTTCTGATACTTTTTCCAGTGGTTACCATCATCCACACCTTCTATGCCGTCATAAGCCCCATATGCATCATTAACAAGGTCTTCAAGAGCTTCTCCTACATGGCTTTGCTCTCGAACTTGATTAGAATTGTAAGCCTCGTAAGAAACATGTCGTGTTGGATTAGCCATCATGTCATTGTCAATTCTTTCACCGTGAAAAAACCATTCATCGTATATTGGATCCATACCATAAATGATCAAGTGTTTTTCTACTGTTTTAAAAGGCAACTTTTTAGAATTTCTACACTTTACACAAGGACAGCTGCATAACTCAAAGTCAGGTGGAGCATTACTCTTTGCGAATTCCATAAAATCTCGAACTCCTTGTATATACTCATTGGTGTTCCTATGTCGAATTCTAATCCACCCTCTCGATGTAGACTTTGACATCATGTGAATTACATTAGATAACCTAGAAATAGCACTGATATTCAGAGTTAAAAAAGTGCCAAATTAAAAAACACATATATCACTGAAAAATCATCGAATACATCATTGATTAGTAAAATGCTGAATCTACTCTTTATTCTTGCCTAACACTTGTGCTTATATATGGAAAAAAATGACATCATTTTAAAGATAAATATCTAATATGACTTCTTCCATACATTTGCACAATGGAAAGTACCGTGCTCATTTATATGTTTATACTTATGCTAAGTAACATCAGTTGCAATCGGACAGACCCATTTAAACACACAAGCACCACATATACATTAAAACACACGCTATAATCTTTATTTTAATTTACTTAGTAGGAAAATTTGTGTCATTTTAAATTTTCAGATATAAACTAGCCATGTTTAGCATACTTAATGATCAATTTTCATATTGGTGAAATTGAAACACATTTTTTTTTGAACAAAATTAGTACCGCTGTATATATTTACAAAAAACCTTATTATGCTAAACAAAACACTTAGAACAAATGTTTAATGAACTATTCCTGTTTCCTATGCATCCTAGTTTCCTATGTGAGGCATAATATCAACCAACAAGACTAAGCCCCTCAACCCATCTTCTCCATGTAAAAACCGAACACAAACCAAAAGGAATAGATCTGAGAGATAACTCAAAATAAAGACAGCTTTAATTGCATGTAAAACGACCAGTAAATCATCCATTATTGTGTAAAGCTAGCATATTTGTCATAATGATAAGACGTCGCATTACCTATACGCCCCACGCATGTCACGATTATGGTCCTTTTAGCCATTATTACTCCTACTTTAAAACTATATGCGCAGCCACAGGATCAGTGTTCAACGGAGAAACGGTGCAAAACGTACATTTATTGCATGGAAATCTTGATCACAAACGGTGTGTGTATAAACAAGGGTCTACACTATATATCGGTGGAAACTGATGTTTTGACATAGAAGTATGATAATGGTTTGGTAGCTTAGGCTAAAGCTGTATATGTTACCATCACGTAACGTCAATAGTTTAATTATATGGTCATAATACTGCTTCATGAGGAGCAACAAAGAAGAAAAAGCTAGAATCCCCTATTTCTTCTGTAGCAAAGGACGATTTTTATAGAGTAAACAGCAAACTGTTAGTTGTTTATAGAGTAAACAACACACTGTTTGTTGTTTAGTCTATAAACAGGAATTACTTTCTTGTTTATAGAAAATCACTCAGAAAAAAAGGCACAGCCTCATTTTTAATCTCTTTGGCACGCTGGAACTTATATTACAAGAGCGGAAAGTAAATTAAAAAGGGGACAAAACCCCATTTTAGAGCATTTCATTGCTGCCGGAGATACTCCAAGAAGCTACTGCTAATGGCTGATATGTAATGGCTATAGCTATTTCCATCTTTCTATCATAGATAAATTATGAGAGTCTCATGTCGGCTGTGCAAATGTTTAATGCTTTATATCTTTTTATACATAAGTTGGTCGAATACTTTTATCCCACTATCCCTTGTACAAGTTTACATATTCATTGTATCTGCCAAAGCCGATGCAACTGTTTTTTATTTAGATATGAAGCATTTCATATTGCAATTCTCGCAACTATAATTTTTGAACTAAAAATCAAATTAAACAGTCTGCATTTATAACTTGGTGTCAGAGCCACCTTCAAGCTTAACAGTAATTTGTTGATTGTGATTTGTTAAGACAACTCATCAGATTATTCTATCATCATACGAGTTTTTCTTCTTTTTCATCAGAATCTTGCTTCACTTGTGAAAGATAGTTAATTCAGATCAGGTGTGCAAAGCCATTGCACAAATACTCGACTGTACAGTCATCCTCGAGATTTTTTTAGTCAAAGATTCAAGAAAAAACATCTAAGAACTCAACAAAATCATCAGTTTAAATACTGTGACATGAGTTATATTTTTTTAACCCAGAAAATTGGAATATATCAGCAATGAGTTATATTTTTTTGACACAGATCAGCACTCGGACAGACCCATTTAAATACTCGGACAGACCCATCAAAGAGTATAATTCAGACATAGAAGGTATACCCACTCAAGATTGAGTATGCACTACTCTTCGACTTACTGGTCACTTAAGCTTTTTAGGATCTTGGTCCTATTATTAAATGATTCTAGTGGATATTTTACGGGGACTGTCTTTTATAAGTCTACCGGCGTCACTTATGAATATCTCCCTGTGCATCCAAGAAGGATGAGATTTTGAAGAGTTCACGTGGAAAGTCTGCCGACATTCCTAGTGATTGCAATAATAGAAGTGAAAAGTTGGTGCATGAACAACTATAAAGCTCTCTTTTTCTTTCAGCATGTGTTTTGTGTTCTAAACAAATTGAAACTGGTGATGTATTCCTAAAAATACAGTCAGTAGGCACTGTAAATGCAAATCTGAAACAAATCGAGCAAATCAAACAAATCTGAACCAAATCAAACACTGTAAATGCAAACGAGATATTATATTTTACACTGTAAACGCGCATAATAGCTAAATTATTCCGACATAATAGCTAAATTATATTTTACCCTAAAATCGAATTTAAGAAACAAGAGGAGGTAAAATATACCTTGTCTGAAACGAGACAGCAGCGGAGATGTTGATGAAGGCGGCTCCAATTTGAGGCAGAAGCGCGGAGGTCGATGGAAGCGGTTCACATCTGAGGCAAACGTAGAGGCGGTGATAAAGTGGAAAGCCCTAACTTGATTTACGAAGCAATAATGAACCGTGAGAATAAGAGAGAAAAAGGAAATGACAATTCTATCCACCTGTGTGAGTCAGTGTACGGCAAGTCCAGGTAATATGACGGATATAACCGTGATAACTCAATATAACATTAATAACCGTTATTTTTTTATCACCATAATAACCGTGACTAACCTGAGCGCAAAAAGTGTGACAAATTGAGCCATTTGGTGTTGTGTATAAAAATCGAATATCGTAAACAAAAAAAAGGGATAGAGATAAGGGATTGAAATTGTTTTCAATTGCAAATAGAGACATTTTCTAATATATAGAAAATAAAAGAAGTTAATATTTGGAAACGTTTTCCAAATGGCATAAGAGGCAAGATGATTATTGAAAATATTTGGTTAACAAATATTGATAAGGAAATGGAGAAGTGATTTAATTAATGAAATATTAATTAAAGAGCCCAGTGATTTGTTTGATATGTTTGGATGAACACTTGTTTTTATTCGATAGTTAAATCACAGACTATCGAAGTTTTGACCATCGTTGTCAATATGGAGAGACCGGTTGGATTATTATCCGAAGAACCACTCCGTATCGGCATAAGCGTTGCGAACCAAGTATGCTGAATATATTGAAGACGGAGTAAAGTGCAAGGGCTTTTCTAGTATTAGAAATAGTGCCTTCGGTTTCGTTCAATCCCAGAACGAACGTAAATGGACGAATGTCTGACAGAGTATTTCCAATGATCAATTGGGTTGGTCTGTATGAATATATATGGTTGCAACGGATTTATCCCTTAGCATAATATCCAGAATATTTGTGCAAACGCAACTAGTGATTAACGGATCTGACAATGTGGCATTCAAAGTGATTGTGTTATCAAGAAATGGTAAGTAATCGTAGCCTCAGGCCTCAACAACCGGGAAAGGACAAAAATCGGGCAGGCAGCATGGCTATGTGGGTCGCACCCATTAGAATGTATGATCACCTATCTAGAGAAATTCCTTTTGTTTCTAAATCTATCGATTCTGCCCATTCGGGAAACGGTGGTTTGAGTCCAACCGTTGGTGATATACATTCGATACACTCAAGCGAAATGAGTGGTCGGTCATGTGTGGGCCGGGTTGCAAGACGTTCTTGTTGAACCCAGGTGTATTCGCCTCTAGAGATACATCATCGGAAGGTGGTCCCATACCTTGTCATGTTAGAAATCCAATCTCCAATAAGCGCCATGCGGTTTTTGATTTTATACTATATATGTGGAGCGTGAGATGCAAGCGTTCTGCTATTTGGTTAATTACTTTATGTAGACATTATTATAATATCACTGGATTTTCGTATCAAAGTGTTTTGGGTTATAGTAAGGTAAAAACCGTCCGTGTTTATGTGTGGGCTGGTCTTACTATTATCTTTTCTTTTGAAAGGATTTTTAAAGTTAAACAAGTGGTTGGAGTTTACTCACACCAGTCCCATGACTGACCCAGAGTTTGTTTTGTTTTGTTTTCCCTAAACTCTTGGGTGCCCAAATTTGTACGGGCAGTCAAGTGTTTCAGGCTTTTACAGATACACTTGGAGGAGCTTGAAGCAGGAGGCTTCAACGTTAGTTATTTGGAGTTACTTCCGCTGAGTAAAATGTTATGTGTACTCTGATGATGGTATGTATATATGTACCAAACAGATTTGTATTTCAAAGCTTATATTATATAATATATTTTATTCGTTCCGCTGTGAGTTGTGATCTTCGTTCTTCTTCTATTCTAATATTTCTTTCTTCCTATTTCTCATCTTCTAACTTCTTTCTATTAATGGTTCGTATTTCTGTGTTATTTGGGTTGGACGTGTGGTGTATTTAGTCAACTCAGATAGCACGGATTTGCGGGCTTTTACAGTTGGTATCAGAGCTTAGGTTGAGCGAATACCTAGGCTTGTGTGGTATGTACTCATTAGAGATAGGGCCAATAGTACCCTAGAATGAGTTGAGTGTATATACGAGAGAGCGTATTTGTAATTTGATATAAAAGTTGTTTTATATTGTGTTGGCTAGTCTGTTGAGTGGTTTATAAATTCTGGTCGAATCGTGGGACGCCATGACGTCGATAGGAGTTTCTAAACACTTGAACAGGAGATTGAACACGATATTGTTTTAAAGTGGGTAAATGAAATAATTTTACCCAAAATTTTTATTTTGATATAGAAAGAATAATTTTCTAGTATTATTATTATATGGATGTGTTGGATGTTAATATTAAAATCAAATAAGATTATAAAATGGGAATGGTTATATATAACCAAATAGATTTTGTATATGAATGAAGAATATACAAATGAGATAAATTAGAATTAAATTCAAACCAGAATTAAGAATTCAAAATCCTGGGAAGTTGAAAAATATTTTTCCAAAGTATATTAAATATAGGTTTGTTTTAAAAGGATTTGAAAGAAAATCATTTTTGATGGATTTTGAAATAATAAGGCACTGAACTCACTTCAGTGGCTGGGAAATAATTCTGATGATGATTGCAACATCATCAGTGTTCATTTTCGAGTTTCTAAGTGATGGATTGCTACCTTAGAAAGTTTTTGATGGAAATTTGTTTTGAAAGAAAACAAGTAGATTGAAAATTCAAATGTTTTGAATTGAGATGAAAATAAATATAAGTATATATTTATGTATTTCAAAGGATTTAAAATGAAAACCCTGGGATTTGAATTCTGGAATTGGAATTTAACTTAAGCTAGTTAAATGGGTCGAAGTGAATCAATGGACTAGAATCAATTTGAAATAAATTGAAATGAATATGAATTAGAATGCATATGAATGGAAACCAAAAGTTTTGGTTGAAATTAAAGTCATAGAAATATGAGGAGTCGAGTTTCAACATAAGTGAATTTTTGAAAAGTAATAGATTTGTACCATTTTTCTACCTAAGCAATTTCGAGGACGAAATTATTTTAAGGGGGAAAGAATGTAACGACCCGGATTTTTTTGTCGGTTTATTTTAAATATTTAATATGGTTTTAAATATTGAATTAATAATATAAAAGAATTTTTATAGTGAATTATCGATCAAATAATCAAAATACGATTTATTTTGAAAATCTTCGAAACACGAGAACTGAAATAATTCAATTCAAAGATAAAACTAAATCGAAATGGTTCAGATGATCAATATATATCCTATTTAATTATAAACGATGATAATAGGAATTTATTGTTGAAGAATTTATTTGTTTTTGAATTTTAATTATATTATATTAATTTATTCTGGTTATTTATATTTACGTTCGAATTAAATATCATTATATATTCAGTTCAGTTCAGAATAACGCAATAAGATTGAAATGTCGGTCAGTCATTACATTAAAATAACGGTTCATGGATTTTAAATTAAGGAGTCGTGATATATTTTAGTATTTAATTAAAACAATATATATCCTATCAGCTGATTTTTTTCCCAAACCAAGCCGACATATCCATCTTTCACGTACAACTATTTACATCGAGCAGAAATTATTGTCTTCTGCCTTAGATATCAAAGGGACAAGTTTTAATGGCTTGTCTGTTGTTCGCATATATATAAAATCACCCAGGCCCTTTTATCTTTCATTCTTTCTTCCATTCCTCAGCAAAAACCAAAATCGAAGCCGCCCCTGCTTCGTTTTAAATACCAATTTCCTCTTCTAATCCTTCAATTTGAAGACGAAACCAAGATCGACTTCGCAGTCGAGTCTGAGGGTTCCGAGGAGTTGGGGATACGCGCGCGAGATCTGGGATGGAAAGAAAGTTCGAACTCGAACTGGTCAAGCTAGGCAAGGGATTGACGGAGTTTTGAAGAGCGCGTGAGGTGGTGGAGTTCGATTGGATTCGGTCAGGGTTACTGTGGGTGAGCGATGCAACTGGGATTGACATTTGGAGCAGCGCGCCTGTTGTTGGTGTAGGAGATGACCGAGATGCGATGAGGAGATTATTTGAAGTGGAAGTGGCGGCTTACTGATGATGAAATGGTCAAACTGTGTGGATGAATGGGGAGGGAGCGACAGTGGAAAAATGGAGAGGGCTTCGTCGATGGTAGCGACGATGGTAGGTGGAAGTAGTGAGGATGTCAGGATCCGTAAATTTGAACCTGGAGGAAAAGGAAGTAGGAGGAGGCTGTGCGTGAATCTCAGGTGGAAAACATGATTTTTCAAAAAGATATCAGGATGATTAAGGTAATTTTCTAAGTTGATTTAGTAATATATACTATCTAATGTCCTTTTTGAATTATTTAAAATGATACAAAATTATAAAGGCAAATATGTATAATGTCTTATTAACTAAGGGATTTTATACTAGGGGTATACAAGATTATCAAACAAAGAAGGTCAAGTAACTCGTAACTGAGAATTCGCATAATCAGAAATCTAAAATGTATAACAAGATTGTATGGAATGGAGTCAGTTGAGGAATTCATGGCTGCGGATTTCATGCTGAAATTAAAATCAGAACAGATCGAAATATAAAACCCGGTGAGTAAATCTCACTCACCTTTTATTTTAATTATTTTTATTTCATTAAAAATAATTGTTGTTGCTTGTTTGGGTTTTTCTGCTTGTTTTATATATATTAGTTATTTAGGTTATATATATATATATATATATATATATATATATATATATATATATATATATTGGGTTGATTGATTGGTTGGATTCCCGCAGTCTCATTAGCGGATGCCCGCAGTTTCATAGCGGATGATTACCCTATACGCCCCACGCTATGATTAGTGGATGACCTTCTATACCGCGATATTCTGCCACGAAGCAGAATGGGTATTATTTATGTGCTAACATCTGTGGATGCAGGAAAACAGGTTGGAGGAATCCAACTGGATTCCTCAAAAATATATTATCTGTCTGTTGTTTGCTGATTTCATATATTCCTATATGACGTGTTAAAAATAAAATGATTGAAAATTGGGTGATTTGATTGTTTAAATATCACTGGGCTAAGTGTTAATTTATTATAAATATCATGGAAGGATATTTGAGATTTTAAAAGGTAAAATTCTATTTTTAAATAGAATTTGAAATTTAAATGGAAATAAAATATAAACTTGTTTTTGAAAAATAAAACAAGTAGTTCTTTATAAACGAAGTTCATAAATAGTTTTTATAACGAAGTTATAAATGAAGAAAAAAAAGAATTATCATTTGATAATTCAGAAATAGAAATACAAGCGTGAAATTGGGATTTGAAATGAAATTTCAAAATAGGATGTGAAATGAAATTTTCAAATATATAACTCAAATGAAATTTGAGTATAACATTTGAATTTTAAAGGGAGTTTAAATATTTGAATTTTAAAAGGAGATTGAATATTAGAAATTCAATAGAAGTTCAAATAGAATTTGAATAGACGAAATTAGATTGAAAAATAAAATTTTGAATTCAAGGAATTAAAATAAAATTTGAATTCAAAGGAATTCGAATAAAGAAATTCAAATAGAGATTTGAATGTAGAATTTCAAAATAGAGTTTGAAATAAACTTTGAAATAGGATTTTCAAAGTAGAATTGGAAATAGAATTTCAAATAGGATTTCAAAATAGGAAATCCAAATGGTTTTGAAATGGGATTTGAATTCAAGGGAATTCAAATGGATTTGAGTGAAGAAATTCAAATGGTGTTAAAAATAAGTTTGAATATTAGAATTCAAATGGGGTTGGAAATGAATTTGAATATTAGAATTCAAATGGAGATGGAAAATGAAATTTGAATATAAGAGATTCAAATTGAATTCAAATAGGATTTAATCTATGGGATTTGAATATGAAATTCAAATGGGTTTTAAACTATGGAATTTTGAATATAGAATTTAAAAAGGAGTTTGAATATTTGAATTTCAATAGAATTCAAATATAGAAATTGGTATATAGAAATTCCAATGGGATTTAAATATGAGATTTCAAATAGAAATTTAAATGAAGTTTAAATATTTAAATTCAAATATGATTTTCAAATATAACCATTCAAAAGGGATTTGATTATAGAATTTAAAGTGGAATTTAATTCAAAGGAATAAATTAAGGTATTGGGATTCAAGAAAATTAAATATGGAGTTTAACTAATGAATTTGAATTTAGAATTCAAATGGTATTTGTAAATGAATTCGAATTTAGAATTCAATGGTGTTTGAAAGAAAATCGGAATATTTTAATTCAAATAGAGTTGGAAATAGATTTGAACATAGAAATTCAAACGGGGTTTGAATATTTGAATTTCAAAAAAGGGAATTCAAAATGGAGTTGAATATCTAAATTCAAGTATGAATTTCAAATATAGAAATTCAAAAAGGGGTTGAATTAAAGTGGGAATTCGACTAGAGGATCTGAAATGGAATTCGAATTAAGGATTTGAAATGGAATTCGAATAAAGGATTTCAAATGAGATTTGAATACAGGATTTAAAACTATGGAATTTGAAATGTAAAGATTCAAATGGAATTTGGAATATATATATTTATATATATATATTAGAAGGGAGTTGAATTCATTTAACGAAGTTTAAAAGTTTATATATATAAATATAATTAAAACGAACTCGCCGCAGCGCTGCAGTTCATAAATTGGCGATTCGAACTTCAATTGAATATACAGAACCCAATTGAAGTCGGAATTCTTTGAAACAAGAAACGTCAGGACTAGTTTGATAATAGTTTTCTAATGAAAGAGAAAAATATGAATTTCGTTGTATAGATTTTGAGTTATGTCAAAAATCAAATTTTCAGAAAAAGCAGCGCCAGAATCGTTTAAAACCATAATGGTTTATTTAACATTATAAAAGGATTTTAAGCAGGTAAAAATCCGAAGTTTCTATTTAGAAAATTTCAGAGTTGAGTTGTAAAATATATGTGAATTCATGTTGTGTAAATGAATATGATTTTTGAAACAGAAACCAGGTTTTGATTTATTGAATAGAATTAACTAAATTGAATAGAAATTAGTTAAGGAGATTTCGAATGGATATTGGGGTTTGAATAAGTAAATTCGATTTAAAAAGTTATATTCGAAATCAAAAAGGGAACTAGAATTGAAATCGAAATTCAATTTGGTTATGAACGAGTTAAATATTTTGTTTGAACATGTTATGTTCAACAAAGAAGTGAAATAGGCAAAAAGGCTAATTAAAGAATAAATGGGCGAAACTGAATTCAAACGATTAGATGGTATTGAATTGAATTGAAAACAGGTGAACAGGTGTTAAACAGATATGGGATGGAGTATATGAAGATTTAAATTTATGTGCTCGACAAAAATGTACATGTTTAATTCATATATGGGTTTTATGCGCCGTATCGGCAAGCCGCTTGGCTTTTTCTTTTTCTTTTTAAGATTAGAAGGACCGGGAAAGCTATTTGAAATTTCCCGATGCTCCCGATACAGGGGAGGTTATGGCGAAATTTTCCGGAAATTTAAGGAGTTAGAATATTTTTAAGATATTTTGATAATTATAAATCATTGTATCGACGTATTGAATTCGATAGGTAAGTGAATATAAAAATCGAATATCGTAAACAAAAAAAAAGGGATAGAGATAAGGGATTGAAATTGTTTTCAATTGCAAATAGAGACATTTTCTAATATATAGAAAATAAAAGAAGTTAATATTTGGAAACGTTTTCCAAATGGCATAAGAGGCAAGATGATTATTGAAAATATTTGGTTAACAAATATTGATAAGGAAATGGAGAAGTGATTTAATTAATGAAATATTAATTAAAGAGCCCAGTGATTTGTTTGATATGTTTGGATGAACACTTGTTTTTATTCGATAGTTAAATCACAGACTATCGAAGTTTTGACCATCGTTGTCAATATGGAGAGACCGGTTGGATTATTATCTGAAGAACCACTCCGTATCGGCATAAGCGTTGCGAACCAAGTATGCTGAATATATTGAAGACGGAGTAAAGTGCAAGGGCTTTTCTAGTATTAGAAATAGTGCCTTCGGTTTCGTTCAATCCCAGAACGAACGTAAATGGACGAATGTCTGACAGAGTATTTCCAATGATCAATTGGGTTGGTCTGTATGAATATATATGGTTGCAACGGATTTATCCCTTAGCATAATATCCAGAATATTTGTGCAAACGCAACTAGTGATTAACGGATCTGACAATGTGGCATTCAAAGTGATTGTGTTATCAAGAAATGGTAAGTAATCGTAGCCTCAGGCCTCAACAACCGGGAAAGGACAAAAATCGGGCAGGCAGCATGGCTATGTGGGTCGCACCCATTAGGATGTATGATCACCTGTCTAGAGAAATTCCTTTTGTTTCTAAATCTATCGATTCTGCCCCTTCGGGAAACGGTGGTTTGAGTCCAACCGTTGGTGATATACATTCGATACACTCAAGCGAAATGAGTGGTCGGTCATGTGTGGGCCGGGTTGCAAGACGTTCTTGTTGAACCCAGGTGTATTCGCCTCTAGAGATACATCATCGGAAGGTGGTCCCATACCTTGTCATGTTAGAAATCCAATCTCCAATAAGCGCCATGCGGTTTTTGATTTTATACTATATATGTGGAGCGTGAGATGCAAGCGTTCTGCTATTTGGTTAATTACTTGATGTAGACATTATTATAATATCACTGGATTTTCGTATCAAAGTGTTTTGGGTTATAGTAAGGTAAAAACCGTCCGTGTTTATGTGTGGGCTGGTCTTACTATTATCTTTTCTTTTGAAAGGATTTTTAAAGTTAAACAAGTGGTTGGAGTTTACTCACACCAGTCCCATGACTGACCCAGAGTTTGTTTTGTTTTGTTTTCCCTAAACTCTTGGGTGCCCAAATTTGTACGGGCAGTCAAGTGTTTCAGGCTTTTACAGATACACTTGGAGGAGCTTGAAGCAGGAGGCGTCAACGTTAGTTATTTGGAGTTACTTCCGCTGAGTAAAATGTTATGTGTACTCTGATGATGGTATGTATATATGTACCAAACAGATTTGTATTTCAAAGCTTATGTTATATAATATATTTTATTCGTTCCGCTGTGAGTTGTGATCTTCGTTCTTCTTCTATTCTAATATTTCTTTCTTCCTATTTCTCATCTTCTAACTTCTTTCTATTAATGGTTCGTATTTCTGTGTTATTTGGGTTGGACGTGTGGTGTATTTAGTCAACTCAGATAGCACGGATTTGTGGGCTTTTACAAGTTGTAATAATGTGAGCTTTGGATCATAAGTTGTACTTGGATTTTCCGCTGCTATGTTAGTTTGTTTTCAGCTTATGCACTGTCTCACCTGTTTTATGTCAAGTATGTTGTTATTATATTTTGTTCCATGCGCTGTGAGACATTTTACAGGTTCCTTGTTAGTTCATTTATTTCTTCCCTTTCCTTCTGACGACCGTCCCGTGCTAACTGGACATGTGTACAACGCACTTTTGGAGTAAATGTCGGTTGGTGCGGGGCGGGCCGTCACAATGATATTATTGTTTAAGATTGCAGTTAATTATTTGAAAAGTCACTTGTTTGTTTCATTTATTTTTTGAAAAGTCATTCGATTCTTTGAAAAGATGTGTTGTTTTGCAGAAAAAGATGTGCTATATGACTTTTGAAAATTTAAAAGTTGGAAATATAAGTAAAGTGGCTGTTGGTGATTCAAATTATGAAATGGTGGCTAATAAAAATTCAAATTCTAAAAACAAATTAAAGAGGAGAAGAGTAACGACAGTTGGTAAAGAGACATCAAGAAGAAATGGACATATATAGTATAAATCAGCAAAGAAATGGGTACCAGATCACTTTGTAACTTTGGATTTTCATCTTCATACTGTACTTCCCTTCATTTGTTTCATTATGTTGCTGGTTTCATGAGATTCCGTCAAGAATTGATCAAGTAATGATCAAATAAAGTTTTGGTGAATAAAGAGTGAAGGAGACCAAAACTATCGACAAAGATCTTCAAATTGCATCCATAGGTTAGACTATGTTGTCCCAAATCTTTTTCCAAATTGTAGTTCTCGTTCTCGCGGTCGATTTGATGGGTAGATCGTCAAATTCCGATCAAAATTGAGTGAAATATGGCCGTTTGAAGTTGGCGATTCAAAACTGAAAACTATTACGGGATTTTATTTATATCTCTTATTATTTCGACTTGCTGCACCCCAAAACCATCCAAATTCAAACCCAAACTATCACTAGATAGTAGTCCTCGAATTTCTCTTCGATTCACCCTGGTTTCGTCCAATTCCGTTATGAAATGAAGAAGTTATGCCTCCTGAAAGTTTGATTAAAAGTGAAAAAACGAGAGGAAGAAGAATAGGAGGAGTAGTTATGAAGAGGCATGACTTTTGGGCCCTTATATAGTAGTTGAAGTGTCCATTCATTCAAAGTTCAAAACTCAAACTCAAATTTTGGCAACAATTTGGTTGGACTACTAAATATTCAATATCTTTCTCATACGGTGTTCGAATTTAGCAAATGAATACACTATCCTGATCAGAAAAACGAGCCCGTCGTAATAGAGCAGATCTCATCATCAAATTCCAGAAGATCAATTCAAAATTCAGAGAATATTGAAGAAAAGGATCTAAACCCCTTGGTATGCCTTGATTAATTTTTAAATTTTTAGTTGAATGGATGTTTTGCTTGCTTTGCTTTGTTTTAAATTTGAAATTTAAACTTTAAAATTCAATTTTCAAATTTAAAATTCAAATTTGAAATTTGAAATTAAAAAATAATTACAATAAAATCAATATAATAATAAAATAAATTTTGGATGTTTGTTAGGATTAGAATTACGTTAGGAAATAGTTAAACCTGAAATATAAATCGATATTTTAAAACCAAAGTCACAAAACCATATTCTCTTTGAAATAATACATATATGTCAACATACATATATCTATATGTTAGCATATCAGCCTATAGAATGAAATTCAATTTTTTTTAATCTCAAAGATTAAACTTTCAAACTTCCCTCAATCTTTTTCAATTAGAAAATGCCAGTTAAAATTTTATTTATTAAATTTATCTGTATACTTATTTTCTTATATCTCATTTCAATATGTATATATATAAATAGATAATTTAATAAAATTGTATAAACATGTTAATATGATATACATAGTTAATATAACTTTTTGGTATTGTTATAAAATATAAACTTATTCATCTTTTATATAGTTTAAACATGCATAGTTTAACTTATAAATTATTCTTATGATTTCATAACAATTTTGGGTTGCATTATCACAAATACTATTTGTAACTTAATAATTATTTTGAGTTCCTATTAAGATTTAAAAAACTTGTATATTTAACTTAATATAAAGAAATAAATATACATGATTTTTTTTAAGTAGTTTAAATATAAGAAGTTTTATGGATTACTTTATAATGTTTCCTTCTAAAGTATAAATGGTTTTTTTTAGCAAATAAATATGTTTTGATTTATAAAGTTTAAATTTAAAATTAATTTGTACCTAAATATTAATGTATATCTTATAAATTAAATTTTAAGTTCTTTTTAAATTAGTTTTATATATACTTATGAATATATGTTTATATATCTTACTTTATATTATACAAATTTTATACTCTTTAGAAAGATCTTCAATTTTTACAATATTTACCCTACTAATATTATTTAACTTCATGATTTTTCTGAATATTTGGCTACTTATCATGAATATTATTTTTAATTAACTCTTATCTTTATTATTCTTATAATCACATTAATATAATTAATATAAGTCTAGAAATTAACATTATCTTTGTTTGATTCAAATAATTCATAATAGTTAAATAGTACTTTGAATATATGTTACCTAAATAGATCTAATTATCAAATCATTCTGCATACTATCATTATACATCTTATTTCATATCATACATCATTATTAGAGTACATTTCAAATTAAAATCATTCACATCCAAGTTGCATTTCATTCAATATACCACTTCATATAATTTTGCAAATAACATACTACATTATAACCAACACACTACATTACATGTTAACCTTAACTTCACACATAACAAGTATATAATATGATTTTTTTTTTTAATCTAGGATTATTAATCAAATACATAACATATTTACTTTGTCTTGATTAACTTAATTGACTTGTTTGGCTTGGTTGAATCGATTGAATTGGCTTACTTGATCGAATTGATTGACTTGATTGGATTGATTGATTTGTTTAGTTTGTTTGATTTGTTTGGCTTGATTGACTTGTTTGAATTGTTTAACATGGTTGAATTTCATTAGCGGTTGGATGGTGTGTTAGAAATATAATTACGCATTTGTAGTCAATAGAGCTTTATAGGTTTTAGGATTAATAGAAATTACAAGAAATGTTTGGTTTTATGGTCGTTTGGATTAAATTGCTTTGCTTATATCATAACTTTAAGGATATCGTATTAGAGTTATTTCTTAGTCTAGATTAAAGTCTTATTATAGTTTAAAGGGAATTATAATATAGGATTAGTTTAGTCATGTATTAAATTAAGGGAGAGTTTTAGAGCTTCTAAGGATTAGTTAAAGGTTCTAAAATACTTTAGTTGATTTAATTTGATCGTTAGAATTGCTTGTTTGAAATGATTGTTTGACTAAATTGGTTGTTTGTTTCAGTTCATTGTTTGTTTGCTTGTTTTGATTGATTTGCTTGTTTGAATTGATTGGTTTGCTTAGTTATACTTCTATTAAGGCTATTAGATTAGTGTAGCCATAGATTTAGGGGGAGTTATAGAAATTTATAGATAATTATAAATTTAGGGGAAATTATGTTTAGAATTAGGATATTTTATAGGCATAAATTTAGGGGGAGTATTTTATAAGGTGTAGATAGATTTAGGATTCAGTGGGGGGGGGGGGGGGGTGTACTTTATATTAGTATTATAATTACTTAGATAGTTATAGGATTTAGGGGGAGTAGTTTTAGAATTTCTTTTTTGATAATGATAAAGGGGGGATTATAAAATAGGCATAGTTCATAGGATTCTTACAGACAGGAGGAGTATTAGAAGGAACATCATCAAATAGGTATGTACAGTTATGATATTTTATAAACTAAGGTTATCATCATCAAAAAGGGGGAGATCGTTGGAGAATGGAGTTTTGATGACAACAACCTTATTTCAATTATCATTGATTATAAAATATATGCTAACACTTTTTGTATAGAATATATATATATATATATATGTATGCTTGTGCAGGATCTGTATACAGGAATTAATACTGAAGACTGTACAGTTTAAGAGCTTTTTGAGATTCAGAATTCAGAGTATATTCAAGACTCATGAGTAATCAAGATTTCAAGAGTTCAAGATTAATATAATTATAGAGTCTAGATTTTGTAAGACTCTAAATAGCACTCCAGGTTCAAATCCAAATTCAAATTCTGATTTTTCAATTATTTTCTCAATCCTCTCTATTTTGGTTTTCTATTTTATTCTTAATCCTCTCTATTTTTTTAATATTTGTTTCTATTTTTATTCTTTTTTGTTTTTCAAACTTAAGTTTTTTATATATACTTTATTTATATTTTATATAGTTTAAAACCTTATAATTTTATAAATATATTTATATAGTTTAAAACCTTATAATTTTATAAATATATTTATATAGTTTAAAAATATATTTTCATATGTTTTTCTATCATATAATATTGATTTACAACATTAGAATTCTATCCAAGAATTTCCAGAATTAATTTATATCAAAATACTTGAAAAATGCTTTGAAACTAAAATTTACACATGGCTATGTCGACATAGCAAAATATGTATGTCGACATATAACAGCTATTTTTCTAAATTTGAAAGGAAGTGTCTTTTCACTATTTGAAACACTGCAGAACCATTGCAACCCTTCATACCCTATAAAAGGAGGTTAAAACCGAATTTTCTAACATCTTTTCTTCTCCATCTTCATCCTCTTTCATCCTACCATTATTCTTAACCATTTTTATGGTTTTTACACTTATACTCTGCCGAATTCAATTCTGTTTTGATAAAACTTCTTCTCTCTACACTCTTTACTCTCAGAATCAAGTGCCACTAAAGAGTTATAAGGCAGTTTTGTAACTGGTTGGATTGAATAAACCTTGTTGTGAGTCAAAGAGGAGTCGGTGTGTCCTTGTGGGCCGTGAAATCAAGGAAATAGGAGTTGATGTGTTCTTGTGAGCCGTGAAATCAAGAAAGTAGGAATCAGTGTCACCTTGTTGAGCCGTGAAATCAAGGAGGGTGTAACTGACTATTGAAAGAGTAATAAAACTCTGCACAACCCAGCGTTGTGTGGGTCTGGACGTAGGAGTGATCCAAACCAGTATAAAATCTGGTGTGTTCTTTCCTTTTTTGCACTTTTGTTTTTGTTTATTTTGCATATGTGTTTGATTTTGTGCCTGTGATTGTGTTTTTGGTGTTTGATTCATCTCATAGTTCTATCTAGTTTTTAGTTTTGTTTAAATTCTTACAAACACTATTCACCCCTCTAGTGTTTGCTTTGCCTGAACGATCCATTCCGCAGTCCCTAACATAACATTCACCAATAAAATTGTTTTAATAAAATGTCAATGCAACTTTATATCATTCTTCTTAATTATATACTTAGGTCAAATGGACAATTATTTTATTGATCGGATCTAGATGTACAAACAATGAAGAGAAACTGGAGATTCAATAAGTGAACATTTTAATAATGTTGTTCACGTGTTTATTAATTTCTCTTTAAGTAATAATGGAAACGATGAAGAAATCCATTTTCCATGTAATATATGCAAATTGTTAAAGTATTTAATACCAAAAATTGTTAGAGTTCATTTACGTCAGTACGATTTTATGCCGAACTATTTGGTTTAGGATCGTCATGGATAATTGTTAGCATATACTCCCGTACAAGTTGATAAGGTGATGAGTAACGAAATTACTACGGCGAATCTCGTAAAACATATGGTTGAAGATGTTGCACATTCAGTGTTTCATGTTCCTTAATTTTTTGATGTCAATGGTAATGCTAAAAAAGAACCAAATATTGAGGCAAAAAATATATGATTTATTAGATGCCACGAAGAAATCCCTTTGGCAATCTAATTATCAGTAATTGCCAAATATATTGCGATGAAATCTAAATACAACCCCACAAAAGATGGATTTTCAGCTGTTGTACAAGCTACGAAGCGGCATATGCCTTCCATTAATTTAATGTGTGAAAATTATTATGAAGTAAAAAAATGATATTGTCTTTTGGTTTACCATATAAAAAATAGATACGATTGCAAGCTGTTTTGGAAAGAAGATATCAATCTTAGGAATTGTAAAATATGTAATCAGGAAAGGTACAAACCAAGAAAGAAAAGAGAAAGTAAGCCTCGTATAAACGTATAAATTATTTACCTATTACTCCTAGACTTCAAGGGTAATATGCATCTCCTGTAACATGTAACATATGAGATGACACTGTGTGAGAACACGGGAAGAAGATATATTAACACACCCAGCTGATGGTGAAGCATGGAAGCATTTTGATCAGAAATACCCCAATTTTGCATCCGAGAGTCGTAACGTTATACTTGGTTTATATACGGATGGATTTTCGCTATTTTCTCTATTTAGTTCTAAATATTCGTCCTGACCTATAATTGTCACACCTTATAATTTACTTCCGTGGATGTGTATGAAAACTCGTTATATGTTTTTCACAGTTGTCGTCCCTAATCCCGATGATCCGACACAAAGAATCGATGTTTATTTACAATCTTTGATTGAAGAATTAAAAACATCGTGGTACAAAGGAGTAGAAACATATGATATTTTCAAAAAATAAAATAAAATTACATGTATGGTACTTTGTTGTGGACAATCAAAATTTTTTGTGCGCATGCAATGCTTTCAGTTGGAGTACGACTAGTCATCTAGCTTGTCCTTACTGCATTAAAGAAACACGAACATTTTCTTTACCTCATGGAAGGAAAATTTCCTGGTTTGACTGTCATCGATGTTTTCCTCGTATTAATCGTTATTTTAAAAGAGATAAGAAAAACTTTACAACTAATAGACATAAAACTTTGAGATCACCTACGGTTTGGTCAAGCGAAGATATTTATGAACTTGTAAAGGATAATTTAAAGGTACATGAAATCGGCAAACAAACTGAAATTCAAGGTAGATCATTGGTTCATAATTTGCGCAAGCAAAGTATATTTTGGAAGTTGCCATATTGGAAAAATCTCCTGATTCGTCATAATATTGACATGTGCATAATGAGAAAAATGTGTTTTGTAATGTGTTTAACGCAATTTTGAATATCAAGGGGAAGACGAAAGATGATTTGAAATCAAGATATGATATCAAAGTAGTATTTAATTGTCCCGAGCTTCATATAAAGCCAAAATGACTCAAAACCCCCAAAAACATGCTATGAGCTGTACAATAATCAACTTAAAATACTTTTACAATGGGTGGAAGGATTAAGATTCCTGGATGGTATATCTTCCAATCTTCGTAGATGTGCCGACTATAAGAACAATAAACTTAGCGAGATGAAAAGCTATGATTATCATGTTATGATTGCAAATTTGTTGTCCCTCGCTTTCAAAGAACTGTTGCTCATAAAAGTTTGAACTTCTGTAACATAACTTAATTTGTTTTATAAAGAATTTTGTTCTACTACATTAAAATTTGATGACTACGTAAACTTGAGAAAGAAATTCCTATATCGCTCTGCAAATTGAAAAAATATATATTTCTTTTTGGGTTTTTTCAATGTTATGGAGCATTTACCTATTCATCTTCCATGAGAAGCATGTCTTCGAGGGCTTATGCAATATGGATGGATGTATCCATTTGAAAGATATATTAATATTTAGTTCATTAAATATGTGTTTAATTAAATGTTTATAAAATTTAATTTAAAATAATTCTTAACAGGCACTAAAATCATCTAAAGAAAAAATGAGACGAAAAGCTCGAGTTAAAGGTTTGATTTGCAAATCATACATCAAAAAAGTTTCATTTTTGTCCTCTCATTATTTTAATGATCATGTGAACATATCATTTAAAAGTGCTATGCGTAATGATGAAAGCATTGATCAAGATGATTGCCAAACGACTTTATCTATTTTTTTAAAACATGGTCGGCTTGCTATTATATGTGTGGAAGTATGGTTGGTGATAGAGATTATTATGTAGCACACACATATATTCTTTTCAACTGCTTTGAAGTTGCACCGCTTGTTAGGTAACATACTTATATTCACGGTAATAAATTTATATCATCTACACATGAGTATGTACAAACATGCACACATGTGTCTTAATAATAATGCAACATTTGTTTTATAGTTGCAGTATTTACGAATCACAACACTCAAACAACGATATCGACAAAGAGTTCGATACTTGGTTTTCTAATTACGTTTTTGATACAATAGTTATGTTGTAGACGAAGGATTGAAACATTTAGCCATGGGATCAAAAAGAAAAGTCAAGACTTATCCAATATTATTTGTCAATAGATATAAATTTAATACCAAAGAATACAATGTTGGAAAATTATTTTTGGGACTAATAAAGGTAAACTTGCTCACATTAAGGTAATTTATTTTTGGGATTGTATTTGGTGTAAAGGTAATTTATTTTTGGGATTGTATTTGGGACTAATAAAGGTAATTTATTTTTTATTTGAATTTGGTGTAAAGTAATATTAACAATAAAAATTTGGGATTGTATTTTAAATAGGACAAACGTAAACTTAAATCATCTAAGAAAATGTGTGTGTGTGTGTGTGTATCCACTACTGTACTTCCTTGGTAGGAAATATTCATGCCAGACACCATTTGAGTTGCTCACATTCATGAATAAAATGTATGGGTAAATTCATACACTACTGACCTACCATGTTTCGAACTTAGCTGCCTTATTTTGTGGTTCTTCTCATTATGTCTGTAATAGCCTACACAATGGGATGCTATGCTATTTGCTTATGGCCGAGCCCATGTGTGTTTGTTGTCTTGTTTCTAAGTTTATATATGTTGTGCTAATTTGGGCACATTATTGACCATGTCATATGTTAATCTTGTTGTCCCCATCCTATTATTGTTGTGGCAAATATATCTCGACCTTCTATAGTTTATATTTTTGGCAGTCGTCTGTTGGTATGCTTGAACCATTTAATAAAGTGTTGGGATTAAACCAATTATATTTATATTCTTATATCGAAGTCTGATAACTTGAAATAAGTTTAATCCTTACTCGGGTGTTTTCTGCTTTTGCATGGAACACTCAGGTCAGGTCCTAAATGTTTCAGATCTAAAGATTATCTGCTCGCAAACTAGAGAGGTACGTGAAGACGCAAGACGCTTACGCATGCGCTCGACAAAGCCGTAAAACTTTATTTTATAAATTCATGTGCATATTTTATATTTTGCTTCCACTGTACAAATATTTTGTAAACTTTGATTATTTTTTGTATATAAAATTTCATTTGTGAGATATACTATTGTCATCTATATTGTGATTTTGTGTGTGTAATTTCCATTTGAAGCCTGTAAGCTAATAGTGATTCGCCATTTTGAGCATCTGGAGTTGGTTTAAACACCGTGTGAGTTGTTACATGTGCTATCAATGCCAGGTTTGACAAAGTTTAGCTTATTGGATTTAAAAATTCATTAGAGATAGAGTCGCAGTACTCTATAATGAGTGGAATTGACACAAGAATTGCTGTAGAGAGAGCGTATTTGGAAAATATAATTTATTTCGAAATTAAATAAATCGTTTTGAAAAGCGTAATGATTTTAAATATAAAATTAATTTGAAATGATATATTTTGGATATTGAAAATTATAAAATGTCTTTGAAATGTAAAATGTTTTGGAAATATTAGTTGATTTAGAAGGTAAAGTATATTTTGAAATTTAAAGCACTTTGAGTATAAATTTATTTGAAAAGAAAAATATTTTGAAATTAGAAATAAAGAATTTTGAAATTGATTTGAAGAAAATAATTGTAAAATATAAATAAATTTGGAATTTGTGTGTTGTGAACATAAAATTAATTGAATACAATGTATGTTGAGAAATTGAAACTATATAATAAGGAATAGTTGAAATAAACTTGAGTATTAAATCGATTTAAACCGAATAAATCTTTGGAAATAAATGAGACTTAAATAAATTCGAATATTATATAAAATATCAGTTGAATAAATAAAGAATTTGGCTTGCATAAGTAAGATTGTGTTGTAAATTGTTTAGAAATAATAAACATATGCGTAATAATTGATTAAATACTTAATTTGAATCTAGTATATATGTAAAATTACTTAGTAGTATATGTATGGGTACCGTTGATAAATCCAATATTTAACTTTAAGCGAGAGAATGAATTATGTTGAACATAATTTAATTTGGAATTGAAAATCATTTTGTAGTCCCCACTCTTCGAATCTGTATCTTTGATTGCCTCTATTCGATAGGGCTCTTCAGCTTTCATCTTGAATCTATTTTGGATTTAATTGGAAAAAAATACTGAAGCTAGGCATGTTCACAATTCGGTTTTCATCTTCTATTATTATGCACTTAAATTATATTAATGAATGATAACGAATAGTCGATAAATAAATTGAAGACATAGAACCACTAGAAGGATAGGAAATGTATATCCATCGATATATCGATTTAGTTACGACTAAAAGAATTGGTTGACTACAACTGGAGAATTCGATTCTGAAAATTTTGAAAATTGATTTCAAATATTTTGGAAATAGAAATGTGGCAAGTGATTTAATATGCCAGTTATATAATTATTTTAGAATAAAAATATGTCGAGTGATTTTCAAAATGATTTCAAAGGAAAATTTGATTAAAGAACCCACTTTATCATTAGATAATAGTTTTGATGATAACTTTATATTGTCGAGATTTATTATCAAACTTAAGAGTGAGGGAGACCATTATAGTAGCATTGCTATTAGCTTGTTTTGATAAAACAAGTATTTGATTCTAAAATATTTTGAATAAAAATATGTATATATTTGGAGTGATTGGAAAATAGTCCGGAATTGATTCCCGAGTGTGAGTTGTACAATATAATCCTGGATAATGTAATATGTATACCTCGAATGAATATCTCGAAGAAAACGACAGAATTTAAATTTTTAGATGAATTGAGTAGAAGTTCAATTTTTCAAGCGGAAAAAAATTGAGCTATATCTTTATAAGATTAAAAGAAGTGAATGTGAATATGAATAATTAATTCGATTAGGAATATAATTGAAATTGAGATTTAAGTTTCGAACTTAATTGAAACTGAAAATGCAAATGGAAATTCAAGTAATGAGAAAATGTGAACCTTTGGTTCAACTTGAATGTAACTGAATTGAATCTGAAGTTAAACCTTGAAATTGGAACTTATAAAAACAAAATTATGAAATTTGGATAGTTTATTAGGATTGGATTATTGGGAAATGTGTATTATTATTTTCTGATTACTTTATTTGAAATTATGGTATTAGATTTATTTCTATACTTGAATTGTTTTGTCTATAAGCTTAATTTATCTATGTTTTCAAACAAAATTTTACTAAAAATATTTTTTCGAACCTTAGTTTATGTATTCAAACTTATTTTTCAAACTAATTTATTTTATCAAATTCATTTGTATCAAGTTTATTAGCTTACAAACTCATTTATTTTATTCAACCCATTTTCAAACTTATGAATTATTTAGCTTATTTTCCTAGGTTCCATTTATTTAAACCTATTGTATATCAAACCTGTTGTTTAACAAAGCATATCTATTTAATTCAAAATCTATTTTCAGAAATCTATTTATTTATTCTAGTTAGTATTACATTAAGCTATTATTTTTCTAAAATTAAAACTTAGTTATTTTGATAAAGGTATATATCCAATTCGAATAACTTAAGATTGAACATGATCGGATGGAAAGATTCAACTGAATACGAATGTTGACAATGAAGATTTGTAAATTTGAATGTAAATTTTGAAATGATATTGAATACTCAAATCGAGTTATAAATGCGAACTTAAATTTTGAAATGATGTTGAATACTCGAATCGTTGAAAATAATTTAATTTGATCTTGAAATGGAAATTTTGGAGATTATCGATATATAAATATTATGGTGTGAAATTTTGGAAACTTGCATATGAATTACATGAGTATGAGATTCGAAAATTATCGATTTGGAATATAATTGATGTGAAACTGATAATCTTATATAATGGATTTGTGTGAGAATGACATACTTTAAAATGAGATTTGGAAAATTCATGTAAATGGATAGTCATATAAATGTAATTTGAAATGAAGTACTATATGCATAGCATATATATTTCGAACTTGGGATATGGAAGTACATTCTGCTTGATATCTGCATTGTGGCCACATTGTGGATTCGTTCTATCGACTCATCTTATCTTGATTAGGTTTTCCGAAAATAATACTCGAGTAATCCTTTGAATTCCGTAGGGTAACCCATGGTCTTATGAATTCGATTGCATAGCGAAATTCGTAGGGCTGTGATAGCTTACAGTTACGGATGTTTTTGGGGGATCCCAGTGAAACCATTGTGTAACTACGATTTATGGTCGATTTATAGTGTAATCCGCCTGGGTAGTGATTGCCCTGAGGTATGGATGTTTTCTGGGTGATCCATATGTAACCATTGTGTATCTGCGGTCCATATGGCGTAATTCGAGAGGCGTTGATTGCTTAAAGTCTATGTGTAATAGCGATGTAACCACTAGTGTTATAAGTTGACTTCGATCCATGAGTTGAGTTGGCATAGCGTAATTCGTAGAGCGGAGATTGATCAAAGGTACGAATGTTTTCTGGGGGATCCAGAAGAAACCATTGTGTATCTACAATCTATGGTTGTGTTGTGTGTCATGGCGTAATTCGTTAGAGCAGAGATTGCTTAAGGTTACAGATGTTATCTGAGGGAACCAGACATAACCGTTGCGTATCCGCGATCTATGGTTCGATTTGTTTGGATTGTACTTGCCATATCCATTGTAAAATACAAACATAATGATTTAAGAGTTTCACTGGAGTTGAAACAAGTATACTGCGTACTTAGAGATGTTTTGGTCATGTGTTGGTACCACGCATGTTCAAAACTTCTATAAGAACAAAAATAGACTTGTCAAACTGCGAGTGATTATGTATTTTCAACTTGAAATCAACTAATTAATAATTTGAAATTAAATTTATACAACTTCAACATAATCAACGAAGAAATAAATTTTTTTAATTGTTTTATCATAACAACAATTTAGAATTTAATATATGTTTCGATTTTAGAATCCTATTTTCAAATATAAGTTTGTTATAGCAATTAAAGTTTTAATGAAAAGAAAAATTAATTTATTGCTGATTGAAAACAAAGGGATGAACATTAGTAACTACATCAAAAATAAATAAATTAAATGAAAAAGATATGGAAAATAAGTGAACTATAATGGAATTCACGAGTTAACTTAATGTAAATAAAATAAGTTGTTGAAAGAAAATGAACATTGTATAAAAATAAATTGAAATAATTGAATCGCGAGCAATGGAAGTATATTAAAAGAGAACGAAAATTGACATCACGAAATTATGTGTGGTAAATAAAAGTGATACATGAATTGAAAATAAATAAATTAAAATGGAATTTTCTTTTGAAAACGAAATGAGACGTGTAAATAGAATGAACATTAACAAGAATAAGCACATATAACAAACATGTGCATGAATTGAATGAAGGTTTAGGTAAAATAAATTTATATAATATAAACGATAAATAAATAAAAGAACAATGGGGAAATTCCATTTATTTGTATTTACCATTTGATTGTGCAAATAAATTTGGCTTCATATATGCGCTTGTCACCATCATGCCTTGTTGCTTTAGTTGTTTGTTGTTGATGCCATATATTTGTCGCTTATGTTATATATTTTAAGTTCGATCTTTATATATACTTGTTTCTTACTTATTTGATAAGTATTTAGTAGGTTGCAATGGCCTGCGCTTCAATTTGGAGCTTGCTTTTGCGCTCGTTCGCTAAAACATAAGAAAATTTGCTTAAAACGCTAATAAAGGAAAGCGTTTTGGATTTTATATTGTATTTTGGTTTTTGTGTTGTTTTTCCCTATTTAGGGATGCCTCATCGCATATGTTAGATTTATATTTTGTGTTTTGTGTATGGGAAAATTTTCCGATCGAACCGTGCAGAAGAGGTGCTGCCGAAATTTTCTGTAAATTCGGGCGTCAGAAAAATTTTCAAGTTCTAAAATTACATAACTTATTTTGTGCTGATAAGTTGAAATAATGAATAGTTTGAAATTTAAGGAAATTCGATACGACTTTAAAATTTAAATGGTTTATAAAGCGATATATATATATATATATATATATATATATATATATAAATGTCAAAGACTTGAATCCCGAGATTTTGAAATGTTTGAAAAACAAGGTAATAGTTGATTTGGAAATTGATATTTCAAAATGATTTATAACTTCGGGGTATAAAATGAAATGGTTTGTTACTGAGATTTGAGTAACCCATGACTAAAGAAAGGTAAATACTTCGTGCTTTGTATTCAGTGTCCGAGTCTGGATGTTAACCAGGAGATACTTAGCGTCATATCGATACATGCGTAGGTCATGCCTAGTGGCCTTGCCATAGGGAGAAGCCTCTCGAATTGGAACATAAATGTTTAATGTCGTTTATCATGAAATTTTCGAAATGATTTTGGTTTTAAAGATCCTAAAGCGAGTATAATTCGATACGAAAATAAAATGTAGTGTTTCGAATGATTTGAAATGAAAACGGGATGCTAAGTCGAAAAATTACGACATACTTTGATTTCATTTTACAAACTCCCCTTTTCGAGGACGAAAAGCCTTAAGAGGGGAGATTGTAATGAATCAGAATTTTAGGCGTTTAAACATTTATAGCTAATTTATTTTAAAGTTGAAAATTTATGTTTATACTTGTGATTGTTTTAATTTTAAAATGTAGTCTAGTTTATTTTGGTTTTAAATTGATTTTGTAAGTAATTTTTTTTTTGAAATAGGTTAAAAAACATAGTTTGGCCCAAGGCCCAAACGAAAACTGGGTACAAGCCCTGACCAACAAACAAAACAACGGAGGGTTAGAAACCCTAGCCGACATTACCAACTCTCTCTTATCTCACAAACACTCGTAAATGGCGGCTCCTTTGAGAAAATTAAGTCCGATGACTTCATGGCGGCTTCCACACCATCTCTTCATTGGTATCCCCGCTATGATTGCTCGAATCCAGCTTACGATCGACTTCGAAACGTCCCTGATGCACATAATGCTTTCTCAAAGGCAGATCTAGAAGCTCTGTGTGAGTTGTTGAGTTTATATCTTTAAGATCTGAACTTTCCATGTTCCCAAAGCTTCTCTTTAGTCCAAATAATTCTCTGTTGTTGTTCTCCGAGCTGTTAATGTTGCTTTCTCCTTTAGTCCAAATAGATAAGTGATAAATTCGGTTGTTCAACTTGCTCTTGTAGTGATTATCCCCGATTCTTTGTAAAAATCTGAACTTTTCATCTGAATTCTTCATACTTAGATGCTTTGCGAGATCTGGATCACTGCTGGAGGAACCACGCTTTGTCACAGGTAAAAACATTTGATTACTATGTGTATTGTTCAAAAAACCATGCACTCTTGAATCAGAAAATTGTCTACTTCCCTTTCTAACATTATAATTGATTGCAGAGTTAGTGGAAGCCCCAATAAGGACGTCGGATCTAATCAAAGCATCTTTGCTGGTGTGAAGAAATTCTTTGCTTCCTGGAATAGGTAAGGACATGGTATTATTGTTCCTATTTTTTAAATTAAGAGGATGACTATCAATAATGCTGTGGTTCCTCCCTTTACAGTGTTGAAAGCTATTTGTATGACAAGGACTTCTTTCACCAGTGTGGAGGCTTGAGAGCTTCTTATTGGAGAGCTGCTTGCCATTTAGTAAAAATTCTTCAACTTGTTTATCACCATCTGCATTTTCTTTATGAGACTTAAGATTATGCATATTATCATTCCCAAATCTGTTAGCTTTTTTCATGATAATATCACTATCATGAAGAATAGTGTTCCGGATTTGGGTGCAAGTAGTTTCCTTACCAGTATGTAGTCTCTGGTTTCTTTCTCTCGAAATATAATAAACAGATGTAGTCAGTAAAACACATGCTCTATTGAATTTGTAGGACTTGGGCTTAAAAAACTTTGATATATACTCACTACTATCCCTTATGTTCAGAGTAGCATGAGTGTGATTGAAACCCAAAGTACCTTTGGCATTAAACCAGATGTACTGGGAAAAACTACAGTCAAAAAATAAGTGATTGGAGCTTTCAATCTCTTTTTTACAAAAAAGACAAAGGTTTTCAGAATTTTTATACCATTTACAGCATTTTTCTCTAGTTGGGAGTTTATTTAACAAAGCAAAATAAGCACAATAAGCCATTTTAGGACAATTTGATTTACATCAAATTATTTTATGCCAATTGACCTCAACTTCATTCCCTTGTAAAAACTCCCACACTTTTTTGAAAGAGAATTTATCCTTGGAACACAAGTTCCAATTCCAATGATCCTTATAACAATCCTGATCTATTTGAATACCCAAAATAGCGTTTTTAAAAATACCGGCAGTAGGGTTATTATGAAAGCTCCAACAGTTATTAGAAATAATGCTCTACACTTTATCATTTACCCCCTAATATATATAGGTTATTCCAACCCAGAAGGTTGATTAGTGAATTGCCACTAATCCATGGATCAAACCATAAGCTGGTTTGACTACCATCTTTTAATTTTCTATGCAGAAATTTTTCTACCTATATCTCTGCAGTCAAGAATATTTTTCCAAACATATGAATGGTGCAATTCTTTCCTAGCAGTCCAGAAATTTTTATTATTATTTAAATATTTTGCTCTCATCCATCTAGACCAAAGAGATTTACCATCCAGAAATTTCCGATAGAGTTTATATTTACTAACTTCAGCAATATCATTAATTTTGCTAAGCCCAAGTCCTCCAAATTTTTTAGGCTTACATACTATGTCCCATGCAACTTTATGATATTTTCCTCTCCAAATAAAATTGGAGCACATTTTTTCAATTTTGCAAATGACACTATTAGGAATGTTGTGAGACTGGACCCAATAAATAACCATAGCAGTGATGACAGTGTGTGTTAACTCCATCCTACCAGCTAAAGAAAGAAGCTTACCAGACCACCCCTCCAGTTTATTTTGAATCATGTCTAACAATCTTATGCAGTCCCTGTCATTAACCTGATTGATGCTTAGTGGTAGACCTAGGTACTTAACAGGGAGATTACCTTCTTTGAATTTCAGAAGATTTAAAAACTCATCCTTAATAAGAACACCTTTACTGAAATAAACCTTGCTTTTATTTAAATTAACAGCAAGGCCAACATATTTTTCATATTGTCTAATATTTTGTGAACAGCAGTAGCACTACTTTTATCTGCTTTTAAGAACAGAAGCATATCATCTGCATATAAAAGGTGTGTAATGTGAGGCTTTACTCTATTAATAGGCCTAATATTTCCCTTAAGTACTTCTAACTCCATTTGCATAGAGAAATATTCCATAACAATAGAGAATAGGTATGGTGATAAAGGGTCACCCTGCCTTATTCCTCTGTTGCTATTGATGAAGCCTTTTGGGGAACCATTAATCATAATAGAGTAAGTTACGTTACAAATACATTCTTTAATTAACTCACAAAATCTAACATCAAATCCCATTTTCTGCATAGCATTAATGATAAAATTTCTATTAATTTTATCAAAAGCTTTATGGAGGTCAATCTTAATGCACATGAGGTTTTTATTTTTCATATTAAAATTCCTAATAAGCTCATGAGCTAATAGAGAATTTTCAGATATTAATCTACCAGGAATGAAAGCACTCTGGTTTTCAAAAATGATGAACTTTAAAAAACGTTTTAATCTATTACATAATAGAGAAGAAATGATTTTATAAATGAAATTGCAACAGGCAATAGGTCTATACTCATCAAGTCCTGATGGGTTTTCTACTTTTGGGATCAGTGTGATAAAAGTGTGATTAGAATTCTTCAATATTTTGCTAGAAATAAAAAAATTCCTTAATTGAATCACTTAAAATATGTTGCATCTCATCCCAGTGTGTTTTGTAAAACTTTGCACCAAACCCATCAGGACCTGGACTTTTATCATTGTTAGCATTAAAGATAATATTTTTGATCTCCTCTTGTCTAATAGGGGCAAGAAGAATTTCAATGCTATTGTCATTAGCAAAATATTTAAATTCAATATTAGGAAAAGTACTGGTAAGGTTATCAGAATTATAAAGGGAGGAAAAATAATTAATAGCCTCTATCTCAATGTTGGAGGCTTCATTAATTATTTTTCCTTTAATGTCAATAATCTTACCAATATTATTCCTATTCTTCCTATTAAACATTCCAGAATAAAAGAACTTACTTGCTTCATCACCAGCTGTTAGCCAATTAACTTTTGCTTTCTGCTTAAGGTTAACAGAGCTAATGTGTAATGCATTAACCAACTTAGCTTGAGCATTAAAAATTCTCAGCCTTGCTCTTATCTGAATAGTTGATGTCTAAATCATTCTGCAACCTGTTACATTCTTCTCTTATATTTTTGATGTCATTTTTGTTTCTAGAAGAGTTCCAGGCTTTTAACTTAGACTTGGCCAAACGCAATGTTTTATTGAACTTATACTAAGCTGTGCCATAAATACTGTTAACAAAACAACTAGAGACCACATCCTTATAATCATTCTCAAAGACCCATCCATTCACAAATCTAAATGGAGAGTTAACAAAGTTAATTTTCACTGAATTTATGGTAACTAGAATAGGGGTGTGATCACTAGAGTTTTATGGCAGTGTACTGCAGTTCACATTAGGAAAAAAAGTTAATGAAATGTGGTTAAATAGAACCCTGTCTAATTTACAATGAATGTTCCTGAATTCATCTGATTTCCAGGTGTATTTATTTCCCATTATGTGGGGTTCTATTAATCCATATTTCAACATAAAGCAGGCTATCTTTCTAGTTTAGAGAAAGGAATGGGGTTGCCTCCCCTTTTTTTCACAATTATGAAACACAGTATTAAAATCCCCAATAAGCAACCAAGGGCTATTTATGACCTTACTGAACTGCTCAATATAGTTCCAGAGCATAATTCTGTCATTCTCAGAATTGGAGGCATAAATAAAGGTAATTTTTATAGATAAACCCCCTTTATTTTTAAAAGTACAATGAATGTATTTCATGTCAATAAAATAGCTGATGAGAGACCATATGGTAGGATTATGAAGAATCATAATCCTACCATTTCCTCCCATCAAGTTATTATTGACAGTGCTCCAATTTGAAAATAACTTTTTATGCAAATCATCAATCTTTTGATCACTGAGCTTATGCTCAATTAAACCTATTATACTAGGTTTGTAATTACCTAAAAAGTCAACTAAATCAAGCTGCCTTTCTAGGGAGTTTAATCCCCTAATGTTCCAAGCAATGATATCCATTATGATTATAATAAAAAATAGAATAAAAAGAATAAAGGATACCTTTTACCTAAGGAGGACTGTTGTGGTTTTTGCTGTCCACCTTTACTCCCACCTGTTTACCACTTTTTTTGTAGCTGCTTTTATCAGTAGGCTTTAATTGCTTATCCCGTTTAGCATTCCTACTGATATATTTCTTTCTGAAATCATGATCTTTGTCCTCTTCTGTTTCCTCTACTATGACAATGTCTGTTAGACTTTTGGTTCTGCCTTTTTTCTTCTTTGGTACAGGTGAGATAGGCCTGGAGGGTTTAACTGCTGCCATTGTCTGGTTTACTGCCTCCTGTATGTTTTCTAGAGTGATTGCTGATCTAGTGGGGACAAGGCCATTAGCTAATAGCGCTACGTTAATATAAATGGGATCAGCAGCAAGAAGATCATTGCAGAAATTTCCAATAGGCTTATCATAATTATTTGATATATTTGTAATAATGCTTGAGTCCATCGAAGGGGCGGGGGGGGGGGGGGGGGGGTGGGCTCAATGACCTGTTTAGAATAGGATCCCTCTTCTGCTTTGTTTATGTTATTGTATGAAGCGTTAATCCCATCTACACTTGTGGGAATTTCAGAATTGATTCCCACTTTCTTATTTGGAGATTCTACAACCTGCAGTTCCTTTGAAGGTGCTGCAGTTGAATGAGCTCGTTGTGCAATTTGACCTTGAGAATTTTTACCTTCAATCGAATGTAGATTGGTGGCATCTATGTTCATGTCATCTTCAGCATTCTCCATGTAAGATTGCGAGGGGTTAATGATGATACTCTCATGAATTGATGAACCCATATCTGATGTTGTCATGTCAATGTTACTATTACCTGAATGAGATTCTTTATTAACATCGATATTGTTTTCACGGTTTGCATTTTTGTTTGGTTGCTCACTTTGATCTTTGTTGCTGAAACAACCATCAGTGGAGTGACCAAAGATCCTGCAAATTTTACAACGATCTGGTATTTGTTCGTAAGTAATTTGTTAAGAGATATGTTCCCCATCATGCAAGTAAATCGAGGCTTCACTAGGTAATTCAGCATCTGCATTTATTTCAACAAGTAAGCGAGCGTAACTCAGACGAGTTTCCTTCGCTGTTTGCTCATCCATTTCCAATGGGATTCCAACGAGACTCCCTATGGCACTTAAAATTTCTTTGTCCCATAATCGTAGATTCAGTTCTGGAAGACGGATCCATATAGGCATAGTGCTCAAGATGTCCCTATCAAGAACTATTTTTTTAGACCATTTCTTTAATATAATCAGTTTCCCATTGATAAAATATGGTCCTCCTTGCAGAAGCTTCTCTCTGTCTTCAGCATTCGTAAATCTTAGAATGAAAAACCCGTTTTTTCCCTTGTAAAAATCTCAAAAGAACCACTAGGGTTCCATGTTCGAGCAACATAGTTCCTGAAGTAATGATATGCCGGTCGTTTTCCAAACACGTAAGCTACGACAGACATAGCCCATTTACTTTCTGTACGAATACAGGCTGCCTCAGAAGCCACAACTATCTTATCTTCTCCGATTGTTTCAGTCGGGGGAAAGAAACTCAAGTCGAATTCTGTATCTTGATTACCTTTCTTTATCAGATCCGCCCAAGATGAAGCCTTTAGATTATTACCTATATTATTTTTAGATACCTGAGGAAGTTCTTGAGACGGTCCAATCAGGTTTTTATTCGGATCTTGAGACATTCTTGGTTGACTTCTTGGCTGCTGCCGTGCTCCATTAGAGGGAGGATATGGCTTCTGCCTTCCTTTAAACGGGTACTCATTCGTTGATCCTTTCCCTTTCTTCACATGAATAGGGACATTTGGATTTTATACGGATTTGGATCATTTTTTGCGGTTAACAACTTTAGTGAATCCCTCCTTATCCACTAAGAAACCAGGAGTGGAATGAGGAAGTCGTGGAGAAGGAGAGGAGATTGGGGGGGGGGGGGAGAGGGGGGGGGGGGGTGGGGGGAGGAAGAAGATCCCACCTTGGAATTGGGATTGTCGTTGAAAATTGGATTCAAGAAGGAATTAGGGTTGGCAGCCATGGCTGCAAGCTCTCAGCTCTTTTTTTTCTTATTAAACTTTGGCTTGTTGTGTAAGTAAAAAATTTAATTTATATGTGAACCTGAATATTTTTGTTAGATTAAAAGTTATTAGCCTTTTTAAATTAGTACGTTAATATTGTAAACTTTGATTTGATAAGTTTTAATCTGTTTTATTTTATTTGTTTTGAATTTGATTTTTATTTAACGTTAGTAATATTTTAGAATTAATTGACATATTTAGTTGAGGAATTACAAGACTTTGAAATATAATTTAACTTGATTTCAAGTTGATTTTATAAGTGCGAATTTAAAATTTGGTAATTAGAATTTAAGTTGTCCTGCTAATTTTGACGACAATTGTATGTTTTAAATTTTTTGAAGTATATTAGTCGTGAAATATAAAATTCTGATTTTTAAATTTAACCTTGAGCTTTATTCATAATTTATTTTAAATTTGAATGCGGTTTCAAATTGGTTTGTAAGGGCAAATTTAAAGTTTATATTCGATTAAATTATTTTGTTAAAGTAAACACTAGTGAAATTATATTTTTTATTTTGATCTTGAGAATTTAAAATGGAATTTTAAATAAATTTATTTTTGATTTGAATTCGGTGTAAAGTAGTAATAATAATAATAATAATAATAATAATAATTTGGGATTGTATTTGAAATTGTAAGAATACTCTAGTATTGGTTGTATAATTAAGGATATAATGAATGGTATTAATACAAATTTAAGAATAGGAATAAAGGTAATTACACTTGCCCTATTTTAAAACATGGAAGTGGACACTTGTGAGAAATTTGAACGTGTAAAGAAACACGTATCGAAAATTTATCAGAGAATTTAATGCATATACTTCTTCTCCGTCCCTCACTTTTAGAGCATCTTCAGTGCTATTGTGATTGTCATGTTAAAATTTTTACACATAAGCACTTGACAGTTTCATATGAAATTTTATCTTCAATGTTAATGTCAAATTGAATGTTAATATGATGTGTCACACAATATAAAAGACACTGTTAATTGCAATATCTAGTTGTGGACATTGTATTTGACAATGTGAAACCAATAATAATTAATTAAATATAACTAATTGAAATAAATATATTATTTGTCATAGCTTGGTTGGTTAGAGGTGTCAGATTATTGTTTAAATAACATTTTACATTGGAGAGTTTTTTCTTTCTTTAAAGTGTTGTCTAATTATATATTTGTTTGGCATCGTGGACACATAGATTAAATTAGACATTACATGTCTAATGCATTGGAGATGCTCTTGGTACTAGGGCTGAACAAAGTATGGGTTGGGTCGGGTTAGACCAAATACTTTATCCGACCCACATAGGTATGGGTTTAAGGTATCTCAACCCGTACCCGACCCTATATGAGGTTGGATATGGGTTGGGTTGAAGTATGGGTTGGGTCGGGTTAAGTAAGGTTGGGTTGGGTCACTTGAATACAATAAAAAAATGAGAATATGAGGGATTTTTTCTAAAAATTATATCAAAATATTCAGCATAATATATCAGATTTTAGCTAGCATAATGCATTTAAAATAACCGATTCATTACAAGACATATAATTAAAATTTCATTGTAAAACACATCATATGAAATTAATTTACTACATAGTTGAGCAAGTGTTTCATTTTAAAATACATTAAAATGCTCTTTAAAATATATTTATCAAATTCTATCTAGTTTGGATTGACATGAAATATTTTTTTTGTACTTTTATTATAGAATACATAAACATTATTCTAGGATTATACTATTCTAATTTTAATTGGATGGATATTAAATTAGTTTTTTTAAATAGGTTTGGGTTGGGTTAAAATGAGGTTGGGTTGAACAAAATGTCAAACCCGACCCGCATATAGTATGGGTTACAAATTGTAACCCATATCCGACCCGAACTAGGATGGGTTGGGTTGGGTTTATGTGGGTTGGGTCGGGTTGGTGGGTTGGATCGGGTTGGATATGGGTTGTGTGCAGCCCTACTTGGTACCCCTCCACCAAAAATCGATTTTCAAATCCCTAAAATGACTCTCCAAAATCAAAACCGCCCTCTTCCAATTCATGGCCACCGCGCTCAACATCCATTCATCCACCAAGTCGATCCCGGCCTTCACCACCGATCAATCCTTTCCCCAAATCATTTCGGTCCTCCCATCGTTCGCTGAAATTGCCTCAATCGACCATCGGTTGTTCACCGACGCAGTCGCTTCTCTATCACGGCAGCCGTAACTCCGCCTTGATGCTTTCACCACCCTGGATCTGCTCGCAAGTCGAGGCGCAGCCCAATATCTCCATGCCATCTCCAGCTTGTTCCGTCCGCCACATCTACAGCAGCCAACGCAACTGCCTCGCCCTTAGTGCGAAGGCCTGGAGCTGCTGCATCATAACCGCGTGTCACCGCTGCACCGCTTTCATTCGTCGCGATTAAATGTAATTTTAACTTACGGTTTTACTTATTGCAATATCGTTGCTTCGATTATCACTAAATATAAATGGTTTGTGGGCTGTCGTTGTTGTATTCCGCCATGTTGATTTGGTTGATCTGTTATGTGATGTTTCCTTTTTGGTTTTCACGGCCTTAATCTGTTGTGTGGTTGATTCTTGATTAAACTGGCGTGGATTTGTAACTGACTTCTGGAAGCAATATAATGTTGATTACATGCTGTTTTCACACATTTTCTAAAAACAATTAAAATTTGTTTACTTGCCATTTCTGAAACGATTTTCCGCCAAAATAAATCTCGATTGTTTTTTGAAAACCATCTCAACATGAATGATAATTACATTCTGGAAGCCATCGAATTGATTGGTTAATTTCCTTGTATATTCTCACTTCCTGTTTAATGTTGTACTGTATTTTTGCCTTGGCCTTTCCCTTTTGATATAGGACAGTGAAAATTATGTATGCGCTTCCACCTTATGTTGACATATTCACTAAATTGGGCACGGCTTTTCACCATGTATCTGTGACTTTGATGGCTTTGTCTCCACCCTTTGTTGCTAATCACAGTCGCATGTATTTGTCCTTGCGCATGGTATGAAAGGATATTTTACACCTTGTTCATTTAAAATATGTTACTTCACTTGTATTGGGTACATTACTGATATATACACACACACATATGTATGTATGTATGTATGTATGTATGTATGTATGTATCCATTACTGTACTTCCTTGGTAGGAAATATTCATGCCAGGCACCATTTGAGTTGTTCATATTCATGAATAAAATGTATGGGTAAATTCATACACCATTAACCTACCACGTTTCGAACTTAACTGGCTTATTTCGTGGGTCTTCTCATTATGTCTGTCATAGCCTACACAATGGGATGCTATGCTATTTGCTTATGGCCGAGCCCATGTGTGTTTGCTGTCTTATTTCTGGGTTTATATATGTTGTGCTAATTTGGGCATATTATTGACCATGTCATATGATAATCTTGTTGTCCCCATCTTATTATTGCTGTGGCAAATATATCTCGACTTTCTGTAGTTTATATTTTTGGCAGTCGTCTGTTGGTGTGCTTGAACCATTTAATAAAGTGTTGAGATTAAACCAATTATATTTATGTGCTTATATCGAAGTTTGCTAACTTGAAATAAGTTTAATCCTGACTCGGGTGTTTTGTGTTTTTGCATGGAATGCTCGGGTCAGGTCCTAAGTGTTCCAGATCTAAAGATTATCTGCTCGCAAACTGGAGAGGAACGTGAAGACGCAAGACGCTTACGCACGCGCTCGACAGAGCCGTAAAACTTTATTTTATAAATTCATGTACATATTTTATATTTTGCTTCCGCTGTACAAATATT
The DNA here is from genome assembly GCA_030737875.1 of Allium sativum. NCBI lineage: Eukaryota > Viridiplantae > Streptophyta > Magnoliopsida > Asparagales > Amaryllidaceae > Allium > Allium sativum. The sequence continues at coordinate 276,280,503 of CM060918.1, forward strand.
TTGTAAACTTTGATGATTTTTTGTATATAAAATTTCGTTTGTGAGATATGCTGTTGTCATCTGTATTGTGATTCTGTGTGTGTAATTTCCATTTAGACCGTGTAAGCTAATAGTGATTCGTCGTTTTGATCGTCTGGACTTGGTTTAAACACCAATTCGAGACATGAAAAATTGCAAGTCGTTACAGTGACAAAATTATATGCTAAACTAGAAATTAAAAATCTAAAACGTTGTCTAAATTAGCGCGCTTCAATTTTGAGGGTTGCCGCCTTCTTTTCTTTCTCTAACGTAATACACAGTAAACTACCCACTTTCCCCAATTTTTTCTAAACTTAATTAAAATCCTAATAATACTTGAATCTTCGACGAAATTTTGTTCGTACCTAATCCTGCCAGCAACATCCAGCTCGAACCCTAGCCCCCTTAATTCGTCTTCGAAACATAAGACAGTGAAGGTCAGTTTATTCTGTTTTATATTTGGTTTTAATATGTTTCAACTTATACATGAGACTAAAAATTGGACCGTCCCTTCTTCTAATATCAATACTACTATTAATTAGTTCTTGATATCATTTAGACTAATTGTTGTTAAACTTGAAAGGTTTAATCTCCCCACCAGTTGGGCCGTTTACAAATTAAATGTGCATTAGGAAGTGGCTACTAGTGAAATGAGTAAAATATGACACAGCCAGTTGAATAAATTTGACAACAATCAAAATTTAGACAGTTAGTATAAAGTCACAACATATTGTAAAATATTCTTGGGACAGTTGAGTAAAATTTGGATACAAAATATCTTTTGGATACTGAGCAAACTACAGAACATTATAATCGTAGCGATTATAATTATGACTATGTAAAATAGACCCTCGTGTTGTTGTTTCACTGCAGCAAACTGGCACCAAATAGTAGCTAGTGTTGTTGCTATAATCATCGAGATTATTATCAAAGCATATTTTTAAAGTCTAATTTCTTGATCTAGAGCTCTGTGCACATGTGTCATCTAGTGTTTACCTTCTCAATCCATCTGCTAACATTTGTATTCTTTGTAGTTCCAAGTTTAAGAACACGTTAGTTCTTCCACTAGCGTACATATATTTTTATTGTGGAGTATTATGAGGTGCTCAACTATTGTAATATGGACCTAGTTGCAGTATTATTTGGATGACTAAGTGCAATTGAAGTATAAGATGTTTTTTTTTTTTTTTTTTTTTTTTTTTTTTTTTTTTTTTTTTTTTTTTTAATGAATATATATTTGCTTAAGCAATACTGCTTTTAAGATTTCAATTTCATCCTAGCTTAAGTGTGAAATAGAAACATAACTAGTGTAATAAGACATTCATTTGTTAATAAGATATTTTAGGATGGCATAACGCTCGTTGCTAAAATTAGGTGTACTTATCTGTTATGGAGCTACGTTAAGAAAGCAGACGATTAATTTGTGGGTTAGGCTTAGGTTTCTATGATTGAAGTTTATTTTATGTTCTGCAATAGGTAAAATAAAAATTATTTGAAAATTCATCCATTTATGCCATGGAATGTTTTGTTATAAGATTCTTAAAAAATGGAAAAAATTAATGAATTGTAGTGGTTAGCCTTAGTTATATTGTAAATTTGATGGTTTGGTCTTGGTAGTTAGCTTATTTTGATTCCTGGGGTTCTTGCTAGAGCATACTGTGCATTTTTGATCACAACCCTATTCAGCTACCTACTGTTAATAAACTTCTTGCTATTGGCTACGAAATCCAGTTTGGTAAGGTAAAATGGATGTTGTACTAAATAAAGACCGTGACATAATATGATCTGCAATATGCTTTTGCTTATTTTAAAGGAAGATTACAGTGAACCCACAATGTTCAGAGATTGGTTATTATGATCAACATTTATCTTATGTGAGAGGAATTGTCATTATTCCTCTATACATAGTATTTGAGAGACGTGTGCTAGCGAATTACCACCTAATTGGTGTTTTGTTCTGCCTTACAATATTTGTCTGGTTTGTATTTTGTTATTTTGACAATTGCTTATTAAATGTTGTTATGCATACATAGTTTGTATTTTCAACCTGAGTGTTAGGGTGACCAATTTTCAATATTATTTTGTCATATTTATGCACATATGATTTAAGTTCATCTGTAGTTACGGTAATAGCTTTGCTATGTTGTTCTATCATATTTGTGTATACAAAAAGAGTATATACGAGAAATACAGGGATTCCATTTCGGGACATGAACAACCTCATATTCATAATTCAGAAGGCAGAACTTCGGAAGCACGGTAATCTATTCCTGGTCAAGTGAGCTCAATTTGGAAAGTAGTAGATATTATTCTTGTTTGGATCGGAAGCTTGTTGTTTACATAAGCAAATTCAGACATATTTTCATGCATAAATCAAGCTTTCTGTTTTGTTTTGTAAGCATTAGAGAATTAATAGGAGTAATAAGATGTTCATTTGTTGATAAGATATTTGCTTAAGAACACACACACATGTATCAAGGTTCGAAATCCCGGTTTCCGGTTCCGTTCCGATCACATAGAAAATTTAAAATTTCGGTTTCGTTCCGGTATTTCCGGAATTTCCGGTTTAATTCCGGTTTGACAACTCCGGCGTTTTTTTTAATAAATACGCAATTTCGTTTTAACGTCGTTCCTGGATTCGTCACTATTTGAAACATTTTAAATACAAATAGTTAGATTAATAATTACTACAAATCTTTATTTAAAATGAACAAGAATTTAATCTTTTAAAGTGGTTTAACTTTTACCATGAAACCAACCTGCTCAAAAGATTAGCCTCAAGTCAATTTTTTTTTTTCATTATCGTATAATACTTACTGGATCCAGGGACAAATATATAATGTATGATGAAAATTAAACTAAAACTGTACTCTTTCGTAAAAATATCATAATATATAGGTTTAATCAATCTTTATCAAACTTTAATATATATATATATATATATATATATATATATATATATATATACACATACATACATACACACATACACATATATACATACATACATACATACATATATATATATATATATATATATATATATATATATGTCATAAGTTAAACTTTAAAATACATTTTACTAAAATCTAGACGAAGTTATATGACATAGGAGTCAAATTAACCAACTGCAATTAAATAGTATATTATAAAGTTTCGTTGTATCCAGTATAATAATTAATGGCATTAACTGTTTGTAGAAACCAGTACACACGTCAGCACCTGACCCAAATATTACAATAGGAAAATATTTACAAGGACAAAACTAAAGGCTTTTTTTTTCCATAGGGACAGCCCAATAAAATTTTACTCAGAAGGACAACAACCTAACATCTCTTCTTCACGTGCGCTTTCTTCTTCCTCCGCTCCCAATTCACGTCCGCTCCAAGCAATCGAACCCAAAATCGGCCACTGAAATTTATTCATAACAATTCATAAATCACGACAAGAACATTGACATCAGAATCGAAATTGCAATCGAATCCAAAAATTCGATTTCATAAATCGCGAGAAACTGGAACCCTAAAATTTTTTTTTTTGTCGAACAACATAAATCCATTGGAAATCGCAATTGAATTGAATAGTAATATTTTTCTAACGATGGAAAACGTAGTTGAAGAAGTCGAAATTGTTGAAATAATTTTTTCGTGATCGGAAATGTTTTTTTTTCATCGTTAATAGTATAGCAATTCGTATGTATCATTTTTCTATTTTTTAGTTATCATTTTCCCGGTTTTAACTTCAAAATATAGCAGCAGTTTTTAGTTATCATTTTTCTATTTTTCTAGTTATCATTTTTATTGCAGTTTATGTGTTGTGTCAAACATTACAGCAGTTTTAAGTTATCATTTTTATATTTTTTAAGGTATCATTTTTAGTGTAATTTCTCTGTTATGTCAAACATTACTGCAGTTTGAAGGAATCATTTTTATAATTTTTAAGTTATCATTTTTACTGTAATTTATGTGTTATGTTAAACATCACAGCAGTTTTAACGTATCATATTTATATTTTTATGGTATCATTTGTACTGCAGTTTATGTGTTATGTTAAACATCATAACAGTTTAAATGTATCATTTTTATATTTTTAAAGTTATCATTTTTACTGTAATTTATGTGTTAGGTTCATATACGTCTTTTTTTTATGTGATAATTTTTGTGATGGTGTACTGATGCAAAATTGAAACAAGAAGAAAATCACATGGAAAAAACACATAACACAGTTAAAACATGAAAACTGATAATTGAATAAATAGAAAACTGATACTTACAAACTCCATCAATGGTTTAAACAAAAACCAATGCAAAAAATGTTTACATCACAGTTTGATTGTATAAAATTAAATAAATTCTACTGAGTTAAAAAGTTGATGCAACAATATAACTTCAAAATTAACACAACAATTAAATTGCATGGAAAAAAAGCATAACACAATTAATAATGTAAAACTGATATCTAAAAAATTATAAATATAAACTGCAGTAATGTTTTGAAGAAGAACCAATGGAAAAAAATTACATAACTGAAACATAAAATGATAACTAAAAAAATTAGAAATGAAACATAAAATGAAATACGTTTGACTGAGTGACGAAGTTGATGCAAAAAAACAGTTTCAAAATTAACACAGCAATAAAATCACATCAAAACAACACATAACACAGTTAAAACAGTAAAAATGATACCTAAAATATTAGAAAAATGATACCTAAATACCGATGCAATGCTTTGAAGATAAAAAAATAAAAAAAAAATTTATATCATAGTTTTATTGATTAAAATGGAAAAAGTTCGACTTAGTTTCAACGCTGATACAACAATATAACTTCAAAATTAACACAGCAACCAAAATCTCATGAAAAAATATGAAACACAGTTAAAACAGTAAAAATGATAACTAGAAAAATATAAAAATAATAACTAAAAACTGCTGCTATGTTTTTAAAGTTAAAACAGGAAAAATGATAACTAAAAAAATAGAAAAATGATAACTAAAAACTGCAGCTATGTTTTAAAGTTAAAAACAGGAAAATGATAACTACAAAAATACAAAAATGATAATTACGAACTGCTATACCGGTAAAATGAAAAAAAAAACATTTCCAATCGAAAAAAAATGTTTCAACAATTTCGACTTCTTCAATTGTGATTCCCTCGCCTGCTACATGTTTTTATTCCGTTCAATTAGGATTTCCAATGAATTTTTGTTGTTCGACCTATTTTTTTTTCTAGGGTTTCTGTTTCCAATCGATTTTGATTTTTTGATGTTTGGTTTCGATTTCGAATTTCGATTTTTATTCCGAATGATGTTTGCCTTCGATTTTTGATTGCGCGATTTTTGATTTCGTGATTTATGATTTCGTGATTTCGATACGCGCATGAGGGGAGAAGATGAAATCGTCGGCCGAATTTTTATTTCCAGTTTTTTGTCCTTTTGGATAAAATATTTGGTGGGTATTGTCCTTATGGAGAAAATATCAGGCGGCTGTCCTTATGGATAAATTTTAGTGGGCTTTTGTCCTTTAATTTTTTTTTCCCATATTACAAAGGCAAACTCCAATCTGAAAATGCATCTTCCACAAACCAGATCTAGTTTCTCACGCAAAATAAAATCAAAAATGAATTAGCAGGCAAGTCGACGAAGAAGCATAAATCAGAACCAAACCTTCGGCTTGAGAAATTCGAACAGTGAAAGAGCAGCTCGAGATGTCGATGCAGGAAACCGATTCCGATGGATATATAGCTACCGCAATTTTTATTTTTATTTTTTTTAAAACATCTTTTTCATGCTATTGGCCGGAACCAGATTTTAGCCGTAATCCCGTTCCGGTGCTGGCCGGAACCGGAACGGGATCGACGGAATTCCGTGGTTCCGGCCGGATTCTCAAACCATGATATATATATATATATATATATATATATATGCTTGATGCACTTTTTTGTAAGTTCTCGATCTCTGATTCCCTATTTCTGAACAATTACAAAATCATGAGCAAGACTACATGAGTGTGCTTTAGAAGTGAGCCAACAACTCTGCATTAGAGAAAGGACATATTGATTGGCTCCTCTCATAGGTTGCAAGGCTACCATCTCTACGATAAGATAGATGTTTTCAGGTATTCATTATTTTTATTTTTCTCGTCCTAATTATATGGTTATCCGTGCATGTGAGGTTGCCTTCAAGGTGTCTATCTTCATATTTGTTTATGAAAAAAAAATTAATTTGTGTCCATTTTGAAGAATGATCAACGGACAGTGGCAGAGCCAGGACTCTAGGCTAGTGGGGGCCGAAAATTCATTAGGCTTTTTTTTTCGTTGGATTAACCAAAATTTAAGTGTTAGTTGTAAATGTTGATCGTTTGTTGCACGAGATTTTCTAGCTATACTCCTACTGTGTTGAGCTACTAGGATGATCAATGCTATTTAGTTATTTAGGTAGTTATTATTATTATATATCTATATTTAACAATGCTTATTTTGTTATCATGAAAGCTGGACGTGAATGTTATTACTGTTAGTGCCATTGTATCGCAAATATAATGCTGACATGGTATAGTGATCATTAATACATTTGTGTCCTACATGTCTTCTAGTTATTTTTGATATAAGCAAAAACAGTATAAAAAATAAAAATAAAAAGTCTAGTGGGGTCCAGTGACCCCACTAGACCCCCCTAAATCCGCTCCTGTCAATGGATTGATGTAATATAAATAATGTAGATAGATATGGTTTTCTTTATTCATGATTAGGTAAAGTTGATGTATTTACTGTAATAAACATTGAAATATGTTATTCTGATAGATTATACATTAAACTAAAATAGGATCACTGATAAACTTTTTATAACCACAGAAATGAAGACTTATATATGTTGTAGTAAGAAGAATCAGGGATACAATTGTTAAATCTAGTACTATTTATATGTTGTGTATATAACCGCAAGATGCGGTTTATAATCAAATATTGAAGTGCTTGACTTCAACAACAATTTATGATCAACCAAAGCTAGTTTCAACCTCATGGAAAATGTTGGAAAAATGCAATAAATCATTAGGGATTTTAGCATGACTAAGAAACCAGTGTCTCCATTCTTCTTGGTTGAACTTTCAACTTTTTCATTTATTATAATAATTTGAAATAATTCTAGAAACATTTTAGGGCTTGTTAAAGGGAGAATCTAAATCATCCGAAGCTTGTCTTCCATATCATATACTTTGTACACATATCATATCCTTGTCTTTCCAGCATTGAATGAACACTGTGATGCTAATGCACCACAGTGGTGCATCTGCACCATTGCAGTGGTGTATCTACACCATTTGCACCACAACAGTGGTTCACTCACCACTGCGGTGATGCAGAAGCTCCACATAGTGGTGCTGTTGCACCAATGAAATAGTGCAGATGCACCGCTATGTGGTGCAATTCACCAGTGTGGTGCATTTGCACCACAGTAGTGGTGCACCTATGGACCATTGTAGTGGTGAAAATGCACCACAATAGTGAACTGCACTACATAGAGGTGCATCTGCAGCATTGTAGTGGTGCAGCAATGCTACTATGTGGTGGATCTACACGGTGCAAATGCAACACATAATGGTGCTGCTACATCACTACGATGGTGCTATAAACTATTTTACCCTGTTTTAAACATCGAGCTAAAAATTTGAATATCCTTATTGTTAGGGATTGCGGAATGGATCGTTAAGGCAAAACCAATAATAGAGGGGTGGTGAATAGTGTTTTTGAGAAATTTAAAAAACCTAAAACTTATATGATCTACTATATGAATCACACATCAAAGATAATCACAGATACAAAATCAAACACAGACAAAAAGATAAACAAAAATAAAATGCAGAAAAGGAAAGAACACACCGAATTTTATACTGGTTCGGATTACTCCTACGTCCAGTCGCACACATTGCTGGATTGCACAGAGTTTTATTACTATATCAATATCCAAGTACAACCACCCCCTTGATTTCACGGCCACAAGGTTACCACCGATTCCAAACACCCTTGATCAAGTATATTCCCCTTGATTTCCCGGCTACAAGGTTAACACCACTCTGTTTCCTTAATTTCAAGGCTACAAGGACACACCTTTTTCTCAAACACTTCCCAAACAATTACAGTATCCCTAATAGCACTTCAAATTAGAGACTAATTAGTAGAGAGTGAGAAGAGAAGAAGTTTTATATAATTAAACCTGAAATCGGCAGAGTATAAGTGTAAAAATCATAAAAATATGAAATATTAATGGTGTAATGGAAGGAGATGAAGATGGATAAAAAGAGTAATAAAAAAATTCGTAATCATCCCCTATTTATAAGATTTGAAATGTTGCAACGTTTCTAGAACGTTACAAATAGGGAAAGGACACTTCCTTTCAAAATAAAAAATATGACAGTTACGTATCGACATATCAACATATGTATGTCGACATATGCTATTCAAAAATTGAAATTTGAGCATTTTTGAAGTGTTTTAATATATATATATATATATATAATTTTGGAAATTCTTGAATTAAAACACTGTGTTATAAATGAATATTGTAAAGTAGAAAATCATTTGAAATCATAAGTATAAACTATATAAAAATATTTATAAAGTTTAAAACATATAAATATAAAGTATATAAAAGTATAAAACTTATAAACTATAAAACTTGTGTTTAAAATCAAAAGTAAAAAAGAGAAACTTAGTAAAGATCGAAGACAGAATTTGAAAATAGAATTTGACATCAGAGATTGAAAATCAGAATTTGAATTTGAATTTGAACCTGGAGTGCTATTCAGAGTCTTACATAGACTAGACTCTATTACTATATTTACGTTGAACTCTTGAACTCTTGAAATCTTGATTACTCATGAGTCTCGTATCATCTCTGAAATCTGAGTCTCTAGAAGCTCTTTAACTGTACAGTCTTCTGTATTAATTCCTATATACAAATCCCGCATATGTGTGTGTATATATATTCTAGATAAAGGTGTTAGTATATATAATTTTTATAATCAATTAATACTGAAATAAGGTTGTTGTCATCAAAACTCCATTCTCCAACAATCTCCCCCTTTTTGATGATGACAACCTTAGTTTGTAAAATATCATACATGTACATACCTATTGATGATGATCCTTCTAATACTCTCTCTGTCTATATGAATCCTATATACTAATTCTATATTTTATCATTTCTTACCCTTTGGCATTATCAAAAAGGAATTATAAAAAAAAAAATACTCCCTCTAAGTTCTATAACTATCTAAATAATTTCTATACTAAAGTAAAGTACTCCCCTTTAAACCTAAATGTATATAATCCTTATACTAAAAAATACTCCCCCTAAGTTCTTACTTATATAACAAAGTATTAGAATGCTTGTTAGATCCAAAAATGCCTCTAACACCCAAACTAGTAACAATTTCTAATGAAATGAAATTGAAAACGAAGAAAACACACAATTTATAGTGGTTCGGCATTAAATAGCCTACATCCACTTTCTACTCTTTGAATTGATGATTTGAATGCAGATACAACAATGATTCTCACTCACTTTCACTCATACAATGCATAGATTCACTCAATCTTCTCTGAAATGTACTTTAAAAGATGATTGAAGTCTGAAAATGGTAATGGAATTCGGTTCTCAAAAGAGTTTCAACTCTGAAAATGCCAAAAGATCCTTTCAAATGTGCCTTGGTGGTGTATTTATAGGTGGAAAATGCTTCTGGAATAGCTTCGGTTCGGATCCACGTGGCACTCATCCCATGAGTGTCGGGTTCAGATCTCTTCTGGTGAAGACAGTGCATCAAGTTAGTGGGTGAATGTGGGGTGATGGGCTCGCAACCGCTCCGAACTTTCCGGGAACGTGGGCTATAACTGTCACAGATCATGGCCCAGATCGGATATGCTTAGGATCAGAGGGACGGGTCGGGTTGATCCCGAACTGATCCAGTTCATCCTGCGCTTCTTCCTTCTCTTCTCTGCGTTGTTCTGCCTTGACCAAGTAATACCGATCCAATCCGGTCGCTGAGGTGGGAATTCTTTTAGTGAACATCCTTCATAATTGATCTTCTAACTTTGTGTAGCCTAATTCATAAAGTAGGCTAACATTTTGCCCCCTCGAAGTACGCTTCTATTGAAAATAAAGTATGCTTCGAAATTGTCTATCCATTGATCTTTGAATTTAAATCGTTGAATAGTCGCTTCCATTCGCTTGTAAAGTTGTGTTGCTTCATCAAGCTGCACCTCTTGGTGTCTATATATATATATATATATATATATATATATATATATATATATATATATATCATAGAGCGCACAAATTGCTTTCGACACTTTAGATAACTTTGAGAATTTTGCTTGATGTCTAGTAGTTCCTCTAGGTAAACTTAATGACGCATATTTATTAGACTGCCACTTCTTTTTCTGAATCAATCTAGCGCACTGGGTTGAGCTTCAGGCTTTGTATGTCCATCCTATCCGATCCGGTTGTCACTACGATGAATCATAAGGCTGCACTGATGTGGTCCCTTCTCTCAACGGGTCGAGTCAGGCATTGGGGGCCCACAAAGAAAACAAAAAGCCCCCTATCCTTGTATATATTTGCACAAATATTTCTCCCCCTCTTCACTTTATTCCGCCTTCCTCCTTGTCGCTCAGCACAATCTTTAACCCTAGTTCGTAAACCATGAAGAAAAAAATCCTCAATCCCTCGAAATAATTCCGTAGGTAAAGCTTTAGTTTGTTGTTTAACTAATTCTAACTCAGAATTTAAGAGCGATTTGAATAATTTCGCCCATCATTGTGTCAACTTCGACATGATGCTGAGTGATCCCTCGCCATCGATGTTGGTGGTCTCGTCGCCACCTCGGGATGGTTGCGGAGGAAGCCGGAGTCAGCGCTGGACATATAGATCCGTGGGTACTTCGTTGTGATGGAGTTCGTGAAAAGTGGATGAGCTTTGGAGAGGAGGCAGGTTTGGTGCTGATAAAGAAATGGAGAAGATAGAAAAGTGGGAGAGGAATGGGATCCGTTCGAAGTGGAAGGCACAAGAGGGAGGAGAAATAAATTCATCTAACCGGATCGGGTCAAAAGGTGAAGCATGATCATGGGAAAAATAAGCTTAAGGACATAAGGATGGTTTGGTTTGGTGTCGACCGACCCACTCGTGGCTACCTTCTTCTAAATCCATCTGATCTGAGCCGCTTCGGTGAACCATTCAAAATTACCTGTTGATGACTTGTGTACCTGAACCGATCCCATACCACCTAGGGCTAACGAACCGATCCGATCTTGATATAAGAGAGGGAACTTAAACTAATCTGATCATAGCACGCACATCTGAACCGATCCCATACCACCCAGGGCTAACGAACCAATCCGAAGCGACTTTGTTAAAAGTGACTCAACTAACTTAATCAATATTGGCCGTGGTCTATGACTTTATGGACAGTTAAGATAGAGCCTTATAATCATGACTGAAATTGCAAGATTATCCTGAACACATTACTGCTTCGTCAAACTTTTGCACTATACCTTTATGCATTTACTTTGAATCTCTTGCACACACTTTGTACACTTTAGTTCACACATGTGCACGGGGGGATATGGGCAACTTTACTCTAACTTCCATTCTTGCTTCTTCAGTAGTTTAGCGATCATGGCAGAAAGACGCTCATCTAGATTGGCAGAAAGGGGAGATGTTGCAAGGTCATCTGATAATCCACTCGTCGAGGATGTATCTTCCACCTCAGACTCAGGATGGAATAGTGAAGGCCAAGACTATGAGATGGAAGGTCATAACAGTGAAGCATCTTCTAGGGTTGATACCTTTCTCGGCGAAGAAGAAGGAGGGGTAGGAGATAACCGTGCTCCCGACGAATTCAGGAATGCAGTTATCTTGGAATCGCCTAAAGATTCAGTTGAGTCGATAATTGATAACAATAGACAAATACGGATACGCCTCCATCATGGGATTCTTCAAGGAGATACCCTTTTACCCTGAAAAACAGATCCCCCCTTAATCCACCAGAAGGATATATGGCTGTTTCCAGATTAATGTGTCTTGTTGGAGCGATACCTCCATTCTGTAATGACCTGCATTCTACGCATCGGGGGATCGTAGAATATTTATTTCTTTCCCGAAATAAGTCGTGTGGTCATGTAACTTTGGGAAACATCCATTAGAGTCATTTCCCATGTTCATAATTTTTGTCGATTTTTAAATGACCATTTTGCCCCTAGTTGATCTTGTTTTGGCTATAACTTTTGATTGGAAAGGAATTTTGACCTGAAACCACTTCCATTAGATTTGTTTGATGGTTTACCTTTCCGTAGAGTGGTCATAATAGCCAAGCGGACTAACCGTTTGGGAGATATGGCTGAAATAAGGTTTGGAGGGTGAAAAACTACTTAACCGGGCCAAATCGGGTGATTAGTGAGTAGGCCCATAACTCATTTCGGGATTAGGGTTATGGGAAGGCTGAAATGAGATAGAGAATCATTATATTTCAGTTTTCTAGCCTCCACTTATCACCAAGGAACCCTAACAATGGCCTCTAACCTCTAAATCACCTCCAAATCATCTTTTGGTCAAGGATTTGGCTTAGCAACCTCTAATCAAGGAAGATCTACACCAAAGCAACATTGGAGTTGCTGTTTAGCATCGAGATTCACATCAAATCAGATATTTATTTCAGATCTTAGTTTATTTGTGGCTAAGGTGAGTGATTTGCATAGTTTTACACTAATTATGGCTATTTAAGGGTAATTAGTGTTAATTAGCGAATTTATGCATGATAAAATTCTGGAAAAATGTTCATAAATTTCTAAATGATGTTTTAGACCTCTGATATGAATTTGGGTTAATTTGGTTAAGTTTTGCTAATCCTATCATTAGTTTCACCTAAACATGCTTAAGGGGAAATATGGGATTTTGGGTATGTTTGATCCATTTTAACCTATCATATTGTTGTTTTGATGTTTGTGGTTGATTATGCATGTTGCTATGACTGTATGATATGCTTTGTGATTGGTTTCAATAGTTAGAATGGTTGAAAACGTCGTCGAATGGCGTAAACACTTGTTGGAACAGTTTCAGAAAACAGTGCAGGTTTCGGATCAGATCGGATATGGGGCTCGGATCGGATATGTTGAACTGGGCAAGGGATTCGATCGGAACGGAACCCGACACTTGAGAAAATTGGCAAAAAGGAAGGCCACGCTAACTAAACTGGGATCAGATCAGATTAAGGAGGTTTCGGATCGGAGCGGAAGCACGAAGATGGATCGGATTGGAGCACGGGAAGGATGAGGAGGAGGATTGGAGCGGAAGCACGAACTGCAGGGGGATGGCACCCGACCCGACCCGAGGAGAAACATCCGACCCGAACCGTACCAGAAGAAGACCCGACCCGAACTGATGGAGGACACCCGACCCGAACCGTACCAGAAGAAGACCCGACCCGAACTGATGGAGGACACCCGACCCGAACCGATGGCTTGAGGAGGAGCCCGACCCGACCCAGTATTGACCAATAACCCGAGATGCAAAGGTAGTCCAATATGGGAAGTTAGAGCCCAGGATCCAGTTGGGAACCAATGAGTTCACTTCATGGTTGGGCTTTGCTGCGGGACGTGTGCTAAGGAGTTGTCGACGTTCATAACTTCGAGTCACCACTAAAAATGAATGATGGCCACTTATCAGTGCAGTAGGGTCATTACGACCTGAGGGGTAAGGTGCTGGTAGCAAGACTACGTTATCAGTGCAGTAGGGTCATTATGACCCGAGGGGCAAAGTGATGCGTAGTAAGACTATGAGCCAGCGCAGATGGGGTGAACAACTCCATGGGGCAAGTGGACATAGTAAGGACTGGTAAGGCTATGAGCCAGCGCAGATGGGGTGAACAACTCCATGGGGCAAGTGGACCTAGCGAGGAATTAGTGGCTACGTTATCAGTGCAGTGAAGCCATTTATGACTTCATGGGGCAGAGTGATCGTAGCAAGGTATGTGGGGTGATCGAAGTTGTGAATATCGTATGCTTTACGCACTGAGTGAGAGATGTGAGGATGGATGCTATGTTTGATTGTTTGCCATCACTATGACATGCACACCTCCCCCACCTCCGTATCTTTACACTGTTTGATATGGCACCTTAGAGTGTTGTACAGTATGTAGTACTAACTCTTTGGTTGCAGGTCCAGGTTTAGGTATGTTTTAGTATACCTGTTATTGTTCACTTTAGATGCTTATCGCTCATACCAGGCTTTATGTCTGACCCAGAGTTTTATGTCTCCTCCTATTACTCTGGGTGCTCACACGAGCAGACTAGAGACAGGTTAGCTGGTGGTGCGCGAGTAGCTGATTCGGAGGCGGACAGGAGGCTTCCACGTATGATATATATATATATATACACATTCTCCTTGTGTCGTTGGTGGTCGCTACTTGGGCATTAGTAGTGTACCTCCTTTATCTTATTTTTGCTTTGAGACAGTTTGAAAAGTTGTAATAAGCTATATTTTGGATTTCCGCTGCTATGATGCTTAGTTCTGGTTTTTAGCTTATGCACTGTCTCTCCTGTTTTATGTCAAGTATGTTATTATTATATTTTATTCTATGCGCTGTGAGACATTCTACAGGTTCTTTGTATGTTCATTTCCTTCTTTCTTTTCCTTCTTTCTTTTCCTTCTGACGACACGTTCCGTGCTAACTGGACATGTGTACAGCGCACTTTTGGAGTAAATGTCAGTTGGTGCGGGGTGGGCCGTCACACTTGGTATTAGAGCTCTAGGTTGCGTAGTTAACCTAGGGAAAGACACCAGGGAGAGATAGTACGTATATGAGAGCGCGTATTTGTGATTACTTTGGTTTTCAAAAGCTATATATGTATATACTATTGGTAGTATAAGAGTGAAGTTGCACTGCACTAGCACCACTATGGGGTCGTTAATCGTTTCCCTTTTACAGATTAACGATGAGCTGAGACACGAGGGGTGCTGGTAGAGGGACCAACCAAGGGAATGCCGCTGACATGAGGGCAATGTTTACTAACCTCATGAGAGACATGCTTAGAGAAGTGCAAGGGGCAGTTCCCAATCCCGGAGTTGGTGTTGGCCCAGTAGTGCAGGCGCCTAGGATCGATTTCGCCAAGTTGAGCAAGGATTACACTAACCTTGGCGGAAAGCCGTTCCACGGAACGGAGTCGGCCACGGATGTTCAGGACTGGATGGATAGCTGTGACCGTATCTTCGATGATTTGGGTCTTGAGGATGCGATGAAGAGAAGGCTAGTGTCTCGTCAGCTGCAAGGGCGAGCGATGAATTGGTGGAATGCCATTAGAACAGCTACTCCAGAGGACCAGGTTACGTGGGATCAGTTCAAGGCTCGCTTTAGCGAGAAGTTTATTCCAGCTGCCCAGAAGTCAGTGTTGTTCAAGAGGTTCTTGGAACTCAAGCAGAACGGAAGGGCAGTTTCTGATTATATTGCTGAGTTCGACACTTTGTCGAAGTATGGGCTATCTCTTATCGATACTCTTGAGAAGAAGAATGAGAAGTTCATTACTGGTTTGGATGGGTACTTGGGGGGAAAGGCTTATCAACCACATCGATGAGACTTTTGAATCGATTGTGGGGAAAGCTTTGAGATCAGAGAGTCTTTGCCCTAAGTCCAAGACTGAGGCTGCATCTGCAGAAGGGCCAAAGCCGCAAGCAGGCGGTGGAGGCAAGAATAACTCTCAGAATAAGAGGAAGCAGGACCAATCTAAGGGTGGCCAGAAAAAGAGTAAGAAGGATGTTGAGTGCTTCAGCTGTGGTAAGAAGGGCCATTATGCTAAAGATTGTCGGGCCAAGCCAACGGATAAGAAGTGCTTCAACTGTGGTCAAGTGCGACATTTCAAGAATAAGTGTCCGCAACCTCTTAAGGAGAAGCAAATTGTGAAAGCATATGCAATTGATGTTGTTCCTTCATCGTCGAATGCCCCAACTGCGGCGGAGAAAGGAAAGAATGTTGTTATTCAAGGTATGCTTTCTATTTATGATGTACCAGTTCGAGTTTTGTTTGATACTGGGGCTTCCCGTTCCTTCATATCTAGTGACCTGGTAGATAGGTTGGGACTGGAACCCGAGATAGTCGATAGACCATTGGTTGTGACGAACCCGATTGGTGGTTCGACTAGCCTTAGTATGATTTGCAGGAATTTGGTCCTATCGAGTCATGGATGTATGTTTGTTTGTGATTGCTTTGTTTTGGGCTTTACTGGGTATGACATTATATTGGGAGTCGATTGGCTCCAAAGATACGGGGTGGTGGTAGACTGTGAGGGCTTTTTGGTGACAGTGAGGGCGGATGATGGGCGGAGGGTAGTGTTTGGTAGTCTACCTAGTGATGAGGTTATGGCTAGTTTTGTAAATTCCCTCGACATCCCGCAGGATGAGTTGTCAGATATGCCCGTGGTTGGCCAGTATCCGGACGTCTTCGAGGAGGTGACCGGGCTTCCACCACACCGAGAGATTGAGTTCCGTATTGATTTAGTGAAAGATGCCAGACCTATAGTGATGCCACTTCGTCGCATGGCACCAAGGGAGCAGCGAGAGCTTGGGGTGCAAGTCAGCAATCTTTTGAAGAAGGGATTTATTAGAAGGAGTGTCTCCGAGTGGGGAGCACCAGTTGTGTTTGCCACTAAGGCAGATGGTTCCCTTCGTTTGTGTGTGGACTATCGCAAGTTGAATAAGGTGACGAGGAAGAATAAGTATCCTCTACCGCGGATAGATGATTTGTTTGATCAACTGGAAGGAGCAAGAGTGTTCTCCCAGTTGGACCTCGCGACAGGATTTCATCAGCTACGAGTAGCGGATGAGAGTGTTCCGAAAACAACATTTAGGACGCCGTCTGGATTCTGTGAGTGGTTGGTCATGCCATTTGGGTTGACCAATGCACCAGCTTACTTTGTGGATCTTATGAATCGAGTATTCAGAGATCAGTTGAATAAGTTTGTCCTTGTGTTCATGGATGATATCCTTGTTTACTCAAGGACAGAGGAGGAACACAAGGGACACTTGAGGATAGTGATGGAGGTGTTGAGGAAACACCAATTGAAAGTGAAATTCTCTAAGTGTCATTTTTGGAGAAGGGAAGTAAGATTCTTGGGTCATGTTGTTTCAGAGAGTGGTATTGCCGTGGACCCTGCGAAGGTGGCTATGGTACAGGATTGGCCTACGCCCAAGAATGCAACGGATGTAAGAAGTTTCTTGGGATTAGCTGGATATTATCGTAAGTTTATCCAGGACTTCTCCATGATAGCAGCACCGTTGACTCAATTGACTAAGAAGAATCAGTCCTTTGTCTGGGACGGAGTGTGTGAGGATGCCTTCAAGAGTCTAAAGGAGAAGTTGACGAGTGTGCCAGTGTTAGTCATTCCTAAAGGGAATGAAGAGATGACGGTATACACGGATGCTTGTGGTACCGGACTAGGTACTGTATTGATGCAAGGAGGTAGGGTTGTAACTTATGCTAGTCGACAGCTAAAGCCGCATGAGAAGAAGTATCCTACCCATGATTTGGAATTAGCAGCGATCGTGTTTGCGCTGAAGATGTGGAGACACTATCTCTTGGGAGAAAGATTTGAGTTGTTCACCGATCATAAATCGTTAAAGTATCTCTTCTCCCAAAAGGATCTGAATCTCCGTCAGCAGAGATGGGTAGAGTTCTTGGCTTCGTATGATTTTGATATCGCATATACACATGGGAAAGGTAATGCGGTAGCCGATGCCTTGAGTAGGAGACATGGAGACATGCCAGCTTAGGGGCTATGTTTCTTGAGTGGAAGCAACTGGAGTATATCACGGGGTTTGATTTCAGACCAAGGTGCGAATTGGATCCAGTTATGCTAGCTAGTTTGGCGATCAGACCCACTTTGATAGAGCGGATTGGTTCCAGCCAGAGGGACGATCCTAATCTATTGGAAATCATCTCCAAGTTAGAGATGAACATCGACGGTGAGGAGATGAGTGCGTATGGGCTTGATCGAGATGGATGGCTTTGAAAGAATGGAAGACTAGTTGTACCCAACGTGAATGGTTTAAGAGATGAAGTGCTTAGAGAATGTCATCACTCAAAACTGACTATACACCCCGGTGGTAATAAGATGTATCGAGACATGAATTGTAACACCCCACCTCCGCCAGGGTGGCTCTTGCAAGCACTCTGACTTTGGAGGGGCGTTTGTACCGGGTAAACATGCATAATGATATATCAAGGCAGAACAAGAACATATGTATATATGTAAACAGAGTACATAAGATAAGTAAAACAGCGGAAGATTTCAAACTATTTCAAAACAAGTCTGGTACAACATAATGTCAACTTTCCAAATACACAAGTCTAGATAAAAACAACATCACTGAAAAACTGGAATACATAAGTACTATCCCAAAATAAGTGATAACCATAGCTAGCTTCATGTCAAGACCGTACATGAGCTAAAATCCAACAAGCAAGCGATCAGAAATCCAAGTTAAGCTCCAATATTCCCACCCTGAGAACCTGGGGGGGGGGGGGGGGGGGAACGGAAGAAAAGAGGCGAAAGAAAACAAGTCAGTCAAAAAGACTGAGTAAGCCCTACTACAATCAATGTAAACTGATAAAGTTAACTGGCATGAGAAGCAGGGATGAACATAAGGATAACAACATACTAGCATGATGATTAACTAACAAGGTAGATAAAGGTGTCATCGCATAATCAGGTTTAAGGTTTTTGCACCACAGGTGTACTAGCAAGCTAACATGACTTGAATAAACAAGTATTGATCCCTTGGCCCAAGCTTTGGCCCAATAACATGAAGTGACCCTAATACGAGGTCCAATAACATGAAGTGACCCTAATACGAGGTCCAATAACATGAAGTGACCCTAATACGAGGCCCAATAACATGAAGTGACCCTAATACGAGGCCCAATAACATGAAGTGACCCTAATACGAGGTCCAATAACATGAAGTGACCCTAATACGAGGCCCAATAACATGAAGTGACCCTAATACGAGGTCCAATAACATGAAGTGACCCTAATACGAGGTCCAATAACATGAAGTGACCCTAATACGAGGTCCAATAATATGAAGTGACCCTAATACGAGGTCCAATAACATGAAGTGACCCTAATACGAGGTCCAATAACATGAAGTGACCCTAATACGAGGTCCAACCAAACGGTCTAGTCGATCGGCTCCCTATAAGCCTAACTCGTCACGTGTTGGTGTCAATACGGCCCAAACATAATTGTAGTCGGACTGTGCTGGGTCCACCCTTCGGGTGTATCAAGCCCTAGGGTGTCAACCCCTGGACACCATAAACATGAGTGCACAGTCTCGATCTACTGGTACCCATGGGTGACTTCTCCAAATACGGACTACGTGCACGACCATAGTCCGTCCGGAACTACATCGGCGTACCACCCGGCCGTCGTTTTTGGTCGCTTATACCAGTCCAGTAATCGTGCCCCCACCCTAGCCTAGTCCCTAGGGTCATGATAATACAAACTTGGGATCACTGCTGGAGTGGACCCCCTTTGCTAGGATTTTCTAGTGGGTTAAGTACGGTTTAACCCTTTTACTAATCATGGATTAACTTGGTTAAGTGTAACGATGGGTTCACGACTTAACCCCGATTAATCCACCAAGTCCAAATTGGTTAAGTATTAAGTGGACCATGACTTAACCCTAATCATGAGGCATTAATTAATTAATGTGCCTTAACCTCTCACATTAGACTTTGTTGCGGTTACTAGTTAAGCCGGTCGGTTCCGGGTAGCTTTACACCACAACTTGGTCTAACCTCGGGTTCAAGGTACAACATGACCAACTTCTCACATTGGGTCCTATTGTTTGTAACAACTAGTTAAGCCGGTCGGTTCCGGGTAGGTTTACGCTACAAACTCAACCCAACCTCGAGTTGGTCACACTTATATTTTCTAAGTGTCATGTCCATTATGTTTCCAAAACATATTACAAGTTTTCAAGCATTTGGGTAGACCTAACTTAATAGGTAAATTCCCAATGGGTAGACCTAACTTAATAGGTAAATTCCCAATCTTATGTTTTTATGTCTTTTAAGTTTACCCAACCCCAAACGCAATCCCATCGCTTACATATCGCAATAGCGCATAAAGGATAGAAAGAGGGAACTTGGCATAATCATGACATAAAGGTGTTGAAGCCACAAGTTTAACATGGTGACATATGAAATGTACATATGTTCATATACTTGCATATTACATTTTTAGGCCTCAAAAGCATGCATAAAACCAAACTTAGCATATTGGTGATACATGGTGATAAATGACATGTAGAAATGGCCATAAGTTCGCATTTAGCTTCACATGCAAGTTATCATAAGAGATATGATAACTTACATGTTGCCAAAATGCAACCTTTAACATAAAGCTTGAAGCTTTACGTTCATATACTCAAGGTAAGCTTGCATAACATGATAACATGAGTAAAATGATCCACCCAAACTTGCATACATAACATGGCAACTTGCATATCATAACATGGCAAACTTGCATAACATAACATGGCAAACTTGCATATCATAACATATCAAACTTGCATAACATGACATAGTAAACTTGCATATCATGGCAAACTTGCATATCATAATGATCAACCAAACTTGCATCATTCATTTAACTTTAGAGTTTAAATATGAAAGTAGAAAAGGGCTTACAATGCTTATGAAGACACAAAAATATATATAGATTGAGACAAAGCCCTTATGCAATCAAATAAACCCAAAATGCAAGCTCCAATAGAAAAACCCTTGAGCCAAAATGATCAAAACCCTTGCTTTATGATGTAAATATGGAAACTTGACTTGAATGCAAGCTAATGACACTCATACAAGCTTGAAAACACTTGTATGCATGGAAAATCTCTCATAGAAATAACTTAGAATTTTATGAAGAGAGTGGAGGCCATGAGAGGAATGATTTTGCCATAGTTTAGTTACTTGAATGAATAATGATGATTTAGGGTTAGGTTAGGGGCTTATTTATAGAGATTAGGATTAGTTTTAGCCTTAGGATTAAACCCTAATTCCCATCTCAGCCCTCAAAACCGAATCTGGCCCCCAAACTCAACACAACTCCAAAATGGTGCACATGCAAAACTGCCCGGCTGAACCAAGTCGACAGCCAAGTCGACAGGGCTGTCGACTTGGGTCCAACCAAGTCGACTGCCAAGTCGACAGGCCTGTCGACTTGGTTGGCTTGGCGGGAAATTTCCCGCCTAGCCTTCCAGGCCCGAAATTCGAAATTTGAACTTGAAATCCAAATCTGTTTTTAACTTGGAAATTTCTGGAAACTTCATTGGGCCTTAATCGGGTCATACGGACTCCGATTTTCGAAAACTCGAACTCTATTTCGTGTATTTTTCCGAGACGAACGCAATGGCATAGCCCGTTTCCCTTGATTCATATTTTAGAATTAAATTCTGCCTCGATTTACATTATAACAGGTTATTGAAAATACGGGTTGTTACATTCTCCCCTCCTTAAAGGATTTCGTCCCCGAAATCTTCAAGTTAGGAAGAACGTATCCTACCATCCAACATCCATCTACTCAAAACATCATCCACGAGCAATCATTGTCCTTACAAGATTCTAAATATTGTATGAACATATGCAAAGGTGTGTGTATATGTACTTATCTAATGCAAATATCATCAATGCAAATTATGTTAGTGAAATGAATCCATATGTATGCAATTCCTAACATAATGTATAACATCTATATGTGTGCACATAACATACATCCATATGCAACATCCATGTGATAACACAAAAATTTTCATCCATGAATAAGCATAAACACTCATGCATATGCAATATGAGGAGTGTGTGAGCCGATCTAGTGCCTAACGTGTATAATGCATCCACGAGTAACCACTTGCAAACACTTGCAACCACTTGCAACCACTTGCAACAATCAAGCATAACATGTTCCAAACACATGTTTCATCCAAAGGGTTTCTACCTAAGGTTCTCATGACAAGATTAACATGATAAACTAGAAAATCAAGACAAACATGGATAGCAAAAGATATGCTACAAAGAGATCGGGAAGATAAGCAGGATATACTCCTTTCGGATTACAAGAAATCCCTTCCTAACCCAACCCATATTCTATAAAAGCCCAAAAGGTTTAGTCAACCTAACGGACCCCTCCAAACCCTGACATGTATTACTAGCCAATAAGTCATACCTCCCGACAGAAATAGGACCGAGAATGGGACCGAGAGGATATACGTAAAAAGATAGCATGCGAGTAAGCTCTACGGAACAATAGGGATCAAGGATATACTCTTAGAAAGAGATATAATGCGCGTATCTAGTCTTCAGTCTTCTAAGCCGCATTTTCTTGTGCTTAATCCCATCGTGCCTTGACCATCTTTTAACTTCGCAATTCCATAGTTCTTAATTCTTGTTCCCAAAATATGAGTTAGAACTCATTTCACCGTTGCCTCTCGTTCCACTTCCACTTATTCTTTGCCTAAAATACTTGGCTTAAACATAACTGCGTGCTCATGGTTTCGTGCAAGCTTTCCAAAATTCACCAGTGAATCCTGGATCTCGTTTACTTACTATAAAGTATTCCACGCAGCAGAACTTTTCTTGAAAATACCAATCCACGTTGCCAAACTGGAGCTGAGGTAAGGGCTCTCTTGAGCCTTTGAAAAGCAAGCTCACACTCCAAGTCCCATGCAAAGACTAAGTTCTTCTTCGTCAACTTAGTAAGAGGGGCCGAAATCTTAGCGAAGTCCCTGATGAACTTCCTACAGTAGCCCGCCAGACCAAGAAAGCTTCTTACTTCGGTTGCATTCCTAGGTGTCTTCCAGTCTTGAACCACAACCACTTTCGCGGGATCCACCGCTATGGCTTGCTTAGAGAATATATGTCCAAGAAACCGAACTTCCCTTCTCCAAAAATGACATTTGGAGAACTTGGCTTTCAACGGATGCGCTCTAAGCGTATCCATCACTTCCTTGAGATGCCTTGCATGTTCTTCCTCATCCTTTGAGAAGATCAGAATATCATCCACGAAGACAACAACAAACTTGTTAAGGAACTCCCTGGACACCCTACTCATCAAGTCCACGAAGTAGGCGGGTGCATTAGTCAAACCGAATGGCATGACCAGCCATTCTAAGAATCCATCTGGAGTTCTGAACGCAGTTTTGCCTATACTATCCTCAGCTACTCTGAGCTGATAGAATCCAGTAGCAAGATCAAGAGAAAACAGATGTTCCTATAAGCTGATCAAACAAATCATCGATCCTTGGCAATGGTTGTCTATTCTCTTTGTTTAACTCACGATAATCAACACAAAGTCGAAGAGAACCATCTGCCTTGGTAGTAAATACTACAGGCGCTCCCCATTCAGATATACTTCGTCTAATGAAGTTCTTCTCAAGCAACTCCTTGACTTACTTTCTTAACTCTCATCTTGCGGGGCCATGTGCCTAACCGGCCATGAAACTATCTTGGCATTATCAACCAGATAAATGCGGAAATCTATCTCTCGTTTAGGGATAACCCCCTTCACTTCACCCAAGATATCAGGATATTCTCGGACCACCCTCACCGATTGCAAACTATCGATAGACGAGTTGAGGGATTCAAGATAACACAACATGACGGGACTCATAGGGTTACTAGAAATTTTTAGGGTATTACCGAGGCGAGTCATGAGCCTCTCAACCCTATGCTCAAAAATCAAGAATGGCTCCAAAACTGGACAACCAATCCATGCCCAAAATCAACCCATACCCCATGAAACCGAGAATATAAGCATCACGCGAGAATTCTATACTCAAGATAGAGATTTTCAAATCCACGTAGATAATAGACAAATGGGCGGAACCCCCAATTGGATTTGAAACACACACGGGATCATTAACTAGACTAGTACTTAGATGCAAACTTTCAACTAAACCAGATGAAATAAACTATGCGATGCGCCAGAATCAAACAAAGTACGAACAGGAAAATCAGAAATGTAAACAAGACTTTCAACAGAAATACTACCTCGATCGGGAACTGGAGCGGCATTGAGAGCATGAACTTGCCCTCCCGAAGGTCCAACACGCTGAGTCTGACCCTGGCCTTGCCCTTGCTTCTTCGGGCAATCCCTAGTAAAGTGTCCCATTTCTCCACAGTTAAAGCAAGTGCCCTTCCTTTTTCTGCAATCCTTGTTTAGATGAGTCGAGCTTCCACAAGTAAAGCACCTTTTTTCCTTCTTATCTTCCTCTTGAAGCAGGGCCATATTTACCAAACTCTCGAAGGTTGCTCCGATGGGTATATGAGATATGGCAAAACCGCGCAATGGCTCGTTTAGTCCTAGAGCAAAGTGCATGGCCTTCTTCTGAGCTGTGTTAACCAAGTCTAAACCGAACCGAGCAAGTTGATTAAACTTATCCACGTATTCCCTAATAGTCATGTCCCCTTGCTTTAGTGATAGGAACCTCTCCATCTGAAGGTTCTCCTCTGCTGATGATAAAAACCTCAGTCCAAACCTTCTTTTGAACTCATCCCAAGTCTCAATTGGTCTAGTAGTGGTGGTGACTACCCACCAATAAGCAGCTTCCCCTTTCAATAACCATACCGCCAACAGAACTTTCCTACGATCTTCTACATCTAAGATAGCAAGGAGGTCTTCAGTTTCCTTTAACCAGTTTCTTGCCTCAACAGAAGTCTCGATCCCAACAAAATTCTTGCAACCCATCGCCTTAAAGTCTTTGCAAATCTCCGCGAAATCCGCTTGTGGATGCTGAGGGGGAGGAGGAATGTCCGCGGGGTCGGCTTCACTTGCCCTTTCCCCCATGTATCTCCTAAACCAAATAGGTACTTGAGCGCCTTCCGGAATGGCAAAGTTATCGGCCATACTGAAAACGAAGAAAAAGATAGATTCAGAATGGAGAAAAACGAAGGAATTTTTGCTAATGGCTTTTTGGGGAATAGCCTTTAAAATAAACTAGACTTTTCTTTGGAAAATACTTTATACTTGGTTTTGAAAATAGTTTTCCAAAAGTTTTAAAAACCTTTTTTTTCCTTCTCGTAAACCTGACTCTGATACCAAATGTAACACCCCACCTCCGCCAGGGTGGCTCTTGCAAGCACTCTGACTTTGGAGGGGCGTTTGTACCGGGTAAACATGCATAATGATATATCAA
This sequence comes from Allium sativum, assembly GCA_030737875.1. NCBI lineage: Eukaryota > Viridiplantae > Streptophyta > Magnoliopsida > Asparagales > Amaryllidaceae > Allium > Allium sativum. Next base: position 276,305,761 of record CM060918.1, read on the forward strand.
GGCAGAACAAGAACATATGTATATATGTAAACAGAGTAAATAAGATAAGTAAAACAGCGGAAGATTTCAAACTATTTCAAAACAAGTCTGGTACAACATAATGTCAACTTTCCAAATACACAAGTCTAGATAAAAACAACATCACTGAAAAACTGAAATACATAAGTACTATCCCCAAAATAAGTGATAACCATAGCTAGCTTCATGTCAAGACCGTACATGAGCTAAAATCCCACAAGCAAGCGATCAGAATTTCCAAGCTAAGCTCCAATATTTCCACCCTGAGAACCTGGGGGGGGGGGGGGGGGGGAACGGAAGAAAAGAGGCGAAAGAAAACAGGTCAGTCAAAAAGACTGAGTAAGCCCTACTACAATCAATGTAAACTGATAAAGTTAACTGGCATGAGAAGCAGGGATGAACATAAGGATAACAACATACTAGCATGATGATTAACTAACAAGGTAGATAAAGGTGTCATCGCATAATCAGGTTTAAGGTTTTTGCACCAAAGGTGTACTAGCAAGCTAACATGACTTGAATAAACAAGTATTGATCCCTTGGCCAAAGCTTTGGCCCAATAACATGAAGTGACCCTAATACGAGGTCCAATAACATGAAGTGACCCTAATACGAGGTCCAATAACATGAAGTGACCCTAATACGAGGTCCAATAACATGAAGTGACCCTAATACGAGGCCCAATAACATGAAGTGACCCTAATACGAGGTCCAATAACATGAAGTGACCCTAATACGAGGCCCAATAACATGAAGTGACCCTAATACGAGGTCCAATAACATGAAGTGACCCTAATACGAGGTCCAATAACATGAAGTGACCCTAATACGAGGTCCAACAACATGAAGTGACCCTAATACGAGGTCCAATAACATGAAGTGACCCTAATACGAGGTCCAATAACATGAAGTGACCCTAATACGAGGTCCAACCAAACGGTCTAGTCGATCGGCTCCCTATAAGCCTAACTCGTCACGTGTTGGTGTCAATACGGCCCAAACATAATTGTAGTCGGACTGTGCTGGGTCCACCCTTCGGGTGTATCAAGCCCTATGGTGTCAACCCCTGGACACCATAAACATGAGTGCACAGTCTCGATCTACTGGTACCCATGGGTGACTTCTCCAAATACGGACTACGTGCACGACCATAGTCCGTCCGGAACTACATCGGCGTACCACCCGGCCGTCGTTTTTGGTCGCTTATACCAGTCCAGTAATCGTGCCCCCACCCTAGCCTAGTCCCTAGGGTCATGATGATACAAACTTGGGATTACTGCTGGAGTGGACCCCCTTTGCTAGGATTTTCTAGTGGGTTAAGTACGGTTTAACCCTTTTACTAATCATGGATTAACTTGGTTAAGTGTAACGATGGGTTCACGACTTAACCCCGATTAATCCACCAAGTCCAAATTGGTTAAGTATTAAGTGGACCATGACTTAACCCTAATCATGAGGCATTAATTAATTAATGTGCCTTAACCTCTCACATTAGACTTTGTTGCGGTTACTATTTAAGCCGGTCGGTTCCGGGTAGCTTTACACCACAACTTGGTCTAACCTAGGGTTCAAGGTACAACATGACCAACTTCTCACATTGGGTCCTATTGTTTGTAGCAACTAGTTAAGCCGGTCGGTTCCGGGTAGGTTTACGCTACAAACTCAACCCAACCTCGAGTTGGTCACACTTATATTTTCTAAGTGTCATGTCCATTATGTTTCCAAAACATATTACAAGTTTTCAAGCATTTGGGTAGACCTAACTTAATAGGTAAATTCCCAATGGGTAGACCTAACTTAATAGGTAAATTCCCAATCTTATGTTTTTATGTCTTTTAAGTTTACCCAACCCCAAACGCAATCCCATCGCTTACATATCGCAATAGCGCATAAAGGATAGAAAGAGGGAACTTGGCATAATCATTACATAAAGGTGTTGAAGCCACAAGTTTAACATGGTGGCATATGAAATGTACATATGTTCATATACTTGCATATTACATTTTTAGGCCTCAAAAGCATGCATAAAACCAAACTTAGCATATTGGTGATACATGGTGATAAATGACATGTAGAAATGGCCATAAGTTCGCATTTAGCTTCACATGCAAGTTATCATAAGAGATATGATAACTTACATGTTGCCAAAATGCAACCTTTAACATAAAGCTTGAAGCTTTACGTTCATATACTCAAGGTAAGCTTGCATAACATGATAACATGAGTAAAATGATCCACCCAAACTTGCATACATAACATGACAACTTGCATATCATAACATGGCAAACTTGCATAACATAACATGGCAAACTTGCATATCATAACATATCAAACTTGCATATAATGACATAGTAAATTTGCATATCATGGCAAACTTGCATATCATAATGATCAACCAAACTTGCATCATTCATTTAACTTTAGAGTTTAAATATGAAAGTAGAAAAGGGCTTACAATGCTTATGAAGGCACAAAAATATATATAGATTGAGACAAAGCCCTTATGCAATCAAATAAACCCAAAATGCAAGCTCCAATAGAAAAACCCTTGAGCCAAAATGATCAAAACCCTTGCTTTATGATGTAAATATGGAAACTTGACTTGAATGCAAGCTAGTGACACTCATACAAGCTTGAAAACACTTGTATGCATGGAAAATCTCTCATAGAAATAACTTAGAATTTTATGAAGAGAGTGGAGGCCATGAGAGGAATGATTTTGCCATAGTTTAGTTACTTGAATGAATAATGATGATTTAGGGTTAGGTTAGGGGCTTATTTATAGAGATTAGGATTAGTTTTAGCCTTAGGATTAAACCCTAATTCCCATCTCAGCCCTCAAAACCGAATCTGGCCCCAAAACTCAACACAACTCCAAAATGGTGCACAGGCAAAACTGCCCGGCTGAACCAAGTCGACAGCCAAGTCGACAGGGCTGTCGACTTGGGTCCAACCAAGTCGACTGCCAAGTCGACAGGCCTGTCGACTTGGTTGGCTTGGCGGGAAATTTCCCGCCTAGCCTTCCAGGCCCGAAATTCGAAATTTGAACTTGAAATCCAAATCTGTTTTTAACTTGGAAATTTCTGAAAACTTCATTGGGCCTTAATCGGGTCATACGGACTCCGATTTTCGAAAACTCGGACTCTATTTCGCGTATTTTTCCGAGTCGAACGCAATGGAATAGCCCGTTTCCCTTGATTCAGATTTTAGAATTAAATTCTGCCTCGATTTACATTATAACAGGTTATTGAAAATACGGGTTGTTATATGAATCAGACTTACTACTGGGAAGGGATGAAAAGAGACGTTGGGAAGTTTATATCCAAATGCATGAATTGCCAGCTAGTTAAAGCCGAGCAAAAGAAGCCTAGTGGGTTGTTGCAACCATTAGAAATTCCCGAGTGGAAATGGGAGCAAGTCTCGATGGATTTCATCTATGGTTTACCAAGGACTAGATCGGGATATGATAGCATTTGGGTAATTGTGGATCGATTGACTAAGAGTGCAAGATTTATACCAGTCAAATCGACCAGAACGGCAGCCAAGTTGGCAGAATTGTATATGAAGTGGGTAGTGAGATTTCATGGAGTACCTAAAAGCATGGTGAGTGACCAAGACCCGTTGTTCACTAGTGGGTTTTGGAAGAGCTTACAAGAGGCTCTAGGGTCAGAATTACATCTCAGTACCGCATATCATCCTCAGACCGACGGTCAGACGGAGAGGGTGAATCGTATATTGGAAGATCTCTTGAGAGCTTGTATATTGGATTTTGGTGGATCATGGGATGACCATTTGCATCTAGTGGAGTTTGCATATAATAATAGCTACCAATCCAGTATCGGAATGGCTCCATATGAAGCTTTGTACGGAAGACCGTGTAACTCACCATCATGTTGGATAGAGACTGGCGAGAAGTTTGTGCTTGGACCAGATGTGGTGAGGGAAACTTCCGATAAGATTAAGATCATTCAACAACGAATGAAGGCTGCCCAAGATAGGCAGAAGAGTTATGCTGATAAGAGGAGAAGAGACTTGAAATTCTCCATTGGTGACTTGGTGTTTGTCAAGATCTCTCTGTTAAAGAGCGTAATTCGATTTGGCAGGAGAGGCAAGTTGGCACCAAGATTTGTTGGCCCATTCCCGGTACTTGAACTAGTCGGGAATTTGGCATATAGAGTTGGCTTGCCAGAAAAAATGGCGGGAGTTCACAATGTATTTAATGTTTCCCAACTAAGGAAGTTCGTTCACGACTCAGATATGACTATTTCACCTGATCAGTTAGAGGACTTCGAAGTAGAACCCGAGGCGGTTGGGAACCGCAAGCCGATTCGTATTGTGGGGCACGATACGAAGCAACTTCGAAGGAAGGCGGTGAAGCTAGTCAAGGTTCAGTGGGGCGAGAACGAGAATGATTGTACTTGGGAGACAGAAGAGAGCGTTAGGAAGGCATATCCAGAACTCTTTGCCTGGTAAGATTTACCTTGCAATTTAGTTTTTTCGCATGCTAGGGTAGACTTGTTTTGCATGTTTGATTGTTGTTTTATGATTGATAGGCATGCGGGACCTTTGTGTGTGCTTTGATTAGGGAATTTCGGGGGCGAAATTTCTTGGGGGGGGGGGGGGGGGTGTAATGACCCGTATTCTACGCATCGGGGGATCGTAGAATATTTATTTCTTTCCCGTATGAAGTGGTGTGGTCATATAACTTTGGGAAACATCCATTAGAGTCATTTCCCATGTTCATGATTTTTGTCGATTTTTAAATGACCATTTTGCCCCTAGTTGATCTTGTTTTGGCCATAACTTTTGATTGGAAAGGAATGTTGACCTAAAACCACTTCCATTAGATTCGTTTGATGGTTTACCTTTCCGTAGAGTGGTCATAATAGCCAAACGGACTTACCGTTTGGGAGATATGGCCGAAATAAGGTTTGGAGGGTGAAAAACTGCTTAACCGGGTCAAATCGTGTGATTAGTGAGTAGGCCCATAACCCATTTCGGGATTAGGGTTATGGGAAGGCTGAAATGAGATAGAGAATCATTCTATTTCAGTTTTCTAGCCTCCTCTTATCACCAAGGAACCCTAAAAATGGCCTCTAACCTCAAAATCACCTCCAAATCATCTTTTGGTCAAGGATTTGGCTTAGCAACCTCTAATCAAGGAAGATCTACACCAAAGCAACATTGGAGCTGCTGTTTAGCATTGAGATTCACATCAAATCAAAGATTTATTTCAGATCGTAGTTTATTTGTGGCTAAGGTGAGTGATTTGCATAGTTTTACACTAATTATGGCTAGTTAAGGGTAATTAGTGTTAATTAGCGAATTTAAGCATGATAAAATTCTGGAAAAATATTCATAAATTTCCAAATGATGTTTTAGACCTCTGATATGAATTTGGGTTAATTTGGTTAAGTTTTGCTAATCCTATCATTAGTTTCACCTAAACATGCTTAAGGGGAAATATGGGATTTTGGGTATGTTTGATCCATTTTAACCGATCATATTGTTGTTTTGATGTTTGTGGTTGATTATGCATGTTGCTATGACTGTATGATATGCTTTGTGATTGGTTTCAATAGTTAGAATGGTTGAAAACGTCATCGAATGGCGTAAACACTTGTTGGAACAGTTTCAGAAAACAGTGCAGGTTTCGGATCAGATCGGATATGGGGCTCGGATCGGATATGTTGAACTGGGCAAGGGATTCGATCGGAACGGAACCCGACACTTGAGAAAATTGGCAAAAAGGAAGGCCACGCTAACTAAACTGGGATCAGATCAGATTAAGGAGGTTTCGGATCGGAGCGGAAGCACGAAGATGGATCGGATTGGAGCACGGGAAGGATGAGGAGGAGGATTGGAGCGGAAGCACGAACTGGAGGGGGATGGCACCCGACCCGACCCGAGGAGAAACATCCGACCCGAACCGTACCAGAAGAAGACCCGAGGAGAAACTGGAGGAGGATTCGAGTCACCACTAAAAATGAATGATGGCTACTTATCAGTGCAGTAGGGTCATTACGACCTGAGGGGTAAGGTGATGGTAGCAAGACTACGTTATCAGTGCAGTAGGGTCATTATGACCCGAGGGGCAAAGTGATGCGTAGTAAGACTATGAGCCAGCGCAGATGGGGTGAACAAGTCCATGGGGCAAGTGGACATAGTAAGGACTGGTAAGGCTATGAGCCAGCGTAGATGGGGTGAACAACTCCATGGGGCAAGTGGACCTAGCGAGGAATTAGTGGCTACGTTATCAGTGCAGTGAAGCCATTTATGACTTCATGGGGCAGAGTGATCGTAGCAAGGTATGTGGGGTGATCGAAGTTGTGAATATCGTATGCTTTACGCACTGAGTGAGAGATGTGAGGATGGATGCTATGTTTGATTGTTTGCCATCACTATGACATGCACACCTCCCCCACCTCCGTATCTTTACACTGTTTGATATGGCACCTTAGAGTGTTGTACAGTATGTAGTGCTAACTCTTTGGTTGCAGGTCCAGGTTCAGGTATGTTTTAGTATACCTGTTATTGTTCACTTTAGATGCTTATCGCTCATACCAGGCTTTATGTCTGACCCAGAGTTTTATGTCTCCTCCTATTACTCTGGGTGCTCACACGAGCAGACTAGAGACAGGTTAGCTGGTGGTGCGCGAGTAGTTGATTCGGAGGCGGACAGGAGACTTCCACGTATGATATATATATATACACATTCTCCCTGTGTCGTTGCTGGTCGCTACTTGGGCATTAGTAGTGTACCTCCTTTATCTTATTTTTGCTTTGAGACAGTTTGAAAAGTTGTAATAAGCTATATTTTGGATTTCCGCTGCTATGATGCTTAGTTCTGGTTTTTAGCTTATGCACTATCTCTCCTGTTTTATGTCAAGTATGTTATTATTATATTTTATTCTATGCGCTGTGAGACATTCTACAGGTTCTTTGTATGTTCATTTCCTTCTTTCTTTTCCTTCTTTCTTTTCCTTCTGACGACCCGTTCCGTGCTAACTGGACATGTGTACAGCGCACTTTTGGAGTAAATGTCAGTTGGTGCGGGGTGGGCCGTCACACATTCCCACCATTCATCGTCGATTTCCTGAGACAGTTAAGGATTGCCCTCATGCAACTTCTTCCCAATTCTTACACTTATTTGTATACCCTGTACATAGCCTATAAAGAAATTCTTGGTGAAGAGTTGACTTTTGAAGATGTTCATTTCTTTTACAACGTCAAACATCGAAACAACGACACTCCGTCCGTTGTATCTTTCGAATCTGTGCCAAAAAGGAAAATTATCACCGTTCCGTTTAGTAGCAATGCTGGGGATCCAAAGCCTGAGTGGTTTTACATTAGACAACAACCAGGGTGCGCCAGAAGGTGGCTCAAGTCAAGTAAGGACATCAACGTTTTAAATTTCAAACCTCAGAAACGTACTTACATCGCTTGTTTTTACTTGCAATTCCTAATCCGCTACAAGAAAACATTCAATACAATTTGATCGCTTGAATCGGCTACTCAACGGTGACCAGAAATTCTTGACCATCAAAGAATGTTTAGTGGATGACTATCTTCATAGGCATCGTCTTGTTGCTATAACTCGTAGCATAGGTCATGGCGAGGGACCTATGTGTATATACCTCCTGTTGAAGGGCCAATTGAGGCCTTACCGGGGCATAGAGATAGCCTGAAGGATCCTCCGCTGCCTCAAAAGATTCCTTCTCCTTTATCTTCTGCAACTCGAGATGACATACTAGTGAATATACCTACCGCTGACATGGACAAATATATTACTCTTGATGATGCGGCCACTCCTAAGGGGACGATTTCTCCAAAGGGGTTGCCATAAGTTATTCCTCTAGGACACACTCCTATAGCCGATGATTCCACATTTCGGGACTAGGGGATCTTCCCCTGCCCGAAACTTTTTATTCTTCAGAGGATTTCCCAACAAATCCTCTCACTTTTACTTCCGAGGAAGAGATCACTCCTGTAAAGGCCGGGGATACTATCAATCTGGGCTCTGGTCTGTTTTGGGGGGAAACATAACTTAGGACACACATAACACTCTAGCATTGCACGTCACAGCACTTGAGCTTTATGCTAATATTGATTTTAATATTCTTTCATTTCTTTTTATAGGTCAAATGGGGAGGCAGCGATACTATATGCGAGATGTTCGTTCGAGCATGCCCCTAATAGATCCCGACGATAAACATGATCGGTATGAGAGTAGCGGTAGAGACGACATGAGGGATCGACTTCCAATGCCTTATCGGTCCCCATACTGCAAAGGCTTAGACAAACACAAGAGTCATTCTTCATATCATGAAAAGGACAAGAATAGTGCTAAGCCTCCTGTTCCCTCTAAGGGAACGATTCCTCAAGATGATACTTCACAAAGGGTTTTTGATCCCAAAGGGAAACAACCAGAATCGGGGAAAGATGTCGGGAAGAAAGGACCCACCGTGAAATTATCTCGTTGCACTATTGACATAACTACCACAAGATCGGTTATCCTTAATGACGAGAACCAGGCTAGACTGGAAGTCCTGAGTCAGCAATTTCTCGAACACCATTTCGGGCACATGCATTTCATTCCAAAACTCAAACCGGTAAAACCTGATTGGGCCAATGATGAAAGGCTACCATAGATTTCGTGGATGAACAATATAAAGAAATCAAGAAGTATGCAAAGACCGTCTCTAAAATCATTAGTGATCTAGTACAGATGTGAAAACCATGGTTGACGCTGCTGAGTATGATGCGAGGGCCATCAAAAATTCTGAAAAAGATCTGGAGGATGCCCAAGCTAAGCTTGCTCTTGTGCAGCGTGACGCAGATAATTATAAAAAGCAGCTCGAGGAATTATAAAAGCATTATTATTCCGAGCTTGAATCCCATAGCCAGGAGCAGATAGATTTAAAGAAACAGGTGATGCCAAATTCGAAAATACTCGCCTTGTCCAAGAGAAAGCAGATTTAGCCAAAAAGAATGCAGATCTTGAGGCTAAGCTATTGGAGGCCGAAACAAGGGCAGCTCTTGCTGAAGGAAATGTAAATACAGCTTTGCAGCAAGTTGAAGAAGTCAACAAACAGCTCAAACACGCCCAAAGGGAGATTGATGAGAGTGGTGAAACCATGGTCGGATTCTTTGCTCAAGTGATCCGTCACTGAGACCTTGCCTGGCTTAAGGATTATCCTACTCCCCTTATATATGCATGGGACCAGTTGGTTGAATGGGAGAAAGCAAAACTCGGAGTGGATTCAATTGATGAAAATAAGCTTATGGAGACATTCCTTAAAGGTGATGAATTAGTGCACTTGGCCGAAGGGTCTAGACTTATTGCTGCTGCCATGGAGGAGGAGAAACGTCAGGCCGAAGGAAAAAATAACATCGAAACTGGCTCCTCTTCTACCACAACTGAGGTTATTGGAGTAGAGGGATATGACCCGGAAAGGCCAGGAATTCCTGAGGCTTCTCCTTTGTCTCCTATAAGCGAGTCTACCTCTGACGTTACTGCTGTTCAAGTCGAGAAGTCTGTTGAAGGTATTTCTACCTTTTCTCCTCAATTTATCAAAGCTATTTCAACCTTTGGTCATATTGTCGGACAGACTATTGAAGACCGCATGTTTTCTCCAGAATTAATAACTGTTGCTTCTCGCTCTATAGGTACTAAGCCAGTTGAAAGGGCCGAGATTCACAAAAAACATCTCCGGGTAAAAAGTCTACTGAAGAGACCCAGGAGAAACAAGATAAAGTCGCTGCTACAGGTATTGGGAAGGATGATGAGGGCAAGAGAAAGGAGGTTGTTGACAAGGCTCCTGTACCATTTAACACCAAAACTCCTCATGATGATGAAATAATAGCTTCTTTGAAAGATGACGGTGGTAATGACAGGCATGATGAAGACCCCGGCGTTACTATAACTGGCGAAGCAGGGAATATCAATGATCTGACTTTGGCGGAGATGAAGGCCAAGCAAGATAAGCGTGTGCAGTTGAAAGTCGAGGAGATAAATCTTGAAAATCTTAAACCTCTTGCGATAGTAGATCCCGGGTCAAGGTTAGTCGTTAAACTTTCAACTAGATCGATCACTGAGGAACTTGCTAAAAAATCTTCTATTGACCCCAGAGCTCCAATTCCTGGGAAGAAGTCCGTGGACTCCAGCACCTCAACTTTGGAGAAGAAGAAGAAGCAAAAACGCATCATTAGTGAAGCTGACAAGGAGGAGAAAGAAAAGCTTAAGTCTGTCAAGAATGCAAAGTCTACTCCAAAGTCCAAACGACAATGCGTTTTGTTTTTTGTTTTGATATTGCACTGGTCCGTTATTGTTGTAGCGAGTGCGGCCCTCCCGTCTTTTGCTTTGTTTTCCTGTATAAGCTCATGTGTTTGTGAATAAAGTAGTTTGTTCCCTGTAATGTCAAACATTTGTGAATCTATTATTTAAGTAAAAATGCATATAAAGAACATGTCATATCACCGTTATACAATAAAGTCATTATTAAGGGAACATATGTATATATATATATATATATATGCCCCCAATCAATCTTGAATGACTGATTAAGGCTTATTCAAGATTGATTAAATTAAACATCCAGTTGCCTCCGACTCTCCGGCGGGGCTACATTTCTTTCGTCATTGACGCTTATTCTTCTATCATTTTTATACTCTCCTGTCTCATAACCAGGTTAGAGTATTACTGAGGCGGTCTCATATCGGGGTGCACCTTTACGCCTCAAAGGACGTCGTCTTCCCGTAGTGCACCTTTACGCCTCAAAGGACGTCGTCTTCCCGTCCTTATACTCTCTCTTGATTCATGAGAGTAAGAGTTAGGAATGTCGTCTTCCCATTCCTTCTATCTTATTACACAAACGGTCATTTCATTTGCTCCTGCACACGAATTGTCTCCAATTTTTCAAGTTGAATTTAATGTTTTGTGCTTCGTAGTCATGATAGAACAATTACTGGAGATAAAAATATTGCAGGAAAGTAAATGACACACAATATTTTTATAGTGGTTTAGCTAAATCGTAGCCTATATCCACTTCATAATTTTTCATTCATATAAACAAACTTTTTAAGGCAAGTAGTGCCTTTTTACATAGTCTATAAAAACAAAAAAGGAAAACATTTCCTGTTTAGCTCAGATATCGCCGAAAGTGCTGAGCATTCCAACCTCTGGGAATCTCCTCGCCGTCTACGGTCGTTAGCTTGAAGGCTCCTGTATCAAGCTTCCGTTGGATGACATATGGTCTTTTCCACTTTGGCCCATTTGGGTTGAAGGCGGGAAGATTCGTTTTAATACTAAGTCCCCCGATTTGAAAGTCCTGAAGCGAACTATTCGGTCATAATAACGTGCTACTTGGTGTCGATGTCTTGAGGCACGCAGGGTAAGCTTCGTCTCTTTTTTCTTCAACCATGTCAAGAGACTCTAAGAGGAGTGCTTTATTCGTCATTGGGTCATAGTATGTTACCCTATGAGAGGGGACTCCGAGCTCCACCGGGATCTCTGCCTCCGATCCGAAGGAGAGTGAGAAGGGAGTATGGCCAGTTGCCGTTTAAAGGTTGTCCTGTAGGCCTACAAAGCTAGCGGCAACTCATCCACCCACTTGGCTTTGGCTCGTTCTAACCGCTTCTTAAGAATGGATTTAATAACCTTGTTTATTGCCTCAACTTGCCCATTTGTCTGTGGGTGAGCTACAGCGGTATACCTTTTATCGATCTTGTATTTCTGACAAAAGTTTCTGAATTCAGCGCTATCGAACTGTGTCCCATTATCAGTTATAACGGTCTTCGGTATCCCAAATTGGCAGATAATGTTTCTGACTACAAAACTTATCACCTTCCTTGCCGTGATCGTGGTTAAGGGTTCGGCTTCCACCCATTTCGTGAAATAATCCACGGCTACGATCGCGTACTTTGCTCCTCCTTTGGCGATGGGTAATACTCCAATAATATTGATTCCCCACATAGCAAAAGGCCATGGGCTTACCATTGACTTAAGTTGAGTTGGGGGTGCTCTGGGAACTTTGGCGAATCTTTGACACTTATCGCAGCGTCGTGAGTAGTCGGCTGCATCTTTATTCACGGTAGGCCAAAAATATCCATACCACAATACCTTTTTTGTTAGGGTTTGGCCCCCGGTGTGATCTCCACACTCACCTTCATGTACTTTCTGCAGTACTCGTTTGATGTCGTCGTGTGCGATACACAGCAGTAGAGGCATGGAAAACCCTTGGCGATAAAGGATGTCGTCCTGTAAAACGTATCTTGCAACCTTACGTGTTACATCTCGTCTTTCACTTTTCTTTAATGGGAGAATCCTGCTTTTTAGAAAGTTCTTGATTGGTGTCATCCATGACTCCCTCTCTGGCCCAGTTTCTAGGATTAGCTCCACCTCCATTAGGTCGAAACTCGGTGACTCCAATACCTCTATTGGAACCATTTCAGTTTCTTCAAGGTTGTCAGAACTTGCTAGTTTTGCTAACCAGTCTGCTTTCTCACTCTCTGCTCTTGGAATGTGCGTTATGTTGTAATGCTCCAAACTGCCCAATAACTCCTTTACTTTTTAAGATAAGCAACAAGCCGAGGTCCTTCGGTCACAAACTCTTCTCGCACTTGACAAACAACTATCTTGGAGTCACAGAGTATGTCTAGTGTCTTTGCTCCTAACTCCTTAACGAGTTTTAGCTCGGCAATCAGGGCTTCATACTCGGAGTCATTTTTGGTGGCAGAAAATTTCGATCGCAGGGCATAATAAATAGATCGTCCTTCAGGAGTGATTAAAACCACTCCGGCGCCTGATCTTCGATCATTCTTGGCTTCATTCGTATATAGTTTCCACAGACTAAGTTCCAGCTGGTGTTCAGAAGCAACAACCGTGGATTCTGCTATGAAATCGGCTAAGGCATGTCCCCTTATTGATTTCCACGGTTGAAAATTCAAATCGAATTGGCTCAACTCGATTTTCCATTTAAGTAATCGCCCTGATGCTTCGAGTCTTTGTAACACTTGCCTTAAGGGTTGATCAGTGTATACAATTATCGGGTGAGCTTGAAAGTAATGGCGGAGCTTTCGGGAAGCAATCAAGAGGCTATAAGCAAGCTTTTCTATTCTTGGATAATTACGCTCTGCGGCGGCTAGCTTCTTGCTAACGTAGTACATAGGCCTCTGAAATTTATCTTCTTCACGCACCAACACTGTGCTGACAGTATGAGACGATACTGCCAGGTAGATGAATAAATCCTCATGTTCCACGGGTTTTGACAATATTAGAGGTTTCTCTAATAAGTCTAATAAGTTCTGGAAAGCCTGCACACAATCAGGAGTCCACTCAAAATTTCGTTTCCCTCGTTTTATCATATCGAAGAAAGGTACACACTTATCTGTGGCTTTGGAGATAAACCTGATCAATGCAGCAACTTTTCCAGCCAGGCTTTGAACATCCTTAATCTTTCGTGGTTCTTCAATATTCCTTATTGCTGCTATCTGACTAGGATTTATCTCAATCCCTCGAGAGCTCACAATAAACCCGAGGAATTTCCCAGACGCGACCCCAAACGAACATTTTAGAGGGTTTAACTTTATCCGATACATTCGAAGAATGCCGAACATTTCGGCTAAGTCTTTTGTATGGTTGGAAGATTGTCTAGACTTCACAAGCATGTCGTCCACATAAACCTCCATGTTTTTCCGATATGATTATAAAACATGCGGTTGACCAAGTGCTGATATGTGGCTCCTGCATTCTTTAATCCAAATGGCATTACCACATAACAATATAACCCCAAGTCTATTATGAAACTTGTGTGCTTCTGATCTGGTATGTGCATGGGAATTTGATTATATTCCGAATAGGCATCCATAAAGGATAAGAGCTCATGTCTGGCCGTCGAGTCCACTTGTTGATCAACCCTGGGAAGAGGAAAGCTATCTTTCGTACAAGCCTTGTTCAAGTCAGAGAAGTCAATACATGTACTCCACTTCCCGTTAGATTTTTTAACCAGGACAGGAATTGATATCCAGTCGGGATATTTCGAGTCCCTAATAAATCCATTATCCTTCAAGTTCTCTACCTCTTCCTTCAAAGCTGCTGACCGCTCTGGGCCTAACATCCGTCTCTTTTGCCTGACTGGCGGGTGTTTTGGATTGATGCTCAAAGAGTGGCTCATAATAGCAGGCTAAACCCATACATGTCAGCGTGTGTCTAGGCAAACACATCTAAATTTGCCTTTAAAAAATCAGTCAACTCTTTCGCTCGAATTGGATCTAGCTGTGATCCGATCTTCAATACTTTTGTTGAGTCTGCATCATCAATGGATATATCTACTGTCATCTCGTTGGGAGTCGCATTTCTATCCTCGGGTTCTTTATTCCCTCTGGGATCTATATCTTCGAGCACATCTAAGGGCGACTCTCCTGGGGCTGGACCCCTTAATTGCTATGCTGAATTTTCCTTCGAAGAGGGAGAAACGTCCTTGGGTTGTATATCAAACCCCTTCATTAGCATCTTCAACTCTGTCATGTAACAAGCTCGTCCTGTAGCTTGGTGACCTCTCATCACCCCTATTCCTGTGTCAGTCGGGAACTTAAGCAGTAAGCACCAAGGTGCAATACATGCCCTAAACTCTGCGAGGGCCGGTCGGCCTAGGAAAGCATTATAGGGTGACTCAACATCCAAAACTACAAATGGCAGGATTCTCACTCTCTGGCAGTCTCCTTGTCCTAATGTCAATGGTAATTCTACGTAGCTCATCGGAGCCGTTGATGCCCCATTGAAGTCCCGTATCCATCCTTCGTAGGGCTTTAAATATTTTGCTTCCAGTTTCATTTGTTTAAAGGCTTTCTTGAAAAGGATATTAACAAAGCTTCCGTTGTCTACCAACATCTTATGGACTAAAGTGAGGCCAATGGCCGTGGTAATTACCAATGGGTCTTCAGTTGGTGATTGAATTCCGGAATCGTCTCTACCACGAAATATGACGTCATCTGACATCGTCTTTTGTTGTTTCACTGGAGTAATATCTTCGAGGTTACTGCATTCTCCTACTTCAAAATGCTTGGCGGCATTAACGTACTGATCCATTGCTTTGAAACTATGACTAGCTAGATGGGGTCCGCCTATAATGGTATTGATAATGATCCCTTTACCTTTTTGCTGGGCTGTGGGTTTGGAAGTGGGCTGGTTTTGGTTTGGGGCTTGCCCTCCTTGACCCTGTCTCGTGGGGCAACCTTGTACTCGTCTAACTTCCCTTCCCGCGGCAATTTCTCAACTACATCTCTCAAATGACGACATTCGTTGGTAGAATGACCGTGGGCTCCATGAAACAAACAAAACTTTCCCGTAGCGATCTCTTTTTCAGTTGAGTCTCCGGGTGGCGGCATTTTATATTGCAATATATTGTATGTGTCCAAATAAATGTTTTCCAATGTGTCATTCAATGGCGAATAATTCTCAAAAGTTTGGAATCGAGGTCTTTTGCTGGAATTGTTCCCTCGATTCCTATTCCTTCTATTGCCGTTTCCATTCCTGTTGCTCCATTCTGGTTGCCGACGTTCACCTCAACCTTCCCCGAACTGTCATCAGATTGCTTCACAGCAACATTACTTTGGACGCCTTCCCTCGAGGCCCATTCAGACTTTTTCTTTCTATTTGCATGAGATTCTTCTCGCCTTAAGCGAATATTGGCCTTTTCATAGAACAATTCCCTAGTGGGGGTGGTTTCCTGGATAGATAATCCCCGAATTCTGTGTCTAGGTCAACTCCTTCTATTAAGGCCATCAGAGTAGTAGGCTCATGAAGGTCACTGACTTCGGTGATAGCCAGGTTGAAGCGGTCTAAATACGATTTCAAAGATTCACCTGGAGCCTGCTTAATCCTTGATAATTCTATGACTCTTTTGGATTTTCCAGCGTGAAGTCGAAACTGGTTCATAAAGCATTCACTCAATTATGTGAAATTTGATATCGACCGTGGAGGGAGTCGAGTGAACCACATTAATGCCACATCTTCTAGATAAATCGGGAAGGCCTTGCAATTTACAGCATCTGGGGCTGCTGCGGCATTCATGAACCATGCATACCTCATCAGATGTTGTCCTGGGTCGGTTCTCCCTGAATATCGATCCATCTGCGGCAAGTTAAACCGCCGAGGGAGCTGAAACACTACAAGAAAAACCGAGATTAGCGGCAGATTTTTAGCAGCGGAAAATTCCGTCGCTAATTAGCGGCGGATTTCCGTGGGCTTTGTAAGAGAAAATATTTTGGATTTTATATGTCATCTTATTTTAATTTATAATCGTCGAATACTAATTCTATCGCTAAATCAATCGAAATTGCAGCTCTTTGCCGTCATATAATATTTGACGCTAAATTCCGTTGCTAATAGAGTCGGATTACCGTCGACATAATTTTGAAGCTATTTTCCTGCAGTTTTCCAAGAGATTTGAAACGAACTTTTATATTTTTTATTTATTAAATGTTTTAAATTTGTGTTATTACTTAGTAATTGATTAGTAAATTTAAATTTTAAATAATTAATGTTAATAATACATTAGTAATTAATAATAAATAATAACTATTAGAAGTAAATAAAATTCAATAGTTAATGCTGATTTTTTTTTGAAAATTAATGCTTGTTAATTATTAATTACTATATAGTACCAATAAGAGGTAATAGTAATTAATAAAATACATTGTTGTTCGATGTTTATTAAATTTGTTTTAATAATCAATGATTATTTAATAGTCTTTAATACGATTAATTAAATTAATATCAAGAAATTATTAATACGTATTTGCTTTTAAGAAATTGATTGGTACGTATTATTTGGTAAATAATTAGTAATTAAGAAAAACAAAATGGTCAAAGTTTAAAAATAAGAAGTTAAATAAATATTAAAGAATTTTCGAAATTCAAAAAATTCAAACATTACCATACAAGTTATTATTTACATGCATATTAATGTACTATTAAATAATTAATAATTGATATGTGATAGTTAATATAATTATATAATAGTTATTATAAATTAATATCTACTATTAATAATTAGTTGTTGGTAATCTATAATTAATAATAAATATTTAATTAGTGATTAATTATAGCTGAGCATAAGATTTAAGTAGTGCACTTATCTCTAATATATTGTGAGATAACACATTTTCAGTTTATAAAGATCAGAATTTAAACTGTAAGATTATATATACATATATAATATCATGTTCTTTTATATTGGTGTATAATGTGATTTCAATATACATGTTTCCTAAATTCAATAAGCATTGCAATTATCTCTAATGTAATATGAGACAACACATCCTCAGTTTATACAATTCAAAGTTATATATATATATATATATATAATGTATGTATATATACACACATACATAATATATATATACAAACATTATATATATACATATATATATATATGTATATATGTGTTTTTTTAATGAATTTTCAGAATTCTTTACTTGGTCATATAAGATAATTCTTTACTTGGTCATATAAGTATATAATAGTTATTATAAATTAATATCTACTATTAAGAACTAATATTAAATAATTAATAATTAATACTATTAAATAATTGATGATTACTATGAAATTTTAATAATTAATATTTAATAACGAAAGATAAATATTTAACATATTTCACTAATCTACATTTAATAATAATTATTTAGTAATTACTATAGTTTAATTGTTGAAAGTTGATATCAATTATTATTGGTTAATTTACTATTTAGTAATATATTCAATAATTAGTAATTATTGATTTGTAATTTACAATTCCTACAATAATATGTATGTAATAACCAGCATTAGTTATTAGATTATCCATCAAATTTGATTAGCACAGGCATGTTTCTGGTTTCCCACCGTGTTTTTGTCCTCATTTTCGTTCCCGCTTACCCATTTTGCTTTCCCGCTTACCCATTTTCGTTTAACCTAAGTTACCGCTTTCTCCATTTTCACTTAACCCTAAATATCATCCGCCGCCTACCTTTCCTTCCCTTCCCTTTGATTTTCCATTAGCCTCCGATTTCAGATCTCCACCTAAATTTTAGCTGACTTTAATCTTTTAATTCACTCTAGCAGATCAATCGCTCGATTTTCAACTTTAGCACATCCCCAGTTTCTGTTCGTTTAACAAATCAAGCCATCAGAGATCTGGGTCTTCGGTGAAATTGGTTCTAATCTATAACATCTTATGCTGAAATTCTTCCGCTTCTCCTAACCGATGCTTCAAAAGTTCAGATCTGGGAGGTCGTTCACTTCTATTCGACTTACAAAGGGTAAGAAACCTACAACTGATTTCAAATAATAAGATTTGGGGTTTTTCCATTTGTTTTCCAAAGAGTTTCATTTATCTATTTCCTAGCTTATATCATTTCAATGGCGAATTGTTTTCAACGTCTGATTATATGCCGACTACTAGAAGATGGATTGCTCATAGAGTTACAAAATCAAATTTTTCTTGGGGGCTTTATTAGTACTACAGCGACACTGATTCAGTACTACCATATGTGATTCTCTGCTTGATTTTTAGAGGTACCACCAGTTTTAATTATCGATAAACTGTCAAGGGTAATTGTTATGTATTTGAGATTAAAAAACAAGAAGAATCAATGTTAGTATTTGAGCTTCATCCTTCAACTGTAGATTAAAAACATGTGTACCCTTTTTACGACTTTGAGATGTAGTTTTGGAATATTGCTTAGATGAAGGTTGTTTTGTTTCTTGTACGGAAATTTACTTGATGTTTCAGCAGCATTAAGTCCATTAGAAAATCAACCAGGGTTACCGGCAAGAAGAAGTGTAATAACATAGCATAAGCAATTAGCTTTTGTTCTGCTATATGAAAATTTGATGCAATGTTAGTTACTCAACAGTTAGTAAAAAGATGGGAAGTTATTCATACTGCTATGAATTTTTACAATTACACTACATGATAAAACATGGGGATGTGCTAAAGCTTTGGAGAAAACTGCTCCTCAAAGCGGTTATTCTTCTTGAAAAGATACTCCACATTGTGTACTCCACATTGTGTGTTTCCTTGCACCTAATCAGGATGCACCTGCTTTGGAAAAGAGTGCAGTGGGAGGCACTTGAAACAGTGGGGTAGTGGCCTAATCATAGGCTTTCTTTTATTCTACATGTACTAATGTTAGTATTTCACGGTTCTTTGTATATTTTTTATGCATGTATGATTTAAGTTGTTTCGGTTAGTATGCTAACCTAATCTATGTGATGTTATTCTATAAGTTAATAAAAACATATCAATTAAAAAAAAATTATTCCGTAATAGTTTAAGAGTAAGTGCAGCTTAATTAAAATTTTCACATAACAGGTTAGATTTATCGTATTTGGCTGTTCTACAATGTAGGTCTGATGTGCATTGTACCTCCAAGTCTAAGGTATAGTTGTTGAGCATTTGTTACCCCATTTCTTGACATATGGACCCAAAGTTTAGTGTGACATTTTTAGTTTCTGATGTGCACAGGTTTAATATAAAATGATTATATGTAGTGGCATTTGTGCTGCCTTTCTTCCTTGATTTCATATGGCAGGTTGTTCAACTGGGGCTGGCTTTTTTTTTTGTCCTTTATCAGGTTTATAATCCATCCTTCTTTATACATAGCAAAAAAGAACCTTGTTTATGTGTGTATACAATATATATGGTGCTATTTCTGGTGCTTGTGCTGGGGCTGCTACATATCCATTTGAGGTTATACTCAATGCAGCGCTGATATTTTATGCAGATTTTGGAGCTTATGGATAGAGAAGTTTTATTTCTTCACAACCGTTAATGAGGCATGTCTGGTATTAGACGAGAGAATTATTGTCAAGGCATTCGATCTTGATATTGCTGGGATTATGGTTGAGTATGTTAGTTAGACTTGTTTTGGTGTAAATATGATGTTATGTGGTTTTAATATGGTTACGGATGATATGTGTTTGTATTTGGGATAATGTGCACCAACTGAATAGTTTTGTTGTTCATAATTTAGCTTGGTGTATGAATTGATGAAAGATTATGGATATTGTGGTTTTTTTGTATGTGATTATGAATGTTCTTTTTAGTTCTACATTAATATTGTTAGTTAATTTAACTTTGTTTTTTTAATATGTTATTTATTTCAGTGTTCACGGTTGAATAATATATTTGTTGTATATATGTATGTGTTTATATGAATATATATATATATATATATATGTGTGTGTGTGTGTATGTGTGTGTGTATGTATGTATGTATATATATATATATATATATATATATATATATATATATATATATATATATATATATATATATTGGCAGATTAGCAGGGGAATAACGGCGGATTACCAACAGAAAAAGTGAGGTTAAGTTTACCCTAATTTATTTTCCGTCGCTAATCCTTTGGAAATTAGTAAGGGTTTACCAACGCTTTTTACAAATAATAATTTATTATAAATTACTTATCCGTCGATAAATAGTCGGTAAATAAATTAAAATTAAATTAATAAAAAAAATTATATTTTGATTATAAAATTAGTAAAATGACGGAAAACTGTCAGAAAACTCATGCTAAATTCCGTCGCTAAATCTGACACAATTACCGTCATGCTTTTTATCGACCAAAGTATTATGCAGGAAATCCATCGCTAATGCCAATATAGCGACGGATTAGCAACGGATAATGCCGCTGCTATTTGCTGTTTTTCTTGTAGTGAAAGTCCAATATATCATCTGTGAAGGGGGTATGACTTCGCTCAATGCCCCAGTCCTCATTAGTGTATCATCAACTTTCAGACATGATTTGACGCACCATTGCCCATACATCGGCATTTGTTAACGTTTGCACAGGTTCTCTAGGTCTAATATTCAGATTAACCCTGTGTTCCTGATTAGGGGATAACCTCCTGTTTCTGGCAGCAGCTGCTCTACACTGTTCCCTATGCTCCCGGTCGATCTCAGGAGGAAGGGGTTGGAGAAGTTGTTGTTGCGTAGGATTATTAATATTAGGATCCCTGGGTAAAACACGGGATCCACGCATGGCCAGCAACATAGGTTCTTTCAGGCTCGGGTCATCAGGTCCTAACACATTAGCAGCATCTTCACGGGATCCTAAAGATCCAAAGGTCAACTGATCAAGATTTTGAGGTCACTCAAGTGGCCTTCTTTCACAAGGACGTCCTTCATATGAAGAAGATGAATAGTCTGCAGCAAGGCGACATATTAGGGAAGGTGTCTTTTGCCTCCGGAGCTCACTGAGTTCCTTACTCATGGTGATTATTTTCTCTTGCATGCGAAGGCTGTCACGTTTATGGGCTTCCAACGCATTTCTAGTACTCTCAACCATGTCAAGAAAATGTGAAAAATCCTGGTGTGTGATGGGTAGATATGGAGCAGGTTGATCACCAGTCGTTGCGACCTGCATCAGAGCATTAGTGGGTGCTCGAGTAGATGTACCAGCTTCAGTCTCATTCGGTTCGGATCAGAGTAGGGTGCCATAGTCGGATTGGTTTGGAGGGGGGGGGGGGGGTCTGAGCAGCTCCAGCGCTTCCTGGTCAGTTCAGATTCTCCTGATCAGCTTGGTTCGGAACATCTAGTTTGGATCGGAATTGTCCAGAGCTCTGCCCTCGCGACCTCGTTAATACGATGGCTTGTTGATCCTCTAACATCGTTATCCCTAGCGCCTTGCACTTCTTTTCCTTTAGCCATAATGTCCAATTCTTCAGTAATTAATCAGCAAATACTCGAAAGTGTTGGAAATAGAGGATTAACTTCTTTGAACTTGAAGGTCCAAATAGTAGAACGATAATCCCAAAAGCGAACAATTCAAAGATTTCTCGGTGAAAGCACCAAAATGATAGATCCAAAAATGGCTCTAACACCCAAACTAGTAACAATTTCTAATGAAATGAAATTGAAAACGAAGAAAACACACAATTTATAGTGGTTCGACGTTAAATAGCCTACGTCCACTTTCTACTCTTTGAATTGATGATTTGAATGTAGATACAACAATGATTCTCACTCACTTTCACTCATACAATGAATAGATTCACTCAGTCTTCTCTAAAATGTACCTTAAAAGATGATTGTAGTCTGAAAATGGTGATGGAATTCGGTTCTCAAAAGAGTTTCAACTCTGAAAATGCCAAAATATCCTTTTAAATGTGCCTTGGTGGTGTATGTATAGGTGGAAAATGCTTCTGGAATGGCTTCGGTTTGGATCCACATGGCGCTCATCCCATGAGTGCCGGGTTCGGATCTCTTCTGGTGAAGACAGTGCATCAAGTTAGTGGGTGAACGTGGGGTGATAGGCTCGCAACCACTCCGAACTTTCAGGGAACGTGGGCTATAACTGTCACAGATTATGGCCCAGATCGGATATGCTTAAGATCAGAGGGACGGGTCGGGTTGACCCCGAACCGATCCGGTTTTGCCTGCGCTTCTTCCTTCTCTTCTCCGCGTTGTTCTGCCTTGACCAAGTAATACCGATCCAATCCGGTCGCTGAGGTGGGAGTTCTTTTACTGAACATCCTTTATAATCGATCTTCTAACTTTGTGTAGCCTAATTCACAAAGTAGGCTAACAATGCTAATTATAAACAAAAAAGCATTATATTAAACTTAGTTTTTACAAATGATATTTCTCAAAATACTATAAACGCAATACATCGACTGAATATAAAGGTAAAAGAAAAACCTAAATTCTAATTATTTTTGATGATGGGAGACTTATGGTTGGACAATTTTGGCAATGGAGACAAAAATCCCCATTTCATTCAATCACATTTCCATTTTGATCGAACAAGACCTCTCCCACACATACAACTTGATCATCTTCTCCCGTAACTACTTGTTGAATCTCCTCAGGCTCCTCTTCCTATATTATTTCTTCCTCCTCCTCTTCTGGTTCATTCTCTTGTTCCTCCTCTTCTTCCATGTCTTGATTATTATCTTCGATGATAATCGGATTCGCCTGATTATCCATTACAAATTTAAGAAGACTTCTCATCACTTTTACTTGTCTATTTTGCTATTGGCTCATCCGAATTTGAAGTACTTGTATTTCAGCGAGCATTTGAAGAGTATATTCCATCTTCTCTTCAAGTTTGATGACACATGATAGGGTAGATCGTTGAAAAGGACCTTTGAATGGTCCAACAGATGATTTAAGATTAATTTGAGTGTTAAAATTGGTGGAAGCCATTGTTTATTTTAGTTTAGAGTTTTTACAGAAGTGGGAAATGATAATGAAGAAGAAAATTTGAAGTTGAGAGTTTAAATGATTATTGTAACTAACTTTTGGTGGAAATTAATTTTAAAAATCTGGCAGTCATATGTCGGCATAGTGACATATGTATGTCAACATACTTGTATTTTTCATTTTATTTTTCTGATTTTTAATGTTATTCTTATACATACTTAGATATTTAATCATTCTAATTCACTCTACGAACATATGCCTAATTCTCTTCTAAATTTAGTAAATGTTGCTTCATTTAATAGTTTTGTTAATACATCTGTTATTTTTTTATCTGTTTTTATAAAATCAAGTGAATTTTTTTCTTTATTTACGTTTTCTCATAGAAAATGATGTCATATATCTCTATGTCTAGTTCTTGAATGATGAGTTGGATTTTTAGAAATATTTATAGCACTTGTATTACCGTAGTATATTGGCAATTTGTTTATATTTAATCCAAAATCATTTAGAGTTTGTTGCATATATATTACTTGTGAACAAGCCAAAGCAGCAGAGAAATATTCTACTTCAGTTGTTGACAAAGATACGGTATTTTGCTTTTTACTAAACCACGAGACTAGTGAAGGTCCTAAGAAGTGAAATGTTCCACTAGTACTATTACGATCGAATTTACATCCTGCATAATCAGCATTACAATAAGAAACTAAGACAAATGAATCATCCTTAGGATAGAATAATCCAAAGTCTGATGTACGCTTTACATACCTTAGAATATGTTTTACGGCTTTTAAATGTGTTTCCTTAGGTTGCGATTGACATCTTGCACTGAGACATACACTATGCATTATATCTGGTCCACTTGCGGGTATATATAATAGTGATCTTATCATTCCTTTATATAATTTCTGATCAACGTCTTTTGACTTACCGTCTTTACTAAATGTTATAATAGTTGCCATCGGTGTTGGTTTCCCATTAGTTGTTGTTATGTTATGTTACATTTATTAATTAGATCTCTTGCGTATTTTCCCTGATTAATAAATATTTCATTCTTTAATTGATGAATTAGTAAGCCTAAAAAGAATGGTAGTTCTCCCATGTGACTCATCTCAAATTCTTGGGTCATAATATCTGAAAATTCTTTATTCATCTTATCATTTGTTGATCCGAAAAATATATCATCAACATATATTTGTACTAATTATATATCCTTATTATTCTTTTTAATAAACAAAGTATTATCTAATTTTCCTATTTCAAAGTTGGATTGTAATAGATAATTTCTTAATCTATCATACCAAGCCGTAGAAGCCCATTTTAAATCATATAACGCTTTCCTTAATTTACATACATGATCTGGTAATTTTTTGTCCTAAAAAAGAGGTGGTTGCTCTACATATATGTCTTCCTTAACAGATCCATTTAGAAAAGCACTTTTAGCATCCATTTGATATAATTTGAAATTATTATGGTTTGTAAAGGCTAGTAAAATCCTAATAGCTTCTAATCTTGCTACGAAGGCAAAAGTTTCATCGTAACCTATTCCTTCCTCTTGAGTATAACATTGTGCTACTAGTCGTGCCTTATTTCTTACGACCTCACTGTGTTCATCCATTTTATTTTCATAAACCCATTTAGTTCCTATTATAGTCTTATCCTCTGGTCTAGGAACAAGTTCCCGTACATCATTCCTAGTAAACTGATTCAGTTCTTCTTGCATGGCATGTATCCATGAATCATCGGAAGATGATTTCTTTGGTTTCCTAGGTTCAATATTTGAAATAAATGCAGTGATACTCATATCATTTAATTGATTACGAGTTCTAGCGACAGATTCAATATCTCCTAAGATATTTTCTACAGATGGTCTCTAATTATTCTAATTCATTTTTTGGTTGACTATCTTCATGATTTGTTTTATTAACTTTATTTTCACATTCATCTTCATTGTTTTGTGTTACACTTTTATAATTTTCGTCAAACGATACGTTTAAGGTTTCTTCTATAGTATTGGTTCTAGTATTAAACACTCTATATGCCTTACTTCTTTCTGAATATCCAATAAATATTCCTATATCGGATTTCGAGTCAAATTTTTCTAAATTTTCTTTAGTATTAAGTATAAAACATTTACTTCCAAATATTTTAAAATATGATACTTTTGGTTTCTTATTATACAAAAGTTCATACGGAGTTTTATGAGTTAAGTGTCTAATCGAAATTCTATTTAAAATATAACAAGCTGTTGCAACTACCTCGGCCCAAAAATTTCTTGGTAAATTACTATCAGACAACATAGTTCTCGCACACTCTTGTATTGTCCTATTTTTACGTCTAACTACTCCATTTTATTGAGGGATTCTAGGAATAGAAAAATTACGGGTTATTCCCTTTTTGTTACATTTTTTTAAATTTTCGTTTTTGAATTCTCCGCCATGTCACTACGTACTATTATTATTTTTTAGTGATAATAAGTTTTGAACTCTTTAGAAAAAAAATTAAATTGATCAAAAGAATCACTTTTATTTTTGAGAAACAAAGTCCAAGTAAATCTAGAAAAATCATCGACTATTATGTAAACATAACTATTATGATTTATCGATTGGGTTTGAGATGGACCAAATAAATCGATGTGAATAAATTCTAATGGCTTTGAGGTTATAATTTCCTCCTTTGATTTAAATGAACTTCTTTTTAATTTTCTGAATTGACAAACGTCACATAAACTATTAACTTTAAATTTCAGGGTAATCCTCTAATTGAATCTAATTTAGTTATCCTAGATATGTGTTTGAAATTTATATGACAAAATCTCTTATCCAGATCTAGGGGTCACTTGCATTGGCCATAAGACATAGATTATCGTTGGGGATTTCATACTCAATATATAGATATTTTTCTTTCTATCTCCTTCGAATATTACTTTTGAATTCCTGTCTTCTATAAAGCATTTATCCTTTTCAAAGTGTATTTTGTAACCCTTATCGCAAAGTTGTTTCAAAGTGTATTTTGTAACCTTTATCACAAAGTTGACTTATACTTAGCAAGTTGTGTTTTTGATTAAAACATAAGAAATAATAGGAGTTTCAGAATTACCGACATTGCCAATCCCAAAAATGTATCCTTTAGAGTTATCTCCGAAGTTCACCATTCCACCATCTACATATATCAGATTATTGAGTAATCCAGGATTTCTCGTCATATGTCTCGAATAGCCACTATCCAGTATCCATTTGTCCTTTTTAATTTCCACCAATTTCTTTTTAGGATTTGAATTTCCAACAACTATGTAACACACCAGTCCAGAATTTGAATTCTCAACAACCACCATTTTAGAATTTGAATTTTCAATAGCCACCATTTTGGAATTTGAATTACGAACAGCCACTTTACCCATCTTTTCAACTTTTGAATTTTCAAAAGCCATATAACACATCTTTTCCTGGGCTGAACATTATTTCAGTAGATCACTAGATTTTTCGACGTGATTATATGCAGACTCTTTAAACATTGGTACAATGCATGAATTGACACTAGTGCTAACAATTATTTCAAAATTTTCCATTTAAAAATTTCTAAAAAATCATATTATGAACTTTTTGAAAGACCATGCTCTGATACCAATTGGAATGGATCGTTAATGCAAAACTAACACTAGAGGGAGGAGGGGTGAATAGTGATTTTGAGAAATTTAACAAAATATAAAACATATATGATCTACTATGTGAATTACACACCACAAAGATAATCGCTGACCCGGAATCAAACACAGACACAAAGATAAACAAAAATAAAATGCAAAAAAAGAAAAAACACCTAATGATTTTATAGTGGTTCAGATTATTCCTATGTCCAGCCCCCACGCAACGCTGGATTGCACAA
Organism: Allium sativum; assembly: GCA_030737875.1. Classification (NCBI taxonomy): domain Eukaryota; kingdom Viridiplantae; phylum Streptophyta; class Magnoliopsida; order Asparagales; family Amaryllidaceae; genus Allium; species Allium sativum. The sequence continues at coordinate 276,332,872 of CM060918.1, forward strand.
AGTTTTATTACTATATCAATATCCAAGTACAACCCCCTTGATTTCACGGCCACCAGGTTACCACTGATATCAAACACCCTTGATTAAGTATATTCCCCTTGATTTCCCTGCTACAAGGTTAACATCGCTCTGTTTCCTTGATTTCAAGGCGACAAGAACATACCTTTTCCCCAAACAATTACAACAGCCCTATAACTCTTCAATAGCACTTCGATTCAGAGAGTGAGAAGAGAAGAAGTTTTATATAATTAGACTTGAAATCGGTAGAGTATAAGTGTAGAAATCATAACAATATGAAATATTAATGGTGTAATGAAAGGAGATGAAGATGGGGGAGAAGAATAATAAAAAAATTCGAAATCGACCCGTATTATAAGATTTGAAAGGTTGCAATGCTTCTGGAATGTTACAAATAGCGAAAAGACACTTCTTTCCAAATTAAAAAAATATGACAATTATATGTCGATTATATAAACATATTTATAAAGTTTAAAACTATATAAAAGTATATAACTATATAAAACGTATAAACTATAAAACTTATGTTTAAAATTAGAAGTAAAATAGAGAAACTTAATAAAGATTAAAGATAGAATTTGAAAATAGAATTTGAAATCAGAAACTGAAAATCAGAATTTGAATTTGAACTTGGAGTGCTATTCAGAGTCTTACATAGACTAGACTCTATTACTATATTTACGTTGAACTCTTGAAATCTTGATTACTTATGAGTCTCGTATCATCTCTGAAAGCTGAATCTCTAGAAGCTATTAAACTGCACAGTCTTTAGCATTAATTCCTGTATACAAATCCTGCGTATGTATATATACACATTCAAGATAAAGGTGTTAATATATTTTTTTTATAATCAATTAATGTTGATATAAGGTTTTTGTCATCAAAACTCTACTCTCCAACACTTATAACCTTCTAACGTTGTATTACCAGGTTATACATGGTAAATCAATATGTTGTGGATTGATGATTTTTTTTGTTCTTTCAGACATTTACGTACGATTCATCGGTTAATGATAAAATGTATATTTTTTATGTCATGCAATTTTTTTAATTATTGTAGGTAATTGAAGACTTTCGGAGAAGTCGATATGCATGTGTTTGCATTTTCAAGTGTTTGAAGTCTTTTTTGCAGTATGCGTGTGATTTTCTTTTAGTTTGGTAAACTTTGATATGTAACAGATATATGCAAACATGGTGTATGAATATTTTGCAAATTTGAGTGTTTATTATATTGTGTTGAATCATCATATTTTGTTTGCATAATTATCGTTTGAATATGTTCTTATATGGTTAGATTTCTATGATATTATTGTAAAGTATATTGTTTAATAACATCGGATAATAACGATTAACGTGGGGTAAATGCAGAGAAAACAGTGTAATATATGCACAACGTTTAAAAAATGTCAAGGAGAAGGAAATAGTGAAGTATATATATAGCGTTTAAGAAATGCTTACAAAAAGAAATGAAGAGTATACAAAGTGTTTTAATAATACTTAGAAAGGAAACGGTGAATTAAATGGTCTAACGTTGTAAACACTAGTGTTTTTACAGCACTTCTAAAAGTGCAGTTCAAAGTTCAGGCCCTGTTACCACATATCGTTATACGGCGTTCTTAGTTCCACTGTAAAAACCTTTTACATCATTTTTTCAGCGCTGTTAAAAGTCCATTTTCTTGCAGTGAAAATTGATTGGTCAGCTATTCTTAAAACAAAGAAAAGATTTACATTTGATGGAAGAATATTCCCGACACACAAGCTTACCGAGTAGATATCGAGGAAAATAGAGGAATAGTAATAACCGATGATCAAACAAAATTTGGACCTCTAAACGATGGATCAAATGCATTAATTGAAGCATTTGAGACAACAAAGAAACAAAAACTGAGTCTGAATCTGAAAGTGACTAGGACTAATCATTAATCCTCATACTGAAAAGGTATTTTTTTTAACGTTATACTATTTTTATTAAAAATGATATGTTATGATAATATGATATGTATCGCATAATTTTTTTATGTTATGCCATAATGTATGTTTTACATGGTCCTTTTATGTTTTGCTATAATGTTTGTATGTAACATGTACCATAGATATGGCATCCCTTAAGCTTATCTTTTCACATTCCATATCTCCTTCTACCTCTCAGAGAGGTACAGGTTGTAACAACCCGGAATTTCTAAACCAATTTAAAAAATTTATTTTAGCAATTTTAATGGATTTTGAATATTTAAAATGATTTATTTTAAATAATAAGGATTTAAAATTTATTTTAAATGAAGTTAGAATGTATAAATTTATTTTAATTATAAATAGAGTTTGAAATGGCGTGGTAGTTTGAAAAATCGATTTCTAATTTCAATTGAATGATTCAAAATAAATTGGATTTCAGTAAAATCAAAAATGTTAGAATATGTTTAATAATATCTTTCTAATGAATGTAAGAAACTCAGGTTTCATAATATAAATTGAAAGTTATGTCCAGTTTAAAATTTAAAATAGTCGCTATGGAATTTATATATATTTTAAATATTATATAGCCCTTAAAAATATCCATTTTGCAAACGACCTCCATTTTTGATGAAAACACTTTTATTGGATCTGGAATGTCAAATTATTGTTATGTTTCAAATTTCGTAATTTTTTGGATTAATATGCGAGCACAATGAATTTAAATGTGTTTGGTAATTTCAGTTCGAATTTAACGGACTGGAACAAGGGCCATTTTTCAAACGATCTCCAGATTTGATGAAATTAGTTTTGTTAGGACCGTATCGTCAAAACATAGCTAGATTAATTTTTCTGTAATTTTTGGAGTCAGAATGTGGCTTCGGTAAATTAAAATGTACGTTTAAATTCAATATATATTGATTTATATTTTAAATTAAAGAAAAACTGATTGAAACAGTCGAATTGGCTTACGAAACATATCCCATTGTGTTCGAGATGGGGGAATTTAGCTAGGGGAGACAGTCATTGGGTTTGATTTGGAGTTCGGATGTGAAAACAAACATTTTTGGAGTTAAAAGAATTAGATAATAATAATAATATTATATATATATATATACACACACACATATATATAAATTTTAAACTCTACTTTATTTTCACTTTTCGGATTCGCCGCCCTAGCTCCACATGAATGGCGTTTTTGATTCAAAAAATTTTCCTCCTCATTCTCTAAATCCACACTTTGATTTTAAGAAATTTTAAAAGGAAAATCTCCAGCTTTGGAGCTATACAATCTAGACGGTCAAGATCTGAAATGGTTTTGCAAAATTGTCGATTTTCGCCCTCAAAATAGCAGTGGTCGAGCTCGATTTTCGAGCTGAAGAGGGCACCAAGTTCACCTGAACTCCAACGGTGATGGGTTGGCGTGTAGGTGGAGGTCAAGACGATAGCTGATCGGGGTCCGACCCCTCTAAGTGATGGTGACGACGATTTGTTGAGTGCGAGGTTATTGGATTTAATTTACTGAAGGGTAAACGGAGAGGAAATGTAATTTAAGAAAATAATTATTAATTATATAAAAATGTAATTATTACTTGTATAATCATAGCTTCTTCATACGAGGTTCAAATCAAACGATTTCAGTTATGCTGGATTCGCAACAACGAACACTGCAACATGGAACTGACCAGAACGGAAACGGATCAAATTGGATTTTCAACTGAATTAAACGTGCGTTTAATTCAGTTTGAAAATAAAATCAGAAATAAAGACTGACATAGTGGAACCCAAAGTGAGAATTCTCTCGCTAAAATTTTGTACATTATTTAATTTATTTTATAACTGTAAATGTATAGAAATTGCCAGTATTGATTTTTATCTGTTGTATGGAATTCAACACATGAATTCGCACAAATCACATAAATTGGAAGCGATGTATGGATATTACCGACACTTGGATTTCACCACTTATGGCGCCGTAAATGGCAATGAGTAGTTGATTATTTATTTATATGGATGATTTGATGATTTGTGTGGTGATTGTGATGATTAACATATTAAAGATAATGTTTTTATTAAAGTGGTAATTGAAATTATAAATATCCATTCATAATATGTACAGTAAAATAGAAAAATGATTCAAATCAAATTAGAATTGGTTAAATTTATTAACTAATGATTTATTTAAATAGACTGTTGTTGTTTGAAAACCCCACACAGGTATTGGGATCATATCTGACATTCACTAATCCCAATATTTAGTTGTATGTCAATCGATGGGTTGACAGACTATGACGAGCGTTATTTATTTATTCTGATGCTTATACAGTTGTAAAATGCACTCTGGATGATGTTTGAATGTAGAATGATTATTCATCATTATTGTTGAATACATGCGATGTATGAAATCCATATAACTAAAATTATTTGGTAATTGATTGAGTCGCATTCGGATTTAAAAATAACATATATTTTAAAATAACGAATATTTTAAAATAATATTCAGTGAATAATCAAAATAAGATTTTGATGTCCGATTTTGGATGGACACAAAAATATATAAAAATATATGAAGCTGAGTAAGTAGATATTCACCATTTTAACCTGAACGAATTTTCCTGTCGATTTTAATCATTTTATGATGAATATAGAAAAGAATTGGTTTCAAAATCTGATATTTTGAAAATATTATCATTTTAATATTATAATGATATAGAATATTAAATTTTGATTTAATATTGAAAATGAAGTTGAAATCATTTTAAAATGAATTTATAAATGATTTACAAAATACATTTTAAATTGAAATTGATGATATATATTATATATATTTAATGGCCTGAATAGAACGCGTCGCGTAGTGACCGTTCGCGAATTTCAACCATTAACTTGAAATTGATGTAAACGGAGATCTGACCATCGAATTATCCTAAAACTGGAATCGTCCGGTTCATACCGAAAAGAGCTTTCCAACAATATTAGAATTTTAAATTTGAACGGTTGGATTTCAAATCATGTCCAAATCAATTTCAGAAAAGGTCGTTATGGACACAGCTCGGAGGCCGTTATTGGAAACCGACTATAATGGCCGAAATAAAATTAATAAAATTATGGAAAAGTTGTGTAAAATCATAATAAATGATTTGGAAAGATTTTGGATGAAAAATTTCATATTTGAAAGGATAAAAATATATTCTTATCTAAATGAGCTAGTTATTAACTATAATAATAATTAAAAAAAATTACATAAATAAATTGGATTGAAAAAGGGGTTTTAAAATAACCAGAATTTTCCAACGAATAAATTGGAATGGAAATAATCTTCAGAATATTTCGATATTGGATTCCGTGATTATACGGATATTGTTGAGGAATTTAGAAGATATAGATACCGTTATTCCCAATACGATATTTGTTGGTTGCAGAATTTGATATTGAATATAAGCCGATATTATTTTTATTCAAAGCCTTGTATTTAATATCAAATTGGATTTTGGGGTTGTCGTGGATTGTGTCTTTAATAACACTGTTCTTAAACCCCAATGATAAAAGAATAAATCTTTTAAGTAAGATTTAGAGAAGTTTACCAATTAATTAATATTTCATTGGAATTGAATTGAAATTGGATTTTTGGATTTATCGTGAACGGTGTTTTAAATAACATTTGTTTTTTAATCCAATTAACAGTGAAGAGATGATTTGGAATTTATAAATATTTTCATTAAGATTTAATGAAAATTTTCCAAAGTAAAGCTTTCCAATTTAATATACTAAATTTGAATTGAATGGAATTAGATTTGGTAATAATTGAGATGAGCTTTTGTAAAGGAAGACCGTTACTATATATGGACTTTAAAAGGCTTCGCCGTTATTCCATTTATATTATTAGTCTGATGCGGAAATTTATATCAATTATATATTGTTATGATTTCCGTGAAGATTCCATTTTAATGGAAGATGATTTTGGGTTTATAGTGAATTTGTTTTAAATGACATTAATTCTTTAACCTAGTTAATGGCGTGATTAATTTCCATAAAAGTGAACAATCATTAAGTAATGATTTTTGATATTGAAACCAAGGGGGAGTTCTAATGAATCTTTAATTAGATTGAAATGGGAATGAGACAATTTAATTTATCAAATTCAGGAAATGATCGAGAATGGAGTACCGCTAGTTTTACTCCAGGAGAAACTAAATCTTTAATTAGATTTGAACGTGAAATGGTAATTAAATTTACCAATAACACAGTGGGTGTTAGATATGGAGTATTACCAGTTTTTCTCCATGGGATGAATAGGTTGAGATTGGAAAATAAAATAAAGGATTACATCGGTACGGCTCGATAATCCCGACTAGTGTTATAAACCTTAATTTAATTTAGAATTATTAAAGAATAAAATCTTTTGAAATTGATATCCAAAGGAAGATTAAAGAATAATTTTAAAAGAATTTATCTTTGATAAAATTAATGGGAACCTTTCCCTAAAGAAGTGAATATTTGAATAAAAGAATATTCTGAATCGGAATGAGGCATATGATGTGTTTTTATAGCACTTGATTATTGATTATAAAATGCGCGAATTATTCGGAAAGACCGAGTTTAACCCATTCTGAATAACTGATACGACAACTAAAAGTCAACGATGAAGACGGTGGTCGAAGAGCAGAGATCTTCACATCGTTTGGATGATTACTGATGTCTTAATTGGTGTAACAACCCGGAAAATTAGAACCAATTTAAAATTTTATTTTAAGAAAATTTTGTTAGAAAATGCGTAAGAATTTTAAAAAAAAATCCATTTTTTCAAATTAAATTAATGGATTTAAAAAGGTTTTTATATAAAATTATGATGTTATTAATGAGATTTATTCATATATGCTGATAGGTTGATTTAAAATAATATGTAGATTCTAAATTAAATAAATTATGACAACATACATGTGTATGTCTTTAGCCATCCGCTTTAATACTTTCCTTGTCTATTCAAAGTGTAACGTTCGTTAATTAATTTATTTTGAAATGTGAATAGCTGCATTCATTTTCAGTGCCCTCCTAATTACTTCGTTAGTACTGCACTATTCCACTTCCTCAAAATAAATGCAATCATTTTTAATTATCCTTTCCCAAATATTTCATGATATTTCCTTCTTCCCCTCTTCTCTCCTGTTCCATTTCTTTCTCACATAACTTCTCCTCAATTAAAGATGTCTCCAATAATTTTTTTTAGGAAATAAATTACACAAATAAATTTTCTATCCATTCACATTTCATGCAAGTTTACTTTTCTTTCCTATTCCTTTTCTAATTTTTTCAAATTCAGTGCTTCTTTCTCTCTACTCTATTTCTCCATTAATTAGCATTCATTTGTTTGCTATTTAATGCATACGTTACCCATTTCTATTTAAATATAACAAAAATATGCTAAAACAAACAAATGGGGGAAGGTTTCTTTATTAGAATTACACCTTTCTCTCTTCCCTTTCATTACTTAACGTTACATTTCTTAAATAAATAAATAAATAAATAAATAAATGCACTAAGAAAAAACACATGAAGAGTTAATGCACTCCTCTACCCATCATAATTCCTTTCTCTTTCTTCTATTTATTCTTACGTCACTCCTCTTACCTTCCATTCATCTTTCACATATTATTCCTTCCTTTTTTTTCAATTAAATACACATTAATTTCTTTACCTCAATCCTATTAATTTCTTTACCTCAATCCTATTAATTTCTTTTCATGCATTATATTTTCATGAATCTTATTTTGTTTATGTACTCTTATTCCTTAAATTTACATTCCCTTATTCTCCTTTCCTGTATTTCTTTCCTGTTATTTTTTTCTTTTCACTAAAAATAAACCATCTCCATTTGTATATATTTCCCTTCTCTTTAATGTAATGTTATCTATATTTAGAAAAAAAACAAGATTGGGAAAAAAACCACAAAACTTTTGACTTTATCTGTGCATATTTTTAACCATTTTCTCTGCTTTATTCTTATTAGTCCAATTGAATATATTGCATAAATTATGATACTTATTGTTACGTATTTTGAAATTTAAAAAGTCATACGACTTTCTTATAGTCAGCATCAGACAATAAATCGTGCATTCATTTCTTTTTGTTATCATTTTTCCCTATGTAAATTTTCTTTTGAATTTATAATAATAAATAAATGTTGATAAGAGTGACATCTTGTGCTTGTCAGTAAATTTATTTACTTCGTAACCTACCTAATATGAAGGGACACATTAGAGAAATAAACAAGGTATCTTTCTCAATTCCCTTCCTCATTCTTTTGTTTCTTCTTTGCAATTGTTTCTATTAATATTCTCTAATTCTATACCTTAGCATAATCCTCTTCCTTTATTCTCTGTAAACGAAAATGAGAAGCCACCATTTTATACTTTTCTTCCCTTCAAAAAAGGGATTCCAACCAAATCACTCCACGAAAAATTCTAAAAGAAGTTTGATTAATGTCCTCCTCTTCGATTCTATGCGATTGTCCAAGGTGCGATCTCATCTTACGGACGACATGGAACTGTTACGGACCAATTCTTAGAATGTAAAATTTTGGAGTGAAATAGGATTTGAACCATCAAATAAAGGCTGATAGAGTGGAAACCATCGGTGAGAAAGTCTCAACTTATAAAGGGGTTTTATTTGCTAATTTATATTATGCTTATAAGATGTTTGATGATATGACTCCTGTGAAATTAATGGTTTATATGTGGTTATATTGATGGCAAATATTTGCTAATGATTCTTAAATAGATTCATGGAGTAAAAATGACATTTTTACGGAATTAGGAAGTGAAACACCTTATGTTAGTTCAAAAAAATTACACCTTTATAGAATATTAGTTATATAAATTCCTTAGTTGATTTGCGGTGATATGTTTGAATTATTTGCAAGTGATTTAAAGTGGTAAAGAAAACTAATCCCTTAAAGATTCGATCTTTAAGTAGAATTTGGGTAGTCACTTAAGCACGTGAGAAATCATTTAATTGAAAAGGGCTAGATTAATATTAACTGTTTATAGTTAATTGTCTGCGTTTGATAATAGTTATTGATTGATTACACAAATTTAATACGATGTTAAATGTCAAATAGTGCAATAAAAATATCATTTTATCTGATAAAAGTGAGAAACTAAAAGGCTAGTTTAATGCTAATCTTAGTTAGTATATAATGATTTAGGGTTAATTATATAAGTTCATTTCGATAGTAAATAATGTGTAGTAAGTTAAAAATATCATTTTTATTTGATATATGCGCGTTTATGACATTTAAACAATAAAGTGTAAGTTGTGAGATCTCTTATTAAAAAATTAAAATTAATTGTTATTGCGTTGGAAATTTTTATATATACGCTGTTAAGATTCAGTTATGTGTTGTACGACATTTGGGTTGATTGATTTTGTTGGTGGTGATCCGTTGGATCTAATTGGATAAGATAGAATTGGACAAAATTGATATATAATAAAATTCCTTTTTATTATTTACATGCAAATAATAGAATTTATAGAAAATTGTTAGACAATAAAATTCCTTTTTATTGTTTACATGTAAATCATAGAATTTATAGAAAATTGTTAGAAAATAAAATTCCTTTTTATTGTTTACATGTAAATCATAGAATTTATAGAAAATTGTTAGACAGTAAAATTCTTTTTTATTGTTTACATGTAAATCATAGAATTTATAGAAATTTTTAGACAGTAAAATTCCTTTTTATTGTTTACATGTTAATAATAGAATTTATAGAAAATGTTAGACAACAAAATTCCTTTTTATTGTTTACATGTGAATCGTAGAATTTGTTAAGCAATAAAATAATCTTTTTATTGTATATGTTAATAATTGAATTTGTTAGAATTTGTTCAACAATAAAAATAGTCTTTTTATTGTACAGGTTAAACATAGAAATTGTTGTATCAATAAAATATCCTTTTTATTGTATATGTAAACATAGAAATTGATAGAAAGGTTTATTCAATAAATTATCCTTTTTATTGTATATGTAAACATAGAAACTGTTAGAAATGTTTATTCAATAAATTATCCTTTTTATTGTATATGTAAACATAGAAATTATTTGAAATGTTTATTCAATAAATTATCCTTTTTATTGTACATGTAAACATAGAAATTGTTAGAAATGTTTATTCAATAAAATATCCTTTTTATTGTATATGTAAACATAGAATTCGTTAGAAATGTGCATACAATTAAATTATCCTTTTTATTGTATATGTGAACGTAGAAAATGGACAAAACTGGTTATACAATAAAATTACCTTTTTATTATATATATATTAACTATAGAAATTGGGCAAAATTACTAATACAATAAAAAAACTCTTTTTTTATTGTACATATACATGAGTCATAGAATTGGACAAAATTACTAATACAATAAAATTACTTTTTATTGTATATATATGAATCATAAAAGAATCATGTTTAGGAAAAGATGTTGAAACATTAAAAATGATAATTTTTAATGTATATTTGGATTCATTATCAAAAGAATTATGTGTTAAAACATTATTTTAGCATGTAGTGTAGTTAAAAAGAATTATGTGTTAAAACATTATTTTAACATGTAGTGTAGTTTTTGAGGAAGACGGGTGTGTAGCATGGCACTATACAGCCGGTTACGCGTAGATGCATAAAAGCTAGTAATGATATCTGGTTGACAGGCCCCACTAGTAGCAAACTAAGTATAGACCAAGATGGTCATATATAAAACAGTCTAAGGAGTACTGATAAAATGTACATATAGCATCCACATCACAGTTGCGTGGAAAATACACAACCAAAATAAAACTACGTACTTATACTTGATCAGAAAGGAAACAACGAGCTGCTTTCTTGAGTTCCAGGCGAGCGAGGCTGGGGGAGGGAAAGTCAGAAACGAGCATGTCTGACCGAGCCTGTCCATAATTCGAAGAGTTGCAGTATATGATAACAAGTTCCCATAAATAACTTTTTGGGTCTTCTGAATACATACGCATTTCGTTCTAACCAGATACACTAGGAGAAGATTGCCACCAGAGAATCAAACGAGGGATCAGGGGGGCAGTGCTGCCAGTAATCGAAGAAAGAGCGAAATGAAGGGACGAAACCAAGAATAAATGAGCTAACAGTGGCCCAGACCGCAAAGGAAAAATCAAAATCGAAGAAAAGATGGGTGAGAGATTCATTGCTCAGATTGCAAAGAACGCAAATAGGGTTGACATCGACCCCAAAGCGGCAGAGTCTGTCTTTTGAATTGATGCGATTGTGGATTAAAAGCCATTGAAAGAAAATAATGCGTGGGGGGAGATGACAGTTCCAAATTCTGGAGTAAGAATAACATCGACCTGGGTGAACCAAGTAATCATAACAAGAATTGACTGAGAATTTTCGTGAAGAGCCCAAAGCCCAATAAAAAGAGTCCGGCCCAGGAGATAGTTGAAAAGAATCAATGATTACCCCGATACTAGTCAACTCCTGTAGAGTGGACAGCCCAAATAGTGAACTGGGAAACAAGCCCGATGGGCCCAAATTGAAGACTTTTGCAATTATCTGTGGGCTAGAAATGTTGCGAGATCCAAGGTTGGGTAAGGAGTAGGATAGAGGGATTTCTCCATACCAAATATCTTGCCAAAACAAACATGATTCACCATTATTCACTTTAACATGAAAAAGCGGTTTAACTCTAGCGAGGGAGGATAAAACTCCTTTCCAGAACATAGATGGATTAGAGGCAGGACTAAAGTGGAGAATGAAGGATGGGTTTGCATTGTAAAGCCGTAGTAAGATCCAATCTTTCCAGATGAAATGAAAAGGTGAAAGAGCACGCCAAATCCATTTAGACAAGAGAGCTAGATTGAAGGAGGTAAGCTGGGGGACATTCAATCCTCCATGAGAGTAAGGGAGACATACTGTATGCCATTTGACTAGTCTTTTGAGTTTATCACCATTCCAAAGGAAAGAACTTCGAATAGAATCAATCTTATTGATAACCCAGATGGGTAATTTGTGAAACGACATCCAATATGTTGGTATTGAGGAGAGAACATGTTTGAGAAGTACAAGGCGACCAACTGAAGACAAGGAATTTGCCTTCCAGGATGATAGTCTAGATCCAATTTTTGAGATAAGAGGAGTCCAATCTGATTTATGAAGTTCGGTGGCTCGAAGGGGTATACCAAGATAAGTAATGGGGAATGATCCAACATTGCAGTTTAAACATTTGGCAATAGAGGCACCGAGGGAAGAGCAATTACCCAACATTATAACGGAACTTTTATTGAAATTGATAGAAAGACCAGAAATGAATTCGAAGGTGTATAGGAGAACTTTAAGGCTGTGGATGTTTTTAGGTGAAGGGGCCGTAAAGAGAATCTTGTCATCGGCAAAATGTAAGTTGGTTGTGGTAAGATTGGAATTTGGAAGAGAAATGCCAGAGAGGATGTTATGGGCTAATGAGAGTTTCACCATTTGATTAAAGACATCAGCAATCAAGACAAAAAGTAAAGGCGAAAGGGGATCTCCTTGTCGTAAGCCTCTTTTAGATTTAATTTTACCACCAATTTCTCCATTAATATTGATCGTTGAATAGCTAGAGAACAGGATATGCTTGATCCAATTACACCAATTCATGGGGAAACCTCTGTGAGACATAAGTTCTAGGATGAAATACCAGTTAACCGAATCAAAGGCTTTTGAGAAATCAAGCTTAAGGAGAACTCCAGGGGAGTTCGTGGTGTGGCAGAAGGAGATGACCTCTTGTGTAGCAGCAACACAGTCTAATATATTTCTTCGCAGAATGAAAGCGGATTGTTCAAAACCCACTAACTCAGAAATGTGATTGTAGTTAAAAAGAATTATGTGTTAAAACATTATTTTAACATGTAGTGTAGTTAAAAAGAATTATGTGTTAAAACATTATTTTAACATGTAGTGTAATTAAAAAGAATTATGTGTTAAAATCTTATTTTAACATGTAGTGTAGTTAAAAAGAATTATGTGTTAAACAATGTAGTGTAGTTAAATAGTCAGGTTTTGAAATATATGTTTGTATGTTAAAAATATAATTTTTAACATAAATATGAATGGTATAAAATTTACATGTAATAGAATAAATGGTGTTGAAATCGTCGAACGGATTATATATATATTAAAATAAAATGAATCGCGTGCGGTAGTTTGCGTTTTAGAATTGTAACTTTAAAAGATTATACCGAGAGATCCGACCGTTGGATTTTCCCAAAACGGGAACCGTTGGGTTCGCTTTGGAAAGATCTTTCCAACGATATTAAATATGTTAAAATCCAATGGTTAGATTTTGAGAAATGTGTAATTCAAATCTAAATTAAAACAGCGCCAGGACTGCGTAATGACCTGAAATGTCGTTCGAATAAAATGGGCTATTTTTATATAAATAAAAATAACGATAAATCGTTATAAAATATTATGAATGATATGGAGTGGAAATAAAACAATTTCCCTTGGTTTATAAAGTAATATGGAGGGTTAGATTTATTTGGCATTAATCTATAAAATTGAATTAAATTTAACCAAAGAACAAAATGATTTGAATTATATATATTCGAGGATTATTTGAAATGGCCGAGTTAAATCTCATTTCAAATAATTATACGACGACTAAAACTCGAAGACGTTGAAGACGGTGGTTGAAGACCGACAATCTTCACATCGAAAGGACGACTACTGATGCTTTGAATTAGGTAGCTTCCAGCAAAGGTCAAAGTGGTAGTTGTCCAGATGTAGTTGTTGATTGTCCTGATATGCAGGAACCTCTCTTCCGTATTGGACATACGGGATGAGGAATAAGGTGTCTCTAGTTTCGTTCAGACCCAGAACGGACTTGTAAATGGATGTGTGTCTGACATTGGATTTCCGTGTTAATTGATTTCTATTAAATATATATCTGTTTGGTGGCGGAGAATTTATTCTTTTGCTTAACACCCTTCTCTGAGATGTACAAGCTTAGAGGTTATATATTGATAGACATCATTTACATGGCGGGAATTGTCAATGTGACATGCTAAGATGTAAATGATCAAGGATTTTGTTGAAAAGCAGAGCCTTGTGGTTGATGATCAAAGCACAACTTTAATTAGCATAGCTTTGTGTATAGCGTAACTTCATGAGCCTCACACCTCTGTAAGAGTCAGAAACGGGATAAGGGAACGCAGGGAGTGCACGATGTTTCTTTCTAGCTAGAAGTGGTGTCATGGTATGGAGCCCAAACATTTTTACTTATGTAGATGATGGAATGAGGCGCCTCGGATATTGAGTCTCCAATGGCTCAGAGATAGGTCTGATAGGACCGGGAAACATGTGTTCAGGAATTACCAATCCACTAAAGTATTTATGGACTGGCCCTGCAGGATCTAAGGGTTCGCCAACGTCCAAGCCCTGAGATATTTGCTAGAGTGTCTCGAATCGGTAAGGAGACCATCCCTAGCCTTGAATCATGATGGAAACCCAATTTCCAATACGACATTACGGATTTGATTGTAAACCTATATATGGAGACATAGTAGGAGTAATCTATGCCATCTAGGATTGATACATTTACTTTGAAAATGTTTTAAACTGACTAGAAACTAATAATAATAATATCAAGTTTTATACGTATAAATCATGTTTGACCATTATAAGGTAAAACTCTATCCTTCGGTTTGCGTTGCATTATGTGATGGGACTTAAGTCTTATAATGGTTTCATTTTTCCAAAAAGCATTATGTTGTTTAAAGGTTTACTTATTTTATGCATAGCAATCCATTGGAGTATTACTAAATAAGTTAAGTAAGATTTCTCATACCAGTCTCATGACTGACTCGTAGTTTATTTCACTTGCAAACTCTAGTGCCCATATTTTCCATATGGGCAGTCTAGTGGCTTGTTTTGCAGATATTTATTTATTGAGCAGGATTCTGGATCGAAGCTTAAAGCCGTGTCCAGAGCATTGATAGTCTTCTTCCGTGTTAGTTTATTGCTTCCACTGCATTGTAAATTAATCTTCCGCTGTATTAATATTTATCGATGTACTCTGATATATTCTGTACTCTGATGTAACATTATTATGATGTTTATAAAAGTCTTCTGTTATTTGTTCTGAAGTGTTGTATGCCCAGAATTAGTGTATGCGGGATTCGAACGGTCTTGGTCGATTTAGCGATCGATTAGGTCTGAGCGAAATCCGTATCGTTACAATTGGGCTGTACACTCAAGACAATGTAATATTTGGTGACCGTCCAGACGTACTTGGAGATCGACCAGATATGCGAGGACCTCTCCCCTGTATTGGACATATGGGATGAGGAATAAGGTGCCTTCAGTTTCGTTCAAACCCAGAACGGACTTATAAATGGATGTGTGTCTTGCATTAGATTTCATTCTGTGTTGATTGATTTCTATTAAATATATATCTATTTGGCGGCGGAGCTTAGAGGTTATATATTGATAGACATCAGTCATATGGCGTGAGTTGTCAATGTGGCATTCTGAGATGCAAATGATCAAGGCTTTTGTTGAAAAGCAGAGCCTTGTGGTTGATGATCAAAGCACAGCTTTAAATAGCATAACTTTGTGTATAGCGTTAATTCGCGATCCTCGCACCCAGTATGAGTCAAAAACGGGATAACGACTACAGGAAGTGCATGCGTTTCTTTCTAACTAGAAATGGTGTCATGGTATGGAGCCCAGACATTTTTACTTACGTGGATAATGGATTTCGAGGCGCCTCAGATATAGGGATATATGCTCATAGGGTCGACGTACTGACCTATTTGTAGGTCCGATAGGACCGACAAACGTATTGTTCAGAAATAACTAATCCACTAAAGTAAGTGTGGAGCGGCCCCGAAGCATCCAAGGGTTGCTCCTATGTGTGCAATCCTGAGGCATTTGCTAGAGTGTCTCAAATTGGGAGGAGCCATCCATTGCCTCGACTCATAGATGGAAATCCAATTTCCAAACACAACTTTTCGGTTTTAGTTGTAAACCTATGTATGGAGGCATAATATATGGTACCTATGTCTTCTAGGATTGATGTGTTTATATTTGAAGTTGATTTTGACACTATGCACTTATAGTAATATCAAAAGAGTTTGTTTTTAATGTACCAAGCATGTTTGGCTATTATAAGGAAAAAATTTATCCTCCGGCTTGCGTTGCATTGTGTGATGGGACCTGAGTCTTATAATAGCTTCATTTTTTCAAAAAGCATAGCGTTATTTATTTTAAACTGTAGTTCATGTGGAGTAAACATGTTTCATGTTATACGACGTGGTCCCATGATTTACCCTATTTTAAAGAAAAAGTTTAATTACCGTTTTAATTCTCACACCAGTCCCATGACTGACTCAGAGTTTATTGTTTTCACCTAAACTCCGGGTGCCCATATTTTCCACATGGGAAGCTAGCAGTTTTTGGTTTTCATAGATATTTCTTTTCCCAGGATCTTGGATTACAACTGGAGCTATATTCGGAAAGCTTTGTATCTATGTATTTCTTTCAGTTGTGTTGTTGATGTATTTTCCGCTATACATTGTATTTATACATTTAAATTTTTGCTGCTTTGTTTTTTAATCTCTGATATTATTTTATTTCTGCTGTATAATATTTATTCATACTCTAATATCTAGTACTCTGACTTAAATTGTTGTTATAACAATTAAATGTTCTATTGTTTGTGTTCTGATCAGGGCCGGTCCTGACCAATTTCATGCCCAGTGCGGAATGAAAAAAATATGCCCTTTTATATAAAAAAAAATTCAAAAAAAATTCTATTTTTTAGGGGTTTCGAACCTAGCCAAGTGCAATGCTAGGAGGCTCATCCCCACGCCTGAATATTTTTATTCATACGATAAAACAAAGTACAGATATATGACAAGAGAAAATAAATATTACAATGTATGACATACAAGCATAGGTACAATAGAAATCCGGTCTCATTTGAAATGACTTCTTCTTGCATTTTAGAAGCAAAATCTTCAATTATATGCTCAAGGTCAATGATTTTCAACATATCCTTTTCAATACTCAATATTGCCAATCCATTCAACCTATCTTGAGTCATTGTTGTCCGCAAATAAGATTTTATCAACTTCAACTTCGAAAACGTTCTTTCTGCTGATGCTACAGTAACAGGTACAGTCAATAAAATTCGATAAGCTACCAAAACATTTGGAAACATATCCATTTTTTTCACAAACTCCATAATTTTGAGGGAATTCCATGGTTTACCAGTATCATAAGATTCACTAGGTAACATTTCCTGCAAAATCTGTAATTCTGAAAGTAGACTCTTTGCATCAATATCATAATCTTCACCATGTTTTAGAGCCGTTTCAAGGTTCTCACAACAGTTTTTCAATTTATCATCATCCAAAAAAACTAACTGAGATGCATCAAATAAGAAACCAAATATAGACTCAAAAAGTTCCATTTGTTCAAATCTAATCCTCAATTGAGAAAGAGCCATATCAAGGTTCCATTTGTCCCGTGCGGCTTGAATGTAATTTTTTGATTTCTGCAATTATTTTGTATGATTGTTGTTATTTCTGCACTTTTTTTATTCATTCTGTTAAGGGCGACACCCCAATTCACATAAGGTGAGGGATTTTATCACCCTTTCCTTAGCCCACAAATTGATTTTCATCGTAGAATCTGACTAATAATAACGGTTAGACGTTGGACTTAAGGGAGTCACGGGCTCATCTAGGGCTTAATTATATTGTGATAGTTGATTCATTTGAAACGAATTATTTCTTGGTGTCTAGACTACGGAAGAGAAATAACCGTTTATAAATATTACGGTGATTCGTAAATATTATATCAGTTGTTACTCTGAAGGTACTTAAACCTTCGGCTGCATTGCTAGGGTGATTCCTGGTGCACCGATAATTCCTGTCCGTTAACTGGCTGAGAAATCTTTTGATCTAAGTAATCAAACGCATCAATTTATAATTTTGGGTTAGGAGTCAATAAGGACAGAAAACTTCATTGTAGCTAATTTCTGTGCTTGCATCTAACAACAATGAGTGAAAAAAGTGTTAGTCAACAAAATTCTCCTAGGGGTTCTCGAATCAATCAAAATTTTCCAAACTTTAGGGATCAAAATCAAATAAATCAAAATTTTCAAAATCTCAATATCCAAGTGGACAGACCCTTGTCTCTTCGTGATCGATGTTATCCTACTAGGACCGTTCAACCCTCTGTCATCGTGTTTCCACCAGCTGAAGGGAACAATTTTGAGCTAAAACATTCTTTTATCCAAGGGGTACCAAAATTTACTGGGTCTGAAAATGCTTATGAATTTCTAAGTGAATTTGAATTGTATGCCTCCACAACAAAAATGCAACAACTATCTAACGAATCGATCAAGCTAAGGCTAATTCCATTTGCACTACTTGAAAGCGCTAAAAGATGGCTAAATTCTCTTCCACGACATTCCATAAGAAGTTGGGATGAATTTGTCACTGCATTCTTGAAATAGTTTTTCCCTTTCCATAAAACTCTAAAAATCCGAACCGAGATAAATCAATTTTGTCAAAACGAGGGGGAAACTTTTTCAAAATACTTTGAGAGATTCAACCAGCTATTATATAGTTGTCCTCATCATGGAATTCTAAAAGATCACTTATGTCAAATTGCATATGAAGGGCTAAACTATCAGACTAGAACTCAACTAGAATCAATGTGTGGAGGAGACTTTATGTCTAAAACAGCCGATGAAGCTTGGCGGTTTTTAGAAGATTATTCTGAAAAGGACATGCAGTGGGAATCGATTCGTGTTCCCATTCGTACTTCTACTAGAGGAGTGCATGTCGTGGACCCAAGTCAAATTCCCTTAGAAAATCAAACTCCTCAAGCCGGAGAAGGGTCACCCCACTATTACTCTCAAAACCAAGCCAATGCCATAGCTCAAAATAACCCTTACTCAGCCACGTACAATCCTGGTTGGAGGAACCACCCAAATTTTTCTTGGTCGAACCCCAATAATTCGGCTAACCCATCTCACACGCAACCCTTTATTCCCAATCTGAATTACCAAGCTCCTTCTTCCAATTCTCAAACATCTCAAGCTTCACCTCAATCCAAACAACCTTATAGGCACCCCAATTTTCAATCATCAAACCAATCCTCTCAATCTTCTCAACCGTCACAAGAAATTGTGCGTCTAGAAAAACAGTTGAGCTCCTACGAAGCCAAAATAAACTCGCAAGACGCTAAAATGGACCAAATGATGAATATGATAAAGGAAATGGCGAAAAATAATGAGAGGGGAAAGTTGCCGAGTCAACCTGAGGTGAATCCAAAATATAACTCTCGTGCTGTAAATTCTTGTGAGGACGAAAACCATAATCCAGTCAACGCTATTACAACCCTTCGATCTGGAAAGAGGATTGATAATAACGTGAGCGACCCTGACAAACCTTCTAACTCGACCCCAATCCCTAATCTTGATGATCACCCATTGGCTTCGAATGCCAATTCTTCTAAACCTCAAGTTCCCTTAAATGTTGGCAATCCCAACAGTTCTTCTCCCAGTGTCGGCAAACCCGACCCACCTTCGAAAATTAATGTTGGCAATACCAACATTCCATCTTCTACAACCTTACCACCTTCTCTTCCCTTGGATAAACCTTCTTCTTCGAATGATGAAACTCATCACAGAGTTGAAAAACAATAGCTTCATTTCCCCATAGGCTCAACAATAAGAAGAAAGCGGCAAATTTCGATAAAATCTTGGAAATTTTCAAACAAGTCAGTGTGAACATTCCCCTTTTAGACACCATTGAACAAATTCCTCAATATGCTAAATGTCTTAAGGAATTGTGCACACAAAAACGTGCAACTAATGTTCCAAAAACCGCCTTTCTAACTGCGAATACAAGCTCTGCTCTTTCGAATCTTACCCCAGTCAAGTACAAAGACCCTGGCTGCCCTACGATTGATTGTAAAATAGGAAACACTCACATCTCTCGTGCCCTACTCGGCCTTGGTGCCAGTGTCAACCTTCTCCCTTATACTGTCTATCGTCAACTTGGACTAGGGGAGATTAAACCAACAAACATCACACTTCAACTAGCCGATCGATCTGTCAAAAAGCCATTGGGAATTATCGAAGACGTCTTGATACAGATCGAACAGTTTTACTTCCCTGTCGATTTTATAGTGCTAGAAACAGAGCCTGTCTCAAATCCCAAAGTTCAAATACCATTGATCTTAGG
The DNA here is from genome assembly GCA_030737875.1 of Allium sativum. NCBI lineage: Eukaryota > Viridiplantae > Streptophyta > Magnoliopsida > Asparagales > Amaryllidaceae > Allium > Allium sativum. The sequence goes on from CM060918.1 coordinate 276,353,107, forward strand.
ACGCCCTTTCTTAGCAACCTCTAATGCTGTCATTAATTGTAGGAATGGTCAGCTTCGACTTTCCTTCGGGCACCTAACCATTGAGCTAACCATCTTTAATCTCAACAAGCAACCTAGGGATTTTGAGATCGATGAAATTGACATGATTTAAACCACAGTTGATGAAACCTCTAGTGACACTTCTGAAGCCTTGAAAATGTGTCTTGACCATTTCGACTCTGATTTCGATGAACTCGAATACATTTCTGAACTAAACAAAATTCTTGACTCCGACACTTCGTCACCTGAATCCAACCAAGGAATGTTGACCAATGTTGATACACAAGAACTTCCTAAGTTAGACCTCAAACCCTTGCCACCAGACCTTAAGTATGCCTACCTAGACTCTTCAAAAACTTTTCCAGTAATCTTGGCCTCCGATCTTACCGAGGACCAAGAAGAAAAACTCTTAGAAGTTTTGCAGGAAAATAAAGACGCCTTGGGGTGGGAAATTAGCGATATAAAAGGAATAAACCCATCAATTGTGGAACATCGCATACATTTAGTTGATGAGGCTAAACCCACCCGTGAGGTTCAAAGGCGATTAAACCCAAACATGAGAGAAGTGGTCAAGGAGGAGATAATCAAATGTCTAGACAATAACATCATCTATCCCATCTCTGATAGTACTTGGGTGAGTCCGGTACAAGTTGTACCAAAGAAGTCGGGAGTCACAATGATCAAAAACGACAGTAATGAACTCGTCCCAACAAAAATCAAAACAAAATGCCGTGTGTGTATTGACTATCGAAAGCTCAACTCAGCCACACGAAAAGACCATTTTCCCTTGCCTTTTATTGACCAAATGCTCGAACGCTTAGCGGGACATGAGTACTACTGTTTTCTCGATGGATACTCTGGCTATAACCAAATTCCTGTTGCTTTGGAAGATCAACATAAGACCACCTTTACTTGTCCCTTTGGAACCTTTGCTTATCGTCGCATGCCTTTTGGTCTTTGTAATGCCCCCGCGACTTTCCAAAGGTGTATGATGAGTATTTTCTCTGATATGGTGGAAGAATTCTTGGAAATATTCATGGACGATTTTTCAATATATGGATCATCTTTTTCCCAATGTCTCACTCATTTAGAACTCGTCCTTAAGCGTTGTAAGGAGAAATCACTCATGCTTAATTGGGGAAAATGTCACTTTATGGTAAAAAGGGGGATAGTTCTAGGTCATGTCGTCTCCAAAGATGGCCTAGAAGTCGATAAATCCAAAATCGATTTGATTGCTAATTTACCTCCTCCTAAGTCTGTCAAAGATGTTCGTTCATTTCTTGGCCATGTAGGATTCTATAGAAGATTCATTAAGGATTTCTCAAAAATTTCAAAACCTCTCTCGAATTTACTTGCCAAAGACGTAAAGTTTGAATTTTCCAATGATTGTAAAACATCTTTTGAAACTCATAAGTCAATCTTGACCAAAACTCCCATCATTCAACCTCCTGATTGGACTCAACCCTTTGAACTTATGTGCGACGCCTCTGACTTTGCAATTGGAGCCATCTTGGGTCAGCGAATTGATAAACTCCCTCGAGTCATTTACTATGCTAGCAAAACCTTAAACGAGGCCCAATTGAATTACTCAACTACTGAAAAGGAATTTTTGGCAGTTGTCTTCGCTCTTGAGAAATTCAGACCATATCTCATAGGATCCAAAGTCATAGTTTACACTGACCATGCTGCCCTACGATATTTGCTTTCTAAAAAGGATGCCAAGGCCTGCTTGATTCGTTGGATCCTTCTTCTTCAAGAATTCGATATAGAAATACGAGATAAAAAGGGTTCTGAAAATGTCGTAGCTGATCATCTCTCTCGAATTGTGCACGAAAATGATAACGACACCCAAATCGATGACTATTTTCCTGACGAGCAACACCTTTCGATCTCTAACACCCCTTGGTACGCTGATATTGTGAATTATCTTGTCACACAACAAACACCCGCTGAATGGTCGAAACAAGATAAACAAAAATTTCTCTCGAAAGTTCGAAACTTCTATTGGGACGACCCATATCTTTTCAAATACTGTCCAGACCAAATCATTCGAAGGTGTGTGCCCGATCATGAACACCAAAGTATTCTCTCCTTCTCACATGACCATGCTTGTGGCGGTCATTTTGGAGCAAGAAAAACTGCTGCAAAAGTTTTGCAAAGCGGTTTTTATTGGCCCACACTCTTCCGTGATGCTTTCGAATTTTGCTCTAAATGTGAGCGATGTCAAAGAACGGGTCGAATCTCTAAGCGAAACATGATGCCTCTCAACCCCATTTTAGTGATTGAATTATTCGATGTTTGGGGCATCGATTTCATGGGACCATTCCCTAATTCATTTGGGAATCTTTACATCTTGCTTGCGGTAGATTATGTCTCAAAATGGGTTGAAGCCATTCCGACCAAAACCAACGACAACAAGGTTGTTGTCAAATTCCTCAAAGAAAACATCTTTTCACGCTTTGGCACACCTCGAGCTATAATTAGCGATAATGGCACTGACTTCTGTAATCGTGCTTTTGAGTCCTTGCTCAAGAAATACTCAATTACACACAAGCTGTCGACCCCCTACCATCCACAAACTAGTGGGCAAGTAGAAGTCTCCAATAGACAAATCAAGCAAATTCTTGAGAAAACCGTGAATTCCAATAGAAAAGATTGGTCTGTAAAACTGATTGATGCACTTTGGGCTTTTCGCACTGCTTATAAAACCAATCTAGGGATGTCACCATATCGATTAGTCTTCGGAAAGGCCTGTCACTTGCCTCTTGAATTAGAGCATCGTGCTCTTTGGGCAATAAATTTTTTGAATTTTGACTTAGAAAAAGCCGGCTCATATAGGAAGTTACAAATTTCGGAATTAGAGGAATTAAGAAATGAGGCGTATGAAAATGCGAAAATCTACAAAGAAAGAACCAAAGCCCAACACGACAAAAACATACTTCGTAAGGAATTCAACGTAGGTCAAAAAGTTCTTTTATACGACTATAGACTTCACTTGTTTCCAGGAAAATTCAGATCTCGATGGACTGGACCTTATGTTGTGAAAACAGTATATCCTCGTGGAGCGGTTGAAATTGAAAATCCTAGGGATGGAAAAGTCTTTAAAGTAAACGGTCAACGACTGAAACCATTTTTGGAATTCGGGCAATATGACGAAGATGACCCTATCGATCTGCATGAGCCTGATCATCCACCATGAAATCAGGTGGTACACGTTCTTTTTCTTTTATTTTTAATTTTCATTATTTTATTTTATTTTTGTTTTTCTGCCTTAGACAGTTGGGACACTGTCTCAATCAAGTGGGGGGGGGGGGAGTCTGCATTGCATTCTTTTGATTTTTCTTTAATTTTTCTTTCTTTTCATGTAGGACCATCATACATTTTATATCGTAGTAACATACCATAATTTTTTTTTAAAATACGACTCATTTTCAATTGATACAACAAAATAAGTTTACAATTTTTAGCCAGTTGATAGTATTTTTTTCTCTCAACTTAGATCGAATAAGAAATATAATGAAAAGTTTAATTTTGAGGGATAATAGTGTAACCGGTACATAGGGAGATTCTTAGGTGATGGCCATGAAATCTATTCTATATTGTAGACTTTGTTTAAACAAGTGGAGGACTTAAAGTACTTATAATGGCTTGTCAAATCTTTAAAACTAAGTTGTGTTAAGTTGAATTCGCGTAACTCTCTTTTTGTGCTTATAAATTCAATAAAAATAATAATAGTAATCCAAGGGTATCCAACATTGCTTGTATATCGAGCGTTGGTGTGCAAACCCGCCAAGCTCTATCTGACACGTTGTTGACAAAGTCAGCGTTGGAATATCTTGGTCTCATTTTATGAGATTGGACACCTAAGGATTACCGACACGTTGTTGACAAAGTCAAAGTCGGCCTGCACAATCCGCCAAGCTCTTTACCTACTCTCCGTTAGTCCGCGAGGCAGTGCATGGGTGGTAAACCTTGGTCTTTTTAGTTAGGTGTATGTACTTAATCATAAATCTTAAATTTTTATAGAATAAAGAATAAGCAATGATACCCAAACACTTCTTGACCTTATTGATTTGACTAGCCATACATGAGAAAATTAGAATACCACTTTGCAAACTGTGCCAAGCAAACTAAGAATTTATTTCATGGCTGCACTATGTTATCGACCGAACTAACTGGCCAAACTGGAATTTAACATTTGAAAACTTGATTTATATTGAAAATTTGTGACAAGTCGAGGCATCTAAAATAAAATCAACTGATTAGAAATTATTAACTTAATTTGTTGTACCACTTTCCTGAAATAAGTCGTGTTTTCATTTTTCGTTTTTATTTACATATGTCCATTGCATTCATGTAGTTTCATTAGAATCATAGCATACTGCATTTGGATTTTGTGGGTAGTATCCGCTGAAAACCCTCACGAGACACCACTCGTCCTACTAGGGACACCTAGAGGTTTAACGGCTTGTTGCATACACTCAATGCAATCGTGTTTCCTACGAAAGTGTGACCTATCTAGTTAGTTTTTCATTTTCTTTTTACTCGAGGACGAGTAAAAGATAAGTGTGGGGGTATTTGATTAACATAGAAATGTGTTTATTTTATGCTCGTATATTTTATCTTTTGTAAATAAATAAATGATACTTTGGTTACTTTTGTATGCTTTTACAGGATGTCAAGAAATGCCCCTTCATTTCAAATTAAAGGCCAACTACAGATAAAAAGCTACTTCCCCGTACTAAAGCCATCTCAATTACAAAAGACGTCGTAGCTCGCTGGTAAATGCATAGAGATTTGTACTGAGAGACCTGAGTTCGATCCCTGTCGAGCTCACTTTTTGCCAAAGAAACGGAACGCGTTCACACTGGCCCTTTGCCATGAAGAATATTAATTAGTGTTATATTATATATACATATTCATGTGTATTTATGATATTCACTAATAGACATTTAAGGGGTAGTCATGGAAATCACTTCAGAACATTCATTTTTCAATTTCCAATTAGAAGAATTTCTGTTTGATTTATTGCCAAGAAAAGATCAATTCTGAAGATTTCATCCTTTGTTGCCTTGGGAGTTTGATGAACGTCCTTATTTGGAATAATTAATCACATGCAATCTAATCAACTAGCCATACGGAGGATTTGGAAGATATTCACCAAGATATGCATCAAATATTCTTAAAAGAATTATTTCCAATCAAGCTTGGTCAAAGAAGGCAAGAGATATGATATTACTTCTTGGTAAAAGAGGGCCATTTAGTCATTGATTTGATTAGGATTTTGTCTACATCTCTATAAATATACATGATGTCCCATTGTAATTCATGCACTTTTCTATTCTGTATTCTCTTGTTCTAATAAAAGTCTTTCCTTTCTAGTTTTATTGTTTCATAACAATTTGTGTTAGCTACCTAATTAGGTTTGGGTAGAACGCATATTGTTATTGTCTTTTATTACTGCTTGTTAGCGATTCACTGTTTGATTAGTTTCAACAGGAATCCTACTTTTAATTTCTGTTATTGTTCTAGTTGTTATTTTCTTTTTCTAGTAATTGTTTCTTTTCAGTTGTTGAATTTGGTGTTGATTTGATTAGATTCAGATCAACAATAAATTCATTAGCGTTAAAAACATCTCCAGATTTCGTCTAACTCGCCTAAGAATAAATAAATAATAATTTTTAATTACACCTCCCTGTGTTCGACCTGTTTGCTACACACCTGTATGCTTGCAGAATTTATTATAAATATCGCGCTTTTCTAATTCATAGATTAGCGACGATCAGTAGGTACACCTCTTTGAGACGAAAAAGTAAGAATGTTCATAACATAAACTTGGCAGAAGCAAAAGAAATCGTCACAGACTTGGCTCTAGAGGAGACACTGAATGGATAAAACAATAGAGGATTTGGAAGAAGTAAACGTCGATTTAGAGGATAAGAACAAAGTCATCAACATATGGAAAAGACTAACAGAACCCTTGAGAGGTGACCTAGCTCGGTTCTTGCAACTCAATAAGGATGTTTTCGCTTGGACACGTTCAGACATGGTCGGAATCAATCCTTCTATCATGAGCCATGCCCTAAACATCAACCCTTCTGCAATCCCAATCTGACAGAAGAAGAGGCAATACAATAGAGACCGATCAACGGCTTTAAAGGAAGAATTCAAGAGTTTAGAAACAAACGTAATCATTCAAAATGTTTTTTTACCCCAAATGGCTAGCCAATCATGTTCTAGTAAAGAAGTCCAATGGGAAATGGAGGATATGCGTTGATTATACGGACTTAAACAAGCCCTGCCTAAAGGATTGCTACCCCCTCCCGCAAATAGACCAGTTGATGGATGCAACAAGTGGACACAAGGTATTGTCCCTAATGGATGCTTACTCCGAGTTCAATCAAATTCCCATGCATAAGCCCGACGAAGAGCACACAAGTTTTATTACCGACTGGGGAACGTTTTGTTACAAAGTGATGCCTTTCGGATTGGAAAATGCGGGAGAAACATACCAAAGGTTGGTCAAAAGAATGTTCCAAGAGAAGAATGGAAGCAACATGGAAGTATATATGGATGACATGCTAGTAAAGTTCGTCAAAGCGGAAAGTCACCTAAAGGACCTAGAAGAGATGTTCAACATCTTAAGAAGTTACCAAATGAAGTTAAATCCACAGAAGTTTTCTTTTGGGGTTCAATCTGGAAAATTCCTAGGATACATGGTAAGTGAACATGGCATTGAGGCTAGTCCTGATCAGATTCAAGCCATAAAGGATATAGAAGAACCCAAAAAAAGCAGGGAAGTCATGAGATTAAACGAAAGGGTAGCAACCCTCAGTAGGTTCGTTTCCAAAGCCACTGACAAGTGTGTCCACTTCTTTGATGTTATAAAGAAAAGGAAGAATTTCGAATGGAACGAAGAATGTAAATAGGCCTTCCAAGAATTAAAAGACTACATGGGAAGACCCCATATTATGTCCAGTCCCGAGAAGGGAGAAGACTTATAACTCTATATGGCCATTTTGGAGTATGCAGTAAGCTCATCCCTTATAAGAGAGAGTGATGGGACTCGACATCCAATTTACTATGTCAGCAGGAGGTTAAAGGATGCAGAAACATGATACTACATGATGGAAAAATTAGTATATTGCCTAATACTTACAGCATGAAAGCTTAGAGGATACTTCCAGGCATACCATATTAAGGTCTTGACTAGCTTTCCGCTTAAACAAGTTTTCAGCAAACCAGAAACATCCGGAAAGTTAGTAAAGTGGGGGATTGAACTTAGCCAATATGAGATTGAATTTCAACCTCGAGTAATAATCAAATAACAAACTCTTACAGACTTCGTGAATGAATGCACAAGATTTATTACAGAGCAGTCAACTAAAGAGAACGATTTAAAGGCTAAGTGGCAACTGTTTGTGGATGGTTCCTCAAATGAACAAGGAGTATGGGAGGTTACATCATAATTACACCCGATGAACATCGTCTTCACTATGCCATAAAGTTAGGGTTCTCAGCTACTAACAATGTGGCAGAATACGAATTAATGATGGCAGGGTTGAATCTGGCACTACAGTTAAAGATACCTCGAATAGAGATATTTAGTGATTCACAACTAATGGTAAATCAAATAAAGCAAACCTATCAAACTAAGGATGCACGGTTAGCACTATATGTAAAAAGGATATTAAAGATGCTTTCCCAGTTCGAGGATTTCTCAATACATCAAATACCTAGAGGGGAGAATACCCAAGCCGATTCACTAGCCAAATTGGCCAGTTCCCAAGGGGAACCCGAAAATCAAATTATCCCTATAGGATACCAGGAAAGACCCAGTATTGAGCATGAAGAGCCCAAAACAAGAAAAGAATTATTAGTCCTAACTAGGTCCCAAGCTTCGAAAAGGAGGACAAAATGGGTAGGGAGAATGCTTCTGGCAAAGAACCTTCTTCAACAGAGATAAATTTCCACTACAAAATTACCTGGATGGCTCCTAAAGTGGAGTACCTTCTGAACGAAGTCCTATCCCTTAGCAAGAAGGATGCATGGAGGATAAAAGACCAAGCTCCCACATTTGTGACTACAAATGGGATTCTCTACAAGAAAGGGCACTCACTCCCCTATCTAAGATGTGTAAGCGTCGAAGATGGGTCCAACCCACTGATGGAGGCACATGAAGTTTGTGCAGGGATCGTTCTAATGATATCAAGCTAGCCAAAAGAATCATGCGACAAGGTTATTATTGGCCACAAATAGTTAACCAAGCAATTGAGTATGTCAAGAAATGTAAGAAATGTCAAAGGTATTCCAAAATACTCCGACTTTCTCCTGAGTTAACCACTATCTCAAGTCTTGGCCATTCGAGTATGGGGGATAGACTTGATCAGACCCCTTCCAATCTCCAAAGGTGGAGCTAAATATGTTGTAGTGGCCAGCGATTACTTTACCAAGTGGATAAATGCGGAAACTCTACCGATAATCACATCTAAAAAGGTGTTGAGATTTGTGATAAAGAATATTTTTACTCGCTTTGGGATTCCTTACAAGATCATATCAGACAATGGAACACAATTCGAGAGCGAAGAATTCACTCGGTTTTGTGATAAGAATGTAATTATCAAATGCTTTTCCTTAGTGGCCCATACAAGGGTAAAAAGAGCTGTTGAAGCTGCGAACAAAACGATAAAAACCATCCTCAAGAAAAGACTAAACCAAGCTAAAGGAAACCGGGCTGAAGAATTACCCTCGATACTTTGGTCATATAGAACATCTACCAAAACGGCAACAGAACATACTCCATTTTCTTCGACATATGGATGCGAAGCCATGCTCCTGATTGAGGTCAAAATCCCTTCACATAGAAGGATAGCTTGCGCATTTGACCCAAATCAAGAGTTAAAAAAAGAGTCCTTAGATCTCATACAAGGATTAAGAGATGAGGCTACGATCAGAACAACCAAATATCAAAGGAGGATCACAAAATACTATAATTCGAAAGTCAAGGCTAGAACCTACTCAAAAGGGGATTTGGTCTTTCGAAGGGTAATAGCCAACACTAAAACCCATCGGACGGTCCACTTGGTCCAAATTGTGACGGACCTTTAATCATCCACCAAGAAATCATGCTAGGTATTAACCGGCTTTTTGGTCCGGTTCCAAAAGTGCATTAGACACGCTCAACTCAACGAATAATGTGAAGTCGAGACCAAAAAGGGACGCTTAGGAATGAAGGAAACAAGAACAAGAGGGGACTACACCACTCTTAACCTCACAGCATTCAGAAAACATCCCCGAACCAAGGCCTCGGGCCTTGAAGGAGCCTCAAGCGCCCGATCCTGAGATCCTCGCGCCCCTCGGAAGAACTTCGCACCAGGCAGGGCGCAAAATTTTGCACCTAGCAGGTGCAAAATTTCACAACCATGCCCAAGTTCAAAATTTAGGTGAATGCAGGTGGCGGGTGTGAAATTCTGCTAGCGGTCCCCTATTCCTACCTAATCCCACCTAACCCTTCTCCTATAAATAGCCCATGGCCTCACACTTCAAAGGGGTTGGATTTTCTTCACTTGAGACCTTCCTAGAGCTTCATGAGCCCCATTAATGGCATCTCCTATTTGAGGAAGAAGGAGAATTAAATATTCTTTTTCCCAAATACCTAACATATAGCAATTATGAAAGTGAATGTAACGAGCGTGGCTCTACCTTGTAATTCTTGAGTGACTAATAAAATTCCAACATCCTTCAAAAGTGGGCGTAGGCCTAATCCGCGGCCGAACCACTATAAATACTTGTGTCATTAACCGCTTTCTTCTACTTAGTCTTTCAACCGAATTAACTAATCCTAGTAATACGAGTCTTTGGTATTTACGACATTTTTTTGCCGTCAACATTTGGTGCTTTCACTGAGAATTGAACTCAAGGTTTGCGTCTTTCTTGCACATTATCATCTCGACCTTGATGAGCCTAAGGTTCCTTGCTCAACCTACTGTCGGGTCCGCTTACGATGGTAAAGAAGTCAAAGAACGCAATGGTCGGCTCTTCAGCTGCAGCCGAGGTCGGTACATCCCAATAACCTCAACCGGTAGAAATACTAGCCACTAATGAAACCGTCCCTCCTATTGTAGATCCTGAAGCGCCCGTTACAAAAGCTCAAATTCGGGCGATCAATGAAAGATATGAGAACACCGCGGTCGAGCTCAATCAAGCATTAAGGAATAACATCGACCTTACGTGGCAACTTCAAGAAAGTCAACGCATCGTCGCCCGACTTCAAATAACTCGGAAAAATGCTTGACCCCAACCGACTGCCTTGGAAACTTCCTCTTCCGAGTCAAGGGGCCCACACCAAATGAGGAGGTTTAGCCTCATCAACAATGTCGCCGCTTGTACCAATGCCCTCTATTATAGTAACAGTCATGCCAATGGCAATGGAAACGACAATGGCGACCGAACTACAGTCACATATAGCGAAGGGGCACAGTACCGAGACCGCCCTTGCTTGATTATCAATGACAGACTAGATCCTACAAACCAACCTCTTTCTCGACACAACTCGATGGTCGCTAATCAGGGTGATGGGCCCACTATTCTAACGGCCCGCGCTCCCCCAGAGAAGGATCCACATCACCCCGCTCCACCTCACCATCCACATCAACACCTAACCATAGATGCCGAGGACATAGAGGAAGACGATTCATACATCCATCATGAAAGACGACCTCGTAACAGGACTCCGGAACCACGTCAAAATCCATAGATCCCGATGGAGGATCCCCACCCGACCTGTCTCCCCAACATAGTGTGAAGGATCATGAGGGAAATGCGAGGGTGCATGCATGGCTCATGGGAAGCTCACATTAGGCGCAACCCCTTCACAAGAAGAGTAAATGAGGCCGAGTAGCCGATGCGCTTTAGCATGCCACAAATGCCACTCTACGATGGTACTACTGATCCTTGTGCCTTCTTGAATCGCTATGAATGGCAAATGGACTTGAGCCAGGGTAATGATCCAACCAAATGCAAATGCTTCCCGTCTTTCTGTCCTGTACCACTTTACTTTGGTTCTCTCGCCTCCCGCTTGATTCCATTAACAACTTCGGGCAACTAGCAGTAGAGTTGGTCAAGCAATTCAGGGTGCATATCCCAACTCCGAAGAATGCCCTCACTTTATCCAACCTATACCAAGGGCCCGCCGAGTCGCTTGAAAGCTACTTTTCCTGGTTTAACATAGCTCTCGCCGAGGTCGAGGATCCAGATCCTCGCACCGTACTCTTTCAGCTGGCGAAAGGTGTCTCCCTACTTCAGAGTTCGGGGCCTGGATCGATTGCAAGCAGCCAAAAAGCCTCGACGCCTTCTACGAAAAGGTATATCAATACTTATGCTAAGAAGAGGCAAGATGGAACTGGCTCTCCGCCACAAGTCGTCCCAATGATCCCCAAGTGGACACCGCGAATACAACCTCAGGGGTTGGCGAGGTGGGTAGCCCTTCGACCAAAACAGGCAGGTTTGTATAGGCAAAAACTAAACAATGGCAGGCAGAATGGACGGAACGATGGGCAAGCCCCGGCCCTCGCCAAGCTTTCAAGACCTACACCCATTGAATGAAGACATAGAGATTATCTACTTGGAAGCATGTAACACCTTGCCGTACAAGAAGTCATGCGTCAGAGAATTAACTGATCGCGAGAGAAATATCGGGAGGTACTGTCCATACCATGACTTATACGGGCACAACACCAATGAATGCCACCAACTTAGGGATGCAACCGAGAAGCTTATTCGTGGGAAATGACTTGAGCAATATGTCAAGGAGCCTTTTCCCCCCGAAGCAAGCTCGCAGCCTCCAGCGCCAGCTCCACAAGCAACCACCAAGGCAGCTCCAAGACCGTCTAGCCCAAGGCGAGGAATTGTGATCAACACCATATGTGGCGGACCTTACCCCACACATGGCAGTTTTCGAAAAATGGAGGAATATGTGAGTTCCATAAAGTATGTTATTTACAAAGCCTGCTCCACTCTCCCTGAGTCCATCCCAGCCAAGCTACAAAAAACCATGCGGGGCGGCATAATATTCCAAGAAAGAGAATCGATAGGGGTGGAAATCCCGACCACCGATCCATTGGTCATCACTGCCCAAACCGGTGCCGCTTCCATTCGAAAGATGTTAGTTGACTCAGGGAGCTCGGTCAACATCATCTTCAAGGCCGCCTACGACCAGATGAAATTGGAAATGAATGATTTGAAGCCATGTCATGTCGTGATTCACGGCTTTAATGGGGCCTCCAGTTCCACTGTAAGGATGATCGACCTTCCTGTGGAACTAGGCGAGGGGGACCGAAGCTGAGTCTGAATTCTCACTTTCATGATTATAGACATTGACTTCCCTTACAACGCTTTCCTAGGGCAACCTTTTCTCACTGAATTCCGAGTTTATATGGCGTCATGGTCCCTCCTGATGAAATTCCCAACAGAAAATGGGATTGGAACCATTAAGGGCAACCAAGTAAGCGCCAAGGAATGCTACACAATAGAATGGAAGAATGCGTGCAACAAGGACAAGGGCAAAGCCGAGCCCGTGCCTTCTTGCACCAAAAGCATCTCAGCATAACAATCAGCAGCGTCTGGGCCCTGCCTTAGGTGCCACTACCGTCTTTTCGATGACATCGACCCATGGAAGGATGAAGAGCCCGTGTATGAGAGGGCTACCCTGGTTGAATCCACAGTGGATGTTCCCGTCAACCTCGACGACCCAACATGGGTGTTGAAGCTAGGGTCAGAACTCCACCCAGCAATCAAAGGGGATCTTATATGCTTCCTGAAAGCCAATTTGGATGTGTTTTCATGGACTTACTCTGACATGAAGGGTATCAACCCCGCAATTGCTTGTCATTCCCTATGCTTAGATCCTACGATGCCTTCAATAAAACAAAAGCACCGCTTCTTGGGACCCGAAAGGTCCAAAGCACTCGAGGAAGAGGTAGACCGGCTGTTCAACAATAACTTCATCCGCGAAGCCGACTACCTTGAATGGGTTTCCAATCCAATTCTGGTTAAAAAATCCAATGGAAAATGGTGTCCATGCGTCGATTTCTCCGATCTAAACAAGGCATGTCCCAAGGACAATTTTCCGCTCCCAAAGATCGATCGATTAGTCAACTCGACCATCGGAAACCAGCTACTATTTTTCATGGATGCCTACTCATGCTACAACCAGATCCCGATGAATCTCCGCAATCAAGATCATACCTCTTTCATAACTGACATTGGGCTCTACTTAACCAACTCTTTAAAAATCAATTTGGAAAGTCCATGGAAGTGTACGTGGACGATATGCTAGTGAAATCTAAGATATCAAGCGATCACATCGACGACCTCTCTGAAATGTTCGATGTCTCCTGCTAGTACGACATGAAACTCAACCCCTAAAATTCCCCTTCGGAGTCGCTTCGGGAAAATTCTTGGGTTTCATTGTCAATTCTCGGGGCATCGAAGCCAATTAGAAAAAAAATCCAAGCTACTCGGGACATCCCAGTCCGCGAGAACATCAGGTACGTCCAAAGTCTGAACGGAAAGGTCGCCGCTTTGAGTCAGTTCATTTCCAAGGCCACCGAAAAGTACATCCCCTTTTTCGATTTATTCCGAAAAGGGAAACACAATTTCGAGTCGATCCCTGAATGCGTCTCCGCATTCAAGGAACTTCTGGATTACTTAGAGTGACCACCTATCCTTTCTAAGCCTACAGACCATGAGGACTTATACATTAACCTGGCTTTTATGTGCAAGCAATCAGCTCGGTAATACGCCTCGAAGATCTCACCCAACAACCCGTCTACTATATTAGCAAGCGGCTGACAAGGGCAGAGAAGAATTATACGAAGCTAGAAAAGTTGGCATTCTGCCTACTAATTTCCTCTAGAAAGCTCCGACCGTACTTCCAGTCTCATCCCATAAAAGTTTTCACTGACCAGCCGCCACGTCCGGTCCTACAACGACTTGAGGCGTCAGGTCGATTATTAAAATGGAGTATGGAGTTAAGCCAGTTCGAGATAACCTTCATCCCCCAATGAGCCATCCTCGGCCAAGCTCTCACAAATTTCATTGTGGAGTTTACAGCCCCCGAGGAGGCTCCCACAGAGAATGTTGGGGCTCCCGACGCCCAATGGAAATTGTTCGTAGACGGCTCCTCTAACAGAAAGCGCTCCGGGGCCGGAGTCGTGCTCATCACCCTTGAGGAATGCCCGATGTATTAAGCGTTATGGCTGAATTTCCCTGTTACCAACAACGACGCGGAATATGAGGCCTTGATCGCCGGGCTTAGTATCGCGATCGAACTCAAGCTAGAGACCGTCTACATCTTCTCCGATTCACATCATATCGTCCGACAAGTGCTGGGAGAGTATCAAGCAAAAGAGGGACGGCTTGCCCAATACCTATCCCGGGTTCAGGGGATACTCACCTACGTCGAACATTTCACCATCACCCATGTCCCGTGCGAGCAAAATGAAAAAGTAGATTCCCCCACCAAAATGGCAAGCTCCGAAGACCCGCAAAATAACGGATTTGCCCTAGTTGAAGTCCTCAACTCTCCGAGCATCAAGCAAGGACAAGACGAAATGATCATGAGTGCCAAACCCGAGCCTGAGTCCTGGATGATACCAATCAGAAATTACCTGCAGCATGGGACCTTACCAGGACACTACAAGGAAAGGCGCGCGCTCACTCGCCAGTCGGCCCGTTACCTTGTTATGGATGGGGTACTCTACAGTAGAGGTTTTTCTGTTCCCTTGCTCCATTGCGTAGCCCATGGCGACGCCCTTCGAGTGCTAAGCAGTGTGCATGAAGGCGAATGTGGCGACCACACTGGGGGGCAAACCCTAGCCAGAAAGATTCTCATACATGGTTATTACTGGCCCACACTTAATCAAGACACCGCGGATTACGCTCGCAAGTGCGATAAGTGCCAGTATTTCTCCAAGATCCCAAGATCCCCGCCTACCGAATTGTCTCAAATGGTTAGTCCATGGTCGTTCGCCATGTGGGGAATTGACATCATCGAAACACTTCCAATGGCTAGACGCGGGGAACGATATGCAGTCGTTGCGGTGGACTATTGTACTAAGTGGGCAGAAGTCGAGGCCCTCGCCACTATCACCACAAAAAAGATGATCAGCTTTGTTGTCCGCAACATCATTACCCGCTATGGGATTCCCCAAGCTATCATCTCCGATAACGACATTCAGTTTGAGAGCTTCGAGTTCAAAGCTTTCTTTCGGCGCCATAGCATCGAAAAAAGATTTTCAGCGGTGGTTCATCACCAGGCTAACAGGCAAGTCGAGGAAGTTAATAAAGTTCTCAAATCCATCATCAAGAAATGCCTGTAAAAGGCTAGGGGCATGTGGGCGGACGAACTTCCTCTAGCTCTATGGGCCTATCGGACCACCCACAAGACGACAATCAGACACATTCCCATCACCCTCGCCTATGGATCCGAAGTCTTCATCCCCATTGAGCTCAAGCTTCAGTCCCATCGAGTTACATACTTCAATCTAAGGAAGAACTAAGATTTACTTCTGGGATCACTCGACTTACTGGAGGAAAAGAGGAACGAGGCCGATATCAGAGCAGCCGCCCAAGGACAGCGGGTAGCCCGATACTTCAATTCCAGGGTCCGCCATAAGGACCTCAACATCGGCGACCTTATTCTACAGCGGGTTTTTCCCCTACCAACAGGCCTCGCGCCTCACTGCGAAGGCCCGTACTCCATACAACGAAAGCTTAGCGATGGAACTTTCAGACTTGCCACCATCGATGGAGCTGAACTACCAAGGGCGTGGAACAACGAACATCTCCGCAACTACTTTACATAACTCAGTTTATGGTTGTTTATGCTTTTCAAGCTATGTTCTGTTTTTTCAGAAATTTAAGGCATTGTAAAGGCTATTACTGCCAAAGTTACCAGTAGAAATGATGTTTAGTTTCCTATCTCCTTGTTTTTTACTTCTCACATAATGCGTCTTGTTAGTTTCGACAACCAGCTCGATTCACGCCTGCGACCGCCGCATCGGCACCCCGGGCATGGGAGCCTACACCGCCGTCCCAACCTCTAGGCAACATCGAGTCTGAAACACTTGGCTATGCCCGGCACCCCGAGCACGGGAGCGGGTAATGCTACTAGAATCGTCGGCCCGCGGCGCGACCGAGTATAAACAGCCACTAACTCGAGCCTCGGCCCGGTGCCGAGGCCAAGGATAAATCGTTCTGCGACCTAGTCCAGGCGACTTGGTGCCACTCAATGGCCGACTAAGATCGATGCAAATCTCTCTTCGCCGGTTGCGGGTGCCAGTCGAATCTTGGCGCAGCACCAAGACCGACCTTAAATCGTTTCCTCCCCCTTAGATCTCAAGGATTCCATGGCCACGATCGGACCTTACGAGCTGATGATCGAGGCTGAAAACTACACCGGCGAATAAACGATGCCTGGCGGGTTGCCTCAACCTGATGAACAGTGGGAGAGCCACCCACCTGGCGGACCGCACAACGCGACGCCCTACGCCTTCGCTATACATGGGTTTAAACTCGGGCCACTCAAAACAGCAGGCGCACATCCTGGTTTCGCAAACTACGGGTTTCCAGAGCTGAGGGAAACTTACTGAAACCATAGCTCTACCTCACCTCTCGGGAATAATTTACCTAGAGACGACCCCTAATCGCTTTGGTGACAAGTGTAACGATAAGTATGCTTATGCAAGTATAGGACGCTGGAAAACATAAAAAAAACATGTGAACACTTGACATAAACAATGATCTTTACTTATTCATATTTCATTTTCACACACACACACTAAACAAACAACGTGTCTAACACTTTTACTTCCTAATGACGGGGTGTACATGAGAACCACACCGTGTCTAGAAAAACCAAAAGCCAGGGCCGTACTCGCGTAAACTATCGGCTTACACTACCAAAATAACGGTAACCTCTACTTAGGCTACTAACACTGACCATGTCTTTTCTTCTTTTCCTTGTGCTTGTTCTTTTTTGCAGATTCAGCGCTTCACGGTTCTTCCCTTGCACCGGCACCAGATCTTTTCCTACTCGACCCACTCTTTCTTGATCGACCCTTTGGAAGAGTAACTGATTCATGAGTGACAGAAAGGTGACGATTCCCCGCACCATCGCCGTTGGAGATTTCCATGATATCGGTGGTAACGGCAAGTAGCGTAGGCACGAGGGCATTCCCAACAGGAAGACCTACCACGACCTCTCTCTTCTTCGAGATCTCTTTTCCTTCCTGCTTAGCCCTCTTCGTCTTCTCCGCCTTCTCGCACTTGGCCACCATCTTGGCCTTTTGAGTCGCCACCATAGCTGCCATCGAAGATATGTCGGCTTCCACTGGGCCTCTAGCAGGGGCACTCTGTCCATCGACCACCTCTCCTTCCTCGTTAAGAATGTACACCATGCTAGGGGTTACTCCTATGTCAGAAAAGGTGTCAAGTTGGTCACCACCCTCTCCAACCTATGTCCTATAAGACCTGGCATAGATTCAGTCACCTGTGGGATCATGGGGGCAGGGCTCGCTGTTGTCGTAGACTCGGGAGGAGCTGCATAGCAAAGGCACAACCTTTTTAGTCTGTAAATTCAGTAATCACTTCGTCCTTAGGGATGCAGGGTAAAAGATATTTACCTATGGTCAAGGATGGCATGGGAATGATAGGAAGGGTGCTTGTGGCGGTAGTTAAGGTGAGTCTGGTATCCCCCAGTGCTGGGAAGTCGGGATTATACTCGGCGGCGAATTGGGCCGAAGTCTTAGGACCGCTCACCATTACATATTCGGGGACCAGGGGCTGATAAGAATTCCCCCTGCAAATGTTTCTGTCACAACCACGATCTAGGTCAACAGAACTTCCCCTTCTCCTGACCGAGTCTCGCCAACCTTTCATTCTCAGCGTCCTCCTGCAGCAGCCTCCTTCCTTCCTCCAACTTCTCGTGTTCGTCACTGTCCAAATGAACATCCGCAAGTTGGCGCTCATTTAAGGTACTCACGTCCACTCGGCGCAAGTAGGCCTCATAAGGGACTAACCTCTTCCAAGTTCTGGCTAGCTCGTGGGGATAGTCTTCAACCCATGAAATTCCTTGGAATCTCAAAGCCTTGACATACATATTGTGGATACTCTCCTCGAAGGAGGACCCAACACGTAACTCCGCATCATTCAGTTGTCCCCTCAGCTGCTCTATCTCCCTTAAATGTTCGGCTTTTATACCCTCGGTCGCACTCAACACGTACTTGTTGCTAGCTTCAGCATCCTCCTTCGCTTTCCTCATCGCCTTATGCTGCCTCTTCAACTCAGCAACTTCGGTATTCTCAGCCTGTAACTTTTCATTTTCCGCCCTTAAAGCTGCGTTGTCGTTCTGGAGCTTGGTAAACCTCGCATTGTCCTTTTCCAAGATGTCGCACGCTCATGCTAGATCATCTTTGTCCTTTTTAGCGCTTTGGTCTCAGTAGTTAAATCTACCCCAGCGGCTTTAAAATTCGAGAGGGCGTACTCCGACTACCTCTTCAGTTTATTATTAGCCTGCGTCATCTCAGCTGTAACGACAAAGCCGGCATTAAAGGGTCTGATAATGCATAAAAGAGAACTTACAATGCGGGGAACATGCATACCTATCTTCTTGTTCAAGGCTTCAACGGTGGTCCTCTCGGCATCAATGGTCGACCTCTGATTAGCAAGCTGTAGGTTCTTATTTTTGATCAGCTCCAAAAGCCAGAAGGAATACCTGAGGAGCTCGTTGGTTTGGTGATATGAAGCTTTCACGTGCATCCACACCTCCCTAGACTAACTGTCAGGAGCTGGACGAAGGTCAAGGACGAACTTCAGCTCGTCAAAATAGCACCGAGGGAAGTGGTGTTTCAGGAATGCCTTTCGCTCCTCTATAGATAGCCCTTGAAGTTGGGGTTCTGTCAAGTTCAGCACCTCTATCTCAGTCTCTCTTTCCGGCCCCGGCTGGCCAAGAGGCGCTCCCTTCTCCCTAGCAAGATGAACGGGGCAATAGACGGGGGAGTTATCGAAGGCAAAGATCGAGAGCCGCCTATGTTAAGACAAGTATCTCCTACATACACGCGAATAGGTGGAGGAGGAGGAGGTGTCGGAGATCGCCTAGATCGATCCCGGTCTCGGTGCACGCTGCCGTGTTCCGGCGGAGGTGGAGTACCATACAAACTGGTAGACCTGCCAAAACTCTCGAAGGAAGAACTCTGGAGGTGCTGGCTGCCCTCGCAGCCGTAGCCTCGTCCACCACATCCTCCTGCCATATCACCTGCCAATGAAACATGCCAAAGTTAGTCAAGTCACCCACACAGGAAAACATCTATGCTACGCAGTGTTATGGATGTATGTCCTAAGTGTTCTCAACAGACCAGATTGTGGTCTGCTCGAGGGAGTTAACCTCTCTGCAGCACAAGTAAGTTCTTCCAAGCTTGTCATATTTGGCTATGAAGTTACTACTAGATATAGCCTTTTTAAGCCATCGAGTTGGCCCGTTGGTTCGAGCGAGGCGGTGGCCCATGAGCGACTCGCAGGGGACTGCGGTCTAACCAACATTCCTTCCCCCTCCCCTGACGGAGGCGGGACCGAAGTGCTTGGCAACCCGTCATCTCTTGCGACCTCCTCTTGACCATGGGCCACGCCCTCGTGCACATCTCTTCGAGGCTGAGCGGTTCTTGTAGCTCCCCTCCCGTGGGCGACATTTTCCTCTTCCGCCCAGTACTGGTTGGGCCTACCGCGACTCCCTCTTTCGGCACACTAGTAGCAACTGCGGACCTGATCATAGCCCAGTTGTTAGGTAGCAACCCAGCGCGGCGGAGGCGATCCTGACTAGTCACGGTGCTAGTATCGCGGAGGTTCTCGGGTATCGCCCGCAAAACTCTAAGGCGTTGCCGATATTCGTCCCCGGCAAGCGCCTTTGGATTTCCTGTCATAACCCAATTAAAATCATGAATAATGGAAGGAATCCAAAAGTTACGGCAAGGAATGGAGCTAGAGAAACACTTACTTCCCTCAATCCGTCTTCTGGCAAATCTGGGAGGACAGCTAATGTAAAACCACTCGTGTTTAAACACTGACATCCTGGGCCTTGCCCCGACAAAGAATTTGGTAGCAGCAGTTGCTTCCAGAAACCATTGAGAGGGGGAGGCAGTTCTCATTTTCCTTAGGTGGAAAAAATATCGAATATCTTCCCCAGTGGGTTCCCTATGCAAAAACTCGTGGAAAAGAACGTAAGTTCCCAAGAGAGAAGCATAAGCGTTAGGGTGCAGTTGTGATGGCGCGAGATGGAAATAGAACAACATATACTGAATCAAGTTATTAGCCTGAGGCACACACCTGGCCAAGCAAGCATGTCGGTTCCAAGCAATGAGACCCTCCGGCGGTGCATGGGCTTTGCCATCTCTCCCGGGGGCATGGACATCGTCCGCCAGTATGTTAAATCGCGCTGCCATTTTCCTGACCGCGGTAGCATCCATACACGATGGTACTGAATCGGTCGGATTCTCCAAAATCACTGCATCGGGCAACATGTCCGGAGCTACCGGAGGTGCGGGCGCATCCTCACCCATAATATCCACATTCTCTGTCTCTTCAGTCACAACCGGGGAATGTAGTCACTCAACTTGTTCCCCATGCTCAGATGCTTTGGGCGAGCTGGTCGTATGAGAAGGAGTTGATCCTTCTGTAGTCTCAAGCTCACTGCCAGATGAGCTACCACTAGGGGTAGAGTCAGATGTGTGTGATGAGGGTTGGGAAGCCTCGGCTTTTATAGTCTTTCAGGTCTTTGATCTTGTCTGCATCTCTAACTATACTTTAACGCATCAATATTAGAACAGGTAGTATAGTGACCTGTACCCCTCGTGTTGGTAACAAATAATATGTGTGTGTAATGATATGAAAGAATAAGCTACGTAAAGAAAGTTCGGAATAGCTCAACAGTTCAAGTCCCAGTCCGGTTGTATGCTTTATCCTATATGAAATGTCCTAAACCTTGCTCACGGAACTGCCAGCACCGGTATCGACGCTTGGTTCGAAGTTACACGCTAAGTATACAAATCTGAAGACAGGTAGTCGGGAGGTCAAAGTCCAACAGTAGGAAAGAATGAACACCCGGGGCACCAAGGTCCGAATTTCCAAAACCTCTCCAGGGTCGAAATTTTGAACCTGGGGGTTCGAAAATTCGAACCCCTGGAGTTTGAAAATTCGAAACCCGGCGGTGTTCAAATTCCGAACCCGCCTAGGTTCGAAATCTCACCCCCTAAGGGTTTGAAATTTCAAACCTGGTAGGTTCGGAAAATCGAATTCACGGGATTGAAGATTCGAACCTACAGGGTTCGAACTTTCGAACCCACAGGTGTTCAAAAATTCGAACCCGCAAGGGTTCAAAACCCCGAACCCAGCTAGGTTCGAACCTCAAAGCCTCTGCCACGGCCCTTCGACTTTCGTCCTCCTCACTCTCTTGACACCAGGCCCTACCTAGCTCGAGTTTGAAATTCTCCGGTTCGAAGTTCTTGGGTTCGAAGCTTTCAACAATGGAAGCTAGAGAAGAAAAAAATAGAAGGAAAAATGTAAAAGGGGTCTATTTATAAAAGAAAAAAGTGTCCCTTCGCATTCCAGCGCGGTCGAAATTTTCGAGCCCACTGGGTTTGGAATTTCGAAACTCCCGGGTTCGAAATTTCGAACCTCAAGAGTTTCGAAAAGTCGAACCTCATGGGTTCGAAATTTCGAACCCTCAAGGCTTGAAATTCCGAATCCCTGGGCTCGAAATTTCGATCCCCTTGGGCTCGAAATTTCGATCCCCCTGGGCTCGAAATTCCGAACCTCTTGGGGTTCAAAAATTTCCGACCCAGGTTAAAAAAAAGGGGGATGACGATCATACCTCTGGGTTTGAAAACGCCGTGCCACACTCTCTCATATACGTACTCCATGCATGTGCATGCCGACTCCCGTGCATCCACGGAGGCAACACACTATGGACACTTAGCAATTTGAGCACGACACATCCTCCAACGACAGCTCATCCACACCACCGGAGAATGAGCCCCACATCTAACGTTTATTCGGCTTTTGAATTACAGGAAAAATTGACAGCTTCGCTACTATCTCAACCAACACAAAGCACATCATGTCAAAGACAATACGTACTTTGGGGGGCAAATGTTAATCAACTTTTTAATCCGGTTCCCAAGAGTGCATTAGACATGCCCAACTCAACGAACCGCGTGAAACTAAGGCCAAAAACGGAAGCTTAGGAATAAAGGAAACATGACCAAAAGGGGAATACACCGCTTTTAACCTCACAACATCCAGAAAACATCCCCGAACCAATGCCTCGGACCTCGAAGCAGCCACAAGCCTCAAGCGCCCGATCCTGAGATCCTCGCGCCCCTTGGAAGAACTTCGCACCAGGCAGGGCGCCAAATTCGCACCTAGCAGTGTGCAAAATTTCACACCCAACAGGTGCGAAATTTTACACCTAGGCCCGGGTTCGAAATTTAGGTGCATGCAGGTGGCGGGTGCGAAATTCTGCTACTGGTCCCCTATTCCTACCTACTCCTACCTAATCCTACCTAACCCTTCTCCTATAAATAGCCCATGGCCTCACACTTCAAAAGGGTTGGATTTTCTTTATTTGAGACCTTCTTAGAGCTTCATGAGCCCTATTAGTGGCATCTCCTATTTGAGGAAGAAGGAGAATTAAATATTCTTTTTCCCAAATACCTAACATATGACAATTATGAAAGTGAATGTAATGAGAATGGCTCTATCTTGTAATTCTTGAGTGACTAATAAAATTCCAACATCCTTCCAAAGTGGACGTACGCCTAATCCGCAGTCGAACCACTATAAATACTTGTGTCACTTACCGCTTTCTTCTACTTAGTCTTGCAACCAGATCAACTAGTCCTAGTAATGGGAATCTTTGGTGTTTACAACATTTTTTGTCGTCAACACTGGGTACGTACTGGCTTTGAAAACCAAATGGCGATCTCGTTCCAAGGACAAAGAACTTGGAACATTTAAGACCATACTTCTAAATGATAGACAAGTAAAGAAAAGCCTTCTCGTAGAATATTCGCATAACTGAGGGTTTGGAAACCCTCTCAAGGCCTAAATTCAACCAAGATGGGTCAAACTACCAATGGATAGAAATCCTTATCATCGCCAAGGTTGGTCAGGAAAAGGCACACCCCGGAAGGGGGTGGTCTGCAAGTCTTTCTCTACGCCTAAAACAAGGAAGGGCTAGATTAAAGCGTCAAAAGCGTAAGCCTTCTACCCACATCAGAAATGGTCGTGATGGAGCATCTAATTAGCACGCCCTGCCTCTGCTCGCAGTAGAGTATGCCCTGCCTTTTTCTATGAACTAAGCACGTCCTACCTCTGCTCACAGAAGAGCACATCCCACCTCTACTTATGTTCCACGTTACCGTAGAAGGGAACGCAAACCCCTATCATCGCCTACGATGGTCAGGATAGTGCACCCCTTAGAGGGGGGTGGAGTGTGAGCCTCTGTCATCACCTACGATGGTCAAGATAGAGCATCAAAAGTGCAAGCCTTAATTCTGTGTCTCCAATGGCTCGGTTTAAGTATTTAAGATCTTATCATCGCCTACAATGGTCAGGATAAGGCGCCTCCTAGAGGGAGGTCAGGTAAGTCCTTGGACCCTGCTTGTGGATAAGCTAGCCAAGCGCACCGGACGTAGAGGCCGAAAGAGTGGCCAACAAAGCACGTACGTCCTCTACTTTGATATCCAAAAACCCAGAGAGTGGCTCAAGGAGCATGTACAACCTCTGTTTCAAAAATCAAACCCAAAGGGGATAACAAAACATTAATACCAAAAGTGGAACTCTGCTCTTCAATGTTTAAAATTACCCAATTAAGGATTGGTTCGGGACTTCTATTAATACTAGAAGTGGAATTCTGGTCTTCAATCTTTAAAACTACCTGAATAAGGGTTGGTTCGGGACTTTTACTAATGCCATAAGTAGAATTCTGGTCTTCGATCTCTAAATTACCCGAACAAGGGTTGGTTCGAGACTTCCATTAATGAAAAAAGTGGAATTCTAGTCTTTAATCTTTAAAATTACCCGAATAAGAGTTGGTTCAGGACTTCTATTAATGCCATAAGTGGAATTATGGTTTTCAATCTTTAAAATTACCTGAATAAGGGTTGGTTCGGGACTTCTATTAATAGCAGAAGCGGAATTCTGGTCTTCAATCTTTAATTGCTTGAATGAGGGCTGGATCGGGATTTCAAATAATACCGGAAGGTGAATTATGGTCTTCAATCTTTGATTACTTCGATGGATGTCAATTTGGGATTTCCATTATCAACGGAAGTTAATTCTAGGCCTCTAGACTGTTAATACCCAAGTAAAGGGTGGATTAAAAAAAAACTTATAGAGGCGGTGCCCTAAATGTTTTATTATGGAATCCGACATCAGCAATAATATCTATTCACAATTGACAACCAGGGAGTCCCTTAAACTCTTTCTCCTATTTTCCAATAGCATGTAAAAGACATGAGTCTGATATAATGTTGGAAATCAGTCCCGAACAACTCCTTACCCATTGTATATGCAAATTACAATGAAAATGATTCTAACATGTAAAATTAGTTGTTGAAGTTCATGTAGGTGCAATACGAGAAAACCCAAGGAAAAAATTTTGGGTTGAAAAATAAAAAACACCCCTTCTCTAGGGGGCAAATGTTACTACCAAAGTAATACTTCGGAAGAGGCTAGCGGTGATGGGGTAGCAGACTGACACAAGCATAAAGAGATCTTCCGAAAACTAAGGTTCGACACAAGAAAAAGCCAACAACATAATGGAACATTCCAAGAATTGCGTAACCAAGACCATCGTCGAAGTGAAAAGCTTAAAATCCATGCAAAAGAAAATACCGGTAGGGTAATTCCGGCACGATCAGTAGAAGATCACCCAAGACCGGAAGCCAATGAGGGAAAGACTAAGAATGCTATCAACCAGAACCTAAAAGAACGAAAGGGCTATCGATATTAAGCTGCTTAATGCCGATACGTCAAGGGAAGGAAGCATCAAAACAAAACATGTCATTTGCTTTGGTTGTTTACCCCCTGTTGCTTCGGTTCAACAACCGAAGCAAATGCAGACGACGCAACAGGCTAAAACCTGTTGCTTCAGTTGTTCTGGCGGAGCAAAAAAACATTTTTTTTTACTTCTTTTGTGTTTACAACCAAAGCAAAAAAACACATTCCTATCTTAAAAAATAACTCCTATTTTTACTTCAATTGTTGTTACAACTGAAGCAAAAAAAAAACGTATGGCAAAAAAAATATCAACCTACAAATTATGATCCTCAAATATATGAAAATAAGAATATATATCAAAACAAATAATTATCACTTGAAATTATATAATCAAACTAGATAACATATGTCAACTGAATGATGTACAGTACGTAAATGAATGTATTTCGTTGATGATGTTAATAATCTAGTCTTAATACAACAAAATGGAACATTTCACATGAATATTGTACAGAACAAGGTTCATCAAAAGTTTACAAGAAACAACCAAATGAAAACTAAAAATTCTAACTTACAAAATCACGTGATAAGATACTTCATTATATATCTCATGCTTAGATTGTATAATGACCAAGGCACTTGATTACTGTCTTCATAAGGAAAGTTGCCTCCAATGCTTCTCTGCTATGTCAAGAATAAATATCATGTTATTACAATATCTTAGTGAATCGAAAACTAAATATTAAGAAAAAAACTAAATTGTCTGCATTTACTCATGATTAGCTTCATGATTTCAACCAACGTACACAAGCTAATTTTGTTAAATATTTCAACCAATATGTTCATGATACCATTGCTACTTTTGTTATTGTATGGACACCAATATACTCATGATTACAACTATTGTAACTTTGGAATTATTGTTTAAGGTAGAAAATAGTTGTAATTCTAGATGATGATGGAATTCCCATGTGAAAGCCATTAGAAAACATGTTGGAAGAGTTATAGAATTTGCCAAATCATTGATCCATGTAAGTTATTTTGTTTACAGATAATAATTTATCCAAAATAATTTTCTAATCACACAATCCATGTAAACACAATACTTTTATTGGACAAGGTTGTATTATTCATTGGGTTTACAGCTAAAGTTAACTATGGTGTCCAACACCAACCAACTTTTTGTAGTACCCAATAATTGATATCAAAACCTCAAGTCCAGCTTAAAACGATAGCATGTACAAAGTTACCTTCTTTAAGCAAAAAGTCTTATTTGAAATTGCAGAAGAACATCGAGTTAATTTTGATGTAGCAATTGACGTAGAATTAACTTAATAGTAGATATGGTAGTATTTATGGACATGCACTTCACGACGATCATTATTCATACAGAACTGTTAAATGGCTCTCGCTCCTCACTGCTAATGGTGTTAAATTTGCCAAGTAGAATACTTTGTAAATTGGCTATATTTACAACCTTTCTACAAAAACAAGGGTGAATATTTTTTTAGTATGATGTCAATCTGGCATGTTTATCTAGTATATTGAATTCAGTTTAATTGCTAGTTCTAACAACTTGTCTTTGCTAGAAGATACAGATGAATTTCACATGATATTTTATTCTTGTTCTTTCAGAAAATCATATGAAAACTATTTATAAAATTTGAAACATGATTATGTAAGCATCATGCTTATAATAACCTGTAAGTATCATCACTGTTGGTGGAAGTTCGCTTGACTATAGTATTAAATCATGGTTTTAGTCGCTTATGTTGATCTAACTAAAGCCTAATTTTGAACAGCTCGTTGGATGTAATGGTCTACAAAAAATGTCCGTCTAAAACTATAAGACAACTGTTAAGTGTTTCATTTAAGACAAAAGGAGGTACACAACAATAACCTGAAGTTTTCAAGAGATAGCCACTGGAAGAAACAGACCATTGAAGTAGTGAGCTTCTCCCTCTTTTTTAGTAAATGCTATGCCGTTGTTGTGTCTTGGATCTATTATCAAATTATAACCACTAAAAAGAAGAGGAAGATAATACAAAATTAAGCAAATCAAATATCTACGGCTTGTGCCCAAAAATTACAAATGAAAACAAACTTCATATTTAGCTAATCATTGTTGCAGTTACCTAATACTTGAAATAACTCGGCTATGCATAATAAAATATCTCTAGAAACAAACAACGGCTCCCAACAAAAATACTGTAGATAAACTCACACTAAAAACACACTCAGTAATTGAGTCACACTTCCATTTGACTCGTAAATCATCAGGAAAACTAATGAACATAAATAGGAAAACTCTGCAATATGTCAAAGACCTGTCCTTCCCTAACTCAAACTTCAATACATTTCGTGTATTTCCTTGAACCTAGGATCACATTGTAAAAGCTAAATATATTTGATTATGAACAAACAATATCATGTATTCATGTGAATTGGAAAAGGAAGTAAATTTATCATCAACATTAAGAGACAGAGAAGGGGAAAAACATTTAATATAGTCAGTTGACACTACGTTCAACTAAATCAAAATGCATATTTAAAAGCATAAAACAACTCATCTTCGAATCATAAAAGTCACGAAAACCTAATTTCTACATGTTCCTATAGTACTCATCTGTGGCGTCTAATATCAAATAAGCTCGAGTTGCTACTGAAATTGTAATCTACCTTACAAAAAAAGTGACGAGCCTCATCAACCATTGCTCAATCCCCTCAGGGCATCAGGATCTAGCTTTCGCTGCAGCTTTCACCATAATACATCACGTATGGCTGTGAAGAAACTGCCATCGATTTGAAAAGAAGCCATGCTCTATGTCATTGCGATTTAAACTCATATAGGTTGATGCTCGTTTCCAATTTTTCGTCGCCGTAAGCAATTTCAACTGGAGATCGAGATTTGCTGAAATGCTTGGGAATAATACTGGAACATGCAATGCTGTTTTTCTTGGACTTGAAGCTTCACTAATGGGCCGGTTAGATAGCAAGTTAGAAGTATGTCCATTTATCTACATAGGACAAATTATAGTCTGTCACTATGAGGCATGCTATATTGATGAGATCCGGTTATGGCATGCTATAATGTCGTTTAATTATGTGTTAGATAATGTGCATTTTTGGATTTTCTATGGTTTGGAAAGATGATATTATATAATTTAGCTTATTTTTGAAAATTTAAAGAATATTGAATATAATTTTTTATTATAATAATAAGATATTAAATGGTAAATGTTGATTTTCAGTTACTTGTGTTTCTAATTAATTATGAATTATTAAAATTTTTAATTATTTAATATTTATATTAATTCATTAGCTGCAAAAAGTAGATTATTGTTCATTATCAATTTTAAGTTACTAAATCTAAATCGTAATATACTAAAAATTATTTTAAAAGTATTAATCATAATGTATGAATTATTAATAATAAATTATTAGCGTATATTAAGTATGTACAATTGTATATACATTACATTTATAAATTTGAATATTTTATTAAATTTTAAATTTATATAAATTTATACATTTTACTTTGGAATTTTATACCAATTACAAAATTTTGTTTTTGACAAATGGCTTGTTAAAATTGTTTACGACACTTGGACAAAGTGCAAGTGGTCACGTGTTCGATTCCCATCTCACGAATTCCAACCTAGTTGTCATGTAGTATGTTACATATTATCTTAACTTGTATATAAAAAGTATTCAATATAAAAAAATTGTTTTCACATTTTATGAGTATTTTGTACTAGTGTAAATAATAATTATCAAAAATTAAATATTAGATATTATTTCTTAATTATTAAATAGTACTAATTAATTAATTTAATAATAGATGTTAAAGCCTTAATATTAAATATTATCTGTTGATTATTTAGTTTCAATTATTAATTCATTTGTTAATTATTAAATGTGAAATTAATAAATGTTAACTACAATCTACTAAATATTAGTAATTGACTACAATAAATTATTAAATATAAAATATAATTATTAATTATTTATAATAATTTGTAACTGTAAATTATTTATTAACAATCATCCATTATAATAAATTATAAATAATGACATATTTAAGGTTGTCTATGATTATTGATATTTGCATTTGAAGCACATGATTCAAAGCATAAGAGAATTATTCGGGAGCTAGCCACCAAGACCCATATTAGATGAGCACTGAAAGGTCCCATTAGTAAACATCTAATGAGGTATCAGAAGCAACTCTCCGGAAGGTCAAGATAAATATCAGAAACCTACCGAAAGGCAAGTCGATACCTCAATGGAAAATAAGTTGTCCACACTAATTTGCTTAGTGTTGATACCGACAGGGGTGGCGGATCCGGCAGCCATTTACTGGAATTAAGAAAGTAAGCTCCATACAATGTCAACAGCAAGACCGGGAACCTATGATCGGAAGCCCACATCCAGAAGCAGAAAACTTCCTAAAGCTATTCGTACCGCCAGGCTCATCAACAATACAAAGAAGATTGAAGTGACGTTAGCCAAAAGCTCTAAATACCAGGACCTTTCCTGTAAAAGCTACCACCGGCACCTCAAAAGCCACAGGCAAGGCCCTTAAAACCAAAAAGAAAGGTGGTCGAGAGGCATAACTCCTGGAACCCAAAGGAAAAGCGGGCGGCAGGGGCTACTGCTGGCCCAATAGCAAAAAGAGAACCAATTTGTCTATAAATAAGACCTCAAGGGTCTCATTTTGGTACATAATTATGATTCCTCGATCTCGCTCTTTTTCTTAGAAGAGCAAACCCTAATTTCCAAATCAAATTGGGGATTTCTTCAATTCTTGTAATATGTCTGTAATCAATAAAGAGGACGAATTGGGGACTTAAGTTTTTCTCAATTTGATAATCATATTATGTATATAATGATAAGATAGGGAGTTATCACTAACCTTTCTTATGAAAGGGTTAGTCACGATTATTTCGTAGGAAGTAAGTTCTCGGGTAAAACCAAGACTCTTTCCCCTTTGAACTTTCATATGTGATCCAATCTTCCATAGTAAGCCTAATACAACCCAACCACGGAAGGGGCCTTGCTATAAGCTTGTTGCTCGATAGCTGATGCAACCAAGGTCTATACAGGCCGGATCGATGCAAAAGTATCATATAAGCTAATAAGTGTGATAGCTTTAAGACAAAGCCGAGTGTCAAGAGGCATATGCTTGTTTCTTCTCACAATGTACATTATTTTATCCAAGATTCGAAGATATTTATTACATAAGACCTCAGTTTCATTTTACTAATGAAGCCTTTCTTTATGGTTGTCATCGACCTCATAGTTTTGTAAGCGTGATACTCACCCTCTAAGGGAAAGGTAACTAATCTTCTAACTAAAGGACTTGACATCTAGGGAACAGTGAAATTTGCTAAAAAGCACTGATTCAAGACTGCCTATAAAATATCCTTTGGATCGTCTATGCATCAAACCTCTAAATATATGCATCGTCTATTCTAGCTCGGGAGTTGACGAAAAGTATCAATAACAAAATGTATTTTGCATAACAACAAAGGTTCCAACAAGCACGGACACAACTTCTTGAGGACACTGGACGAGCCGGCTTGACTGCTGACGAGGAGGATACTATTTTTGAGGCTTTTATTGATCTACCGACATGCAACGTAGGCTATGGATTTGGGAACCAAGCGGTAATTTTAAAATAATTATTCTGCTACATTTTCAGAACTGTTGTACATTATGGTGGATTATAGTAAACATATTTTATATTTCCTCTGATAATTTAATGGAAACTGAAATTTACATGAGTTGCAATTATGAAACGCTAAATTTTTTGTACAGGTTAACACATCTTATAATACATACCAGAGGGATCAGGATAAAGAGGATATTGTACAGCTACGAGCCCAAATCGCCGCACTTAAGGAACGTGACCACCACCGTGAAGAACAGATGGATCAGCTGAATCAACGTTTGCTGGAGTTCATAGACCAATATGGATAGTTCCCTTCATCTGGTGGTTCGGGAGGAGATTGATTTGAGGTATGATTTATTACGTTTTGTTGTTATGTACATATACACTTTGAGCGGGTGAGGATTTGGTTGATACTTTGTGATGGATTGTACATATTTTTGCTGCTTTGGATGTTGGTTTATGTTTATCCCTTAAGAATCATACACATATTGAATGATTAAGTCTATGAGCACCCTTAAAGCTCACACTCATACTCCAATCAGACATACCTAGGTCGTTCGCACACAACAAAGTCGTTTGCATATAACAAAGGTCAAGCATGGCATATGGGAACGACCACTAATAGAAGAAGTTGATCGCTCACATCAAGTAACTTGATCCTACCTCAAGTAAGTCGCTCGAACAGGATGAAGCTAGGGCACGACACAATTTGAACACCTTGGCAGACCGCTCGCACATAAGGATAGCTCGCTCCGCCTATCAAAACAGTTAGAGCATCCGCTCAACACAATTGGGGTCAGCCATACAACATAGCTTGACCGTGCAAAGATATCGCCATTCTTCTTCTTCCCAGTCACTCGGTCCTATATCAAAGAGGTCGACCGCGCAGGACAAGAAGTAGAATTGATGTCGGTCACACATTCCTCTATAGTCGTTTGTTGATACTACCCTGATCGGTCGTACATGTCTCTTGGGCAAGAAACCCAAAGATACCAAGGGGCGCACGTGCATCCTGTGTCTGCTCATAAATTGCAACCTCAGCCGCTCGTTCATTCCTCAATTATTTAATAATGCTTCAATCAGATGCTACCTACCAGTCGATCAGATATCAACTCCTGAATCGTCGTGCTTATATCTGCTCTACATGCCCTGATCGATCGCCCGTATACTCAGCATCCGTTACCTGATCAGTCCGCTCGCACGCATAGAGCTCGCTCACACGAGATAGCTAGATACAGCTGTCGCTAGTTGGCTACATCTAGGCAGTGGCATTTTCGTAATTGATGGGACGAGCGACCCACAGCCTGCATATATGAGTTTCAGCTCATTTCTTCAAGGAGGCTCACCTATAATCAGGCTATGGCTTCCATCATAAGGGGGATCGACTCCTTGCCCACCATGAAGTGCTGTCGAATTCTTACTTTCATCGTTCCTTAACATTCCAACCATCACCATCATCTCCATTTGAAGATCTTTCATCCATTTTTGGCTATGGATCCATGGAGATCACCTAAGTGGCAAAGAGATTGAAGATTCTCCTTCATCCTCCCCTTAACCAAGAATACTCCCATTCTCCTCCGATGACCTATCCTTCTCCTCCACTGGTCTTACCGTTTCTCCATTGAGTTCCGTGAATCTAAGTAAGATCCATATGTGAGAGAGAGAATATGTTGTAAGAGAGGGAAGATGTATGTACAAAGAGTGATTTTATGCCTTGTAATCATTGTTATGATAATGCAAGTTACCTTCATAGTGGACGTAGGCCTAGCTTAGGGCTAAACCACTCTAAAACCTTCTCTCCATTTTACTTTCCTCACATTTTTTATGTCTAATCTTTGTTCATTGTGGCTCCATTTACTTTCTAACCACATTGGTGAAGTACGGTTCACGTACCATTGATGTTTGAGCCATTTTTTGGTAAAAACATTTGGCGCCCACCATGGGGCCGTGCTCGCATCTGCTTCCTTCACACTTCTCTCAATCCTAAGAGCCTACCATTGATGTTCTAAACCTATTTCTACCATAGAGTCCGCAATTTTACGACCTAGACCGATTGACGAATTCTCATCAAAATTCAAAGCTTTATCCGAGATCACGACTAAATCCAAAAAAGATTTTGAGAAAAGTCGGCGAAGAAAACAACGATGTCACTAATAACGAGATTTCTCCACGCACCAACCGTTTGGAGGTAGGGGATTCCTCGAGGCCCTCCCTCTTTAACTTGAGAGGAATCAAACGTGGCTATAACGGACTTGGATGAAAAATGGATGCCACAACCAAAATGATGATGGAAACTTGATGCTTTGCTTAACGCTCAAGCCAATCCCCCGTCTCCAAAACCTGTGGCCAATGTTGATGAAAGGGAAGACTCTCCTACCTTAGTACCTAGTCGATCCCACTTCTCAGTAGAAGACAAGGTAAAGATCGACATGGAAGACAATAAGGATAAAGCACCACGGCATGACGAGAAACGCGCGAATCAAAACGCCCCAAGTCCCACCAAAGGGGCACCTCCCAAAAGAGGTACAAGGCATCACGACTTGAATCGTGGTTATACCAATAAAAGGATTGATGCCTGCCCCATGGAATGAAACGGCGATGAGAAGCATATTTCAGATATGATCCAACGATTAATGAAAGAAAACATGGCTCGTCAGGACGATGAAAAAGAGTGGGAGTTTTCGCCTAGTAAGAACCCATTCACCAAAAGGATTCGTTAAGTGAAGTTCCCTAAGAAGTTCACACCTCCGACAATAGCACCATACAGTAGGACGGGAGATCCAAACACCTTCCTGTTTAAATATGATTAACACACGAATAGAGCTAGGGCCGCCGACGAGATAAAATGCTTATACTTTCCCGTATGTTTGGAAGGTGTGGCCTCACTATGGTTCACTAGACTCCCACCCAAATGTGTCGATCAATTTGCTGATTTGGCAAGAAGATTCCAAAACCAATTCCGTCTACAAACTACCAAAGTGAGGGATGTGATGTATCTTACTGAAATGGAACAAATGCCTGGAGAGACCATCAAAGCTTTTCTTACACAATTCCACGCTGCAGCAGCCGAAGTCATAGAACCAGAACCTTGGTACTTATTGACATCTTTAAAAGGTGCTATTGTTAAGAAATCGGAATTTGGGAAGTGGCTCAAAATGAAAAAAATCCAAAACTCTAAAGAAGGTTTAAAAGAAAGCTGAGGAGTATATGAGCGTGGAAAATGATCTGCCTACTATCAAGAGAGTTGTAGGAAGCAATGCCACCGAAGGAAGGAAAGGCAGCGAGGCCCAAGCTGAGCAAAAGAATGACTCCAGGTAGAAAAGGGGAAACAAAGGGAAGGATAACAAAAGGTGTAAGAAGGTTCAGTTCTTCAAACATTCATACTTGACTCCTTTAAATGAAACCCCAGAGAGGATCTACTCCGCTACAAAAGACTCAGGCATTTTTCCTTAGGTGAAGCCACAAAAAATTACAGAGCAGCAGGCTAACTCCGGAAAGTTCTGTCGGTTTCATAACCAACCAGACCACAAAAACAATAAATGTCGGCAACTGAAGAGCCTGATTGACGAGCTCATTAGAAAAAACTAGATTCAGCAGTATGTGAGGAATCCTCAAAATGCTCCAACTATCCAGGGGCAGAGTAATGCCAACAGTCACCCTGGATCAAATGACAAAACTCAAGCTCCTAATGATTTACGACTGATCATCGATTGACAACCGCTAATGATGACTTGACAACCGCAACTCAGAATAAGTGATCTCCACTTTCTTTACTTTGCTTTACTTCTTGTTGTGTTCTTCTTTCTTGTAAACAATCCGGAATGATTTACATACATTGTACCGAACAATTTCATTATGAACCAAAAGTTCTTTGCTTACATAAATCATACATTCATTAGCTCTTGCTAAAATCGATTTCTTAAACGTAGGCAAAGTAGAGGCAACCGCTCATTTACAATCCAACCATAACTAGAAGCTTCGTAAGAAAATCCTGGTTGGGATAACTCAAGTGATAAGTGCCCAAAAGCATCATGCAAATTAAGCAAGATGGATAAACACACCACTTTGCAAATCTCAAAGAAATAAGCTGCCCAGAATCAAATGATGGAAAGCGCTTCAAATGGACATCAAGTCGGAAAGCTACACCTCTCATCATAGAAAACACCTTTTTAGAAAGTGGGATTAAAATACCAAACCCTTAACAAGCGTCCAACAAAAGGATTGGTACCAAGTTTTGAAAATGATGCAAAGGTGGAAGCAATCCAGTTCAAAATGATTTGTCCCATAATTAAAAGATTGCAAGTCCTACTAAAGAGGCACCTTGTCAGGTGCAGGACATAAGCTCGAGGTAAAATTCGATAAGAGGAACTAGCGTCCGCCTCCTAGGATGAAGTATCAAGTCAGAAGGACCGACAGACCTGGAGGCTAGAAGTACCAGTCCTACTGCCAAAAGGACCGACAACCAGTCGGAAGGACCAACAAACCTAGGCTGGAAGCACCAGTCCTAGTGCCGGAAGGACCGACACCACAAGTTGGAAGGATCAACATTAACAGAAACACAAACCAGTCGCAGGGCCACAAAAGTCAAACAATATAAACACAAAATAGTGAGCGAGGACCAGCACCCGCATATACAACCGGTGTAAGAATCGTCATTTTTCCTTACCATCTTCGGAAGGCCTACAGGAGAAATCTGAGAACTTGAGTCCTCAACATTGGGAGGACAGGAGGGAGTATCAGTTGTAGTAGCATCTGGGGTCTTTTCCCAAGGGAGAGCTCGCTCATCTATTAATATCTTCCTACCCTCAGTCAAAGCATCTCGATCCTCTGCTTCTAGGACAGACTCTTGGAGAACGCTATCTTCTTCACCGTTGGAATATATAAGTACTTGTTCCCAGACAAGATCCAAGTTTCTGGGAACGTCCTTATTCAGAAAGTTCAAACTTCCACGATTTATTACACTATAAATATAAAATTGGAACAAAGTTTCATCAGTTTTAACCTTGGCTTGTTCAAGAGCGCTGATTAGCTTTGTTTTATCTTCCTTCAAAATTTCAAGAGCTTTGCTTTGAGAGACAATCTTGTCCTCAAGAATTATCTTCTCCTGTTGATGAGAAGCTAAAATTTTCTTTTCCAAAGCCAGTTGAGATTTAGCCGATTCTCGAGCAAATTGAGCCTCGTGAACTTGCTTTCTAGCAGCCTCAATCTCTCTCCTAAGTTTTTCATTTTCAGTTTCTAAGCTGCTCACCTTGCTATCTCCGTTCTTTAAAGATGCAATCTTGGCTTCTTGAGATTTAATCATGTAGGCCAGTCTGGCCTTGTCATTTTCAAGAAATTCAATACGCTCATGGTGTCGGGCATTCAACCTTTGAAACTCATAGCCAAATTTGGTCCAATGCTCTAATTGTCTATCAATATTGCTCATGGCCTTGTCTACCTGTATTTCAAGTTGGCTCTTCGTAATATCAAGTTGGGTAGTCATACAACCCTTTATAGTGCTCAATTCATCAACAACATTTTGAATGTCGTCGGGGTGTAAATCTAGGTTAAAGCTCATTCCTCCCAAGTCCCAACCTCTAAATTGATCCTTTAACCAGGAATTACTAGGTACAATTTGGTAAGGAGGCCTGTCTGGATCTGAGTAAAAGTTGGGATAATAGACTGAGAAGCCGCAAAGGGTTGTTCCAGAGAAATAAGGGGATCAGGGTTTGAGAACTTGGTTGATTTATGATGTTCCAAGTGCCCGTCCTCGCCTCGTTCATCACCGTCTCTCTTCTTCTTAGCCTCCTTCAAATGTTGCCCTCACCCTTAGCACCTTTATCAGATATCTTTAAATGATCATGCTTCCTTTTCTTCCGTTGGTCAGTCAAAGAAGGCTCGGGAGTATGCTCGGGCAGAGGATCTGAAGATAATTGGGAACGCTTCGAGTAGCGAGAAAGACGGGATTGTAAAAGACTTTGTAGGCTAACAAGACCAGCCTGTTGGGAAAAGCTATCTGATAAAGAAGTTTTCATTCCTGAATCTGAAGAAAGAAAGAAGGAAGTTCTTAATGCTTAAATTTGAGAGTACTAGAACACGATAAAAAAGAGCTAAAGCATCGGGAATGTATGGCATAAGAAAGGAAATGTGCTAAGCATACATCTATTTATGAGCCGATCTTAAATGGTGGTTCTAAGGCAATTCCTAGCTTTGTGAGATACTTTCCTGGTCTTGAAACGGGAGCTTTGAGAATTCCTTTGTTTAAGATCTAGGGTTTAAATATTTGAACAACAGTATTACCTTGAATAAAGTCTTTAGCTAAATCATGGACACCAAGATCCTTAAAAGTTTCTAAACTACCCTCTTCTTGATTATCCCGAATAACAAGATTTTAATCAGTTGCATTGGTATCCGAAACTTCCTTAGAAGTCACTCCAGCTTCATCAAAATGCACATTCTCATTAGTCGAATCTGAAGCAGTTTTCGAAGAAGTTTCACTTGCATTATCCTGACTAGTTTCCCTTGTGAAACGTGAAGGAATACCCTCCTTCTCGATGTGATCAAACAAAATCATGGGATTATTACCCTTACGGCGTTCAGAAACTGCCCTTTTTGATGAAGCCAATTTGCATTTAGGAGGTATTTTACTGCTTTCTATAGGGTTGGAGAGCTTCTTTGAGGCCTTTTTTTCCAGGGACTTGCTAACAGCGCCTTTCTTGTTAGCAGAATCCATCGCAAGAGAGCATGAAGTGGGAAGTAAGTTATATTGGCGAAGGAACTCTTCTGTGATCAAGAATTTCCTGTTTCTTTCACCCTCTTTAACAACTAGTAAAGAATTACAGAGGTCTAGACCGAAGGCGGTACTTTGGTCAGGGAGTGTTGAAAAATTGGAAAAGAATTAGGTAATAAGATAAAGAGGAAAGGAAACAAGACATTGAGAGATAAACACACTCACTTCCTTCCATCCAAAAACCATAAAAGCTGCTAGGGCAGCGGACAAAGAAATACTGGTTCGGAAATCCTCGAACACTTTCTACTAATACGGTAATTATCTTGGAGCCACGGCTTGCAACAAAAATTATTGAGGGACATTGAGACCTTCTCTTAAAATAATATACAGAGCATGTATCATCAAATGAAGGTGCATGTCGTTTCTCTCTCATGAAATGTATGTAAAGGTTCAATAAAACGACATAACCATTTGGGTGAAATTGACACGAGGCAATAGCTAAGTTCTGGAGAACCATCTCTTGATAGGGATTAAAAGGAGGGATCGCCCCGCTTGTCAGCATACCGTGGTTAACGACGACATGTCCTATTGGGGGAACATTCGCAAATACACCTTTCCCCGGCAACCTAGCTTCTTCCTTTTCTAAAATTCCAAACTAGTTGCATAGCTGTTGAAACGAGCTAAAAGAAAGTTCTGTCTCATGCCTCTCACAAGGTACTACGAAAGAGCATGAGGCTTAGGAAAGTTTTGATCTATTCGGGGAACAGTCCCCGATGTAGTTTCAGCAATTCGGTCAGAATTTCTAGCTCTACCAGACATAGTTTGTGTAGGATCTAAATTAACCCTAGAGGGGGGGGTGAATAGGGTTTATCGCAGATTTTCACAGAGTAATTAAATAATCACATCACAGATAATAATCAGAGTAAATGCGGAAAATAAATAACACACAGATATACCCAGCTTCGGCAAAACCCTGCCTACTGCTGCATTCCCCAAGGTTTCTACTAGGAGTTAAAACAATCTCTACGCTTACAATCCCCTGTAAACTCGCGACACTCGCTCCCAACTGTTCTTATCCCTACGCTCAAAACCCTGCACTGGTTTCTATCCCCGAAACCAGATTTCTCCGAATTACAATTCCCGTAATTCGTCTTCCCTAGATTTTACAGATCTAGAAACTGTTTGTTTGTTTTTACGAATTAAACAAAAACAATTGTAAAATAAAATAGAAAAACCCTTAGGAGTTAAAATAAATGGGTTATCCCTTTTAAAAAGCTTGGCCGTCCTCTTATATTTGCCCTAGCCCCTTTATTTTTTGACCCGATCTCCTTTTTCTTAAAAATGGCGGCGGTTCTTGAGAAATTCCTAGGGTTTCTTCAAATCCCTAAATTGCGATTGTATGATTAATTCTTCGAGTCTGTTTGGCTTCAATCTCTGGAGGCTAGCGCTTTGTGCTTCTCGTTAAACTCGACTTTGACGGCTCCAGGGTTTCGATTCTATTCAACTTGAGGTCGCTACTTTCTCGTATGATGATTTCGAGTAATTCAGTGGCTTTACTCTTCTTCGTTGATGAGTGTTGAACTGGATCCAAGTAATCTCCTTTTTACTGGTATGAATTTAATTCGGATTTTAGCTTTTTGCTTGTTCGAACTTGGATGAATAATTGCCGATGAGCATTGGTGTTTAAATAGGATTAAAATCCCTAAAATTCTGCTCTGATTTCGACCTTGAGACTTGGCTATGGTATATACGAGAATTTTGGTTAGCTTTGAATTGATCTGTTATTTCTGGATATTTCTTTGATTTAGAGCCAGAAAGTATATTGCTTAAATCTTGGTCTTTGGCTTTTGAATTGGCGTGATTTCTGGAATTCGAAATCCTCAAACTTGAGTGTGAATCCGTCTGACTTTGAATTGATCCTTAAAACAATAATTGCCGTATATATATATATTTTTCTGTAATCAGACTTGAATTTTTTTCTTCTGGAACTTTGATTTTGCTTTCAAAAAAAAATTGACCTTTTCTAAATCCTTTGTCTTGACATAATAAGATAAGAACAGTTACAGATTTGCAAAGTCCTTTGAACTTGTGTCACTTGTCTTGGTTTGGCCACTGAATTCTTGCATTTGCTTCACGCTCGAACCTGTAACCTGTGTAAACTTATGCTTGCTACTCCATAACATGACACTTTTGCCTCGACCTTGGATTAATTGCTTTATAAAAAATTTATAAGAACAGATGCTATATTTGAACTTTGATACTGCCTTGATCAAACTGTTTTCCTGTTAGCATGTTGTCTGTATTTCCCTTTTGTGCTTGACTTGCTGTATATTGAACATTGATTTGCATGGTCCTAGAATTTTTCCTTACTAATATTATATTGAAAAAACTGCTACTATTCTCCACTTGCTTTTGCCATACAAACTGTCTTGATCTTATTGAGATGATTTTCTCTGAATTGTGGACTTGTCACTGATTGCAATTTGCTAAAAAAACTGTTGACACATAGATTTCCTGATTTCACCTTGTTCTCATTGTTCACTTGCTGGTTCAGTTTGACATGCTGCTTAGTTGTTGAACACTCTTATCATTAATAGATCTATTCTTTGCGGTTATACAGTTTTAACTTTGTATAACTTGTTTGATCACTTTGCTGTTGTACTTGGAAATCCTGTCTGCCTAGTCCTATGTCGAGCAGTTTTGATGCATATATGTTTACTTATACTTGAATCCACTATGTATTATTTGCGCATTTAAATGTTGGTGAAACTGCTGTGCTCATCTTGTCCATGCATATGAATCTGTCGCATCATAGTTGCTGTGTGAATTCCTGTAGTCTTTGTCCTGGTTCGACCATGCTTCTTGTACTCCTGCTCCACTTCCTATTTATGTTGTCTTGTTGTTTTGCTCGACCATTTTGTTTCTTGTTTGTTGCTGCATCTTTTTTTTTCCTATGTACTCGTAATGTGCTTGACCATATTTTTTTTAAAAAATCATCCAAATATGTTGCCTCTGCCTTGTGCTGAGCTGTCTCGACCACTTTGAGTTTTTATTGACTTTACATTGAATTATTATTTGCTGAGCAATCTTGGGCTTGGCTCGACCATTTTGATGTGTGTTGACATGTGCACTGAGTCGAGATGGTCCAAGTGGCTACTCCTCAGTCGCGACACTGGATTGGCGTGGCAGTGCACACGTGCATACACGTGTGTATATGCAGCCATCCAGACGAGTTTTTCAGTCCCTGCATATCAGACCAAGTCTAGAAAAATGATGAGAAACACACCGTAATTCTGAGGCAAATAAAATTTAAAAAATAAATTTTTATTTGCTTTTATTTAATTTTATTTTTGTTGCTGTCTACTGTGTGTGTTCTTTTGTATGAACAGGTATGAAGATGACTGAATTGACTGTGGAATGCTGTGAAGTCAAGAAGACTGAAGACGATGATATTCATATGTGTCGGTATATACGAGTGAACTGTATAGAAATGTAGTATATATGAAAGTGTAAGTGTTGTAAAGAGGAGCTAAGTGCGAAATTGAATATATTGAAATGTATATTGGTGATGTATGTACAAATAGTGGAGTTGTAAATCTGTACTGTTTAAATACCGAAATAAAATATTCTTATTCAAATAAAATACTGTGTGAATATTTAAAATACTGTGTGAATATTTAAATTTTTGTATAGTTGTACTTTATTTAAATAGAAATA
The DNA here is from genome assembly GCA_030737875.1 of Allium sativum. NCBI lineage: Eukaryota > Viridiplantae > Streptophyta > Magnoliopsida > Asparagales > Amaryllidaceae > Allium > Allium sativum. Next base: position 276,394,299 of record CM060918.1, read on the forward strand.
TTATATTCCTGTCTGATGTGTAGTATAGCAGTACAGTTACAAACACATTCAATAATAAAATATATTTGGTTGTTATCATCAAACAAAAATCATATAATTGTGTATACAACACTGTTATATACAACAATCTCCCCTTTTTGATGATGACAAACAAATAAAAGATTTTGAATGTGTTTGAACGTGAAATATATTACTCCCCCTATTTGTATGCTCCCCCTACAACTGAACTCCCCCTATATATGTGGAAAAATATGAATGATGAAATCCAATTGACCAATCTCTCCCTAGATATTTAATATCCAATATTAAAATATCTTTGAATTAAATACTCATCAATCAAAATCTTGACCATTCTCCCCCTTTTGTTATCATCAAAAGGATAATAGAAATTGAAATAGTGATGAATATTGACTATAAATATAAATTCAAATTAAGAGAGAGAATATATATCGCAAATCCCATTTAATCAAACAAAAATCATAATAATCTTTAAATCAGAAGCAAATTTCACTTTCAGAATGAATGGATTTACGATGGATTTTATCGAATGAGGAGAGTTCAATAAAAATTGAATATTTGGATATGAATTTTAAAGATTTTAAATATGCTAAAAAAAAGTGTTAAGCACTTTCTAACCACGCATAGCCCAAAGGTCTTTTAAATGGGGTTAGCAGTAACTTAACTTTATCCTCTCTAATGAGTTCCATCCATGCACAGCCCGAAGGTCTTTTAAGTGAGAATGGAAGCACATAGAAATTAAGGTAATTCACCCACGCATAACCGCGAGGATTTTTAAATGGGAGTGAATACCAAGGATAATTTTTTTTTTTTAATTTCAAGAATAATTAGAACTCCCCAAATTAAATAAAACCATGATGAATGACAGAAATATGGTAGATATAGAAGATGGTCGTGAAATAAGCTCTAATTCAAAGATATTATAAAATCTGTTTAATCATCATGAGATTTAAAATAATATCTCTTCTAGTTATGAATTATACCATAGTCGCAACTCATCACAGTTTCATAAATCTATCAATAATTTTGATGAGTCCCAAAACGGTTCAAATTAATCAATAATTTCAATTTTTGAATAAATAATCAAAAATAATTTTAAAATTGAAAATATCAATTTTAAGAGGAGTTTTTGAAAAATGCAAGTTGAAAATCAGCTTAAAAAAAAATCAATCAGTTAGAAAATGAAATTTTCTAATATTTTTAACACTGATTGCTCCTAGGCAATTTTTAAAACCATTTATATATTAATTTAATTCAAATTGCATATGAATTTTAACTAAATCCAGTCACTGATTTTCCAACTTATCATTTAAACACAAATGAATCAAATCAATTTCCTTATCAGAGCAGCACAAGATCATTTTCAAAGCAAGAATCACAAGTGACATCCTCAGAGAATTTTTAGACGAACTCAAGAAACAGTCAACTTATCAAATTTGAAGATAATTGTTTGAAATCACCTAAAAAAAATCATTTTTTTTATAATTCAAGAATTTCAACAATCCATAATGAATGATTTCAAAAAACAGCCAAGTAAAAAAAATAAACTAAAAGGAATAAAAGTACGAGTTTAGAGATCATACCTGACTTACCATAATCAACGTGATGTAATGAATCTCCAACTCTGAATCTATGGCTAAGGAACTCCAAATAATTCGATATATGAATCAACTTGAATTTTATCTAACTTAAGCACAGTTGTTCCTCAGCCTCTCACAGTACCTAAATGTTTATATGATCGAGTGGTCTAACAAAAGTTGTTTTACCACTCTTATCTTTGTTTACACGTTTTGGTACCCAAACCCGTTTATATAACAATCCATTACTATTCACTAGCGTACCCTTTGGAACCCAAATTTGTTTAGATTTGCTTAAATTTATTTTGTTAATTTTTGGAATCCAAACAGATTTAAATGAATTGTTTTTAAACGAGTTATCAATTTGTTTATGATTTAAAAACCCTTTGAAATTATTGAATTTCAAAAATTTAATTTGATCGTTTTCAAAGCCAATTAAAGGATTTTTAAAATCATTAAAATTTTGTTTTTCAACTTGATTAGATTCAAATCCAAGTCCCCTTTTATTCTGAACAAAAAATTGATTTTTTAACAACATATTCAACGATTTCTCTCCTTTAGAAAATTTAGTCAAAGCTGACTCAAGTTGTTGAATTTTAAATTTAAGATCGCTATTTTCTTTCATTAAATTTGAACAACGATTAATAGCGATTTTCCTCTTTTCAGCATTAGTTTGTTTTAAGATCAAATTTTTGTTTTCAAGTGCTTTGATTCTAGCATCGGACTTGGAAATTTCAATTTCAAATTGTTTTCGTTTTTCAAAATCAAGTTTTTCAGATTCTCTAAACTTTTCAATCACCTTTTCAAAATCAAGATTTTCATTTTTCAAATTCATGTTTTCTCTTTTAAGTAACTCAAGATCAGTTTTTAATTTCAAAAAATCGTTACTCAAAAATCGACATTTTTCGCATTCTGAAAACGATGAATTCTTAAGTTTTTCAAGTTTTGTTTCTAAACTGTTATTTTCTTGAACTAGTTTTGACCTATCAGATTTTAATTTCTTAACTTTTAGTTCAAGAGAATCAACGGTTTTTGTGAGATCGTGACACATTAGAATTAAATCTTTATAAGTAAAACTCGATACCTCACTTGAATCCTCTTCACTACTTTCTGAAACAGAATGAGCCATAAGACACAAATTATCTTCCTCTTCTTCACTTTCAGAAACTTCTTCTCCTTCTTCGTCGTCCCATGTAGCAGCAAAGGCTTTCTTCTGAACTTCTTCTTCTTTTCATTTTTAAGATGTGGGCAATTTGGTTTGATATGTCCGGGTTTCTTGCAATTGTAGCAAAACACTTCATCGTTTGAACTATCTGAACTTTCAGACTTGTCGGTTTTTGAATTCTTCTTTCGTGGTTTGTATTTTCCTTTGGCCCACTTTTTCAAAACCATGGCTAGCTCTTCAGCGGGATTATCATCATTACTTTCAACAGAATTATTTAGAGCGATCGTCTTTTTCTTTGATTCAGAATCCTTTCGTTCTTCTCTTGCTTTTAACTCCATTTCGTAAGTTATCAGATTTCCGATCAACTCTTCCATGCTTACTTTATTCAGATCTTTTGATTCTTGAATTGCCGTCACCTTTGCTTCAAAATTCATCGGTAGCACTCTCAGTATCTTTCTGATCAATTCCACTTCGGTATAGGTTTTGCCAAGAGCTTTTGCATTGTAGACCAGTGATGAGAAGCGTCCATACATCTCTTTTATATCTTCGTCTTTTTTCATAGAGAAATTTTCATATTCGTTGCTGAGTAGAGCGAGACGAGATTCCTTTACTTGAGATGTCCCTTCGTGTGTGACCTCCAACGTATGCCATATTTCCTGTGCTGTCTCACAATGAGAAATTCGATTAAATTCAGTTTTATCAAGAGCACAAATTAAAGCATTCATTGCTTTGGCATTAGTTGAAAATAATTTTTTATCATTAGCATCCCACCTATCTTTTGATTTAGGAATTTCAACACCACTAACAATAACAGTGGGAGATCTATAACCCGTTTCAATAATATCCCACACATCATAATCGACAGAACTCAAATAAATTTTCATCCTAGCTTTCCAATATGCATAATCAGTTCCATTAAACATTGGTGGCCTAGCTATGGACTGACCCTCAGAAAACGCGTTATTAGACAGATTCATGACTCTAGAGTTAAAATAAAATAAAAAATACCTGCTCTGATACCACTTGTAGGATCTAAATTAACCCTAGAGGGGGGGTGAATAGGGTTTATCGCAGATTTTCACAGAGTAATTAAATAATCACAGCACAGATAATAATCAGAGTAAATGCGGAAAATAAATAACACACAGATATACCCAGCTTCGGAAAAACCCTGCCTACTGCTGCATTCCCCAAGGTTTCTACTAGGAGTTAAAACAATCTCTACGCTTACAATCCCCTGTAAACTCGCGACACTCGCTCCCAACTGTTCTTATCCCTACGCTCAAAACCCTGCACTGGTTTCTATCCCCGAAACCAGATTTCTCCGAATTACAATTCCCGTAATTCGTCTTCCCTAGATTTTACAGATCTAGAAACTGTTTGTTTGTTTTTACGAATTAAACAAAAACAATTGTAAAATAAAATAGAAAAACCCTTAGGAGTTAAAATAAATGGGTTATCCCTTTTAAAAAGCTTGGCCGTCCTCTTATATTTGCCCTAGCCCCTTTATTCTTTGACCCGATCTCCTTTTTCTTAAAAATGGCAGCGGTTCTTGAGAAATTCCTAGGGTTTCTTCAAATCCCTAAATTGCGATTGTATGATTAATTCTTCGAGTCTGTTTGGCTTCAATCTCTGGAGGCTAGCGCTTTGTGCTTCTCGTTAAACTCGACTTTGACGGCTCCAGGGTTTCGATTCTATTCAACTTGAGGTCGCTACTTTCTCGTATGATGATTTCGAGTAATTCAGTGGCTTTCCTCTTCTTCGTTGATGAGTGTTGAACTGGATCCAAGTAATCTCCTTTTTACTGGTATGAATTTAATTCGGATTTTAGCTTTTTGCTTGTTCGAACTTGGATGAATAATTGCCGATGAGGATTGGTGTTTAAATAGGATTAAAATCCCTAAAATTCTGCTCTGATTTCGACCTTGAGACTTGGCTATGGTATATACGAGAATTTTGGTTAGCTTTGAATTGATTTGTTATTTCTGGATATTTCTTTGATTTAGAGCCAGAAAGTATATTGCTTAAATCTTGGTCTTTGGCTTTTGAATTGGCGTGATTTCTGGAATTCGAAATCCTCAAACTTGAGTGTGAATCCGTCTGACTTTGAATTGATCCTTAAAACAATAATTGCCGTATATATATATATATTTTTCTGTAATCAGACTTGAATTTTTTTCTTCTGGAACTTTGATTTTGCTTTCAAAAAAAAAATTGACCTTTCCTAAATCCTTTGTCTTGACATAATAAGATAAGAACAGTTACAGATTTGCAAAGTCCTTTGAACTTGTGTCACTTGTCTTGGTTTGGCCACTGAATTCTTGCATTTGCTTCACGCTCGAACCTGTAACCTGTGTAAACTTATGCTTGCTACTCCATAACATGACACTTTTGCCTCGACCTTGGATTAATTGCATTATAAAAAATTTATACGAACAGATGCTATATTTGAACTTTGATACTGCCTTGATCAAACTGTTTTCCTGTTAGCATGTTGTCTGTATTTCCCTTTTGTGCTTGACTTGCTGTATATTGAACATTGATTTGCATGGTCCTAGAATTTTTCCTTACTAATATTATATTGAAAAAACTGCTACTATTCTCCACTTGCTTTTGCCATACAAACTGTCTTGATCTTATTGAGATGATTTTCTCTGAATTGTGGACTTGTCACTGATTGCAATTTGCTAAAAAAACTGTTGACACATAGATTTCCTGATTTCACCTTGTTCTCATTGTTCACTTGCTGGTTCAGTTTGACATGCTGCTTAGTTGTTGAACACTCTTATCATTAATAGATCTGTTCTTTGCGGTTATACAGTTTTAACTTTGTATAACTTGTTTGATCACTTTGCTGTTGTACTTGGAAATCCTGTCTTCCTAGTCCTATGTCGAGCAGTTTTGATGCATATATGTTTACTTATACTTGAATCCACTATGTATTATTTGCGCATTTAAATGTTGGTGAAACTGCTGTGCTCATCTTGTCCATGCATATGAATCTGTCGCATCATAGTTGCTGTGTGAATTCCTGTAGTCTTTGTCCTGGTTCGACCATGCTTCTTGTACTCCTGCTCCACTTCCTATTTATGTTGTCTTGTTGTTTTGCTCGACCATTTTGTTTCTTGTTTGTCGCTGCATCTTTTTTTTTCCTGTGTACTCGTAATGTGCTTGACCATATTTTTTTAAAAAAATCATCCAAATATGTTGCCTCTGCCTTGTGCTGAGCTGTCTCGACCACTTTGAGTTTTTATTGACTTTACATTGAATTATTATTTGCTGAGCAATCTTGGGCTTGGCTCGACCATTTTGATGTGTGTTGACATGTGCACTGAGTCGAGATGGTCCAAGTGGCTACTCCTCAGTCGCGACACTGGATTGGCGTGGCAGTGCACACGTGCATACACGTGTGTATATGCAGCTATCCAGACGAGTTTTTCAGTCCCTGCATATCAGACCAAGTCTAGAAAAATGATGAGAAACACACCGTAATTCTAAGGCAAATAAAATTTAAAAAATAAATTTTTATTTGCTTTTATTTAATTTTATTTTTGTTGCAGTCTACTGTGTGTGTTCTTTTGTATGAACAGGTATGAAGATGACTGAATTGACTGTGGAATGCTGTGAAGTCAAGAAGACTGAAGACGATGATATTCATATGTGTCGGTATATACGAGTGAACTGTATAGAAATGTAGTATATATGAAAGTGTAAATGTTGTAAAGAGGAGCTAAGTTTGAAATTGAATATATTGAAATGTATATTGGTGATGTATGTACAAATAGTGGAGTTGTAAATCTGTACTGTTTAAATACCGAAATAAAATATTCTTATTCAAATAAAATACTGTGTGAATATTTAAATTTCTGTATAGTTGTACTTTATTTAAATAGAAATATTATATTCCTGTCTGATGTGTAGTATAGCAGTACAGTTACAAACACATTCAATAATAAAATATATTTGGTTGTTATTATCAAACAAAAATCATATAATTGTGTATACAACACTGTTATATACAACAGTTTGGTCCTTAAGATTCTGGTGTAATTGATGGTGAGTTAGCATTTCTACATCAATAAATGTTATGTTACTAAAATTAGTACTATCAAAAGATTCAACAGTCAAATAAAAGCCTTGGCATCGAGATAGGTCAGCATGACCAAAATAGCAGAAGTTAAACGTGTCAAAGAAAAAACAAGGTCATGTACAACCGACCCCTATGGGTCAAGTAAAAGCAAAACCGACCAAGTTTAAACATGGATTACCCAGATCTGTCCATTTGCGCAACTCCTAACTACTTGTTCTGACCCGCTCGCACTGAAAAGTTAATGTGTATGACTTAAAAGGATCTTATATGGATACAACAGAAATATATGTGATATGCTAACTAATTGATATGCAATAGTTACATAGGTAAAACCTAGGTTATAGAGGTATATCACAATCAAAGTAAATGCGATAAATTAAGTAAAGTGACACCAGGAATTTTTATGCTGGTTCGGACTTCCCACCATACGTCCAGTCCCGAAGCTCCTCTTCGGAATTCACTAACAAAGCCCTCTCTTAACCCAGAGGAATAGGTCCGTACACCCAAGCCCCAACAAGGATGCCTCTCGCCTGAACAACTACATAGATCTTCAACAATTACAAATATTTGACTTTTGATTTGTGTTCTTGAACCAACACGAATAGCCAAAACTTTAAGTACAACCTTCCTATAATATGATTCTCGAGTATTTGATTTGAATGCGGAGATTTAAGGAAGAAGATTGCTTGTTGAATCAAATTATATTAAATCGATGCAAGGATTCAACAAGTATTTGAATTGGAGAGCTTTTTATTTGCAAAGAACGTATATAAAGAGAATAGAGTGATGATCATTCAAATCAGTAAAATTCGGTGATTGTAAAACATGATTGAAGTTGTTTATATAATAGTATAAGAGTAGCAATCCTTCATGAAGAGTTTCGATAAAAAGTTATGCCATTTCCTTTGATTAATGAAGAGGAATCTCTTCATGAAAGATGGTGACTCTTCATAAAAATAATTTCAAGGTCGAATCAGTCGACTGATTAAAAATCATCAGTTGACTGGTAGAATTAAATCGTATAAATAATTTTTTAAAAAACTAACCGTTATATGCAAAAACAGGCTGACCAGTCGATGTGATTCCTATTGCAACTTCATTCATTGGCATCAATCAAAATCTTGGTATCAACATTCTCCCCCTTTTTGATTGATAACAACATATCTGATTTTCTCTCCTGAATGTTTAGCTTCCCCTGAGTTTCTGCAATAATTCTTTAGTTCATAATTTTATAACCTTACCATTTGATTTCTGCATTAACAAGTGTTAGCACAAATTTTCCAATAGTATGGAAAGCATAAGAGTATATTAGCATGGAAACATAAGAATGGTAAAAGCATGAGAGATATTTCTCCCCCTTTGTCATCGATTAAAAAGCAATTAAGACATTATAAGCATAGAATAATCGAATGACTTTTTAAAGATCTTTGAATGATACAATTCCAAGTTCTCGTCGGAGTCTAATGAAAGAATTCTCTAAAAGGGGTTTAGTAAAGATATCTGCAATTTGATTTTTTGAGTTAAAAAATTCTAAGTTAATTGTTAGTTTTTCAATATTATCTCTTAAGAAGTGATGTGTAACAACCCGTATTTTCAATAATCGGTTATAACATAAATTGAGGCAGAATTAAATTATAAAATGGGAATCAAGGGAAACGGGTTATGCCATTGCGTTCGTCTCGGAAAAATACGCGAAATAGAGTCCGATTTTTCGAAAATCGGAGTCCGTATGACCCAGTTAAGGCCCATTGAAGTTTGTAGAAAATTTCTAAGTAAAAACAGATTTAAATTTGAAATTAAAAACATGGGCTAGGGCAAACTGGGCAGGCGGGAAAAATTCCCGCCCAGGACCCCATGTCGACAGGCCTGTCGACAGGGGTCTAGGCATGTCGACTGCCCTGTCGACAGCCCTGTCGACAGGGGGTAGCCAGGCAATGTTGCCTGGCGCATCATTTTGATTTGGGCTGGGTCTTGGGGCTTGGTTCTAGAGGATTCCGAGATCTGACGGGCCAAAACTAACCTAGGGTTAATCCTAGGGCTAAAAACACTCTAATCTTCTATAAATAAGCCCCTAATCCTACCCTTAAACCCCATTAATCATTCTAGCAACAAAACTATGCCAAAATCTAAACTCTAATGGCCTCCACCCTCTTCATACAATTCCTAATCAAATCCCTAAGAGATTTCCATGCATACAAGGGTATTTAGGCTTGTATGATTCTCCTTAGCTTGCATTAAAGGCTTGTTTTTCAATTGGCATCATAAAGGAGGAGTCTTGATCAAGTTTGCTTGCATTTGGGGGCTTTAATTAGTTGCATAAGGGGTTTCTTGCATTTGTTGTACTCATTTGAGTCCGCATAAGCATTGTAAGCCCTCTTACCTTCATTTTAGAAACTCTAAAGTTAATGTGTGATGAAAGTTGGGGTTTATGCATGTTTGATAGGCTATGCATGTTTATGCAAGTTTGCTAAGCCATGATTTGTATGTTTATTGAGTTATGCATGTTTATGCAAGTGTACTAAGCCATGATTTGCAAGTTTATTGAGCTATGCATGTTTATGCAAGTGTACTAAGCCATGATTTGCAAGTTTATTGAGCTATGCATGTTTATGCAAGTGTACTAAGCCATGATTTGCAAGTTAATTGAGTTATGCATGTATACTAAGCCATGATTTGCAAGTTTAACAAGTTATGCATATTTATGCAAGTTTAAAATGACAAGTTGTGCATGTTTTGACAAGTTGTGCATGTTTATGCAAGTTTAAAATGACAAGTTGTGCATGTTTTGACAAGTTGTTCATGTTTATGCAAGTTTAAAATGACAAGTTGTGCATGTTTTGACAAGTTGTGCATGTTTATGCAAGTTTAAAATGACAAGTTGTGCATGTTTGACAAGTTATGCATGATTATGGTAATATGCAAGTTCACTATGTTAAGTTATGCAAGTTTAACACGTTATGCATGTTTATGGTAATATGCAAGTTCACTATGCTAAGTTATGCAAGTCTAACATGTTATGCATGTTTATGGTAATATGCAAGTTCACTATGCTAAGTTGTGTATGTTTTGACAAGTTGTGCATGTTTATGCAAGTTTAAAATGACAAGTTGTGCATATTTGACAAGTTATGCATGATTATGGCAATATGCAAGTTCACTATGCTAAGTTATGCAAGTTTAACACGTTATGCATGTTTATGGTAATATGCAAGTTCACTATGCTAGGTTGTGCAAGTCTAACATGTTATGCATGATTTTTGTGCAAGTTTATCATGTATGTTGTGCCAAGTTCCCTCTTACTATCCTTTATGCGTTACTACGAATATGTAAGCGATAGAATGACGTTGGGGGTTTTGGGGTAAACTTAAAATACATGAAAATATAAGATTGGGAATTTACCTATTAAGTTAGGTCTACCCCTTGGGAATTTACCTATTAAGTTAGGTCTACCCAAGTAATTGTTGACTTGTAATTATGTTTTGAAATAAAGTGGACATGACACTTAGAAAACATAAGTGTGGCCAACTCGAGGTTGGGTTGAGTTTGTAGCGTAATTCTACCCGGAACCGCCCGGCTTAACTAGTGGCTACAAACAATAGGACCCAATGTGAGAAGTTGGTCATGGGGTGCCAAGACCCGAGGTTAGACCAAGTTGTGGTGTAAAGCTACCCGGACCCGCCCGGCTTAACTAGTAACCACAACAAGGTCTAATGTGAGAGGTTAAGGTGCATTAAGTTAATCAATGCCTCATGATTAGGGTTAAGTCAGGGTCCACTAATACTTAACCAATTTGGGGATTCGAGGGATTAGAATGTGGTTAAGTCGTGAACCATTGGTTACACTTAACTAGCTTAATCCATTTGGGAGTTCAAGGGATTAGAATGGGGTTAAGCCGCACTTAACCAGTTTAATCCAGGATTAGTGAAGGGTTAAATCACACTTAACCCTCTTGGGAAACCCTAGCAACGTGGTCTGTTCTAACAGTAATCCCAGTTTGGTATCATTCACAACCCTAGAAGCTAGGCTAGGGCGGGGCACGATTACTGGCGGATGTAAGCGACCAAAGGGCGATGGCCGAGTGGTACAGCGGTGCGGGTCCGGCGGGCTACGGACGTGCACGTAGTCCGATGTTGGACAAACTCGAGGCACGGGTACCAGTAGATTAGGGCTGTGCATTATTGCTTAAGTGTCTGGGGTTGACATCCGAGGGCTTGATACACCCAAAGGGGGACCCAGCACAGACTAACTACAACCATACGTGGGCCATATGGACACCAACACTTGACGTGTTAGGTTTATAGGGAGCCGATAGACTAGACCGTGGGGCTGGACCTTATACTAAGGTCACTTCATGTTATTGGGCCAAAGCTTGGGCCAAGGGATCAATACCTGTTACGTTGGTTTGCTAGTACACCGTGGTGCAAAAAACTTAGCCATGTTTTATGCGATGACACCTCTATCTATCTTGTAGTTAATTTACCATGCCAGTATGTTGATTATCTATGATCATCTCAGTTCCCATCATGATGTTAACTTTATTAGTTTATAGACTGATCGTAGCAGGGCTTACTCAGTCTTTTTGACTGACCTGTTTTGTTTCGCCTCTTTTCTTCCGTCCCCCCCCCCCCCCAGGTTCTCAGGGAGGGAATACAAGAGCCTAGCTTGGATCTTAGCTGCTTCTTGGATAGCTCATGTATGCTTTGGACTTGGGTTCGCTATGGTTTCTTCCACTTTGGGGATAGCTACTTTTATGTTTTTCCTTTTTAGTTCAGATGATGTTATTTTATGTACTAGACTTGTTTACTTGGGAAATTGACATTATGATGTAGCAGACTTGTTTTTGAAATAGTTTAAAAGTCTTCCGCTGTTTATTTATTTACTCTGTTTATTTACATATATATATATATGTCATGTCCTGCCTTGCTATATCATTATGCATGTTTACCAATAATGCCCCTCCAAAGCTAGTGCATTCCTTTGCGAGTGACCCTAGTGGAGGCAGGGTGTTACATTTGGTATCAGAGCATATGGTTTACGAGAAGGGATAAAAAGGTTTTTAAAACTTTTGAAAAACTATTTTCAGAACCAAGGATAAAGTATTTTCCAAAGAAAAGTCTAGTTATTTTTAAAGGCTATTCCCCAAAAGCCATTAGCACTATCCTTTGACCCCTCGTTTGAACTCTTTTCTTTTCGTTTCCAGCATGTCTGATAATCTCATCTTGCCCGAAGGAGTAACGATGCCCGATTGGTTTCGTCGGTACTTGGAAGTCACGGCACCGGTCCCGGGTGTCCCTAATGTTGTCTCCCCAGTCGAGGCCGTTGTTCCTCCTCCTCCTCCCGTAGCTGATGTTTCTCTTCCCCCTCAGCCTCCACAAGCGGATTTCGCGGAAACTTGCAAGAACTTTAAGAGGATGGGTGGCAAGAATTTTAATGGAACCGAGACTTTTGTAGAGGCAAGGAATTGGTTGAAAGAGACCGAAGATCTTCTAGCCACCTTTGATATAGGTGATTGCAGGAAGGTTTTATTGGCAGTATGGTTGCTAAAGGAAGAAGCTGCACGTTGGTGGGTAGTCACCACCGCTACTAGTCCAATTGAGACTTGGGATGACTTTAGAGGAAGGTTTGGACTGAGATTCTTATCACTGAAGCAAGGGGACATGACTATTAGGGAATACATAGATAAGTTTAATCAACTGGCTCGGGTCGATTTAGACTTAGTTAATACAGCTCAGAAGAAGGCCCTACACTTTGCTCTAGGATTAAACGAGCCATTACGTGATTTGGCCATGTCTCATATACCCTTGGGGGCGACTTTCGAGAGTTTAGTGAATTTGGCCCTACTTCAAGAAGAAGGTAGCAATGACAAGAAAGAGGTCAAGGTGAATGAGTCTCAAGGCGAGAGGGTAAATTCCGGGAAGCGAGACAAGAATAACAACAACCGCAAGGACAAGCCAAGAGGGAATATGAAATGCAACTTCTGTGGTAAAGTTGGACATATAGCCAGGGAATGTAGGAAAAAGGAGAAGAGAAAGCGGGGCGAATGCTTTGATTGTGGTGAGTTTGGACATTTCAGCAAGGATTGCCCAAGGAAGCAAGGGCAAGGTCAGACTCAGTGTGCAGGACTATCTGGAGGGCGAATTCATCCCCTCCACCCCGTTCTTCCAGCTCATGATAGAGGTAGTGTTTCTGTTGAAAATCTTGTTTACATTTTCTGATTTTCCCTGTTCAAACTTTGTTTGATTCTGGCACATCGCATAGTTTTATTTCATCTGATCTAGTTGAAAGTTTTGCACCTAAGTACTAGTCTAGTTGATGATCCCGTGTGTTTCAAATCCAATTGGGGATTCTGCCCGTTTGTCTGTGGTCTGAGTGGATTTGAAAATTTCTATCTTGAGTATAGAATTCTCGTGGGATGTTTTATTCTCAGTTTCAGGGGATATGGGTTGGTTTTGGGCATGGAATGGTTATCCTGTTTTGGAGCCATTCTGGGTTTTTGTATATAGGGTTGTGAGGCTCATGATCCGCCTCGGTAATACCCTAGAAGTTCCTAGTAACCCTATGGGTCCCGTCATGTTATGTTATCTTGAATCCCTCACTCGTCTATCGATAGGTTGCAATCTGTGAGGGTGGTCCGAGAATATCCTGATATCTGGGGATAGATTTCCATATTATCTGGTTGGTAATGCCAAGCCAGTTTCGTGGCCGGTTAGGCACATGACCTCACGAGGTGAGAGTTAAGAAAGCAAGTCAAGGAGTTGCTTGAGAAGAACTTCCTGAGACGAAACATCTTCGAGTAGGGTGCTCCAGTAGTATTCGTTACTGATGTGGACAATTTGTTTCGCTTAGGTGTTGATTATCGTGAGAGGAATAGATAACCGTTACCAAGGATCAATGATTTGTTTGATCAGGTTGTAGGAGCATCCGTTTTCTTTTAGTCTGGCTACCGGATTCCATCAGCTTAGGCTGGCTGAGGATGGAATTGACAAGACTGCGTTTAGGACTCTAGATGGATTTTTAGAATGGCTAGTCATGCTATTTGGCTTGACTAATGCACCCACATATTACGTGAACTTGATGGGTAGGGTGTTTAGGGAGTCCTTGAACAAGTTTGTCGTGGTCGTCGTAGACGATATTTTGATCCCCTCAAAAGAACGCGGAAGAACATGCTATACATCTCAAGGAGGAGATGGATACGCTTAGAGCCACCAGTTGAAGGTCAAGTTCCCCAAATGTCACTTTGGAGGAAAGAAATTGGATTTCTTGGGCACATAGTTCCTAAGAAAGGCTTAGTGGTGGGTTCCGCTAAAGTGGGTGTGGCTTAAGACCGGAAAACTCTGAGGAGGGCAATTGAAGTAAGAAGCTTCCTCCGTTTGGCTAGTTAGTTAGCATTACCTGAGCTTAGACTTACTCTTCTGGATCAAGAAGGGAGTTTCACGGGAAGAAGACCCGCAGTTGGTCAAGAACATGGACCAGTCGACTCGAGGCGAGATGTTAGGTCACCTCGCTAGATATATTATAAAGGATGACTAAGGCGCGACAAGAGATTATGTGTTCCTCGAGTGAAAGACTTGGTAAAGAAGGTTCTTGAAGATGCGCATCACTCGAGGAGGTGGCCGAGTTGGGTTCAGGATACATGTTGTGCCACCAGGTTGAGGCCAAGTCATAGAAGCCCAGTGGGCCATTACCTCCATTGGATGTTCCGCAAGGGAAGTATGGAAACATCTCGATAGATTATGTGGATGGACTACCTAGATCAAAGAAAGGGAATACGGGTATGAGGGTCATAATAGGAAGACTCACGAAGAGTGCTCATTTCAGTCCAGTGAAGAGCGAGAGGACTGCATCATGGTCAGCAACGGTTTACCCTCAAGAAGTTGGCCAGTTCTGAAATAGCCTACAGAAAACCATGGGTAGGCAACGGAATCTAGGTACGGCCTATAGGCGGATGGTTCATGTCGATTAAGCCTGAGTTATAGGAAATCACGTTTATAAGGGCAATTGGCATTGTGGAGTGGTATTTCCAAGAAAAGTTCTGCTGCATGGAATACCTTATGGTAAGAAGACGAGATCCAAGACTCACTAGTGAATTTTGGAGAGCTTGCATGAAATCATGAGGTTATAGTATGTTTAAGTCAAGTATACAGAAAAAAAAATAAGTGGGAAAGAAAGACGAGAGGCAATAATGAAATGAGTTCCAACTCGAATTTGGGAAATAGGAGTTAAGAAGCCAAGGAATCATGAAGTCGAAGATAGTCAAAGCACAGTGGAGTTAAGCTCAAGGAAACGTGACTAAGAAGAGTGAAGACTAGATACGCGCATCATATCTCCTTTTAAGAGTGCATCCTTGATCCTAGTTTTCCTGTGGAGCTTGCTTGCAAGTTATCTTTCGTATATATCCTCTCGGTTCCATTCTCGACCTTATTTCTGTTGTAAACTCCATAAGGGGGTTAAGACTCATCGGCTAGTACTATATGTCAAAGTTTGAATGGATTTCTTGTAATCCAAAAAGGAGTTTGTCTAGTTTATCTAGTTTATCTAGTTTATCATGTCTATCTCGTCATGAGAACCTTTGGTAGAAACCCTTTGGTTGAAACATGTGTTTGAAACATGTTATGCTTGATGGTTGCAAGTGGTTGCAAGTGTTTGCAAGTGGTTACTCGTGGATGCATTATACACATTAGGCACTAGATCGGCTCGCACACTCTTCATGTTGCATATGCATGAGTGTTTATGCTTATTCATGGTTGAAACTTGTTGTGCTACCACATGGATGTTGCATATGGATGAATGTTATGTGCACTCATATAGATACTATGAATTATGGTAGGAATTTGCATACATATGGATTCATTTCACTGACATACATATGCATTAAGGAGGTTTACTGTACCAGTAACCGCCTGATTTACATACATATGCATTAAGGAGGTTTACTGTATCAGTAACCGCCTGATTTTTGCATTAGGTAAGTACATATACACACACTTTTGCATATGTTCATCCAGCATTTAGAATCTTTTAAGGACAATGATTGCTCGTGGATGATGCTTTGAGTAGATGGATGATTGGATGGTAGGATACGTTCTTCCTAACTTGAAGATTTCGGGGACGAAATCCTTTAAGGAGGGGAGAATGTAACAACCCGTATTTTCAATAATCGGTTATAACATAAATTGAGGCAGAATTAAATTATAAAATGGGAATCAAGGGAAACGGGCTATGCCATTGCGTTCATCTCGGAAAAATACGCGAAATAGAGTCCGAGTTTTCGAAAATCGGAGTCCGTGTGACCCAGTTAAGGCCCATTGAAGTTTGCAGAAAATTTCTAAGTAAAAACAGATTTAAATTTGAAATTAAAAACATGGGCTAGGGCAAACTGGGCAGGCGGGAAAAATTCCCGCCCAGGACCCCATGTCGACAGGCCTGTCGACAGGGGTCTAGGCATGTCGACAGCCCTGTCGACAGGGGGTAGCCAGGCAATGTTGCCTGGCGCACCATTTTGATTTGGGCTGGGTCTTGGGACTTGGTTCTAGAGGATTCCGAGATCTGACGGGCCAAAACTAACCTAGGGTTAATCCTAGGGCTAAAAACACTCTAATCTTCTATAAATAAGCCCCTAATCCTACCCTTAAACCCCATTAATCATTCTAGCAACAAAACTATGCCAAAATCTAAACTCTCATGGCCTCCACCCTCTTCATACAATTCCTAATCAAATCCCTAAGAGATTTCCATGCATACAAGGGTATTTAGGCTTGTATGATTCTCCTTAGCTTGCATTAAAGGCTTGTTTTTCAATTGGCATCATAAAGGAGGAGTCTTGATCAAGTTTGCTTGCATTTGGGGGCTTTAATTAGTTGCATAAGGGGTTTCTTGCATTTGTTGTACTCATTTGAGTCTGCATAAGCATTGTAAGCCCTCTTACCTTCATTTTAGAAACTCTAAAGTTAATGTGTGATGAAAGTTGGGGTTTATGCATGTTTGATAGGCTATGCATGTTTATGCAGGTTTGCTAAGCCATGATTTGTATGTTTATTGAGTTATGCATGTTTATGCAAGTGTACTAAGCCATGATTTGCAAGTTTATTGAGCTATGCATGTTTATGCAAGTGTACTAAGCCATGATTTGCAAGTTTATTGAGCTATGCATGTTTATGCAAGTGTATTAAGCCATGATTTGCAAGTTAATTGAGTTATGCATGTATACTAAGCCATGATTTGCAAGTTTAACAAGTTATGCATATTTATGCAAGTTTAAAATGACAAGTTGTGCATGTTTTGACAAGTTGTGCATGTTTATGCAAGTTTAAAATGACAAGTTGTGCATGTTTTGACAAGTTGTGCATGTTTATGCAAGTTTAAAATGACAAGTTGTGCATGTTTTGACAAGTTGTGCATGTTTATGCAAGTTTAAAATGACAAGTTGTGCATGTTTGACAAGTTATGCATGATTATGGTAATATGCAAGTTCACTATGTTAAGTTATGCAAGTTTAACACGTTATGCATGTTTATGGTAATATGCAAGTTCACTATGCTAAGTTATGCAAGTCTAACATGTTATGCATGTTTATGGTAATATGCAAGTTCACTATGCTAAGTTGTGTATGTTTTGACAAGTTGTGCATGTTTATGCAAGTTTAAAATGACAAGTTGTGCATATTTGACAAGTTATGCATGATTATGGCAATATGCAAGTTCACTATGCTAAGTTATGCAAGTTTAACACGTTATGCATGTTTATGGTAATATGCAAGTTCACTATGCTAGTTTGTGCAAGTCTAACATGTTATGCATGATTTTTGTGCAAGTTTATCATGTATGTTGTGCCAAGTTCCCTCTTACTATCCTTTATGCGTTACTACGAATATGTAAGCGATAGAATGACGTTGGGGGTTTTGGGGTAAACTTAAAATACATGAAAATATAAGATTGGGAATTTACCTATTAAGTTAGGTCTACCCCTTGGGAATTTACCTATTAAGTTAGGTCTACCCAAGTAATTGTTGACTTGTAATTATGTTTTGAAATAAAGTGGACATGACACTTAGAAAACATAAGTGTGGCCAACTCGAGGTTGGGTTGAGTTTGTAGCGTAATTCTACCCGGAACCGCCCGGCTTAACTAGTGGCTACAAACAATAGGACCCAATGTGAGAAGTTGGTCATGGGGTGCCAAGACCCGAGGTTAGACCAAGTTGTGGTGTAAAGCTACCCGGACCCGCCCGGCTTAACTAGTAACCACAACAAGGTCTAATGTGAGAGGTTAAGGTGCATTAAGTTAATCAATGCCTCATGATTAGGGTTAAGTCAGGGTCCACTAATACTTAACCAATTTGGGGATTCGAGGGATTAGAATGTGGTTAAGTCGTGAACCATTGGTTACACTTAACTAGCTTAATCCATTTGGGAGCTCAAGGGATTAGAATGGGGTTAAGCCACACTTAACCAGTTTAATCCAGGATTAGTGAAGGGTTAAATCACACTTAACCCTCTTGGGAAACCCTAGCAACGTGGTCTGTTCTAACAGTAATCCCAGTTTGGTATCATTCACAACCCTAGAAGCTAGGCTAGGGCGGGGCACGATTACTGGCAGATGTAAGCGACCAAAGGGCGATGGCCGAGTGGTACAGCGGTGCGGGTCCGGCGGGCTACGGACGTGCACGTAGTCCGATGTTGGACAAACTCGAGGCACGGGTACCAGTAGATTAGGGCTGTGCATTATTGCTTAAGTGTCTGGGGTTGACATCCGAGGGCTTGATACACCCAAAGGGGGACCCAGCACAGACTAACTACAACCATACGTGGGCCATATGGACACCAACACTTGACGTGTTAGGTTTATAGGGAGCCGATCGACTAGACCGTGGGGTTGGACCTTATACTAAGGTCACTTCATGTTATTGGGCCAAAGCTTGGGCCAAGGGATCAATACCTGTTACGTTGGTTTGCTAGTACACCGTGGTGCAAAAAACTTAGCCATGTTTTATGCGATGACACCTCTATCTATCTTGTAGTTAATTTACCATGCCAGTATGTTGATTATCTATGATCATCTCAGTTCCCATCATGATGTTAACTTTATTAGTTTATAGACTGATCGTAGCAGGGCTTACTCAGTCTTTTTGACTGACCTGTTTTGTTTCGCCTCTTTTCTTCCGTTTCCCCCCCCCAGGTTCTCAGGGAGGGAATACAAGAGCCTAGCTTGGATCTTAGCTGCTTCTTGGATAGCTCATGTATGCTTTGGACTTGGGTTCGCTATGGTTTCTTCCACTTTGGGGATAGCTACTTTTATGTTTTTCCTTTTCAGTTCAGATGATGTTATTTTATGTACTAGACTTGTTTACTTGGGAAATTGACATTATGATGTAGCAGACTTGTTTTTGAAATAGTTTAAAAGTCTTCCGCTGTTTATTTATTTACTCTGTTTATTTACATATATATATATATATATATATATATATATATATATGGCATGTCCTGCCTTGCTATATCATTATGCATGTTTACCAATAATGCCCCTCCAAAGCTAGTGCATTCCTTTGCGAGTGACCCTAGTGGAGGCAGGGTGTTACATGATGTCTGATATCAATGTGTTTAGTTTTGGAATGGTTTACCAGATTTTTAGATAAATTTATTGCGCTTGTATTGTCACAATAAATTATGGTATTTGACAAATTTATATTGAAATCTTTTAGTGTTTGATACATATATAATACCTGAGCACAAGCTAGAGTAGCAGATATGTATTCAGTTTCGCATGTTGATAATGGAACACAATTTTGCTTTTTGCTAAACCAAGATATGAGCAATTTACCGATAAAGTGACATGTTCCACTTGTACTCTTACGATCCGTTCGTGATCCTCCAAAATCAGCATCACTATATGAAACTTGTTCAAAGGAGCAATCTTTCAGATAGAAGAGTCCAAAATCTTTGGTACTACTAGGGGTGTAAATCGACCGGACCGGACGGAGGTGTGTTCAGTTTCCGTCCTAAAAAAATCGGACCGAACACAGACCAGAACAAATTTTTTCTCGGAAAAATTTCATTGTCCTAATTTGTGTCCTAAATAAAATCTGTCGGACATGGACACGATCGAACTCGGTCGGACATGGCTATTTATATCATATTTTGTACATTTTATTAGATTTTCTCCCTACCATACGTCAAATTACAAGGAATTCGGACGAATTTGAACGAGCCCAGACCGGACGTGATTTTTTCTCGTAAAATTTTGTTGTTTTAATTCGTGTCCTAAATGAAAATCGGACGGACGTATTTCGGTCACGGACACGAACGAACGTCGGACATTTGGAAAAAAATTACAGCCCTAGGTACTACTTAGATATCGTAATATTAGTTTAACCGCTCTTAAATGTGACTCTTTTGGATTAGCTTGAAATCGAGCACATAAGCAAACACTCATCATAATATCCGGTTTACTTGAAGTTAAATACAGAAATGAACCTATCATGCTATCGATATAATTTTTGATCAACACTTTTATCATTTTCATCTTTATCTAAATGTGTTGTCGTACTCATTAGTGTAGGTTTACTTGACGTGTTTTCCATTTCAAAACGTTTCACTAAATTAGTACAATATTTTTCTTAATTGATGAAAATTCCATTAGATAATTGCTTAATTTGCTAACCCAAAAAGTAAGATAGTTCTCCCATGTGTGACATTTCAAATTCATTAGTCATTATTTCTAAAAATTCTTGACATAATTTATCATTTTTGATCCAAAGATAATGTCATCTGCATATATTTGAACAATTAGAATATCTTTATGGTCTTTCTTAATAAAAAATGTTTGACCATCCTTTCTAATTTGAAATCCTGAATCTAACAAGTAAGTTTTGAGACGTTCATACCACGCACGAGGTGCTTGTTTCAAACCATATAATACCTTTTTCAGTTTATAAACATGATCAGGATATTTTTCATGAGCGAATTGTGGAGGTTGTTCAACATATACTCATTTTTTAATGCAAGCATTTAAGAAAGCGCTTTTAACACCCATTTGATGAAGTTTAAAGTTATGGTGACACGTGTATGCTAATAGAATTCGAATTGCTTCTAGTCTTACGACTCGAGCAAATGTTTCTTCATAATCTATACCTTCTAAAATTTCTTTCTCATCTTTAAAAAGATCTCTCTCAAATTCGGCTATATTTTTATCTTCGTTAGCTTGTTTAAACTTTCGCTTAAGCATTTTTCTAGACTCTAAAATTTTAGTATTATTTTCTACTAATTCATCAAAAGTAAAATCACTTACGTCATTATCCTTAGCCATGAAGCATACGTTTTCTTGTTCACTATCATTGTCACTATCACTTTGAGAAGATGAATCCGAGTTGTCCCAAGTGACTAAAAAAGCTCGGCTCTTTGATTTTTTTTATTCTTGCAATTTCTCTTTAGCTATGGACAATTCTTTTGATAATGTCCGGTCTTATGACAGTTGAAGCATTCTACTAGAGCAGAGTCAGGTTCTTTTGATGAATTCTTCTTTTTATTTTTGCTTTGACTTTTTCTGTATTTTAGAAAATTTCTAAAATTCTTAGCAACAAATGCTATATTTTCTTCATCTGAATCGGAATCTTCCTTTTCTGCATGGAAAGCAAAAAATTTCTTATCTTGTACCTGTGCTTTCTTTGCTTGCAAATTCATTTCATAAGACATTAAATTACCGATCAATTCTTCCAGTTTTATGGCAAAAAGATCATTAGCTTCTTCAATTGCTAATACTTTTTTCTCCCATTCATCCATTAAAGAATTTAAAATTTTTGATACTATATCAAAGTCGGAATACTTTTCTCCTAAATCTAGCAGAGAGTGATAAATGTTTTGAAAACATGAATACATATCATTTACAGATTCATTTTCATTCATCTTGAAATTTTGAAACTAATTCTTGAGCATAGATATTTTCCTTTGTTTAACTTTATTATTACCTTCATGAGTAATATTAAGTGTTCTCTAGATTTCATATCCAGTGTTGCACATACAAATCCGATTGAACTCATTTCTATCAAAATCACAATGCAACATGTTCATAGCCTTAGAACAGACACTAGCCTCTGTTTTTCTGATGCAGACCATTCTGTGAATACTGTAGTAGGTTGTGTGTATTCTTTTTGAGTGATATTCCATGCATCAAAACTATTTGCTTACATGTATATTCTCATTCGTGTATCCCAGTAACTATAGTTCATGCCATTAAAGAAGGGTGGTCTAGCAGTTGGTTGGCCTTCAGAATATCCGATGTTATTGTATTATATGAAAGCACAATCTTTTCTCGAAGTCCTTTCGGTTCAACTTTTGTCCAAAAATCCATGATGCTGCCATCTGTCCCATGCATACAATCCTTCGGCCACAATTTCAACGTGTTTCCATCAGTCGTTCATCCTTCTTCCGTTTACATGTTTTCAGCTACTGTATACCAATCAACCGCTCCCCTTCTCCTTCTCTTTTTACCCACATATCTCTTTTACCCGAAATTCGCTCCCCTCCCCTTCCCTGTTGAACCCAAAATTCGTTCCCCTCCCCTTCCCTGTTGAACCCAAAATTCGCTCCCCTGCCCTTCTCATTTCCAACGCCCCAACTACCGGTCCTCCCCGTTTCGATGAACCTACCCATCTGTGGGATCCAGTCTTCACTTCTGTACCGATTCTGATGCCTACTGTTCTCTACCTTCAACTGATGCTGCTTCCCAAAACGCGCCGCCGATCAAGTTCTCCCTTTGCCTTGGATGCCCTCCTCCTCCACACCGCGACAGGTACAATTACTTCTTCTCCCAATTTACCCGATGTTGTCTATATTTTTTTGATTCAGTTATTAATTTTTTTTCATTCGTTTTGTATATTTCTGCTTTGCGGTGGATTTCACCTGAAGCACATTGAATACATAGTAAACGAATAAGTTTTATTTCAATCGCACTACAACAAATGAGTTCATTAGTAGCTCGATATTCCACCAATTTATGCTTGCTTGATGAAGAGTCCTTTTTTTATGACAAAACTTCGTTGTTTGGTCTGAAATATAGAAATTGGAAGTTCTATTCAAGTTAATAGGTCTAAGTAAGTGTACAATGCTAAGTTTACATGGTTTTAAGATGAAGCATCTTTCTGCTATATAGATAAAGTTTACCGTTCCATCTAAATTTGGGAATTTGGAGGTTCTATAGTGGTTAATAGGCCAAAGTAAACATACAATGATTAGTTTACATGGTATTAAAGGTTTTAGTCATGGAATTAAGAACTAATTCTTTTTTTCTCTCATTGATTCTTTATTAAGCTAAATGATCACAAAAATACGTCCAGTTAAATATATCAATAATTTAATACCAGGTTCTTGGACTTTGTATAAAATTAAACGCGAAAAGCCTATGCAAATAACCAATTATTTAAGAATAAGATACATCAAGTTGAAAAGCTTGGGAACTATAAAAACAACTTAAAAGATTACAGTTTAGTAAATTTTATATTACATTTTGAAAAAATAGAGATTATGTTGAAATGGGATATAGCTCATTATCATGTTTTCTATTAGCGGAATAGCATGGCAGCAAAGGTCCACTTTCACGAAAACAAAGATTCTTCTGCTTGCATGGTATGTGTAATGACCCAGAAAATCTGAACCAATTTAAAATTTTTAAATTGGCTAAAATAGTGGATTTTAAATATTTAAAATAAATATATTAAATAATAATGATGAAAAGTAAGTTTGAATCGACGTTTGAAAATGAATATAATTAATTCTAATTATAAACAAGGCCGGAAAGGGCGCAGCAGTTTCAAAATTTGAATTCAAACTTTGTCGGACTGTACCGGGTGCAAAACAAAACGGATTTGAGTGAAACCAAAAATATTTAAATCTGTTAGTGAATACCTTTCAAACGAATCTGAAAAATCGAAGTTTTATAGCGGAAAGCAAAAGTTATGGCCAAATGAATTTTCAGAAAGGTCGCTATGGAATTTATATAGCCCGTGAAAATGGCCATTTTGCAAACGACCTCGGAATTCGATGAAACCACTTTTGTTGGATCCGGGATGTGAAATTATTGCTAGGTTTCAAATTTCATAATTTTTGAAGCTAGTATGTGAGCGTGGCAAAGGAAAATGTGTTTTGGTCAATTATAGTTAAATTGGATCGACCAGAAATGGGCCTTTGTGCAAACTGTCTCAGAATTCGACGGAACTGGTTTTGTTGGGACCTTATCGTCAAAACATAGCTAGATTTATTTTTCTGGAATTTTTCGAATCAGTTTGTGGCCCTGGCAAGTTGAAATGTATGTTCAAATCGAATATTGAATGTATTATATTTTAATTTGAAGAAAAACTGACTGAAACATTCGAATGGGCCTTCGAAACATATCCCATTGTGTTCGGAATGGGGGTAAAATGCTAGGGACGACAGTCGTCGGGTTTGGATTGGAGGTCGTGTTAGAAAACCCTTTTTTAAAAATTATAAATATCTCCCGGCCAATCAGATTTTAATAAAAAAAAAAGAGTTTTCTCTCTCCCCGACGTCGATTAAAGACGGAAAGCCATTCCAACCTTCCAGCCTCGATTTCGACCGCCACACGTCGAATTAGCACTCCGCCCAGTTGAGGATTTTATAGCCCTCGTTGAGCTCTTCAAATCCATACCTGGAGCATCCCCTATCGTGGCGTCGTCGACGAGATATTCCCCTTGAAAGTCGCGCCCTTCTGACTACCGCCGAGCTCACCTCAGGCCACCGAGCTGGCCCACTCCCCCACGCGCACGTGCGCCTCTCCTCCCCCTTCGACGCTGCGAAGGCCAATCGACGTATAGCTGCACGGATTTCGAGATAAATGCAAACCTAGTTTTGAACAGTTTGCTGAAGGTATCGGCTATATTTATTTTTAATAGTTTTAACACCTTTAAACCGTTGCAAACTTTGAAAAATCATATCTTTTTCGTGTATTGACGAAATTCGATGAAATAGGAAACATCGTGACCATGTGGACGTCTTCTACATTCTAGAAGAGACCGCACATTTTTCTGAGCCTTCTGCTATTTTTGGTGGAGTGGAACCCAATGTGAGATTTCTAATTTATAAACAATATGGAAAATGACGGTATATAAATTATATAATCGATGTATGAGTTAAATAAGAACTGCACACCTCTTGTACAAACGTTGTATAAGTTGTACGTTCGATGTATAAGTTGTATATGCGTTGTAAAAATTATATATGTGTTGAAATAGAAGTGAAATGCCATATATATATATATATATATATATATATATATATATATATATATATATATATATACGCCCCTCGTCCACAAACCATGGACGATATTTATTGGTTGTGATTGGTGTGAAAATTGATTGATAGCGAATGGTTGATTGGAATTATTTGTGGTTGATATTGATTGATTGTGGTTGAAAAATACCCGTTTGTGGTTGAGAAATATTTGGTTGAAACCACATAGGATTAGTTTGTAGAAATGAAATAAATATACATGCCGCCTGCGTGCGAACTAGATGCATGAATCCCCATTGTCAAAAACCGCGAGGTTTTAAGGTAGAGCGAGGAGTCGTACTAGGGACGGTCCCGGTTTTAACTACCCTGCCGTTATGCTGCCGAAATTTTGAATAATATTCATGTGTTAGAATTATTTTCCTGGGTTGAAATTATATTCGTCTGTTGAATAGAAAACCTTCATGTGTTGAATAGAAATTCAATCGTTGAATTGAAATTCATGTGTTGAATGGTATTCGTGTTTTAAATATAAAAATCACCTTTTTTATCTATTTTAATAAACTATAGAAAACCTTCATGTGTTGAATCGAAATTCATTCGTTGAATAGAAATTCATGTGTTGAATGGTATTCATATTTTGAAAGAAATTGTATTATAATAAAAATCCCATTTTTAACATCAATATGAAATGTATAAAATAATCTTGTTTTGAAATAAATTGTTTTATAATAAAAATCCTATTTTTATCACCTATATTTACTATATAAAATAGTCGTGTTTTGAAATAAATTGTTTTACATTAAAAATCACATTTTTATTATATACATAAATTGTTAAAAATAGTGAAGTGTTGAAATAGAAGACAGTTAGATAAAAATATCATTTTTATCAACTGTATGAAATTCATATAGTTTTGAAATCGAAGAATCGATATATATACATATATATGTATATATATATATAGAATTGAAATATATCGAATAACGAAGCTGCAGTTCGTATTTTGAAACCGTGATTTCAAACGATTAGTGCGGGAGATCCGACCATCGGATTTTCCCAAAACCGCAACCGTTGGGTTCGCTTTGGAAATATCTTTCCAACGGCACCAACTTTGTAAAAATCCAAAGGTTGGATTGTCTGGAATGTTTAATTCAAATATGAAGAAAAATAGCGCCAGAATCGATTATATATATATATATAATTATATTTAATCGAATAACGATGCTGCAGTTCGTATTTTGAAATCGAAACTTCAAACGATTGTACCGGAAGATCCGACCGTCGGATTTTCCCAAACCTGGAACCATTGGATTCGTCTTGAAAAGATCTTTCTAATGATGTAAATTTTGTGAAGATCCAACGGTTAGATTTTCAGATATGTGTAAATCAAATCTGAAGAAAAACAGCGCCACAGCCGCGTTATGGCCCGAAACGTTGTTTTGAATAAATTGGCTATTTTAAAATAAATAAAAATAGCGATAAATCGTTATAAAATGTTATAAACGATATGGATGTGAAATTTAGAAATTAACTAAAGGTTAGCTAAGTCGAATGGTTTCCTGGATTTTGATCTGATGTTGGTTTCGGCCTTCGGGGTTAATATTTGGGAAATCGTTCTCTTACTAATTGACGGTTAGTGACTAATGAATTGAAATGATGCGTATGTAGCATTTGTGTAGCACGTGTCTATTATATACGCGAGTTGCTCAGAAAGACCGGGTTTATCCCATTCTGAATAAATGAATCGACGATAAGAAATCGAAGATGAAGACGGTGGTTGAAGACCTGAAATCTTCACCTCGTTTGGATGGTAACCGAGGTCCTGATTGGGAGGCGTCCCGAAATATGGATAATGTGTGGTGATCGTCCAGACGTACGTGGCGATCGATGGGTTTGCGAGGTATATAGTGCCTCCGGTTTCCTTCAGACCCAGAACGGACTTGCAAATGGACAGTGTGTCTGACATTGGAATTTATTCTGTGTGATTGATAGCTATCAGTTGCACGGTGTGAATTGCCTGTGTGGCATGCTAAGATGCAGTGATCAGGGCTTCTGTTGAAAAGCAAAGTCTTGTGGTGATGATCAAAGCACCGCCTGTGTGGCATAGCTTTGTGTATAACGTGAAATCGCGAGCCTCACACCCCGGTATGAACCAGAA
Organism: Allium sativum; assembly: GCA_030737875.1. NCBI lineage: Eukaryota > Viridiplantae > Streptophyta > Magnoliopsida > Asparagales > Amaryllidaceae > Allium > Allium sativum. The sequence goes on from CM060918.1 coordinate 276,421,544, forward strand.
ACGGGAGAAAGGACCTCAGGGAGGGCCTGCGTTTCTTCCTAGCTAGAAGTGGCGTCAGTGGTTTTACACGCCCTGACGAGTTTGACTTATGTGGTTGTTGCTGTTGCGAGGCGCCTCGGTTATATCGGTCGATCCCGGACCGATGGAGTCATTCGTTGGCTCACTTATGCCCCAAAGGGAGGAGAAACGTAGTGTTCATGCATTTTAATCCACTCCGTGTGGACCACCCCTGACGATCCAAGGGTCGATGCGTTCTGATCCTGAGACTCGGGCTAGGCAGTATCGAATTCGGTAAGGACTATCTTTTGCCTTGGTTCATGACGGAAATCCAATTTCCAAATACGACATCGTGCTGTTTTGATTGTATATATATATGGCGACATGATATATGGTACCCATGCCGTCTATGATTGATAATTATGATTGAAATTGTTTTTGAAACTTATAAACACTAGTAATAATATCAAATGCTTTTGTTTTATTCCTATCAAGCATATTTTGGCCATTATAAGGTAAAACTCTATCCTCCGGTTTGCGTTGCATTGTGTGATGGGAACTGAGTCTTATAATGGCTTCATTTTTATAAAAAGCATTACGATGTTTAAAAGAAAGATTTGCTTTTAAAGCACTGGCAATCCAATGGAGTAAACCCGTTCCACGAAAGTGGCGTGGTCCTGTGATTAGCCATATTAAATGTGTTGAGTAGATTTCTCATACCAGTCCCATGACTGACTCGTAGTTTGTTTCACTTTCAAACTCGGGTGCCGCTTTTTCTACATGGGAAGCCTTGTATTCAGGTTTAGCTGGCTCTTTCTGGATAGCTGGAGCTGAAGATGGATTCTATCATTTATCTCTTTTTATGCTGTTCAGCTCCTATTGTACATTATGTTTGTTTTTCTGCTGTAGACATATATGTATAGCTGAACTGTATTTGTACTAAGTATGATCCTGTATACTGTGTAACTCTGATGACTACGTTTATCCAGTATATTCTATTGTTCATTATCTGGTGTATTTATTTTTTTCTATTCTGCTATTATCTGTTTATGTGTTATATTCCAAGGATTACCCTTGCCACCGTCAGTACGGGGTTTGGGGTCGTCTCAGTATGCTACTAAATGAATATCAATTTTCTTTTACTTCTTAGATAATTTCTAAGTAGTGAAACTGCCATACCTTTATTTTATCCAAGTTTCAATCACAAGGGGAAAAAAAGACGAAGCTCTTGTCATGTTAACTATTGCATACCTACCCCAATAATTTAATTTCTAGCAGAAAATTATAAATGTTTTCTCAATCCTTTGGAACGTTTCTACGGTAGTTTCTATTTATTCTTAAGAATGGTCCACACTAATTTCTCACTTCCTTTTAATGTCCTCCATTGGTTATTTAATCAGTTTGGATTTTTTTAATTATATTTGCTACTGCAGTTTAGTGGTTTATCATCGTGCATTGCATCCCTTTATCATTCCAAATTTTTAAACCCGTCTTTTGCTTTTACATCCACCAAAGTTACTTTTAATGAATGTTAGAATTATATTATCATTTGTTTTTCCTATTTGCTTGCTTCATTCAGTTTCAACTATAAAGCAGTATTATGAATACTATATATCGAATGAATAGGCATGTATGCTTAAGTTGCAACGTTAAACATCCTTTTACAAGATAATATCTTCTGTTGCAATGAATAATCAAACAATAGTTGCTTATTTGTAAAAAATAAAAATTTATATTGGTCTCTTTCTGATGTTATCATATTCAGTCTTTATTTTATGACCATATACCCTAAGTTATGCTAGGAATTTCACTATGCATTACAATTGATTTTTATAGCGATGTTTGTTGCAAGACTTAGAATTTCCATCATTCAGTAATTACATTCCAAATTTAAGCAACAATGGGGATGAAATCTGTTCTACAACTCTTTGTTTTGATTCCAATTCGAAATTTTTTATTTCAAATGTTGAAAAAAAAGAGAAGAAATAACACAAAAACTATAATATGTACAATATTAAAATAAAACAAATGAAATAGGGTATGCATTTATGTATTTTTTGAATATAGGTATGGGCTATCCATTGTTGTACTTTTGTAGATAGTATATTAGAATCTAAACCAGAACCAGAAGTGAAAATTCCAAGACTGATCCAGAATACAAAAGAATTAATTAATATAAACAGAACTAAGAGTCAAAATCATGAACCTTGGTATAGATAAATTTGTATAAATATTTTTTGTTAACTGATCATATGAATTTAATTAGGTTAAAATTCGTATTAAATGATTACATGCATTAAGCACATTTTCACATCCAAAATGTATCTTCTATGTAGTCCAAAAAATATAATATAAATTTTCATTCATTATAGGTATGTGTCAAAGTATTTATATAAACAACTATGGAATCTGCAAACTGGAATTATATTAGAATTACTGAAAATTTCGACATACTTCTGTTTGTATTAATTAATTTGAAACCTTAGTTTGTGGTGTAAAACATGGATACTTTTGTTACCTACGTTTTTACCTTTTAGTGATAAAGACATATGATTAACGGTTTAAAATACTGGTAGATTTCCAAATATTCTGGTGTTGGCTCCAAGTAGGGGAGACAATGATTACAAATCTGATACATATGTATATTCTGATTGTGCCTATAAAGGGCTTAAAATTTTGTAAGAAAAAGCGATAAAGTTAATTTTTTGTATGATCATGTAAAAATCAAATGTTCTGGTAATTTAGTTCCAACAAGGGAGACAGTGATTACAAATCTGATACATATGTATATTCTGATTTCGCCTATTAAGGGCTGAAATTTTTGTAGAAATAGCAATAACGTTATTTTTTTTTTTTGTATGATCATATTAACGAAGTAAAACGACAATGAATGAACCATGATAATAAAAATTAACAAATTGTTAGTTAGCTTCAGTATAAAGTTATCGTGTTCTGTCGGTTCAAATCTAATTTGGTAAAAATTACATTAGAAATATAGTTAAAATCATCAATGAAAGAAATATAGTTAAAATCATCAATGAAATCCACTCATTGTATGCTCTGCACACAAATTATTTATTACTCATTAGCATATTTTACTAGATTAAAAAAAACTTATTCTGACCCTGAAGAATAACTGAAATTCTTGAAATTTGTGATTTTGACAAAAAATATGAAAATATTTTTAATGCAATAATCTGACACAAGTTATAAAGTCCATGTTTTTATGCTTTACACATTAAATATATACAACTATTAGCGTATCTTTATAGATAAATCCCATATTCTAAACCCAAAATCATAAATGAAAATTTTGGAATTTGCAAAGTTAATTAAAATGTGAACATATAAAATTAATGAAAAAGTTCAGAATTTTTATTTTGATATAATTGTATTTTTCACATCTGCAAATAAAAATGTTTGCTTCACATATTAAAGTATCTACATTTATTTTTCAAATATAATTCCAATCCACATAGTATGGCCTACATAACTAATGCCAATCACTTTTTCATGAAAATTTGGGCGTATCTATAAATGATACAGATCAGAAGACTGTTTCCTGGAATAGTATAATAACTATATAGCTTAATTTTTGGTTTTTAACCTATTTCCATTAATTTATGTATGTGTGACTTTTAGTATATATGGATTCATATTCACGACTATTTAAATTTTGGAATTGAATTAGTTTCTTCTTGCTGTGCTTATTACTATAATATAGACTTCCTGTTCATTGAATGTATTTCGTAATTGTTATTATTACTTTGTTTGCCAAAATATTAGAAGACTTCCTGTGTATTCATCAGTGTCATAACTGCTTATGAATGGTTGTTATTAAATTCTATATTCTACCATTTTTCAAACAGAAATTTACATGTTATATTATATTGTATCTTCAAACAAGAGTAAATTAGATAGAAAAATACATTTGCCTCTACAATTTTCATCTCAATCTTTGGTTATTACTATATGAGAATCTATGTATAAATATGTAATTATACGACAAAATCAAAGTAAGAAACGAGATTAACATTTGCATAGAGTAGAATGCATCAAAATTTACAAATTAAATTTATTTAGCTTATTTTCTTGGCTCTTGGATTATCTTATCCCAAACCATTAATGTCCCAGTAATTTTTTAAAAAAATTCATATAATTCATAAAATTTACTAAAATTACAAAACTGAAATTCTTTGAAAACATATGCCTACGTGTTAAGAATTTTGATTCCAGTGTAATGATTAAAATAAATTTTTGCAATTTGGATGCTCAAGATTTGTCCATACTATGAGCGCTAAATCCCTATGAGATGAAATGTTAGTGCAGGCCGCTAATATTATTTGTGAATGCATTACATGCAATGCTATAAGCTCTCAAAGATGAGATACTGAAGGCATCCATTACACATTTCTCCATCATTTTTCTAGATAGAATCATGACTTATAAATTTCTAAATTTGTTACAACTCATTCCTAATAAGTTACATAAGATATATGGAAATCTGTATGCTAAGCAAAATGTGATTATAAAATATATAAGAAACATGTATTTACTGTTTAATTTATACCAATTCTTTTTTGCTTTTTTTTTTTTTTTTTTGCAGAAATGCATTTTGATGGACAGTTGAAGCTAGCAAACTATTGTAAATGGAAGTAGGCACGACAGAGGGTGGTGATTGGTGTAGCACGGGCGGACGCTTATAGAGTGCTGGACTGGAAAAGGAGAAAGGCGTTGGACCTCAGGTGGGCATGGGTTGTGGGGGTGGTGATGGTTGGTGAACTTGTGTATGTTGTGGCTGTGAGCTGCTGTGTCATTGGCTGCGGGTTTACAGACAGGTGAAAATGGAAGCATAACGTTAATTTAAACTTATTTTGAAATACTTCATGTATTTGGCTACCACAAAGGACATAATATATAGCATGGTGCATGAAGCAATGGCTTCTCAAGTCAAATTACAATATTAATGAAAAAAAATGCAAATTCTATCCTTTTATTTTCTTAATATTCTCATTCCTAATAAAATTAATACAATTAGTGCGCATTACCAAAATACGGTTGTATATGAATTTTGAGTTCTCATTTCTCTTTAAGTCAATATATAACCCCTCTTTTATCTTTTATGGAGTTCGTTACTGTAACGTCCCAGATTTTACGACCCTTTTTAAAATCGAATATTTAAAATCTATTTATATATTTTAGTAAGAAATATAATGGATTTTTAAATTGAGTTTATTTATTTAGAATATATTTCGTTTTGAATCAGATACTGATTTAAACTTGAACTGTTGGGTTAACAAATACCATGTTATTTGTTGTTTTATTTTTAAATTTGGTTGTTTAGATTTAATATATATATATATATATATATGTATGTATGTATGGATGTCCATCAATGTTTTCTTTTGATTCGACATAATGGGTAAAAACCCGAATACATACATTCATCATACTCATAAAACCAAAACCGGATTTTTGACGAAGCTTGGTGGAACATGTATACTGATATGTATGAAAACTAAAAACTGGAACTTAAAAACATATACAAGATAAATGAAGTACAAAGGAGAATAACATATATATATATATATATTACATTCATATACAGCAATCACATATTCAGAATTTAATGTACAATGTAAAACAGTATAACAATACTATTAGAACAACTAAGAAAAATAACAAATGATTTAGCATTTAAATTCGTTACAATCACAGTACAAGTTCAAAAAGGAAAATATAAACAAAACAAAAAAAGAAAGAAATCAACAAATCAACTTCTGCATGGTCTCGTCCCTTTCCAGTACTAGAGAATCTATCAACCTTGACCTGCGAAAAGAAAAGAAGAAAAACCCATAAGGGATAACTTCATGACATCATTGTACAGCAAAAGAAAATGAAACGAGAAATGTTAGAGAGAAAATAAAATGGGATCATAGGTTCAACAAAGAATGAGATCATCCAATCTAAGGAAAAAACTATGATAGTGGAAAACAGGACATCACAATAAAACAGCTAAGACCCTATAGAACGGCTACTCAAACAGCCCAAACAGCTAGTGAATAGCATAAGGGATAGCTGAAACAGCTATCTATAGATTCAAGCCAAAGTAAAGATATGATATGCATATATTGACACATCAATTTCAAACAAAAAAAAAAATATGAACAGCTAACGAGATAAGACCATACCATAGCCGAATTGAAACCATACATTGTGTAGTTGATGGAACTAGATATTTGTGCAATTAATACATAGATCCTATAAGTACAGTAAGCAAAATTGTATGGCCAAATCAAGCAATTAATGCACATGTATGTACAGGGATTCTGTGATACAATATGTATATGGAAATCAAATCTATTAAAGTTCAGAAAATCTCATTGAAAACCCAAGCAAGAAATTTGATAAACAGTTCAGAAAATCTCTAAATCAAATATTTACCAAATCAAATAGCTTGTATAGGTATGTGTGCAACAAATCTATATATCAAATGGACACGGCATGTGTAAATATGCTTATTTTCTAAATTGAATTCATGTACAAAAGCATAGACAATGACCAACTATATATACGTGATTGAATCCAGATAAAAAAAAATACATACGGATGATTTAACAAGACAGTAGACAGCATAGGGAATGATCATCGACAAGCCAAACCAAGGCAGGGAAACTGATATATATCAATATACCCAAAAATCTTTATCAAGCGGTAAAGGCACATGGATGAACAGTGTTCCTTATATATTTAAATCCGAACACAAAATCCAAGAACAGATTCAAATCTTGGTTGAAATAACAATACATAACCTCACTATCACGATCAAAATCCATTTCGAACAGGGCAACAAATCTGAAAATCCTATATCTAAAATCCGAACCAAAAATCCAACTACAGGTTCGAATCTGAGTGAAATAACAACTCATGACAGTGTACTCATCTAAAGCAAACCGCAACTATAAATATAGCAGTATTTCATTCATCCTGGACCATTCGAACGACACAAAATAAACCAGGAAATCAAATAAAAATATATGCGGTATAGGAAAATCAAAAATAAAGACTTAGCTTTTGATGGTGAACTGATTTCTGTTGAAATCATTCGCGAAGGAGGCCTCGTCTTGAATCCGAGATGGATCTAGGGGTTTGGGGGTTCGTCGTGGTCTCGGTAGGGAATCGAAGGATGTGTTGATGGTGGCTGACCGACCGATGGACGTGGAGGAGCGCGAAGGGAGGGTCGCGACGCCATCTAACAATTTGGGGGATTAGGGTTTTTCTTCGGGTTTGAGAACAATTTTTGTGGCGGCTGACTGAATGAGGAAAGATCGAAGGGGGGAGGGTTTTATCAAAGCGGGTTCGGGTATGTGGGCCGCCGGTTAAAGGTAAGAGTCCAATTAGATTAATAAATTTAAATTTTTATATAGGTTTAAAAATTAAATCAGTTTATAAAATTCGTAATACGATTTCTTGCTCATACGTTATCAGATTTACGCACGGTCAGATACGTTGGGACCGTGGAGTCGAGCACATCGAGATGGAGCAGGCGCAGTCCGGATCTGAAGTATCTGGAATTTTATTCAAATTTAAAACGTCAGTCTAATTGATCAGAACAGTCCTGTTATCGACAAATTCCAATCGAGGTGAGTTAAACTCACTCAGCCTCCTCGTTTATATTTTATACAAACTGGGTATTTTATTTTTGCGTGTTCTACTTGTTGGTGGTTGACTGTTAGGTGTATATACTGTTGACCAACGATGGTTTAAATTTAGAAATATACACTGTTGGGGATGACCCATAACAAAGTAACTCCTTGGTTTGATCACGTTTATAAAACGTGTTTGAATTTGTTTGAATTGGTTGAATGGATTGTTGTTTGAATTGATGGTCTTTATAAGAATGACGAATGATTGATTTGGATGGTCGTCAAACCATACTTCCATATCTGTTCTAATATTCACCAATGTCTAGAATTGGTTGGGTAATTAGCATCACTGGACCCAAAAGTCAAACAGTTATAAAATATGGATTTTTATAAGCAGTGAATCGATAAGATTTGAAGTTATAAATATATTTTATAACGGGAATTGGATTTGAAAGATTTTTACATTGGAAGTTATTCAAAAGGAAATAAAATATTAAATTATTATTTATTTAAGGTTTATTGGAAACTTGTTTTAGGAGATGAATTCTTAAATCGATAAGGACTTTAAATAAAGGACAGGGAATTATCTGGTGACTAGATATTTGGTTAATTGTAAATGATTAAAAAGAGTTATTTAAATTAATTTCATTAATTTAAAAAGAGGAATTAAACCAAAAGGGTTTAAAGAAATGGTTATGGGTTGAATTAACCAAGTGAGTTTAAAAGAAGTGATGAACATGTATATATTTGAACTCGGGTTTTTTATATAAAAGGGGTCCAAGCCAAATACGATAGGTTAAAGGGAATTTTTACTTAATGTTTTGAATTAAGTAAAGGGAGGCGAAGATGAAAATGGTTTATGTTAAACCTGGAATTTTATAAGAGTTTATAAATGGAATATGAGTTTAAGTGTCGTTTTTGAATTCAAATACTTAAGAAGGAAATTAAGATAAACCAAATGAATTTGGAAAGAGATTTACCAAAAAGAAGATTTAAAAGTGAGCTTGGTAAACGAGATTTGGAAATGGAAATTGAGATATTAATATCGGGTTTTTAAATTATGACTCGTATTTACCTGAAGGTAAGAACGTGGTTGGTCAAGGTCTGAGAGGTAATTAAAATACCCCAACTTGAACGACTTCGGGACGACCCAAAGATAATACTAGTTGGTAATGACGAGAGTGTGCGATAAGATTTCCAAGATAACGGAAATGAGATTTCCCTAGTAATAAAGGAAATTAGGCGATTACTTTAAAGGCCAAGTGATGCTGAGTACTAGACCAGTGAATGTATTTCTTTTGTTTTCATGGATGTTTACTTGATAGTTAAATAACCGACTATCAAGTCTGACCTTTACGATTGTTGGTATGGAAAGTCCGGGATCGAATGTATATTCGAAAACCATTCCAACCAACAAATACGAAAGTATAAGAAGATCAAGCGACGATCGAGATGGAGCATGTGAAGACCATAGATCTTCATGAAGCGGAAGAACCACTTACAATCTCTGATTCGCGCCAGAGATATACTGGGGTTCTGTCGTGGTTGTAATCTGTGGAATGCAAGGACTACTCGCTACTGATCCATGGGGTGATTCCTATTTTGGGTGCGGTAGGAGAGTACCTTCGGTTCATCCTGTTCCTGGATGACTTGCATGGACGAATGTCTGACAGAGTATTTCCAAAGGGATTTACATGCGTTGATTTCTCCAAATGTACCATAGTTGATGGCGGAGAAATGGTTATTCTCTAGCCAGACAGCTAGAGTATGTTTGTGGACGTCGATCAGTGTGATCTGGCGGATCTGGCGATGTGGCATTCAAAGTGTATGATGATCAGATGTGCTATGACTTCAGGCCTCATCAACCGGGAAATGACAAAAATCGGGCAGGCAGCATGGCTATGTGGGTCGCTCCCATTAGGGTGTATAATCACCTATCTAGAGAAATTCCTTTTGTTTCTAAATCTATCGATTCTGCCCATTCGGGAGACGGTGGTTTGAGTCCAACCGTCGGTGATATACATTCGATACACTCAAGCGAAATGAGTGGTCGGTCATGTGAGGGCCGGGTTGCAAGACGTTCTTGTTGAACCCTGTGTATTCGCCTCTAGAGATACACGTGCGGAAGGTGGTCCCATACCTTGTCAAGTTGGAATCAAATCTCCAATAAGTGCCTGCGGTTTTTGATTGTATACTATATATGTAGAGCGTGAGATGCAAGCGTTCTGCTAGATTGATATTTACTTATACTTAGACATTATCATAATATCAGACAAGATATTGGTTTCAAAAATATTTGGGTTATCGTAAGGTAAAAACCGTCCGTGTTTATGTGTGGATCGGTCTTACGATTATCTTTTCTTTCGAAAGGATTTTAACTTTAAAATCAAGTTGTGTGATACTTAATTGTGTGCGAGTTTTCTCACTCTGGTTCACCAGACTGACCCGGTGTTTTGTAAATGCTCGGGTTAGCCCGGAGTGTACAGGTTCAGGTTATCAGGTACTGCAGGGTCCAGAGACGAGCTGAAGACGTTCAGACGAAAAATATTCCGCTGTGTGATTATCTATATGAGGACAGATTATTATAACTGTCCAGAGATGTTGATATACTCTGATATTGTAAGTATTTTTGAAATTTTCAGTAAAGCATTATTTCTGTATTATATTTTGTTCCGCTGCGATGTGAGACTCTGTGTTGGTTCTTCTTCTTCTTCTATTCTAATATTTCTTTCTTTCTTATCTCACCCTCTAAATTCTTTCTAAACGTTCCAGTGTTTCGGTGCTTGGAGGGTCGGCATGAGTACATTAAAAGGTATTTATATCGATTTTCGAGGCCGAAAACCGCTGGGTCGTTACAGTTACATGTTACGGTAGCGTTTGGTTTAACTTTTCTTGGTGTTCATTATGATTGGTTTAACTTTTTTTATTTTTGGTTTTTGGCCATGTAAAATTACGAACAACATATGTATATAATGAAGAACGACCGTTTTAGAAAACAAAGTTAGTATACAAATGGAAAACAACTTTTATTTATTTTTCGTGTTTTGGAGATAATTAAAGAACGAAAGACAACTTATCCATTCGTCGTTCTCCCATCCTCTCTATCGTTCTATCCGTCGTTCTTCCATTCATTCCATTATCCATCAAATCTTCTTAATTTTTGTAGTTAATTTTAAAAACTCAAAATGCAAAGCACAATATAAACGATGGTACATAGCTTTTTCAGTTTTGTTCGGATGTACAGGCATTTCATGTAAGTGCATTAACAATATATAAACATCATTTCAGTAAGAATCATAAGCTTAATGAATTACTGATCCGTATCTTTTAGAATTTTGTGGGCATAATATTAACACTTTCATTGATGTTGTTATCAAATTTGAACATATGCCATCATTAATTGTCAGCTCAAAATTTCACAACTTAGTATACATGTGTCAAAACACAAAATTTCTTATTATCAATATTATACATGTGTAGGGACTAAGGACTAAACAAGAGATAACTTTTATATGATACATATTGGTGATCTAGGAGTTCCAACTATGTGATATATACTCGGACTTTTTCTTGACTGTGACAATGGTTTTATTACCAAGTGTTTACCTCCTATGTTATGCTCCACTCATCTTATCAAAATTAACAACTTTTTACCCATTAAGCTTACTGAAAATATTCTGATGTGTTGCCTATGTTTATTGAATAGGAATAACAAGAAGAGCAAATGATTTTTCTGTTCAGAAAACTCTCTTTTTGTTTGATTTAGGTATTAAAATCAAATTAAGGAGGTCGTGCTATTTAAAATTGTCATGCGCTTTGACCTAAACCAAATGCAGTTTTTTCCGACTTTTCATGATGTTATTTTCCATTGCAATAAATGTGTCACATGTTTTCTTACAATAACATGCATTCCATTACATTTATGCATTGTTGCTACTGTGGTTTTGATGTGTGAAAACTGTGGTTGGTTCAATTGAAGTATTATAATGCATATTCAATTTTTAGTAGATTTGCAAGAGATAAGTGATATTTTCAGCAGTTTTTAGAGTCAAGAAGCATTTTGTCTAAGGTTATTTTTACATGAGAAACTGTCCGGCCTATGCATTATTGAGCGTTTATTTAATTGCTAAAAACTTAGTTTCAGTGTTGAATTATTCTCTAACAGCATATCCGTGGCAAGTGGTTCAACGTACTAAACTATATATTATTATAAATTCATCTTATACTATTTAATGTTTGAAATGCAAATTTTATGTTCATGTTGTATTTGGGATTCAATATAAATTACGAAGTTCTGCTTTATTCTGGACATTGTAAATATAGCTACCTTTGCCGAGTAGCGTGACTTAAATATAAGAACATGATACCCAACTTGGTTTTTGTTTTCTCTATGCATAACTTTGTTGTATATGCATGATTGACATTACGATCATGATTAAGAATAATAAAGTTATAAAAATATGAACAATTATCTTCTTAGCCATTATGTTATGCGACTTTCTAGAAATATAATAAATAAGACATTGTTTGCAAAAAATTGCGAATAATAGCGTACCTTTTTCCGCCAATTTCTTTCAATAAATACATGCACTTCTATTCATCAAGGCCCCAAGTTACCTTCTATTAAATATTTACTAAATGAGAGTGCTTTTCATTTGTTGCTGAAGTCGTATCTTTATACAACTATTCGCACAAACCCTTATCTTTATACAACTATATTACCTACTTTTTATTTTCCTTGCATAAATTACCTGTTTCAATATAAAGTAAGTTAAAAACAAGTTACCTCTTTTTATTAGCACTTCCAACTTTTGGCTACTACTTATTGCCAATTCTTAAAAAAGCACCGTGGTTCAGTTATTACCTATAGATTTTTGGCTACTACTTATTGCGAGTCACTTGCAGACAAAGGTTGGTCAAGTTTTTAATATATCAGTTATTATCGATGTCTACGATTAAATAGGTCAATATTGCTTCATGCATATATGAAATTTAATTATGTTAGGATCTTTAATTATTGTTAGAATAAACAGATTTAGCTTCATAAAATGAGTCCATGTAGTTTCTACCGAGTGAAGAAAGCTATTAGTTCATTTTAAACCTTAAGCAATTGGAACCATATTTAGTTGTATCCCAAATCATGGAGGTTACCGATAAAGTCAAGCTTCTATTTAGCATATTATTAATTATTTCAATATAGTAAATCAACTGATGTTTGGGTCTAATATTTTGATATGACGTATTCCAATTATTCGGTTTATACGACCAACATTACCACTCCTTTAACTATGCTATCAAATTTAAAATTCATTTATTACTATCTGTAAAATTAATACCCACTAATTTTTTTGTGAACAATAAGCAAAATCAATGTCTACTAAAGAATATTGAATTATACATCAATTGACCGCTTACTATAAAATGAGTTACTGTAAAAGAATAAACATTTTACCAGTTAACAAAATCTATGTTCCACTGCCTTAGATTGCCTTCAGATACTAAAATTATATAATTTTTTTTTAAGTTTACACTTTATTCTAGCATTGATTTGGTCTATCACCCTTGCCAGCTTGGTATTCACAGATGCTATATGATTATTTCAAGATGTACCCTTTTTTTCAACTTCACCCTGGCTATCCAACTTTTATTCTTTTGTCCACCTATGCAGTGGCGGAGCCAGTCGCTATATTGAGATAGGGAAACATTATTTCCTTTACTATTTGATTCTTTTAGATATGGCAAGTTGCTAATTTTTTTTGGAAATTAGAGAAATGTTAATTAGAACATTGTGTATTATAAGGGAAATTCAAAAATGAGGTAAGACATACACCCCACCTAGAGCAATACTGCCTCTTCCCCTCCACCTACAACCATGTTTGTATATTTTAAAAAAAATTGACAAAAAATTACACGCATGCCAAATGGAAACAAAGAGTTAATTTAAATTCCCAGTGTTATTAAATATACACTAACAAAATTGTGCGCTCCACCTATAGTACACCACCTTTCAAATTTTCATTTTCCTGACTAAGCTTTATAACATACGAAATGATTTCGTAGATGTTATATGTACTGCAAGAGTTGATTTTCATTTTCCTCTAGATGAAGTCCCATATGAATCTAGAATACTCACAATTAAAATAGGTAAGATCTTTATTTTCATCATATTGCACACAAAGTTTGTAAGCAGAATCAAGATTATTGTTTCATTTGCTGATAAAGTTAAAAGTGTGCAACTGATCCATACAAGCTAGGAAAGTAGCGAACTAGAATTTCTAAACATTTGGCTTTTTCTGATGATATTTAGACCATTATAATATGTTAATAGATGTTGTTGATTATTTTAGTGCATGTCTAATTACAATTGTCTTCTGGTTTGTCTTTATGATTTTAGACATTTCTTATACAATCGTGAATTACTGAAGGCAGGCCACTACTACAACTCTGAATGAGGTACTACCTTCCAATTTTTTCCTATGATAATTTCCACCTGCTGCAACTCAGAATGAGGCACCACTAAAGGCAAGAAGAGTCATGTTGCAGCGTACACCAAATGGAAGAAAATTCAGATTCATAACTTAAATATTGTATTTGTCAAAATCAGTGGGGAAACAAATCGTAGTTTGTCTTTGTACTATATACTTAAGAGTGCTCACCTTAGTGAAGTTACTTCTATATATTTGTAATCCTAGATGTCCATATAATCCATGAAATGAAATATTTTTGTATAATAGGGGCATTAATCTATTAAGTTATGTGTATAGAAAAACACATGCACCAAAGGTCTGCCTTTGGGTTGTAGCATTTGAGTGATCCTTTTTCAAAAATGAGCATGCATATTTATTTAATTATAGCTGCCTACATTAACTCAATTTTTGCAGTTTTTTTTTATTTAGGGGAGCATGTGCATGCTAAGTTGGTTCCTCCATTACCACATGACTTTTAATTTATACACCCCATTAATTCTTACATTCAGTCGGTAAAATAAAAGATTGTTGAACTCATCGGTAATTGCATATGTATAGTAGAAACCCCTGTGCGAAGCACAGGTTCGCACTAATTACCTAAATAACAAATAACGGTTTTATGGTTATATAATGGCCTTGCCTTGATACCAAATGAAAAGTCGATGTGTACGACTTAAAAGGATCTTATATGGATATAGCGAAAATATATCTGATATGCTAACTAATTGATATGCAATAGTTACGCAGGTAAAACCAAAGTTATAGAGATATATCACAATCAAAGTAAATGCGATAAAATAAGTAAAGTGACACCATGAATTTTTATATTGGTTCGGACTTCCCGCCTTACTTCCAGTCCCGAAGCTCCTCTTCGGAATTCACTAACAACACCCTCTCTTAACCCAGAGGAATAGATCAGTACACCCGAGCCCCAACAAGAATGCCTCTCGCCCGAGAAACTACACTGGTCTTCAACAATTACAAGTATTTGAGTTTTGTTTTGTGTTCTTGAATCAACATGGATAGCGAAAAGTTTAAGTTCAACATTCCTATAATCTGATCCTCGAGTAATTGATTTGATGCGAAGATTTAAGGAAGAAGATTGCATGTTGAATAAAATGGTATTGAGTCGATTCAAGGATTCAACAAGTATTTTAATTGGAAAGCTTTTTATTTGCGAAGAATGTATATAGAGAGAATAGAGTGACGATCAGTAAAATCAGTAAAATTCGGTGATTGTAAAACATGATTGAAGTTGTTTATATAATAGTATAAGAGTATCAATCCTTCATGAAGAGTTTCTATAAAAAGTTATGTCCATTTCCTTTGATTAATGAAGAGGAATCTCTTCATGAAAGATGGTGACTCTTCACAAAAATAATTTCTGGGTCGAATCAGTCGACTGATTAAAAATCATCAATAAATAAATTTTTTAAAACTAGCCGCTATATGCAAAAGCAGGCTGACCAGTCGACTGGTCCTTTTTCTACCAGTCGAATGGTAGGCCAGTTTCTGCATATATCTGACTTTTGAAGGTTTATAAATGAATATATATATATATATATACACACATATATATTACTTTGTTTTGCACATCCTTTTATACTTGAGGATAGATTTTAACATAATTCTAACACGAATCAATGTATATATGTAAAACCTTATCTCTATTATGTGATTCCTATTGCAACTTCATTCGTTGGCATCGATCAAAATCTTGGTATCAACACCCACATATAACCAGATCTACGCCCCACCAACCATGACCTGGTCGCGCATGGTCAGATCATGTCATTCGCTCAAGCTCGACTCAAGGAGGTTACTAATATTCGATCACAACAGGCTCGTTCGTTACCAACCCAACATAAAAGATGGGCCGGGACGACCCTTGTCAAATTAAATATTTAGCGACAATAGGGGGCAAACACGAGTATGAACGACAACAAAAAAAAAGAAGGGGGGAAATTTCCAGACCAAGCATAGGGTCAATACAAATGCAAATATTAAATTTCTCAATTCCATAGTACAAGTGCAAAATTGTCACCAATTCAAGTTACAATCAACAAAGCTGTATCAACAACAACATGACCGCACAAGTATGCAACAAAGGGATGTTGGAAACATTTTGGCAAGCAAGTTACAGGCATTAGAAATCCAAAACATCGTACATGTTCATCAAACAAACCGATTACATAAGCCATCCTACAACATTACAAATAAACCCAAAATCTCCACACAAAAAAGCCCGCAAGGGAAAGATCTTGGTTAATATTCAGACTCTTCAGATTAGACCAAGGTTCTAGAACTCATACTTCAAATTAAACCAAAGCAAGGTTAAGAGTAGGAACTTACCTGCAAATAAGCGGATGGCCTCGAATTTAAGAGTGAGTTGCTTCGATCATTCTTGAAGCGGTAGAGCTTTGTTGAGGATGTCAAGCACGATCACAAGATGGAACTTCGAAGTGCTAATACATTAAAGTTTGAAAGGAGTTGGAACGACAAGATTATCTAGGGCAATACCACCATTGAAAGCTTCTTCGAAGAGAGATAAAAGACAAGAAAATAAGGAGGTTGTATATAAAGTAAGAGGAAAACTAAGAGGCTTGACAGACCAAAAGTGACACATCATCCCGTTCGCTCAACTATACTGAGTAGGCGAACGAATTCAAATCCAACCAGTTTTGTCTGTGTATGAGCGACCATGGGGTCGTTTGATGTTGTATGAATACAAACCATTGACAAGCCGACCATCTTGTAAGGAATTAGACATAATCCATCAAATGGTATCAAATCTCATTATTTCGAAGCATGTAATCTTTATGAATTAAAAATTACGAACTTCGAGGGGCAAATGTTTGTCTCTTAAGAATCATACACACATTAGATGATTAAATCTACGAGCACCCTTAAAGCTCACGTACTGATACTCCAATCAGACATACCAAGGTCATTTGCACACAACAAAGTCGTTCGCACATAGCAGAGGTCAAGCATGGCATATGGGAACAACCATTCATAGAAGAAGTCGGTCGCTCGCATCAAGTAACTTGATCCTACCTCAAGTAAGTCGCTCGAACATCAGGAAGCTTGGGCACAACACAACTTGAACACCTTGGCAGACCGCTCGTACATAAGGATAGCTAGCTCCACCTATCAAAATAGTTAGAGCATCCGCTTAACACAACCGGGGTCGGCCATACAGCATAGCTTGACCGTGCAAAGAGGTCGCCCATTCTTCTTCTTCTCAGTCACTCGTTCCTATATCAAAGAGGTCGATCGTGCAGGACAAGAAGTAGAATTGATGTCGGTCACACATTCCTCTCTACAGTCGTTCGTTCATACTAGCCCGATAGGTTGTACATGTCCCTTGGGCAAGAAACCCAAAGATACAAAAGGTCTCAGACGTATCCCGTGTCTGCTCATAAATTGCAACCTCAGCCTCTCGCTCACTCCTCAGTCAGTTACTAATGCTTCAATCAGATCCTACCTACCGGTCAACCTAATACCAACTCCTGTATGGTCGCACATATATCTTCTCTACAAGCCCTGATCGGTCACCTGTATACTCATCATCCGTTCACCTGATCAGCCCACTCGCATGCATAGAGCTTGCTCACATGAGACAACTAGACATAGCTGTCGCTAGTTGGCTATAGCTAGCCTGTGGCATTTTCGTAATTGATTGGACGAGCGACCCACAACTTGCATATATAAGTTTCAGCTCATTTCTTCAAGGAGTCTCACCTATAAATAGGTCATGGTTTCACCATAAGGGGGATCGACTCCTTGCCTGCACAAAGTGCTGTCGAATTCTTCCTTCCACCATTCCTTAGCAATCCAACCATCATCATCATCTCCATTTGAAAATCTTACATCCATTTTTGGCTATGGATCCATGGAGATCACCTAAGTGGAAAAGAGATTTAAGATTCTCCTTCATCCTCCCCTCAAACAAGGACACTCTCATTCTCCTCCGCTGACCTATCCTTCTCCTCCACTGGTCTTACCGTTTCTCCAATGAATTCCATGAATCAAAGTGAGATCCATATGTGAGAGAGAGAATATGTTGTAAGAGAGGGAAGATGTATGTACAAAGAGTGATTTTATGCCTTGTAATCATTGTTATGATAATGCAAGATACCTTCATAGTGGACGTAGGCCTAGCTTAGGGCCGAAACACTCTAAAACTTCTCTCTATTTTACTTTCGTCGCATTTTTTATTTCTAATCTTTGTTGATTGTGGCTCCATTTACTTTCTAACCACGTTGGTGAAGTGCAGTTCATGTACCATTGGTGTTTGAGCCATTTTTTGGTGAAAACAGTTTATATGTTATTTTGAATGATGGTTTATGTTGGTTTGGATGATGTTAGTTTGTTATATATTGTTGGATGTTGTATTTATTGGTTTGTTTTGTGTATATTAGATTGTATTGTATGATTTGGGTTTAATATTATGTTTGTGTATATATGTGAGTGTTATTGTTATATATATGCTCGAAATGGAGCTGTTATGATATAGTTGAGATTGTGGATGGCTGGAAGTAAGCTATCTAAATTCTAGATAAAATAACCAGAATTGCAACGGCTAACAACGACTTATAGGTAGTCCATTTTGAATAGCTTCCAACCGAAATTTCCAAAGATTTGTGATGGTTTCCAATGGTAAATTAGTCAACAATTTTTTCTACATGTCTACCTTAAACGTTGGAGGTCGTTGAAAAAGCCAGTTGATGGCATTGGAAAGCATTGATAGCCATTAAAGCATATACCAATGGGGTTTCCAATTGCTTTCCATTGGCTCATAGCCGTTGGAAACCACTGTTGTTCTTGTAGTATTGTATCTTCTTGAGATCTCTCTACTAGATCAGTGTTGTGATCATGGCTGGTCTTCTTTTGGGATCTGATGATCAAGTAGTTCTTGGTGGTTGAAATTTTGGAACTCTTAAGTTTGGAGATCACGTTCACTTGGAATTTACTAGCTTTCTAATTGTCCCTGAGGGAAATTCAGGTAGCGTTGGTTTTCCTTTATAGTAATTTAAATATAGGATGTTGGTTCTTTTTTTTCTTTAGAATTGTTATTTGTGCTTGTATTGTTCAGTTATTTGTGTTATGGTGCTTGTATTTGTAACTAATAACTGTTATGGATCTTATGCTTAACATCTTCCCGTTAGTGCCTTGTACGATGGGTATCTTCTTGAGATCTCACTAATAGATCAGTGTTATGGTCATGGCTAGTCTTCTTTTGGATTCTGATGATCAAGTAATTCTTGGTGGTTGAAATTTTGGGACTCTTAAGTTTGGAGATCATGTTCACTTGGAATTTACTAGCTTCCTAATTGTCCTTGAGGGAAATTCAGGTAGCTTTGGTCTGTCTTTACAGTTATTTAAATTTAGGATGTTTGTTCGTTTTTCCTTTAGAATTGCTATCTATGCTTGTTTTTTTAGTTATTTGTGTTATGGTTCTTGTATTTGTAACTAATAACTGTTATGGTTCTTATGCTTAACATCTTCCTATTAGTGTCTTGTACGATGGGCAGTCTACCTTAAACACTATTGGGCTCTCGGTCAAGCTTTATTGGTGTTGACCGATTATTTATATATATATATATATTAAAACTAGGTTAATTCATTATAAACTTGTAAAAAGGGATGTGCGGCCCATGCTACAACCCGTTTATACAACATGAGGATATAAAAACATAATACAGAAAAACAATCACTTTATCTTTTCCAAACGAGAAGTCTGAAAAAGGGCGGAAGCTTGGATTTAGGGTTCAATTCATTCATGGTGTCTCCCAGCTCATTCTTGGAGTTTCTTTATTCAATCCCCTGAAATTCCACATCCCCAATGACAATAGTTCTTGCTCCCCTACATTGGCAAGCAATCTTTCTTAATTTGACTGATTATTAGCAGGATGTCTCTATTGATGAAGTTGGTCACATTTAACACTTCGCGCTCTTTTTATTAGAAAGCACGCGAATTTCTTCCCTGCCATGTATTCCAATTGTGGCTGCAAGGCAAATCTTGCCAGTCTCTACCACCAGATTTAAACATGTTTCTATATTTCCTACAATGTCGGTGTAACACCCCGTAATTCTGTAACATTAAGTTTCACAAATTAAAGTATAATTAAATTTTAGAAGAAGAATTAAGGGAAAATGTTACGCCATTGTGTTCGTCTCGAAATTCTGCTTGAGATAGAGTCCGGGTTTGCGTAAATCGGACTCCGTATGAAGAAGTTATGACCTCTAGAAGTTTCAGAATTCAATTTAAAATTCAAATAGCTCAAAATTCATTTCAAAATTCGAAAACAGACCCAAACTGGGTTGGGCGGGAAAATTCCCGCCTAGGTCCCAGGTCGACCAGGGGGTCGACTTGGGTACCCAGGTCGACCAGGGGGTCGACCTAGGGGTCGACCTACCCGGTCGACCTGGTCAGGTCTGGACCATTTTCTGGTTCGTGCTGAGTCACCTGGGCCTTCTGGATAGCTCTGAACTGATCTGATGGTTGTGGGTAATTCTAGGGTTCATCTAGCGGCTCTAATCAAATTGAAATCCTATATATACAACCTAGTACTCAACCTAAATTCACATAAATTCTCTTAGGCATCTACATGCTGCTTCTCTCTATTCAAACCTCCACCATTAAAATAAATCCAATTCTCCACTAACATAAGTCATAGTTTTTCTTCAAATTAGAGATTCAAATCAAGATTAAAGCTTTAAGAAAAGAATCAAAAGTTAAATCAATGGCTGCGAGCAACTTCATGCAAGTCATAGCAAATCACCAACGCTATCTGATTATCCTTTTCTGAAACCGATCAATGTAAGTAAGTTACTTTTTAGATTTGAACGTCTAGATCTATTTGTGGCATGAAATTAAATGAATATAAGAATATGCCTGATCCTTTCATTTGAATCTATGCTTATATACGCCCTTGGATCTAATTCAGAATTATTGTGGTCAATTACCGATGAGACAATGCCTATGCCTATGACTATGAACATAAAACCATTGCCTACGACCATGATTCATGACTATGAGATTATTGCCTATGACTATGAACATAAGACTATTGTCTATGACCATGACTTTGAAATTATTATAGCTAATTGCCTATGACTATTTAGGATAATTGCCTAGGACTATTTTGGTTAATTATCCATGACTATTGTGGTTAATCGCCTATGATTCATAACTATGAGATTTCTACCTATGACCATGACTATGACTATTGTGGTTAATTGCCTAAGACTATCAGGGTTAATTACTTATGCCCATAACACTATAGTTACAAACCATGTTGTACACCGAACTGGCATTTTGTTGGATCTCATACCTAAGGTGTGACTTGCTTAGCTTATTCCTATTCGCTATTATGCACACCAAAACCATTGGATCCATTATCCTTGTATTTGGCTCGCTTTTGCATGCCTAATCTTTTATGTCAATTCTCATGTTTATCCTCTATTCCCTTTTTAGTTTTATTTCATGAGTATTTAGAAAACTTGTGAAATCATGGTATATGTACATTATGAATGCGGGGTTATTTGGGTATAACATGAAAACTATATTATTTGGCATAATTTAGAGCATGTATTATAACATGACTATTAGATGCAAATTGGGGTAATTTGACGTGAATTATAGAAGATGTAATTTGATATATTAAATCTAGTATTGGCTAGTAACCTAAGCTTTAGGCATAAATTGTAAACTAGAATATCAGATCTAGTTTTGACATGAATTGTAAATGGGAATACTAAATCTAAATTGGCATAAAACTGCAGGTTGGGTTAAATGATAGGTAAAACAAGATTTGGGCCTAGAATACATGTATGTTAGTGGGCATGACAAATGAATATTATTTAGGACAAATTTGTTTAAAAGAGTTTTTAGCAATTTACATATAGACAAAAAAGGATAAATATGTAAATCTAGGAAAGACGAATATGCCTAACCCGAGGTTAGATTGAGTTACAGTATAAGACTACCCGGAACCGCCCGGCAAATCCAGCAACCGTAACAATACCTATCTAATGTGGGTGGTTAGAGCATTGAGCCCAAAAGGACACGAAGTTAGACTGAGTTGCGGTGTAAATCTGCCCCGAACCGACCGGCACATCCAGTGACCGCAACAATATCTATCTAATGTGACTGGTTGGTGCTTTAAATGAATAATTTAAAGCTAAGAAACAGTTAAGCTAGAATGGGAGGGTTAAGTCCATAAGAACACTTAACCAACTTAACATGTTAACAAGACAAGACTTGTAGGGGTTAAATAACCGTTATAACATGTTGACTAGAAAAGTGGGCGAGGTTAAGAAAAGGTTTAACCGTTATAACATGACTAGAAGGTGGGGTTAAGTAAGATACACTTAGCCAATTTAACATGTTAACTAGACTAGAAGGTGGAGTTATGTCAACTTAGAACACTTAGCTGTTATAATGTGATAAATGAATAAGGTTAATGAGGAACACTTAACCAATATAACAAGATGGATGGCCAAGGTTAAGTTAATAGAAAGCACTTAACTAGCGTAGTATGATGAATGGGTAGGGTTAAGTTAAACACAAGAAAGCCAACACCTAACCAGAGTGATAAACCTTAGTTAAAGAGAGCTAAGTAAATAATGAGAAGGAGAACTAAGTAATAAACCTTAGTTAAAAAGGACCAAGTAGTAAACCTTAGTTAAGGGAACTAAGTAGTAAACCTTTGTAGAATACGAGGAGGAGAGAACGTCCATCTGATCTTAAAGAAGGCTCCAATGAATTGGGGTACGAAGCACGCGGCTTCGAGGGGACATGAGGGTACTCTTGGTATCCCTCTGTGAGGCTGCAGATGATCCGCCTAGGCTCACAGAGGTTAAGGTCTGCGTTAGAAGAACCAAGGGTATGCCTTGGTTGCAATATATGGCAACCTAAAGAGTAGGATGGACCAGCGTGATTCGGCGAGCCCCGTAGCCCTGTGATAGCAACTCGTCGTCTACCTACCATCTTGAGTTAGTCGAGATACGTAAAGAGGAAAGGCGGAGAACTCCAAAAGACCATATACTTGCTATCTAGTTATGGGTGAGGATGTCCATCGGACAATGGGGGCAGAGGAGGCCTGCGTATAGTTCTCATTTTTTTTCAAGGGTGGCCTTTCATTAGTTGAGGGAGGGGTCAAGTGGGACCATAGCCACTAAAAAAACAGACCTTAGCATTTGCATTGGCAAATATCTGAAAGCTGCCGACCGAGTTCCGTGTTTCTTGATTTTCCCTGCCACGAGACTCGGGTGCACATAAAGAGGACATGTGCATCTAGACAGCGATAATGATTCGCGACACATACGTGGGGAAAAAGTCTAGGAACATATACCACTCTAGGTAGTGTGTCCTAGACTAGAGGGCATTGTTCGACAGGTAGCATAATCCCTAGTTGGACCTAGGTCGCATAAACCCTGAGTACCAAGAAGCATTCAATAGGTAGCATAAACCCTAGTTGGACCTAGGTAGCGTAAACCCTGGTTGAATCTTGGAGGCATTCGATAAATAAACCCTAGATTAGATCTAGGTAATAAATAATAGATGTACACCTGAAAACAATAACAATTTCGGGGATTGGGATCACGTTATTGTTTTATCAGTTTATACAGATTACAAGTTGGACACTAGTTAGGTGGTGCAGATATATAGAAACCAGAATAACAAGGAAATCGCGAAGCAGAGAAAGTATGGAATCATATTCAGTTTATCAGTATATTTAGCTTGTCGGTAGATCCAGTTCATCAGTACATTCAGTTTTATCTTGCCTTAGCATAGCTTGCGTTATCTTGTTAACCCTATCATCATGGTATTGTCTTGTATTCAGTTAATTCATGCCATGTTGCTTTTTACCTGTTCACATGCTGAAAGTTACTGAACTTACCAGACTTTATGTTTGACTCTGTTTTCTTTTGCTTTCTTGTCTTCCGGTCACTCCCCCCCCCCCCCGGTTCACAGGGAGGGAATATTACTACTTAGCCCAGTTTTCTTTCCAAGCTGAAGATTAGTCGAAGTTTTGCTTGGATTCCCTTTTCCATTGCTATGGCTGGCTCACGCTACATTGGGGAATATAAATATTATTTTATGCTTCTTTATTTTGTAAGACAGATATTCTGGTATTGGAAAACAATTGTTGTACAAACTATTTTACCAATAAAGTAAGGTTCTATTTTCCGCTATTTTAATTTGTCTGTCTTGTAATTTATCTGTATCTTTTACCTATAACTCTCCACCGAAGTTAAGACATTCCCTTTATGAGTGACCTTAATGGATGTGGGGTGTTACACGTGGTATCAGAGCCGAAGGTTACTGGATCAGATAAAAGATTTGAAAAATTATTTTCAACGGTTTTAAAAGAAGCATTTTCAAAAGAAAAGTTTTGTATTAAAGGCATATTCCCCAAAAGCCATACGCACTATCTTCTGATCTTCTGTTTGAATTCTTGTCCCCTTCTTTCTTGAGTCTTCGGGGCTCCAGGCTTTCTGGGAGGTAACCTCATCGCAACACGGTTATGTTGGCTTGATAAGACTACGATACCTATCGAAGGGCAAAGTAGTGCCCGACTTCCATCTATATCCATAGTAGTTTCACCTGTAGCTAGTTTTCTTTCAAGCTTTTAAGGGTTTTCCATGCGATGGAGGCAGCTTTTGAGAAACTTGTCAATATGATTACACAGGGATGGTAAAGATGAGGGTGAGGGAGTTTGGCTAGGGAGCTCAATGCAAGGAGGAGAAATTCATGGATATAAACTCAACTCATGAGGAAAGATGGAATTATAAAACCTAAGACGAGAGGAAGTATCTTTTCCGTGGTATAATAGGGCATATAATTAAGGACAAGGGCAAGGACAAGGGATAGGATTTTCAGAAGGGCGAGTACATGCCTTCACCACCAGAATACCTAAAAGAGAGATAGTAAAAGTCTCTATTGGAAAAGTTTAGCTTTCGTTTTGATCAACCAGTTAGTACTCTTTTGATCTTAGCGCTTCGCATTTGTTCATATCTACTTCCATAGTCGAGTCTCTGCACCGTAGTACTTGTATAGTAGAAGATCCCATTAGTATCTCAAATCCAATTGGTGGTTCGGCCCGTTTACCTTTGGTTTGTAAGGATTTGAGAATAACTATATTAAGTGTTGAGTTTAAGCGTAATTCTTATGTTTTTGGTTCCATAGGCTATGAGTTGATTCTAGGCATAGGTTGGTTGGCTAGTAATTCTGAAAAGAGGGTAGTTAGACTTTTGACTTGCCTTGGAAATACCCTCGAGATTTCATGTAAAGAATCAATTAGGCTTAGCTAGCTAGAATCGCTTAATGCATTTATCGACGATTTGCAATCCGTTAGGGTAGTCCATGAGTACGCAGATGTTTTTGATTAGGTTAGGAGTTTACCCCTAAAATGCGGGATAGACTTCCGCATGTATCCAGTTGACAATGAAAAGCCAGCTATCCGATCAATGACAGTTTTGGAAATGGAGGTCAAGAAGCTTCACAATCGTGAAGATTAATTAGATAAGGTACAGAATAGTGAAGCTCAAGAAGATGAGACTTAGAAGACTGATAACTATACACGCATCATACCCTTTTTCTTAAAGGTACATCCTTGATCTCTTTTTCTAGTAGTTTTATGCACACTTTATAGCTTTTAAGTTATATCCTCTAGGACGTATCATCGATCCTTAGGTAGAAGCCAATGGATGTAACCATGTATTTGAAACATGTTATGATTGATGGTTGCAAATGGTTGCTCGTGGATGCATATACACACCATAGGCGCTAGAACGACTCAGTCACTTTCATATTGCATTCGCATATATGTATTTGCTTAACGAATTTAACTTGATATGTTATCATATGGATGTTGCATATGGATGAATGGCTATGCACACATGTAGTATTTACATAACTAGGGATGCTTGCATACATGATTGGATGCATAGCACTGACATAATTCACATTAAGGAGGTCAACTGAATCAGTAGACTACCTGATTTTGCATTAGATAAAGACATATACACACACTATGCATATGAACATGAAAGCATTAGAAATATTTTTAAGGACAATGAATGCCTGTGATTGAATGGTTGAGTAGATGGGTGATTGGATGGTAGGACACACTCTTCCTAACTTGAAGATTTCGGGGACGAAATCCTTTTAAGAGGGGGAGAATGCAACACCTCGTAATTCTATAACATTAAGTTTCACAAATTAAAGTATAATTAAATTTTAGATGAAGAATTAAGGGAAAAGGGTTACACCATTGCGTTCATCTCGAAGTTCTTCTTGAGATAGAGTCCGAGTTTGCGTATATCGGACTCCGTATGAAGAAGTTATGACCTCCGGAAGTTTCAGAATTCAATTTAAAATTCAAACAGCTCAAAATTCAGTTCAAAATTCGAAAACAGACCCAAACTGGGCTGGGCGGGAAAATTCCCGCCCAGGGCCCATGTCGACCAGGGGGTCGACCTGGTCAGGTCTGGACCATTTTCTGGTTCGTGCTGTGTCACCTGGGCCTTCTGGATAGCTCTGAACTGATCTGATGATTATGGGTAATTCTAGGGTTCATCTAGCGGCTCTAATCAAATTGAAATCCTATATATACAACCTAGTACTCAACCTAAATTCACACAAATTCTCTTAGGCATCTACATGCTGCTTCTCTCTATTCTGACCTCCACCATTAAAATAAATCCAATTCTCCACTAAAATAAGTTATAGTTCTTCTTCAAATTAGAGATTCAAATCAAGATTAAAGCTTTAAGAAAAGAATCAAAGGCTAATTCAACAGTTGCGAGCAACGTCAGGCAAATCATAGCAAATAACCAACGCTATCTGATTATCCTTTTCTGAAACCGATCAATGTAAGTTAGTTACTTTTTAGATTTGAACGTCTAGATCTATTTGTGGCATGAAATTAAATGAATATAAGAATATGCCTAATCCTTTCATTTGAATCTGTGCTTGTATACGCCCTTGGATCTAATTCAGAACTATTGTGGTCAATTACCGATGAGACGATGCCAATGCCTATGATTATGAACATAAGACCAAGGCTTACGACCATGATTCATGACTATGAGATTATTGCCTATGACTACGAACATAAGACTATTGTCTATGACCATGACTTTGAAATTATTACAGCTAATTGCCTATGACTATTTAGGATAATTGCCTAGGACTATTTTCGTTAATTATCCATGACTATTGTGGTTAATCGCCAATGATTCATAACTATGAGATTTGTACCTATGACCACGACTATGACTATTGTGGTTAATTGCCTAAGACTATTACGGTTAATTGCTTATGTCTATAACACTATAGTTACAAACCATGTTGTACACCGAACTGGAATTTTGTTGGATCTCATACCTAAGGTGTGACTTGCTTAGTTTATTCCTATTCGCTATTATGTACACCAAAACCATTGGATCCATTATCCTTGTATTTGGCTTGCTTTTGCATGCCTATTCTTTTATGTCTATTCTCATGTTTATCCTCTATTCCCTTTTTAGTTTCATTTCACGAGTATTTAGAAAACTTGTGAAATCATGGTATACGTACGTTATGAATGCGGGGTTATTTGGGTATAACATGAAATCTATATTATTTGTCATAATTTAGAGCATGCATTATAACATGACTATTAGATGCAAATTGGGGTAATTTGATGTGAATTATAGAAGATGTAATTTGATAATAAATCTAGTATTAGCTAGTAACCTAAGCTTTAGGCATAAATTGTAAACTAGAATATCAAATCTAGTTTTGACATGAACTGTAAATTGGAATACTAGATCTAAATTGGCATAAAACTGCAGGTTGGGTTAAATGATAGGTAAATCAAGATTTGGGCCTAGAATATAGGTATGTTAGTGCGCATGACAAATGAATATGATATAGGCAAAATTTGTTTAAAAGAGTTGTTAGCAATTTACGTATAGACAAAAAAAGGATAAATTTGTGAATCCAGGAAAGAGGAATATGCTTAACCGAGGTTAGATTGAGTTACGGTATAAGACTGCCCGGAACCGCCCGACAAATCCAGCAACCGTAACAATACCTATCTAATGTGGGTGGTTAGAGCATTGAGCCCAAAAGGACCCGAGGTTAGACTGAGTTGTGGTGTAAATCTGGCCAGAACCGACCGGCAAATCCAGTGACTGCAACAATATCTGTCTAATGTGAGTGGTTGGTGCTTTAAATGAATAATTTAAAGCTAAGAAACAGTTAATCTAGAATGGGAGGGTTAAGTCCATAAGAACACTTAACCAACTTAACATGTTAACAAGACTAGACTTGTAGGGGTTAAATAACCGTTATAACATGTTGAATAGGCAAGTATGCGAGGTTAAGAAAAGGTTTAACCGTTATAACATGACTAGAAGGCGGGGTTAAGTAAAATACACTTAGCCAATTTAACATGTTAACTAGACTAGAAGGTGGAGTTAAGTAAACTTAGAACACTTAGCCGTTATAACATGATAAATGAACAAGGTTAATGAGGAACACTTAACCAATATAACAAGATGAATGGCTAAGGCTAAGTTAATAGAAAGCACTTAACCAATGTAGTATGATGAATGGGTAGGGTTAAGTTAAACACAAGAAAGCCAACACTTAACCAGAGTGATAAACCTTAGTTAAAGAGAGCTAAGTAAATAACGAGAAGGAGAACTAAGTAATAAACCTTAGTAAAAAAGGACCAAGTAGTAAACCTTAGTTAAGGGAACTAAGTAGTAAACCTTAGTAGAATACGAGGAGGAGCGAACGTCCATCTGATCTTAAAGAAGGCTCCAATGAACTGGGGTACGAAGCACGTGGCTTTGAGGGGACGTGAGGGTACTCTTGGTATCCCTCTGTGAGGCTGCAGATGATCCGCCTGGGCTCACAGAGGTTAAGGTCTGCGTTAGAAGGACCAAGGGTATGCCTTGGTTGCAATATAAGGCAACCTAAAGACTAGGATGGACCAGCGTAATTCGGCGAGACTAGTAGCCCTGTGATAGCGACTTGTTGTCTACCTACCATCTTGAGTCAGTCGAGATACGTAAAGCGGAAAAGCGGAGAACTCCAAAAGACTATATACTTGCTATCTAGTTATGGGTGAGGGTGGCCATAGGACAGTGGGGCATCGGGGGCCTGCGTATAGTTCTCATTTTTTTTTCAAGGGTGGCCTTTCATTAGTTGAGGGAGGGGTCAAGTGAGACCATAGCCACTAGAAAAACAGACCTTAGCATCTGCATCGGCAGATATCTGAAAGCTCCCGACCGAGTTCCGTGTTTCTTGATTTGCCCTGCCACGAGACTCGGGTCGCACATACAGAGGACATGTGTATCTAGACTGCGATAACGATTCACGACACATACGTAGGGAAAAAGTCTAGGAACATATACAACTATAGGTAGTGTGTCCTAGACTAGGGGGCATTGTTCGACAGGTAGCATAATCCCTAGTTGGACCTAGGTCGCATAAACCCTGAGTACCGAGAAGCATTCAATAGGTAGCATAAACCCTAGTTGGACCTAGGTAGCGTAAACCCTGGTTGAATCTGGGGGGCGTTCGATAAATAAACCCTAGATTAGATCTAGGTAATAAATAATAGATGTACACCTGAAAACAACCACAATTTCGGGGATTGGGATCACGTTATTTTTTTATCAGTTTATACAGATTACTAGTTGGACACTAGCTAGGTGGTGCAGAGATATAGAAACCAGAATAACAGGGTAATCATGAAACTGAGAAAGTATGGAAGAATATTCAGTTTATCAGTCTATTTAGCTTGTCGGTAGATCCAGTTCATCAGTACATTCAGTTTTATCTTGCCTTCGCATAGCTTGCGTTATCTTGTTAACCCTATCATAATGGTATTGTTTTGTATTCAGTTAATTCATGCCATGTTGCTTTTTACCTGTTCACATGGTGAAAGTTACTGAACTTACCAGACTTTATGTTTGACTCTGTTTTCTTTCGCTTTCTTGTCTTCCTTCCCCCCCTCCCCAGGTTCGCAGGGAGGGAATATTACTACTTAGCCCAGTTTTCTTTCCAAGTTGAAGATTAGTCGAAGTTTTGCTTGGATTCTCTTTTCCATTGCTATGGTTGGCTCACGCTACGTTGGGGAATATAAATGTTATTTTATGCTTCTTTATTTTGTAAGACAGATATTCTGGTATTGGAAAACAATTGTTGTACAAACTATTTTATCAATATAGCAAGGTTCTATTTTCCGCTATTTTAATTTTATCTGTCTTGTAATTTATCTGTATCTTTTACCTATAACTCTCCACCGAAGTTGAGGCATTCCCTTTGTGAGTGATCTTAATGGATGTGGGGTGTTACAGTCGATTTTGAAGCATTTTAGTTCCTAATCGCCCATAGCCTCTTACTGAATATGCATTCAAAGAATAAGTGATTTGGGTTTCTTCGTAGTTGTTGCAGAACACACATCGTTTTTCACTGACAATATCCCAGTCGTGTAGTCTATCCTTGGTCAAAAAACGACCTAAAATAACTTTGTACACCACTTGTTCCATTTTGGTGGGAGGGGCATGATTTGGATCACACAACATTCACCATGTGACCACGGGGTATTTCGTCTGGACACTATCCCAAACTTCTTTGAGTCGAAAAACTCCTTTTGACCACACCCACAGATCCTCTATATTTTCTCAGTAGACGGATTTATTTAGCTAGTTCATTTGAGATGGGTTAGGTCACTAGTTGTCTACTACTGTCCTAAGCATTATTAGTTGTAATAGTTTCAACCATAACATTTAGAGCACCGTTAGGGGACAAGCTTTCTCATCTAAATCTATCAGCGAGACTTTTGTTGTTTAGCTACGGATCCCACCATAGGTCCATAGTTGCACCATTAGCAATGTCTTTTTGAATCAAAAGTTTGAGATTGTCCATTTATTTTAGACAGTTTTTCCAAATGGTTGAGGAGCTATTCTCTGTTTTAATGACCCAAATTTTTCTTTCATGTATTAGGCATACATCCATATATCCCATAAATTGTTCGAGGCTAATAGTCTCCAAGCAAGCTTTATCCCATAAGCCCTCTTAAGCTCGAATAATTTTTTTTTAGCCCAAACCTACCTTCATCTTTGGGTCTACAAAGTAATTTGTAACTGACCTTGTGTATGCCCCCTCTCCATATAAAATTAGCGCATACAACATTAATTTTGGCAATTGAATAGTTTGGAATTTGAAATGCTTGTAACCAAAATCTGACCTTAGATGTGATAACTGTGTGCACTAACTAAAGCCTACCTGCAAATAACAATAGTTTGACCTCAAACCTTGTCCCTAATATCGTTCACTAATCTACCACACTCAATATCACTAATGGGTTGTTTGACGGAGGTCCCCCAAGTACTCAACCGATAGAGAGCCTTCAGGAACCCCTGTGGCATCAAGATAAAGCTTCTTATCATTATGAAACTTAATTAAATAACATTTCGTTTTTAATTCATTTGCCTTCAGGCCCACCCAAGTCTCCATATTAGTGAAGATAAGTTTGAGTTGATTGATAGCAGTTGTGGAGGCCTTAAAAACTACCAATAGATCATTACAGTATATCAAATGAGTAACCCTGGGTCGATAATTGTAGATAGACTGGTTAAAGTTAACATGGTTAGGTAGTTCCATTTAGAGAATAAACCACACCATGGCCACGACATAGTGGTAGGGGGACAACAGATCGCTATGTCGAATACCTCTGGTGATAGTTATATAGCCTTTTGGGATACCATTAACTAGTACTGAGTACGTGGTGGTGTGCAAGCAAAAGCTAATTAGGTTGGCAAGTTTGTCTGATACATCCATTGATCAAAGCATGTGAAGAAAGAAATTACGGTTCACTCTATCACATGCTTTGTGAAAATCAATTTTAAGGCATATCTTATATGCCCTTTTTTTGTTAAATTCACATACCAATTCATGAGTCATCAGAGAATTTTCTGATATGTGCCTACCTTTAATAAAAGCATCTTGGCATTTGAAAATTAGGTCAGGTAGTACTTTGTTGAGTCTGTTGCAGATGATTTTATTGAGTATTTTGTACACCACATTACAACATAGGATTGAGCGATAGTCTTGTATTCTGGTAGGGTTAAACACCTTGGGAAGTAGAGAGATAAACATGTGATTCATTTTTTGGTAAAATCCCTCGAGTCTAGTGCTTCCTGATATGTTTCTAACATGCTCGTTTTCAGGTCTTTCTAGTGTAATTTGAAGAAAGTTGCCCCTATGCCGTCATGGTCGGGGCTGTAGTCGTTGTGGATGGAGGGTAAAGTACTCTTTAGTTTCTACTTTTCTATCTTACGAGCAAACATCAGTCTCCCCTCACTAGTGATTTTCCTTTTGCAAATGATTTGGGTAAATTATCAGCAAGCTCTCCATTAAACCACTATAAGAAAACACGGCTTCCTCAGCCATTGATAGTCAACATTTTTCCATTATGTGTTGACAAAGGCATTGGATCCATGCAAATTCGGATGTTTGATGGGGTAGTTCGTACTTTCACTAATGCGTGCTATTTTCTGGGACTACGGAAGTCACTTATCACTTTGGGATAGCTAGATTCTTTAGGTTGCAAGATCACTATTGAGAGTGATAGCTTAAGGGTTTCGAAGGGTGTGCTTGTGGTTATGAAGGGTGCTAGAACTGATGGAATTTATTTGCTTTAAGGAGTGACTATGGATAAAGAAACTTGTGTTGGTGTGGGTAGTTCTCGTGGCTTAGATTCGACATGGTTGTGGCATTTGAGATTGGGTCATGTCTCGGAGAAGAGTTTGGACGTTCATCGTCGAAGGGAGATTATTGATGGTAAGAGTTTCAACCAATTGGAGTTTTGTGAGGAATGTGTCATGGGGAAGCAAACTAGAGTATCATTCGATAAAGGGAAACATGATTCAAGAGGGATTCTTGAGTATGTGCACACGGATGGCTGGGAACCCAAACCATTAGCTTCTTTGGGAGGAGAAAGA
The DNA here is from genome assembly GCA_030737875.1 of Allium sativum. Classification (NCBI taxonomy): domain Eukaryota; kingdom Viridiplantae; phylum Streptophyta; class Magnoliopsida; order Asparagales; family Amaryllidaceae; genus Allium; species Allium sativum. The sequence continues at coordinate 276,454,674 of CM060918.1, forward strand.
TATTATATTTCTTTCATTGATGATTTTTCTTGGAAGGTTTGGGTATATGTAATGAAGGCCAAGTTGGAGGCATTTGCAAAATTCAAGGAATGGAAGACTCTTGTTGAGAATGAGAATGGAAAGACTTTGAAGGTTCTTAGGTCCAATAATGGCGGAGAGTATGTTTTTGGAGATTATCTGAAATTTTGCAAGCATCATGGTATTCAGAGGCATTTTACTACACCTGGTAATCCGCAATCTAGCGGAGTAGCGGAGAGAATGAACCAAACTCTACTGGAGAAAGCTCGATGCTTGGGGTTGACATCGGATTTGTCAATTGGATTTTGGGTCGATGCTTTGTCAACCACAGTGCATATTATTAATTGAATTTCACGCTTGTCTATTGATAACAAAACTCCAGAGGAAGTGTGGGAGGGAATGAGCATTGACTTGAGTTATCAAAGTGTATTTGATAATCCAGTTTATGTGCATGATCCGGGGAATGATAAGCTTTCACATAGAGCTTTCAAAGGGATTTTCTTGGCTATATGGATGGAGTTAAAGGCTATCGAATTTGGAATCCAAAAACGAAGAAGGTTATGGTTTCTTTTCTGTTACTTTTGATGAGTTGGCTATGTTCAAGGAGAATAAGGGCTCATTGGATGTTCCAGATTTGGTTCATGGTGAATCAAAGGAGAAGGAAGTTATTCCCACTTTCAGGACTAGAGCCAGTAGAGTTGCTGGACATGCTTTTGAGAAGGTAACAGTTGATGCTACATCACATAGTCCACAGGGTTCCTCTAGTAGTGTTGGTGATGTATACGAGCCTAGAGAAGATTCAGTTCAAGGTAGAGTTGAAGGAAGACCAGGTGATAGTATTTCTACTAGGGTTGTTCGCCATGCTAAAAGGCCACCTGAAAGATATCATAATTGGAACTATCTTAGATTTTGTGAGAATTTGGACTATGCGCTTCATGTAATCCAAGATGAGCCGATGGATCTTGACGACGTCATGAGTTCGTGTGATAGCTCGAAGTGGATATGTTCCATAGAGGAAGAGATGCAATCGTTGATGAAGTACCAGACTTGGGAGTTGGTTCCACTTCCTCAAGGAAACCATGTTATTGGGTGAAAATGGATATGCAAGGTGAAGGACGATGGAAGATACAAAGCTAGGCTACTGGATAAGGGGTTTGTATAGAGAAAAGGAAAGGAATACGATGAGATCCTCGCACCGGTTGTGAGATATACTTCTATCCGGATATTACTTTCCATAGTTGCTATTCATGACTTGGAGTTGGAGCAATTTGATGTGAAAACCACCTTCTTTCATGGTGACTTGGATGAAGTCTTCTACATGGAGCAACCAGAAGGGTTTGTTGTAGATGGTAAGTCAAATTTGGTTTGCAAGTTGGAGAAATCACGATATCGTTTGAAGCAATCACCTAGCCAATGATACAAGAGATTTGATCATTTCATGCTTGAAAGTGGCTTCCAACGAAGCATCAAAGATGCTTGTGTATATTTCAAGAGGTTGGGAAATGATTGTTAGGTGTATTTACTCTTCTATGTGGACGATATGCTCATTGCTTCTAAGGACAAGGAAGAAATCAACAAGATGAAATTGAAGTTAAAAGTGGAATTCGAAATGAAAGACCTTGGAGAAGAAAAGAAGATTTTGGGCAAGGAGATTGAAAGGGATTGAAAGCTTTTTGAGTTAAAATTGACTCAAAAGGAATATATTAGAAAAGTGTTTTCTTGGTTTAGCATGAAGAATGCAAAGGCATTAAATACACCTTTTCCTTTGCATGTAAAGCTTTCGAGTAAGGGATCACCTATCGAGGAGAAAGACAAGGCTTATATGGAAAAGGTGCCATATACCAGTGTGGTTTGTATTTTAATGTATGTTATGGTGAGTACAAGGCCCGATATTGCAAATGTTGTTGGGGTGGTTAGTCGGTTTATGGCTAATCCGCGGAAATCGCATTGGCAAACAGTGAAGCTTTTCTTGAGATACATGAAAGGTACATCATCTCATGGTCTTGTTTGTAGGGGTAGTGAAGATGATAATTGCATATTGGTTGGTTACAGTGATTCGCACTACACCGATGATAGGGATCGAAGAAAATCAACTTTCAGATATGCCTTCACTCTTGGTTGTACAACTATAAGTTGGAGATCGAGATTGCAAACCATAGTTGCTTTATCCACTACGGAGTACTACGCATGCAGAGTTGATACTTGCGGCGGAGGTAACAACGGAAGCACTCTATTGGAAAGGATTATTGTGTGACTTGGGGTTTGAACATGACATCGTTGATGTTCAATGTGATAGCCAAAGTGATATCCATTTGGCGGAGAATTTGGTGTTTAGTTCATGGACCAAGCATATTGAAGTGAGGGAGTCATTTCTAGTTGCCATGGATGAAGACAAGCAAGTATGCCTTCGGAAAGTGCACACAAAGGACAACGCAGTGGACATGTTTACTAAGGCATTGCCGGTTGGGAAGTTTGAGCATTGCTCGAACTTAATTCATTTAGAGAGGTGCTAGGTGCCACGGTTGAGAGAGAAACTTGGATGTGGAGGAGTGAGAGGTTGAAGTTCTATATTTTCATATTTGTCTTTTGGTGAGACTAGTTTTGGAGTTGGGTGTTTTCAACATTTCATTGGCGGGTGGGGGCTTTGCCTGAACTCATTGATGCAGTGCAATGGGCGGTGGCTAGTTGGTACTCATTGGGGAAACGTTAAAGCTTGCTTGGTCGAAGGTAGAGGTTGGTTTGATAACATCGATATTGTTGATGGAGATGATATAGCATTGAGATAGATTGTTAAAATTTGTGATAATATATGGTAGAATTGAAGTGGTTGGAAGTAGCTTTGTGTCAGAGAAGACGGTCCGTAAATCAGAGTTCATAAGTGAAAGTTACAGGAGTTGAAGTGCTTGGTTTCTACAGGGTTCAGCTACAGATATCAGTCGTAGGCATCACAGGCATCTGAGTTTGCAGGTGGAATTTTCCCGAGAGTCTTGACAGACATCTGTCACTCTGGATAGATGTCTATGCTGAAGCAGATACTAGGATAAATGTCTGAGGCAATTATGACTGACGTCTGTGGGTGCAGGAAAAGTTTCCCCAAGACTCTAGACAAAAGTCTATCACTTCCGGACAGACGTCTGAGGCGGTATTTCGACTATTTCGGACTGAATATCTTACATGATGATTTGTGAAGGATCCAGGGGCAATTTGGGAAATATCTATATATTATTCTCTCCCTATATTGTAAAGACCCGTAACTTCCCCGTAAAGGAAAGCGCGGATAGTTCGAGAACAAGCCACAACAGAATACATACAAAAGAACGTTTCACTGTATATTACAACAATGCATCAGATTATAAGAATATACAGAGTATAAACAAATAAATATTACACAGAAATATCAGAGATTTAAATTACATTTAAATACATAGCAGCGGAAAATAATACAATACACAACTAGAAGAGATATACGGATACAAAGCTTTCCGGATATCATTCCAGCTGTAAACCAGGATCCTGTGAATATAAATCTGCAAAACCAAAACTACTAGCTGCCCGTGTCGAAAATAGGGGCACCCAGAGTTTAGGTTAAAACAATAAACTCCAGGTCAGTCATGTGACTGGTGTGAGAACTAAAACAGTTATTATTCTTTATTTTAAAAGTTAGGTAAATCAAGGGACCACGCCGTATAACACGGAACGGGTTTCCTCCCAAGAATACCAGTGCATAAACAAACAGCGCAATGCTAAATAAAGAAAAATGAAGCTGTTATAAGACCCAGGTCCCATCACACAATGCAACGCAGCCGAGGATAGGGTTTTCCCTTATAACAGCCAAAGAATGCTTGATACGTTTAAAACAGAGTATTTGATACTATTATAAGTGCATAGTGTATAAAACAACTTCAAATCATAAGTATCAATCATAGGCGGCATGAATGCCCCATAACACTATGTCGCCATATATAAGTTTACAATCAAAACCGCAAGACGTCGTATTGGAAGTTGGGTTATCATTTATGTTATGAACCGAGGCTAGGGGCAAGATCCTCAACCGATTCGAGACTGTCTAGTCCGAGCCTCAGGAACAGCCGCAACTGCCCCATGGATCGTCAGGGCCGGTCCACCGATGTGGATTATTATGCCTGAACACTACGTTTCCCCGCCCTTTGGGGCGTAAATCTGGCCCGTCAGCCGACCAGAAGCATCGGCCGAAACCGATATCACGAGGCGCCTCGCTTTTCAGCAAGTAATAATAAGCAATATCCACATGAGTCAAACTCGTCAGCCAGTTCAAGCACTGACGCCACTCCTAACTAGAAAGAAACGCATGTCCTCCCTGAGGTCCGTCTCCCGTTTTTAGTTCATACCGGGTGTGATACTCGCGAATCAATGTTACACAAAGCTACGCCGCAAAGGCCTTGCTTCGATCATCAACCACAAGACTTTGCTTTTCAACAGAAGCCTTGATCATTTGCCACTTAGGCATGCCACATAGGCAATTCACTCCATGCGATTGATATCCATCAATATATAACCCCTGAGCTCGTACGTCTTAGAGAAGAGCGTTAAGCAAGAGAATAAATTCTCCGCCGCCAAACAGATATATATTTAATAGAGATCAATCACACGGACTAAAATCCAATGTCAGACACACACAGTCCATTTACAAGTCCGTTCTGGGTCTGAACGAAACCGGAGGCACTTTCCTCGCATATCCATCCATCTCCAAGTACGTCTAGAAGATCACCAACTGTTTCCATCTTATTGGGTGTACAGCCCAATCAAGATCATCAGTAATCACCCAAACAACGTGAAGACTTCCGGTCTTCGACCACCGTCTTCATCTTCGACTTATCGTCGTATCAGTTATTCAGAATGGGATAAACCCGGTCTTCCCGAATAACTCGCGTAAATTTTAAATAAGTGTTACACAAACACAACATACGCCTCATTCCAATTCATCAGTCACTAACCGTAAATTAATCAAGAGAATAATTCCCCAAATATTAACCCCGAAGGCCGAAACCAACATCAGATCAATATCCAGAAAACCATTCTGCTTAGCTAACCGACAGTTAGTTTCTGATTTCACATTCATAGGGAAAGGTTCCCATTAATTTTATCCAAGATAATTTCTTGAATTTGTTCTCTAATCTTCCTTTGAATTTCGATTTCAACTAATCGGGATTAACGAAACTTACCGAAGTAATCATTTGTTTTAATTTCCCAATCCCAACCTATTTATCCCATGAAGTAAAACTGGTAATACTTCATATCTAACACCTCAGTGTTATCGGTAAATTCAATTACCATTTCACGTTCAAATCTAATTAAAGATTTAACTATCGCCTGGAGCAAAACTGGTGATACTCCATTCTCGACCATTTCAATCTAATTAAAGATTCATTAAAACTCCACTTAGTTTTAATCGTTAACTGGGTTAAAGAATCCGTGTCATTTAAAACACGGTTCACGATAAACCCAAAGTCCCATTCATTAATTATCGGGTTAAAGAACAAGTGTTATTTAAAACACTGTTCACGATAAACCCAAAAATCAATATCAATTCAATTTCAATTAAATATTATTTAATTGGTACACTTCATTAAATCTAAATAAAAAGATTTAATCTTTTCTCAACTGGGTTCAAGAACAGTGTTAGTGAAGACACCATTCACGACAAACCCAAATCACATTTGATATTCAATACAAGGCTCTGAATAGAAAATATACCGGCTTATATTCAATATCAAATTCTACGACTAACAGATATCGCATTGGAAATAACGATATATATATATATATATCTTTCAAATTTCCATAACAACATTTTTATAATCACGAAATCCAACATCGAAATATTCCGAAGACAATTTCGATTCAAATCCATTCCAATGCAATCATTGGAAATTTTGGTTATTTTCAAAACCATTTCAAATTCAATTTATTTATTTAAAAATAAATAGAATTATAATTCTAGTTCAAAACTAGTTCATTTCGATAAAAATCTATTTTTATCTTTTCAAATACGGAGTTTTTCATCCCGATTCTTTCTAAATCATTTCTTATGATTTTACACAAATTATTACTATTTTTAATAATTTTATCAAGGCCCGTACAGTCGATTTCCATCAACGGCCATCGAACTGCACTTACAGCGACCTTTTTCAAATTTGATTTGGACATAATTCCAAATCCAACCGTTAGATTTCTAATTTCTAATATTCGTTAGAAAGCTCTTTTCGATACGAACCCAACGGTTCTGGTTTTAGGAGAATCCGACGGTCGGATCTCCCGTAATGTCCGTTTGAAATAAATGGTCGAAATTCACGAACTGCCACGGCGCGGCGCGTTCTATTCAGGCCATTATATTATATATTCAATTCATTTCGAAATCGTTTTCAATTCTATTCATTTCGAAATCGTTTTCAATTCAATTCATTTCGAAATCGTTTTCAATTCAATTCATTTCGAAATCGTTTTCAATTCAATTCATTTCGAAATCGTTTTCAATTCAATTCATTTCGAAATCGTTATATATTCAATTCATTTCGAAATCGTTATATATTCAATTCATTTCGAAATCGTTTTCAATTAAATTCATTTCGAAATCGTTTTCAATTCAATTCATTTCGAAATCGTTATATATTCAATTCATTTCGAAATCGTTATATATTCAATTCATTTCGAAATCGTTTTCAATCAAATTCATTTCGAAATCGTTTCGAAATCGTTATATTATATATTCAATTCATTTCGAAATCGTTTTCAATTCAATTCATTTCGAAATCGTTTTCAATTCAATTCATTTCGAAATCGTTTTCAATTAAATTCATTTCGAAATCGTTATATATTCAATTCATTTCGAAATCGTTATATATTCAATTCATTTCGAAATCGTTTTCAATTCAATTCATTTTGAAATCGTTTTCAATTCAATTCATTTCGAAATCGTTTTCAATTCAATTCATTTCGAAATCGTTATATATTCAATTCATTTTGAAATCGTTATATATTCAATTCATTTCGAAATCGTTTTCAATTAAATTCATTTCGAAATCGTTTTCAATTCAATTCAATTCATTTCGAAATCGTTATATATTCAATTCATTTCGAAATCGTTATATATTCAATTCATTTCGAAATCGTTTTCAATTAAATTCATTTCGAAATCGTTATATATTCAATTCATTTCGAAATCGTTTTATATTCAATTCATTTCGAAATCGTTTTCAATTAAATTCATTTCGAAATCGTTTTCAATTCAATTCATTTCGAAATCGTTATATATTCAATTCATTTCGAAATCGTTTTCAATTAAATTCATTTCGAAATCGTTTTCAATTCAATTCACTTCGAAATCGTTTTCAATTCAATTCATTTCGAAATCGTTTTCAATTCAATTCATTTCGAAATCGTTTTCAATTCAATTCACTTCAAAATGAATAAAATCGATATAAATATCGTTCACGTCAAAATGGCATCAATCTAATCAACACGGCTTCATAAATTTCTATTTTCAAATATTCTATTTCAAATATTTCTTTTTCAAAATAGTTGTTATTATCAAAATATTTCGTTCAACACATGACCAATCTCAATGGATGAGTACTGTCAACACATGAACCTTTATTTTATATTATAAAGACGTAAATTTTATTACTAAAATATTTCGTTCAACACATGACCAATCTCAATGGGTGAGTACTGTCAACACATGAACCTTTATTTTATATTATAAAGACGTAAATTTTATTACTAAAATATTTCGTTCAACACATGACCAATCTCAATGGATGAGTACTGTCAACACATGAACCTTTATTTTATAATATTCTTTATTTTTCAAATTGGAATGAGGCCCAATCAATCACCATATAATGTTAATTATATGGATTTTCATACATTACACACATATAATAGCATTGAAAAATAATCAACCATCAACCAAAGTGCACTACACTGTATAAGCATCAAATATAGATATCTAACGCTTATAACAGCCTGTCAATCGATCGATCGACATATTTAATCAATCAGGATGAGTGAACTTCAAATTTCATCCTAACACCCGTGTGGGGTTTCAAACAATCAAACACAGATTTTAGTTGTGCAGTTGGGCGATGTGTAAAATTTATCGACCCAATCAATGTCCTTCAAATAGGTGTACATAAACAAACCGTTCGGTTTGTAAATGAATCTTTTATTTTATTCAGTTCACGTTAAAAATTATATTTTTAACGATAAAAACATTTTTATTTCAACATATGAATTTCTATTCAGTTCATTTATTCAATAAAATGATATTTTTATTTTTCTAACATATTTTAGAAAATTTCGGCGGTATAACGGCACGATACTAGAAACGGGACAAGGCCTAGCCTTATCCCCGGTCCAGTGAAGGCCCACGCCATTCACACATCAATCAAATCAATTCATTTCACCACACAAATCAATTTCAATCAAATAATCTAACTAATTTTTGCAATCAAACAAACAAGTCCATGGTCTGTGGACGATTGTGTCGGGTGCTACTAAGCACCGTCTGCATCCTAGTATATATATATATATATATCTAGAAATGAAATTGAAGAGTGAGAAATTCTCACCGAAAGCTATCCAAACATCTTGACTCTTCTTTTATAGAAGTCTTTATCGTTATTGCTTCTTCGTTGTCCGCTTTCACTACCTATGTAAAAATCGAATTTTTACTTCGCTATTCCATATATAAAAATCATATTTTTATTTCGAAGTTCAATATATAAAAATCATATTTTTATTTCGAAGTTCAATATATAAAAATCATATTTTTATTTCGAAGCTCAATATGTAAAAATCATATTTTTATTTCGAAGTTCAATATATAAAAATCATATTTTTATTTCGAAGTTCAATATATAAAAATCATCTTTTTAATCTGCTATTCCTATTTTTAAAAACAATGTTAATTTTATTTTCAAAATCAATGCAAAATTCATTTTCAAAAAGAATGCAAACTTTGTTTTCAAAGCTAATTCAAATTTTGTTTTCAAAGCAAATTCAAATTTTGTTTTTAAAGCAAATTCAAATTTTGTTTTTAAAGCAAATTCAAATTTTTCGTTTCTTGTCAAACTAATTTTTAACAATGTCTTAAATTAAATAAAAACTGAATTTTTTCTTTCCAATGTATTTATATTAAACATTTACTAATATATAAAAAAAATAAAAAAAATAGAAATAGAAAATAAAATAAAATAAAATAAACTTTACCTTCATCGTTCTGTACCTTGTTCCAGGTGGAAGCAAGAACCCACCACCGCAAGTCACTAGGGCATCATTTTGTACGCCCCAAGGACCGCCGGAATCGGATCCATGATGGCCACAGCGTCGGCCTTGGGAGGTGCTGCCACCGCCAGGAGCGAGGCGGAGCTCGGCCTCTCCACTGCGCCGGAAATCCGGTTCGACGTTGAGCCCTTCAAGCTCGAAAATCATGCCCAACACCTTACGAGAGTTGATCATTGAACTAAAGATTGAAAGATCTCGAATAGCTTGTCGATTTTTGTTTTGTTTTCATCTTCTAATTCAAATCGATTCGAAAGATTTTCGTGGATAAAATTGGGAGCTCGCAGCCGTTAATTTATCCTGGCGGCGGCTTTGAAGACAGTGGACCACGGTTATAAAGTTTGACCGGTCCTAGGGTTTTGAATGGATACTTATAATATATATTTTTTTCTTTTTATTCATTTAATACTTGTTTATCTCCCGAACTCAAAATCGAACCCAACGACTGCCGCCCCTAGCTAATTACCCCCATTCTGAACACAATGGGATATGTATCGTGAGCTGATTCGGCTGTTACGATAGGTTTTCATCAAATTTAAAACATAAATCAATATATATTCAATTTGAACGTACATTTCAAATTGCCGGGGTCACACACTAACTAGAAAAATTCCCGAAAAATATTTTCTAGCTTCGTATTGACGATACGGTCCTAACAAAACTAGTTTCGTCGAATTTTGAGACCGTTTGAAAAATGGCCATTTTCCAGTCGATTAAAATCAACTAAAACTGGTCAAATGCGTTTTCCTTTGCCACGCTCATATATTGATTCGAAAAATTATGAAATTTGAAACCTAGCAATAATTTTACATCACGGATCCAACAAAAGTGGTTTCGTCGAAATCCGAGGTCATTTGCAAAATGTCCATTTTTAAGGGCCTGAATTCTATAGCGACTATTCAGAATTTTCAACTGGACATATCTTTTGATTCCCGCTATGAAATCTCGATTCTTCGGATTCGTTGGAAAGATACTATCAAATAGATCCTTTGATTTCTGGTTTCACTAAAATCCGGATTGTTTTGCACCCGGTACATCCAATTGAAGTTTGAAATCGAATTATCGAACTACCGCGCCATTTTCAATTCTATTTATAATTATATATAAATATTTATATTCTAACGACGGCGTATATAATATATACGTTCGAATTATATTCAAAATAAATTTCTCGTCGATATTATTTAAAATAATTCATTTTAAATATAGAAAATTCGCTATATTTGCCAAAATAAAAATTTTAAACTGGCCCAGATTTTCCGGGTTGTTACATATATAAGCTATTCTCAGATCCAAACTTAAATTGACCAGAAAAGAGATTAAGATCTAGGTTTATTCTAATTATGGTTTTGGCAACCCTAATCTTCTTCAATTTTTGTCTCTACAAAAATCAAATTTTTCTGGTAAATTTGATCACTGTAATCAATCTCTTGTACTCTTCTATTGATATTAACAAAGGATTCTCTCTCAAAGTGGACGTACACTAACAGCACATCGGTGGAACCACTATAAATCCCCATGTGATTTATTTTATCGTTATTGTTCTATAATTTCTCTTGTTTGGTGATTGATATTGGATTTGGGTTGAGAAGTTTTGAGATATTGATTGGTTGTTTTTGCACTTTTACCACGATCTCATCTTCCGCTGATTTAGGGGTTTTGATTTGAGCGGCCTTGAGTCGAAATTCTCCACAACATCTAGGATCAAAGACCGTGATCTATCTGTTAGCTTCCCTCCTCTTAATTGCAGTTATTTTTCAATTAAAATATGCGATTAATATAGCATGCTTATACCTAACAAATTTGAAACTGCATATACAATTTTGAATGCATGTTCTGCATTAAACCTTCATGGTTGTTGACGTAGGAATAGATTACAGGAAATTCGAGGAACTTGTGAAGGATGTCAATAAATTGGCTAATGATGTTGACCACAATGACAAAGACCTACCTATTGGAATCAAGGATTGGTAATTTTATTTTTTTATATTTTATTTTTGACTTTTACGTTAGCAATCATTCAAAAAATTTCTTGTGCGATATTATTTGAATTGGACCATTTTGTTATTATTAATATTATATTTTGTCCTCATGTTCATGGATATACGGCCCAATAATAAAATTTCATAGTTTAAAAGTGATTTGCATCAAAAAAAGATGAATAAAACATATATGTATGTAAATCTTTTTTCATTGAGAATATCAAATCTGGTTGTGATATACATTCTACTGTAAACTATGTTAATTATGATGTGCTAGATTGCACTGAAAGGTATGAATTACTAGTAACGACTACTAGTTTGGCAGTAGTATTGCAGAATCCCGCGAACCATAGAGTCTTTGAATGCAAGTTGTGCACGAGGCCATTAGGTCGAGTGCACATTTGTTTGGGCGTCATGTAAAACAAAAATGGTAGTAGTGTTGCAAATGTATCAAGCTTTATTTTCCTATTGCTTGTTACTGCTTCCATTGTAGTGTTCATTTAATATTTTGTTCCTTGTATAAAACACACATAGTTATACACTATATTCAAATCTTTTTCGAATAAAAGTAGTTGAATGACTATATAGTACAAGCAATAAGATTGGTTTATTCAAGTTTTTATCAACATTCGCCTTCTTTATTGTATCTTGTGATGTAAGACTAATTCCATATACACTAATATTTTAAGAAAATTATTTAAGTATATAAAAAAGTAAATATAACTAAATCTTCTATAATAATTATAATTAACTAAGATTTATAATAATAATACTAAGTTATCTAAGATTTATAAATATATTAAATAACTTTATAAAAGTTAATTATGTATTATAGTTATCCAAGATTTAAAAATATTAATTACGTATTATAAAAATTAAGCAAGTTAAGTAAGTTGTATAAAAATTAACAAGTTTAACCTATAAAAGTTGGCTAAGTATATATAAATATAAAATATAACCAAATCTCCTATATTAATAACAATAGTCATAATAATAAACTAAGATTTATAAATACTAAAGAAGTTTATAAAAGTTAACCAAGTATTATAATAATTCAACTAAGTTAACTAAATTATATAAGGTTAATAAGTTTATTTTATAAAAATTAACTAAATATTACTGCAAGAAAAATGGGTAGTGACTGTAAAGTTGAATAACGTTTATACACCATTGTTGTTTGTTACGACCATAAAAATACAAAGTCAATAAATATGCCAATTTAATTGGCGCGCACATGAAATAATTTTTTGCTTGCTTCTTTTAAAAAAAATTCAATTCCTTTTCCCAAATTTCTTTCCCATCTTAGCCTCCTTAATGAAAACCCTACAAAAGTAAAAATCCATATTTCCTTCAGTAAGATCCACTGCTGCTAATAAATAAACATTGGTTGCTACTCCCGCTTGAAAAATCCATGTTCTTCGACTTTGTGTGGTTTTCTTAACTAAGTCACCTTCGTTGTTGATACACTGCCTTCTCGAAGCTTTTAATAGAATAAATATGGACATTCAAGAGAAAAGGTTAGATTTTACATTTTCTTTGTATTTTGTATATAATTTAAGCTGAATTAGATCGATCTTTTTACATTATTTTGTTCGTTCAAAGGTTTGTGAATCCAGTGAAACTTCAAACAAGATTCTAAATGGATTGTATATACTATAAGGTAACTATATGATTTTTCAGATTATTTTGGAGTCCCTTTATAAATGGACTTGTAAAATCAATAATTTATAGCACTATTATATATTGGTATGGTTTATAGACAACAAAATTTAGGACTGTTTTTGAAAGTTTACATTCAATAAGTGGATTATTTTAAAATTTTGCTTCATTTTATACGTTAATGTTAACTAGCTTTTGTTTGTTAGATATTTTTGGGATGGTAGATTACAATTCAGGTAAAATGGAGCATGTTTCACATATAAGAGAGGAATTGCAAGGCAGATATGTGTGTAGTCGTATGCTCTTCTGTATTTATTGTGCATGAGTGAAGGGCAAGGTTATTGCTGCTTTACGGTGAAATGTGATTTGAAGTGTATGTGGTGGTGATGAAAAGTGATTAGAAGAGGAGATGGTGAATTGAAGTTTGGTATGGGTGGAGTTTAGTATTGAAATTATTATGTTATTGAAGCGGCAATGTTTGATAGTTCGTCTAGCGGGTTGATTGTTGAATCTTAACGGGTTGGTTTTCTTTTTACTGATGGTTGTTGAATCTTGACAACATGTGGAGTTTGACTTTAGCTATTGAAGCATTTTAGCTCCCGAGATGGGAATAATATCATGCCCACACATCCCATAGAATATTAGCATGTCAATGATTATTATGTTTTCACTTAACTTTTATTTTTTTCATTTCAGTTATTTCATTGGTTAATAAAAGCACGTAATGAGATTTTGAAATATATATTTAATATTTAAGTTTCTACCATGTACATTTATGTTTATGATATGGTATTGATATAATTATCAACTATTAGCATGTCATAGCTTTACTAGGCTTCATAATCTTATTACTTCAAAGATATGTGTTTTGAAATCTCAAGCACATTTTTGATACAAGATACAAGCAAAAAATCATCTAGTGAAGTTCATCACTAAAGTTCCATAGGAAAATTTGATGGTCGCACCATTGCTTGTAAACGAGGTATGTCGCTATAACAATTTCCACATTTAATAATGCTCTATTGGTTGATATTGTTTTATTTTTGAAATCTTGAAAAAAAAATACATTATTAACCCATTCACCCCTAAGCCGATCTAGTTATAGGAGTTGCAGTTTGGGTTGTGTATGGAAAAACTAGTCATACTGCGTAATAAATTGGATAATGGTTGGTTTCATTCAAGTAAAAAGGAGTTCAATTATTTACATATGCATTGTTAAAGCTGTATTATTAATTTACGTACACTAGATTGTTAGTTGTTTGAATATCCAAACTTATATGCATCTTTAGTAGCACTTTACATATTTTTCCAAACACTATGAATTTTCATAGTTCTCAAACATTAAACTGGTGTAGATTATCTACCTGAACTTAAAAAACTGCAGTTGATTTAAGCTACCTGCATAATATTTGGTTTTGTACTCGTTCTTTTTTTATTGCATGGTTTCAAAACATGACTGCATAATTTACTCATACAAACACTGCATTAGAAATCATAGGATGCATATGTCAAAAGAGTATAAACTAGTCAAGATTGCATTTAACTAGAACTAATGAGATTATATTTTTCCTTTATTTTATCTATTAGTGTTTATAGCTGCCACATACTGATTTATTTCCAAATTTATTTTGTATACTAAGTGAGTGCATAACATATTAAGTTCAATTTGAATGCATATAATAAATGATCTTAGACTCTACCCTTCAGAAATATTTAGTCTGTTGTTGTTGATGTAAGTTTATTAAAGTTGTTTGTATTCTCTCTTCTCTTATTTTTTTCTTTCTCATTTTGACTCCCCCTTTCATTTTCTCTCTTATAATCCTCTATCCCTCTCTGCTCTCTTCATCTTTTACTATTACGTTCTACATCATTGAATATTTGTGCTAGTAATCAGCTTCGTATTTTTTATTAAAATAAGTTCAAATTTTTTTAATGCACCGTATAATAAATAAGAATATAAAGACACTATATATTTTACTTATTGGAATTTCTATATGCTTTATGATTGATAAATCATGAAATCCCATATTTAAATAGATGATACAAATTGATTTAATTGAGAAGAAATTAGAGAAAGTAGCTTAAGTCATACATGAATCCATAAATGTTTACAGAGAGAAGACTAACCTAGTTAAGATATGGCTTTTTTATTTTTAAACTCGACATAAGCTTTAGATCTAAATTAACGGTTGCTGCTTTCATCAACTAATTAAGAGAAAAGGCAAATCTAAAAGATATAAATTGGATACAATCTTTCAAATTGACATAAACGTAGAACTAAATTATATTCCATAGAAGAGATTAAGAGAATAACTAGAGCTTATATATTTCAGGGACCATATCAAAAATAGTGTTATATTTTCAATTTGGCCCTTCACCAAACTGAAAATCACTCCGGTCTCTACAAATTATTTCCATAATAATTATATCTTTAAGTCTTATTTATTTTATTACTTTATTTGATTGCTTTAATTAGGCTTAACACCGAAATAGCATAACACATTTTATTTTACATATGTTATCCACATGTTGAAATTTTCCTACAATCTCCTCCTGGACAGCATATGTAATAACTTTAGAAATGTGTTTAACTCTATGATCTCCAAATTTTTCTATTTATAACTTATGGTGTATCTGAAACAATCTCGTCCATTGACTATATTGACAAAGGATCAAAGAGGTCTTCGTCACATTTATCGCAACTGGACTCATCAATGGTTACATATATCAATAAAATCAAATGACATAGGTCAATAATGGATGTCTAGCATGGAAATTACATGAAATGTGATCTATACATGTCTATTTCCACCTGGTCCTTCTTTAATGAGATCAAATGTTCAATATCTGAACAACATAGAGTGCAAAGAAAAAATTATTACTTTATTACTAATCAGAAAAAGAACTTGATTTATATACCCATAACTGAAGCATTGAGCTCAACCAAGTCTTCTCATATAATTTTTTCGTGGCTGTGAGCTGGGCTTCGCACTTTGCTAAGTGTTTCTTAGTGTGCTCAAGGGCACTCTTGTTGTACTCCAACATTTTATTCATGTTATCTATGTCCAACTCCAAACCTCTAAGGTCTTCGGATAATCGCCTCGAATACTTCACCATTTCCCGGTAATGGGTAAGAATGTCATTGGTGTTCGCACTAGATTTTTCATCAAAGGACAATAGTTGGATCTAGAGTAGGAAAAAACTGGATCCAAGGGAAATAATGCTGAGGGGACGCTTTTTCCAATTCTTTCTTTCTCTGTTTGTTAGTCATCTCTTAACCTTGAGGAAGCGCAGTTGGGAGTTCTTTTTCTTTTGCTCGTTGGGAACGACGGGCTTTTAGCCCTTAGAGGTTGCAGACTTGGACTGCTAAGAAGATTCGATTGAAGGCTTACGTTGTGATGAACCCATGGTTTAGGAGTGCTCATTAGTTGTCTTATTGTATTTCTGAGAGGATTTATCATAAGAGCGGGGAGCAGATTCATGATGATGTATTTCTCTATCACGCTCTCTCTTCCTCTCCTAAGTGCGCTCCCTTTCCTCTCTCCCTCTCTCCCTCCCTCTCTCTCTCTTTCTCCTTTTCAAGGTCCCGGTCCTTCTGGTCACACCTCTCTTGGTATTCGCGATCTGAAGAGTTTTATGGGTAGGATCACTCCTATAGAGACTGATACCAAAATGTCCATGGTATTTTCTTCATTTTGTCATGGAGCCTGTTATTGAAAAAAAATTCAAGTTAGTGATGGAAATTATTTGAACAAATCGGATTCCAATTTGCATAATTTAACAAATTCAATAAGGATCTGAGCAGGAATAGTAGATCGAAACTTGTATAAATTAGGGTTTATACTATCGCCACAATTCCATGGATGAACAGACCGATTTCGTGCTTTCGATTTCTAGATCCACGAATACCTATGAGATTTGAAGTGGTTGAATCGAATTAATCCCTCCAATTGTCGGGCCTCCATAGAAGTCCATACGAACGCCCTTCGAAGACGTCTTCACGAAATCGAACAAAAGAGAATGGATACTAGCCCAAGCCGCCATTCAATTCTATATCTAGCTTTAGGGTTTTATTCTGTGCATATTTTAATAGGAAAGGGTTTCTCCTTTTAAAACGTGCATAGCCTAGATAACACCTTATATATATATCCTATAATATGTAAAATCTGTGCCATATTTACATGCAAGCCAAATGAAATTGTGTTATTCATAAATTACATTTGCTTCACAAGCAGCATCACTTATGCACTGGCATATCCATCGAAATACAAGCTTATGTTCCATCCTAAGTGATCCATGCTGAGCATCACCAGCTAAATCAGTTTCAGCTTACATAAATAGGTAAACACCCTGCAAAATGATCATATCACATTGTACTTTTAATTGAATATAAGCAGTGCATCTTACAATGCATTATATATATATATATATATATATATATATATATATATATTCTTATAATGTAGTATGTGTGTGTGTTGTATATATATATATATATATATAACTGTTTAGGCTCAATTATGCGTATTAGTGTACACATGTTTATATATCCATATATATATATCATATATTTATTTGTATATATATATAATACAAATCAATATTGTATGCTTATATATATATATATATATATATATATGTTATTAGGAGTCTTATTTATGTTGAGATGTCAATTTCCATGAGCTCTTTTCAAAGCCATATCAGTATCTTTATGCTGGTTTATATATGCATATATATATATATATATATATATATATATATATATATATATATATGGGATTCAGACTTAAATAAACATATATATACATATGTAAATATCATAAACTACACGTTTCTTCAGATAATACTGCCCTATAATAATTTATGGCATTCTTATATTGAATTTATGTGTAGATTGAGGAGTTGTAATTGCAAATCATATTTGTCGTACTAGTTCATCAATCTGCTTACACACACACACACACACACACACACACACACATATATATATATGAGATGCATATATATAGATTTATTGCACATAAATCAACTTTTATATAATCAAACATAACCCAGTTGCACATGCATTTTTACATGAATAACATGACAGGTAAATGAAATCATACAGTTTAGTGTTCCACAATTTATGTACTTCATGAATTATAATAAAAATAAATAGCAACTTACTATACATAATTTAAAGCACACACACATATATATACATATACATACATACATATATATATATATATACACATATATATTTATATATCATTGGTTTGGCTATCATGTATATTAAATCAATATTTAAGGCTAGCTATCAAACTGGCAATCTATGATGTCAAGAAAGATGCATAGATCAAAAGGGTGTTTCATACATGACTATCCATATGAGGCTAAGTGGTGAATTATATGATTCAGCTATCTGAACATATTTGCATATTGAAGATACATATATATATATATATATATATATATATATATATATATATATATATATCAAATATATGTTATGAGGCACATCTTGTATTCTTTATTTGTGACTTTGTATAAATCTGGAATGCTTAATGTACACTACATATTGCAAGCAACTATTTATTAAGTATCAAATTACATAGATAAGTTGGAGTTGAAACCAATTAAGATGTTGCAACTCCAATGCACATTTGCAATATATATACAATTATGCATACATACATACATACATACATACAAACATACATATATATACACACATGCAGCTGAAAATGTCCATGTAATACATTTATACTGTAATATAAATATAGTTTATTAATTACCAATAGATCAAATCTGTTGTGGCTATAAAATCAAGACTGCAACATTGATATACCATTATATATATATATTGTATTTTGTTATTTGCATAACTTGGGTAAGTTAAAAATCCGCAAATCATATTTTCACTTATCCACATATTAATATTTATATATATATATATATATATATATATATAATCAAGATTATGTATTACTTGAATAGTTGAATTGCAAATCATATTTCTAACAATCATACATTAAATAATTGTAACTGACACCTTATGACAAAGCAAGTTATAAGAGGCATTGATCCCCTTTCTCTCCTCACTCTCTCTCGCCGATCAGAATTAGAGAGAAAAAAACCGCGATCTCGATTTTCCATCGCGCCTCCACCAGCGACGAACCACCACCGCCATCGCCTCCGGGCCCAACGTCGGCTCCTCCCTCCCCTCGACACCCCCTCCGTTCATCTCGCATCCCCCTCCTCGTGAAACCCTAGAATTGCCTCTAATCCGCCCCCTCTTCCTCAGACCTAGTCGCAGGCACGCCTCCATCCCCTGCCGACTCCACCTCAGACCGCGCCACCCTGACCCCGCCTCCGACCAGCAGCACCCCCCTTCCCCTCAAACGTTGTTCCCCCCCTCTGACAGTGAACGCTTCTCTTCTCCTTCCTATTTCTATTGGATATGGGCAACGAAATAGACGAAAGGAAAGCACAGTGAAGATTTCCTACCCATGAAGAGTTGCGTCATTCAGTTTAGCGAAAGGGTGAGAACTTCTCACTTTGAATTTACTTTTCTAGTTATAATTATATACTAGGATGTAGACGGTGTTTAGTAGCACCCGACACCCGTCGTCCACAGACCATGGATGGCTTGTTTGTTTGATTGATGTGTTGTGAAAATTGTTTGTGATGTTGATGTGAAATAGATAATGAAATATATCCACTGTTGAAACAAATTAATTATCATTAAAAATATAATTTTTAACGTGAATGTGAATAAATATTCATTTACAAACCGGACGGTTTGTTTATGTACACCTATTTGAAGGATATTGATTGAGATGATAAATTTTACACATCGCCCAACTACACAAATAAAAATCTGTGTTTGTTGATTTGAAATCCCACACGGGTATTGGGATAAAATACGGCATACACAAATCCCAGTAATTAGTTGTATGTCGATCGATTGATTAACACGCTGTTATAAGCGTTAGATATCTATATTTGATGATTATACAGTGTAGTGCACTTTGGATGATGGTTGATTATGTATCGTTGCTATTATATACATGTGTTGTATGGAATCCATATAATTAACTTTGTATGGTAATTGATTGGGCCTCATTCCAATTTAGAAAATAAAGAATATTATAAAATAAAGGTTCATGTGTTGACCGTACTCATCCGTTGAGATTAGTCATGTGTAGAACGAAATATTTTAACAATAAAATTTACATCTTTATCATTATAAAATAAAGGTTCATGTGTTGACCGTACTCATCCGTTGAGATTAGTCATGTGTTGAACGAAATATTTTAACAATAAAATTTACATCTTTATCATTATAAAATAAAGGTTCATGTGTTGACCGTACTCATCCGTTGAGATTAGTCAGGTGTTGAAGGAAATATTTTAACAATAAAATTTACATCTTTATCATATATAAAATTAGAAACTAACTGGAAAATAGATAAGATGAGTGGTCTCCTGGATATTGATCTGATGTTGATTTCGGCCTTCGGGGTTAATATTCAGGGAATCGTTCTCTTACTAATTTACGGTTGGAGTCTAATTTGAAATCAAACGATAGATACCATAAATTTGAATTGAATTGAATAGAAAACGAATTCGAATTGAACTGAATAGAAAATAAATTTGAATTGAATTGAATAGAAAACGAATTCGAATTGAACGGAATAGAAAATAAATTTGAATTGAATTGAATAGAAAACGAATTCGAATTGAACTGAATAGAAAATAAATTTGAATTGAATTGAATAGAAAACGAATTCGAATTGAACTGAATAGAAAATAAATTTGAATTGAATTGAATAGAAAACGAATTCGAATTGAACTGAATAGAAAATAAATTTGAATTGAATTGAATAGAAAACGAATTCGAATTGAACTGAATAGAAAATAAATTTGAATTGAATTGAATAGAAAACGAATTCGAATTGAACTGAATAGAAAATAAATTTGAATTGAATTGAATAGAAAACGAATTCGAATTGAACTGAATAGAAAATAAATTTGAATTGAATTGAATAGAAAACGAATTCGAATTGAACTGAATAGAAAATAAATTTGAATTGAATTGAGTAGAAATCGAATTTAAATTAAATTGAATTGAAATCGATTTGAATTGAAATCAAATAGAAAAGAATGTAAAAAAGAATTTATAAGGGAAAATTCAACTTTGATTTGAATTTGAAATGAAGGTTGAAATTGTTTTTGAAACGAATTTAAAACTATTTATAAAATTCGTTTTAAAAAGAAATCGATGAAATATATATATATATATAATGGCCTGAATAGAACGCGCCGCGGCAGTTCGTAAATTTCGACCATTGACTTCGAACAGACATTACGGGAGATCCGACTGTCGGATTCTCCTAAAACCAGAACCGTTGGGTTCGTATCGAAAAGAGATTTCTAACGAATATTAGAAATTTGAAATCTAGCGGTTGGATTTAGAGATACGTCCAAATCAAATTTGGAAAAGGTCGTTGTAAGTGCAGTTCGACGACCGTTGTTGGAAATCGACTGTACGGGCCTCGATAAAATTATTAAAAATAGTAATAATTTGTGTAAAATCATAAGAAATGATTTGTGAAGAACTGGGATGAAAAATCCCACATTTGTAAAGGTAAAAATGGATTTTTATCGAAATGAACTAGTTTTGAACTAAATTTAAAACCCAATTATTTTTAAATAAATTGGATTTGAAAGGGGTTTTGAAAAATCGGAATTTCTAATATATGTGATTGGAATTGAATTAGAATTGATTTGTGGGTTTATCGTGAACAGTGATTTAAGTAACACTTGTTCTTTAACCCGATAATAAATAGAATGTGATTTGGGTTTATCGTGAACTGTTTTTTAAATGACATTAGTTCTTTAACCCAGTAAAAGGAGTTTTAATGAATCTGTAATTAGATTGAAATGTGAATTGATAATGAAAATTATCAAATTTGGAAAGTGAGCGAGAATGGAGTATTACCAGTTTTGCTCCAAAGCGATAGTCAAATCTTTAATTAGATTTGAACGTGAAATGGTAATTAATTTTACCAATAACACCGTGGTGTTAGATATGGAGTATTACCAGTTTTGCTTCATGGGATGAATAGGTTGGGATGGGAAAATAAAATAATTACTTTGGTATGGTTCGCTAATCCCGACTAGTTTGGAAAACCATAATTTGGTTTGAAATGATATCCAAAGGATGATTAAAGAATAAATTTTAAAGAATTTATCTTTGATAAAATTAATGGGAACCTTTCCCTTAGATTATGCAATTTAGAAACTAGCTGTAGGTTAGATAAGATGAGTGGTCTCCTGGATATTGATCTGATGTTGGTTTCGGCCTTCGGGGTTAATATTTGGGAAATTGTTCTCTTGCTGATTTACGGTTAGTGACTGATGAATTGGAATGAGGCGTATTTTGTGTTTGTGTAACATTTGTTTACTATATACGCGGGTTGTTCGGAAAGGCCGGGTTTATACCCATTCTGAATAACCGATTCGACGATAAGTCGAAGATGATGATGGTGGTCGAAGACCGGAAGTCTTCACATCGTTTAGGTGATTACTAACGATTCGGATTGGGCTGTACACCCAAGAGGAGGGAAATAGTTGGTGGTCGTCTAGACGTACTTGGAGATCGACAGATATGCGAGGAAAGTGCCTCCGGTTTCGTTCAGACCTAGAACGGACTTGTAAATGGATGGTGTGTCTGACATTGTATTCCTTTATATTGTATTCGTTGATCTCTGCTAAATATATATCTGTTTGGTGGCGGAGAATTTATTCTCTTGCTTAACGCCCTTCTTTGAGACATACGAGCTCAGAGGTTATATATTGGCAAAAATCAGTGGTACGATATGGATTGATAGTGTGGCATGCTGAGATGCAGTGATCCAGACTTTTGTTGAAAAGCAAAGTTTGGTGGATGATGATCAAAGCGCAGCTTTGATATAGCATGGCTTTGTGTATAGCGTTGATTCGCGAGCCTCACACCCCGGTATGGTGGTAAACTGATGGTTTGATTAGTATGCTTTTTAGTGGATGGGCACCTTAGTGGTGTCATGGATTCGGTCGATCGAGATGAGCTTAGTGCTCAGAGGGATAGAGTAAGCGGTGTTTTCTCTCGCTGGGACGTAAGCTGCGGTGATACTCTGGTCCCAAAAGTGCGGATGTGCATTACGGTGTTTTCTCTTGTTGGGACGTAAGCCGTGCGGAATTGCACTACGCGATCGATCTTTCGAATCAGGAGCCACCATGACGGAAATCCAACTTTCGAATATGCGTGTTTCGGTTTTATTTGTAGAGCCTACTATGGCGACATAGTGGGATGGGGCGCTTATGCCGTCTATGATTGATACTTATAATTTGAAGATGTTTTATACAATATGCACTGATAATAGTATCAAATGATTTGTTTTAAACGTATCAAGCATTCTTGGCTATTATAAGGTAAAAACCTTATCCTCCGGCTCACGTTGCATTGTGTGATGGGACCTAGGTCCTATAATAAGCTTTATTTTTTCTTTATTTAGCATTGCGCTGTTGTTTTATGCATGGTCCCTTGATTTACCTAACTTTGAAAATAAAGATTAATAACTGTTTTAGTTCTCACACCAGTCACATGACTGACCTGGAGTTTATTGTTTCAACCTAAACTCTAGGTGCCCTTATTTTGACACGGGCAGCTAGTAGTTTTGGTTTTGCAGATTTATATTCACAGGATCCTGGTTTACAACTGGGATGATATCCGGAAAGCTTTGTATCTGTATATCTCTTCTAGTTGTGCATTGTATTATTTTCCGCTGCTATGTAATGTATTGTAATCTCTGATATTTTATAATGTGTAATATTAATTTATACTCTGTATATTCTCGTAATCTGATGGAATTGTTGTAATATACAATGAAATGTTCTTCTGTTTGCGTTCCGATTTGTCCTGTTCTCAAAACGATCAAGGGTTTCGAACGGTCTTGGTCGGTTTAACGATCGATTCGGATCGAGCGAAATTCCTTGCCGTTACACAAGTCATAATGTATATCAAACATACAATAAATTTTGCTTACTATTCTTATAATATATATATATATATTCTGGTATAATTTTTGCAACATCATATTAAAGGAAAAAACTGAAGTCATTTTAGTATCTTGATATAATCATTTATACAGGTAGCATAAAACTGAAATTAAACAGGAAATCATATTTCTTGTAATTTTGAAATCAGATTATAATATACATTTATCAATACAAATATATAGTCAATACACTCATATCCAACTACAATTATACATGATAGGTCAATTTCATATATGTCAATCCATATATGCTTTGTACTCTTATAAAAGACATCATATGTATTTTACAGAGTAAATAAATCATAATAACCGTAATGATTTGAAGCTATAATGTTCATTATCTTTATAATGTTAGTATAAAACCATGGGGACATATGTATGAATTTCAAACACCAAATTATGTGAGCAAATAGACTAGTGACATGATCTGAAATAGAAATGAAATCAAGCCTTTTGTTTTTATTTAAAAAAAGAAAAAATTTATGTCTTAACAACCTTACATATAATCAATTCCAATATATCAAATATATTGAAAGCCAAATATCTGATTGGTCAATCAGAGAAAAAAAATTGATCTTTTAGTAAACAAAATTATATCAATAATCAAGTCAGAATACATATATTCATGTCAACCAAACTTTATGATTACATATTTAATAGTGTTTATGCATGCAAATTTAGATAGAATTGGTTAGATCTATACAGTAACAGATATATACAATAATAGAAACTCATATGGTTTGCATGCAAATCTATATATACACTATGTTTTAACATCCTAGAATCAAGCCATATTTAAACTGAATTAATACATGATACTAGTTCATGTTTAGGTGAAACAATCTCATTTCATAATTAAATCAGTATCATAATCTAATTTCATTACTTCATCTATCAATTTGCAACAGGTTCTTGCATTGTTAACTAATATAAAAAGATCAAATTATTGCTTCATACTAAATTTATAAATTAATGGTTTAGTCATCTAAGATTTAGTAAATAGAATTAATATCTAATATTAATTCGTATTCACTTGGAACAATTTTTGTCTCAGAAATAAATTGATTCATTAGACCTTACTAATCAAATTAGCTTATATATATATATTCAATTCGTATAAATATACAACGAATCTTACATGCATAAATCAAAATAACAGTTCAACATACTATATCTTGCGAAACCTATGCTCTGGTAACACTGATGGAAATTATTCGATCAAATCGGATTCCAATTTGTATACTTTAACAATTTAAATAAGGATCTTAGCAAGAATAGTAGATTAAAACTTGTATAAATTAGTGTTTATACCTGTCTTCGTGATTCCATGGATAAACAGATAAATTTCTTGCTTTCGGTTTCCAAATCCATGAATACCTGCAATATATGAAATGGTTGAATCGAATAAAGCCCTCCAATCATCGAGCCTCCACAGAAGACCACATGAATGCCCTTCGAAGCCGACTTCACGAAATCGAACAAAAGAGGATGGGTACTAGCTCAGGCCGTCATTCAATTCTATATCTAGGGTTAGGTCTTTATTTCTGCGCATATTTTAATAGGAAAGGGTTTATCCTTTTAAAATCGGTGTAGCCTAGATAATAGAAATAATAACATCAACAGTGTTATTAATCACATCAAATGGATTTCCTTTAGGGCATAATCTCTAACAGTTATAACTTAGCATACATAAGATGAAAAGAGTGTCGTGACGTGTAGTTCTCATTTCATGTATGTCCTAGTGATCCCCCCAACATACCCGAGCCTGGAGTTAGGCTTGTCGGAGTTATCTTCCCCGCTTTAACAGATGTTATTTCTTCTTTGGATCCTGAGAAGAATGTGGTGGTCCAAATTCTAAGTCGAATAGATAACGTCTGGCAAAGGTAAACCGCTCAATCCCCTAAATAGCGACTTAGTGCTCCCTGACTGGTAAACATAAGCTGGAGATTTAGCCATGGACGAAGCTCTGAGATTGGACTCCACAGCAGGCTCTTTGGGAGGGGAGCTCTTAGAACCTTCCTCTACCACTTCTCGGAGGACTTCTCCTTTTCCCTTCCTCGGTCTCCCGTTTGGCCCCGAGGGCACTTTTTCCTTTGATAGCACACTTGATCCGAACTTACGGTCGATCTCCCACAGCTGCTGGCCCCCTAATCGGAGGCACAGCCGTTGGCTCCTCAACTGAGGGCATAGCCACTTGTGGTGATACTGCAGGATCTCGAGCACCGCCCACTCCTAAAGTTTGATCAGCATTAAGTGAAACTGATGCGGGAACTTGTCAGTTATGCATGTCTTGGCACTCCAAGCATTCTTCGGAACTCTCGTTAAAGTAGCCAGATGAGCGCAATATACATCGCTAGTGGGCTTGGCCAGACTGTCACGTGGAAAGGAGGACGAGTATTAGAAATTTTCTAATGAATTTCAAAGAAGTAAGTCAGGTATTGATACTTACGGCATTGGATCCATCTCCATGCGCAACCTTTATGTTGTGGAACATAACTAATCAGTTCTTACGTTCCCAACTTGTCGAATCGTCCATTGTCACTCGGTCATCCGAGGTGGACTCGAAGAAAAGATAGGAAGAATTATCCTTCCGATATTTAAAGTTGTAAAAGAAGACGATGTTGTTGAAGGTAGGTTCATGGAGCAAATGCTCTCCATGGACTATACACAATGTGAAGAGGTAAGTGTACGTTGTGCAGTGTATTTGCATGGGAACCAGTTTCATGTGACGCAGGAAGTCGAAAATGAATGGACTAAATGGAGGGATACACCCTACTGTGACATCCTTTGGCTAATAGTCACATAGCCCTCTAGTGGGTTGTGACTAGTCTCGCTCTACATCAGAACCTGAATCTGATCGAAGGAATTTTGTGCTTCGCACACAATCTTCTCAACTTTGATTCGTCCATTGATGTAGGCCAGGAATCAACAGGTTGATTCAAGAATATGGATCTAGGAAAAGCGTCAATGGCTCCTTATCATTAGATTCTTCTTCTCCCGATGATGATTCTTTATCAAATGATGAGGTGGCTGGCTCCTCGTCGTGGGATTGAACTACGAACTATGAATCCTCATCTGATTCCGTCTCAGAGTTGGACTCCATCTCAGGATCTCGTGGAAGTGTTTTTCCCTTTCCAACTTCAAAAGCTCCTGTACGATATCTTCCAGACATTGTAGTTATGCTAGCCAAGAAATACCGTTGTTTAGGGAGATTAAATCGAACACCCTCTGTGTGTGAACTAGTGCAGTGGGAAACTTTGCAGATATAACAAGAAAAATAAAATGTTGGAAATACATGGCAGACTATGACTCAATAGACCATCATTCCCTACCATCTTGCCAAATTGCGATTGCAAATAATTTCATGTCATATTCTTACAAGAAGCAATGTTCTATTATTTGGACAATCCAGAGTTCTATGGACGTGAAGTTATGTTCATATGCAAGTACAAAAGTCTCGATATGCTCTTTCTTAACTTTCCAGATACTTGTTCAGAATTGATTCTTTAGTATTGTCACTTCATTCAAAGATTTTGTGATCGTCAAGCTTGGCTGAAGCATCGAAGTTGTGAACTTAAGCCGGTTCAGTCAAGTTTAGGTTGACCATTCTGGTTCAATCAAATTCGAATCGATCATTTCCTGTTCGGTATCCCCGGTTTAACATACTTCGGCTGAACTTACTTTAGCTCAACTTACTTCGGCTCGACCTACTTTGACTTGACCAACTTTGGCTCGACTAGAAACTATGTCAAGCCGAACACTTCGATATTCCTCCAATTCTTCTCCCCAGCTTCTCTAGTACTATCGGGGTCCCTTATACTTCACGTACTCTTCAGCGTTTTCCCCAATAGGCCAGATCAAACAAAAAACTTCCAATCCCTCTTCCCATTGCCAAGCCTACCTAGCTCCAGTCCCCCTCGCAATGATACCACGACGTCATAGTGCTACTACCATCATCTTTGACGTGAACAACGATGATGTCAACAATGCCTCCAAATATAAGGAATAAAATCAATGCAAGATGACGAATTCGAGGTCAATTAGAAGAAAAACATGAGAAAAAGCATAATAAAGGCCCACCTAAGTTAGGTTTGAGGAGGATTTCGCGAGTGACTTGAACTGGTTTGAGGATTGTAAAAGTTTGAAAAAGTTAGGATCATTGCAGTTAACAGTAAAAGTAAAAAAGAAAAATGACTGTGCGTACCCGTTATTCATAAGGAAAAGACAAAGACTTCTCGGGTTCTCATAATGTGACCGTAGACCCAGTCTAGATCGACTATGTCGATCCAGAATCCGGCCTGATGGTCGAGTCGGCCCTCAAAAAAAATGGAGAAATTTGGAGAAATCTCTCTAACAATTTTATGACTTAGTCAATGACTCACGTGCTGACTCACGTGAGACAATGGACTTGACTTGTCTATAAGCTCAACTTGCGCGTAGAAGACGACGTCGTTTGGCAATAACTTGCAGCTATGCAGTCACATATGGGAGTCGATGACTTCACATGACTTGGCTATGTGATAGACATTTTCATCGTCTAGTCTTGAAGAATTTTCAATGATTACATGTGTTCTTGATAACTCTAGTCAACGACTTTGGCTCAATGAGTACCATCAGGCACAGTACGAAGCGCGACCAACTATTTAAAAAGAAAAGAAGTGTCTAAGTGCCACGAATTCTCGAAAAAGCGCGTGCATGCATCATCGTTTTCCTCAAGACAAATGTCATAGTAGAGAGGTGCAGCTCAATAGATTCAAAGCGCATCTCGTTTGCAACACGACGTACTTTGGGAAGCAATGTGTTGACCTGCCTATCGACAAGCCCATTAAGATTCATGACCAAAGAACTCAAGACATGAACCATGTACATTCATATACCACGAGGTCGAATGAAGAAACCTCAAGATGGCTCAAATTCCGGCTCGACTAAGCTGGGTAGTTTGCAAAATTCAGATTGACTAAAATCCGAATCGGTGAAGATACTAATGGAAAATCCGGCTTGGCGTAACTCCGATTCGACTATGCCAACCCTGATGATATCTCTTGTTGACCAGCTCCTATGCATTGTGACCAAGCCTACGATCTCCACACCTTTGGATCAACTGCCAACTGTCCCTAGTGACCCGGACCTAGACATATCTTATAAATAACCTTATAAAGCTATAGAAAAAGGACTTTTGACTTCTCTTAGTGTTTTTACTATCTGCAATCACTAGGTACTCGAGATTTTTTAATGTCAAAGCTTTGTAACTCCCTTTTATTAATATTTAAAGAGAAGTTATAAGGTGGACTTAGGCAGTTCATAGCTAAGCCACTATAAATTTCTTATGTGTGATTTGTCCTTGTTTTTCATTTATATTTCTTCATTTTATCCCTTCATATCAATCTTTGGGTGTTTGTGCCATTTTTGGTGTAAACACCATCCAACTTTTCCTCGGTGAGATAAATAAAGGGGTTTCCTCCTGAAAAGCCTCTTGACTCCCTTTCAATTGAGTTTCTTCAACCAGAGCATCTGTCTTTTACTTCCAAGACATGTCAAATCCTTAGAAATCTAATCCAATCAAGGTTCCCCTAGCGCATCAAAAATGCTGGATTGCTTTTTGGTCCAACGAGGCTAACACCCCAAATAATCTGATTAAGAGAACAATCACAAAATTCCACAAATCACAAAAATAGATAATGCAATGAAAAGTAAAGAACACAACAGATTTATAATGTTTTGGCAATGTGCCTACATCTTGTAACGAACTGGAAAATTTTCGACTTTGGTCATCGACATAAAACCCACGTCGATTATCCAAACATCGAAAATACCGGTAGTTAATGAAAGAAATTATAAGGTGAGAATAGATAAGATAGAAACTTAGAATAGAAGAAGAAGAAGAACATACAATATCAGAGTAAACACGAATCTCAGAGCGGAACGAATAAATATATTTCATAACATAACTTTGAAATAAAACAGTATCTGTATACAATACCATTATTAGAGTATAACACTTAACAACACATCAGAAATAACAATAGCTATATAATCCTAAAGCCTCCTGCTCTAACTCTTCAAGTATCTGTAAATCACGACTACTTGATTGCCCGTACAAAATTGGGCACCCAAGAGTTTAGGGAAAACAAAACAAAATAAACTCTAGGTCAGTCATGTGACTGGTGTGAGTAAACTCAAATCATTTGATTTAACTTTAAAATTCTTTTGAAACAAATGATAATCATAAGACCGATCCACACATAAACACAGATGGCTTTTACTTTACGATTACCCAAAATATTTCTAAAACGATACTTGTCTGATATTATATAATGTCTAGATCAAGTAAATAGAAATCTAGCAGAAACGCTTGCATCTAACGTTCTACATATATAATATACAATCAAAACCACAGGCTCTTATTTGGGGAATGGATTCCAACTATGACAAGCTATGGATTCACCTTCCGCTCAGTGTACTCTAGAAGTGATACACTGGAGTTCAACAAGAACATCTTGCAACTCAGCCATACATGACCGACCATTCATTTCTCTTGAATGTATCGAATATATTGCAACCCCTCGGTTAGTATTCCAACATAACCATTCCCAGGAGATACAGAATTGAAAGAAGTAACAAATGAATATTCTCTAGATGGTAACAATATACCCTAATTGGGTGCGGCCCACTTAGTCATGCCACCTACCCGATTTCTGTCATTCCCCAGTTGATGAGGCTTGAGGTTATAGCGTATCTCTATACAGATCACGTCTTCATTTAATTTGAATGCCACATCGTCATACCCGTCAAATCACAAATTGATTTCCCCAAAAATACCACAGGTATAAGCTAAGATAAACAAATTCCTCCGCCATCAACGTAAATACGTTTGAAACAATCAACTTACACGATCTACCAGATATACTCTGTCAGACATTCGTCCATTCAAGTTGTCCTGGGACTGGAAAATCCAAAGGCACTATCCAGTACATCCATCTTAGGCAATTTCTACCTAAGAATTATACAATAGCCCTTGCACTTTACTCCGTCTTCAATATATTCAGCATACTTGGTTTGCAACGCTTATGCCAACATGGAATGGTTCTTCGGATAATAATCCAACCGGCCTCACCATATTAACAATGTAAAAATGGTCAGAAACTTTGATAGTCGGTGATTTAACAATTAAATGAAAACATGTGTGAAAACAACAATATTATTTCCAATTGGAATTTCTATTGATCAATCATCATATATATATATATTCATATTTCCTTATTTTCTATATTCAGAAAATAAATGTTATGGACATTGGAAAACATTTCCATTTCTTATTTTCTATTATTAGAAAATATTTCTGATTCTTATTTTGAAAACATTTCCAAAACTCTTTCATTGGCTTTAAACAGATATTTAATTAAAACATTGCTAAGCCAACTCAAACCATTACACTCATTAACTAAATTCACTTAACCATCCTTCACGATCAAACCTTAACCATTCCTTAGTTAAGAAAGGAGTCAATCAAGTTGGGTATAATTACCTCTCAGAACTTAACTGAACAACGTTTTAACTTCGGAATAGACAAATTTTATCTTTTAAATCTTTAACAAACTTCCTTACGTAACTCTTGGATTCTATTTACGAATTCAGTTCTTTTACAGAAACCATTTGATTATAACTATGGTGTTATAATTCCCTGCTTCCGAAATATAATAACTAAAGTATAATTCTTATTTATTAATTTGAATTAATAAATTTATTTAATAAATAAATCTTGATTTAAAACTCGGAAAGTACATAGTAATTTCCTATATTCGATATAATCGAATTTCAACGTATAATTCTCTTTCGAAAAAATCTCTACTCGATAATTTCTTTTCGAATAAACTATATTCGATAACTCTTTTCGAATAAACTATATTCGATTATCTCACTTCGAATAACTAATATTCAATTAAATCACTTCGAATGATTTACATTCGATTAACTCTCTTCCAATGATTTACATTCGATTATTCTCCTTTCGAATAAACTATATTTGATTAACTCCCTTAATTCTATTCGAATAAACTATTTCGAATAACTCCTTTAACTCAATTCGAATAAACTATTTCGAATAACTTCTTTAACTATATTCGAATAAACTATTTCGAATAACTCTAGTCCAATTTAACTCTAATCAATTAACTCTAACTTATTAACCCTATCCAATTTACTCTTCGTCCATATTCAGTTTCAAATATCGATGGTGAAATCGATTCTTACTTCCCTATATAAGTCCTAACTTATATACTCCATTTATCCAATGATAAATATTTTATTTAATTTATAAAATATCATTTATAAATTAATCTTCTTACTTTATCTGCAAAAACAGATTTCTTTTAAATGTTCACTTTGAATTCATATTTTATTATACCCGTGTGCGAAGCACGGGTCTAAACCTTCCTAGTGTAAAATTCTCTTTTTATACCATTCTATTCATTTTTCAAGTATTTCATTTTAAAATCTATTTATTTTCTAAATAAATATTTCCTTTATAATTCTATTTATTATTTAAATAAACATTTCTTTTATTATTTATATTTATTTCCCAAATAAATATTCTTTTATCTTTCTATTTAATATGGTTCACAAAATCTCCTTTTCAAATCTATTTGTAAATGGTTTACGAATATCTCCTTTTATAATTCTCTATATTTATTTTCTAAATAAATATTCGATTAACTCCTTTTATATTTGTTTCACAAATATTTCTAGTTCAATTATATTTGTTTTACAAATATAATTAAATTTCAGTATACCCTTTGAAAAACCCCTTTGTATATTCCAGTATTTCTTATGTATTTCAAATATCATATATCACGGTTCAGTATCACCTAGACACACACAATCAACAACAGATTGTATATCACATCATATATCACAATATATATGAAAACAATAAAAAAAAATGTTGAGGAATCTAGTTGGGTCCCTCCAACCTGGTTCCCTGCATCACAGATGTTAAACAATATAATTAACATCGATTTCATTTCAATATAAAATATTCTGTTAAATAGAATCAATATTTGATTAACGATTTATATATATATCGTTATCTATAATTTCAACCAATACTTAAGCAATTCAACCAAACAGTTAACACACAGCAATCAACAAAAAATTATCAGTTCTAAGAATATGTTATAAAAATATAATTGTTCAGAGTTGGTGAGTTTTACTCACATTGGACGATCATCGTTAATAACGATAACCATCGCTTGATTTAGATGGACAATTTATTTTGCTATAAATTGTAGCGAGCTCAGATTTCCCTCCTAGTCATTTCCATTGTGGAGCCACCGTCCATACGATCCCAATTGGATCTTTTTTCGCGGAATTCTGATTACGTATGATCAAGTTATGCCTTGCACAAATATAACAATTCAAACGGTATATAACTAATGGATAATTAATTAATATAAATTAACCTTATCTTATCCTATCCACGTCATCATCCCTTAAACACACACCTCATCCCTTTCTTCTCCAATGAAATACCACACTTCAGACACTTAACGCACCATTTCCAGAAATTCAACTCCTTCAATCTACCTCATTCCTTCACAAATTCAAGAACAAACCAAACCACCACCATCCTCTACGAATCCTCACTCACCCCATACCAAGAACGTTGAACTCGTCGGCTTTAATTGGAATCGCTCTCTCCACGCAAACAACCTAGTACAGTAACACTGTAACGCCCCGCCTCTATACCCGCCATAGTAAAGTTCATTTCGTGTGAAATGTCGTCGGCCACCGTAGAGAATAAGGTTGATTAGGAGCAACCGTTAATGTATTTACTCTTGCTTGGAAAGTAATGTCGAATGGCATGGCCGTACCAAAATTTCGACATGACCATTCCAGGCGAAGGGCATCTATACAACGACATAATAACCTCAGAACACATACAGAATAATATAACACAGATAGTCACAGATACTCACATCACATGCATATAAACTAATATGAATATAACACAATAAGTGTTTACATCAATTAGAGGTCACACACAACACTCTAACTTCAAAATAATAAGTACATGTACCAAATCCCATACTAATAATGATACATGTCATAAAGGTAGTCAACAACATATATCCAAAAAGACTGCAACTATAAAGTAGACAAGCCAAAAGTCATCATAAGGTCCCAGCAGGAATGTCACCTAAGCACCTGTAACACTTGGGTTTGACCCGAGTATTATTTAAGAAAATAAACAATACACAGATCAGTCAAACCATTCTCATTCATAACATGAGGCAACATTAAGAAACATAACATAAATGGCATGATAGGAATAAGCAGGATAATTCATAAATAATATGCAATTCATGATGTCAACATATATATATATATATATATATATATATATATATATAGTTAGCCTCCATAAATCTCATGACAAGTTAAGAGCATAAAACAACAAGGATTGACAAATAAATGCGAAACATAAATCAATTTGATGTACATCGCATCAAAGTCATCAAGAATCAAGAAATCACTCAAAATCTAGAAAACATCATAAAAAGGCAGGCCTGTTCATAGATGAGATATGATCTCTAGGTAGCGAACCCATTTGTTTGAGCCGAAGCTCCCTACGAAGCCGGGTCGTGACCCCGATAGAGGAAAACATCATAAATCATAGGAAATCATAGAAAGTTAGACCAAAGTCCTATAGATGAAGACCATGTTCAATCGAACGAGTCCAAGAATGAATCATCAATGCAAACACAAGGGGTCATGGTCCTTGTTTTTACTTAGGCGTTTAATTAGATTCCTCATCCGATGGAGAAAAAGGTTTATAAAAATATATACTAATAGATTGGAAACCGATTTATAAAACAATTTCGTAAAATAGCTTTGTATAATGAAGTAAGATTGTAAACCATTTTGGTAAAATAATTTGGTATTTACTAATAATATAAAATCTTTTTACATAGTTTCGAAGCGGCAAATCTCGTATAATATCAATCGAAATAACGATCGAACTAAGAATCCATGTTTTAGTAACGTATTTTAAATCATGTAAATATCGATTATAAAATCCATTCACAACTAATAAATCGAAAATCCATAAAAACCGAACTGCAGAAATCTGTGCTGGAGGGAAAATGAAAAGTCACAAAAAAGTCGAAATGGGCCGAAAATCGGCCGGGAAAGAGCCTGAATGGGCCTAAACTGTTGACCGTGGTCTCCATTGGTCAACAACAGTTTTATGCCAATAGACGTGTGACCCTTCCAAGACAGACATATGTTGTCAGGAAAACTGCTTCCCGAGAGATTCTCGATCATTTCAATCTAATTAAAGATTCATTAAAACTCCACTTAGTTTTAATCTTTAACTGGGTTAAAGAATCAGTGTCATTTGAAACACGGTTCACGATAAACCCCAAAATCACATCACATTTCAATCAATCCCTAACCGTAAATTAGTAAGTGAGCAATTCCCTAAGTATTAACCCCGAAGGCCAAAACCAACATCAGATCAATACCCCAGAAACCATTCAACATAATTAATCTCCAGTTTTGCTCCAGGCGATAGTTAAATCTTTAATTAGATTTGAACGTGAAATGGTAATTGAATTTACCGATAACACCATGGTGTTAGATATGAAGTATTACCACTCTTACTTCATGGGATAAATAGGTTGGGATTGGGAAATTAAAACAAATGATTACTTCGGTAAGGTTCGTTAATCCCGGCTAGTTTGGATAAACCATATTTTGGTTTGAATTGATATTCAAAAGAAGATTAAAGAATAAATTTAAAGAATTTATCTTTGATAAAATTAATGGGAACCTTTCCCTTAGAATGTGAAATTTAGAAACTAACTATAGGTTAGTTAAGAAAAATGGTTTCCTGTGTATTGATCTGATGTTGGTTTCGGCCTTCGGGGTTAATATTTGGTGAATTGTTCTCTTACTAATTTACGGTTAGCGACTGATGAACTGGAATGAGGCGTATTTTGTGTTTGTGTAACACTTGTTTATTTTATACGCGAGTTATTCGGAAAGACCGGGTTTAACCCATTCTGAATAACTGATACGACGATAAGTCGAAGGTGAAGACGGTGGTTGAAGACCGGAGGTCTTCACGTCGTTTGGATAATTACTGATGATCTTGATTGGGACGTACAACCAAGAGGAGGGAATCAGTTAGTGATCATCCAGACGTACTTGGAGATCGATGGATATGCGAGGTACTAGGTGCCTCCGGTTTCGTTCAGACCCAGAACGGACTTGTAAATGGACTGTGTGTTTGACATTGGATATCATTCTGTGTGATTGATGGATATCGGTTGCATGGAGTGGTTTGTCTGTGTGGCATGCTAAGATGCAAATGATCAAGGCTTCTGTTGAAAAGCAGAGTCTTGTGGTTGATGATCAAAGCACAGCCTGTGTGGCATAGCTTTGTGTAGCGTCGATTCGCGAGCCTCACACCCCGATTGTGAACCAGAAACGGGAGAGGACATCAGGGAGGGCATGCGTTTCCTTCTAGTTAGAAGTGGCGTTAGTGGTTTTACACTCCCTGACGAGTTTGACTTATGTGGATGTTGCTGTTGCAAGGCGCCTCAGATATATCGGTGACTATGTGAAGCCAATGGAGTCATTCGTTGCCTTATTTACGCCCCATAGGGCGGGGAGACGTATTGTTCAGGCACTATAATCCACTCCGTATGGACCGGCCCTAACGATCCATGGTGCAGTTGCGGCTGTTCCTAAGACATGGGCAAGATTGTCTCGAATTAGCACAGGACGACCCCTTTGCCTTGGTTCACAGATGGAAATCCAACTTCCAATACGTGACAATTGCGGTTTTGATTGTATACCTATATATGGATACATAGTGGTATGGGAAATTCATGCCGCCTATGATTGATATTTATGATTGTATATAAAATCAGAAACTAACTAGAAACGAGCTAAGATGGGTGGTTTCCTGGGTATTGGTCTGATGTTGGTTTCGGCCTTCGGGGTTAATACTTAGGGAATCGTTCTCTTACTAATTTACGGTTGGAGTCTGATTAAGAATCAAAAGATGAAATTTAGCGTATCAAGCATTCTTTTGCTATTATAAGGTATAACCCCTATCATCTGGCTTGCGTTGCATTGTGTGATGGGACTGGGTCTTATAATAGCTTCATTTTTCTTTATTTAGCATTGCGCTGTTGTTTTATGCACCGGTATTCTTGGGAGGAAACCCGCTCAGTGTTATACGGCATGGTCCCTTGATTTACCTGACTTTAAAATAAAGATTAATAACTGTTTTAGTTCTCACACCAGTCACATGACTGACCTGGAGTTTATTGTTTTAACCTGAACTCTGGGTGCCCTTATTTTGACACGGGCAGCTAGTAGTTTTGGTTTTGCAGATTTATATTCACAGGATCCTGATTAACAGCTGGAATGATATCTGGAAAGCTCTGTATCCGTATATCTCCTTTAGTTGTGTATTGTATTATTTTTCCTCTGCAGTAATGTATTTAAATGTAATTTAAATCTCTGATATTGTCTGTGTAATATTTATTCATACTCTGTATATTCTTGTATTCTGATGGAATTGTTGTAATTAACAATGAAATGTTCTTCTGTCTGCGTTCTTTTGTGTGTTGTTCTCAAAGTATCCGCTCTTTCCTTACCGAGGAAGTTACGGGTTCTTACATCTGACCTGATGCAATTATTTGTTTTCTCCCCAAACATTGACAGACGTCTGTCCCCCTCCCTGATAAACGTCTGAGCTGAAACATGGGCTAATTTACTTAAGGAATGAAGTGCAAACGGCTCTCAGACGAGCTCGAATCAATGGTGAATGTATATGACGTATTCTAAGTGAAAGTGGAGCCTCTATTGCTTGCCCAAAACACCCTATAACACCAAACTCAATACACGACGAAGATTCACGCATGAAATCATCGAAATGGAATCAAAAATCATAAATTGGAGAATGTTGAAACAAAAACCAATCAACACAACTAAATGCACACAACACATAAGTGCCAATGGCACACTTTACAAGCATAAATGCTTGAGGCTTAGATGTGAGTTCATGTGAACTCACCTTTGATTGTTGAATGCAAGGAGATGAATCAAAACAAAGCCAAATCAACCTCTCTTCGCATGAAGCTTACAAATCCTCAACCTAAGCAACTAGATATACCAATCCCAATAGTTAGGTTTAGAAAAATCCCCAAAAATGGAAGAGGAAGCAAGTAAAGGAGGATGGAGATGATCTTACCTAGATTTCTCCTTGAATTAGCTAAACTAACCCAAGATTTCCTAAGATTGGAGCTTAGGAATATTAATTTCCTCTTCCCTTAGGTTTAGGAATTTACTTAAGAAAATGAATGAAGAGTTAAATGATAAGGAGAGGTAGGTGGAGAGGTTATGTAGTGGCTTTCATTAGGTTAGGGGCTAGCTTAACCCAAACCAAGTCCACTAAAAGGTTCCAATTTTCCGCTTACTCTAAGCATATCAATGTTTATAGTCAAAAAGGTCGCGAAAGACATTTTGAACTCAATGGAATTTGTTTCGAGTCGAAATTCAATAATTTACAAAAATTCACCTTTTTGGGCACAAAACTAATATATCGCTTCGATATTTAAATATTCGTTTAAATAATTTTGTAGTGAATATTACGGGTTGTTACAGACTTCCCTCCTTAAAGAAATTGCGTCCTTGCAATTATTCAAAATAGACTACTAATGTAACAACTGTAAAAATTTCAAATTCCCAATAAGAATACCGTTAGCCTGCTTTATAACCTGGCTACCCAAAGCCAGTGACTTGGGTATGAACTTACATTGATTGGTGATCACTTGAGTGGAGTGATAGAAAGCTGCAAAACTTGAATTATTCATGCAAATGTCACCGGATCGGATCCCCCCTTCGGATCGGATCGGATCCCTCCTTTCGGATCGGATCGGATCCCCTTCTCCGGATCGGATCGGAGTACCCTCTACCCGAACTGCCTGAAGTTGCAACCACTCCTCAACGTGCTCTTATTTTCTAGGCTTATCATTCGGATCTACTTACACGTGGCAGCCCATGATCTGGAAACGGTTTCTCTACGTCTCCCACTACTTCTCCATGACCCGCTGGATGGCTGCCACGTCACACCCGAACCGATCCCAGGAGCAACCTCCATTCGCTTATAAATACGGCATTTCGTGGAGATTTTTGGGGACTTTTGGCATTTCATTCATTCATGGTAGCCATGGACGAATTCCCCCATCAATAACCACCTTCTTCTCTAATGAAAATCAATGAATTCGAAGAGAATTATTCATTGTATTTGAGTGATTAAGTGTCAATATTCATTGTAATTGTAATTTTGGAATGAAATGAGAAACTATGAAGTGGACGTAGGCTCATTAACGCCGAACCACTATAAATTTCGTGTGTTGACTGATTTTTCTTGCTTTTAGTTCATGATTCCTCATTATTCTCTGCAAAATGTAATCAATTGGGTGTTAGGACCATTTTTTGGTCTAACAAATACAAAGAAAATTCACCTTTTGAGAATAGGTCCAGATGAGAACGCTTGATGGACTCCTTAGTTTCCCATGAGCAATCCTTCGGATTAGCGGACCATTGGACTTTAACAAGGGGAACTTCTTTATTATGAAGGCGCTTTACTTCCGTAGCAACAATTCGAAGGGGTTGTTGCTCGTAGGTAAGATTCGGTGAAATTTCTATTTCTTCAAGAACATGAGGCTCGATAGCAATATGAGATTTCCCTAATTTCCTCCATGGTTGAGAAACATGGAACACATTATGAATTGAAGAAAAGCAATCCAGTAACTTCACGCGATATGAAACAACCCCAACGCACTCGGTGATGGGAAAAGGACCGATAAACCTTGGTGCTAAATTTCCCGATTTGCTAAATCGCATAACACCCTTCATGGGTGATACACGAATAAAAACCAAGTCCCCTGCGGAAAATTTTAACTTCCTTTTCTTGCTATCGGCATAGGACTTTTGCCGACTTTGAGCCTCTTTCATGCGGCGACGAATAAGCTCAATTTTCTCCGTGGCATCTTGAACAAGATCGGGCCTATAATTAATTTCTCTCCGGTTTCGAACCAACAAGAAG
This sequence comes from Allium sativum, assembly GCA_030737875.1. Taxonomy (NCBI): domain Eukaryota; kingdom Viridiplantae; phylum Streptophyta; class Magnoliopsida; order Asparagales; family Amaryllidaceae; genus Allium; species Allium sativum. Next base: position 276,494,864 of record CM060918.1, read on the forward strand.
GAGATCGGCATAGCCTTCCGTAAAGGGCTTCAAAACGTGCCATGCCAATACTCAATTGATAACTATTATTGTATGAGAATTCCACAAGGGGAATGTGGTCCTCCCAACTTCCTCCAAATTCAAGTATGCAAGCGCAGAGGAGATCCTCAAGAATTTGATTTACCCGCTCCGTTTGTCCATCGGTTTGCGGATGATAGGCGGTACTAAGATCAAGCCTTGTTTCCAAAGATCCTTGGAGACTCTTCCAAAATCCGCTAGTAGACACGGATCATGATCACTTACAATGGAAAGAGGGATTCCATGTAGTCGAACGATCTCATTAACATAAAGCTTAGCTAGAAGCGGAGTGGTGCAATTAGATCGGATGGGTAAAAAGTGTGCGGATTTGTTGAGACGATCCACAATTACGCATATACAATCATGTCCTTAACGATAATGGGGTAATCCGTCAATAAAATCCATGGAAACATTTTACCACTTCCATAAGGGAATTTCTAATGGTCGCAACAACCCACCGGGCCTTTGATGTTCGGCTTTCACAAGTTGGCAAGTGATGCAACAACTAACAAAGTTAGCAACATCTCATTTCATCCCCTCCTAATAATAGAGTCGTTTCATGTCCGCATACATTTTGCTACTCCCAGGATGGATAGAGAACTTAGAATGATGAGAATCCTCCAAAACGGTCTTGCGCAAATCATCTTGATTTGGAATGATAAGTCGTCCGAATTTTCGAACGGCTCCTCTTGAATTAGGACTATAGTCACCATTTTCTTCAATACAAGATTTATTTCTAAGATTATGACTGATACGAGCCAATTCGGGATCTTGCATTTGTGCTTCATAGATACGGTCAAAAATGGATGGATGAGCCATGAGGTTACATATTATGGGAGTGGAACCCGGGTTGGATTGACAACTCTGAATCTCGCACGAAGATAATAGTTCAAGATCCTTCCATTCAGATAACATCATAGAAAAGACCGCATGTTGCTTCCGACTAAGACCGTTGGCGACGCAATTTCCTTTACCAGGCATGTAAAGAATATTTAGATCATAAGAAGCAAGAAACTCCATCCATCGTTGTTGTCGTAAATTGAGTTCCTTCTGAGAATAAAAATATTTGAGTGACCTATGATCCGTTTAAAGTACAAATTTCTCCTCTAGAAGATAACAGCACCAAATTCGGAGAGCGGAAACAACCATGGTGAGCTCTAAATCATGAGTTGCATATCGAGTCTCAGCCGGTTTTAATTGCCTAGATGCATAGGCAATGAGACGTTCTCGTTGCATCAGAACGACCCCTAATCCAATGAGGCTATCATCGGTATAAACAACAAGACCTTGATTTCCCTCGGGGATAACAAGAATGGGAGCATTAGAAAGAAGTTCTATAAGCTTTTGGAATGCGGCTTCACACTTATCCGACCAAGTGTATCTTACTTCCTTCTTTGTCAAATGGGTGAGTGGAACGACGATTTTAGAAAAATCTTTAATGAACAGACGGTAATAACCTGCCAATCCAAGGAAGCTACGAATTTCCGTCACACTCTTCGGTCTCTTCCAATTTTGAATGGCCTCTATCTTAGATGGATTGACCGAAATTCTGGATTCGGAAATAATATGTCCTAAAAATTTCACGCTTGCTCGCCAAAAATGGCAATTGGAAAACTTAGCTTTTAATTGGTGGTTTCTAAGTGTTTCCAGAACGGCTCGAAGGTGGTTCTCATGTTCTTACTCGGTTTTAGAATAAACAAGGATGTCATCAATAAATGCAAGCATGAAGCAATCGAGAAAATCCCTAAAAACACGGTTCATGAGATCAACAAAATAAGTCAGCGCATTTGTTAATCCAAAAGGCATTACTAGCCATTCAGAAGAACCAAATCAGATCGAAAAAAAAGTCAATGGAATGCTATCCTCCGCGATGTGCAACTGGTGAAATCCGGTAGCTAAATCCAATAGGGAAAAGACTCTAGCACCACTAAGTTGATCAAAAAGCACGGAAGAGGATATCTATTTTTGATGGTGAGATCATTAAGCTTGCGGTAATCCACGCAAAGCCTAAGAGTTCCATCCGACTTTTTCACAAAGATTGTTGAGGCTCCCCAAGGTGAGGAACTTGAGCGTATAAATTGTTTCTTCTCTAATTCAGATAATTGCTAGTGCATTTCTTCATTTTCCTTGTTAGATAATCGATAAGCGGGACGCGTAGCAGGAAGGGATCCGGGAACTATATTAATCCGGAATTCAATAGCTCGATTAGGAGGGAGACCCAACACGGGCTCAAATATATCGGGAAATTCTCGAATAACCGCAATTCGAGATATCATATCCTCCTCATCATCATTATCCACATCCCTAGAATTTGGAGCAAATAACAAAGCCATAAGCCCCGTGTCTGGATTTGGAAGTACTAGTTTCACACGGTCTTTGGATTGAAGATGCCGAAGATAAATTGTCCGTTCCGGACATAATATGTGGGCTTCATAACGGAGGAGCCAATTCATTCCCAAAATAATTCCAAAACCCAGATACCGCATAACATGCAAATCCGTTAGGAAAGGGTAACCACTCAAAGAAATTTCAACATTGCGACATAATAGACTAAGAGTAGTTGATCCTCCTATGGGATTCGTAACTGATAAAGAAGTCATTAAACAAACAGTATTCAAAGAATTAGCATGCACAAGTTCTTGTGAAATAAAAGAATGAGATGCGCCCGTATCAAAAAGAGCTTTGTAGGATGTCCATGAAAATCAATTATGCCATCGAGAATAGAATTTAATGTACCTTGGCTCGAAGTAGCATTGGGAGGAGCTTGTATGACATTGAGCTTTCCACTCTTATTAGGAGGACGGGTGGGACATGCGCTTATCATGTGGCCTGGCTTCTTGCAATAGTTGCAAGTACGAGGCTTAGCGCACTGAGAGGTGATATGATCCTTTTCTCCGCAATTGAAACATTCGCCGTTATGGAGCCTAGCATTCCTGGCCTCGGAAGTCACTAGCGTCGCCTTCTTGTTGGGTTGAACCCAAGGTTTCTTCCCGGTTCCTCCCTTGTTGTTGGTGTTGTCCTTGTTCTGAGAACCCCCGGCTTCGTCATCATTGGGTCGTCTCTGGACCACTTCCAGTTGTAGCGCGATATTAACCAATTCATCAAATGTTTCGGATAGCTTAAGAGTCAATGGCTCCTCAAGACATTTATTGAGTCCATGAATAAAGTGCAAATTCTTCTTCTTTGGGGTATTAATATATTCGAGTCCATACTTGGACAGCGAGTCAAAAGAGGCGGCATATTCTGCCACAGTAGATGTGCATTGAATAAGGTCTTGAAAGCGACGTGATAGCGCTATTTTCTCTCCGTCCGATATGAACTTCGCCTCGAACCTTTCTTTAAATAGGTTCCAAGTAAGGTTCGCTTCGGGAGTATCAATGGTGAGCAATTCATACCAGATCAACGCTTGTTCTTGGAGCATACTAGAAATTACTTGTACCTTGTGCAAATCACTAAGTTCCATGCGAGTAAAGATGCGTTCACATATTCTGAGCCAACTCTGGACTTCGATTACACCTTCGGAGCCCTTAAACGGTTTTCCCCCTAGCTTTGAGAAATCACTACATAAAGTTGCAAAACCAAATTTAGGATGCGTAGGAGGTGGGGGAGCGCCTGCCGCGTGGGCATTTGCAATAAGATCAAGAAGTTGTTGAGTGCTCATTGTGACCGCTCCAACAACAGGGGGTGGTACTATAGGCGGTGGGGGCAACAGGAGGTGGAGCTTCGGGCCTGATATTCGCCCTAGCAGGATAACGACGAGGACGTCCATCCATTTCTCTCCTTCAAGAAAGAAGGAAAGGAAAACGTCACTTAAAAATCAAGGATCATAACCCTATTCTAGGATAGATAAGCAACCATGACTCAATCTAACCCTAAGCCTCAAACCCCTAAAAGATGTCCGAGACATGATCCTTGCTACAAAATTCTATATTGTTCTGAAGATTGGCTCTGACACCAACTGTAATGCCTCGCCATTATACCCGCCATAGTCAAGTTCATTTCGTGTGAAATGTCGTCGGCCACCGCGGAGAATAAGGTTGGTTAGGAGCGACCGTTAATATATTTACTCTTGCTTGGAAAGAAACATCGAATGGCACGGCCGTACCAAAATTTCGACATGACCATTCCAGGCGAAGGGCATCTACACAACGACATAATAGCCTCAGAACACTTACAGATTAATATAACACAGATAGTCATAGATACTCACATCACAGGCATATAAACTGATATGAATATAACACAATAGGTGTTTACAGTGGTCATAGACGACATTCTAACTTCAAAATAATAAGTACATGTACCAAATCCCATACTAATAATGATACATGTCATAAAGGTAGTCAACTACATATATCCAAAAAGTCCACAACTATAAAGTAGTTAAGCCAAATAAGGTCCTAGCAGGAATGTCACCTAAGCACCTATAACACTTGGGTCTGACCTGAGTATTATTTAAGAAAATAAACAATAAACGGATCAGTCAACCATTCTCATTCATAACACGAGGCAATATTAAGAAACATAACATAAACGGCATGATAGGAATAAGCAGGATAATTCATAAATAATATGCAATTCATGATGTCAACATATATATATATATATATATATATATATATATATATATATATAGTCTCCATAAATCTCATGACAAGATAAGATCATAAAACAACAAGGATTGACAAATAAATGCCAAACATAAATCAATTTGATGCACATCGCATCAAAGTCATTAAGAATCCAGAAATCACTCGAAATCCAGAAAACATCATAAAAAGGCAGGCCTGTTCATAGATGAGATACGATCTCTAGGTAGCGAACCCATTTGTTTGAGCCGAAGCTCCCCATGAAGCCGGGTCGTGACCCCGATAGAGGAAAACATCATAAATCATAGGAAATCATAGAAAGTTGGACCAAAGTCCCATAGATGAAGACCATGTTTAATCGAAAGAGTCCAAGAATGAACCGTCAAAGCAAACACAAGGGGTCATGGTCCTTGTTTTTACTTAGGCGTTTAATTAGATTCCTCATCTGATGGAGAAAAAGGTTTATAAAAATATATACTAGTAGATTGGAAAACGATTTATAAAACAATTTCGTAAAATAGCTTTGTATAATGAACTAAGATTGTAAACCATTTTGGTAAAAGAATTTGGTATCTACTAATAATATAAAACCATTTTAATAGTTTCGAAGCGGCAAATCTCGTATAATATCGATCGAAATAACGATCGAACTAAGAATCCATGTTTTAATAACGTATTTTAAATCTCGTAAATATCGATTATAAAATCCATTCATAATTAATAAATCGAAAATCCATAAAAACCGAACTGCAGAAATCTGTGTTGTAGGGAAAATGAAAAATCATAAAAAAATTCGAATGGGCCGAAACTCGGCCGGGAAAGAGCCTGAATGGGCCTAAACTGTTGACCGTGGTCTCCACTGGTCAACATCAGTTTTATGCCAACAGACGTCTGACCCTTCCAGAACAGACGTCTGTTGTCAGGAAAACTGCTTCCCGAGAGTTTCGACAGACGTCTGACCATTTATGGTCAGACGTCTGACCTGATGCAATTATTTATTTTCTCCCCCAAACATTGACAGACATATGTCCCCCTCCCGGATAGACGTTTGAGCTGAAACATGGGCTAATTTTCCTGAGGAATGAAGTGCAAACGACTCTCGGACAATGGAGCCTTTATTGCTTTCCCAAAACACCCTATAACACCAAACTCAATACACGACAAAGATTCACACATGAAATCATCGAAATGAAATCAAAAATCATAAATTGGAGAATGTTGAAACAAAAACCAATCAAACAACTAAATGCACACAACACATAACTGCAAATGGCACACTTTACAAGCATAAATGCTTGAGGCTTAGATGTGAGGTCATGTGAACTCACCTTTGATTGTTGAATGCAAGGAGATGAATCAAAACAAAACCAAATCAACCTCTCTTTGCATGAAGCTTACAAATCCTCAACCTAAGCAACTATATATACCAATCCCAATAGTTAGATTTAGAAAATTCCCCAAAAATGGAAGAGGAAGCAAGTAAAGGAGGATGGAGATGATCTTACCTAGATTTCTCCTTGAATTAGCTAAACTAACCCAAGATTTCCTAAGATTGGAGCTTAGGAATATTAATTTCCTCTTCCCTTAGGTTTAGGAATTTACATAAGAAAATGAATGAAGAGTTAAATGATAAGGAGAGGTAGGTAGAGAGGCTATGTAATGGCTTTCATTAGGTTAGGGGCTAGCTTAACCCAAACCAAGTCCAGTAAAAGGTTCCAATTTTCCACTTACTTTAAACATATCAACGTTTATAGTCAAAAAGGTCGCGAACGACATTTTGAAATCAATGGAATTGGTTTCGACTCCAAATTCAATCATTTACAAAAATTCGCGTTTTCGGGCACAAAACTAATATATCGCTTCGATATTTAAACATTAGTTTAAATAATTTTGTATTGAATTTTACGGGTTGTTACAAACACCGAACTCCCTCTTCAATTATCGATTTCACAAACAAATGGTACCATTCCTTAAATCTGACTTCGCCACTGTACTTCTCATCTCCAACCTAACCTGGGGGTCACCATCTCCCTGAGCTCGAAGTCCCCCGTCCAGTCGCGACTGTGATGTCCTCTCGCATGTCACCAGTAAATGGTGCGACATCTTATGGAGCCAAACTTCACCAAAAATTGGCCATCAACCCTCTCATTCAACCACGATCTCAGCGCCACCTTCCTTTTGATCCATCCACCGCCACGTCGGCCTTGAAGCCCAACCCTAAAGTTGCTGTATAATTTCCAGCAAATGAAACATCGCGATACCCTCCCAAAACTCACACCAAAATGAAGATATACTTCTCAGCAACTCAAGTATACAGACTGAAAATTTTATTTATTTTTCCTTGAATTGTTATAGATTTTTTGAAGATTACAAATTTCGTTTTCTTGGCTGGAAAAAAATGATGAAGCGGTGGCTTCAAAAAGAAGAGACGTGGACTTTGTTTCGATCAGGAAATGAGATACTTAGGTTTAGAAGAGAAATAAATGGTTATTTATAGGATAGGATATGAATTTTATATTAATTTCTAAGGTATTGCTATTGGTATTTGTCTTCTAAAAATTTCCTGTGATCACATACGATATTCAAAAATCACGAAAATGGACATGCACCTTCAGTTTGACATTACAGACCCAACGAAACTGGTTTCGTCGAATTCCGACTATGTTTGCTCACGCAGCGTATTTTTAACCGTCAAAATACCGACTGTTTTTAACACTAAAAATCCGTACGGCCGCACATTGACCCCAAAAATCACGAAAATTGAAATCTAACAATAATTTGACACTACGGATCCAACAAAATTAGTTTCGTAAAAACGGAGGTCATTTGCAAAACTGGCTATTTTTAAAGCTCTAAATAACCCATTTAAATATATAAATATATTTAAAAACAATTAAATTAAATATTTAAATATAAATATTATCATATATATTCACACTAGAATACCATACAGCTCCAATTGGATTTATAACTCGATATTTCAAAATTCCCAGTTATATCGATATTCGATTTATATATAAATCCTTTTATAATATAAATATATATTTATAAATTTCAAAGGAATTCCATAGAGACTTTTTGAAAATTTGATTTGGACATAAATCAAAATCTACACAGCAAAATCCCGATTTTTCTCTTTCACTAGAAAATATACTTCACCAGCTCCATACGTTTCTTGTTTCACAGAAATCCGATTTAAAACGGACCCTGTATATTCACTTGAAGTTCGAATCGCCAAATAGCGAACTACAGCGCCATTTCGAGCTCGATTTTAATTATAATATAATTATACATTCAACTATCGTTTATATAATATATTCGTTAATATAATTCAACTCTAAATTGAATTATATATTTTAAGTTGCCCAATTCACGTTATATTGTCAATTCACTATTTCTGACTATTTCAGAAATTAATTATATTATTCTATTATTTAATTTAATTAAATATTCAATATTATTTAATTAAACAACCTTTAAATTACTAAACCATTATTTTAAATAATTAAATTAATTAATTATTCGACCGTAAAATGCGGGTCGTTATATTCTTCCCCCCTTAAAATAATTTCGTCCTCGAAATTGCTAAGGTAGAAAACTAACCCTATTAACTGGGTAAAAATTTATTTGTTTACTTCTTAACTTCAGTTTCAACTGAACCAATTTAATTTCAATCAAATATTAATTCTTTCCAACTAATTAAATTTTCAAAAATTCTAAAAATATTCAAACACCCGAAATTTTTGAAAAATTTCGCCAGCACCTCCTTTGTACTGGTCAATCGGTACAACTACCACTTGCCTCTCTGGGCCATCTCCAACCCAAAAGAAAACCAAACAGCCAAGCGGCTTGCCAATTCGGCTCACAAATCTCATACCATATGAAATATAAACTTGTACCTTTTTGTCGGGCATATCATTATATCCTTTCTATCTGCTACCAATTCAGTATATAATAATGTCATCCCAATCAATCTCCAATCCATTTTTATCTCCAACACAACCATTCGCTTATCCAAGCCAAATTCAATTTCAAATCAAAGTTCCATTCTCGATTTTAAAATTCTTAACTCATCAATTCAATACCATTTCGGATTCCTATGTCACAAATCCAATTTTCTCGATATCATTCTAAACCAATTAAATTTCCACCTAATTGATTTCCAATTCAATTCTAATTTATTTCCACAAATTTTTATTTAAATTTGTTTTTGATTCAAATAGTCTCTTCCAGGGAGTTCTAAACAGCTTTGCTTTTCTCAAAAATCAAATATTCCTTTTGGGGTATCAAAACAATTCAAAAACAAAATTTTGGTAGTAATCCATCACTTACAACTCGAAAATGAACACTAATGATGTCGCGATTCATCATCAGAGTTACTTCCCAGCTATCGAAGTGAGTTTAATACTATATCACTTTCAAAACCATATCTAAACACTTCCATTTTGAAATTCATTTCAAAATATTCTTTTCAATGCTTGTAATATATTTAAAATCTCCCAGGATTTTAAAATTCTCTTATACTTAATTCAATTCCATTACAAACACTTATTCAAATTTCCAGGGTTTTCATTTCAATTCTGATTTAAATTTCATATTTAATTCATTTTATTTCATGTATTATATTCATATGAATTCTACTTGGCTATTTACATAACCATTCCAATTATAATCTTATTCGATTATAATAATGACCAACACATCAAATAAAATAATTTCAATATGTATTCACTTTTATATCAAAATATACTTCGGGTAAATTATTTCATTTAACCTTTTCTTAAAACATACCATGTCGGTCCATCGTATTCAAGTGTTTACAAATCCCTACCAATACAGTGGATCAAACTGATCGACCAGAACTCATAAACGACTCAACCAATAAATCTCCACAATATAAAATAAATTTTTATATCAATAACAAATACGCGCTTGTATATATACACTCAACTCAATCTAGGGTATTGCTAACCCCATCTCAACTGAGTCACACCACAGAGCCAAGGTAATTACTTAACCTTAAGCTCAGATACCAACTGTAACGACCCGGAAAATTTTCGACTTTGGTCATTGACATAAAACCCATGTCGATTATCCAAACATCGAAAATACTGGTAGTTAATGAAAGAAATCAGAGGTTGAGAATAGATAAGATAGAAATTTAGAATAGAAGAAGAAGAACATACAACATCAGAGTAAACACGAATCTGATAGAGGAACGAAGAAATATATTTCATAACATAACTTTGAAATAAAACAGTATCTATATACAATACCATTATTAGAGTATAACACTTACAACATAGCGGAAATAACAATAGCTATATAATCCTGAAGCCTCCTGCTCTAGCTCTTCAAGTATCTGTAAATCCCGACTACTTGACTGCCAGTACAAAATTGTGCACCCAAGAGTTTAGGGAAAACAAAACAAAATAAACTCTGGGTCAGTCATGTGACTAGTGTGAGTAAACTCAAATCATTTGATTTAACTTTCAAAATTCTTTTGAAACAAAGGATAATCATAAGACTGATCCACACATAAACACGGATGACTATTACCTTATAATAACCCAAAATATTTCTAAAACGATACTTGTTTGATATTATAATAATGTCTAGATCAAGTAAATAGAAATCTAGTAGAAACGCTTGCATCTAACGTTCTACATATATAATATACAATCAAAACCGCGGGCTCTTATTTGGGGAATGGATCCCAACTATGACAAGGTATGGATCCACCTTCCGCCCAGTGTACTCTAGAAGCGATACAATGGAGTTCAACAAGAACATCTTGCAACTCAGCCACACATGACCGACCATTAATTTCTCTTGAATGTATCGAATATATTGCCACCCCTCGGTTAGTATTCCAACATAACCGTTCCCGGGAGATACAGAATTGAAAGAAGTAACAAATGAATATTCTCTAGATGGTGACAATATACCCTAATTGGGTGCGACCCACTTAGCCATGCTGCCTGCTCGATTTTTGTCATTTCCCAGTTGATGAGGCTTGAGGTTGTAACGTATATCTATACAGATCCTGTCTTCATTTACTTTGAATGCCACATCGTCATACCCGTCAAATCACAAAATGATTTCCCTAAAAATACAACGGGTATAAGCTAAGAGAAACGAATTCGTCCGCCACCAACGTAAATACGTTTGATACGATCGACTTACGCGATTTACCAGATATACTATGTCAGACATTCGTCCATTCAACTTGTCCTGGGACAGGACAAACCGAAGGCACTATCCAGTACATCCATCTTAGGCAATTTCTACCTAAGATTTATGCAATAGCCCTTGCACTTTACTTCGTCTTCAATATATTCAGCATACTTGGTCTGCAACGCTTATGCCTATACGGAGTGGTTCTTCGGATAATAATCCAACCGGTCCCTCCATATTAACAACTTAAAAATGGTCAGAAACTTTGATAGTCGGTGATTTAACTATCAAATGAAAACACGTGCGCAAACAACAATCTTATTTCCAGTTGGAATTTCTATGGATCAATCATCATATATATATATATATATATATATTCATATTTCCTTAATTTCTATATTTAGAAAATATATGTTATGAACATCGGAAAACATTTCCATTTCTTATTTTCTATAATTAGAAAATATTTCTGATTCTTATTTGGAAAACATTTCCAAAACTCCTTCATTGGCTTTAAACAGATGTTTAAATAAAACATCGCTAAGCTAACTCAAACCATTACACTCATTAACTAAATTCACTTAACCATCCTTCACGATCAAACCTTAACCATTCCTTAGTTAAGAAGGGAGTCAATCAAGTTGGGGTATAATTACCTCTCAGACCTTAACTGAACAACGTTTTAACTTCGGAATAGAGAAAGTTTATCTTTTAAATCTTTAACAAACTTCCTTACGTAACTCTCGGATTCTATTTATGAATCCACTTCTTTAACAGAAACCATTTGATTATATCTATGGTGTTATAATTCCATGCTTCCGAAATATAATAACTTAAGTATAAATCTTATTTATTAATTTAAATTAATAAATTTATTTAATAAATAAATCTTGATTTAAAACACGGAAAGTACATAGTACTTTCCTATATTCAATATAATCGAATTTCAACGTATAATTCTCTTTCGAAAAAATCTCTACTCGATAACTTCTTTTCGAACAAACAATATTCAATAACTCTTTTCGAATAAATTATATTTGATTATCTCACTTTGAATAACTAATATTCGATTAACTCACTTCGAATGAATTACATTCGATTTACTCTCTTCTAAAAATTTACATTCGATTAATCTCCTTTCGAATAAACTATATTTGATTAACTCCCTTAATTCTATTCGAATAAACTATTTCGAATAACTCCTTTAACACTATTCGAATAAACTATTTCAAATAACTTCTCTAACTCTATTCGAATAAACTATTTCGAATAACTCTAGTCTGATTTAACTCTAATCGATTTACTCTAACTGATTAATCCTATCCAATTTAGTCTTCGTCCATATTCAGTTTCAAATATCGATGTTGAAATCGATTCTTACTTATCTATATAAGTCCTGACTTATATATTCCATTTATCCAATGATAAATATTTTATTTAATTTATAAAATATCATTTATAAATTAATCTTCTTACTTTATCTGTTAAAACAGATTTCTCTGAAATGTTCACTTTGAATTCATATTCTGTTACACCCGTGTGCGAAGCACAGGTCTAAACCTTCCTAGTGTAAAATTCTCTTTTTATACCATTATATTCATTTTTCAAGTATTTCCTTTTATAATCTACTTATTTTATAAATAAATATTTCCTTTATAATTCTATTTATTTTCTAAATAATTATTTCTTTTATAATTTCTATTTATTTACCAAATAAATAGTCTGTCATCTTTCTATTTAATATGGTTCGCAAATATCTCCTTTTCAAATCTATTTGTAAATGGTTTACAAATTTCTCCTTTTATAATTCTCTATATTTATTTTCTAAATAAATTTTCGATTAACTCCTTTTATATTTTTTTCACAAATATTTCTAATTCAATTATATTTGTTTTACAAATATAATTAAATTTCAATATACACTTTGAAAAATCCCTTTGTATATTCTAGTATTTCTTATGTATTTCAAATATCATATATCACTGTTCAGTATCACCCAAACACACACAATCAACAACAGGTTGTATATCACATCATATATCACAATATATATGAAAACAGTAAAATAAAAGTTGAGGAATCCAGTTGGATCCCTCCAACCTGTTTCCCTGCATCATAGATGTTAAACAATATAATTAACGTCGATTTCATTTCGATATGAAATATTCTGTTAAACAGAATCAATATTTGATTAACGATTTATATATATATATATCGTTATCTATAATTTCAACCAATACATAAGCAATTCAATCAAATAGCTAACACACATCAATCAACAGAAAATTACCAGTTCTAAGAATACGTCATAAAAATATAACTGTTCAGAGTTGGTGAGTTTTACTCACATTGGACGATCATCGTTAATAACGATATCCATCGCTTGATTCAGACGGACAATTTATTTTGCTATAAATTGTAACGAGCTCAGATTCGCTCCCATTCAGTTCCATTGTGGAGCCACCGTCCATACGATCCCAATGGATCTTGTTTCGCGGAATTCTGATTACGTATGATCAAGTTATGCCTTATACAAATATAACAATTTGAATGGTATATAGTTAATGGATAATTAATTAATATAAATTAACCTTATCTTATCCTATCCACATCATCATCCCTTAACACATGCCTCATCCCTTTCTTCTCCAATAAAATACCACGGTTCAGACATTTAACGCACCATTTCCAGAAATTCAACTCCTTTAATCAACCTCGTTCCTTCCCAAATTCAAGAAAAAACCTCACCACCACCATCCTCTACGAATCCTCACTCACCCCATACCAAGAATGTTGAACTCATCGGCTTCAATTGGAATCACGCTCTCTGCGCAAACAACCTGGTACAGTAACACCAAACTCCCTCTTCAATAATCGATTTCACAAACAAATGGTATTGTTCCTTAAATCTGACTTCACCACTGTACTTCTCATCTCCAACCGCACCGGGGGGTCACCATCTCACTGAGCTCGAAGTCCCCCCTCCAGTCGCGACTGTGATGTCCTCACGCACGTCACCAGTAAATGGTGCGACATCTTATGGAGCCAAACTTCACCAAAAATTGGCCATCAACCTCTCATTCAACCCCGAGCTCAGCGCCACCTTCCTTTTGATCTATCCACCACCACGTCGGCCCTGAATCCCAACCCAAGACTTGTTGTATAATTTCCAACAAATGAAACATCATGATACCCTCCCAAAACTCACACCAAAATGAAGATATACTTCTCAGCAACTCAAATATATAAACTAAAAATTTTATTTATTTTTCCTTGAATTGTTATTGATTTTTGAAGATGGAAAATTTCGTTTTCTTGTCCGGAAGAAAATGATGAAGCGACGGCTTCAAAAAGAAGAGGTGTGGACTTTATTTTGATCAGGAAATTAGATACTTAGATTTAGAAGAGAAATAGATGGTTATTTATAGGATAGGATATGATTTTTATATTAATTTCTAAGGTATCGCTATTGGTATTTGTCTTCTAAAAATTCCTGTGATCACATACGATATTGAAAAATCATGAAAATGGACATGCACCTTCAGTTTGACATTACAGACCCAACGAAACTGGTTTCGTCGAATTTTGACTCCATTTTCTTATGCAGCGTATTTTTAACCGTCAAAATACTAACTGTTTTTCACATTAAAAATCCGTACGGCCACACACTGACCCCAAAAATCACGAAAATTGAAATCTAACAATAATTTGACATATGGATCCAATAAAGTTAGTTACATCGAAAACGGAGGTCGTTCGCAAAATTGGTTATTTTTAAAGCTCTAAATAACTCATTTAAATATATAAATATATTTAAAAATAATTAAATTAAATATTTAAAAATAAATATTATCGTATATATTCACACTAGAATACCATACAGCTCCAATAGGATTTATAACTTGATATTTCAAAATTCCCAGTTATATCGATATTCGATTTATATATAAAATCCTTTTATAATATAAATATATATTTATAAATTTCAAAGGAATTCCATAGCGACATTTCAAAAATTTGATTTGGACATAAATCAAAATCTACACTGCGAAATCCCGATTTTTCTCTTCCACTAGAAAAATATACTTCGGCAGCTCCTTACGTTTCTTTTTTCACATAAATCCAATTTAAAACGGACTCTGTATATTCAGTTGAAGTTCGAATCGCCAAATAGCGAACTGCAGTGCCATTTCGAGCTCGATTTTAATTATAATATAATTATACGTTCAGCTGTCGTTTATATAATATATTCATTAATATAATTCAACTCTAAACTGAATTATATATTTTAAATTGCACAATTCACGTTATATTGTCAATTCACTATTTCTGACTATTTCAGAAATTAATTATATTATTTTATTATTTAATTTAATTAAATATTCAATATTATTTAATTAAACAACCTTTAAATTACTAAACTATTATTTTAAATAATTAAATTAATTAATTATTCGATCGTAAAATACGGGTCGTTACACATCTACTTTGAGGTAATATATTATTTATACCGCTATATAACATAAATTACATTACTGTTTGGATTACAAGAATATAGAATATAGAAAATGAAGTTTGAATATGGAAAAGTCATTGCATAGAGAAGCCAAAAAGATCCCTTTTTGCTAAGTGATAGAGCCTTTTATTTATAGATGTAGATGAGCCCGGATCAACACAAAAATCCAAAGAAAAACCGGAAGAACCGACCAAGTCAATAAAGTATGGGGTGGATTGCTCACCAATAATGCTCTGAATTGGTACTGATTAAGAGGGTATGGATTGATACTGACCTGAGTCCATGCTGAATGGAACAGTCCGACCTATAACTTGCATTTCCATGTCCACATCCTTCAAGTTGTTTTGTATTGATTCCATGGTTCAAGTACACTGTTTCAATGCATTTCTCACCATGTCAATTCGGGCGAAGTGAAGAGGGATGATCCCTTCATTCTGAGCATATATCTCTGATCTTGGTTGAGGTAATTTGACTGATATGATCCCTGGTGCCGGGCTTATGCAAGTTTATTCGATTCCAACACTTCATCTAAGCAATTTTCGAGCATTCATAACTTCAAGTTATCATCCGTGTTCTATTCTCGAGCTACTCGAACATCCAAATTCAAAGCATAAAGGCCTTGTAAAAAAGGGTTAATACTAACCAAATAATCCATCGATCTTACAGTTGGAAAATGCAAAATTTTCAATTGCCATGAAGACCCTTTTACTTTCACAATATAAATGATGATATTTCATAGCTAAATTTGATTTTATCATTTAATTCATAAATTTGACTTATCAAATCAAATATACTAGCATTTTAATAGTAACACAGTTTATGTGGTTTCGCTAAAATTTCTAATAGTTCTAATAATTCTTAGCCATGTTACATTTCTACCATCTTCCATAATTTTTGATATTTACTTAATATTATTAACTGTTCATTGTTAATACTTCTGAGTTATTGATGGTTCCATAATATTTAATTTTATGTAACAAATAGTGCTTAAAGTTGCAAAAATTCGATAAGTATAGTCAACTACCAGTTAGTGGTAAATGCTAAGATCATGAACAATTGTGTTCCTTGCTGACATGTTATGTGTTCAAACAACATCTTCATAGGCTTGTTACATACTAACATAGACTATAATTGAACACAATGACATTGGAAACAAAACAAAGTAGGAGCAAAATTAATTATAAAATGAAGCCTACAAGTGAATAACTATTTTATAGTAGTTTATCTATTATTCAGTTAAAACTTAGCAGTTTGTAGAAGTCTATTCATTTCACTTTTGTAAGCATATGACTAAAAAATGGTGATATATTGGAGGATTTCTATAATTCAAATTCGTAATTTTATGTACCTCGAGTCGTTGTTGTTGCCATAAATGATTGTCCATAAGTAAATTTCCATTTAGGTTGTCTATATATAGTTGCAAGAATAATGATGGCATTCTTTAATTTTCTTTTCCATACCAACAAAGTCCATAGAATAATCTGCTTTCTCACGTAAGGTATCGACTTTCAAATCTATTATATAATTTGAAAAAAAATTCCAATCTTTTTTGTGCTAGACATGCACAAGAAGGGCTAGGTAATTTGAAATTTGAATGTTATGAAGTTAGGTAATAAATACATTTCTAAGTGCAAAAACAGAATTTTGGGGATTCTTCATTATTTCTCTCTATGTACTAAACTACATAAGGTATCGTATGTTTAAAATGTTGAACAATTAATATTGAATCTTAATTATTGACTGATGATTGTTCAATACCTAAAATATTATATATTTCAATTCTAGTTAAAAAATTATTTTATTAACATTTACTTGACGGTATCACCCCTCGAAGTTAAAACTAACTATTATTCGATGCAACTACGATACATAACACGATTAATCATCTTATCTTATGTTTTACGTTTTATACACAAACCAAAATAAAATGTCAAACGATCGCACACTTATGTACTACCAAATTTTCAAAACACTTCAAAAATAGAAAATCTGATGTATATATGCTCTATAAATGTTTAATCACAAGGAAATTATTTTAGTGTAAGAACGTTGAAGCATGTATTGTGTTTAGATTATCAATTGATGTTTTTAACATTAGTAAGCTTTGTTTCAGCTTGTTCAATAACAATATCATGGCAGCCACCATACACCCTATTCTCTATCAAACTTGCCTCCCGGTCCTATCATCGTACATCCTCCTTCTCTCTCTACTGCATCCTCGTCCCATCTTGCACCCGACCCTCCTCCTCCACCTGACCTTCCTCTTCCTCCAAACCTTACGACTTTTCCTCCTACCGCCCCTTTTCTCCTAAAACCTAAGCTCACCTCCTAATTTCAAAATAAGCCTCGTAATTTTGGCACTATTTCCTCCCCTGAATTTCCCCTCGTCTTTAATGGAAGTGCAATTGTGCCTTACAATGCCATTATTAAAGCAGATGACGATATTTGGCAGCATTCAATTGTTGGTTTCTTTCTAGACCATCCCCTATCTTACACTACTGTTTTGTCTCACCTTATGAATGTTAGGGAATGCGGAATGGATCGTTAAGGCAAAATAAACACTAGAAGGGGAGGGGGTGAATAGTGTTTGTGAGAATTTAAAACTTATGTGAACTACGAGATGAATCAAACACCACAAACATAATCACAGACACAGATTCAAACATAGATACAAAATAAACAGAAATAAAGATGCAGAAAAGGAAAGAACACACCGGATTATATACTGGTTCGGATTGCTCCTACGTCCAGTCTCACGCAACTCTGGATTGTGCAAAGTTTTATTACTATATCATAATCCAATTATAACCTCCTTGATTTCACGGCTACAAGGGATACTACCGATTCCATCCTCCTTGATTTCACGGCTACAAGGTATACCGCAGATTCTAACTTCCTTGATTTCGCGGCTACAAGGGATACCACCGATTTCTCTTTTACTCAACCAAAACAATTATAAACAGCCCTATAACTCTTCAATAGCACTTGAATCAGAGAGAGATGAGAAGAGAGTGTAGAGAGAAGAAATTTGATCAAAACAGAATTGAATTCGGCAGAGTATAAGTGTAGAAATCATAAAAATGATTAAGAATGATTATATAATGAAAGAGGATGAAAGTGGAGAAGAATATATGTTTAAAATTCGATTTTAACCCCTTTTTATAGAGTGTGAAAGGTTGCAATGGTTTTGAATCGTTTCAAATAGTGAAAAGACACTTCCTTTCAAAACTAAAAAAGTGACAGTTATATGTCGACATGGTGTTTTTGTTATGCTGACATACCCTAATGTAATTTTGTATTTTAAAGCATTTTTCAAGTGTTTTGATATTAATATAACTCTGGAAATTCTTGAGTAAAAATCTAGTGTTATAAATCTATTACCTATAATAGAAAACAAAATATGGCCTTTGCTGATGTGGACAATCTAAAATCACTCCATGAAGTCTTTTCTCGCTTTCTAAATGCTCTCCCCTTATTCCTTATTTCCAATTTCATCACTTCCAAACTGCACGTTCTTGCCTCCATGTTTTACAAGTAACACGTGTATTCTAAGCCGAAAAATTAGTAACCGACTTTATGCAATAAGCAAACCTTTGTGCCTCTTCTCACCTCTTTATTTCACAATCATCTACCCTATTTCTTCCCAATTTGACAATTCCTCAAAACTTTACTGTAGCAACTCAAATTTATTTCTCATTTCTTAATCCTCTGACCTTTTTCATATCTCATAATTTCTTACTTTTACCTTCCCAACTAAATCAAATCCCTATTCTTCCACCGTCTAGAACATTTGGAAATAGCCGCCTCAACCATTAGGAATAAGGAGAAGAGTATGGCTGCTAATTGATGTTTCAATTTCCCACATTCATACTCTTAATCCGCAGACTATCTTTGTTCGATAGTCATCCTCCACCTTATTTTGTGGGAAGTGAGTTCCTAATTTCTGACCTCGGTTCAGGTAAATCATGTTTTATCTAAATTCATAAATATTTTGGCTGATTCAGGATTTGACGCAATTACATGTTTGTATTCAATTGTGGAACAACAAGTAATCACATGCCAATTTCCAATGAAGGCCTCATCACTAGACGAGATGGGTATTCAATAACCAGTAAGTTAACATATCATTCTCTTGGACTACAAAACCGTTTCACTTTTAAACTTAAATGTCTATGACTTGCAGTTTATTTGATATTTTTTACATGTTTGTATCACATTATGAAACTAACATAAACTACTCTACCTACACTTTCTTACATTTAGTTCAGTTTGGTGTTTTAACTTTTGAATGATTTGGTATTTCCTGAGTTATGTTGTAAACTGGAAATCTAATTCAAACTCTTTCATGGGACAAAAAATTATACAAACTATTTTATTTACTGAAATTCCTCTTCTTCGTGACCGTGTTCGCTTAGGATTGTCATGTGTGATAATTTTTTTGAATCTTGATAGTTTAACTCTCCATTTTAACTAATTGTTTATCACTTAGATAGATTTCAAAATTCATGACTGACATATAATTCAAGTTATGCAGTAGTCCATCCTTTTATTGAAAAGAAAAATTGACACCAAACTGCATAGAAACGGCATAAAGGAAATAGAAAATATATTTATATAGTTAGTTTGGGCCACTATGGAAGTTGGACCCATATTTTTTTATGAATTTATGAGTAAAACTCCTCTCTTTGTATTCTAAAAGGGGGGAATTAGAACAAAGGGCTTATTACCTGTTCATGGTTAGTTTTTAGGATGCGGATTGAATTCAATTAGTTTCCAGGACAAACAAATTAAAATTACTTATTAACCCCCTAAACGTAGTGAAAATTTTGATTTCTCAGTAAATCCCAAGAAGTAGAGCCGCTTTACTCCCATCTCCATCAGTTTCACCCAAACTCAACGAAATGCTTCAAATTCATATAAATCAATCCATCTGGCATCAAATTAATTCTTTTATAAATCATTTTCTATTTTTTCTTCCATCCTTCTCTAATTCCCACCAACTCTTCATAAATCGCTCTGATTTGTCATAGCACCTAAAGCTGAATGGAAACCTACCAAACAAAAACCCATGGCCGAAGACACCAATGAGAAGAAGTCAGTTGTCGCCGTTCGATTTGGATGTTTGAGGCAGTGATAGTCGATTGCTACTTTTAGGTGCTGACGAGGCGGTTGTTGATACTGGTTTGGATTTCAGAGGGGAGATGCGGTTGTTGTAGAGTGAAGGCTTATTGTTGCGGTGCATTTGTAGCTATTAAAGAAGGGATTTGATGTCAAAATGCGTAAACCTCCATACAATAGTATTAGAACTGCTTCCTTCTCAAAAATTCTTATCACTATTCAAAAAGAAACCAAAAGTAAATACTGCATATATGGGATGAAAATATGAGATACACATAAAAATGGTGATCATTTCAGTTATGCTTTATGAATTATGATGAAGTTCTTGCTTTCTGTCATGTGCTTTATGTAATAAAGCTTCGTCTTGTCTGGAAAGATCGGTGAAAACATAAAACATCAAGGAGTTATGATTCTTTGGTTGTTATTTAATACAGTTACCTAACCAGTCTAAGTCTTGGTTGTTCTTTAATATTGTTACCAGTTTTGAAATTGTTACACTTTGTGTACTATTAGTCCAAGCATTTTCATTTTGATCGAAGTTCATGTTATTTCATGGTCTACCAGCACATCTGCTTTGGATATGTTATAGTAAACATTAAGGCTCATGCGCCTTGATTGTTCACTGAAAATGCAAAGCTTTGATAGTTTGATTCTTACTTTACTAAGAATATGAAATTCTTGAAATCAATTTTTTTTATTGATCAGCCTGACGATTCCATGTTCATATCTAAGAATTCAAATCATAGTAAGGTTCTTCCAAATTCTGTTATCTCTTATGAATGCTTCACTTGAATCAAGTGTACTTTATGATAGAAATACCATTATACGTTAAATAGGAAGCAATCTCAAAAGTTTTTGCTTCTGAAGTGGACGATTATGCTGCCAAACCTTCCCCTACAATAACTAGGAATTTAGTTCTTGAATTTATTTGAAACCTCATTTATATTATAGTTCCACTACTATAAAATAATAACTAATGTAAATGCTTGTGCTGAACATTTTCTTGTCCTATTGTATTTTACTGCTTCTTGTTGCATAGATGTTATCAATAGTAGATGAGAAATGATTTTTAAATTGAAAGAGCATCAAGTTATAGCCAAAAATGAGTTAGTATTATGTGGCAAAACAAAAGAGTGTTTTTTTTCATTACACGTGTATGTATTATTGTGTAGTAAATTGTTTGGCTCACTCATATACTTAACACATGTAATGAAAACGCTGATGTTCATTTCTCCTTACATTTTTGTTTGATGGAGAAGATGAAGTTTTGTGTAGTAAATTTGGTTGTTAACCAACTACACTCAGTCATCCACTTCAAAGTGCAATAGTCACAATCAACATCAGTTCTCTCAGCCATCCAAACACTTGGTCAACCAACTACACTCAGTCGTACAACAATTCAGCTCATTCAATCACTCAACCTCAGTGATACATGCTTTAGCAACTCATTAATATCAGCATATATAGTGCATTTTCAGTAAACGTACATTTAGCGAATGTGCATTTCACAATGCGGTTTCAGCAAATCGGCTAATACAACTCTATGTCCCTTAATCATTGTCAAATGCACGTTTGAACAGCATTGGCATTTAATTAAGTGGATCTTTGGTTTTAATCTTTACCAAAGGAAATAGTTAAAATGTGGTGAAGAGTAGCACATCTACAAGTCATTTTATTCAAAATATAAATCAATATATTTTTTATTCATGATTGTTATCTTTTTGTCGATCATTTAAGTGATGACCTTTTATGAGAATTACACGGTTTGTCTATTGCTTTTGAATGCATTTGTGATCTTTTTAAGTCTTTATTTGGATTTTTACATTTTGAGCGTTGCTAGGAAAAACTATATTATCATGCTTTTCTTTTTACTAATGGTGTTTTCACTTTCAGTACTGCAACCTATACTTAAGGGTTTTGATCGTTTAAAGTAGTTAATGTATTCTAAGTTGAACCTACCTTTTTCACTTGTGGTTTTTATTTATTTCATTTTTTTGGATGAACTTATGAAGTTTTCTTGTTAAGTTATTTAAACATCAAATTTTTGTAGGTCTGTTAAAGGAAATTTCTATAAGATGGTTACTTGAAGATATTGCGGGAGGTGACTTAGTGTATGGAGAAGGTTTTTCGGGTGTTCAGGGTGAAAGGAAAAGAAGGTTTTTAAAGATGCATGGACTTATAACTGGTAAGTCTACTACCAGTAGAGTATTATCCAATGTGTAAAATTAAAGGTATCAAACATGTATATGCTCAGCATGATAATAAAAACTGAAAACACATTGGTTAACATATTGAAAAAACAACTGTTCCTAAAATGATATATCCGTCATCTTCAACATAAACAAAATGTAATCTGAGCTATAAAGATATGTTATCTGTGTCATTGTTTGTACCAATAGTGATGTCGAGGGAGGCTATTATGAACTCCATTCCTTGTTTCATGAAGCTATATAAATGAATGTTGAAGTAAGGCCATAAGTCATTTTGTGACGACCCGAAATTCCCAATAAAGGAAAGCCCGGATTGTTTTGAGAGCACGACACATCAGAACACAAACTAAAGAACATTTTATTGCTTTTTACAATAATTACATCAGAGTACAAGAATATATCAGAGTATAGATAATAAATATACATTGGAAATACAATATCAGAGATTACATATTTACATTTTACAATAGCAGCGGAAAAAATAATACAAAATACAACTGAAATAGATAGTCGAATACAAAGCTTTCCGAATATTGCTTCGGCTGTAAACCAGGATCCTGTGAATATATATCTGCAAAACCGAACTACTAGCTGCCCATGCGGAAAAATATGGGCACCCAGAGTTTAGGTTAAAACAATAAACTCCAGGTCAGTCATGGGACTGGTATGAGAACTCAAAAACAGTTATAAACTTTTGTTTTAAAGTTGGATATCTCAGTGCATAAAACAACGCAATGCTTTTTAGAAAAAGGAAATCATCATAAGACTCAGGTTCCATCACACAATGCAACACAAACCAGAGGATAGAGTTTTGCCTTATGATGATTAAACATGCTTGATACGCAAAAGTTCCCTTTCATACTATATAAATGCATAGTGTTGAAATAAATATCAAATATAAATGTATCAATCCTAGACGGCATGGGTACCATAATATCATGTCGCCATACTAGGTTCTACAACTAAAACCGTAAAGTTTCATATTGGAAGTTGGGTTTCCATCATGAACCAAGGCAAAAGATAGTCCTTACCGAGTTCGAGACTGTCTAGCCCCAGCCTCAGGATACAGTCGCAACTGCACCTTGGATCAGCAGGGCCGGTCATCCGTCGATGATTGGCAATACCGTAAACTATATGTTAGCCTGCCCTTTGGGGCATAAATATGAGCCACTAAGGACTCCATGTCATATCCGAGGCCTCGTCATCCATCATCCACATAAGTAAAATGCCAGACCGTGTAAAAACCTGACACAACTTTTAGCTAGAAACTAACATATGTCCATTTCCCTGGTTTCCTTTCTCCAGTTTTAGGTTTATACCGGGTTGTGAGGTTCACGAATTCACGTCATACCACAAGGCCCTGCTTTTCAACAAAAGCCTTGATCATCTTCATCTTAGCGTGCCACGTTGACAATTCACGCGATGCGATTGATAACTATTAATACACAACCTCTAAGGGTGTTGAGCAAGAGAATAAATTCTCCACCACCAACGGTCGTATATTAATAGAAATCAATTTACATAGAACAAAATTCAACGTCAGACACACATCCATTTATAAGCTAATGCTCTAGGTCTGAGCGAAAGCCAAATCCGTACAAATCAACACTATGTCCGGATAACTACCATCTTAGCCACGTCTTGGGAGCAAATCAATCAAGGGCCTCAACACTAGTTACCCATTCGATGTGAAGATCGTCGGTCTTCAATCGCCATCTTCAATTCTTCCATTTAAAATGTCGTATGATTATTTGAAATGAGTATAACTCAGTCTTTTCAAATAATCTTCGCATAATTATCATTTAAATTATTTCATAACGTTATTACTTATCACTATTTTTATTTTGATAAAAGTAGATATAAATCATTCCATGTAGTCATTAACATATAAGGACAATGAATCAATCAAACAAACAGCGCACAATCATGTTCATGCATCATATCAAGGTATCATGTTCAATGAACATTTCAGTTCCATTCCCACATTTATTTATTAATGAATAACAACTAAAATGTAACTTTCAATTTATTCTTTTACTGCATAAAAAATGTCATTAAAACATCTGTTTTTCTAATTTATTTACACTATATTCTCTTTTATTACATTATAAAGAATGTAATTCTTCTAACTTCTTTTGTTACAAAAAAATGTAATATTTCTTCTTTTGATTACATTAAGAAAAATGTAATTGACATTATACTGTAAAATCCTATCTTTCAATTGCATTGTAAAATGTATATAATTTATTTCATATCTTATACATTGTAATTGAAATAAATTAATATTATACTTTAATTACATTAGAAAATGTAAGTTATTCAAATCCTACTTAATTACATTAGAAATGTATCATTTCCTAATTAAATTAAAAATGTAAAATTCCATACTTTAACTTATTTACATTATAAACGTAAAATACATCCATTCATTTTTATTACATAAGAAAATGTAATACTTTCATTCTTTTCTATTACATAAGAAAATGCAGTACTTTCATACATTAAAAGATATCATTTCATTATTACATTAAAATGTATTATTTCATTGTATAACTCAATTAAAAGTAAGCATTCATTTCGTATGACATAAAAAAAATGTAAGTATTTCAATCCATTCTTTTTACACTTGAAAAATGTAAATTATTTCAATTCCTTCTTAATTACATCGAAAATGTAAATTATTTTCATGTCTTACATAATTACATTAAAAAAATGTAAATTATCAAATCAAATCTTATATTCTTAATTACATTAAAAAGGTAATTTTATCATAATGACAAAATCTTTTTAATTACATTAAAATGTAATTTACATTACGGTGTAAAATCTTATATTATAATTACATTTAAAAATGTAATTTCATAACATGGTAAAATCTTAACTTAATAAAAAATGTAATTTTTATTTCACGTACAAAATCTCATCTTTAATTACACTTAAAAATGTAATTTATATTACCGTACAAAATCATATCTTAATTAGATTAAAAATAAATGTAATTTATATGCGGTGTAAATTCATACCTTAATCTTAAATTTGAATATTAAATAAAACTTTGTCTTTCCATATTCCTTTAATATTACATTAATATAATAATAATAATAATAATGTTTCAAAAAGTCAACTTTTGAAATTCAAACTCTCAGTATTAATTAATCATTTAATACTACGCTTATTCTCACAATATTATATTTTCAAAAATGTAAAATTTTGAATTAACTAATTATTAATTACAGCATTAACCTCTCACATTAGTTTATTGTTGCGGTTGCTGGATATGCCGAGCGAGTCCGGGCAGTGTTATACCACAACTCAATCTAACCTCAGGTTAAGCATGTTTATTTTATTTTAATACCATTAAAAATGAATTCGAAATGTTAATTTTCAAATTTCAAACCTTTATCAATTATTGTATAATAAATAGAATTCATGGAAATATTCATTCCCGTGTAAATAGCGCAAGACTACTTAATCGGCTTCATGCACATTAAATAATATTTAATAACATTAAATTCACAATTAATTCTCTAATGGAAAATTATTTTGAAATCTTGTGAAAATCCTTCATTGGAATGAGACCCACATCAAAACCATTAATTAATGGATTTCAAAACAACTCATTTGCAAAATGATGACTAACATCTTTTCATTACCCAAATTACCTTCCAATCACAACATCAAATGACATTCATTCATTCATGTAATAGACATTCAAACAAAATGCATCAAATTGACATTCAAACAACATACAATAGTTTTTACAACAAAATCCAAATAACAATAGATTATATGTGCACTTGGGCGATGTGTGAAAATATCTGCCCAATCAACATATGCAAGTCAGTCAACTTGTATATGGAAGTGTAACAATTTTGAATTATCATGCATAATCATAAATTCACATTAATTAACATGTTACAAATTTTCAGACTTCAAACATTGCATTTCAACCAAACATTAATACACCACAAATCATGCATAACATAGAATTAACTTACAAACAAATCATCATAGGCATTTAAATATATTTATTTATGAAAATAAATAATTATTGAAAACAATGATTGAGTGAGAAAAGAGTTCTCACCGAGATTTGACTTTATCGGGTCCAAATGGGCGGTTTCGGGCCCAATTTTGGCCCAAAATTCAACATCCTCAGAATTGAGCTAAATTGGTGTCCATGCGTCGCTAAAAATACACTGATCATGGCAAACCCTATTTCTAGTCATTTCGAGTTCGTTACAAAAAGTTATGCTTTACTGAAGTTTGGACAATTTAAATAATCATTTAAAATTCGTGAAAATACCTAAAAATTTTGACAGTCTCCAAATTGGACAAAATTAGTTTCCCCGCGAAGGTCTCAATGCCACGATCACAACGCATCTGAAATCATTAAATTTCCACTTCGTATGAGAGAGTTATACAAGTTTGAAGTTTAAATACATTGATTAAATAATTAAAAATAGGAATACCCAAAATCTGGTCAACCCTCCTCTTGCTAACTTTGACTGCCATAACTTTCTCTTCCGACCTCCGATTGACCTGAAACCACCACCCATCTCTTCGTCTTGGCAAGACGCACCACCACCAGAAAGCGCCGCCGCCGATGATGCTCCGGTCGCCAGAATCTGACCAGAAAGCGAAATTCGCTTTGCGGGCCCCACAGGCCGCCTTAATGCTCTAAAAATTCTGAAAAAATTCCAGCACCTATATCTCGCGAAGACGAAGAATTTTCACGTTGACCACTTTTTCCAGTTCTTCCTAGATTAGCGGGAAAAAAATCATTTACATCTGCTGCTTTTTAATTTCGAAAATCAGAAAGTTTGATCCGAAATTCCGGCAAATCCGAGCGCTGTATGACAGAACTGATGGCATCCATAGCTTCGTATCGTCGAGGCCTTCGTTTTGATATATAATATTTTAGGGTTTGGAGAGATTTGATTTTCAGCTTGTATTTTGTGAAGAGAGGAGCCGCCATTAAAGAGATGCAGGTGGAGGCTAGCATTAGGTTTAGAAAAATGAATTAGGTCTAGGTTATGGCTGCTATGAGATAATATATAGATGTGTTCAATTTAAATTGGGCCTTTATGTGTTTAAACCCAATTTTAATTATAACCTTCATGCTATTATTAACGTACATTTCACAGTTTTTAAGACCGTACGGTTACATACTGATTCCAAATTCGATGAAATTTGGAACACAACTAATTCTAATCAATACGAACCTATAGAAACTGGTTTCGTAATTTTTCGAGTCCGTATGTATTTTTAATGAATTTTTAAAGTCATTTCTCAATGTAAAATCAATAATAGTTACATATTAATTCTAAAAATTACAGAAAAATCATTTTTAGCTTTGTTTTGACGATACGAATCCAACAAAATTAATTTTGTTCAATTCGGAGTCCGTTTGCAAAATCTCATTTTTCAAGGCGTATATATTTAATATTAAAAATAATTTTTTATACCAAAAATTTCCGAAACTCGAAATATATAAGTGTTAACTGTTTCTCAATGCAGAAATGACATTCCGGACTCAATGGAAGTAGTTTCGAGTCCAAATTTCTTCGTCTGCAAAAAGTAGCGGTTTGAGCCATATATATTATATATATATAAATTTCATAGCGACCTTTCTAAATTTTGATTTTTCCATAACTTACAAATTATAAACTAAAATCTAAATTTCGAAAATTCATTAGAAAGATATTTTCTATACGGTCCTAATGTTTCTTGTTTCAATTTCGACTTATAATTAATTTTATATAATTTTTCAAAGTTGGAAATCGAAATTTCAAATTACCGCGCCGTTTCAGGCTCGAATATAATTAATATAAATTTATTAACTTAAACTTCGTTTTTAAATAAAATTTTCGTCGTTATTATTTAAAATAAATTATTCCAAACCTTAAAATTCATTAAATTATTAAAAATAGAAATTTTAAATTTGCCCAGATTTTCGGGTTGTTACATGTTTCTTATTGGAAAAGTCATTTTAGCTTAATTAAATTAATTAAGATCTTTTGCCTACTTCACGTTCAAACTCAAAAAACATTAACATGTTTATCTACCGTTGAATGCTTTTTAGGTTCGACAGAAAAGAAGACTGTATTCATCCAATTACCAGGTGATGGCCAATGAATTAAACTTGCGGCTACAAAGAGGCGAAAGGAGATAAGCTCACAAAACAGAAGAAATTTCAAATGAAATGCAACGTGTAAAATGAAATGAAATACATAATGGATTGCGGAATGCAGTGTAATGGGAGCAGGGGAAATTTTGAATAAAAACAGTGGGGAGACAACACTTGAAACTGAAACATGAAGAAATTTTTATAAAAACTGAAACTAAAACATAATTATATGCATGGTGCAAAGCCAGGCTTGAGTTGAGTACAAATGTTCTTGTGTATGCATAATGGTTTTGAACTCGTATTTTTTTGTATGTTTGCATGGATTAATCTGTGTTATGCAGTATTAAATGCATGAATGTCTTGAAATTACGTTTTGTGAATTGAGCATAGACCTTGTATCCTTTGTTTTGACATCTGGGCATTTGCTAATGGTTGGCGTGTGTTGTGCTTCTGTGTGAGTTTGCACCAGTGGTGTACTAATTTTACTTGAACTCTCTTTAAATCCATTCGCATAAGCATCGATGTACTTAGATGTAAACTCTTGAGCAAGAATAACATTCTCAAAATACTAACATTGGCGTGATAGTCGATTGGTATGGTCAGAGATCAAGGTCGCTTTGGTTAGATTCTAAAATTTCACCATTGCAATATAATTTTAGAATGATGGTACTACATGCTTCAAACGCTCCAAGCGTGTAACAGCAATAGCTTTTAGGCGGATCAATTCTGAAGAAATCATAGTAACCACCTTATTAGTCTTCAACGATGTAGAGTATTGGATAGTTTTTGCTCTTCAATTGAATTTGCTTTGAGTGCTTGAGCGATGTGTCTTCCATTCAATATACACGTGATCTCTCACTCGTCTTTTACGTTTAGATGAGTGTAATAACCCGGAAATCTGGGCCAGTTTAAATTTTTTATTTTGGCAATTTTAGTGAATTTTGAACATTTAAAATGAATTATTTTAAATAAAATCGACGAGAAATTTATTTTGAATAGAATTCGAACGTATATATTTATTTGAATCGTCGATAGAATATAAATATTTATTTATATTTATAAAAGGAATTGAAAATGGCGCGGTAGTTCGATAATTCGATTTCAAACTTCAAATGAATGTACCGGGTGCAAAATAAGCCAGATTTTAGCGAAACCAAAAATAATAGAATCTAATATAGAATATCTTTCCAACGAATCCGGAAAATTGAAATTTCATAGCGGGGATCAAAAGATATGTCCAGTTGAAAATTCTGAATAGTCGCTATGGAATTCAGGCCCTTAAAAATGGAGATTTTGCAAACGACCTCGGATTTCGACGAAACCAGTTTTGTTAGGTCCGTGATGTCAAGTTATTGTTAGGTTTCAAATTTCATAATTTTCCGAATCTATATGTGAGCGTGGCAGAGGAAAACGCGTTTGACCAGTTTCAGTTGATTTTAATCGACTGGAAATTGGCCATTTTTCAAACGGTCTCAGAATTCGATGAAACTAGTTTTGTTAGGACCATATCGTCAATACGAAGCTAGAAAATATTTTTCTGGGATTTATAGAGTTAGTATATGACCCCGGTAAATTGAAATACGCGTTCAAATTCAATATATAGAGTTATATGTTGATTTTAACGGAAACTGATCGAAATGTTCGAATCAGCTTACGATACATATCCCATTGTGTTCGGATTGGGGGTAATTAACTATGGACGACAGGCGGTGGGCCTCGTTTAGAGGTCGTATGAAAAAGTTGCTTTATGAAATTAAATTAAATAAAAATAAAATTCCTCTCTCTCCTCTCTTTAATCCCTCTGGCCCCCCCTTTTCTTCAATCGACTAACAGAAGAAAGGAAAAGAAAGAAAAAAAAACAACGAAGGATGGAGCCCTCCATCGAACCGCCGCCCTCCATCGTGGGGCCCCCCGGCGTGGGGCCCCCCGGCCTGGCGCGCCACCGTGGCGCATCACCCCGGCACCCCCTTCCCTCCAGCCTCCTCCCTCTGTCCTTTGTTCCCTCTTCTTCCCTCAAACAAAAACGACGCCGCCCACCGCCAGTAAAGCCGCCTCGCATCCCCCCCGACCTCCGCTCCACCAGCTTCCACCACTCCGACGAACTCAGCCACCTCCACGACTTCGGGTTCAAGGAAAATAAAAGGAAATAAGGTGAATTTCATTTTCTGATTTTTATTTATAGGAAATGCAAATGATAATATGATTTTGATGGTAATGAGGTTCGGATCTTTATGTTAGTGAAGATATGATTTCTAACATAAAGTAAAGTTATGATTTTTGTTTATATGAAATACGGTTTTTATTTTAAAATAGAAAAGATTAGATTTTTTAAAATAGAAAAGATCTATATTTTTAAAATAGAAAAGATTAGATTTTTAAAATAGAAAAGATTAGATTTTTAAAATTGAAAAGGCGAGATTTTTCTATATTGAATAGCGAAGTAAAATTTTGATTTTTATATATTGAATAGCGAAGTAAAAATTCGATTTTTATATATTGAATAGCATAGTAAAAATTCGATTTTTATATATTGAATAGCATAGTAAAAATTCGATTTGTATATATTGAATAGCATAGTAAAAATTCGATTTTTATATATTGAATAGCATAGTAAAAATTCGATTTTTATATATTGAATAGCATAGTAAAAATTCGATTTTTATATATTGAATAGCATAGTAAAAATTCGATTTTTATATATTGAATAGCATAGTAAAAATTCGATTTTTATATATTGAATAGCGAAGTAAAAATGTGATTTTTTACATATGTAGAGAATACGTGCAAAGAAAGTGACAAGAGACAAGAACGACGAAGATTTCTACATAAGAAGAGTCGTGGCGTTGGATTAGCTATTCTGTGAGAATTTCTCACCTTTTATTTTATTTTCTAGTTATAAATATATACTAGGATGCAGACGGTGTTTAGTAGCACCCGACACCCGTCGTCCACAGACCATGGACGGCTTGTATGCTTGGTTGTTTGATTTTGATGTGTAGTTGATTGTGTGATGTGATGTGAAATAAAATATTTATATAGTTAAAAATATTTTATAGTTGAAAATAGGATTTTTAACATGTATATGAAATGAAATAAATTAATATAAACAAATCGAACGATTTGTTTATATACACACATTTGACTGATATTGATTGGGACGATAAATTTTACACATCGCCCAACTTGACAAATAAAATCTGTGTTTGATTGTTTGAAACCCCACACGGGTATTGGGATGATATTTGACGTACACTACTCCCGATTGTTTAGTTGTATGTCGATCGATTGATTGACAAACTGTTAGGAGCGTTAAATATTTATATTTAATGCTTATACAGTGTAGAATGCACTTTGGATGATGGTTGATTGTTCATCATTGTTATGGTATACATGTGTTGTAGAAAATCCATATAATCAGCATTATGTGGTAATTGATTAGGCCTCATTCCATATTCGAAATAGAAATATTTGAAATAGAAATATTTGAAGAAGAAGTATTTGAAATAGAAATATTTGAAATAGAAATATTTGAAATAGAAATATTTGAAAAAGAAATATTTGAATAGAAATATTTGAAAAAGAAATATTTGAAAATATGAATATATGAAGCCGTGTTGATTAGATTTACGCCATTTCGACATGATCGATATTTATATCGATTTTATTCATTTTATAACGAATATCGAAAGTGATTTCAAAATTTGAAATTTTGAAAAGAATTGAAATTCGAATTAAATTGAAAAGAAGTGAATTCGAATGAAATTGAATGGAAGTGAATTCGAATTAAATTGAATAGAAATGAATTCGAATTGAAATTGAATATGAATATAAATGAATTCGAATTGAAATCGATTTGAAAAGAATTTAAAACGAATTTATATTGGAATATTCAATTTTGATTTGAAATTGAATATGAAGTTGAAACCGTTTTGAAAATGAATTTAAAATGATTTACAAAGCACGTTTTGAATTGAAATCGACGAAGTATATATTATATATATTATATGTATAATATAATGGTCTGAATAGAACGCGCCGCGCCGCGGCAGTTCGCGAATTTCGACCATTGACTTCGAACGGACATTGCGGGAGATCCGACCGTCGGATTCTCCTGAAACCGGAACCGTTGGGTTCGTATCGAAAAGAGCTTTCTAACGAATATTAGAAATTTGAAATCTAATGGTGGGATTTGGAATTATGTCCAAATCAAATTTGAAAAAGGTCGCTGTAAGTGCAGTTCGATGGCCATTGATGGAAATCGACTGTACGGGCCTTGATAAAATGATTAAAAATAATAATATATTGTGTGAAATCATAAGAAATGATTTGTGAAGAATTGGGATGAAAAACTCCATATTTGAAAAGATAAAAATAGATTTTTATCGAAATGAACTAGTTTTGAACTAGAATAGTAATTTATTTATTTTTAAAATAAATAAATTGGATTTGAAATGGTTTTGAAAATAACCAGAACTTCCAATAATTGCATTGGAATGGATTTGAATCGAAATTGTCCTCGAAATATTTCGATGTTGGATTTCGTGATTATACAGATGTTGTTATGGAAATTTGAAAGATATAGATATATATATCGTTATTTCCAATACGATATCTGTTGGTCGTAGAATCTGATATTGAATATAAGCCGATATATTTTCTATTCAGAACCTTGTATTTAATATCAAATGTGATTTGGGTTTGTCGTGAATGGTGTCTTGATTAACACTGTTCTTGAACCCAGTTGAGAAAAGATTAAATCTTTTTGGTTAGATTTAATGAAGTGTACCAATTAAATAATATTTAATTGGAATTTAATTGATATTGATTTTTGGCTTTATCGTGAACAGTGTTTTAAATAACACTTGTTCTTTAACCCGATAATAAATGTGATGTGATTTTGGGTTTATCGTGAACCGTGTTTTAAATGACACCGATTCTTTAACCCAGTCACAGATTAAAACTAAGTAGAGTTTTAATGAATCTTTAATTAGATTGAAATGATCGAGAATGGAGTATCACCAGTTTTGCTCCGGGCGATAGTTAAATCTTTAATTAGATTTAAACGTGAAATGGTAAGTAAATTTACCGATAACACCGTGGTGTTAGATATGAAGTATAACCAGTTTTACTTCATGGGATGAATAGGTTGGGATTGGGAAATTAAAACCAATGATTACTTCGGTAAGGCTCGCCAATCCCGACTAGTTTGAATTGATATTCAAAAGTAGATTAAAGAATAAATTTTAATGATTTATCTTTGATAAAATTAATGGGAACCTTTCCCTATGAATGTGAAATTTAGAAACTAATTGTCGGTTAGCTAAAGAGAATGGTTTTCTGGATATTGATCTGATGTTGGTTTCGGCCTTCGGGGTTAATATTTGGGGAATTATTCTCTTGTTAATTTACGGTTAGTGACTGATGAATTGGAATGAGGCGTATGTTGTGTGTTGTTCTCAAAACAATCTGTTCTTCCTCTTCTCTTCGGAGACCGGGGGAGTTCGGGTCGTTTCATCGTGGTATCAGAGCTTTAGTTTACCAAGCTCAGAAAACAAGACACATTAGAACCATACGAAAGAATTCATCAGATATTGGATTAGTAATATCCAATGGGAATGACTCGTTAGAGATAGGATCAGTAGTATCCTAGAACGAGTGTGAAGAGTATATTTTTAAAGTGAAAAAAATTTTGTTTTGAAAATTTAAAATCAATTATTCGTATTTGATTATTTATTTCATATTGATTAGGACAGTCCAATATATAGAGATTTTGCATATATACGTCTTGCAAACGTGTGTTCGAAATTTTAATATATTGGATAGATATAGAATCACACTCTAGTCGCCCGGAGATAATTCTGATGATGAGGCCTCATCATCAGTGTTTATATTCGAGTGACGAAAGTGAGATTTCTATATATTTCCTATTGACTGGTGTGAGAACCAAAATTAGATAGGGCCTATTGTTGTGATTTGGCATCAAAAATCTGATTTTGACTATATATCAAAATTATGAATTTGTAACATTAATCCACTAATTGATTGATGTTTGTGTTGTTTGTTTATTTGTTTGATAATTTTGAACCATTACGCCTAATTGTATCAAAAAGTGAATTGTATTGAAAATTAGTCGCATTTGCTTGCATATACTTGTACTTACATTGAACAGGTCATAGCAAGGAGGCTGGAGCAGAGAATAAAATTTGTTTGCCCGACAAATAGGTAGATGTTTACTATAATTTACTGTTTTGTTTGGGTGATGATGATTTTATGAGCCGATTGGCTAGCTGCTTGGCTTTTTCTTTTTGAGATCAGAGGGCCTGTATGGCAATTTCGGGATTTTCCCGTGGCTCCCGGTGCAGGGGAGGTTATGGCGAAATTTTTCGAAAATTTAGGGTGTTAGCCAAATTTTTGAAGAATTTGAAAATTCTCAGAAACTGAAAAGTTGGAGAATGGAAGCCAGATCGAACGTAGAGTTGATTGATCAAACCACTTTCGACTTTATTCCTTTTCGGGGACGAAAAGTTTTAAGTGGGGGAGATTGTAATAACCCGGAAATCTGGGCCAGTTTAAAATTTTTATTTTGGCAATTTTAGCGAATTTTGAACATTTAAAATGAATTATTTTAAATAAAATCGACGGGAAATTTATTTTGAATAGAATTCGAACGTATATATTTATTCGAATCGTCGATAGAATATAAATATTTATTTATATTTATAAAAGGAATTGAAAATGGCAATTTCAAACTTCAAATGAATGTACCAGGTGCAAAATAAGCCGGATTTTAGCGAAACCAAAAATAATAGAATCTAATATAGAATATCTTTCCAACGAATCCGAAAAATCGAAATTTCATAGCGGGGATCAAAAGATATGTCCAATTGAAAATTCTGAATAGTCGCTATGGAATTCATGCCCTTAAAAATGAAGATTTTGCAAACGACCTCGGATTTCGACGAAACCAGTTTTGTTAGGTCCGTGATGTCAAGTTATTGTTAAGTTTCAAATTTCATAATTTTTCGAATCAATATGTGAGCGTGGCAGAGGAAAACGCGTTTGACCAGTTTAAGTTGATTTTAATCGACTGGAAATTGGCCATTTTTCAAACGGTCTCAGAATTCGATGAAACTGGTTTTGTTAGGACCGTATCGTCAATACGAAGCTAGAAAATATTTTTCTGGGATTTATAGGGTTAGTATGTAACCCCGATAAATTGAAATACGCATTCAAATTCAATATATAGAGTTATATGTTGATTTTAACGGAAACTGATCGAAATGTTCGAATCAGCTTATGATACATATCCCATTGTGTTCGGAATGGGGGTAATTAGCTATGGACGACAGGCGGTGGGCCTCGTTTAGAGGTCGTATAAAAAAGTTGCTTTATGAAATTAAATTAAATAAAAATAAAATTCCTCACTCTCTCTCCTCTCTTTAATCCCTCTGCCCCCCTTTTCTTCAGTCGACTAACAGAAGAAAGGAAAAGAAAGAAAAAAAACGACGAAGGACGGAGCCCTCCATCGAACCGCCGCCCTCCATCGTGGGCCCCCCCCCCGGCCTGGCGCGCCACCGTGGCGCATCACCCCGGCACCCCCTTCCCTCCAGCCTCCTCCCTCTCTCCTCCGATCCCCCTTCTTCCCTCAAACCAGAACGACGCCGCCCACCGCCAATAAAACCGCCTCGCATCCCTCCCGACCTCCGCTCCACCAGCTTCCACCACTCCGACGAACTCAGCCACCTCCACGACTTCGGGTTCAAGGAAAATAAAAGGAAATAAGGTGAATTTCATTTTCTGATTTTTATTTATAGGAAATGCAAATGAAAATATGATTTTGATGATAATGAGGTTCGGGTCTGTATGTTAGTGAAGATATGATTTCTAACATAAAGTAAAGTTATGATTTTTGTTTATATGAAATACGGTTTTTATTTTAAAAATAGAAAAGATTAGATTTTTTAAAATAGAAAAGATTAGATTTTTAAAATAGAAAAGATTAGATTTTTAAAATTGAAAAGGCGAGATTTTTCTATATTGAATAGCTAAGTAAAAATTTGATTTTTATATATTGAATAGCGAAGTAAAAATTCGATTTTTATATATTGAGTAGCATAGTAAAAATTCTATTTTTATATATTGAATAGCATAGTAAAAATTCGATTTTTATATATTGAATAGCATAGTAAAAATTCGATTTTTATATATTGAATAGCATAGTAAAAATTTGATTTTTATATATTGAATAGCATAGTAAAAATTCGATTTTTATATATTGAATAGCGAAGTAAAAATGTGATTTTTTACATATGTAGAGAATACGGGCAAAGAAAGTGACAAGAGACAAGAACGACGAAGATTTCTACATAAGAAGAGTCGTGGCATTGGATTAGCTATTCTGTGAGAATTTCTCATCTTTTATTTTATTTTCTAGTTAAAAATATATACTAGGATGCAGACGGTGTTTAGTAGCACCCGACACCCGTCGTCCACAGACCATGGACGGCTTGTATGCTTGGTTGTTTGATTTTGATGTGTAGTTGATTGTGTGATGTGAAATAAAATATTTATACAGTTAAAAATATTTTATAGTTGAAAATAGGATTTTTAACGTGTATATGAAATGAAACAAATTAATATAAACAAATCGAACGATTTGTTTATATACACACATTTGACTGATATTGATTGGGACGATAAATTTTACATATCGCCCAACTGCACAAATAAAATCTATGTTTGATTGTTTGAAACCCCACACGAGTATTGGGATGATATTTGACGTACACTACTCCCGATTGTTTAGTTGTATGTCGATCGATTGATTGACAAACTGTTAGGAGCGTTAAATATTTATATTTAATGCTTATACAGTGTAGAATGCACTTTGGATGATGGTTGATTGTTCATCGTTGTTATGGTATACATGTGTTGTAGAAAATCCATATAATCAACATTATGTGGTAATTGACTGGGCCTCATTCCATATTCG
The DNA here is from genome assembly GCA_030737875.1 of Allium sativum. NCBI lineage: Eukaryota > Viridiplantae > Streptophyta > Magnoliopsida > Asparagales > Amaryllidaceae > Allium > Allium sativum. Next base: position 276,532,653 of record CM060918.1, read on the forward strand.
AAATAGAAATATTTGAAATAGAAATATTTGAAGAAGAAGTATTTGAAATAGAAATATTTGAAATAGAAATATTTGAAAAAGAAATATTTGAATAGAAATATTTGAAAAAGAAATATTTGAAAATATGAATATATGAAGCCGTGTTGATTAGATTTACGCCATTTTGACGTGATCGATATTTATATCGATTTTATTCATTTTATAACGAATATCGAAAGTGATTTCAAAATCTGAAATTTTGAAAAGAATTGAAATTCGAATTAAATTGAATAGAAGTGAATTCGAATGAAATTGAATAGAAGTGAATTCGAATTAAATTGAATAGAAATGAATTCGAATTGAAATTGAATATAAATGAATTCGAATTGAATTTGAATATAAATGAATTCGAATTGAAATCGATTTGAAAAGAATTTAAAACGAATTTATATTGGAATATTCAATTTTGATTTGAAATTGAATATGAAGTTGAAACCGTTTTGAAAATGAATTTAAAACGATTTATAAAGCACGTTTTGAATTGAAATCGACAAAGTATATATTATATATATTATATATATAATATAATGGCCTGAATAGAACGCGCCGCGCCGTGGCAGTTCGCGAATTTCGACCATTGACTTCGAACGGATATTGCGGGAGATCCGATTGTCGGATTCTCCTGAAATCGGAACCGTTGGGTTCGTATCGAAAAGAGCTTTCTAACGAATATTAGAAATTTGAAATCTAATGGTTGGATTTGGAATTATGTCCAAATCAAATTTGAAAAAGGTCGCTGTAAGTGCAGTTCGATGGCCATTGATGGAAATCGACTGTACGGGCCTTGATAAAATTATTAAAAATAGTAATAATTTGTGTAAAATCATGAGAAATGATTTGTGAAGAATTGGGATGAAAAACTCCATATTTGAAAAGATAAAATTAGATTTTTATCGAAATGAACTAGTTTTGAACTAGAATAGTAATTTATTTATTTTTAAAATAAATAAATTGGATTTGAAATGGTTTTGAAAATAACCAGAACTTCCAATAATTGCATTGGAATGGATTTGAATCGAAATTGTCTTCGGAATATTTCGATGTTGGATTTCGTGATTATACAAATGCTGTTATGGAAATTTGAAAGATATAGATATATATATATCGTTATTTCCAATACGATATATGTTGATCGTAGAATCTGATATTGAATATAAGCCGATATATTTTCTATTCAGAACCTTGTATTTAATATCAAATGTGATTTGGGTTTGTCGTGAATGGTGTCTTGATTAACACTGTTCTTGAACCCAGTTGAGAAAAGATTAAATCTTTTTGGTTAGATTTAATGAAGTGTACCAATTAAATAATATTTAATTGGAATTGAATTGATATTGATTTTTGGGTTTATCGTGAACATTGTTTTAAATAACACTTGTTCTTTAACCCGATAATTAATGTGATGTGATTTTGGGTTTATCGTGAACCGTGTTTTAAATGACACTGATTCTTTAACCCAGTCACAGATTAAAACTAAGTAGAGTTTTGATGAATCTTTAATTAGATTGAAATGATCGAGAATGGAGTATCACTAGTTTTGCTCCAGGCGATAGTTAAATCTTTAATTAGATTTAAACGTGAAATGGTAAGTAAATTTACCGATAACACCGTGGTGTTAGATATGAAGTATAACCAGTTTTACTTCATGGGATGAATAGGTTGGGATTGGGAAATTAAAACCAATGATTACTTCGGTAAGGCTCGCTAATCCCGACTAGTTTGAATTGATATTCAAAAGTAGATTAAAGAATAAATTTGAATGATTTATCTTTGATAAAATTTATGGGAACCTTTCCCTATGAATGTGAAATTTTGAAACTAACTGTCGGTTAGCTAAACAGAATGGTTTTCTGGATATTGATCCGATGTTGGTTTCGGCCTTCGGGGTTAATATTTGGGGAATTATTCTCTTGTTAATTTACGGTTACTGACTGATGAATTGGAATGAGGCGTATGTTGTGTTTGTGTAACACTTGTTTATAATATATGCGAGTTATTCGGAAAGACCGGGTTTATCCCATTCTGAATAACTGATACGACGATAAGTCGAAGATGAAGACGGTGGTCGAAGACCGGAGGTCTTCACGTCGTTTGGGTGATTACTGATGATCTTGATTGGGATGTACACCCAAGAAGATGGAAACAGTTGGTGATCGTCCAGACGTACTTGGAGATCGATGGATATGCGGGGTACTAGGTGACTCCGGTTTCGTTCAGATCCAGAACGGACTTGTAAATGGACTGTGTGTCTGACATTGGATTTTAGTCTGTGTGATTGATTTCTATTAAATATATATCTGTTTGGCGGCGGAGAATTTATTCTCTTGCTTAACGCCCTTCTCTGAGACGTACGAGCTCAGGGGTTATATACTGATGGATATCAAACGCGTAGAGTGAATTGCTTGTGTGGCATGCCTAAGTGGCAAATGATCAAGGCTTCTGTTGAAAAGCAGAGTCTTGTGGTTGATGATCGAAGCACGGCCTTTGTGGCGTAGCTTTGTGTAACGTTTACTTCACGAGTTTCACACCCGGTATGAACCAAAAACGAGAGACGGACCTCAGGGGGGACATGCGTTTTCTTTCTAGTTAGAAGTGGCGTCAGTGGTTTTACACGCCCTGACGAGTTTGACTTATGTGGTTGTTGTTGTTGCGAGGCGCCTCGGTTATATCGGTCGATCCGGGACCGATGGAGTCATTCGTTAGCTCATTTACGCCCCCAAAGGGCGGAGAAACGCATTGTTCAGGCATTATAATCCACATCGGTGGATCGGCCCTGACGATCCAAGGTACGGTTGCGGCTGTGCCTGAGACTCGGGCTATACAGTCTCGAATCGGTTGAGGACTATCTTTTGCCTCGGTTCATAGATGGAAATCCAATTTTCAAATACGTGACTTTGCGGTTTTATTTGTAGAGCCTAGTATGGCGACATAGTGGGATAGGGTGCTTATGCCGTCTATGATTGATACTTATGATTTGAAATTGTTTTGACACTCTACACTTATAGTACTATCAAAATAATCTTTTTTAAACGTATCAAGCATTCTTTGGCTATTATAAGGTAAAAACCCTATCCTCCGGCTTGCGTTGAATTATGTAATGGGACCTGGGTCTTACAATAGCTTCATTTTTCTTTATTTAGCATTGCGCTGTTTGTTTTATACACTGGTATTCTTGGGAGGAAACCCGTACCGTGTTATACGGCGTGGTCCCTTGATTTACCTAACTTTGAAATAAAGATTAATAACTGTTTTAGTTCTCACACTAGTCCCATGACTGACCTGGAGTTTATTGTTTTGACCTAAACTCTGGGTGCCTTTATTTTGACACGGGCAGCTAGTAGTTTTGGTTTTGCAGATTTATATTCACAGGATCCTGGTTTACAGCTGGAATGATATCCGGAAAGCTTTGTATCCGTATATCTCTTCTAGTTGTGTATTGTTTTATTTTCCGCTGCTATGTAATTTATTGTAATCTCTGATATTTTATGAACTGTAATATTTAATTCATACTCTGTATATTCTTGTAATATGATGCATTGTTGTAATATACAATGAAATGTTCTTCCGTCTGCGTTCTGTTGTGGCTTGTTCTCGAACTATCCGCGCTTTCCCTTCTCTTCGGAGACCGGGGAAGTTCGGGTTGTTTCAATGAGAATGATTGCCCACATATCATTTTAAATTCTATGTTTTATATTCTATATTTTATATTTTATAATTTGTGGTTTATATTTTATAATTTATTTTTTATAATTTAAATTTTACCACTATCATAACTAAGTGTATAATCAAAGTTAATTTATAATCGATCAATAACGGTAGTCATAGTTAAATACAACTAAATCTATAATCAAAGATATAACCAAGGTCATGATCGAGCTCTTAGCCAAACACATAAATCAAGCACATAATCGAGGCCGTATTTAACGGAAACCCGTAACCAAGCCTATAACTGAACTTATAAGCAATCCCATTATCCAATTATAAGCTAGCCCATAACAGAAAACGTATTTGAACTCTTAACCATGCCCATAAGTGAAACTATATCCAAAGTAATAATAAACCCCTTAACCAACCTGGATAACTTAACTAGTAGTTAGCATATAACAAAGGCTATAACTGAGCCCATAACGAAATATATAACTAAAAATATAACCAAAACCATAATTGAGCTCATAGACAAGAACATAGCCTAACATTCAATAACTAATCGCATAAACGAGCCTATAATAGAAATTGAATTCATGCTGAGCTAGGTTTTGAAATATTGTTGTTTATACCTCCATAGATATCGATTTTGGTTTGGAATCTGATCGTCTTTTATGTTCATAGATACCCGACCAAGTTTGGTTCCCAGATGTCTTTTGCATTCCATGCTTTGCTTGGTCAAGTAATATGCATCTAAGAAGCAATATGCAATTGGCATATACAGTATAGATGTGGTGATCTTACAAAGGAATTTAGCACCACACCTCAATTATAGTGTTATTTGCCTGGTTATGAGGCTAGGTTAAAGGTTTGGTTATGACCGTGGTTATGTGCTCGGTTATTACCTCAATTATGAGCTAATATAAAAGCTAAATTAGAAAATTCATAATATAAAATATAAAATATAAATATGAATAAAATATAAATAATTAATTTCGGTTATAAGCTACATCATAACCTCGATTAAGAGCTCAGTTATAAATTCAATTACAAGCTTGTTTAAGAGCTCGGCTATAGGCTCGGTTATTGGATCAGTTATGGGTTTGGTTTTGGCTCGGTTATGTGTCTAGTTATGGGCTCGGTTATGGTCTAGGTTAAAGGTTTGGTTATGGCCTTAATTATGAATGTGGTTATGTGCTCAGTTATTACCTCAGTTATGAGCTAGGTTTAGATCTTGGTTATGGGCTCGGTTAATGGATCGGTTATAAAAGCTAAATTAGAAAATATAAAATATAAAGTATTAAATATAAAGTATAAAATATAATATAAAGTATAAAGTATAAAATATAAAGTATAAATTATAAAGTATAAAATATAAAATATAAAATATAAAATAAAATATAAAATATAAAGTATAAAATATAAATTATGAGATAATGTGAAACTGTAACGACCCGGATTTTTGGTCGATTAATTTTAAATATTTAATATGGTTTTAAATATTGAGCTAACAATATAAATGAATTTTTATATTTATTTTATCGATTTAATAATCGATATACGATCTATTTCAAATATATATAATTATCGTAAAACGAAAATATATTTCAATTCGAGATTTAAACTTAGTCAAAACAATTCGGATAATAAATACAAATTTTATGTGAATATAATCGATAATAATATTAAATTATTATAAAGGAATTTATTTGTTTTGAATTTAATTTATATCAATTTAAATTTATATCTTCTTCATATGATCAGATAGACTTCGTAGCTTATTCCAGTGCGTCCAGAATAGTGGTTAAACCCTAGAAACGTCCATTGTTGTGTTTGAGTTCGTGGTGGTGTAGTGCGTTCAGTGGTATATAACGGTAGCTGAAATAAAATCGAATAAACCCCGTACCTATTAAGACCTACCTCAGATAAACCCTACCTAGTAAAACACCTACCTTAAATTCCTTCATCGCTAAGTATAATTTTTCCTATTTAAACAAACCCGTAGCTTTCTATTTTTTTTCTCTTTTACGTTCGATCAAAGCTTCAAAGCAAATAAATGGCCACTGTAAAATCAAAAGGAATCCCACTGAAAATCTTCTTTCACCCCTCTTTCAGCCATAAACAAAATCGTTAATTTCCCAAATGCCATTTCCTTAATGCCATTTCCTTTTTGCTAAAGACCAATTCGAAAGCTATAAAAAGAAAACAATGGCCGCTCCTAAACCTAAATCGATCCCGTAAATCAGTCGCGAGAAGCTCAGACAATAGTGTAGCGCACTATCAAATCATGAAAGGGAGTTGCGAGCTCGAAAATAATTGAAGACGCTCGCGATTTTGCAACATGAAGAAAGGTGTAATGGAATTAGGTATCGCTACGAAAGCTGTGAGTTTCTAGAGTTCGATTTCAAGAATAACACTTGCTAGGTATTTCGATTTTGGGGGATTTTGTTTCTGCGAGTTTACGAAGGAGGCGTACGAGTGGTCTGCGATGGTGGGGCAAACATTGAGATTGCGATAAAAACTAGAGTTGATGAGTCGCATACTGGAGTTGAACGCGACAATGGTTTTTTGGAAGGAGTCGATGAAAAGAGTTGGTCTGTGTCGGGGCAATGCATTGTAGTGAGAAAGGGAAAGTCATTGATTGTAGGAGGACGGAGGAAGAATGTGTACAGGGGATTCAAATTCGTGAGTTGTGGATTTTCGATGATGATTGGGTAGTGCGATTGGAAAAGGTATGCTGAAAATTCAAGGAATGGTCGGAGCTGGTATTGCAGGAAACTGAAGTGGTGATCGATGCACTGATGAATGAAGTGTATATGAGCTGGGATGGGTGCGATTTGAATGGGTGTAGGTGCAGCAGTAAATGGAATTAAGGTAATTTTATTGTATTTTATTTTTAACTTCAGAATTTACAAGGAAATTGATTTATATAATTGGTAATTTATTTAAAGTAAATTAGTTTATATAATCAGCTTATATAGAGAAATTAATTGGTCAAAAAATAAAATCCGTAGACTAATAGTTTGAGCATGCAAATTAATGTTTAATTTGGTTAATTAAAAGAAGGGAAAATATATAGGAAAGTTATTTATTCGTTTAAATAGTTTATTTATATGAATAAATGTTTAATCATTAAATTTAAATAAAATTATCGTAGGTACTAGATAAATTTCATTTGAGCGGGTTCGTAGCCGACGATACAGAATTAAACAGGATATTCAGCAATGGAAAAAGCTGGTGAGTAAATCTCACTCATTTTTATTTAGAATTATTTTTTACATTAAAAAAATTGTTCGTTGGTGTTTGCTTACATTGGAATTTTATTGTGGCTATATTAAATATATATTGGTTATTTAGGATTGGTGTTTGTGGTTATTATATATATATTGGTGATTGGATAGTTCCCGCAGTACCAGTAGTGGATGCCCCCTATACGCCCTACGCTATGATAGTGGATGACCTTCTATACCGCGATATCCTGCCTCGATGCAGGATGGGTATTATTCATGTTGGCCAACGTCTGTGGATGCAGGGAAAACAGGTTGGAGGGATCCAACTGGATTCCTCAAAAATATTATTGTTTGTTTGTTTTCATATATATCGTCATATATGATGTGTTTGAAACCCCGTAGTTGATAATTGAGTGTTTTGAATGTTTGAAATATCACTGGACCTAAAATGTTGGTTTATAAAAATATCGTGAAAATGATATTTTGAAATTTAAAAGGGGAAACTATTTTAAAAAATAGAATTTAAATTTCGAATGGGCGATAGAAATATTTACTTGTTTTGAATATATAAAACAAGTATTGAAATTTATAAACGATGTTTATAAATTAAATAATACAAGAAATTGAAGTAAATTTATAAACAGTGTTTATAAATGAAATAGTATGATTTTCATTGGGTAATTAAGGAGCTGAAATGAATTTATAAACGTTTTTTATAAATAAAGTGGAAAACTTATCATTGGATAATTTGAATATTTAAATTCAAATGTGAATTTAAAAATAGAAATGGGGAAATCGTTTTAAAGAAATAAACGATGGAATTTATTCTGATGTTCAAAATACAAATTGAACTAAATAAATCCATAAGGATTTATGATTTGAATTCGATTGATTCGAATTTATTTAAATAGAAGTTAAATTGAACATGAAAATATATTGGTTGTTATATATATGAGTTTTTATAAATAGAAATATTCCAAAATAAGATTTTGGTTGTAAATAGATTTCGAAATAGACTTGTTTAAATATATAAAACAAGGAAATTTATAAAATGGTGTTTATAAATAAAATGAGTTAATTATCAAGAGATAAATTTGAATATTTAAATTCAAATATGAATTTTAAAATAGAATCGAAAATAGAATTTGAATAGAATTTGAATATATAGAATTTGAATATATAGAAATTGAATAGAATTTGAATATATAGAATTTGAATAGAATTTGAATAGAAATAAAATGAGATAAATTAAAGTTGAATTCAAACCAGAATCCAGAATTTAATCCTGGGAAGTTGGAAAATATTTTCTGAAAGTATATTGAAATAATATAACTTTGTTTTAAAAGGATATTTGAATAAAAATCATTTTGAATGGATTTTTGAAAGTAATAAAGCACTGAACTCACTTCAGTGGCTGGAAAATAATTCTGATGGGGACTGCAGCTTCATCAGTGTTCATTTTCGAGTTTCTAAGTGATGAATTGCTACCTTAGAAAAGTTTTGATGGGAATTTGTTTGAAAGAAAACAAGTTTAGTTGGAAAATTCAAATGTTTTGAATTTGAAAAGATTATAAATATACGTATATATTTATGTTATTTCAAAAGAATTTGAAGTGAAAACATCGGGGATATGAATACTGAAATTAAAATTTAACTTAAGAAAGTTAAATGAATTGAAGTGAATAAATTAATCATAATCAAATTGAATGAAACTGAATGGGATATGAATTGGATGCTAATGTATTGATTGTAAATCATTCGAATTAAATGAATATAAGCATATGTGATAGGCAGTGTGAATGAAAACCAAAAGTTTTGGTTGGAACTAAAATTATATTAATATAAAATGTTGAGTTCCAACATAAGTGTGTTTTTGAAAAGTAAATGGTTTTGTAGCATTTTTCCTACCTTGGTAATTTTGGGCGCGAAATTCTTTTAAGGGGGGAAGAATGTAACGAACTGGATTTTTGGTCGATTAATTTTAAATATTTAATATGGTTTTAAATATTGAGTTAATAATATAAATGAATTTTTATATTTAGTTTATCGAATTAATAATCGATATATGATCTATTTCAAAATATATAATTATCGTAAAACGAAAATATATTTCAATTCAAGATTTAAACTAAGTCAAAACAATTCAGATAATAAATATAAATTCTATGTGAATATAATCAACAATAATATTAAATTATTATCAAGGAATTTATTTGTTTTGAATTTAATTTATATCAATTTAAATTTATATCTTCTTCATATGATCAAATTAGACTTCGTAGCTTATTCCATTGTGTCCAGAATAGTGGTTAAACCCTAGAAACGTCCATTATTGTGTCTCGATTGGAGTTCATGGTGTGTAGTGCGTTCAGCGGTATATAACGGTAGCTGAAATAAAATTGAATAAACCCCGTACCTATTAAGACCTACCTCAGATAAATCCTACCTAGTAAAACACCTACCTTAAATTCCTTAATCGCTAAGTATAATTTTTCCTATTTAAACAAACCCATAGCTTTCTATTTTTTTGCTCTTTTACATTCAATTAAAGCTTCAAAGTAAATAAATGGCCACTATAAAATCAAAAGGAATCCCACTAAAAATCTTCTTTCACCCCTCTTTTAGCCATAAACAAAATCGTTAATTTCCCAAATGCCATTTCCTTTTTGCTAAAGACTAATACGAAAGCTGTAAAAAGAAAACAATGGTCGCTCCTAAACCTAAATCGATCCCGTAAATCAGTCGCGAGAAGCTCAGACAATAGGGTAGCGCGCTATTAAATCATGAAAGGGAGTTTCGAGCTCGAAAATAATTGAAGACTCTCGCGATTTTACAACATGAAGAAAGGTGTAATGGAATTCGGTATCGCTACGAAAGCCGTGAGTTTCTGGGATTTCAAGAATAACACTTGCTAGGTATTTCGATTTTGGGGGTTTTTGTTTCTGCGAGTTTACGAAGGAGGCGTACGAGTGGTCTGCAATGGTGGGGGAAACATTGAGATCGCGATAAAAACTGGAGTTGATGAGTCGCGTACTGGAGTTGAACGCGACAATGGTTTTTTGGAAGGAGTCGATGGAAAGAGTTGGTCTATGTTGGGGCAATGCGTTGTAGTGAGAAAGGGAAAATCATTGATTGTAGGAGGCCGGAGGAAGACTGTGTACAGGGGATTCAAATTCGTGAGTTGTGGATTTTCGATGATGATTGGGTAGTGCGATTGGAAAAGGTGTGCTGAAAATTCAAGGAATGGTAAGAGCTGGTATTGTAGGCGACTGAAGTGGTGATCGATGCACTCATGAACGAGGTGTAGATGAACTGGGATGGGTGCGATCTGAAAGGGTGTAGGTGCAGCAGTAAATGGAATTAAGGTAATTTTATTTTATTTTATTTTTAAATTCAGAATTTACAAGGAAATTGATTTATATAATTGGTAAGTTATATAAAGTAAATTAGTTTATATAATCAGTTTATATAATCAGTTTATATAGAGAAATTAATTGGTCAAAAAAATAAAATCCGTAGACCAATAGTATGAGCATGTAAATTAATGTTTAATTTGGTTAATTAAAAGAAGGGAAAATATATAGGAAAATTATTTATTCATTTAAATAGTTCATTTAAATGAATAAATGTTTAATTAGTAAATTTAAATAAAATTATCGTAGGTACAAGAAAAATTTCATTTGAGTGGGTTTGTAGCCGACGATACAGAATTAAACAGGATATTCAGCAATGGAAAAAGCTGGTGAGTAAATCTCACTCATTTTTATGTAGAATTATTTTATACATTAAAATAATTGTTCGTTGGTTGTTTTCTTGCATTGGAATTTTATTGTGGCTATATTAAATATTTATTAGTTATTTAGGATTGGTGTTTGTGGTTATTATATATATTAGTGATTGGATGGTTCCCACAGTACCATTAGCGAATGCCCGCAGTACAATTAGTGGATGACCCTATACACCCCACGCTATGATAGTGGATGACCTTCTATACCGCGATATCCTGCCTCGAAGCAGGATGGGTATTATTCATGTTGGCTAACGTCTATAGATGCAGGGAAAACAGGTTGGAGGGATCCAACTGGATTACTCAAAAATATTATTGTTTGTTTGTTTTCATTTATATTGTCATATATGATGTGTTTGAAACCCTATGGTTGATAATTGAGTGTTTTGAATGTTTGAAATATCACTGGACCTAAAATGTTGGTTTATAAAAATAACCTGAAAATGATATTTTGAAATTTAAAAGGGGAAATCTATTTTAAAAATAGAATTTAAATTTTGAATTGGCGATAGAAAAATTTACTTGTTTTGAATATATAAAACAAGTATTGAAATTTATAAACGATGTTTATAAATTAAATAATACAAGAAATTGAAGTAAATTTATAAATGGTGATTATAAATGAAATAGAATGATTTTCATTGGATAATTAGGGAATTGAAATGAATTTATAAATGGTGTTTATAAATAAAGTGGAAAAATTATCATTGGATAATTTGAATATTTAAATTCAAATGTGAATTTAAAAATAGAAATGGGGAAATCGTTTTAAAGAAATAATCGATGGGATTTATTCTGATGCTCAGAATACAAATTGAACTAAATAAATCCGTAAGGATTTATGATTTGAATTCGATTGATTCGAATTTATTTAAAAAGAAGTTAAATTGAAAATGAAAATAAATTGGGTGTTATATATATATATGAGTTATTATAAATAGGAATATTCCAAAATAAGATTTTGGTTGTAAACAGATTTCGAAATAGACTTATTTAAATATATAAAACAAGGAAATTTATAAAATGGTGTTTACAAATAAAATGAATTAATTATCAAGAGATAAATTTGATTATTTAAATTCAAATATGAATTTTAAAATAGAATTGAAAATAGAATTTGAATATAGAAAATTCAAATAGAAAATTCAAATGGAATTTGAATATAGAGAATTCAAATAGAATTTGAAAATCAAAAGTTGAAATAATTTCGAAAGGGGAACGATGAAATATATTTCAGAATGCGAATTTTTAAACAGAATAGAAATAAATCCAAAGGATTTATAATTTGTCAAAAGAATTGGAATTTAATATGGAAGATAGAAGTATAAATAAATTTATTTCCAAGTTAGGAAATATCGACAATTCTAGAAAATCAGAAATCTTATGTTGAATTGGAAAATTTGATTAGATATATATTAAAAATATATTAGAATTTTTATGAAGTTTAAAAGTTTATATATAAATATAATTAAAACGAACTTGCCGCAGCGCAGCAGTTCGTGAATTGGCATTTCGAACTTCAATTGAGTATATAGAACTCAAATTAAGTCGGAATTCTTTGAAGCAAGAATCGTCGAGACAGGTTTGATAATAGTTTTCTAATGGAAAAGAAAAATCTGGATTTCGTCTGATAGATTTTGAGTTATGTCAAAATCAAATTTTCAGAAAAGCAGCGCCAAAATCGTTAAAAAAACCATAATGGTTTATATAAATAAATATAAGTATTTTTAAGCAAATAAAATCCGAATTTCCATTTGAAAAATCTGGACTTGAGTTATAAAATAAATATGAACTCGAATGGAGTAAATGGATTGATTTTTGAAATAAAATCAGTTATTTATTTTTGAATAGAATTAACTAAGTGGAAGAATAATTTGTTAATCGAATTTTAGATTGAGATATTTCTTTTGATAAGTAAATGAGACTTGGTAATTTCATATTCAAAATCGAATATGAAACCTGAAATGAAAATGGGATTAAATTGATTTATAAGCAAACTAAAATACATACGAACATGATACGTTCAAATAACAAGTGAAATAGGCTAAGAAGCTAATTAAAGAATAAATGGGCGAAACTGAATTCAAATGATTGGATTGAGTTGAATTGAATTGAAAACAGGTAAACATGTGTTAAATAGGTTGGAATGAAGAGAATGAAGATTATAAATTTAGTGCCCGACAATAAGGTACATGTTTAAATTCCATATGAGGTTTTATGCACCGAATCGGCAAACCACTTGGCTTTTTGATTTTCTTTTTGAATGGAAAGGGCGTAGAGAGGCGAGTTGAGGTTTGAACTATCGACCGGTACAAAGGAGGTTATGGCGAAATTTTCTGGGAATTTAAGGAGTTAGAATATTTTTAAGATAATTAGATAATGAGAAATCTATATATATCAATATATATAGAATCCGGTAAGGAAGCGAACTTAAAAATAGAATATTATAAACAAAAAGAAAATCGAAAATTTGGTAATAGAAAGAGAAATATATATATATATATACACATTTTAAAAATGAATAAGTGGTTTTTGTGGTGTTGATGATTTGAGATAAGTGGTCTTGCCGGTTTTGAAGTTAAAGATGTTATTTAGTCAAGGTCTGAGAGGTAATTTTACCCCAACTTGATTGATTTCATTTTTAACCGATAAATAGCAAGATCCAGTCTCGAAGAGAAATGTTTGAATAAGAGTTATGTGACGGCAAGGAATTTCGCTCGGTCCGAACCAGTCGCTAAACCGACCCAGACCGTTCGAAAACGCCCTATCGTTTGAGAACAAGCCACAACAGAACGCATACAAAAGAACATTTCATTGTATATTACAACAATTCCATCAGATTACAAGAATATACAGAGTATAAACAAATAAATATTACACAGAAATATCAGAGATTTAAATTACATTTAAATACATAGCAGCGGAAAATAATACAATACATAACTAGAATGAGATATACGGATACAAAGCTTTCCAGATATCGTTCCAGCTGTAAACCAGGATCCTGTGAATATAAATCTGCAAAAACCAAAACTACTAGCTGCCCGTGTCAAAATAAGGGCACCCAGAGTTTAGGTTAAAACAATAAACTCCAGGTCAGTCATGTGACTGGTGTGAGAACTAAAACAGTTAATCTTTATTTTTAAAGTTAGGTAAATCAAGGGACCACGCCGTATAACACGGAACGGGTTTCCTCCCAAGAATACCAGTGCATAAAACAAACAGCGCAATGCTAAATAAAGAAAAATGAAGCTGTTATAAGACCCAGGTCCTATCACACAATGCAACGCAAGCCGGGGTATAGGGTTTTCCCTTATAACAGCCAAAGAATGCTTGATACGTTTAAAACAAATCATTTGATACTACTATAAGTGCATAGTGTATAAAACAACTTCAAATCATAAGTATCAATCATAGGCGGCATGGGTACCATATATCATGTCGCCATACTAGTTCTACAATTAAAACCGCAAATGTCACGTATTTGGAAATTGGATTTCCGTCTATGAACCGAGGCAAAAGATAGTCCTCAACCGATTCGAGACGCTCTAGCCCGTGTCTCAGGCAAGTACTCAGTCAAGCCTTGGATCCTCAGGGCCAGTCCACCGATGTGGATTAAACTTAAACCCTGAACATGCGTTTCCCCGCCCTATGGGGCGTAGGTGAGCCAACTAAATGACTCCATCGGTTCGAGAACGACCGATCAATCCGAGGCGCCTCGCAACAGCAATAACCACATAAGTCAAACTCGTCAGGGCGTGTAAAACCACTGACGCCACTTCTAGCTAGAAAGAAACGCATGCCCTCCCTGACGTCCTCTCCCGTTTTTGGTTCATACCGGGTGTGATACTCGCGAAGTAAACGTTACACAAAGCTACGCCACAAAGGTCGTGCTTTGATCATCACCACAAGACTTTGCTTTTCAACAGAAGCCTTGATCAATTGCCACTTGGGCATGCCACACAGGCAATTCACTCCATGCGTTTGATATCCATCAATATATAACCTCTGAGCTCGTACGTCTCAGAGAAGGGCGTTAAGCAAGAGAATAAATTCTCCGCCGCCAAACAGATATATATTTAATAAAGATCAATCACACGGACTAAAATCCAATGTCAGACACACAGTCCATTTACAAGTCCGTTCTGGGGCTGAACGAAACCGGAGGCACCTAGTACCCCGCATATCCATTGATCTCCAAGTACGTCTGGACGATCACCAACTGTTTCCATCTTCTTGGGTGTACAGCCCAATCAAGATCATCAGTAATCACCCAAACGACGTGAAGACCTCCGGTCTTCGACCATCGTCTTCATCTTCGACTTATCGTCGTATCAGTTATTCAGAATGGGATAAACCCGGTCTTTCCAAATAACTCGCGTATATTTTAAATAAGTGTTACACAAACACAACATACGCCTCATTCCAATTCATTAGTCACTAACCGTAAATTAATCAAGAGAATAATTCCTCAAATATTAACCCCGAAGGCCGAAACCAACATCAGATCAATATTCAGAAAACCATTCTGCTTGGCTAACCGACAGTTAGTTTCTAAATTTCACATTCATAGGGAAAGGTTCCCATTAATTTTATCCAAGATAAATTCCTTGAATTTATTCTTTATTCTATTTTTGAATCTCGATTCAAACTAGTCGGGATTAACGAACCTTACCGAAGTAATCATTTGTTTTAATTTCCCAATCCCAACCTATCCATTCCATGAAGTAAAACTGGTAATACTTCATATCTAACACCACAGTGTTATCGGTAAATTCAATTACCATTTCACGTTCAAATCTAATTAAAGATTTAACTATCGTCTGGAGCAAAACTGGTGGTACTCCATTTTCGATCTTTTCAATCTAATTAAAGATTCATTAAAACTCCACTTAGTTTTAATCGTTAACTGGGTTAAAGAATCAGTGTCATTTAAAAAACACGGTTCACGATAAACCCAAAATCACATTCCATTAATTATCGGGTTAAAGAACAAGTGTTATTTAAAACACTGTTCACGATAAACCCAAAAATCAATACCAATTCAATTCCAATTAAATATCATTTAATTGATACACTTCATTAAATCTATATAAAAAGATTTAATCTTTTCTCAACTGGGTTCAAGAACAGTGTTGGTGAAGACACCATTCACGACAAACCCAAATCACATTTGATATTCAATATAAGGCTCTGGATAGAAAATATATCGGCTTATATTCAATATCAAATTCTACGATTAACAAATGTCGTATTGGAAATAACGATATAAATATATATCTTTCAAATTTCCATAACAACATCCGTATAATCCCGAATTCCAACATCGAAATATTCCGAAGACAATTTCGATTCAGATCCACTCCAATGCAATCATTGGAAATTCTGGTTATTTTTAAAACCCTTTTTCAAATTCAATTTGTTTATTTAAAAATAAATAGAATTATATTTCTAGTTCAAAACTAGTTCATTTCGATAAAAATCTATTTTTATCTTTTCAAATATGGAGTTTTTCATCCCAATTTTTCCCAAATCATTTCTTATGATTTTACACAAATTATTACTATTTTTAATAATTTTATCAAGGCCCGTACAGTTGATTTCCATCAATGGCCATCGAACTGCACTTACAGCGACCTTTTTCAAATTTGATTTGGACGTAACTCCAAATCCAACCGTTAGATTTCAAATTTCTAATATTCGTTAGAAAGCTCTTTTCGATACGAACCCAACGGTTCCGGTTTTAGGAGAATCCGCCGGTCGGATCTCCCGTAATGTCCGTTTGAAATGAATGGTCGAAATTCACGAACTGCCGCGGCGCGGCGCGTTCTATTCAGGCCATTATATTATATATATAATATATATTTCGTCGATTTCTATTTAAAACGAATTATATAAATAGTTTTGAATTCGTTTCAAAAACATTTTCAACTTCCATTTCAATTTGCTTTCAATTCAATTTGAATTCGTTTTCAATTCAATTCATCTCGAAATCGTTTTCAATTCAATTCATCTCGAAATCGTTTTCAATTCAATTCCTTTCGAAATCGTTTACAATTCTATTCATTTCGAAATCGTTTTCAATTCAATTCATCTCGAAATCATTTTCAATTCAATTCATCTCGAAATCGTTTTCAATTCAATTCCTTTCGAAATCGTTTTCAATTCAATTCCTTTCGAAATCGTTTTCAATTCAATTCATTTCGAAATCGTTTTCAATTCAATTCATTTCGAAATCGTTTTCAATTCAATTCATTTCGAAATCGTTTTCAATCGATATAAATATCGTTCACGTCAAAATGGCGTCAATCTAATCAACACGGCTTCATAAATTTCTATTTTCGAATATTCTATTTCAAATATTTCTTTTCCAAAATATTTCGTTCAACACATGACCAATCTCAATGGATGAGTACTGTCAACACATGAACCTTTATTTTATATTATTCTTTATTTTTCAAATTGGAATGAGGCCCAATCAATTACCATATAACGTTAATTATATGGATTTTCATACAACACATGTATATAATAGCATTGAAAAATAATCAACCATCAACCAAAGTGCACTACACTGTATAAGCACCAAATATAAATATCTAACGCTTATAACAGCTTGTCAATCTATCGATCGACATATTTAATCAATCATGATGAGTGAACTTCAAATTTCATCCCAACACCCGTGTGGGGTTTCAAACAATCAACAAATATTTTATTCGTGCAGTTGGGCGATGTGTAAAAGTTATCGACCCAATCAATGTCCTTCAAATAGGTGTACATAAACAAACCGTCTGGTTTGTAAATGAATATTTATTTTATTCACTTCACGTTAAAAATTATATTTTTAACGATAAAACATTTTATTTTATCATATGAATTTCTATTCAGATTCTTTAAATAAAATGATATTTCTATTTTTCTAACATATTTTAGAAAATTTCGGCGGCATAACGGCACGATACTGGAAACGGGACGAGGCCTAGCCTTATCCCCGGTCTAGTGAAGGCCCACGCCATTCACGCATCAATCATATCAATTTCATTTCACCAAACAATTCCATTCAAACCAAATCATCAAATTAATTTATGCAACCAAACAAACAAGTCCATGGTCTGTGGACGATTGTGTCGGGTGCTACTAAGCACCGTCTGCATCCTAGTATATATATATAACTAGAAAAAGAAATTGAAAGGTGAGAAATTCTCACATATAGCTATCCTGCTCCCCGGCACTTCATTGATATAAATCTTCTTCGTTCTCGCCCTTTTGTCACCTTCGTTGTCCATTTTCACTACATATGTAAAAATCGAATTTTTACTTCGATGTTCAATATATAAAAATCATATTTTTACTTCGATGTTCAATATATAAAAAATCACATTTTTACTTCGATGTTCAATATATAAAAAAATCACATTTTTACTTCGATGTTCAATATATAAAAAATCACATTTTTACTTCGATGTTCAATATATAAAAAATCACATTTTTACTCGATTAAAAATCTCGCCTTTTCATGATTAAAAATCATTCCTTTACATAACCAAAAGTACGATATTTTTGTAATTTTAAGATCTTAACTTTCTTAATTTATAAAGCTTATTTTTCTAATCTTTTTCATCTTAAAAATCATATATATCTTTTATTTAAAACAATATTTATTTATTTTCTAAACAGTACTAATTTTATATTGTACTTTGTTTTTATTTTAAACCAAAGGTATATTTCATATTAAAACCATGCTATTTTATATATAAAAAAAACTGATTTTATTACCAAAAACAATGCGGTGTTATTTTATAAAAAAAAAATTGAATTATTAATTTAAAAACAATGTATAAAAACTCACTGCATATTCATCGCTGATCTTCACTGAATCGTTCTCGGCCTTCTTCCTACATCTCAATTTGCTCCAGCCCTAGGGTCTCGAATTGCCACTGCCTCGCTCCAGCTGCCTCCGATTCGAACGCACCATGCCAGAGAGCTCCACCAGAGCTTCCACCGTCAGGCGCGGCGTATGGCTTGGTGGTCTAACTTGGCCCGAAATCGACCATGAACTTTCGACGTTTGAGAGAGAAATCTGACCCGTAGACATCACGAAATCGAACCAGGTCACTATGGATTGAAAGAGCTCGATTTGTATTTGGATTTTCGTTTTGATACGTGGCTTAATTCGTTGCGTTTCTCGCGAATTTGAGGGAGAAACCCTCGTTAAATTTCCATCGCCAGTTTTAAAGAGGGAGGCGCGATATTCGGGGTTGACCACTGAAATGAACTGTTGACCAATCGATTCTAGGGTTTAGGGAGACTATATAATTTATTTTAATATTATTAAATTCAAACATTACTCGTTTAAAGTTCTAACCTCCAAATCAAACCCAACGGTTGTCGCCTCTAGCCAAATGCCCCCATCCCGGACACAATGGAATATGTTTCGTAGGCCATTTCGACTGTTACAGTCAGTTATTCTTCAAATTAAAGTATAAAACATTTAATTTTCAACTTTGAACGAATATTTTAATTTGTCGGGGCCACAAACCGATTCGAAAAATTCCAGAAAAATAAATCTGGCTCTGTGGGGACGATATGGTCCCAACAAAACTGGTTTCGTCGAAATCCGAGGTCGTTTGCAAAATGTCAATTTTTTTAAGGGCCTGAATTCTATAGCGACTATTCAGAATTTTCAACTGGACATATCTTTTGATTCCCGCTATGAAATTTTGATTTTCCGGATTCGTTGAAAAGATATTATCAATTAGATCCTAATGTTTTTGGTTTCACTAAAATCCGGATTGTTTTGCACCCGGTACATTCAATTGAAGTTTGAAATCGAATTATCGAACTACCGCGCCATTTTCAATTCTATTTATAATTATATATAAATATTTATATTCTAACGACGACGCGTATAATATATACGTTCGAACTTTATTCAAAATAAATTTCTCGTCGATATTATTTAAAATAATCTATTTTAAATATTCAAAATTCGCTAAAATCGCCAAAATAAAAATTTTAAACTGGCCCAGATTTTCCGGGTTATTACAATCTCCCCCACTTAAAACTTTTCGTCCCCGAAAAGGAACAAAGTCGAAAGTGGTTTGATTAATCAACTCAACGTTCGATCTGGCTTTCATTCTCCAACTTTTCAGTTTCTGAGAATTTTCAAAAATTTGGCTAACACCCTAAATTTTCGAAAAATTTCGCCATAACCTCCCCTGCACCGGGAGCATCGGGGAATTTCAAATAGCTTCCCCGGTCCTTCAGATCTCAAAAAGAAAAAGAAAAAGCCAAGCGGCTAGCTAATAGGCTCATAAAATCATCATCACCCGAACAAAACAGTAACTTATGTAGTAAACATGTACCTATTTGTCGGGCAAACAAATTTTATTCTCTAGCTCTAGCCTCCTTGCTATGACCTGTTCAATGTAAGTAAAGGTATATGCAAGCAAATGCGACCAATTTTCAATATAGTTCAATATTTGATACAATTAGGCTAAATGGTTCAAAATTATCAAACTAATGAACAAACAACACAAACATCAATCAATTAGTGGATTAACGTTTCAAATTCATAATTTTGATATATATATAAAGAAAATCATGTTTTGATGCCAATTCACAACAATAGGCCCTATCTAATTTTGGTTCTCACACCAGTCAATAGGAAATATATAGATATTACACGTTCGTCACTCGAATATAAATTCTAATGATGGAGCTCCATCATCAAAATCATCTCCGGGCGATTAGAGTGTAATTCTATATCTATCCAATATATCAAAACTTCGAATACACGCTAGCTAGGCGCATACGCAAAATCTTTATATTTTGGATTGTCCTAATCAATATAAAATAAATAATCAAATACGAATAATTGACTTAAATATTCAAAACAAAATTGGTTTTCATTTTCAAAAATATACTCTTCACACTCGTTCTAGGATACTACTGATCCCATCTCTAACGAGTCATTCCCATTGGATACTACTAGTCCAAAATATGATGAATTCTTTCGTAAGGTTCTAATGTGCCTTGTTCTCTGCTTTGTAAACCAAAGCTCTGATACCAACTGTGACGGCAAGGAATTTCGCTCGGTCCGAACCAGTCGCTAAACCGACCCAGACCGTTCGAAAACGCCCTATCGTTTGAGAACAAGCCACCACAGAACGCATACAAAAGAACATTTCATTGTATATTACAACAATTCCATCAGATTACAAGAATATACAGAGTATAAACAAATAAATATTACACAGAAATATCAGAGATTTAAATTACATTTAAATACATAGCAGCGGAAAATAATACAATACACAACTAGAATGAGATATACGGATACAAAGCTTTCCGGATATCGTTCCAGCTGTAAACCAGGATCCTGTGAATATAAATCTGCAAAAACCAAAACTACTAGCTGCCCGTGTCAAAATAAGGGCACCCAGAGTTTAGGTTAAAACAATAAACTCCAGGTCAGTCATGTGACTGGTGTGAGAACTAAAACAGTTAATCTTTATTTTTAAAGTTAGGTAAATCAAGGGACCACGCCGTATAACACGGAACGGGTTTCCTCCCAAGAATACCAGTGCATAAAACAAACAGCGCAATGCTAAATAAAGAAAAATGAAGCTGTTATAAGACCCAGGTCCTATCACACAATGCAACGCAAACCGGGGGATAGGGTTTTCCCTTATAACATCCAAAGAATGCTTGATACGTTTAAAACAAATCATTTGATACTACTATAAGTGCATAGTGTATAAAACAACTTCAAATCATAAGTATCAATCATAGGCGGCATGGGTACCATATATCATGTCGCCATACTAGTTCTACAATTAAAACCGCAAATGTCACGTATTTGGAAATTGGATTTCCGTCTATGAACCGAGGCAAAAGATAGTCCTCAACCGATTCGAGACGCTCTAGCCCGTGTCTCAGGCAAGTACTCAGTCAAGCCTTGGATCCTCATGGCCAGTCCACCGATGTGGATTAAACTTAAACCCTGAACATGCGTTTCCCCGCCCTATGGGGCGTAGGTGAGCCAACTAAATGACTCCATCGGTTCGAGAACGACCGATCAATCTGAGGCGCCTCGCAACAGCAATAACCACATAAGTCAAACTCGTCAGGGCGTGTAAAACCACTGACGCCACTTCTAGCTAGAAAGAAACGCATGCCCTCCCTGACGTCCTCTCCCGTTTTTGGTTCATACCGGGTGTGATACTCGCGAAGTAAACGTTACACAAAGCTACGCCACAAAGGCCGTGCTTTGATCATCACCACAAGACTTTGCTTTTCAACAGAAGCCTTGATCAATTGCCACTTGGGCATGCCACACAGGCAATTCACTCCATGCGTTTGATATTCATCAATATATAACCTCTGAGCTCGTACGTCTCAGAGAAGGGCGTTAAGCAAGAGAATAAATTCTCCGCCGCCAAACAGATATATATTTAATAGAGATCAATCACACGGACTAAAATCCAATGTCAGACACACAGTCCATTTACAAGTCCGTTCTGGGGCTGAACGAAACCGGAGGCACCTAGTACCCCGCATATCCATTGATCTCCAAGTACGTCTGGACGATCACCAACTGTTTCCATCTTCTTGGGTGTACAGCCCAATCAAGATCATCAGTAATCACCCAAACGACGTGAAGACCTCCGGTCTTCGACCATCGTCTTCATCTTCGACTTATCGTCGTATTAGTTATTCAGAATGGGATAAACCCGGTCTTTCCAAATAACTCGCGTATATTTTAAATAAGTGTTACACAAACACAACATACGCCTCATTCCAATTCATTAGTCACTAACCGTAAATTAATCAAGAGAATAATTCCTCAAATATTAACCCCGAAGGCCGAAACCAACATCAGATCAATATTCAGAAAACCATTCTGCTTGGCTAACCGACAGTTAGTTTCTAAATTTCACATTCATAGGGAAAGGTTCCCATTAATTTTATCCAAGATAAATTCCTTGAATTTATTCTTTATTCTATTTTTGAATCTCGATTCAAACTAGTCGGGATTAACGAACCTTACCGAAGTAATCATTTGTTTTAATTTCCCAATCCCAACCTATCCATTCCATGAAGTAAGACTGGTAATACTTCATATCTAACACCACAGTGTTATCGGTAAATTCAATTACCATTTCACGTTCAAATCTAATTAAAGATTTAACTATCGTCTGGAGCAAAACTGGTGGTACTCCATTTTCGATCTTTTCAATCTAATTAAAGATTCATTAAAACTCCACTTAGTTTTAATCGTTAACTGGGTTAAAGAATCAGTGTCATTTAAAAAACACGGTTCACGATAAACCCAAAATCACATTCCATTAATTATCGGGTTAAAGAACAAGTGTTATTTAAAACACTGTTCACGATAAACCCAAAAATCAATACCAATTCAATTCCAATTAAATATCATTTAATTGATACACTTCATTAAATCTATATAAAAAGATTTAATCTTTTCTCAACTGGGTTCAAGAACAGTGTTGGTGAAGACACCATTCACGACAAACCCAAATCACATTTGATATTCAATATAAGGCTCTGGATAGAAAATATATCGGCTTATATTCAATATCAAATTCTACGATTAACAAATGTCGTATTGGAAATAACGATATAAATATATATCTTTCAAATTTCCATAACAACATCCGTATAATCCCGAATTCCAACATCGAAATATTCCGAAGACAATTTCGATTCAGATCCACTCCAATGCAATCATTGGAAATTCTGGTTATTTTTAAAACCCTTTTTCAAATTCAATTTATTTATTTAAAAATAAATAGAATTATATTTCTAGTTCAAAACTAGTTCATTTCGATAAAAATCTATTTTTATCTTTTCAAATATGGAGTTTTTCATCCCAATTTTTCCCAAATCATTTCTTATGATTTTACACAAATTATTACTATTTTTAATAATTTTATCAAGGCCCGTACAGTCGATTTCCATCAATGGCCATCGAACTGCACTTACAGCGA
The DNA here is from genome assembly GCA_030737875.1 of Allium sativum. Taxonomy (NCBI): domain Eukaryota; kingdom Viridiplantae; phylum Streptophyta; class Magnoliopsida; order Asparagales; family Amaryllidaceae; genus Allium; species Allium sativum. Next base: position 276,556,370 of record CM060918.1, read on the forward strand.
CCTTTTTCAAATTTGATTTGGACGTAACTCCAAATCCAACCGTTAGGTTTCAAATTTCTAATATTCGTTAGAAAGCTCTTTTCGATACGAACCCAACGGTTCCGGTTTTAGGAGAATCCGCCGGTCGGATCTCCCGTAATGTCCGTTTGAAATGAATGGTCGAAATTCACGAACTGCCGCGGCGCGTTCTATTCAGGCCATTATATTATATATATAATATATATTTCGTCGATTTCTATTTAAAACGAATTATATAAATAGTTTTGAATTCGTTTCAAAAACATTTTCAACTTCCATTTCAATTTGCTTTCAATTCAATTTGAATTCGTTTTCAATTCAATTCATCTCGAAATCGTTTTCAATTCAATTCATCTCGAAATCGTTTTCAATTCAATTCCTTTCGAAATCGTTTTCAATTCAATTCATTTCGAAATCGTTTTCAATTCAATTCATCTCGAAATCGTTTTCAATTCAATTCATCTTGAAATCGTTTTCAATTCAATTCCTTTCGAAATCGTTTTCAATTCAATTCCTTTCGAAATCGTTTTCAATTCAATTCATTTCGAAATCGTTTTCAATTCAATTCATTTCGAAATCGTTTTCAATCGATATAAATATCGTTCACGTCAAAATGGCGTCAATCTAATCAACACGGCTTCATAAATTTCTATTTTCGAATATTCTATTTCAAATATTTCTTTTCCAAAATATTTCGTTCAACACATGACCAATCTCAATGGATGAGTACTGTCAACACATGAACCTTTATTTTATATTATTCTTTATTTTTCAAATTGGAATGAGGCCCAATCAATTACCATATAACGTTAATTATATGGATTTTCATACAACACATGTATATAATAGCATTGAAAAATAATCAACCATCAACCAAAGTGCACTACACTGTATAAGCACCAAATATAAATATCTAACGCTTATAACAGCTTGTCAATCTATCGATCGACATATTTAATCAATCAGGATGAGTGAACTTCAAATTTCATCCCAACACCCGTGTGGGGTTTCAAACAATCAACAAATATTTTATTCGTGCAGTTGGGCGATGTGTAAAAGTTATCGACCCAATCAATGTCCTTCAAATAGGTGTACATAAACAAACCGTCTGGTTTGTAAATGAATATTTATTTTATTCACTTCACGTTAAAAATTATATTTTTAACGATAAAACATTTTATTTTATCATATGAATTTCTATTCAGATTCTTTAAATAAAATGATATTTCTATTTTTCTAACATATTTTAGAAAATTTCGGTGGCATAACGGCACGATACTAGAAACGGGACGAGGCCTAGCCTTATCCCCGGTCTAGTGAAGGCCCACGCCATTCACGCATCAATCATATCAATTTCATTTCACCAAACAATTCCATTCAAACCAAATCATCAAATTAATTTATGCAACCAAACAAACAAGTCCATGGTCTGTGGACGATTGTGTCGGGTGCTACTAAGCACCGTCTGCATCCTAGTATATATATATAACTAGAAAAAGAAATTGAAAGGTGAGAAATTCTCACATATAGCTATCCTAGCTCCCCGGCACTTCATTGATATAAATCTTCTTCGTTCTCGCCCTTTTGTCACCTTCGTTGTCCATTTTCACTACATATGTAAAAATCGAATTTTTACTTCGATGTTCAATATATAAAAATCATATTTTTACTTCGATGTTCAATATATAAAAAATCACATTTTTACTTCGATGTTCAATATATAAAAAAATCACATTTTTACTTCGATGTTCAATATATAAAAAATCACATTTTTACTTCGATGTTCAATATATAAAAAATCACATTTTTACTCGATTAAAAATCTCGCCTTTTCATGATTAAAAATCATTCCTTTACATAACCAAAAGTACGATATTTTTGTAATTTTAAGATCTTAACTTTCTTAATTTATAAAGCTTATTTTTCTAATCTTTTTCATCTTAAAAATCATATATATCTTATTTTTAAAACAATATTTATTTATTTTCTAAACAGTACTAATTTTATATTATACTTTGTTTTTATTTTAAACCAAAGGTATATTTCATATTAAAACCATGCTATTTTATATATAAAAAAAACTGATTTTATTACCAAAAACAATGCGGTGTTATTTTATAAAAAAAAATGAATTATTAATTTAAAAACAATGTATAAAAACACTGCATATTCATCGCTGATCTTCACTGAATCGTTCTCGGCCTTCTTCCTACATCTCAATTTGCTCCGGCCCTAGGGTCTCGAATTGCCACTGCCTCGCTCCAGCTGCCTCCGATTCGAACGCACCATGCCAGAGAGCTCCACCAGAGCTTCCACCGTCAGGCGCGGCGTATGGCTTGGTGGTCTAACTTGGCCCGAAATCGACCATGAACTTTCGACGTTTGAGAGAGAAATCCGACCCGTAGACATCACGAAATCGAACCAGGTCACTATGGATTGAAAGAGCTCGATTTGTATTTGGATTTTCGTTTTGATACGTGGCTTAATTCGTTGCGTTTCTCGCGAATTTGAGGGAGAAACCCTCGTTAAATTTCCATCGCCAGTTTTAAAGAGGGAGGCGCGATATTCGGGGTTGACCACTGAAATGAACTGTTGACCAATCGATTCTAGGGTTTAGGGAGACTATATAATTTATTTTAATATTATTAAATTCAAACATTACTCGTTTAAAGTTCTAACCTCCAAATCAAACCCAACGACTGTCGCCTCTAGCCAAATGCCCCCATCCCGGACACAATGGAATATGTTTCGTAGGCCATTTCGACTGTTACAGTCAGTTATTCTTCAAATTAAAGTATAAAACATTTAATTTTCAACTTTGAACGAATAATTTAATTTGTCGGGGCCACAAACCGATTCGAAAAATTCCAGAAAAATAAATCTGGCTATGTGGGGACGATACGGTCCCAACAAAACTGGTTTCGTCGAAATCCGAGGTCGTTTGCAAAATGTCAATTTTTTTTAAGGGCCTGAATTCCATAGCGACTATTCAGAATTTTCAACTGGACGTATCTTTTGATTCCCGCTATGAAATTTTGATTTTCCGGATTCGTTGAAAAGATATTATCAATTAGATCCTAATGTTTTTGGTTTCACTAAAATCCGGATTGTTTTGCACCCGGTACATTCAATTGAAGTTTGAAATCGAATTATCGAACTACCGCGCCATTTTCAATTCTATTTATAATTATATATAAATATTTATATTCTAACGACGACGCGTATAATATATACGTTCGAACTTTATTCAAAATAAATTTCTCGTCGATATTATTTAAAATAATCTATTTTAAATATTCAAAATTCGCTAAAATCGCCAAAATAAAAATTTTAAACTGGCCCAGATTTTCCGGGTTATCACAAGTTAGTTGAATGCAGTATTTTGGGTTGTTGTAACGATGTTTTACACAACATTCGTTTTAACCCAAGGAAGTGGAATTTTAGAAATATAATAATAAATATTTCCTAAGTATAGAAATGAATTATCATGAAACGGAGAAGTAATTGGAATATTTTCCAATTATTAATAGAAGATATTTTCTAAGTATAGAAAATAAAAGATGGCGAAATATGGAAATGTTTTCCAAACAGCGTAAGAGACCAAGATGATTATTGAAAATATTTGGTTAACAAATATTTGTAAGGAAATAAAGAAGTGATTTAATTAATGAAATATTAATTAAGAGGCCCAGTGATTTGTATGATGGTTGGAATGTTTGTTTATTTTTCTTCGATAGTTATATAACCGACTATTGAAGTATTTGCCAATATCGTTGTCAATATGGAGAGACCAATTGGATTATTATCCGAGAACCACTCCGTATTGCCAGTAGCGTTGCGAATCAGATTATATGAAGATAATCGAAGACGGAGTAAAGTGCAAGGACTTTTTTTATTAATAGAAATTATGCCTTCGGTTTCGTTCATTCCCAGAACGAACGTAAATGGATGAATGTCTAACAGAGTATTTCCAATGATCGCATATGTTGGTCTGTATAAATATATATGATTGTAGAGAATTTATTCTCTTAGCATAATATCCAGAATATATTTGTTCAAATCAATTAGTGATTAACGGGTCTGACAATGTGGCATTCAAAGTGATTGTGCTATCAATGAATGATAAGAAATCGTACCTCAGGCCTTAACAACCGGGGAATGACAAAATTCGGGCAGGCAGCATGGCTATGTTGGTCGCTCCCATTAGGGTGTATAATCACCTATCTAGAGAAATTCCTTTTACTTCTTTAATCTATCGATGCTGTCCCTTTTCGGGAAACGGTTGCTGGTCCCAACCGTTGGTGATATACATTCGATACACTCAAGCGAAATGAGTGGTCGGTCATGTGTGGGCCGGGCTGCAAGACATTCTTGTTGAACCCAGTATATTCCTCTCTAGAGATACACTATCGAAAGGTGGTTCCATACCTTGTTATAGTCGGAATCCAATCTTCAGTAAGCGCTCTGCGGTTTTTGATTTTATATTATATATGGAGCGTGAGATGCAAGTGTTCCGCTAGATTGTTATTTATTTGATTTAGACACTATTATAATATCATTGGATTTGATATCAAAAATGTTTTGGGTTATATTAAGGTAAAAATCGTCCATGTTTATGTATGGGCTGGTCTTACTATTATCATTTCTTTTGAAAGGATTTTGAAAGTTAAACAAATGGTTGGAGTTTACTCACACCAGTCCCATGACTGACCCAGAGTTTATTTTTTTGTTTTTCCCTAAACTCTTGGATGCCCAAATTTGTATGGGCAGTCAAGTAGTCGGGATTTTTCAGATTCACTTGGAAGAGCTAGAAGCAGGAGGCTTCACCAGTTAGCTATAGACTATTATATATTCCGCCGTGTACCATGTTTGTATCTGGAAACAGGTGTTTATCATTGTTCCAGGAATGACTGTTGTGCTCTGATAATGGTATGTGTATACAGTTACTGATTTGTATTTCAAAAGTTATGCTATTTAATATATTTTATTCGTTCCGCTGTGAGATTTATCTTCTTTGTTTTCTTCTATTCTAACATTTCTTTCTTTCTATTTCTCATCCTCTAACTTCTTTCTAATAATGATTCGTATTTCTGTGCAATTTGGGTTAGACGTGTGATGTATGCAGTCAACTCAGATAGTACAGATTTGCGGGCCGTTACAGAAACGTTCTTGAACACATTATATATCTTAGTTATTGTCTCGATTATGTGATCAGTTATAGGCTAGGTTGTGGTTTAGGTTATTGGGTCGATCATGCGTACAATGTACAGTTATGACTCGGTTATGACTGTGGTTATGAGCTTGGTTATTACCTCGATTACGAGAAATTATATATGGCGGTTATTGCCTTGGTTATGGGATCAGTTATAGGCTCGGTTATGGAATAAGTTATTGGCTTGATTATGCGTACAATGTACCATATGACTTTGTTATATGCTCGGTTATAGGTTTAGTAATTAGCTCGGTTATGGGCTTAGTAGTGATTTTTAATTAATTACAAAATATAAAATAAAATATAAAAGTTACACTAGAAAACATAAAAAATAATATAAAAAATAAAATATAAAACATAAATTATAAAATGTAAATATAAAGTATAAAATAAAAAATATGAATAAAATATAAGTAACTAATTTCAGTTACAAGCTAGATCATAACCATGATTAAGAGCTCAATTGTGAATTCAGTTACAAGTTTGTTTTAGGGCTCGGTTATGAGATCAGTTATGGGTTAAATTATGGGTTTAGTTTTGGCTCAGTTATGGTCTTGTTATGAGCTAGGTTAAAGGTTTGGTTATGATCTCAATTATGATCGTGATTATGAGCTCAGTTATTTCCTCAGTTATAAGCTAGGTTTAGATCTTGGTTATGGGCTTGGTTATTGGATCGGTTATGGAATAAAAGCTAAACTAGAAAATATAAAATATAAAATAAAATATAAAATATAAAGTATAAAATATAAAATATAAAATATAAAGTATAAAATATGAATAAAATATAAATAACTAATTTAAGTTGCAAGCTAGACCATAACCTCGATTAAGAGCTCAATTATAAACACAATTACAAATTTTTTTAAGAGCTCGGTTTTGGGCTCGGTTATGGGATCGGTTATGGGATTGGTTTTGGCTTGGTTATGTGCCCGGTTATGGGCTAGGTTAAAGGTTTGGTTATGACCTCAGTTATGACCGTGGTTATGAGTTCGGTTATTACCTCGGTTATGAGTTAGGTTTAGATCTCAGTTATGGCCTCGGTTATTGGATCAGTTATGGAAAAAAAATTCTATATTAGAAAATAAAAAATATAAAGTATAAAGTATAAAATGTGAATAAAATATATAATTAATTCGGTTACAAGCTAGACCATAACTGTAACACCCCGTAATTTTAACATTAAAGAGGATAAATTAAATAATAAATAATTTAATATTTAGAATTAGGGGAAACAAAATACGCCATCGCGTCCGTCTCGAAATTCTGGTCAAGTTAAACATTTGGTTTGCGTAAAATGGACACCGTATGAAGAAGTTATGAAGGTTTGAAGTTTGTATATGCGCAAGATAATTATATATATATGATTAATCAGAAAATCAAAATTTCATTTCAAAATTAGAAATTTCATAGACGGCAAATCTCCCGCCCCAGGGGAGTGGACCCATAGAGGGGGTGTTGACCCCGGGGTCGACCCCTCAAAGGGGTGCCGACCCATGGGTCGACCACCTAAGGGGTGGTCGACCCCCCTGGGGCTGAGGTGGCAGTCGAATTCTGGGGGATGGAAGCTATATATATGACTTCATTTCTCTTGTTTTCTTCACTGGAAATCAATGGAGGCATAAATGTTGTCGATGCCTGGACTGAATCAAATCCCTTTCTTCTTCTGCAAACCAAAGTTAGAGATTCAAGTGTAGATATGTTCTTTTTCTATCTTTCTAAATCCAAACGCTGTGCGTTTCAAGTTGCTATTAGATTTAAATAAATAAAAAGTAAACATTATAGGACTGTTAATTTGGATCTATGCATGTTAATCCTTGAATCACTTCAGAAGTGTAATAACTTGTGAATCTGTGATATTTTGGTATACTATGACTTGGATCTTAACCTTTATTATGTCAGATCTACTTTTGATTATAGATCCAAATTAATATTTAGATCATCTTGTACCTGTCATGTTGTGGTTAGTTTGGATCTGTCAAGTGTTGGACTTTTAAATCCTAGTTTAGATCTGATCATGCCTATTATGACATCCCTACTATGTTAGAACCCATTTGTTATCGCAAGTTCACCGATCTGTTATTTTGTGTTCATCTTAACATTATGCCATGAAAAGTTTATGTCAATTCTGTTAGAATGATCTTCTCCGTCATCTTCTCTTCACCCTTTCCCTTTTATTATATATAGCCAGGCTACTTTCGAGCCTAGGCATGTTGCTAAAACGAGCTAATGCGCTAAACGGGGAACAAGGGTTAAAATATTGAAATTGGCATAAATTGGAAATTGGAAGTTTAGGCATGACTTGAATGAAATAAGTGAATGTTAATCTGGCATAACTTGAGTAATGTTTATGAACATGAAATTGGGCATATAATTCATAATGGGGAAAAAGGGGCATGAAATCTATAACCTATAACAACATAGGTAAAATTAGCTAATAATGAAATGCCTAGGATTACAGTAATTAGAACTGTAACTGCGCTTAGACATGAGGTTAGATTACACTTATGGTGGAGGTCTGCCCGGAACCGTCCGACATATCCAGCGACCACAAGTGGTGATCTAATGTGATAGGTCTAGGTGCACAAATACGAGACGTGCTAAGACACAAGGTTAACCCAATTTGTGGAATAAGTCTGCCCGGACCCGCCCGGCATGTCCAGCATCCGCAAATGGTAGGCTTAATGTTGGAGGTCTAGCATACTGTAACCATAAAGGAAAATATGGAAGTAAACCTTGAATACTTAACCTAGTGGAATCCATAGGGATTGTATGAACATAGATTTAAATTTGGGGTTAAGAAAAGTTGGTTGAATAGTGGATGGGTTAAGTAAATCTGAGGGGGTGGGTAATATTTACATATAGGCCCACAAACTTAACGTAATAGGGTTATGTAATTAAAGACACCTAGTGGTAAGCATAACCTGTGAAAATGCTGGAGTTATGTAATTAAAGACACCTTTTTAGGTAAGCATAACTTGTGGAAATAATAGGGTTATGTAATTAAAGACACCTAGTGGAAAGCATAACCGATGGAAATCCTAGATGGGATACAAGACAAAGGGGAGAGCTTGTATCATATTGTGTGGGATCCGTTTCAGTCAGTAATTCATATAACGGTATCAAAATAGGGCTCCGCCCTAGGTCGGAGTCGGGGCACGCTTATTGGACTGATTGTAAGAGATCCAAACGAGAAGGACGGTGTGGGCAGCGCAAACCGAAAGGGACATGTGCGTGCATGGGCCGGGTAGAGGTGGCTAAGATGACCGTGACACCAGTAGATATGGCTGTGCACATCAACGAAGGGTTTCCACTTTAGGAAAGTGACACCTCCTACTGTGGGGCCGGCGCAGGGTATATATGGAGTAGGGAGCCGATTGATTAGGGTAGTGGTTAGGATACATCGGGACGTATACCTAAGCCTACCATCTTATAGTTGTTGGGATCATGTCATTCTGATGATACTAGTATCAGTGCAGAGAATCATAGAATCTTTGGTGAAGCATATACGCTCTATCATGTTTACATTGTCATACCAGCCTTATATGTTGTTATCTCTCTCTTATCCACTTTATATGCATGTCATGATACTTTTACTTATTTACTTGCTAAAAGTAACAGGACCCGCCAGACTTTATGTTTTCCCCTTTTTGTTTCCTCTTCTTTCTTCCATCCCCTCCCCCCTCCAGGTTCTCATGGTGGGAATCTCAGGCTTGACCGTGATTCTGCTTCCATTTTGTTAGAGCTACTCAGATGTATGGCTCAAGCTCTTATCCTTGCTACTATGGCTATATTTTATTTGGGGAATTTTGCTTTTTTATGTACTATGATGTTTTAAAGTACAAGACAGTAGTTTTTGTGATGTAATGGTTTTTGTGTATTTCAGACATGTGATGTTTTTGAAGCAATATGCTTTATTTACATTTTGAAGCTTTTGGGATGCATAAATAAACGTATAATATATGTTTGCATTATACGCACATTAAAAGACATGAGGAATGACTTTTAACTAATTATATATATGCTTCTCTTTTATATTTGAATTTTGATCATGACACTTGTAATCATTTTTTGCTCAGTATATACTTTAGTTCATGATACTTTTAATCGGTTTTTGAGAAAATGTATACAGTTGCACTATAGAACATCACATACAAAGTTTATATATTTTTGAATTTTGGATTAGAGATTAAAGGATACTTGTAATTAGCTTTGAGCCAATGTAGAAAACGAATTTTGCTCATGATAATTATAATTAATTTTTGCTCAATATATACTTTTGGCTTATGAGCTAAACAAATAAAGAATGATTTAAAACTGGTAAATGCTTAATCCATATCGCAGATATAATGTAAGACCAAAACTGTGATTATTCTTAAAGTTAGAAACATTTAGGGGATAATCTGGTATCTTTTTCTCTAATGTTTTTTTTGTTAAAATATAGCAAAATAGGAGGTCACGTAGTTTCATTATTATATTATCGGATTAGGATATTTAAACTAGTACAAACGATCTTATGCCATCGAATTGTACACAGAAGGGTAATTTAAAGCATTTGATTGTAAGATCGGTTAAGGGCTAGTTTAAAGGTTTAGTTGTGAACTTAATTATGGCTGCGATTATGAGCTCGGTTATTACCCCAATTATGAATTAATTTTAGATCTTGGTTATGGGCTCGGCTATTAGATCAGTTATGGAATAAAAGCTAAGTTTGAAAAATTAAAATAAAAAATATAAAAAATATAAAATATAAAATATAAAATATAAAATATAGAGTATAAAATAAAAATTATAAATTATAAAATATAAATAACTAATTTCAGTTACAAACTAGATCATAACCTCGTTTAAGAGCTCAATTATAAATTCAATTACAAGCTTGTTAAAGAGCTCGGTTATGGCTTTGGTTTTGGCCTTGGTTATGTGCACGGTTATGGGCTCAAATATGGGATCGGTTATGAGTTTGGTTTTGGACTCGGTAATGTGCTCTGTTATGGACTTACGTAAAGGGTACCGTATGAGTTTGGTATATGCTTGGTTATAGGTTTAGTAATCAGCTCGGTTATGGCCTTAGTATTATTTTTGTTATGAAATATAAAAATAATATAATATATATAATATAAATTAAAATTTATATAATAATATATAAAGTATAAAATACAAATTATAAAGTATAAAACGTATAGTATAAAACATAAAATATAAAGTATAAAATATAAAGTTTAAAGTATAAAACATAAAATATAAAGTATAAAATAAAAAAATAAAAAACATAAAGTATAAAATATAAATTATAAAAATTAAATATGAATTATAAAAATATAAAGTATAAAATATAAAGTATAAAGCATAAAATATAAATTATAAATTATGAGCTCGATTATAAGTTTGGTTATGGACTCGCACGGTTATGTGAAGGGTCTCGGTTATAGGCTCAGTTATTGACTCAGTTATGGCCTCGGTTATGAACATATGATCGGTTATGGGTTTGGTTACAGTCTCGGTTATGAACTAGTTTGAAGGTTTGGTTATGAGCTAGTATAAAATATAAAATAGAAAAATAAAAATAAAAAAATAAAAAAATAAAAAATATTAATTATAAAATATAATGTAATATAACAAGTTATATAATATAAAGTACAAAGTATAAAATATAGATTATAAAGAGTCTTGGTTATGGGCTCAATTACGGATTCGGTTATGGGGTTGGTTATGGACTCGGTTATGTGAAGGGTCACAGTTATGGACTAAGTTTTGAGCTCAATTATGACCTATGTTACGAACATGTGATCGGTTATGGTCTCGGATATGACCTAGGTTAAATGTTTGGTTATGACCACAGTTATGACCGTGATTATGGGTTCGGTTATGGCCTGGTTTAGATCTTGGTTGTGGGTATAACGACCTGCAAATCCGTACTATCTGAGTTGACTAATAACACCACACGTCCAACCCAAATTGCACAGAAATACAAATCATCATTATAAAGAAGTTAGAGGATGAGAAACAGAAAGAAAGAAATATTAGAATAGAAGAAAACAAAGAAGACGGATCTCACAGCGGAACGAATAAAATATATTATATAACATAACTTTTTGAAATACAAATCAGTAACTTTATATACATACCATCATCAGAGCACAACAGTTATTCTTGGGACAGTTATAAACACCTGTTTCCAGATGCAAACATGGTTCACAACGGAATATATGATAGTCTATAGCTAACTGGTAAAGCCTCCTGCTTCCAGCTCTTCCAAGTGAATCTGAAAAATCCCGACTACTTGACTGTCCGTACAAATTTTGGGCACCCAAGAGTTTAGGGAAAACAAAACAAAATAAACTCTGGGTCAGTCATGGGACTGGTGTGAGTAAAACTCCAACCATTTGTTTAACTTTCAAAATCCTTTCAAAAGGAAAGATAATAGTAAGACCATCCCACACATAAACATGGACGGTTTTTACCTTACTATAACCCAAAACACTTTGATACGAAATCCAGTGATATTATAATAGTGTTTATATCAAATAAATAATCAAATAGCAGAACGCTTGCATCTCACGCTCCATATATATAAAATCAAAAACTGCAGGGCGCTTATTGGAGATTGGATTCCGATTATGACAAGGTATGGAACCACCTCCCGCTAGTGTATCTCTAAAGAGGAATACACTGGGTTCAACAAGAACATCTTGCAACCCGGCCCACACATGACCGACCACTCATTTCGCTTGAGTGTATCAATTGTATATCACCAACGGTTGGGATCAGCAACCGTTTCCCGAATGGGACAACATCGAATAGAATAAGGAATTAAATGAATCTCTAGGTAGGTGATTATACTCCCTAATGGGAGCGACCCACATAGCCATGCTGCCTGCCAGATTTTTGTCATTTCCTGGTTGTTGAGGCCTGAGGCTACGATTACTTTCCATTGATCGATAGCATAATCACTTTGAATACCACATTGTCAGATCCGTTAATCAGTAATTGATTTGCACAAATATTCTGGATATTATGCTAAGGGAATAAATCTGTTGCCACCATATATATTTATACAAACCAATATATTCGATCATTGGAAATACTCAATCAGACATTCGTCCATTTACGCTCTTTCTGGGACTGAACGAAACCGAAGGCACGCTTTCTATAAGTAGAAAAGCCCTTGCACTTTACTCCGTCTTCAATTATCTTCATATAATCTGATTCGCAACGCTACTGCCAATACAGAGTTGTTCACGGATAATAATCCAACCGGTCTCACCATATTGACAACGATATTGGCAAACACTTCGATAGTCGGTTATTTAACTATCGAAGAAAAACTAACACCCATTCACAGCATCAAACAATCACTGGGCCCCTTGATTACAATTCATTAATTAAATCACCCTTTCCATTTCCTTATCAATATTTGTTAAACAAATATTTTCAGTTATCATCTTGGTCTCTTACATTCTTTGGAAAACATTTCTATATCTCGCCTTCTTTTATTTTCTACACTTAGAAAATATATTCTATTTAAAATTGAAACAATTTCAATAACTTATCACTTTCCCGACTACTTTAATTATACTCAGGAAATATTTACTTTTATATTTCCAAAATTCCATCACTTGGGTTAAAACGAATGCTATGTAAAACATCGTTACAACAACCCAAAATATTTTATTCAACTAACTACTATCCAACACTTCTCTTCGAGATTGGATCTTGCTATTTATCAATTAAAAATGAAATCAATCAAGTTGGGGTAAAATTACCTCTCAGACCTTGACTGAAAACATCATTAACTTCAAAACAGACAAAACCACTTACCCCAAATAATCAACATTATAAAACCAATTATTCAGTTTTAAACGTATATATGTTTCTCTTTCTATTACCAGCTTATCGATTTCCTTTTTGTTTATAATATTCTATTTTAAATTCGTGTAACGACCCAGAAAATCTGAACCAATTTAAAAATTTTAAATTGGCTAAAATAATGGATTTTAAATATTTAAAATAAATATTTTAAATAATGGCAATGAAAAGTGAGTTTGAATCGACAATTGAAAACGAATATAATTAACTATAATTATAAACAAGGCTTGAAAAGGCGCCGCAGTTTCAAAAATTGAATTCAAACTTTGTCAGACTGTACCGGGTGAAAAACAAAAAGGATTTTAGCGAAACCAAAAATATTTAAATCTGTTAGTGAATACCTTTCTAACGAATCTGAAAAATCGAATTTTCATAGCGGAAAGCAAAAGTTATGGCCAAATGAATTTTCAGAAAGGTCGCTATGGAATTTATAAAGCCCGTGAAATTGGCCATTTTGCATACGACCTCGGAATTCTACGTAACCACTTTTGTTGGATCCGGGATGTGAATTTATTGCTAGGTTTCAAATTTCATAATTTTTGAAGCTAGTATGTGAGCGTGGCAAAGGAAAACGTGTTTTGGCCAATAATAGTTAAATTGGATCGACCAGAAATGGGCCTTTTTGCAAACGGTCTCAGAATTCGACGAAACTAGTTTTGTTGGGACCGTATCGTCAAAAAATAGCTAGATTTATGTTTATGGAATTTTTCGAATCAGTTTGTGGCCCTGGCAAATTGAAATGTACGTTCAAATCAAATATTGAATGTTTTATATTTTAATTTGAATAGAAACTGACTGAAACAATCGAATGGGCCTACGAAACATATCCCATTGTGTTCGGAATGGGGGTAAAACGCTAGGGACGATAGTCGTTGGGTTTGGATTGGGGTTCGCAAGAGGCAAGGGGTATTTTCGGATTTTAAAACTTTATAAATAAATAAAAAATCTATTTGTCCACGTCAGACCCCCCCTCTTCTCTCTCCCCGATATCGATTCACGGCGGAAAACCGCTCATGCCTTCTCTCCTCCGTTCCTCCTCCTACAAGCAAAATTACGCCTTCCTCCTGTTGAGGATTTTGTAGAGCTCGGAGAGATCTTCAAATCCATATAAGGAGCAGCAATTATAGTTGTGTAAATCGGCCGAATCACCTCCGTGAAGTTTCGACGTTGAAACCGCCGCCACGACCGCTGGGGCCCACCGAGTTGGCCCTCCTCCCTGACGCACGTGCGCCTCACGTAGGTCTTCGACCCTGCGCAACCCGATCGTGGAACCATTGCACGGATTGATCGAAAAATTCAAACCTAGTTTTGAAGATTTCTGAAAGGTATCGGCTGTTTTAATTTAAAACTGATTTTAACAGTTTAAAACCGTTGCAAACTTCGAAAAATCATATCTTTTTACTGTGTTAACGAAATTCGATGAAACAGGAAACATCGTGACTGTGTGGACGCCTTCTACATTTTAGAAGAGACCGCATATTTTTCTGAGCCTTCTGCTATTTTTGGTGGAGTGCAACCCATTGTGAGATTTCTAATTTATAAACGATATGGAAAACGATGATGTATAAATTATATAGTCGATGTATGAGTTATATAAGCGTTGTATAAGTTGTACGTTTGATGTATAAGTTATATATGCATTGTAAAAATTATATATGTGTTGAAATTGAAGTGAATTGCTATATATATATATATATATATATATATATATATATATATATATATATATATATATATATACGCCCCTCGTCCACAAACCATGGACGATATTTATTGATTGTGATTGGTGTGAAAATTGATTGATAGCGAATGGTTGTTTGGGATTGTTTGTGATTGATATTGATTGATTGTGGTTGAAAAATCCCCGTTTGTGGTTGAGAAATATTTGGTTGAAACCACATAGGATTAGTTTGTGGAAATGAAATAAATATATACATGCCGCCTGCGTGCGAACTAGATGCATGATCCCCATTTTCAAAAACCGCGAGGTTTTAAGGTAGAGCGAGGAGCCGTACTAGGGACGGTCCCGGTTTTAACTACCCTGCCGTTATGCTGCCGAAATTTTGAATAATATACATGTATTTGAATTATTTTCATTTGCTGAAACTATATTTATTTGTTGAATAGAAAACCTTCGTGTGTTGAATCGATATTCATTCGTTGATTAGAAATTCATGTGTTGAATGGTATTCATGTTTTGAATATAAAAATCACATTTTTATCTATATATAGAAACTATAGAAAACCTTCATGTGTTGAATCGATATTCATTCGTTGATTAGAAATTCATGTGTTGGATGGTATTCATATTTTGAAATAAATTGTTTTACAATAAAAATCACCCTTTTATCATCTATATAGACTATATAAAATAATAGTGTTTTAAAATAAATTGTTTTACAATAAAAATCACCCTTTTATCATCTATATAGACTATATAAAATAATAGTGTTTAAAATAAATTGTTTTACAATAAAAATCACCCTTTTATCATCTATATAGACTATATAAAATAATAGTGTTTTGAAAAGAATTGTTTTACAATAAAAATCACCCTTTTATCATCTATATAGACTATATAAAATAATAGTGTTTTGAAAAGAACTGTTTTACAATAAAAATCACATTTTTATTATATACATGAATTGTTGAAATGTGTAGTGTTAAAAATAGCCACTCGGTCAAATAAATATGCCTGAGTTAAAATATTCATTAATTAGCTAATGATATGATTTTTGCCTATGCATGCAACATTAGAATGAATGGTGTTTTTAAACCAAATGGAATCAAATATGAAGTTAAATTGAAAATGATAAGTGATAAGAACTGTATATATGTACATACATATTTATTGAACAGGTTATAGCAAAGGGGCTAGAGAAGAGGAATAAAATTTTGTGCCCGACAAATAGGTACACATTTACTGTTTTATTTGGGTGATGATTTTATGAGCCTGTTGGCTAGCCGCTTGGCTTTTTCTTTTTCTTTTCGACATGAGACGCCCGTGTGGCTATTTGGGAATTTTCCCAGCCCCTCCCTTACAAAGGAGGTTATGGCGAAATTTTCCAAAATTTAAAGGCGTTAGTGAAATATTTGAAGTGAAAACGATGTTGAAATTGTTGAATGAACTATATTTATATAAATATATAAATATAAATAAAATTAAAATGAAACGTGGCCGTGCAGTTCGTGTTTTGAAACAGTGATTTCAAACAACTAGTGCAGGAAATCCGACCATCGGATTTTCCCGAAATCGCAACCGTTGGGTTCGCTTTGGAAAAATCTTTCCAATGGCACCATCTTTGTAAAAATCCAACGGTTGGATTATCTAGAATGTTTAATTCAAATCTGAAGAAAAACAGCGCCAGAAACGATTATATTTATATATATATATAAATATAATTATATTAAATCGAATAACGACGCTGCAGTTCGTATTTTGAAATCGAAACTTCAAACGATTGTACCGGGAGATCCGACCGTCGGATTTTCCCGAAACTAGAACCATTGGATTCGTTTTGAAAAGACCTTTCGAATGATGTAAATTTTGTGAAGATCCAACGGTTAGATTTTCAGATATGTGTAAATCAAATCTTAAGAAAAACAGCGCCACGGCCGTGTTATGGCCCGAAGCATCGTTTTGAATAAATTAGCTATTTTAAAATAAATAAAAATAGCGATAAATCGTTATAAAATATCATAAACGATATGGAATGGAAATAAACTGAATTTGCTCGATTTATGTGGTATTTGATGGTTGAATGTGTTTGGTGTGAAAATTACATTAAAGAACAAAATTGGTGTTGTCGAATGATTTAACCATTGAAATAAATTGATTTGAAATTCTAAATA
Source organism: Allium sativum (assembly GCA_030737875.1). Classification (NCBI taxonomy): domain Eukaryota; kingdom Viridiplantae; phylum Streptophyta; class Magnoliopsida; order Asparagales; family Amaryllidaceae; genus Allium; species Allium sativum. Next base: position 276,573,318 of record CM060918.1, read on the forward strand.
TACGTGAATTATTTGAAAAGGCCGAGTTAATTCTCATTTCAAATAATTGACCGACGATTGAAAGTCGAAGATGAAGATGGTGGTCGAAGACCGGAGATCTTCACCTCGTTTGGATGGTAACCGAGGTCCTGATTGGGAGGCATCCCGAAATATGGATAATGAGTGGTGATCGTCCAGACGTACGTGGTGATCGATGGGTTTGCGAGGTATTTAGTGCCTCCGGTTTCGTTCAGACCCAGAACGGACTTGTAAGTGGACTGTGTGTCTGACATTGGATTTTATTCTGTGTTGATTGATCTCTATTAAATATACATCTGTTTGGCGGCGGAGAATTTATTCTTTTGCTTAACACCCTTCTCTTAAACGCACGAGCTCAGAGGTTGTATATCGATGGACATCAGTCGCATGGCATGAATTGCTAGTGTGACATGCCTAAGTGGCAAATGATCAGGGGTTCTGTTGAAAAGCAAAGTCTTGTGGTGATGATCAAAGCACCGCCTGTGTGGCGTAGCTTTGTGTATAACGTGAAATCGCGAGCCTCACACCCCGGTATGAACCAGAAACGGGAGCAGGACCTCAGGGGGAACGTGCGTTTTCTTTCTAGATAGGGTGGTGTCAGTGACCTACCAGCCCTAACATTTATATACTTTTCACCTATATGGTTGTTGCTGTTGCGAGGCGCCTCGGTTTGATCGGACGATCCGGGTCCGATGGAGTCATTCGATGGCTCATTTACACCCCAAAGGGTGGAGAAACGCATTGTTCAGGCATTATAATCCACTTCGTGTGGACTGGCCCTGACGATCCAAGGTACGGTTGCGGCTGTGCCTGAGGGGCAGGCTAGAGCATCTCGAATTCGGTAAGGACCATCTTTTGCCTTGGTTCATGACGGAAATCCAATTTCCAAATACGTGACTGTGCGGTGTTGATTGTATGCCTATATATGGCGACATAGTGGTATGGGGCATTAATGTCGTCTATGATTGATAGTTATGATTTGAAATTGTTTTTGAAACAAATAAACACTAGTTATAATATCAAATGCTTTTGTTTTATTCGTATCAATCATATTTTGATCATTATAAGGTAAAACTCTATCCTCCGGTTTGCGTTGCATTGTGTGATGGGAACTGAGTCTTATAATGGCTTCATTTTTATAAAAAGCATTGCGATGTTTAAAAGAAAGATTTGTTTTAAAGCACTGGCAATCCAATGGAGAAAACCCGTTCCATGAAAGTGGCATGGTCCGGTGATTAGCTAAATTATATATGTGTTGAGTAGATTTCTCATACCAGTCCCATGACTGACTCGTAGTTTGTTTCACTTTCAAACTCGGGTGCCCCTTTTTCTACACGGGCAGCTTTGTATTCAGGTTTAGCAGGCTTTATCTGGATAGCTGGAGCTGAAGATGGATTCTATCATTTATCTCTTTTTATGCTGTTCAGCTCCTATTGTACATATTATGTTTGTTTTCCACTGTAGACATTTAAGTATAGCTGAACTGTATTTTTACTAAGTATGATCCTGTATACTATGTAACTCTGATGATTACTTTTATCTAGTATATTATATTGTTCATTATCTGGTGTATTTATTTATTTCTGTTTTGCTATTATCTGTTTCTGTGTTATATTCCACGGATTACCCTTGCCGCCGTCAGTACGGGGTTTGAGGTCTTCTCAATTCGTTTCCTTATCGAATTCTATATATATCGATACATTTATTTCTAATTATCAAATTTTTCTTAAAAATATTCTAACTCCTTAAATTCCCGGAAAAATTCGCCATAACCTCCCTTGTACCGGGAGCATCAGGATATTTCAAATAGCCTCACATGGCCCTCACCAATCCAAAAGAAAAAGAAAAGGCCAAGCGACTTGCCGATACGGTGCATAAAATCTCATATATGAATTTAAACATATACCTTTTTGTCGGGAACATAAATTAAAATCTTCATATACTTCATCCCATACCTGTCTAATCACATGCTCACCTGTTTTTCAATTCAATCCAATCGTTTGAATTCAGTTTCGCTCATTTATCCTTTAATTAGCTATTTCGCATATTTCACTTCATTGTTTGAACATAACATGTTCAAACAAAATCTTTAACTTGCTTATAACCAAATTGAATTTCCATTTCAATTCTAGTTTTCTTTTCGATTTCGAATATAAATTTTCAAATCGAATTCACTTATTCAAAGCCCAATATCGATTCAAAATCTCATTAACTAATTACTATTCAAATTAGTTAATTCTATTCAACAATCAAAAATCTGATTTCTGCTTCAAAAATCAATTCATTACTCCACTTGAGTTCACATATAATCTACAACTCAAAATCTGAAATTTTCTAATAAGAAATTCGGATTTTATTCGCTTAAAATCCTTTTATAAAATTAAATAAATCGTTATGGTCTTTAAATGGTTAAGGCGCTGTTTTTATAAAAATTTGATTTTGATATAATTCAAAATTTATTCGACAAAATCCATATTTTTCTCCTTCATTAGAAAACTATTATCAAATCGGTCCTGACGTTTCTGGTTTCAAAGAATTTCGACTTCAATTGAATTCTGTATACTCAATTGAAGTTCGAAACGCCAATTTACGAACTGCAAAGCTGCGGCGAGTTCATTTTAATTATTTTTATAAATATAAATGTTTTAACTTCGTTTATAATAAATTCAACTCCATTCTGACATATTTTTAATATATATCAAATCCAATTTTACAATTCAACATAATATTTTCGATCTTCTAAAATTGTCGATTTTCCTTAACTCGGAAATAAATTTATTTATACTTCGATCTTCTATATTCAAATTCTATTTCAATTCAAATTGAATTTCGTATATTCAAATTCCATTTTCGATCTCCATTTGAATTTCAATATAATTTCAAACTTCATTTGGCTTTCTATATTCAAATCTGTTTTCAAACTCCATTTGAATTTCTATATTCAAATCTATTTTCAAACTCCATTTGAATTTTTATATTCAATCTGTTTCAAATTCTATTTTGAAATTTTATTTCAAGTTCTATTTAAATTTCTATATTAAATTTCCATTTTCTTTTACAAATTATAAATCCTTCGGATTTATTTCTATTCTGTTTAAAAATCCGCATGCCGAAATATATTTCGTCGTTCCCATTTCGAAATGATTTCAACTTTCTATTCCAAATTCTATTTGAATTTTCTATATTCAAATTCCCTGTATTCAAATTCTATTTGAATCCTCAATATTCAAATTCTATTCAAATTCTATATTTGAATTTCCTTCATATTTTCTATATTCAAATTCTATATTTGAACTCCATTTATATTTTCTATTTATTCAAATTCTAATTTCAATTTGACTTCTATTAAATAAAATTCGAATTAATCGAATTCAAATAATAAATCCTTATCGATTTATTTTCGTTCAATTTTTATTCTGACCATCAAAATAAATTCCATTGGTTATTTCTTTAAAACGATTTTCCCATTACTATTTTTAAATTCACATTTGAATTTAATTATACGAATTATCCAAACGATAATTTTCCCTTTTCATTTACAAGCATCATTTCATCTACTTGTTTATATATTTAAACAAGTCCATTTCAATTCATTTGAAATAAAATTTCTTCTTTGAAATTTTTTCCCCCTTTTCATTTATTCACACATGTGTTTATATTTTCTGAATTTATCCAATGATAATTCCTTCCACTTCCTTTATAAATTTCGTTTACAAATGAACAACTTGTTTTATTAGTTAAAAACAAGTTCATATTTCTATTCTATTCGAAATTTCAAATTCTATTCTACTCGAAATTTCAAATTCTATTCTAGCAAAATAGAATCTCCCATTTAAATCTGAAATATTACTTTTTATGATAATTTTAAATATCACCATTTAGGCCCGGTGATATTTAAACACCAAACAACCAATTATCTATATTTTCTAATTCATCATATATGACAGTACATATGCAAACAAATAAACAAACAGATAATATATTTTTGAGGAATCCAGTTGGATCCCTTCAACCTGTTTTCCTGCATCCACAAACGTTAGTCAACATAGTAATACCCATCCTGCTTCGAGGCAGGATATCGCGGTATGATGGTCATCCACTAATATATTTGTGGGGCGCATAAGGAAATCATCCGCTATGAAACTACGGTCATCCGCTAATGAGACTACAGTAATCCAATCAATCATCAACCCAATATATATATAATAGTCAACCCTACATAACTAATACATTTAAAGCAACCAGAAAAATCCAAACAAGCAACAACAATTATTTTTAACGGAAAAAAATAATTTTAAATAAAAGGTGAGTGAGATTTACTCACCGTGATTTTTATTGGCCAATTATCCAATTAATTCCTGTATCGTTCCGGCTACTCATTTCCTCGAATGGATTATTTTCCGCACCTACGATTATTCGATTTATTTATTGATTAACCCTTTACAATTTAACTAAAACTACTGAAAATAAATCAACAAATTTTCTATACCTTTATATTTTTATAAACAATGTGTACCTTGATGTTGCGTTACTCGACTAAAATCCACGGAACGACATCAACAATCACCCTGCATATACCATTTCAATGCGAGGTCAAATCCTGTTGATTTCGTTTGGTTTGGTACTGAACTTGTTTAAGTTAAAATTTCATTTAATAAGAAATCAGACCATTCAATTAAAATTCAACTATTAAACTAAGAAAATTACCTAATTCAGATGATAAACTCTGCGTCAAAACCCTATTTTCTAGTTCGACGTTCCCTGTACCCAACCGCTGCCGTGAACTTCACCTATCCAAAGCATCAATCGACATGAGTCCACTGCCATCCCAACATCACTGCGGCTTCACTGTTGTACCTTCAACTAATCACGACTGTGATTATCGCAACCCCAAATCTGAAATCGCACTACTTCCACCATACAATCCATCGTCACCTTCATTCGAACCAAACTCACACTCCAAAACGAAGTCGAACCCTACCTCTGTTCGCTTTTTCAGTCATCGCGAGAACCACTATACCGTAGTCGAGCTCCAAGAAACCTATGGCTCAATCGCGATATCAAATCTGCCGTCTTCAAATCGTGAGTTTCAGATTCCAGCTTCGTTCGAGCTTCACCATATCTCGAGATCATCAGTCGCAGCAGGGTTTCTGTTTCTTCTTCAAACCGGTGGGTTCGATTTAGTTTCAAAAGAAGGGGGCTCGCGATTTGGATTAACTGGAGAAAGTGGTGATTTTGTTTGGAATGGGAAAGGCAGCTCGATTTGGTTTTGAGCAAAAGGAAAAATATCGGTTTTGAATTGAGGAACTGAGAATGAGTTTTACAGAGGGAAGATCGGTGTGATTATATAGAAGAAGAAGGGAACATGAAGTACATGGCAAATCTTTATATTTATTTTAAAAAGATTTTCTAATTAATTTGATTTGATTTCCCAATTTTAATCGATTTGAAATAAAGAGATTTTTACCCTTTTTAAATAGATATCGATATGATTTCGAACCTATCCACAATCAAATATTTCGAGGTCCATTAATTTAAACCACGAACCGTTATTTTAACATAACCATTGTTGTTTCAATAGTGTAACACTATTCTGAACTAACTGAATATATTTTGATATTTAACTTGAACGTAAATATAAATAATCAAAATAAATTAATATAATATAATTTAAATTCAAAAACAAATAAATTCCTTGATAATAAATTATTATTATTATCGTTTAAATTCATATAAATCATTTTGACTCCATTTCAAATTGAATTACTTAAGATCCTCGTATTACGATAATTATATTGATAATTCAATATAAAAGTCGATTTATATTATCAGCTCAATATTTAAAATAATATTAAATATTCAAAATAAATCGACCAGAAAATCTGGGTCGTTACATTCTTTCCCCTTAAAATAATTTCGTCCTCGAAATTGCTAAGGTAGGAAAAATGGTACAAATCCATTACTTTTCAAAATCTCACTTATGTTGAAACTCACTCCTCATATTTCAACAAATTTAATTCTACCAAAACTTTTGGTCTTCCTTCATTTAATTCAAATAATCTACGATCAATCCATTTATATCCAACCTATATTCCAATAAACCTATTCAAATTGATTCTAGTCGATTGATTCACTTCAGTCCATCTAACTAGCTTAAGTTAAATTCCAATTTCAGAATCCAAATCCCAGGGTTTTCATTTCAAATTCTTTTGAAAACACTTAAACATGTACATATATTTATAATCTTTTCAAATTCAAAATATTTGAGTTTTCCAACTAAATTTGTTTTCTTCCAAACAAATTCCCATCAAAACTTTTCTAAGGTAGTAATCCATTACTTTAGAAACTCGAAAATGAACACTGATGATGTCGCGACCATCATCAGAATTATTTCCCAGCCACTAAAGTGAGTTCAATGCTTTACCACTTTCAAAATCCATTCAAAATGATTTCTATTCAAAAATCCTTTCAAAATAAAACAATTTTATTTTAATATACTTTGGAAATATTTTCCAACTTCCCAGGATTTAAATTCTGAATTCTGTTTTGAATTCAATTTTAATTCATCTCATTTGTATATTTCATTCATATACAAACTCCATTTGGTTCTATATAACCATTTCATTTCTTATAATCTCATTTGATTATAATAATAACAACCAACACATCCATATATAATAATTTCAAAAATTATTCTTTCTATATCAAAATAGAATTTTGGGTAAAATAATTTCATTCACCAATTTTAAAACAATATCATGTTCAATCTTCTGTTCAAGTGTTTACAAATTCCTATCGACTTCGTGGCGTCCCACTATTCGATCAGAATTCATAATCCACTCGACAGACTAGCCAACACAATATAAAACAATTTTTATATGAATTTACAAATACGCGCTCTCATATATACACTTAACTCATTCTAGGGTACTACTGACCCTATCTCTAATGAGCACAATCCCACCCAAGCCTAGGTATCCGCTCAACCTAAGCTCTGATACTAACTGTAACGACCCGCAAATCCGTACTATCTGAGTTGACTAATAACACCACACGTCCAACCCAAATTGCACAGAAATACAAATCATTATTAGAAAGAAGTTAGATGATGAGAAATAGAAAGAAAGAAATATTAGAATAAAAGAAAACAAAGAAGACAGATCTCACAGCAGAACGAATAAAATATATTATATAACATAACTTTTTGAAATACAAATCAGTAACTTTATATACATACCATCATCAGAACACAACAGTTATTCCTGGGACAATTATAAATACCTGTTTCCAGATACAAACATGGTTCATAGCGGAATATATGATAGTCTATAGCTAACTGGTGAAGCCTCCTGCATCCAACTCTTCCAAGTGAATCTGAAAAATCCCGACTACTTGACTACCCGTACAAATTTTGGGCACCCAAGAGTTTAGGGAAAACAAAACAAAATAAACTTTGGTCTGTCATGGGACTGGTGGGAGTAAAACTCCAACCATTTGTTTAACTTTCAAATCCTTTCGAAATGAAAGATAATAGTAGGACCAACCCATACATAAACATGGACGGATTTTACCTTACTATAACCCAAAACACTTTGATATGAAATCCAGTGATATTATAATAGTGTCTAAATCAAATAAATAACCAAATAGCAGAACTCTTGCATCTCACCTCTATATATATATATATATATATATATATATATATATATATATATATATATATATATATATAAAATCAAAAACTGCAGGGCGCTTATTGGAGATTGGATTCCGACTATGAAAAGGTATGGAACCACCTCCCGCTAGTGTATCTTTAGAGAGGAATACACTGGGTTCAACAAGAACATCTTGCAACCCGGCCCACACATGACCGACCACTCATTTCGCTTGAGTGTATCGAATGTATATCACCAACGGTTGGGATCAGCAACCGTTTCCCGAATGGGACAGCATCGAATAGAATAAGGAATTAAATGAATCTCTAGATATGTGATTATACACCTTAAAGGGAGCGACCAACATAGCCATGCTGCCTGCCCGATTTTTGTCATTTCCCGGTTGTTGAGGCCTGAGGCTACGATTACTTTCTATTCATCGATAGCATAATCAATTTGAATGCCACATTGTCAAATCCGTTAATCAGTAATTGATTTGCACAAATATTCTGGATATTATGCTAAGGGAATAAATCAGTTGCCACCATATATATTTATACATACCAATATATTCGATCATTGGAAATACTCTGTCATACATTCATCCATTTACGTTCGTTATGGGACTGAACGAAACCGAAGGCACACTTTCTATTAATAGAAAAATCCCTTGCACTTTACTCCGTCTTCGATTATCTTCATATAATCTGATTCGTAATGCTACTGCCAATACAGAGTGGTTCACGGATAATAATCCAGCCGGTCTCTCCATATTGACAACGATATTAGCAAACACTTCGATAGTCGGTTATTTAACTATCGAAGAAAAACTAACACCCATTCACATCATCAAACAATCACTGGGCCCCTTGATTACAATTCATTAATTAAATCACCCTTTCCATTTCCTTATGAATATTTGTTAAACAAATATTTTCAATTATCATCTCGGTCTCTTACATTCTTTGGAAACCATTTCTATGTCTCACCTTCTTTTATTTTCTACACTTAGAAAATATATTCTATTTGAAATTGAAAATTATTCAATCACTTATCTCTTTCCCGACTACTTTAATTATACTCAGGAAATATTTACTTTTATATTTCCAAAATTCCATCACTTGGGTTAAAACGAATGTTGTGTAAAACATCGTTACAACCACCCAAAATATTTTATTCAACTAACTATTATCCAACACTTCTCTTCGAGATTGGATCTTGCTATTTATCAATTAAAAATGAAATCAATCAAGTTGTGGTAAAATTATCTCTCAGACCTTGACTGAAAATATCATTAACTTCAAAACAGACAAAACCACTTACCCCGAATAATCAACATTATAAAACCAATTATTCATTTTTAAACGTATATATGTTTCTCTTTCTATTACCAACTTATCGATTTCCTTTTTGTTTACAATATTCTATTTTAAATTCATTTCCTTATCGAATTCTATATATATCGATACATTTATTTCTAATTATCAAATTTTTCTTAAAAATATTCTAACTCCTTAAATTCCCGGAAAAATTCGCCATAACCTCCCTTGTACCGGGAGCATGGGAAATTTCAAATAGCCTCCCATGGCCCTCACCAATCCAAAAGAAAAAGAAAAAGCCAAGTGGCTTGCCGATACGGCGCATAAAATCTCATATACGAATTTAAACATGTACCTTTTTGTCCGGCACATAAATTAAAATCTTCATATACTTTATCCCATACCTGTCTAATCACATGCTCACCTGTTTTTCAATTCAATTCAATCCAATCGTTTGAATTCAGTTTCGCTTATTTATCCTTTAATCAGCTATTTCGCATATTTCACTTCTTTGTTTGAACATAACATGTTCAAACAAAATCTTTAACTTGCTTATAACCAAATTGAATTTCAATTTCAATTCTAGTTTTCTTTTCGATTTCGAATATAAATTTTCAAATCGAATTCACTAATTCAAAGCCCAATATCGATACAAAATCTCATTAATTAATTACTATTCAAATTAGTTAATTCTATTCAACAACCAAAAATCTGATTTGTTTCAAAAATCAATTCATTATTCCACTTGAGTTCACATATAATCTACAACTCAAAATCTGAAATTTTCTAAATAGAAATTCGAATTTTATTCGCTTAAAATCCTTTTATAAAATTAAATAAACCGTTATGGTCTTTAAATGGTTAAGGCGCTGTTTTTCTAAAAATTTGATTTTGATATAACTCAAAATTTATTCGACGAAATCCATATTTTTCTCCTTCATTAGAAAACTATTATCAAATCGGTCCTGACGTTTCTTGTTTCAAAGAATTCTGACTTCAATTGAGTTCTGTATACTCAATTGAAGTTCAAAACGCCAATTTATGAACTTCCGCGCTGCGGTGCGTTCGTTTTAATTATATTTATAAATATAAACGTTTTAATTTCGTTTATAATAAATTCAACTACATTCTGATATATTTTTAATATATATCAAATCCAATTTTCCAATTCAACATAATATTTTCGATCTTCTAAAATTGTCGATTTTCCTTAACTCGGAAATAAATTTATTTATACTTCAATCTTCTATATTCAAATTCTATTTCAATTCAAATTGAATTTCGTATATTCAAATTCCATTTTCGATCTCCGTTTGAATTTCAATATAATTTCAAACTTCATTTGGATTTCTATATTCAAATCTATTTTGAAACTCCATTTGAATTTCTATATTCAAATCTATTTTCAAACTCCATTTGAATTTCTATATTCAAATCTATTTCAAATTCTATTTTGAAATTCTATTTCAAGTTCTATTTAAATTTCTATATTAAATTTCCATTTTCTTTTACAAATTATAAATCCTTTGGATTTATTTCTATTTTGTTTAAAAATCCACATGCCGAAATATATTTCGTCGTTCCCATCTCGAAATGATTTCAACTTTCTATTCCAAATTCTATTTGAATTTTCTATATTCAAATTCCCTGTATTCAAATTCTATTTGAATCCTCTATATTCAAATTCTATATTTGAATTTACTTCGTATTTTCTATATTCAAATTCTAGAATAGCTATATTTGAACTCCATTTATATTTTCTATTTATTCAAATTCTAATTTTCAATTTGACTTCTATTTCAATAAAATTCGAATTAATCGAATTCAAATCATAAATCCTTATCGATTTATTTTCGTTCAATTTATATTCTTAACATCAAAATAAATTCCATTGGTTATTTCTTTAAAAAGACTTTCCCATTACTATTTTTAAATTCACATTTGAATTTAAATATACGAATTATCCAAATGATAATTTTCACTTTTCATTTACAAGCATCATTCCTTTTACTTGTTTATATATTTAAACAAGTCCATTTCAATTCATTTGAAATAAAATTTCTTCTTTGGAAAAACAAATTTCCCTTTTCATTTATTCACATCTGTGTTTATATTTCCTGAATTTATCCAATGAAAATTCCTTCCTCTTCCTTTATAAACTTCGTTTATAAATGAACTACTTGTTTTATTATTTAAAAACAAGTTCATATTTCTATTCTATTCGAAATTTCAAATTTTATTCTACTCGAAATTTCAGATTCTATTCTAGCAAAATAGAATCTCCCTTTTAAATCTGAAAAATTCCTTTTTATGATATTTTTAAAAATCAACATTTAGGCCCAGTGATATTTAAACACCAAACAACCAATTATTTATTTTTTTCTAATTCATCATATATGACAGTATATATGCAAACAAATAAACAAACAGATACTATATTTTTGAGGAAATTAGTTGGATACCTCCAACCTGTTTTCCTGCATCCACGGACGTTAGTCAACATAGTAATACCCATCCTGCTTCGAGGCAGGATATCGCGGTATGAAGGTCGTCCGCTAGTATATTTGTGGGGCGCATAGGGAAATCATCCGCTATGACACTGCGGGCATCTGCTAATGAGACTGCGGGAAACCAATCAATCATCAACCCAATATATATATATATATATATATATATATATATATATAATAGTCAACCCTACATAACTAATATATTTAAAGCAACCAGAAAAATCCAAACATGCAACAACAATTATTTTTAACGGATAAAAATAATTTTAAATAAAAGGTGAGTGAGATTTACTCACCGTGATTTTTATTGGCCAATTATCCAATTAAATCCTGTATCATTCCGGCTACTCATTTCCACGAATGGATTATTTTCCGCACCTACGATTATTCGATTTATTTATTGATTAACCCTTTACAATTTAACTAAAACTACTGAAAATAAATCAACAAATTTTCTATACCTTTATATTTTTATAAACAATGTGTACCTTGATGTTGCGCTACTCGACTAAAATCCACGGAACGACATCAACAATCACCCTGCATATACCATTTCAATGCGAGGTCAAATCCTGTTGATTTCGTTTGGTTTGGTACTGAACTTGTTTAAGTTAAAATTTCATTTAATATGAAATCAGACCATTCGATTAAAACTCAACTATTAAACTAAGAAAATTACCTAATTCAGATGATAAACTCTGCGTCAAAACCCTATTTTCTAGTTCGACATTCCCTGTACCCAACCGCTGCCGTGAACTTCACCTATCCAAAGCATCGAACGACATGAGTCCACTGCCATCCCAACATCACTGCGGCTTCACTGTTGTACCTTCAACAAATCACGACTGTGATTATCACAACCCCAAATCTGAAATCGCACTGCTTCCACCATCCAAGTCCATCGTCACCTTCATTCAAACCAAACTCACACTCCAAGACGAGGTCAAACCCTACCTTTGTTCGCTCTTTCAGTCATCGCGAGAACCTCCATACTGTAGTCGAGCTCCTAGAAACCCGTGGCTCAATCGCGATATCAAATCCACCGTCTTCAAATCGTGAGTTTCAGATTCCAGCTTTGTTCGAGCTTCAGCATATCTCGAGATCATCAGTCGCAGTAGGGTTTCTGTTTCTACTTTAAACAGGTGGGTTCGATTTAGTTTCAAAAGAAGGGGGCTCGCAATTTGGATTAACTGGAGAAAGTGGTGATTTTGTTTGGAATGGGAAAGGCAGCTCGATTTGGTTTTGAGCAAAAGGAAAAATATCGGTTTCGAATTGAGGAACTGAGAATGAATTTTTCAGAGGGAAGATCGGTGTGATTATATAGAAGAAGAAGGGAACATGAAGTGCATGGCAAATCTTTATATTTATTTTAAAAAGATTTTCTGATTAATTTGATTTGATTTTCCAATTTTAATCGATTTGAAATAAAGAGATTTTCACCCTTTTTAAATAGATATCGATTTGATTTCGAACCTATCCACAATCAAATATTTCGGGGTCCATTACTTTAAACCACGAACCGCTATTTTAACGTAACCACTGTTGTTTCAACAGTTATAGTAATATTCTGAACTAACTGAATATATTTTGATATTTAATTTGAACGTAAATATAAATAACCAAAATAAATTAATATAATATAATTTAAATTCAAAAAAAAATAAATTCCTTGATAATAAATTATTATTATTATTATCGTTTAAATTCAAATAAAAATTCATATAAATCATTTTGACTCCATTTCAAATTGAATTACTTAAGATCCTCATATTACGACAATTATATCGCTAATTCAATATAAAAGTAGATTTATATTATCAGCTCAATATTTAAAATAATATTAAATATTCAAAATAAATCGACCAGAAAATCTGGGTCGTTACATTCTTCCCCCATTAAAATAATTTCGTCCTCGTAATTGCTAAGGTGGGAAAATGGTACAAATCCATTACTTTTCAAAATCTCACTTATGTTCAAACCCACTCCTCATATTTCAACAAATTTAATTCTAACAAAACTTTTGGTCTTCTTTCATTTAATTCAAATGATCTACGATCAATCCATTTATATCCAACCTATATTCCAATAAACCTATTCAAATTGATTCTAGTCGATTGATTCACTTCAGTCCATCTAACTAGCTTAAGTTAAATTCCAATTTCAGAATCCAAATCCCAGGGTTTTCATTTCAAATCCTTTTGAAATCACTTAAACATGTACATATATTTATAATCTTTTCAAATTCAAAATATTTGAATTTTCCAACTAAATTTGTTTTCTTCCAAACAAATTCCCATCAAAACATTTCTAAGGTAGCAATCTATCACTTTAGAAACTCGAAAATGAACACTGATGATGTCGCGACCATCATCAGAATTATTTCCCAGCCACTGAAGTGACTTCAGTGCTTTACCACTTTCAAAATCCATTCAAAATGATTTCTATTCAAAAATCCTTTCAAAATAAAACTATTTTATTTTAATATACTTTGGAAATATTTTCCAACTTCCCAGGATTTAAATTCTGAATTCTGTTTTGAATTCGATTTTAATTCATCTCATTTGTATATTTCATTCATATACAATTTCTATTTGGTTCTATATAACCATTTCATTTCTTATAATCTCATTTGATTATAATAATAACAACCAACACATCCATATATAATAATTTCAAAAATTATTCTTTCTATATCAAAATAGAATTTTGGGTAAAATAATTTCATTCACCTATTTTAAACAATATCGTGTTCAATCTTCTGTTCAAGTGTTTAGAAATTCCAATCGACTTCGTGGCGTCCCACTATCCGATCAGAATTCATAATCCACTCAACAGACTAGCCAACACAATATAAAACAATTTTTATATCAATTTACAAATATGCGCTCTCGTATATACACTTAACTCATTCTATGGTACTACTGACCCTATCTCTAATGAGCACAATCCCACCCAAGCCTAGGTATTCGCTCAACCTAAGCTCTGATACCAACTGTAACGACCCACAAATCCGTACTATCTGAGTTGACTAATAACACCACACATCCAACCCAAATTGCACAGAAATACAAATCATTATTCAAAAGAAGTTAGAGGATGATAAATAGAAAGAAATATTAGAATAGAAGAAAACAAAGAAGACAGATATCACATCGGAACGAATAAAATATATTATACAACATAACTTTTTGAAGTACAAATCAGTAACTTTATATAAATACCATCATCAGAGCACAACAGTTATTCCTGGGACAGTTATAAACACCTATTTCACGATACAAACATGGTTCAAAGCGGAATATATGATAGTCTATAGCTAACTGGTGAAGCCTCATGCTTCCAGCTCTTCCAAGTGAATCTAAAAAATCCCGACTACTTGACTGCCCGTACAAATTTTGGGCACCCAAGAGTTTAGGGAAAACAAAACAAAATAAACTATGGGTCAGTCATGGGACTGGTGTGAGTAAAACTCCAACCATTTGTTTAACATTCAAAATCCTTTCGAAATGAAAGATAATAGTAAGACCAGCCAACACATAAACATGGACGGTTTTTACCGTACTATAACCCAAAACACTTTGATATGAAATCTAGTGATATTATAATAGTGTCTAAATCAAATAAATAACCAAATAGCAGAACGCTTGCATCTCACGCTCTATATATATATATATAAAATCAAAAACTGCAGTGCGCTTATTGGAGATTGGATTCCGACTATGACAAGGTACGGAACCACCTCCCGCTAGTGTATCTCTAGAGAGGAATACACTGGGTTCAAGAAGAACATATTGCAACCCGGCCCACACATGACCGACCACTGATTTCGCTTGAGTGTATTGAATGTATATCACCAACGGTTGGGATCAGCAACCGTTTCCCGAATGGGACAGCATCGCATAGAATAAGGAATTAAATGAATCTCTAGATAGGTGATTATACACCCTAATGGGAGCGACCCACATAGCCATGCTGCCTGCCCGATTTTTGTCATTTCCCGGTTGTTGAGGCATGAGGCTACGATTACTTTCCATTCATCGATAGCATAATCACTTTGAATGCCACATTGTCAGATCCGTTAATCACTAATTGATTTGCACAAATATTCTGGATATTTTGCTAAGGGAATAAATCTGTTGCCACCATATATATTTATACATACCAATATATTGGATCATTGGAAATACTCTGTCAGACAATCGCCCATTTACGTTCGTTCTGGGACTGAACGAAACTGAAGGTACACTTTCTATTAATAGAAAAAGCCCTTGCACTTTACTCCGTCTTCGATTATCTTCATATAATCTGATTCGCAATGCTACTGCCAATACATAGTGCTTTACGGATAATAATCCAACCGGTCTCTCCATATTGACAACGATATTGGCAAATACTTCGATAGTCAGTTATTTAGCTACCGAAGAAAAACTAACACCCATTCACAACATCAAATAATCACTGGCCCCCTTGATTACAATTCATTAATTAAATCACCCTTTCCATTTCCTTATCAATATTTGTTAAACAAATATTTTCAATTATCATCTCGTTCTCTTACATTCTTTGGAAAACATTTCTATATCTCACCTTCTTTTATTTTCTACACTTAGAAAATATATTCTATTTGAAATTGAAACAATTTCAATCACTTATCTCTTTCCCGACTACTTTAATTATACTCAGGAAATATTTACTTTTATATTTCCAAAATTCCATCACTTAGGTTAAAACGAATGTTGTGTAAAACATCGTTACAACAACCCAAAATATTTTATTCAACTAACTATTATCCAACACTTCTCTTCGAGATTGGATCTTGCTATTTATCAATTAAAAATGAAATCAATCAAGTTGGGGTAAAATTACCTCTCAGACCTTGACTGAAAACATCATTAACTTCAAAACAGACAAAACCACTTACCCCGAATAATCAACATTATAAAACCAATTATTCATTTTTAAACGTAAATATGTTTCTCTTTCAATTACCAACTTATCGATTTCCTTTTTGTTTATAATATTCTATTTTAAATTCGTTTCCTTATCAAATTCTATATATATCGATACATTTATTTCTAATTATCAAATTTTTCTTAAAAATATTCTAACTCCTTAAATTCCCGGAAAAATTTGCCATAACCTCCCTTGTACCGAGAGCATCGGGATATTTCAAATAGCCTCTCATGGCCCTCACCAATCCAAAAGAAAAAGAAAAAGCCAAGCGGCTTGCCGATACGGCGCATAAAATCTCATATACGAATTTAAACATGTACCTTTTTGTCGGGCACATAAATTAAAATCTTCATATACTTCATCCCATACCTGTCTAATCATATGCTCACCTGTTTTTCAATTCAATTCAATCCAATCGTTTGAATTCAGTTTCGCTTATTTATCCTTTAATCAGCTATTTCGCATATTTCACTTCTTTGTTTGAACATAACATGTTCAAACAAAATCTTTAACTTGCTTATAACCAAATTGAATTTCAATTTCAATTCTAGTTTTCTTTTCGATTTCGAATATAAATTTTCAGATCGAATTCACTAATTCAAAGCCCAATATTGATTCAAAATCTCATTAACTAGTTACTATTCAAATTAGTTAATTCTATTCAATAATCAAAAATCTGATTTCTATTTCAAAAATCAATTCATTACTCCACTTGAGTTCACATATAATCTACAACTCAAAATCTGAAATTTTCTAAATAGAAATTCAGATTTTATTCGCTTAAAATCCTTTTATAAAATTAAATAAACCATTATGCTCTTTAAATGGTTAAGGCACTATTTTTCTAAAAATTTGATTTTGATATAACTCAAAATTTATTCGACGAAATCCAGTCTTTTCTCCTTCATTAGAAAACTATTATCAAATCGGTCCTAACGTTTCTTATTTCAAAGAATTCCGACTTCAATTGAGTTCTGTATACTCAATTAAAGTTCGAAACGCCAATTTATGAACTACCGCGTTGTGGTGAGTTCGTTTTATTATATTTATAAATATAAATGTTTTAACTTCGTTTATAATAAATTCAACTACATTCTGATATATTTTTTAATATATATCAAATCCAATTTTCCAATTCAACATAATATTTTCAATCTTCTAAAATTGTCGATTTTCCTTAACTCGGAAATAAATTTATTTATACTTCGATCTTCTATAAACAAATTCTATTTCAATTCAAATTGAATTTCGTATATTCAAATTCCATTTTCGATCTCCATTTGAATTTCAATATAATTTCAAACTTCATTTGGATTTCTATATTCAAATCTATTTTCAAACTCCATTTGAATTTCTATATTCAAATCTATTTTCAAACTCCATTTGAATTTCTATATTCAAATCTATTTCAAATTCTATTTTGAAATTATATTTCAAGTTCTATTTAAATTTCTATATTAAATTTCCATTTTCTTTTACAAATTATAAATCCTTCGGATTTATTTCTATTCTATTTAAAAATCCGCATGCCGAAATATATTTCGTCGTTCCTATTTCGAAATGATTTCAACTTTCTATTCCAAATTCTATTTGAATTTTCTATATTCAAATTCCCTGTATTCAAATTCTATTTGAATCACCTATATTCAAATTCTATTCAAATTCTATATTTGAATTTCCTTCGTATTTTCTATATTCAAATTCTATATTTGAACTCCATTTATATTTTCTATTTATTCAAATTCTAATTTCAATTTGACTTCTATTTAAATAAAATTAGAATTATTCGAATTCAAATCATAAATCCTTATCGATTTATTTTCGTTCAATTTATATTCTGAACATCAAAATAAATTCCATTGGTTATTTCTTTAAAACGATTTTCCCATTACTATTTTTAAATTCACATTTGAATTTTAATATATGAATTATCCAAAAGATAATTTTCCCTTTTCATTTACAAGCATCATTCCTTTTACTTGTTTATATATTTAAACAAATCCATTTCAATTCATTTGAAATAAAATTTCTTCTTTGGAAAAATAAATTTCCCTTTTCATTTATTCACACCTGTGTTTATATTTCCTGAATTTATCCAATGATAATTCCTTCACTTCCTTTATAAACTTCACTTATAAATGAACTACTTGTTTTATTATTTAAAAACAAGTTCATATTTCTATTCTATTCGAAATTTCAAATTCTATTTTACTCGAAATTTCAAATTCTATTCTAGCAAAATAGAATCTCCTTTTTAAATTTGAAAAATTCCTTTTTATGATATTTTTAAATATCAACATTTATGCCTAGTGATATTTAAACATCAAACAACCAATTTTTTTTTTCTTTTCTAATTCATCATATATAACAGTATATATGCAAACAAATAAACGAACAGATAATATATTTTTGAGGAATCCAGTTGGATCCCTCCAACCTGTTTTCCTGCATCCACAGACGTTAGTCAACATAGTAATACCCATCCTGCTTCGAGTCAGGATATCACGATATGAAGGTCATCCACTAATATATTTGTGGGGCGCATAGGGAAATCATCCACTATGAAACTGCGGGCATCCGCTAATGAGACTGCGGGAATCCAATCAATCATCAACCCAATATATATATAATAGTCAACCCTGCATAACTAAATATATTTTAAGCAACCAGAAAAATCCAAACAAGCAGCAACAATTATTTTTTAACGGATAAAAATAATTTTAAATAAAAGGTGAGTGATATTTACTCACCGTGATTTTTATTGGCCAATTATCCAATTAAATCCTGTATCGTTCCGGATACTCATTTCCTCTAATGGATTATTTTCCGCACCTATGATTATTCGATTTTTTATTGATTAACCCTTTACAATTTAACTAAAACTACTGAAAATAAATCAACAAATTTTCTACACCTTTATATTTTTATAAAATATGTATACCGTGATGTTGCGCTACTCGACTAAAATCCACGGAACGACATCAATAATCACCCTGCATATACCATTTCAATGTGAGGTCAAATCCTGTTGATTTCGTTTTGTTTGGTACTGAACATGTTTATGCTAAAATTTCATTTAATAAGAAATCAGACCATTCGATTAAAACTCAACTATTAAACCAAGAAAATTACCTAATTCAGATGATAAACTCTGCGTCTAAACCCTACTTTCTAGTTCGACATTCCCTGTACCCAACCGCTGCCGTGAACTTCACCTATCCAAAGCATCGAATGACATGAGTCCACTACCATCCTAACATCACTGCGGCTTCACTGCTGTACCTTCAACAAATCACGACTGTGATTATCGCAACCCCGAATCTGAAATCGCACTACTTCCACCATCCAAATTCATCGTCACCTTCATTCGAACCAAACTCACACTCCAAAACGAGGTCGAACCCTACCTCTGTTCGCTCTTTCAGTCATCGCGAGAACCTCCATACTGTAGTCGAGATCCAAGAAACCCATGGCTCAATCGTGATATCAAATCCGTCGTCTTCAAATTGTGAGTTTCAGATTCCAGCTTCGTTCGAGCTTCACCATATCTCGAGATCATCAGTCGCAGCAGGGTTTTCGTTTCATCTTTGAACTGGTGGGTTCGATTTAATTTTAAAAGAAGGGGGCTCGCGATTTGGATTAACTTGAGAAAGTGGTGATTTTGTTTGGAATGGGAAAGGCAGCTCGATTTGGTTTTGAGCAAAAGGAAAAATATCGGTTTTGAATTGAGGAACTGAGAATGAATTTTACAGAGGGAAGATCGGTGTGATTATATAAAAGAAGAAGGGAATATGAAGTACATGGCAAATCTTTATATTTATTTTAAAAAGATTTTCTAATTAATTTGATTAGATTTTCCAATTTTAATCGATTTGAAATAAAGATATTTTTATCCTTTTTAAATAGATGCCGATTTGATTTCGAATCTATCCACAATCAAATATTTCGGGGTCCATTAATTTAAACCACGAACCGCTATTTTAACGTAACCACTATTGTTTCAACAGTGTAACACTATTCTGAACTAACTGAATATATTTTGATTTTTAATTTGAACGTAAATATAAATAACCAAAATAAATTAATATAATATAATTTAAATTCAAAAAAAAAATTCCTTGATAATAAATTATTATTATTATCGTTTAAATTCAAATAAAAATTCATATAAATAATTTTGACTCCATTTCAAATTGAATTACTTTGGATCCTTGTATTATGAAAATTATATCGATAATTCAATATAAAAGTCGATTTATATTATCAGCTCAATATTGAAAATAATATTAAATATTCAAAATAAATCGATCAGAAAATCTGGGTCATTACATTGGGCTGGTTATTCCAACGGTTATGGAATATAAGCTAAATTAGAAAAAAAAAATATAAAATATAAAGTATATATTACAAATTATATAATATAAAATATAACGCATAAAATACAAAGTATAAGCCACAAAGTATAAAACATAAAGTATAAATATAAAACATAAAGTATAAAATATAAAATATAAAATATAAAATATAAAACATAAAGCATAAAGTATAAAGTATAAAACATAAAGTATAAAATATAAAATATAAAGTATAAAATATAAAATATAAACATAAAATATAAAGTATAAAACATAAAGTCTAAAATATAAAATATAAATTATAAAGTATAAAATATAAAATATAAGGTATAAAGTATAATACATAAAATATAAAGTATAAAGTATAAAACATAGTATAAAGTATAAAACATAAAGTAAAAAGTAGATAAAACATGAAGTATAAAACATAAAGTATAATATAAAGTGTAAAATATAAAGTATACAATATACAATATAAAATATAAAATATAAAATATAAAATATAAAATATAAAATACAAAATACAAAATATATGAAACACATGTATAATATAAAGTACAAAGTATAAAATATAGATTATAAACTATAAAATATAAAGTATAAAGTATACAAAATAAAGTATAAAATATAAAGTATAAATTATGAGCTTGATTAGAGGTTCGTTTAAGACCTAAATTATGTGAGCTCAGTTTAGTTTTTGGTTATTGGCTCAGTTATGTGCACGGTTATGGACTCAATTATAGATTCACTTATGGGCTCACTTATAGATTCGGTTATAGTCTCGGTTATGGACTCGGTTATGGCCTAGATTATGGACATGTGATCGGTTATGGGCTCGGTTATGGACTCGGTTATATGAAGGGTTTCGGTTATGGGCTCAACTAAGGATTCGGTTATGGGCTTGATTATGAACTCGGTTATGTGAAGGGTCATGGTTATGGACTAAGTTTTGAGCTCGGTTATGACCTAGATTACGGATATGTGATTATTTATGGTCTGGTTATGGTCTTGGTTATGGACATGTGATCTGTTATGGGTTCAGTTATGCCCTCGGTTATGACCTAGGTTAAAGGTTTGGTTATGGCCACAGTTATGACCGCGATTATGGGTTCAGTTATGGGCTAGGTTTAGATCTTGGTTATGAGCTCGGTAAGGAAAGTATAAAATATAATACAAAGTATATATTACAAATTATATAATATAAAGTGCAAAGTATAAAATACAAAGTATAAAACATAAAGTATAAAGTATAAAATATAAAGTATAAAATATAAGTATAAAGTATAAAACTTTAAGTATAAAACATAAAGTATAAAATATAAATTATAAAATGTAAAATATAAAACATTACAAAATATAAATTATAAGGTATAAAGTATAATATATAAAGTATGAAGTATAAAACATAAAATATAAAGTATAATATATATAGTATAAAATATAAAACATAAAGTATAAAGTATAAAACATAAAGTATAAAATATAAAGTATAAAGTATAAAACATAAAGTAAAAAGTATAAAAATAAAGTATAAAACATAAATATAATATAAAGTACAAAATATAAAGTATAAAATATAAATTATGAATTATAAAAATTAAATATAAAATATAAAATATAAAGTATAAAGCATAAAGCATAAAATATAAATTATAAATTATAAATTATGAGCTTGATTTCAAGTTTGGTTATGGACTCGGTTATGTGAAGGGTCTCGGTTATAGGCTCCAGTTATCGACTCGGTTATGGTCTCGGTTATGAACATATGATCGGTTATGGGTTAGGTTATAGTCTCGGTTATGACCTAGTTTAAAGGTTTGGTTATGAGCTAGTATAAAATGTAAATTAGAAAAATAAAAATATAAAAAAAATGTAAAATATTAGTTATAAAATATAAAGTAATATTACAAATTATATAATATAAAGTACAAAGTATACAATATAGATTATAAAGTATAAAATATAAAGTATACAAAATAAAGTTTAAATTATGAGCTTCATTAAACGTTTGGTTAAGACCTAAATTATGAGCTTAGTTAAGGTTTGGTTACTGGCTCGGTTATTGGCTCGGTTATGGACACGGTTATGGAATCAATTATAGATTCACTTATGGGCTCAATTATAGATTCGGTTATGGGCTCGGTTATGGACTCGGTTATGGACTCAGTTATATGAAGGGTCTCAGTTATGGGCTCAATTACGGATTCGGTTATGGGCTTAGTTACGGACTCGGTTATGTGAAAGGTCACAATTATGGACTAAGTTTTGAGATCGATTATGACCTTGGTTACAGACATGTGATCGGTTATGGGTTCCGTTATAGTCTCGGTTATGGACATATGATCAGTTATGGTCTCAGTTATGACCTAGGTTAAAGGTTTGCTTATGACCACAGGTATGACCGTGATTATGGGTTCGGTTATGGGCTAGGTTTAGATCTTGGTTATGAGCTTGATTATTCCATCGGTTATGGAGAATATAAGCTAAATTAAAAAAATTAATTAATTATTAAATATAAAATACAAATTATATAACATAAAGTACAAAGTATAAAATACAAAGTATAAAGTATAAAACATAAAGTATAAAAACTAAATTATAAAAAATAAAATATAAAGTATAAAATATAAAATACAAAATATAAAACATAAAATATAAAGTATAAACCATAAAGTATAAAATATAAAATATTAAGTATAAATTATAAAATATAAAGCATAAAGTATAAAACATAAAATATAAAGTATAAAATATAAAATATAAAGTAAAAAGTATAAAACATAAAGTATAAAAAAAATAAAGTATAAAATATAAAGTATAGATTATAAATTATGAATTATATAAAGTAAATATAAATTATAAAGTATAAAATATAAAGTATAAAGCATAAAATATAAAGTATAAAGCATAAAATATAAAGTATAAAATATAAATTATAAATTATGAATTATGAATTATAAAAAATAAATATATAAATCATAAAGTATAAAATGAAATGTATAAAGCATAAAATATAAGTTACAAAATATAAATTATAAATTATGAGCTCGATTATAGGTTTGGTTATGGATATGTGAAGGGTCTCGGTTATAGGCTCAGTTATGGACTCGATTATGGCCTAGGATACGAACATGTGATCGGTTATGGGTTTGGTTATGGTCTCGATTATGGACATGTGATCAGTTATGGGTTTGGTTACGGTCTCAGTTATGACCTAGGTTAAAGGTTTGGTTATGACCACAGTTATGACTGTGATTACTGGTTCAGTTATGAGCTAGGTTTAGATCTTGGTTATGAGCTTGGTTATTCCATCGGTTATGGAATATAAGCTAAATTAAAAAATATATAAAATATTAATTATTAAATATAAAATATAAAGTAATATATTACAAATTATATAATATAAAGTACAAAGTATAAAATACAAAGAATAAAGTATAAAACATAAAGTATAAAGTATAAAACATAAAGTATAAAACATAAAATATAAAGTATATAACATAAAGTATAAAATATAAATTATTAATAATAAATTATGAATTATACCAAATAAATATAAAGTATAAAGTATAAAATATAAAGTATAAAGCATAAAATATAAAATATAAATTATAAATTATGAGCTCGATTATAGGTTTAGTTATGGATATGTGAAGTGTCTCGGTTATAGGCTCAGTTATGGACTCGGTTATGGAATAGGATACGGACATGTGATCAGTTATGGGTTCAGTTATGGGTACCCGTGACAAATATATTACTCCAGCAATGATTCTGCACCTAGTAGGAATCAGTTAACCGAGCGGGTACCCATGACATGCAAAAGACACCTGCACCCAAGGCCTAATCGGGTACCTATGACACGTAAAAGACTTCCTCACGCAAGGCTTAATCAGGTAATCCAGCAACGATTCTGCACCCAGTAGGAATCAGTTAACCGAGCGGGTACCCGTGACACGCAAAAGACACCCGCACACAAGGCCTAATCGGATACCTATGACACGAAAAAGACTTCTGCACGCAAGGCCTAATCGGGTACTCCAGCAATGATTCTACATCCAGTAGGAATCAATTAACGGAGCGGGTACTCGTGACACGCAAAATACACCTGCACGCAAGGCCTAATTGGGTACCTATGACACGCAAAAGACATCTGCACGCAAGGTCTAATCGGGTACCTATGACACGTAAAAGACTACCGCATGCAAGGCCTAATCGGGTACTCCAACAATGGTTCTACACCCAGTAGAAATAAGTTAACCTACTGAGTACCCGTGACACGTAAAAACTTCCGCATGCAAGGCCTAATCGGGTACCTACGACACGTAAAAGACTTCCGCATGCAAAGCCTAATCAGTCGATTTTGTTCCCAGTAGGAATTAGTTAACCGAGCGGGTACCCGTGACATGTAAAAGACTTCCGTACGCAAGGCCAAATCCATCGGTTATAGGCAAGGTTTAGATCTTGGTTATAGGCGGTTATTCGATCGGTTATGGAATATAAGCTAAATTATGAAATGATAATTAAAAAATATAAAATATTAATTATAAAGTATAAATTATAAAATAAAAATTCTAAAGTATAAAATATGAGTAAAATATAAATAACTAATTTAGATTATAAGCTAGATCATAACCTCGATTAAGAGCTCAATTATAAATTCAATTACAAGCTTGTTTAACAGTTCGGTTATGGGGTCAGTTATGGCTCGATTATGTGCCTGGTTATGGGCTGGTTAAAGGTTCAGTTATGACCTCAATTAAAACCGTGGTTATGTGCCCGGTTATTACCTCGGTTATGAGCTAATATAAAATCTAAATTTGAAAATATAAAATATGAATGAAATATAAATAACTAATTTTGGTTACAAGTTACATCATAACCTCGATTAAGAGCTGAGTTATAAATTTAGTTACAAACTTGTTTAAGAGCTCGGTTATGGTCTCGGTTATGGGCTAGCTTAAAGGTTTGGTTATGACCGTGGTTATGGGCTAGGTCAAAGGTTAGGTTATGACTTCAATTATGATCGTGGTTATGAGCTCGGTTATTACGTTAATTACGAACTAGGTTTAGATCTCGAGTATGGGCTTGGTTATTGGATCGGTTATGGAATAAAAGCTAAATTAGAAAATATAAAATGTAAAATATAAAATATGAATGAAATATAAATAACTAATTTTGGTTACAAGTTACATTATAACCTCGATTAAGAGCTGAGTTATGAGCTCAGTTATAGGATCAGCTATGGGTTTGGTTTTGGCTCGGTTATGTGCTTGGTTATGAGTTCGGTTATGGTCTAGGTTAGAGGTTTGGTTATGACCTCAATTATAACCGTGGTTATGAGCTCGGCTATTACCTCAGTTATGAGCTAGGTTTATATCTCGGTTAGGGGCTCGGTTATTGGATCAGTTATGGAATAAAAGATAAATTAGAAAATATAAAATATAAAATATAAAACATAAAATATAATATAAAATATAATATAAAATACAAAATATAAAGTATATAATAAAAATTATAAATATAAAATAAATTATAAAATATAAATTATAAAGTAAAAAAATTTAAAGTAAAAAATATAAAATATAAAATATAAAATATGAATAAAATATAAATAACTAATTTAAGTTACAAGCTAGATCATAACCTCGGTTAAGAGCTCAAATATAAATTTAATTACAAGTTTGTTTAAGCGCTGGGTTATGGTCTCGGTTATGGGATCTGTTATGGGTTTGGTTTTGGCTCGGTTATGTGCATGGTCATATACTCGGTTATGGGCTACTTTAAAGGTCTGGTTATGACCTCAATTATGACTGTGGTTATGTGCTTGGTTTTTACCTCGGTAATGAGATAATATAAAAGCTAAATTAGAAAATAAAAATATAACATATGAATAAAATATAAACAACTAATTTCGATTACAAGCTACATCATAACCTCGATTTAAAGCTGAGTTATAAATTCAATTACAAACTTGTTTAAGAGTTCGGCTATAGGCCCGATTATACGATCAGTTATGGGTCTGGTTTGGCTTGGTTATGTGCTCTATTATAAGCTTGGTTAAAGGTTTGATTATGAACTCAATTACCCTAGTTATGTGCTCGGTTATTAGCTTAGTTATGAGCTAGGTTTAGATCTCAGTTATGGGCTCAGTTATTGGATCGGTTATGGAATAAAAGATAAACTAGAAAATATGAAATATAAATATGTATAAAAGATAAATAACTAATTACGGTTACAAGCTAAATCGTAGCTTCGATTAAGACCTTTGTTATAAATTCAATTACAAGCTTGTTTAAGAGCCCGGTTATTGGCTCGATTATAGGATAAGTTATGGGTTTAGTTTTAGCTCGGTTATGTGCCCCGTTATGGGCTAGGTTAAAGGTTTGGTTATGACCACAATTATGACCATGGTTATGGGCTCGGTTATGAGCTAGGTTTAGATCTTGGTTATGGGTTCGGTTATTCGATCAGTTATGGAATATAAGATAAATTAGAAAATACAAAATATAAAATATTAAAAAAATTAAAATATTAATTATAAAATATAATGTATAAATTATAAAATATGAATAAAATATAAATAACTAATTTAAGTTACAAGCTAGATCATAACCTCGATTAAGAGCTCAATTATAAATTCAATTAAAAGCTTGTTTAAGAGCTTGGTTATGGGCTTGGTTATGGGAACAGTTATGGGTTTGGTTTTGGCTCGGTTATGGTTTGGTCAAAGGTTTGGTTATGAGTACAATTATAATTGTGGTTATGTGCTCGGTTTTTATCTTAGTAATGAGCTAATATAAAAGCAAAATTAGAAAATATAAAATATGAATAAAATATAAATAACTAATCTCGGTTACAAGCTACATCATAACATCGATTAAGAGTTGAGTTATAAATTCAATTACAAACTTGTTTAAGAGTTTAGTTATAGACTCAATTATAGGACCAGTTATGCATTTGATTTTGGATCAGTTATGGGCTTGGTTAAAGGATTAATTATGACCTCAATTATGACCTCAATTATAACCGTGGTTATGAGCTCGATTATTACCTCAGTTATGAGCTAGGTTTAGATCTCGATTATGGGCTCAGTTATTGGATCGGTCATGGAATAAAAGCTAAATTAGAAAATAGAAAATATAATATATGAATAAAATAAAATAACTAATTTCGGTTACAAGCTAAATCATAACTTCGATTAAGGCCTCAATTGTAAATTCAATTATAAGCTTGTTCAACAGCTCGGTTATGGGCTTGGTTATGGAATAAGTTATGGTTTTAGTTTTGGCTCGGTTACCATCTCAGTTATGGGCTAGGTTAAGGTTTGGTTGTGACCTCAATTATAATCATGGTTATGAGCTCAATTATTACCTCAGTTATGAGCTAGGTTTAGATCTTAGTTATGGACTCTGTTATGGGCTCGGTTATTGGAACGGTTATGGCCTTAGTTATGGGCTAGGTTAAAGTTATTACCTCTATTATGCGCTAGATTTATATCTCGATTATGGGCTCAGTTATTGGAACGGTTATGGAATAAAAAATAAATTAGAAAATATAAAATATAAAGTATGAAATATAAATTATAAAATAAAAACAAAAATAAAAATTAATTATTTAAGTTACAAGGTAGATCTTAACCTCGATTAAGACCTCAATTATAAATTCAATTATAAGATTGTTTAAGAGATCGGTTATGGGCTCGTTATGATTTTGGTTATGGGCTAGGCTAAAGGTTTGGTTATGACATCAATTATGACCATGGTTATGAGCTCGGTTATTACCTTAGTTATAAGCTAAGTTTTGATCTCAGTTATAAGCTCAGTTATTGGCTCAGTTATTGGATTAGTTATGGAATAAAAGCTAAATTAGAAAACATAAAATATAAAGTACAAAATACAAAATATAAAGTATAGAATATAAAGTATAATATAAATAAAATATAAATAACTAATTTCGGTTATGGGATACGTTATGGGTTATGTTATGGGCTTGGTTGTGGACTCGGTTATGGGATACATTACGGGTTACGTTATAGGCACGGTTGTGAGCTTGGTTATTTGCTTGGTTATTACCTCAGTTTCGAACTTAGTTAAGAGCATATTTCCAGGCTCGTTTATGGGCTTAGTTATGGGATAAAAGCTAAAATATAAAATATAAAATATGAATAAAATGTAAATAACTAATTTCGGTTATAAGGTAAATCATAACTTCTATTAAGAACTTAGTTATAAATTCAATTACAAGATTGTTTAATAGGTTGGTTGTTGGATAAGTTTTAACTCGGTTATGGTCTCGATTATGGGCTAAGTTAAAGGTTTGGTTATGACCTCAATTACGATTGTGGTTATGAGCTTGATTATTTCCTCTGTTAAGTGCTAGGTTTAGATCTAGGCTATGGGCTCGGTTATTCGAATAGTTATGGAACAAAAACTAAATTAGAAAATATAAAAAATAAAATAAAAAGTAAAAAATATAAAATATAAAATATAAAATACAAATAACTAAATTCGGTTACAAGGTAGATCTTAACCTCGATTAAAATCTCCATTATAAAAATTCAATTACAAGCTTGTTTAAGAGCTCGGTTAAGGCTCTGTTATAGGATCAGTTATGGGTTTGGTTTTGGCTTGGTTATGTGCTCGGTTATGGGCTCGGTTATGAACAATGATTCTGCACCTAGTAGGAATTAGTTAACCGAGCGGGTACCCGTGACACGGAAAAGACATCCGCACGCAAGGCCTAATCGGGTACCTATGACACGTAAAAGACCTCCGCACGCAAGGCTTAATCAGGTACTCTAGCAACGATTATGCATCTAGTGTGAATTAGTTAATAGAGCGGGTTCCTTTGACATGCAAAAGGCATACGCACACAAAGCCTAATCGATTACTTATGACACGTAAAAGATTACCGCACGCAAGACCTAAGCGGGTACTTCAACAATGATTCTACACCCAGTAGAAATTAGTTAACCGAGCAGGTACCCGTGACACGTAAAAGACTTTCGCACGGAAGGCCTAATCTGGTACCTATGACATGTAAAAGACTTCCGCATGCAAGGCCTAATCAGTTACTCCATCAACGATTCTGTGCCCTGTAGAAATTAATTAACCGAGCGGGTACCCGTGACACGCAAAAGACATCCGCACACAAGGCCTAATCGGGTACTTGTGACACGTAAAAGACTACTACATGCAAGGCCTAATCAGGTACTCCAGCAACGATTCTACAGCCAGTAGAAATTAGATAACCGAGTGGTTCCCCATGACACGTAAAAGACTTCTGCATGCAAGGCCTAATCGATCGGTTATGGGCTAGGTTTAGATCTTGGTTATGGGCTGTTATTTGATCGATTATGGAATATAAGCTAAATTAGAAAGTATAAAATATAAAATATAAAGTACAAAATATGAAATATAAATTATAAAGTATAAAATATAAAACATTTACTGTGAAGTATAAAATATAAATAAAATATAAATAACTAAGTTCGGTTATGGGATACGTTATGGGTTATGTTATGGGCTCGATTGTGGACTTGATTATGGCATACATTATGGGTTACGTTATGGGCTCGGTTGTGAGCTAGGCCATTTGCTTGGTTATTACCTCGGTTTCAAATTTAATTAAGAGCTTGTTTCCAGGCTCGTTTATGGGTTTGGTTATGGGATAAAAGCTAAAATATAAAATATGAAAAAAATGTAAGTAACTAATTTCGGTTATAAGGTAAATCATAACTTTTATAAAGGCCTTAGTTATAAATTTAATTACAAGCTTGTTTAAGAGCTTGGCTATGGGATAAGTTATGGGATTAGTTTTGGCTCGGTTATGGTCTCGATTATGGGCTAAGTTAAAGGTTTGGTTATGATCTCAATAATGATTGTGGTTATGAGCTTGGTCATTTCCTCTGTTAAGCGCTAGGTTTAGATCTAGGCTATGGGCTCGGTTATTCGAACAGTTATAAATTCAATGACAAACTTGTTTAAGAGTTCGGTTATAGGCTCGATTATAGGATCAGTTATTGGTTTGGTTTTGGCTCGGTTAAGTGCTCGATTATGGGTTTGGTTAAACGTTTGATTATGACCTCAATAATAACCGAGGTTATGAGCTTGGTTATTACCTCAGTTATATTCTATGTTTAGATCTCGGTTTTGGGCTCAATTATTGGATGGGTTATGGAATAAAAGCTAAATTAGAAAATATAAAATATAAATATTAAACATGAATAAATTATAAATAACTAATTTCGGTTACTAGCTAGATCATAACTTCGTTTAAGGCCTCAATTGTAAATTCAATTATAAGCTTGTTTAACAGCTCGGTTATGGGCTTGGTTATGGAATAAGTTATGAGTTTAGTTTTGGCTCGGTTATCGTCTTAGTTATAGGCTAGCTTAAGGTTTGGTTATGACCTCAATTATGACTATGGTAATGAGCTCGATTATTACCTCTATTACGAGCTAGGTTTATATCTTAGTTATGGACTCTGTTATGGGCTCGGTTATTGGATCGGTTATGGTCTTAGTTATGATCTAGGTAAAAGTTATTACCTCTGTTATGCGCTAGGTTCAGATCTCGATTATGGGCTTAATTATTGGAACAGTTATGGAATAAAAGCTAAATTAGATAATAAAATAAAAATGAAAATAAAAAATAATTATTTCAGTTACAAGGTAGATCTTAACCTCGATTTAGACCTCAATTATAAATTCAATTACAAGCTTGTTCAAGAGATCAGTTATGGGCTCGTTATGGTCTTGGTTATGGGCTCGGTTAAAGGTTTGGTTATAACCTCAATTATGACCATGGTCATGATCTCTGTTATTACCTCAGTTATAAGCTAAGTTTAGATCTCAGTTACGGGATCAGTTATTGGCTCAGTTATTGGATCAGTTATGGAATAAAAGCTAAATTAGAAATTATAAAATATAAAGTACAAAATATAAAATATAAATTATAAAATATATAGTATAAGTATAAAATATAAAGTATAAAATATAAATAAAATATAAATAACTAATTTCGGTTATGGGATATGTTATGGGTTGTGTTATGTGCTCGATTATGACCAATGATTTTGCACCCAGTTGGAATTAGTTAACTGAGCGGGTACCCGTGACACGGAAAAGACATTCGCATGCAAGGCCTAATCGGGTACTTATGACACGTAAAAGACTTCCATACGCAAGGCCTAATTGGGTACTCCAGCAATAATTCTGCATCCAGTAGGAATTAGTTAAACAAGCGGGTTCTCACGACACGCAAAAGACATCCGCACGCAAAGCCTAATCGGGTACCTATGACACGTAATAGACTAACGCACGCAAGGCATAATCGGGTGCTCTAATGAAGATCCTACACCCAGTAGAAATTAGTTAACCGAGCGGGTACCCATGACATGTAAAATACTTCCGCACGCAAGGCCTAATCGGGTACATATGACATGTAAAAGACTTTCGCACGCAAGGCCTAATCGGTTACTCCATCAACGATTCTGCACCCAGTAGGAATTAGTTGACCGAGCGGGTAACTATGACACACAAAAGACATCCGCACAGAAGGCCTAATCGGGTACCTATGACACGTAAATGACTACTGCACGCAAGGCCTAATCGGGTACTCCAGCAACGATTCTACACCCAATAGAAATTAATTAACAGAGCAGATACTCGTGATACGTAAAAGACTTCTACACGCAAGGCCTAATCGATTGGCTATGGGCTAGGTTTTGATCTTGGTTATGGGCGATTAATCGATCGGTTATGGAATATAAGCTAAATTAGAAAATATAAAATATAAACAACAAAATATAAAATATAAAATATAAATTATAAAACATAAAGTATAAAGTATAAAATATAAAGTACAAAATATAAAGTATAAAATATAAAATATAAATAAAATATAAATAATTAATTTCGGTTATGGGATACGTTATGGGTTATGTTAAGGGCTCGGTTGTGGACTCGGTTATGGGATACATTATGGGTTACGTTATGGGCATGGTTGTGAGCTTGGTTATTTGCTCAGTTATTACCTCAGTTTCGAACTTAGTTAAGAGCTTGTTTTCAGGCTCGTTTATGGGATTGGTTATGGGATAAAAGCTAAAATGTAAAATATAAAATATAAATATGAATAAATGTAAATAAATAATTTCGGTTATAAGGTAAATCATAACTTCTATTTGGACCTTTGTTATAAATTCAATTGCAAGCTTGTTTAAGAGCTTGGTTATGTGATAAGTTATGGGATTAGTTTTGGCTCGGTTATGGTCTCGGTTATGGGCTAAGTTGAAGGTTAGGTTATGACCTCAATTATGATTGTAGTTCTGAGCTTGGTTATTTCCTCAGTTAAGCACTAAGTTCAGATCCAGATTATGGGCTCGGTTATTCGAACAGTTACGGAATAAAAACAAAATTAGAAAATATAAAATATAAAATTAAAAGTTTAAAATAAAAAATATGAAGTATAGAATATAAAATATAAATAACTAAATTTGGTTACAAGGTAGATCTTAACCTCGATTAAAACCTCAATTACAAATTCAATTATAAGCTTGTTTAAGGGCTATGGTTATAGGATCAGTTATGGGTTTGGTTCAGTATTGTGCTCGGTTATGAGCAATGATTTTGTACCTAGTAGGTACTAGTTAATCGAGCGGGTACCCATAACACGGAAAAGACATCCACACGCAAGGCCTAATCAGGTACCTTTTACACGTAAAAGACTTCCACACGCAAGGCCTAATCACGTACTCTAGCAACGATTCTGCACCTAGTAGAAATTAGTTAACCGAGCGAGTACCCGTGACATGCAAAAGACATCCGCACGCAAGGCCTGATCGGGTACCTATGATACGTAAAAGATTACCGCACGCAAGGCCTAATCGGGTACTCTAGCAACGATTCTACACCCTGTAGAAATTAGTTAACCGAGCGGGTATCGGTGACAGGTAAAAGACTTTCGCATGCAAGACCTAATTGAGTACCTATGACACGTAAAAGACTTCCGCACGCAAGGCCTAATCAGTTACTCCATCAATGATTCTATACCCAGTAGGAATTAGTTAACCGAGCGTGTACCCGTGACACACAAATGAAATCCGCACACAAGGCCTAATTGGGTACCTATGACACGTAAAAGTCTACCGCACGCAAGGCCTAATCGGGTACTCCAGCAATGATTCTACACCCAGTAGAAATTAGTTAACCGAGTGGGTACCCGTGACATGCAAAAGACTTCCGCACGCAAGGCCTAATCGATTGGTTATGGGCAAGGTTTAGATCTTGGTTATGGGCGGTAATTCGATCGGTTATGGAATATAAGCTAAATTAGGAAATAAAAAATATAAAAATATATAAAATATTAATTATAAAATATAAAGTATAAATTATAAAATATAAAATATAAAATTTAAAGTATAAAATATAAAATATGAATAAAATATAAATAACTAATTTAAGTAACAAGCTAGATCATAACCTCGATTAAGATCTCAATTATAAATTCAATTACAAGCTTGTTTAAGAGCTCGGTTATGAGATCAGTTACGAGTTTGGTCTTGGCTCGGTTATATGCCCGGTTAGGCTAGTTAAATGTTTAGTTATGACCACAATTATAACCGTGGTTATGTGCTTGGTTATTACCTCGGTTATGAGAGAAAGCTAAATTAGAAAATATAAAATATAAAATATGGATAAAATAAAAATAACTAACTTCGATTACAAGTTACATCATAACCTCGATTAAAAGATGAGTTATAAATTCAATTACAAAATTGTTTAAGAGCTCGGTTATGGGCTAGCTTAAAGGTTTGGTTATGAACATGACCGTGGTTATGGGCTAGGTTAAAGATTTGGTTATGACTTCAATTATGATCATGGTCATGAGCTCGGTTATTACCTCAATTATGAACTAGGTTTAGATCTCGATTATGGGCTTGGTTATTGGATCGGTTATGAAATAAAAGCCAAATTAGAAAACATAAAATATAAAATATGAATGAAATATACATACTAATTTTGGTTACAAGTTATTTGCTCGGTTATGGGCTTAATTACTAGCTCGTTATGGGATACGTTATGGGATACGTTATGGGTTAGATTATAGGCTTGGTTATGGGCTCAATTGTGGACTCAGTTATGGGTTAGGTTAAAGGTTTATTAAAGACATCGATGATGATTGTGGTTATGAACTCTGTTATTATCTCAGTTACGAACTAGGTTTAGAGTTCGGTTATGAGATCGGTTATAGGCTTGGTTGTGGGTTAGGTTATTTGCTCGGTTATGCGTACAATGTATAGTTATGACTTTGTTTATATGCTCGGTTATGCACTTAGTAATTAGCTCGGTTATGGGCTTAGTAGTAATTTGTTCAGTTATGCATATGAGTATAGGCTTGAAAACGTATTGGGTTATGAGCTCGATAATCAATTAAATATAAGTCATAAAATACAAATACTAAAATAGTAAATTTAAAAGCTAAATTAGATAATACAAAACATGCAATATAAAGTATAAATATAAAATATAGGGGTGGGCATAAATTGCTTCGCTATACAAAAACCGTCCGCACTGAACGACAAAAGCAGTGCGGAAAACCGGACCAAATCTTCTCTTTAAAGCAGGTACTCCAAACTGGACCGACTTGGAACAATATGATCCGGTTGCGGTTTGAGCTGTTGATCAACCACATTAAATCGGATCGAACTGAATAGTTGCACTAGCAATCTTATGGTAAAAATATAGCTAATTTCTATCTAATTATTGATTTTAACAATGTATATTTATGTTGCTAATATATTAATAATAATTGTTATCACAAAGGAGAAAGTTATAGATTTTGTATAATAGTTCTATATCTTTTTTTGGAAAAATGTGAGTTATAATCTTATTTGAGTTATCTTAAATTTTATGCATTAACTAAAATTGATGTTTGGTCAAAGTATTAAAACGATTTCACTTGTCATTAAAGATAAAAATGAAGTATTCATACATTTAGAAACCAGTCTTTCAATTTTTGATACATTGTGTGATTTACCTTTTATGTTACACTATATGACGCAATTGTAAATTGATTGTTGATGGAAATAATTCTCTTATTTCATAATTAATACTAGTTCAAACTGGACCGAACCAAAACCGAACCATAATATATTAAAACCAAGCGGAAACCGAACCATTTAACCAAGTTATATAACGGATTACATTTTTTTCAACCGTTTGATGCAGTGCGAAAGCGGTTTGAACTCCAAACTGCACCAAACCGACCGGCACACCCCTGATTAAAAATAAAATAAAAATAAAAGCTAAACTAGCTATGGATGATTGAAAAACCCAATCAAGTTTGGGTCAAAACACTGCAAGGACAAGAACTGCCAAATAGCAGCAAATAGTGATATACCATAACCACTGAAAGGACAGGAATAACATAATAGTAACAAATGAACAAATACAAGTTAGATAATACAAAAGTCCTCAAATTGAAGAGAAAGCATTATACAAGTTCAACAAAGTTTTAACAAAAAAAATTACAGCTTAAAAGGCAAGTAACACAATGACATCAACCCCATATAACAAAATATTAACCCAAA
This sequence comes from Allium sativum, assembly GCA_030737875.1. Lineage (NCBI taxonomy): Eukaryota > Viridiplantae > Streptophyta > Magnoliopsida > Asparagales > Amaryllidaceae > Allium > Allium sativum. Next base: position 276,609,719 of record CM060918.1, read on the forward strand.
AGATCAGGTTTTCTTCTTATTATCTAACAACTCATGACTACAATTCATCTATAATCTTTGACTTCTTTTTTCTTCTTCTTTACTTCGACATCACCATTATCTGAAACTTCATGTCTCTTCTTTTTCCTTTTCTCAATCTCTTCATCATTTACCTCTTGCATGGTCTTGTCTTTCTTTTCCTTCTTCCTTAGTTCAGTTGTGGGTTTAACAGCTTCCTCATCAGCAGCTGAAACTTCGTGGCTATTCTTTGTGCTTTCCTCATTATGCACCTCAGTATTGTTGTTCTTGAACGTGTCTTTCTTTTTCTTCTTTTTCTTTAGTTGTGGGTACAATTCCTTCTATGCCAGCTTTCATGCTCTTAACATCTTCAAATTCACTCTAAACAAAAAAAGCCAAATTTATAAGATTCATGTTTAGGAAGTTTATATTTTTCTAATTATGGATATTTACTCATGGGTGCTCTCGTTTCAACCCGCATTGTTTATGGACGAGTTGCTACCTGTGACTTGCTCATCTTTGATTTGGGTTGTTGAATTTCTTAACTAACCTTGCTTTTTCTGGGAACCATTTGTCCAGCTGCTTTGCCCTACTGACCAGTCTAGAAACATGGATTAAACATACATATAATGCATTAAATAAACTAATATTACCGTAAAACGATGGAGAAAAACCGACCGTTAAGTTACATAATAATAGATTTTTTTCTTAATTACGAGTTTGATTTGAAATTTATCTAGCTTGGTTTTTTTTAAGTAATTGTAAAAGTGCAAATCCAGTAACACTAAGGGTTTGTAACATGCAAGCTAGCTTGACATTGAGGACATTCTATAGATGTATTGATACGTATCATTCAATAAAACCGAGGCTCAGTAAAACTGAACCAGAGAAGGCATGGTGATTATTATCAAACAAACAACATTTTTTTGTGAACCTAGAGCAAAAATCAATTTGAACATCCTAACAGTTTTTTTTATCATATTGCAAACATCAGTTTTGAATACTTTCAATGTACCCATCATGTTGAGAGTGAACTCAGAAAAGGAACTACTGCCAAACATTATAGCAATGAATAAGGAGTTGTATAAACAAATGAATTGTGTTCAATAAGCAAGTTATTTCCAACAACATAATTAATGCAACAAATTTGGAATAAAAACATATAGCAATGATCACCTGATGCATAGAAATAAAAACGATTGAAATTCCGAACATGAAATTAATAGTCAGAGAATGACAAATAATGTGGTTGAAGCGAAGCCAGTAAATATAGTCACAACTATTGATGAATATTTCTTCAAAATTGTACCTATATAAATTATTTTGATTAATATTTCTACGAAGTAAATGGTATCCATTAAGTATATATCTGGCTTTAAAAATGTAACAAAAATTCACCTGCATATTTGAAAATGAATGAAGAGAGTATGCCTTGTGCTGCATTGTTCAGTATGAGTAGCATTGTAGCCTTTGAATGGCCTTGCAGTATGTCAAAACTATCGAGAGCTTTTCATCTTTGTTTATGCGTATTATATACGTACTGATGTTCTGTAAAGATCCACCACACCTCTATACCTATAGTTTTCAACGCTACACAATTTGAGATCAAATGAAACTTTGGGGATATTCAATCTACACTATAAACAACACGTAAACAAAATTTGAACAATTTCAAAACTTCTACCATGTTAAAAATGTTGTGTGAAATATCAAACATCGAATCTTTCAAATGTTGTTTTAAAATATTATTTTCAGCGTCTTAGGATTATTCAAATTAACCAAAATCTAGATGATCTTAAAGCAAAGAACATATCTATAAATTTATGTTTGCTTTCAAATCATGTAACTTGAAAAATCATAAAGGTGTATATGGAGTTTAGCAGGGAGGGATGTACCAGAACCCTTCCCAATCGATGTATGCATGCTTATTTGGATTACTAGTACATCACGAAAAAATGATCATCAACCCTTTCTTTGTGAAAAAGATGAATGTGATTAAGATGGTTTACCTTTAAATACTGCGATCCCAACAATGGCAAGAAAGTTGAAAATGGCACCATATCCATATAAAAATAAGTTCTGCACATGACAAAAGCATAAAGCAAAAATGCAGGCATTGAAACTTTGAATTTTACGATTTAGATGTCACGTAAAGATCAACATCAGCAATTTGAATCATGCAAAATCACAAATACAGAATAACGAATTACCTGAAGATAGATACTTGTCTCAAATTGGCTTTTTAATTTGTATTCATTAAGAACTGAAGCTAGTGACGGCATAGTTACCTGACAATAAGAAATGGATGTGAATAGAGATTTGAAGAACTTGTATACATAAACTCGGTATCATCAAATTAATGGGAAATTGGAGTGAACATCATAACATATTTTGCTTCTAATTACATAAAATTCTATAAACTAGCTAAAGCGGCATAAATGTAGTTTCAAAATACTTCTAATCTACATAGTTGAACAGTTATTTCAGATGAATTTCTAACAATACATCCGATTTGATTATACTTGATCAAGGTAATATAAAGAAATGGTATGAACATCAGAGCATATTTTTTTTTTACTGTACATAATTTATTAAACTAGTTAATACTTCATTATCTAGTTTCAATATTAGAAGTGTTTTTTACCTTTGGAGAAATTCAATAACATTTGATAAATTGGTCCTGAGGGTTTCCTCACATTTGGTTTGATTTTACAGAATCACTAACAAATACCATAAGAAGAGGAAGAAAAATCCAACTTACAAAAATCAATGTATATAAGTACACAATTGTAGCAAGTAGAAGGTCAAGTGTAGTAGAGCCACCTGGATGTGAGCGGAGTTGATTAACACTGATTTAAATAAGCAACATAGCAAGAGCTTCCCACTGCATTAATCAATAAACACAAAATATTATAGCAAAAAACAAAGGCAAAACACCACCATAGTTAGAAGCATGTACGAACCAAAGAGTAGACATGAAATGTGCCTTACATATTTATTAAGCTTTGTTGCATTCAAAATGCAAATTTATATTTCTCGATAGTAGAGAACATAGGAAAGTTATTCCCATTAATACAAAGGTTTATGATAAGAGTTCTTTTCAAGTTAACAAAATTAAACATTACTAGCATCTGATACATAAGATATTATTATAGTTTAAATATACCTAAATTATGGAAAAGTGCCTTCTCATTATTATCTTTAAAAGAACAGCAATAACCAAAACCTGTAAAAAAAAATGGCAAGTATAGACATAGAAATAGAAGAGTTAGGTTGATCTTAAAAGGAGTAACTTATCAAATTGAAAATTGAAGCCTTCAAGGAAAAACAACAGCAGGCGTAAAGGATAGGTAGTTATGAATTGTTTAAAGCTTCCAAGCTAAAACGAATTGACTGAGATTTTAAGGTAGTGTTTTGTTTATATTGTATTTTGAGTTTTTAACATATCTGATAGAAATAAGAAGAGTCAAGAGGACGGCGAAGGAAATGTAAGAAAGATGGAGGAGGCGACGAAGGGGATAAAGGGATGATGAAATAATAAATTACCCCTCGTTCTTCCATTACTTCCTCAAATACGGAAAATAAACAAAAGCTGCTCTTTGTTTTGTGTATTAATTTCATTTTCTAGAACAGTCATTTTACATGACATACATACATCGTTCACATTTTTTTCTGGGCGAAAACCCAAAACGATAAGGGTAAACCAAACACCACCTTAGCTTATGTAAATGAAATAGAAGTTGACCGATACCTTTAGATTGCTCAACATTTTCACCGCGGCAGGATTAAAATATAACTGGGGAAAGAGAGGAAAAAAGAATATAAATACATGACAATTTTGAAAATGAATGGCATACCACAAAACTTCATAGACTTATTAAAATCATACCTGTATAATGAACTTAAAATAATTGTTGATGGCATATAAAAGAGCAGGAACAGCTAAAACGATGTTAGCACATGCAGCCTAAAAAATAGCACATAAGTTAGTTCCATAAATACACCAAAAGGATCGCAATTCATGTAACTACAAAGTTCAAACGAAAAAAATCATCATGTCATGTTTTCCGACTTGGTTCGGAAGAATTAGAGTGCAACGCGCCAATCCTGCACCATCCCATGCAGCCTACCACTGTTAGGATACTAAAATTAAAGGTATTCTAAGCCTGAATATAATCAGATAATCATGTCGAATCTCTAATAGTTAATTCCACAAAGTATAGGAAGAACATTAAGAAAAACTGCATAACAATTCAACTTTTACAAATATTGTTATTGAGTAGGCTAGTAAATGAAACAAATCGTGCCATCATAGCTCACATTACCATGTTCTAAAATTTCAGGCTTGTCAAATTTACCAAATTTCCTTCCACGTTAGTGTTAAGGTCATCAACCATCAAGCACATATCACCACATAAAGAATGCTTATCCTCCAAGGGCATGCTATTAATGATGATAATACTAGTTCTAGTAGTGTTATCACATATCTAGAGTTGTGTTGTGCCTCTTTATAAAATATAACCTTAGGTTGTTCACTAAAATATTTTATTGTTTCCTAAAAAAAAGGTATTCTTGAAATCCCATTTGTTAATGTAGAACATAGTTAGTTGATCAATCAATGCCCCCGCTATTGGCAAAAACAATGTTGGTTCAGAATAGTTGATGCTAATTGTGCTTGAGCAAAATCCATTTTCACCTTTAAAATTTATTATGTGTTTGAGCAACGAAACACACCATAGCTTTTGATTTGGAACTGTGCTTGGATGCCAGCCATACTCAAATCGGGGCATGGATTCAAAACTATATAGTCATAGTCCACAACATGATTTAGAAAATTAGATTTGACCAAACATGAAAATTTCTACATTCATAGTTATAATACCAAGAATACAAGAAAAAATGAAACATGAAAATACAGTGCTTTATTTGCTACAGCACCATGAGTTCGCTGAGACGCATTACCGAGATTGATTCATCTCCACTAAGCGCCATCAACTAACGGTGGTAGCTTGATAACCAGAGTTTCAACTCTGACTCGACTTATGAAGCCAATCGAACTCTCTCCAATACCATCGTTGTTTTGATAACTCTAGTTGATATTGTGCATTCATGCAACTGGTCATCATAATGAACGAAGAAATAAGGATTTTTTGGAATTGATGATTGATAATGAAATCGAGAGTGATGATTTGATTAATAATCTAGAATTCAAGATTGAGATTGTAAATTTTAATCGGGTTGAGAAAAGAAGATGGGGAAGGGTGATTACAAAAAGTTAGAAAATATAACCCAGACCTGAAACTAATCCAAACCGGTAATGAAGCCCTTAATTAGGATGGAACATGCATTTTTGTCCTTAGAACTTAAAAATCCAAGCCGCTATCCTGCAAAATAATTCAAGCCGAGGGAAAGGTACTGAAACCTAATTTCCAGTTCTAGAGGTCTATTCCAGAAGAGAATGAAAAATGCTTATTGTCATTGTTCATCTTCTCACTGGCTTTTGAAATTTGATTTTGAGGAACAAATTAATGATCCAAAAACTATTGTCTTCTGTTAGCTTATTGTTTTCACTACTTTATGGATGTCATGTGAAACATGGTTGTGTTGAATGTGGTTTAACTTGACCTTTTATTTTCATGTATTTTTGGCATAATTTGATCAACTCTATTAAATTATATATGACCATGTTTCTATATAAATATATTTAATAACCTATGGTATTACTGCTAGACCGATGCATGTCTTACGAGTAAACATTATGAATGTCCTACATCCTCTAATGTAAAATGTCATTTTGTTACGCTAATAACATTCATGATAAGAGTGAAAATTTACGATAATGATATGAGTGTTTTTTTCTGTATACATCAACTCACCAAATCTACATGCTAATTGATTTCTTTACAGCAAAGGTGGTTTCTGATGTATCATATGTTGGCTAGGTACGTCATTTCATTCATTGAGGTTGTTGCAGTTTTGTTCTATCAGTATTGAAATTGATGAGTAAGTGTTTTCTAATTTTGTTTCCAAAGTTATCTACAAGAGCTCCAAGTGAAAATTAAATGCTTATACTTTTTTCAAACAACGAAATATTTTTTTTCTTCTTTGGATCATTCATTTTCTTTTTCATTGATTTCATACCAGTAAAGAGGCTAATAAGGCAAATATGATTCTACCGTAAAATTCATTGGATTTTGCCAAACAATGAGTTCTACTGATTTATTTTCCCACTGATCATCATTCCCCTCCGTTTTTATTCTGTAGCATGCCAGAAATTGTTAGCAATCCATAACCGTTTTTGATGAACTTTAACTTTTCCTACATTAAGATTTATCCATTTTACTACCTCTATCTTAATTATGACTAATTATTTTTCCTACAAATTAAGTGCATTTTAGGTTGATTTAAAAGACATTTTTAATGCATTTTCTAAACTTTTGATCTATTCCAATTTTGTTCAATTGGGAGGTTTTGCTGTAATTGTTTTTCCGCTCAGCATTAACAATCAAAGTGACCATTTTCAAAATATCTGAAACTCTTTGCGATTACATCAGTTTTGTTTTAAAGATTTTACATTTTCAGGACTTTATCCATATTTGTCTCCTCTTTTTGATGATTGATTATATTGATAATTCTTGATATTAACTAGATTGAGAAGGGAGTTATAAGGACTAAATCTCTACTTATTTTGTATGCCTTTTGGCATCCCAGAACAACGACTGTATTATGGATTGAAACCAGAGGATGGATATATGTATCAGGGTTACGGACTAAAAAATGGTACAACATAAGGAAATTATTGTCCATGCATCATTTTATTCTCAACCACCTAATTTTTATATATTTTTACATTAAGTTGGACGGAAGTGTAGTATGAGGTAGATCGGCGATGTTGTCGCTTGCCTTTTTTTGATCAATGTAAACGTTGTATTATAACATTTTGTAGATGATCTTATTCAAGCTTGATCCCCACTTGCATTCCTTACTGCTGCAACCAGCTTTAGTGGTAAAATACTGTTATAACGGAAAATGTTAAAGTAAGTCATCCTTATCTGAATACCACATGTGTTTTATGGTGTAATGATAGAATATGTTTTCAAGTAAAATTATTTTGTCTTTTAGCAAATAAATAATGTTCTTGGCATACATTAACACAATTTTTTTATTAACAACGCTCCATCATTAATCAATGTTTGAAGGGGTTCGATTTTCCAAAGTAGAGGACAACAATCATTGCATGCTTTAAAGCTTTTATTTAATGATTTACGACTTTGAAGTTTGACGGCTAGCTAAATTTTTTCAATATTTATTAATGTAATATGGAATAATTCAGTAACATATGGTGATATAATTTGTATTGTGTACTGATTTTTCGTTGCAAAAAAAATATTCGTTAATCATGTACCTGCACATAAGTAAATTCTAATGAATTTACGTTGTATGGATTGACAGATATGTCCGGATATTCTAACGTTTATGTACGTGTTGGTGATAAGTAAATTTATTTGAGTATGTGTGTTTCTGTATGTACTACTGCATGAACACATACATGAATGCATATAAATATGAGTATATGTATTTCAATATTTATGTATATGTTCACATACGTATTTTTTTAAAATATTTTCTATTGTCCTCAATTTTCTAAAGATATACGTGTTCAGAATTGTATGGAGTTGCACCTGAAGTGTAGACAGTGCATTCTTTTGTGTATGGGAATTTTTGAACATCAATGTTTATTCGGTATGTGATTATTATTTTTTATTCAATATAGTTGTATGATTTTTTTTAGTCGTCACCCATTGTTTTTTTAATTTAACATTTATTTGTGATCGTACGTCTGCACCGTACATACCACGATCAGTTTAACTACAATTTAAAATTAACCTATGTTTTGCCCAATTTAAAAAAAAAAGTTTCATAATGTAGAAAAACACATGAAGTGTTCAATTGTTGACATATATGAATTTTCTTTACTAATTTATGCACAACATATGTGCCTAAACTTTCTGGATGATTTTTCCTATTTATTTATAAAAATTAGAGAGTTTTATGATTAAAATTATGAGAATTCACTAAGTAAATGCCTTAAATTCAATTTACGTATTGCAGGTATAAACTGTGTTCTTCTGCCTTGGTTGGGTTCGGTGCTATAAACAAATGATGATTGGACTTTATATCTCATGACGAGGTATGTTAGCTTCAACTGAAAAGATAAATTAATTGACGTACTTCGATGCATATGTTTGATCATATATTTGTTTCAGTAACATCAGTTGTAATATCATGCCAATTTCGAAAACTATCTAAAGCTGCAACAACAGGATTGGTTGTTCTAAGATTGCAAACTGTGGCACTAACAACACGCAAGGTATGAATTCCTATTTGTCTTATTATTTTTATAAGTTTGTTCTCACTAAATGTTTGTATAGTCTGAAATATGCGTTCAGTGGTTCATGTAACATGTTATTTTGTTGTGATCCCTTGAATTTTTTTATCTAAAGATAGGATTTCATTATGGCCTAAGAGCACCCGTATGAAGTATATTATATGATACTAATTACATTCATCCTTTATATGTCTGCCTGCAAAATTAGATTTGATTTCATGTTACTATCCATGAACAACAGAACATTATTTCTAAGGTAGTCTTCTCTGATAATATCTTGGTTGCCCTTTGTATGGTATTTTCATGCATTGAATATTAATGCTTCTTAAAAGTAAGCATTGGATGGTTAGGCTTAACAGTTTCTGTGAGATGCTATTTGCAAATTATGCTTAACAGTCTAATAATGATATGTACTATTGCATAGCAGTGCTATCTTCCTGTTATCATTATTTGCATGTGCTATGTGTTATATTTCTGAAGATAGTACGCATACTGCACAGCATATGGTCATTATTTATTACCAACTATATGAATCCAATATGGAAACATATCGCATTGGCAAAATTATAGCATAAATTTTGTTACATTTGAAATAAACAGTTTTACAACCAAGAATAATCATTTGCACCATGTCATGTTTTTTTTTCCAATTCATAATATTATCGAGGTTGCCTATCTATTACCTAAACATAAAAACAGGAACCCTTTTCCGTGATACATGGACAGCCTTAATCTATTGTCATTTCAAAATACTCAACAAGCACATGTTTCCCCTTTTTTCTATAGCATGCTTCCAACTTTCAACTCCACATTCAATTTGTTAACAAACTACCCTTTTTACACCAAATCAGTACAATTTTTCTCATCCTGTTACTCTTTGCAAATAATTTCCTTCTCCCTACAATACCAGATCCAATTACATTACTATCAGATCAGTTTCAGTTTGTCCAAAATTACATGCCATTATTTCTTCTGATCCTTTTACACCTTCTCTTCCTCCCTAACACGACAATAGGCGATGCCTTCTCAAGTGATTTTATCAATTTATATAAAATTCATAGAATTCATGTTCTTACCTTCCTTTCCTTCTCGATCATCGTAAGTTCAAATTTTCCTCTAATCCGCATTATGATTTGTGTTGACCAGGTAGAGCTGGTAGCAGCATTGATCCCCTCTCTAATTTTATCTCCTTCCGAAGGTAATATTTTCAAATTTGATCCAGTTGCATAATTTATTACGTATGCATATCTTTATGTGATTTTGTGGTATGTCCTTGGAAAGTTTACTTATACTTGGTAATAAATACATATAATACGTTGGACAGTCTAATGAAATTTATTGAATATGGAACATGATTTCGGGCTTAATTCATGTTTAATTTGCTTATTCGAACGCCTTCGGACTTAGCTTTCAATCAGCAGAATTATCAAAAGAGAGAGAGAGAGAGGAAAAAATCATTTTCTTATTAATTTAAAATTATTTTTCATTAACAGTATTAATCAGTGCAATCTTTTTTAACTGCATTATTCTAGGCAGCATAAAAATAAAAGTTGTCCCCTTCCCCTCTTCCCCTGGCCGAATGCTACATATGTATTTTCTAAGTTAACTAACTAGAGTTACTGATTATTATCTACGTTTAACAAAGCATATATATGTACGTCATTTCCAAATGATACCCATTTGTTATAAATTAGACGACTTATATATGTATGTTTACATGTCTAATCTATATGTATGAATATAGATTGATATCTTCCTATTATAAATTAGCTAACTTGACTGAAGTTTTAAATAACTATGAAATATTAAAACAAATGTTCCCAGTGACTTCTAAATATTTGAATTGAACATTCAATTTTTCAAGTCACTACTGATGGTTTAATTTATGCTTCAAAATGTGATCCAACTAAATTAGACTGTTATTATAAGGATTTAACCAAAAATAAGATATAAATCAAATTTTTATACAATACAATGGATTAATTCAATTGGTTTTACCATTCAATGGTTAGAAATTGTATATGCTGTCAATTTTATGTTGATAACAGGATGACAAAACAAGTGGAAAATAAATCTTACCCAGTATCGCTAAGAGCCAAAGAGTGATGCAAGAAAGGAGGTTGAACATTTCCGGACCAATGATCGCCAATAGCCTATGCATCCAACACCACCATCACTTTTTAAAGATATATATATATATATATATATATATATATATATTTCTCTGTTTGAACTTCAAATATTTGTATTTATTTTTTGAACTTTTAATGTGTATGATGCAGGGTGCATGATCATGTATCCACTTTCAGTTTTTTATTTATGATTTCGAAATTTCTTCATAACCTAAAATGTGATGTCCATTTTTGTCCATATCTCCTCTAATGCCACTTATTTCACTAAACGTTTTTCTGCTGAGCGTTTTTCGCATAATAATATTTTTGGGTGCGTTTAGATTTTAGAATGATGCTACTGATTATATTTTATGTACTTGGATAAAACCCCATTTTCTTACACGTTACGTTAAAAGTGGTGACTCCCGCTGTATTTTGGTCTGTATCCATCACCATTCTTATATAAAAAAATGCTGCATGAGATGTCATCCTCGACATCTTTTTGATACTAATTTATTTTTGCATGAACGTTTATGGCTTCGTAGTAGGATCATTTATTTTGTTTATATACTAAACATTTAGTACATATATTATCGACTCAAAGGTGTTCACATTTAAGAAAATCTGAAAACATCCATAGTTTGTCTGAAATATTCAATTTTGTCCTTCGAGTCAGGTTTCAGACCAAATATTCAATTTTGTCCTTCCAGTTGAGTTTCAAACCGAATATGCAGCTTAATTGTTGATTTTTGAGTCAAGTAACCAAATATGATGTGAGAGCTCATTTAACAGATGTTCATTGTTAGACAATACTACTGATTTACTATTAAAAAATATGGGGTTGCTTAGATATTTCGGTTTATATCAATGCACCAAATTTTACACAACTGGAAACAATAAAATTATTAAAAACATAAGTTAACACAGTAAAATTATATTTTATCACTAAATCGGACGTTTACCAATGTGCGAAGCACGGGTACCAACCTAGTTAATATTATATAGTAGAAAAATATATGAAAACATAAATTTAAACTATATAAATATATTTTTAAAATTATAACATTATAAGGTTTTAAACTATATAAATATATATCGTATAATAACATAAAATTTGAGTTTGAAAAACAAAGAAGAATAAGAAAGAAAAAAATAGAGAAGATTGAGGATAGAATTGAAAATCAAAATTTGAAAATTAGAATTAGAATTTGAACCTGGAGTGCTATTTAGAGTCATACAAAATCTAGACTCTATAACTATATTAATCTTGAAATCTTGAATACTCATGAGTCTTGAAATTTCTCAGATTTTTGAATCTCTATTATCTTTAAAACTGCACAGTCTTCAGTAATATTTCCTATATATAATTCCTGCATATATATATACATATATATATATATATATATATACATATATATTATACAAAAAGTGCTAGTATATATTTTATAATCAATGATAATCGAAATAAGGTTGTTGTCATCAAAACTCCATTCTCCAACAATGAAAATCTAGAGGTTAAGGGGTTCTATGAAAGTTCGATCTAATGGCTACTTGTTCCTTTTCAATCTGTCATGTGCAGAGGATAGAAGGAAAATTCCTGAATCAAACCCTATGGTCGTGATGAACAAGTTGTTTATATTGAAAAGATGGGACCCTTCATTTGGAAACAACAGTGGTGGTATCAATGTTGTGCCTATTTGGATAAAGTTACACATTATACCAATGTTCTCTTGGTTATTGGTTGGAATTAATTGGTTGGCAATTCGCAAAGGGAAGTTCTTGTGTATGGATGAATCCACTAAAAAATTAGAGAGGCTCGAGTTTACTAAGTGTATGGTTGAAATCACTCCACTATCTGATCTGCTAGATGAATTTCCTGTCCAAATGCCTGATGGTAGCATCCACTTTGTACATGTTGAATACATTTGGCATCTTGAAATTTGTTGTCACTGTAAGGAGTTTGGGCATGCTGTTGAAAAGTGTAGTAAAACACCCAAAGATAACAGAAAAGAGCCAGAGGTATTCAAGAGTAATAATAAGGCTGATGTAAAGAAGGATTATAATGTAAGTGTTGAACAACCTGGACATGGAAAGTTTGTATCTAAAGAAACTCCTGTTGTTGTTGTGACAAAGAATCAACGGTGGACAAAAGTGAAAGGAAATAGTAATAAAAATGCATGGAAAAGGAAATATGATAAAGTGAGTGAAGATGGGACTAAAGTTGCAAATATTGATCAGAATGCAAGTGTTAATCAGGAACAATTCAGTAAGACTGGTAAGGATGTTGGGGTTATTTTAAATAGTGAAAATGCTAGTGTTGTTAACATTGCCACTGTTAGTTGCAATTCTAAAGAACCGGAAGTACTTCAGGATAGCTGCTTAGTTAGTCCTGCTAAACTAAAAAGTGGTTGCATCCCTTTATCTAATGCTTTTGATCTTCTCTCCAATGAAGAAATAAATGGTCTGGATGAGATTGAGGACGGGAAATTAATTGAAGCACTTACTGATGCAATGGATGGCAGTGGTATTGATATTAAACCACCAAACTTGTCTGATGTTAACAATATTTTCCGCCAACACCGCAAATAGGTATACGGAAATGGACCTACGGATTGAGTGAGATTATTTAGTCTCCACAAGTTTGAGTTAGTTCACCATTTACTAGATATCAAGGTTTATATCCTGAAGATAGTTACTCTTCCCTCAAGGGGTGAGTATCACCCTTACGAGACTCAACAACCAACAGTTACCTTGGGATAAGGGTTCCCTAAGCCCAACACAAGATAGAAGAATAAACGGCTTGTAGAAGGGTATTTCGGTTATCTAGGGGAAAGGTCAAGGCTTGGGAATGATGCCTTTGCCGTGAAAAAAAGAATTCAACAGCAAGTAATACAAGTAGGAAGCAAATCATAGAAAATATGCTAAGTGTCTGTTCACTCTTTATTGCTCATTGATTTGAGTACATAATTGTTTACAAAAGAATTCCCAAATTGATTTGAAAATTAGGGTTTACTCTAGAAGAAATGAGTATAAGACTAGGGAGTGAGAAAAGTCCCTCAAATGTGACCCCTGGGGTCTTATTTGTAGACAAATCGGGACCCCTTCTGTCATTTGTTCAATGGGAGCTCCTTTCGGATGCGGCACCATAGTGTCTGCCGCTTCTCACCTTTTGGTTCTAGTTGCCTGGGTTTCGGCCGCCTCTTTAATCATTGTTACTGAATATTATTTAGCCTTCGGTGTGATGGTCTTGGCTTTCATAAAGCTGATCTCGGTCTTTGGAGCTTCTCTTTGATGTTGTTTCTACCTTCTGTATCAATACCAAGCCGGTTGGTATAGCTTTGGGAATGGCTTTCGGCTTTCGGCAATACGCTCCGTCTTGCCTTTAAGTCCTCGTAGTATTTTCTTTCGTGCTTCAATTTCCTATGTTCATGTAAACATCACCCTTTTCAGTATTGACACTAAGCAAATTAGTGTGGATAACTCTTCTTCTCATAAGCTTTGGTTTACTTTCGATGAGTTTGAAAATTGGTTTTGGACTGGAGGAAGCATTCTTTCGGTTCATTTATGAATGGCTTTAGATGTTGTGTCTCGGTATTAGACAAGCCTTGACTCTGATAGTTATTTTTTGGAGTGTTATCCTTGACTTTGGTACCTTTATTTACCTTTGTATCGACACCAAGTTAATTAGTGCTGATAGCCCTTTTGTCTCCTTTTGTTTTGATTGGTGCCTCCTACCGGGGCTCTGGTTTCGAATTACAAAATTTCATCCTTTATTGCCTACTGGCTTACGGCTTTAGGTGATCTGCCTTCGGACTTGAACTTTTGTTAGTTGCTTTTCATGTCGGCACTGCCTTGTCGGTATACCTTTTCTTATCGGCCCCAAGTTTTTTCCTTCTATAATGGTGCCAATAACCTGTTGGCCCAATCGTCTTCTTTATGCTGTCGTCTTTAACTTGATGTTAGTTTCATGCTTCCAGACCATTCATCTGCGTTGCTACAATCCGATAACCCTTCATCGATAGCCTATTTCGGTGTTAAAATTGATAGCAACATTTGCCTCCCCTATGAAGGGGTAATTTCGACTTTTCAAGTCAAACTCTAACTCTCCATTTGTACTTTAACTTCTTGCCTCTTGGTATCCTTAGATCTGATTTGTTGATTTAATCTTTTTTGAGTGGCCGAGAATTAAGAAGCGTTTTGGCATAGATACCTTTTCTTCTTCCTCTTCGCCTTCTCAACTGTAAATTATATTTCTCAAACAATATCACTATTCCTCAAGATTTCTACCAGATTTCTACCAGATTTTCTTTCTTAATTTCAAGTTCGATTCTTTGTAAGTATCTCTATTTCGATTAAAAATAGAAATAGAAATCATTCTTTCAACCTGATTAGGAAATCGATCCGGTTTTTATGAATTAAGTATGAGTTAAAGATGATGACAACTTAGATGATGATCAATGGCGAATAACTTAAGTCCTCCATTCTCTTAATACATTTTTAGGGTCTAAAATGCAAAATTGACATTTGAAAGGTTAATTTGTATTATAAAGAAAGATGCTAATCTTTCGGTTCGAGTGAATTTAACATCAACTCTTGTCGACTCATTTAGTTCGATTTTACCGACACCAACATTTGTACTTACTTTGCTTTTGATTTCGGGATATCAAATCAGTACGAAAGTGTTACCGAAAGCTTTGCTTTTCTTTCGATTTTAGTGTCGGCAAAATTTGAGAATTCAACATTAAAGCATTTTGACTTTGACTTCACCTGTACCGAATCTCAAGACCAATTTTGCTTTTGGTGATGATACTAGGTCACTTGGCTTCAGTTGAACCATTACCAAGTATTATTGATGGTCTAATTCTTCTGACACCTGCCTTTTGTTCTTTCAATTTTGGTGTCGGGTAGTTTGTTTGATCATCATCAAAGACTAAACTGTTCTTAATTGTGTATGATGTATGATCATACGTATGAACCTTGTTAAAATTAACTCTCTCGATTAATGATGTGTTCCACAGTTCAAAATTCTAATTATAACAAGTTTTTATATTGTTTACCTACTTATGGACACCATGTGCATATTTATGTAAAAGAATGTGGTGCCAATACATATGTTATGAAATGATATCACCTGGCAGCAATATGTTTGAGAAAAAGAGCCTTAGCCATCCAAAGTCTGACGATTCCGACACCTTTCAAAAGAAGAAGCCATTTACTTTGAAGCAGTCCCTTATTATTTCTCAATACGAGGTAAACTCTATTTTTGATAGTTTTAAGATGTCCGGCGTGGATGCGACATTCCTGCCTCTAATCGAGACTCCATTACAAACTCACTAGAAGGCTATTTTGCATACTCGGTCAATCACATTTGGCATAGGGGTTTCTTTCCTTTTCCTACTTTCATTTCTCGTCATTTGCGTGACTTAGGAGTTGCGCCTATTCAACTTATGCCGAATACTTACACTCTACTCTTATGTCTCGAAATTATGACACTTGAATCAGGCCAGGCTTCCATTACTCCTAATCTTATTCAACATCCGATACGATTCTCAAAAGGAGCAGATTCGCATATCTTGCGCGCTAATCCTTTGAAGAAGATAATCAACAATAACATTAAAAAAACTAAACCTTGGGAGAACCAGTTCTTTTTCATCAGGCCCCCTCTGGGATTTCAGGCATTTTTTCCAACATTGGTGAGTTTT
Organism: Allium sativum; assembly: GCA_030737875.1. NCBI lineage: Eukaryota > Viridiplantae > Streptophyta > Magnoliopsida > Asparagales > Amaryllidaceae > Allium > Allium sativum. The sequence continues at coordinate 276,625,918 of CM060918.1, forward strand.
CTTGTTTTTACGAAATGACTATACCTCTTCTATGTTCTGTTTGACTTTGTTTCTCTCCAGATCCCCCGTCCAAGAAAATATTTTTAACGAAGAGTGAATCTCGTGCTTTTAAATTTATTACCAAGACGTTTGAGTAACCGATACGCCAATAAGTTTTATTAACTTTGCATAATCTTCGTCAATATAACCTTCTTCCTAATGGACATAAGATCCTGGGGCAACCATTTATTCGATTTACGGGGGCCAAACACTTCACTTTGGGTTCAAACTTGTTCAATGCTTCATCTTCTTTGTTTCCAGGTATTTGGATTAAGATTGCTTTTTCTTTCCTACAGCAACCCCAGTTTGTAGGTTTTTTGGTTTTTCATCCTTGCTCTCTTTTTTTGTAACCATGTTTGATCAGGCTCCTTGGCTTCTGAAGTTATGTCTCCATAGATGCTCTTAATCAGCCCGATGCCAAAGCTAGAAAGAGGCCGGCCGAATCAATCATCGAACCACGGCCTAAGAGATTGAAGTATAATGCCTCAGACTCTTCCTCTAAAGATGTTGTTGCCACAACTGCTGAGAAGGGGATTCTAGGTCTGACAATCTCTATTGTTGATCCTATCCTTGACATTACTTCCTCTTCGGTGGACGTTTCTGGTCGTGAGCTGGTGGATCGCACTTCACCGTTAAATCTTTCAAGTACACTAGATATGGATAAACATGACATGATCCCGCCTTCTAGTTCTCAACATATTAGTTGCCCAAGGTTCCCTTGCCAACTTGGGATATCGACGAACTTGTGAGGTTTGCTCTTTCTTCCCCTAATGTTACAAATATTTCACTACCTTTCACTTCTTCAGACTGGGAAGGTTTTTACCAGCACTTTGTCAAGCAACAGCTACGACCTTCCCTTCTTAATTCTTACTTTATCTTTGATTCTATATGACAACTGATTGGATTTTCTTTTCTTTTTAGGTGACTACGAGATGGCTCTTGTCCAGAGCAACACCCTTTTCTTCTTCTGCTAAGGCCACTCGGCTTCGAGAAGAAAACATGGCTTTAAATGATGAATGTGGAAGATTGAAGGATTCTCTTGGGAAGGCTGAAGTAGATCTTGAAGTGGAGAGGAAAGCAAAACGTCTTTTGGCCGACTAAGTTTCAATCCTTGAGAATCAACAGGCAGGAATAGTGGTTGATCATGCTGATGAGCTGAAGAAGAGAGACGAAAATTTTTCTAATGCAGTGTGGATAATTTATGAGGCTAAGAATAGGATTTCTGAGTTCTTAAGAGATATCTCCCCAAGATTGCCACGTAAATACTATAATGATGCTTTATTTCTTTCCTTTTCTGATAACTTTCAAAAAATTACTGGGATGGAATTCACCGCTGTTCACCCTTCAGTTAGGGATAGATTTATGGAAAGAATCAATTTAACCAAGAGGAAAGTGGCAGTGCCAAAGAAGGATAGACTCAAGCCCGAAGACCTTTTGTATATTGAGGACCTGTCTGATGATTTCGATGAAGATGAGGAAGATGTGGCTATTATTGACGATGTAGAAGGGGATGATGGTCCTAATGATGGGGGTCGCCGAGATGAACCTGACAAGGATGTGAGTAAACCACCTGTAACCACTGGGGGTTCTCATGCCTCCAAGGGAGCTAATCTTGATGTTATGGGAACCCCTGCTACTCGAGACCCTACTGCGCCTTCAACCAAGGAGGGTGGTTCTACTGAGTCGAAGGGAAAAGAACACTCTGTTCAGCATGATGCTTCTACATCCCAGGTATGGCTTTCACTATTGAAGTGCTTTCTCTCTTCTTGAGTTTATAGTGGTAACTAGCTCCCTGTCATTATATTGTATAGACCAAAAGAAACATTGTCTCACATCTTAGAGCAAAGTTAGATAGGAGACGGAGAGAAATATCCCAGTCTCACATAGATCAGGAAAGATTGTTGAAAGACTATAATGCTTTGTCACAAAAATATCACGACCTTAGTAAAAGTGCATCTAAACTTATATTTTATAAGGAACACGAATTCGCGCTAAAACTAAAGATGTCCTGAAAGCACAGGGAAAATATTTTAGAAGTAAACAAGGAGTTGATGACTTTATTTTGGATGTTGATTGAGGACAAAGACACCTTAGTGAATTTCTTATATGAGATATAAGCGATACACGATGGTAGAATTTTCTTTTCTAAGGGATCTTAGTGGGAGTTTACTACGCCGCCTCTACATGTGTTATTTAAGTGAGTTTGGAACTGACCCATATCCCGGGGCTTGTTGGAATCTATCAAGGGTTCTCTCAATCCCAAAGGACTTTCCCCTAGAAAAGCTTAATTACAACAAGAATAGATTTGTTAATCAATTGTTCAAGAGGTCAATTTTGTATGAACATGAGTAGTATATGTAAACTTGATGTTGTGAATGTGTTGGTAGTTCTACTGTTATTTATAGTTGCTGATTTTCTTTTTATGTCATAGTATAACCTTGTTTTTCACGAAGATCTGTTACATTCGATATTTAGATTGAGAAAGGATTTTTCAACAGCATCATCACATATATTTGGAAGAAAACATTTTCTAGAAGAGCTTAGGCATATTTACATGAAATATTCTCAAATCCCCTTTAACTTCTTAGACGGAGACTGGGAGATGATTTTAAAATGGCTTACGATTGAACATGCTGAGCTGATATATAAACAATAAATGTACTGAAAATTAAGCTTAAATCCTTTTAATTCTTTTGGGTCTACATATTTTCCAAAATGATAAAGGCTTTGAATAAAGTTCACGCAAAACTTTTTGTAACAACCCGTATTTTCAATAACCTGTTATAACGTAAATCGAGGCAGAATTTAATTCTAAAATCTGAATCAAGGGAAACGGGCTATGCCATTGCGTTCGTCTCGGAAAAATACGCGAAATAGAGTCCGAGTTTTCGAAAATCGGAGTCCGTATGACCCGATTAAGGCCCAACGAAGTTTTCAGAAAATTTCAAGTTCAAAACAGATTTCAAATTCAAGTTTGAATTTGGAAAAATTAGGGCAGATTGGGCCAGGCGGGAAAATTCCCGCCAGAGCACCCCAAGTCGACAGCCCTGTCGACTTGGGAGTCGACTTGGTTGGACCAAGTCGACAGCCCTGTCGACTTGGCTGTCGACTTGGCTCAGCCGGGCAGTTTAGCCTGGTGCACCATTTTGGGTTTGTGTTGAGCTTGGGGGCCAGATTCGGTTTTGAGGGCTGAGATTGGAACTAGGGTTTAATCCTAGAGTTGAAACTAATCCTAATCTCTATAAATAAGACCCTAACCTAAGCCTAAATCAACATTATTCACTCATACAACTAAACTATGGCAAAATTATCCCTCTCATGGCCTCCACTCTCTTCATAAAATCCTAAATAAATTTTTATAAGAGATTTTCCATGCATACAAGTGTTTTCAAGCTTGTATGAGTGTCATTAGCTTGCATTCAAGTCAAATTTCTATATTTGCATCATAAAGCAAGGATTTTTATTGGTTTGGAGCTTGCATTTTGGGTCTATTTGATTGCTTAAGGGCTTTGTCATATTTTTGTGTCTTCATAAGCATTGTAAGCCCTTTTCTACTTTCATACTTAAACTCTTAAGTTAAATGAATGATGCAAGTTTGGCTTGATCATTTTGTTCATGTTATCATTTTATACAAGCTTATCTTGGGTTTATGAGCCTAAAGCTTCAAGCTTTATGCTAAAGGTTGCATTTTGGCAACATGTAAGTTATCATATCCCTTATGGTAACTTGCATGTGAGGCTAAATGCGAACTTATGGCCATTTCTACATGTCATTTATCACCATGTATCACCAATATGCTAAGTTTGGTTTTATGCATGCTTTTGAGGGCTAAAAATGTAATATGCAAGTATATGAACATATGTACATTTCATATGCCACCATGTTAAACTTGTGGCTTCAACATCTTTATGTCATGATTATGCCAAGTTCCCTCTTTCTATCCTTTATGCGCTATTGCGATATGTAAGCGATGGGATTGCGTTTGGGGTTGGGTAAACTTAAAAGACATAAAAACATAAGATTGGGAATTTACTTATTAAGTTAGGTCTACCCATTGGGAATTTACCTATTAAGTTAGGTCTACCCAAATTCTTGAAAATTTGTGATATGTTTTGGAAACATGATGGACATGACACTTAGAAAATATAAGTGTGACCAACTCGAGGTTGGGTTGAGTTTGTAGCGTAAAACTACCCGGAACCGACCGGCTTAACTAGTTGCTACAAACAATAGGACCCAATGTGAGAAGTTGGTCATGTTGTACCTTGAACCCGAGGTTAGACCAAGTTGTGGTGTAAAGCTACCCGGACCCGCCCGGCTTAACTAGTAACCACAACAAGGTCTAATGTGAGAGGTTAAGGCGCATTAATTTAATTAATGCCTCATGATTAGGGTTAAGTCATGGTCCACTTAATACTTAACCAATTTGGGCTTGGTAGATTAATCAGGGTTAAGTCGTGAACTCATCGTTACACTTAACCAAGTTAATCCATGATTAGCAAGAGGGTTAAACCGTACTTAACCCACTAGAAAATCCTAGCAATGGGGGTCCACTCCAGTAGTAATTCCCAGTTGTATCATCAGGACCTTAGGGACTAGGCTAGGGTGGGGGCACGATTACTGGACTAGGAGGTAAGTGACCAAAAGCGATGGCAGATTGGTACGCCGGTGTAGTTCCGAGCGGACTATGGTCGTGCACATAAGTCCGAAGCCGGGGAAGACATGCACGGGTACCCGTAGATCGAGACTGTGCACTCATGTTTATGGTGTCCAGGGGTTGCCACCCTAGGGCTTGATACACCCGACGGGAGACCCTGCACAGTCTGACTACAATTATGTTTGGGCCGTATTGACACCAACACGTGACGAGTTAGGCTTATAGGGAGCCGATCGACTAGACCGTTTGGTTGGACCGCGTATTAGGGTCACTTAATGTTATTGGGCCAAAGCTTGGGCTAAGGGATCAATACTTGTTTATTCAAGTCATGTTAGTTTGCTAGTACACCTGTGGTGCAAAACCTTAATCTTGATTATGCGATGACACCTTTATCTACCTTGTTAGTTAATCATCGTGCTAGTATGTTGTTATCCTTATGTTCATCCCTGCTTCTCATGCCAGTTAACTTTACCAGTTTACATTGATTGTAGTAGGGATTACTCAGTCTTTTTGACTGACCTGTTTTCTTTCGCCTCTTTTCTTCCGTTCCCCCCCCCCCCCCAGGTTCTCAGGGTGGGAATATTGGAGCTTAGCTTGGATTTCTGATCGCTTGCTTGTGGGATTTTAGCTCATGTACGGTCTTGACATGAAGCTAGCTATGGTTATCACTTATTTTGGGGATTAGTACTTATGTATTTCAGTTTTTCAGTCGATGTTGTTTTTATCTAGACTTGTTTATTTGGAAAGTTGACATTATGTTGTACCAGACTGGTTTTGAAATGGTTTGAAATTTTCTGCTGTTTTATCTATGTTATTTACTCTGTTTACATATATACATATGTTCTTGTTCTGCCTTGATATATCATTATGCATGTTTACCTGTTTTAACGCCTCTCCAAAGTCAGAGTGCTTGCAAGAGACACCCTGGCGGAGGTGGGGTGTTACAATTTTGGTATCAGAGCATATGGTTTACGAGAAGGAACAAAAAGGTTTTTAGAAAACTTTTGGAAAACTATTTTCAAAACCAAGTATAAAGTATTTTCCAAAGAAAAGTCTAGTTTATTTTAAAGGCTATTCCCCAAAAATCCATTAGCAAAATTCCTTCGTTTTTCTCCATTCTGAATCTGTCTTTTTCTTCGTTTTCAGTATGGCCGATAACTTTGCTCTTCCGGATGGAGTACACATACCTGTTTGGTATAGGAGACATTTGGAGGCTAGGGCGACCCAAGCCGGCCCCGCAGATGTTCCTCCTCCTCCTCCTCCGGTAGTTATTGTTCCTCCTCCTCCTGTTGCTGAGGTTCCTCTTCCTCCTCCCCCTCAGCATCCTCAAGCTGACTTCGCAAAGACTTGCAAAGATTTCAAAGCAATGGGTGGCAAGAACTTTCAAGGCACTGAGACTTTTGTAGAGGCCAGAAATTGGTTGAAAGAGACCGAGGATTTATTTGCTATCTTTGGGTTAGACGATCAGAGGAAGATCTTGTTGGTGGTTTGGCTTATGAAGGATGAAGCCGCTTATTGGTGGGAAGTCACCAATGGTACTAGGCCTGTTGAGACTTGGGCCGATTTCAGGGCAAGGTTCGTGCTTAAGTTTCTATCTTCTGCTGAGGAGAATCTGCAAATGGAGAGGTTCATAACTTTGAAACAAGGAGATATGTCTGTCAAAGAATATGTGAACAAGTTCAATCAGTTAGCTCGTTTTGGCTTGGATATGGTGAATACTCCTCAGAAGAAGGCTCTTCGTTTTGCTAGAGGATTGAATGAGCCGTTGCAGGGGTTGGCTATGTCACATATTCCCCATGGGGCCACATTTGAGAGCTTGGTTGATATGGCGTTACTTCAGGGAGATGTCAAGAAAGAGGTCAAGATGAATGATACTCAAGCCAAAAAGACTGATTCCCAGTGGAAAGGAAATCAGGGAAATCCAAGTGGTCAGAGCAGTCAAGGCAATCAGAACAAGAACAAGAACAAGAGTGAAGGCAACAAGGGGAACAACAACAAGGGCAATAACAACAAGGGGAAGTGCCATTATTGCGGTTCAGTGGGGCATCTTATTAAGGATTGTAAGAAAAGGAAAAGGAAGAATGGTGAATGCTTTTTCTGCGGTGAGACTGAACATTTCAGTAAGAATTGCCCGAAGAAGCAAGGGCAAGGCCAGGGTCAGACTCAGCGTGCTGGACCTTCAGGAGGGCAAGTTCATGCTCTCAATGCCGCTCCAGTTCCCGATCGAGGTAGTATTTCTGTTGAGAGCCTTGTATATATTTCTGATTTTCCAGTTCGTACCTTGTTTGATTCTGGTGCATCGCATAGCTTTATCTCATCTGATCTTGTTGATAGTTTGCACCTTAGTACTAGCTTGGTAGATGATCCCGTCTGTGTCTCAAATCCTATTGGGGGTTCCGCCCATCTATCTATGATATGTGGGGATTTGAGGATCTCTATACTGAGTGTAGAGTTCTCGTGTGATGCTTATATTCTCGGTTTCATGGGGTATGGGTTGATTTTGGGCATGGATGGGTTGTCCAGTTTTGGAGCCATTCTTGATTTTTGAGCATAGGGTTGTGAGGCTCATGACTCGCCTCGGTAATACCCTAAAAATTTCTAGTAACCCTATGAGTCCCGTCATGTTGTGTTATCTTGAATCCCTCAACTCGTCTATCGATAGTTTGCAATCTACGAGGGTGGTCCGAGAATATCCTGATATCTTGGGTGAAGTGAAGGGGTTACCCCTAAACGCGAAATAGATTTTCGCATTTATCTGGTTGATAATGCCAAGCCAGTTACGTGGCCGGTTAGGCACATGGTCCCGCGAGGTGAGAGTTAAGAAAGCAAGTCAAGGAGTTGCTTGAGAAGAACTTCATACGATGAAGCATTTCCGAGGAGGGTGCTCTAGTAGTATGCGCTACTAATGTGGACAGTTCGCTTCGCCCGTGTGTTGATTATTGTGAGTTGAACAAGAAGAATAGACAACCATTACCAAGGATCAGTGATTTGTTTGATCAGCTTGTAGGAACATCTGTTTTCTCTTGATCTTGCTACTGGATTCCATCAGCTCAGAGTAGCTGAGGATAGTATAGACAAAAACTGCGTTCAGAACTCCAGATGGATTCTTAGAATGGCTGGTCATGCCATTCGGTTTGACTAATGCACTCGCCTACTTCGTGGACTTGATGAGTAGGGTGTCTAGGGAGTTCCTGAACGAGTTTGTGGTAGTCTTTGTAGAAGATATCCTGACTTTCTTAAAGAACGAGGAAGAACATGCTAGACATCTCAAGGAGGTGATGGATACGCTTAGAGCGCATCAGTTGAAAGCCAAGTCCCCCAAATGTCATTTTGGAGAAAGGAAGTTAGATTTCTTGGGCATATAGTTTCTAAGCAAGGCTTAGTGGTGGATCCTGCTAAAGTGGTCGCGGTTCAAAACCGAAAAGCTCCAACGAGGACAATTAAAGTAAGAAGTTCTCTCAGTTTAATTAGTTAGTTAGCGTCCCTTGAGCTTAGACTTACCCTTCTGGATCAAGTAGGGACTTCACAGAAGGAAGACCCGCAGTTAGTCGAGATCATGGACAAGTTGATTCGAGGCGAGATGGTAAGTCACCTCGCTATAGATGACAAGGGATGGCTAAGACGCGATGAGAGAAAGAAGATTCTTGAAGATGCACATCACTCGAGGAGGTGGCCGAGTTTGTCCCAAGGTGCATGTTGTGCCAACAGGTTAAAGGCCGAGTCATAGAAGCCCGGTGGGCTATTATATCCATGGGAGGTCCCGCAATGGAAGTAGAAAAGCGTCACGAAGGATTTCGTGGATGGACTGCCTAGATCAAGAAAGGGAATAAGAGCATGTGGGTCATAGTAGATAGACTCACGAAGAGTGCTCATTTCACTCCGGTAAAGAGCGAAAGGACTGCATTATAACTGGCGACAGTTTACTTTCAAGAAATAAAGCGGTTGCACGGGGTTCCCTAAAGGATAGTTAGTAACCATGACTAAATTTTCACTAGCCAGTTTTGAGATAGCCTACGGGAAGTCATGGGCAAGCAACTAAATCTAAGTACGGCCTATCATTCGCAGGCGGATGGTTCATTTCGTTCAAGCAGGAGTTATAGAAAATCACGTTAGTAAGAGCAATTGGCAACGTGGATTGGTATTTTCAAGAAAAGTTCTGCTGCGTGGAATACTTTATGGTAAGTAAATGAGATCCAGGATTCACTGGTGAATTTTGGAGAGCTTGCATGAAACCATGAGGTCATAGTTATGTTTAAGCCAAGAATGATAGAAGAGTAAGTGAAAGAGGAAGACGAGAGGCGACAATGAAATGGGTTCCAACTCATATTTGGAAATAAGAGTTAAGAAGCCAAGAAATCATGAGGTAAAAGATGGTCAAAGCACAGTGGAGTTAAGCTCAAGGAAACGTGACTTAGAAGACTGAAGGCTAGATACGCGCATCATATCTCTTTCTAAGAGTATATCCTTGATCCTTGTTTTCCGGTGGAACTTACTTGCATGTTATCTTTTTTTCATATATCCTCTCGGTCCCATTCTCGATCCCATTTCTGTTGTAAACTCCATAAGGGGGTATGACTCATTGGTTAGTAATACATGTCAAGGTTTGAAGGAGTCCGTTAGGTTGACTAAACCTTTTGGGCTTTTATAGAATATGGGTTGGGTTAGGAAGGGATTTCTTGTAATCCGAAAGGAGTATATCCTGCTTATCTTCCCGATCTCTTTGTAGCATATCTTTTGCTATCCATCTTGTCATGAGAACCTTAGGTAGAAACCCTTTGGATGAAACATGAGTTTGAAACATGTTATGCTTGATGTTTGCAAGTGGTTGCAAGTGTTTGCAAGTGGTTACTCGTGGATGCATTATACACATTAGGCACTAGATCGGCTCACACACTCCTCATATTGCATATGCATGAGTGTTTATGCTTATTCATGGATGAAAATTTTTGGTGTTATCACATGGATGTTGCATATGGATGTATGTTATGTGCACACATATAGATGTTATACATTATGTTAGGAATTGCATACATATGGATTCATTTCACTAACATAATTTGCATTGATGATATTTGCATTAGATAAGTACATATACACACACCTTTGCATATGTTCATACAACATTTAGAATCTTGTAAGGACAATGATTGCTCGTGGATGATGTTTTGAGTAGATGGATGTTGGATGGTAGGATACGTTCTTCCTAACTTGAAGATTTCGGGGACGAAATCCTTTAAGGAGGGGAGAATGTAACAACCCGTATTTTCAATAACCTGTTATAACGTAAATCGAGGCAGAATTTAATTCTAAAATCTGAATCAAGGGAAACGGGCTATGCCATTGCGTTCGTCTCGGAAAAATACGCGAAATAGAGTCCGAGTTTTCGAAAATCGGAGTCCGTATGACCCGATTAAGGCCCAACGAAGTTTTCAGAAAATTTCAAGTTCAAAACAGATTTCAAATTCAAGTTTGAATTTGGAAAAATTAGGGCAGATTGGGCCAGGCGGGAAAATTCCCGCCAGAGCACCCCAAGTCGACAGCCCTGTCGACTTGGGAGTCGACTTGGTTCAGCCGGGCAGTTTAGCCTGGTGCACCATTTTCGGTTTGTGTTGAGCTTGGGGGCCAGATTCGGTTTTGAGGGCTGAGATTGGAACTAGGGTTTAATCCTAGGGTTGAAACTAATCCTAATCTCTATAAATAAGACCCTAACCTAAGCCTAAATCAACATTATTCACTCATACAACTAAACTATGGCAAAATTATCCCTCTCATGGCCTCCACTCTCTTCATAAAATCCTAAATAAATTTTTATAAGAGATTTTCCATGCATACAAGTGTTTTCAAGCTTGTATGAGTGTCATTAGCTTGCATTCAAGTCAAGTTTCTATATTTGCAACATAAAGCAAGGATTTTTATTGGTTTGGAGCTTGCATTTTGTGTCTATTTGATTGCTTAAGGGCTTTGTCATATTTTTGTGTCTTCTTAAGCATTGTAAGCCCTTTTCTACTTTCATACTTAAACTCTAAAGTTAAATGAATGATGCAAGTTTGGTTGATCATTATGATATGCAAGTTTGCCATGATATGCAAGTTTGATATGTTATGATATGCAAGTTTATCATGTTGTGTTATGCAAGTTTGATATGCAAGTTTGTCATATGATATGCAAGTTATGTTATGCAAGTTTGGGTTGATCATTTTGTTCATGTTATCATGTTATGCAAGCTTATCTTGGGTTTATGAGCCTAAAGCTTCAAGCTTTATGCTAAAGGTTGCATTTTGGCAACATGTAAGTTATCATATCCCTTATGGTAACTTGCATGTGAGGCTAAATGCGAACTTATGGCCATTTCTACATGTCATTTATCACCATGTATCACCAATATGCTAAGTTTGGTTTTATGCATGCTTTTGAGGCCTAAAAATGTAATATGCAAGTATATGAACATATGTACATTTCATATGCCACCATGTTAAACTTGTGGCTTCAACATCTTTATGTCATGATTATGCCAAGTTCCCTCTTTCTATCCTTTATGCGCTATTGCGATATGTAAGCGATGGGATTGCGTTTGGGGTTGGGTAAACTTAAAAGACATAAAAACATAAGATTGGGAATTTACCTATTAAGTTAGGTCTACCCATTGGGAATTTACCTATTAAGTTAGGTCTACCCAAATTCTTGAAAATTTGTGATATGTTTTGGAAACATGATGGACATGACACTTAGAAAATATAAGTGTGACCAACTCGAGGTTGGGTTGAGTTTGTAGCGTAAAACTACCCGGAACCGACCGGCTTAACTAGTTGCTACAAACAATAGGACCTAATGTGAGAAGTTGGTCATGTTGTACCTTGAACCCGAGGTTAGAACAAGTTGTGGTGTAAAGCTACCCGGACCCGCCCGGCTTAACTAGTAACCACAACAAGGTCTAATGTGAGAGGTTAAGGTGCATTAATTTAATTAATGCCTCATGATTAGGGTTAAGTCATGGTCCACTTAATACTTAACCAATTTGGGCTTGGTAGATTAATCAGGGTTAAGTCGTGAACTCATCGTTACACTTAACCAAGTTAATCGATGATTAGCAAGAGGGTTAAATCGTACTTAACCCACTAGAAAATCCTAGCAATGGGGGTCCACTCCAGCAGTAATTCCCAGTTGTATCATCAGGACCCTAGGGACTAGGCTAGGGTGGGGGCACGATTACTGGACTAGGAGGTAAGTGACCAAAAGCGACGGCAGATTGGTACGCTGGTGTAGTTCCGGGCGGACTATGGTCGTGCACATAAGTCCGAAGCCGGGGAAAACATGCACGGGTACCCGTAGATCGAGACTGTGCACTCATGTTTATGGTGTCCAGGGGTTGCCACCCTAGGGCTTGATACACCCGACGGGAGACCCTGCACAGTCTGACTACAATTATGTTTGGGCCGTATTGACACCAACACGTGACGAGTTAGGCTTATAGGGAGCCGATCGACTAGACCGTTTGGTTGGACCGCGTATTAGGGTCACTTCATGTTATTGGGCCAAAGCTTGGGCCAAGGGATCAATACTTGTTTATTCAAGTCATGTTAGTTTGCTAGTACACTTGTGGTGCAAAACCTTAATCCTGATTATGCGATGACACCTTTATCTACCTTGTTAGTTAATCATCGTGCTAGTATGTTGTTATCCTTATGTTCATCCCTGCTTCTCATGCCAATTAACTTTACCAGTTTACATTGATTGTAGTAGGGCTTACTCAGTCTTTTTGACTGACCTGTTTTCTTTCGCCTCTTTTCTTCCGTTCCCCCCCCCCCCCAGGTTCTCAGGGTGGGAATATTGGAGCTTAGCTTGGATTTCTGATCGCTTGCTTGTGGGATTTTAGCTCATGTACGGTCTTGACATGAAGCTAGCTATGGTTATCACTTATTTTGGGGATTAGTACTTATGTATTTTAGTTTTTCAGTTGATGTTGTTTTTATCTAGACTTGTTTATTTGGAAAGTTGACATTATGTTGTACCAGACTGGTTTTGAAATGGTTTGAAATCTTCCGTTGTTTTACCTATGTTATTTACTCTGTTTACATATATACATATGTTCTTGTTCTGCCTTGATATATCATTATGCATGTTTACTTGTTTTAACGCCCCTCCAATGTCAGAGTGCTTGCAAGAGACACCCTGGCGGAGGTGGTGTGTTACACTTTTCCTAGAAAACATAATACCATTTTTGTTTTCTTTTGCAAGTAAAAATTTAGGCATAATTATTTCTTATTTTGTGAGTAGGTAGATCAACATGAAACTTTCCCAACCAAGGACGGGATACTGATACTATAGAGGGAAGTGATACTATAAGAGAAGGGCCTTTTGTGTCCCGAAAAAGAACGATCTTACTTTAGAATTTGGCCATCAAGCACTTGAATTAAAAGGTGGATGCTTTAAAGAGTCAATTAGAGTAAAAGAGTAGATTTTTTCTTGGATTAAAGAAACATATAAAGACTAAGGCATCTATTGATTTTAAAGATGAGTTAAGAGACCTACGTCAGTGGGTGGCTAACTTGGAAATCGAATTAGATAGTGCCAACGCGAGTTGTAAGATTTAGAAATTTTCTTTTTAAAATATCCCTATCAAAACTGCATCCAAACATCCTGGGGCCGCCGCGGGGTGTAAAGTTTCAACCTCCAGAAACTATTTTTATATAAAACACCCCCACGAAGGTTAGATGACCTGGTTATTTCTGAGTGGTGCAAAAGAGTGATAGCTGAGATGGAAAGTTGCCATGACACAAAATTTAATGAGGACACACTTCGACGTATTGACCATTATATCAATCAGATTGGCCATTTGCAAAAGGAGAAACATGATTTACGTAAGAATATCTTTGATCTGGAGAAAGATAATAAATCTCTTAGAATTATGTGCAAAGATCTCAATAGGGCTTTGAAACTTCAAACTAAACCTTCAGATGATCTTGATGAGTTTAGCAAGAAGAGACACACACTCCGTGAACTTTTGAGTATTGCAGTTCGTCACGCCATTAACCCTCCTTTACATGACGATGAGGAAGTGTTAGATATTTGATCGTATTTGTAATTGTAATGTTTAAGTTTCCATATTTGGATAGTCAATAAAATATTCTTTGTAAATCAATTTATAAATTGGGTGTGTACCACTTGATATGTGATTTTTAGATAATAGCAATTTATATACAATGAGTTTAAGAATTCTCCCTGAGCAAGATGGAAGATTACTATCTTCATTTGAAGGCTTTTAGATAGTAGACTTAGGATCCAACCCAAGTCTTGTTTTGTAAGTCCTTTTCCAAGAGCGAGAATTATGACTCTTCATAACCCTGATTAGAGTATTAATAAGTGATGTCTAGAATCCTCCTTCTGGTGATTAATTAGAAGTTCCAAATCGACCCAGATTCAGGCACTTGTTAACAGACCAAAATCCTACTTTTGGATACTAAGATAAGTTTCGAACCATGACCTAGACTCGGCTGTTTGATGACCAAAAATCCGCTTCTAGTAACAATAGAATTCCCGAATTAACCCAGACTCAGGATATTTGATATTAGACTAGAAATCCATTTCTGGTAATGATAGAAGGCCCGAACCAACCCAAATTCGGGTACTTAGTAGAAGACCAGAAATCTTCTTATAGTAATAATAGTTGTGTCACCCCTTCGAGTTTATCTTGCAAAGCAGAGGATGTACGTGCTTTGTTAGCCACTCTATGGGCTTGTGATTATCAAAGCAGAGGATGTAGATGCTTTGTCGGCCACTCTCTGGGCCTGTGCATCAGGTGCACTTGGCTAGCTTATTCTCAAGCACGGCACAAGGACTTACCTGACCACCCTTCAAGAGGCATGCGCCTTACCCTGGCCATTGTAGACGGTGATAAGGGCTTAGATGTTCTAACCGGGCCATCTTAGATGCAACTTAAAGGCTTACTCTTTCGATTCTCTACGCTAGCCATCGTTGGAGGTGATAGAGGCTTACACTCCATGCTCCTCTAAGGGGTATCTTAGCCTGGCCATCGTAAACGCTGATAAGGGTTTTCGTTCCCTTTTGCGGGTAATGAGAAAAATAAGCAGAGGTAGGACGTGGTCTTTGGCGAGCAGAGATAGGACATGCTTAGTTCATAGCAGAGGCAGGGCGTACTCTTCTACGAATAGAGGCAGGGCGTGCTAATTAGATGCCCTGTCCCGACCATTTCTAATGTGGATAAGAGCCTTACGCTTTTGATGCTTTAACCTGGCCCTTTGTGATTTGGGCGCGGATAAAGGCTTACATACCACCCCTCTTCGAGGGGTGCTTTCCCTGGGCATTTTGGCGGTTTTTATCCATTCATTCATTTGACCCTATTTGGGTGGTCTTAATTTTGAGAGCGTTTCCAGCCCCTTAGTTATGTAGCGCTCTTTCCTAAAAGAACTAGTTGTTATAGCTGACTATGATTTCTTTACATATATGTACAGTTTCCCTTGTCTAAAGAAATTGATGATCAACCCTTCTAGGACTCTGCAATGATCGGTTTCATGCCTGTTCATCTCATGATAGTAGCAATAGGGTCCTCCCAATTTGACTCATTTTTAGGTTTCTTCTTTTGTGATGGCCAATAGTTGAGTTCATGTTTGGTTAGAAAGTAGATATTATCAATGGTTGTTATAAGTTTGCTTTCCTTTGGCAATCTTGATTCAAAGATCCCCTTTCGTCGTTGAAACTTAATCCTTTTGTGACTTAACTTTGTTGGTTCCTCCTTATCCTCATGCTTTCTCTTTGTTGTGTTGTGATATTGAGGTGCAACCTTCTTAAACCTCCTTGATGTAACCTGTATGGGTTTTTCCAATGTTCTTTGGTCAAATATAGTTCCTTTAGCTTGTGTGTAAATGGCCTTTTTCAGGTGAGTGAATAGGTTATACCCTTCGGAGGAGGAACCACTTATAACCATGATAGGGGTTGGACTCACGTGGAAAGGGTTAATGCTCCAAATATCAGGGTTATAAGGCTCAACTTCCTTTCTTTCGTTTTTAACTTGTAGGCCTTCCAATTTGAGCCTTTGTTCTTCCATCACTCTTGGCTCAGTAATATCTGACATAACCATTTGAGATCTGGAAGATTCTTGTTCCGACCTTCTACCCAAAGTCTTGCTTCTTCAAAGCTTACTCCAATCCGAGATGGAACAACACAGTTAAAAATGTAGTTTAAGATAATCACAAGGTCGGAGGTTCAGGCCCTCCTACTAGCGCCAAAATGTTAACGATATTCTTCATCAACACCGGAAATGGACATAAGGAATGAATGAGATTATTTAGTTTCCACAAGCTTGATTTAGTTCACCATTTCCTAGATATCAAGGTTTAGAGCCCGAAGATTAGTTACTCTTCCCTCAAGGGGTGAGTACCACGTTTATGAGACTCAAAAACCAACAGTTAGCTTGGAATAAGGGTTTCCTAAGCCCAACACAAGATAGGAAAATAAATGGCTTGTAGAACGGTATTTCGGTAATCCAGGAGAATGGTTAAGGCTTGGGAATGATGCCTTTGCCATGAAGAAAGCATTTAGTAGCAAATAATAAAAATCGGAAGCAAATCATAGAAAATATGTTAAGTGTCGTTTCACTCTTTATTGCTTACTGATTTGAGTACATAAGTGTTTACGAAGGAAATCCCCAAATTGATTTAGAAATTAGGGTTTACTCTATAAGAAATGAGTACAAGACTAAAGAATGAGAAAAGTCCCCTAGAATATGACCCTGGGGTCTTATTTATATACAAATCGGGACCCCTTCTGTCATTGGTTCAACAGAAGCACCTTTCGGATGTGGCAGCATAGTGTCGGCCACTTCTCACCTTTTGTCTCTAGTTGCCTTGGTTTCGACCACCTCTTTAATCATTATTACCGGATATTACCTAGCCTTCGGTGTGTCGGTCTTGGCTTTCGAAAAGATGATCTCGGTCTTTGGAGCTTCTCTTTGATGTTGTTTCTACCTTCTGTATCGATACTAAACCGATTGGTATGGATAGCTTTGTGAATGGCTTTCGGCAAAAAGCTCTGGCCTTGCCTTTAAGTCCTCATAGTATTTGCTTTCGTGCTTCGACTTCCTACGTTCTTGCAATCGTCACCCCATTCGATATCAACACTAAGCAAATTAGTGTGGATAACTCTTCTTCTGATCATAAGCTTCGGTTTAATTCCAATGAGCCTGGAAATTTGTTTTGGACTGGGGGAAGCATGCTTTAAGTACAGTTATGAATAAATTTAGATGTTGTGTCTCAGTATTCAACAAGCCTTGACTCCGACAGTTAGCTTCAGAGTGTTATCCTTGACTTTGGTGCCTTTATTTCCTTTTGTATTGGCACTAAGTTTATTAGTGTCGATAGCTCTTTCGTCTCCTTTTGTTTGGTTTGGTGTTTTCTGCCATACCTCTAGTTTCGGATTACAAACTTTCATCCTTTATTGCCTATCGGCTTCCGGCTTTTGGTGATCTGCTTTCAAACTTGAACTTATTTTAGTTGCTTTTCATGTTGGCACTGCCTTATCGGTATACCTTTTCGTATCAACACCAGGTTTTTCCCTTCTAAGCTGGTGTCGATAGCCTGTTAGCCTAATCATCTTCTTTATGCTGTCATCTTTAACTTGATATTAGTCACATGATTTCAGATCATTCTTCTGCACTGTTACAGTTTGATATCCCTTCTCCGATAACCTGTTTTGGTGTTAAATTTGGTAGTAACATTTGATGTGCACATGCACATAGTTAGGGGTGTCATTAAGTCACCCCTTGCCCTTTCAACCACCAATTCAGTTGATTCCTTGCTTCCCCTTAATGCCAATAATTCACTGAGTTGCTTCCCTAATCCCCTGGTGGATCCTACACCAACTGATAACTTTATGGTGAACCATTTGAGCAATAAATTATGACATTGTGTAAAGAAAATGCTGCACCTATCTCCATTAATGTGCATGCAAACTACCCCAGTACCGACATCGTTGTTTAATGCATTTATTGTCTCACCACCTAATCTAATGTGCCCTATGAAAATGGCTTCCTCCCCAAGCAACCTCCACAACTCCACCTCACCGTGCCTTGATCCTCTGTCTAACTCCCCAGCCTGCCAATTCATAGGCTCACTTCTTGGATGGCTAAAGAAAAAGTTAACCCCTTCTTCTTCACATCACTCTGCCATCCTAAGCAAGAGGCTTCCACTCAAACAAAAATAATAGATTATTATCCTCCATTACTTAGGGGAAGGGCACACTCTCACTCGCTCTCTTTTTAGTTATCTAATGTGTCACAACCTAACAACATGGAATATTAGGGGTGCACATAACCCCCTTAAACTTGATCAAGTTAGTGATCTTATCAACTTTCACAACCTTTATCACTTTGTCGTCCTTGAAACAATCTCCCCTCACATTATCATCTGCTTCTTATATTAATCCCACTGGCCATTATCTCATAACTTATCAAATCCTCTTTATGGAAGAATCTTGGTCCTACACAACCCTTCAATTTTCTCACTTTCTCTCATTCTTTCAACCAACGAGCTCATGCATTTTCATGTCACTTGCCATATTGATCACTCTTCCTTCTACCTTTCCATCGTTTGCGCTAATAATTCTTTTATTTCTATGCAGAGCCTCTTTAACCTCTTGCCTGCCTTTAGTCAGAATTCCCATCCATGGTTGGTTTTGGGGGACTTTAACTATTGCCTTGATTTAAATGACAAACATGGAGGTCAACCCTCACATCTCGGAGACATTGTGCCTCTTAACAATGTTGCTCTTGCTACTGATCTTATTTCTATCAATCATACTGGTGTCCAATACTCTTGGAATAATCGTAGCAGAAGTGGTGTTAAAACTTTTACTAATATCGACCAAGCCTTTTGTAACTACATAACTTTTACAACCTGGCCAAATCTTCATGCTAACCTTCCTCATCCTATCTTGTCTGACAATTCTCTAGTTATCCTATCATGTGGGCTGCCTATGAGAGGAGTATTAAGAAGTTTTAAATGTTTCAAATCTTGGATTCAGGATTCAGAGTTCTTTAATATAATTTCCACTTCTTTATCTCCATCTTTCTTTGGTAATCCTAGTTTTGTATTTTGCAGGAAGTTAGAATCTACAAAGCATGCTTGAGAATTTGGTCTAAAGGAATATTTGGCACTGGTTAACCTTGTACAAATTAGAAAATGAACTACAACTATATGGACCTCACTGTCATTTATCTCAACACCCCCCCCCCCCTTCAAGCTGGATCTGGTGGCTTCGACATTAGGCCAAGCTTGACAGAAAAAGATTTGTGAGCCTTAGAACATAAGGGTTTTGTGAAGATATCAGCAAGCTACATAAAAGTTCTCACATGCAAAATATTTATGAATCCTTCTTTAACAAAATCCCGAACAAAATGGCAATCCATTCTCAAGTGCTTAGTACGTTCATGAAAAACTGGATTTTCTGCTATGTGTTTAGCAGCCATATTATCTCAAAACAATTCAATTGGTTTTGGCACCTTAACCTGCAAATCAGCCAGAAGACCTTCTATCCAAATCAATTCACTTGTAGAATAGCTCATACTCCTATATTCAGCTTCACAAGTACTTTTCGAAGTTGTTTTCTGCTTTTTAGTCTTCCAAGAAATTAATGAATCTCCCAAAAACATAGCATAACCAGATAAAGATTTTGCTGAAAAAGGACATGATCCCCAATCTGCATCACAATATCCTCTCAAAATCAAGTTATTTTCAGATTGTGCAGGATAAAACAGACCAAGATTAATTGTTCCTTTCAAGTATTTCAAAACATGAATAACAGCATTGAAATGAGACTTAGCTGGAGCTTGCAAGAACTGACTTAATTGTTGAATAGCATAGGATATATCTGGTCTTGTCATGTTTAAATACAACATTTTTCCAATCATTCTTCTATACACTTCAGGATCAGGTAGAAAATCTTCATCTTGAGTACTCAACTTCAAGTGTTTTTGAAAAGGAAAAGACACCTCTTTGCAGTCCAGTAAATTAGCTACTTCTAACAAATCAAAAATATATTTTCTTTGGCTTAAAAGTACACCAGCCTTTGTTCTTAAAACTTCAATGCCTAAGAAGTATTTCAGTTTTCCTAGGTCTTTAATGGTAAAAATAGAATGAAGTTTTCTTTTTAAATCATCAATTTCAGCCAAACAGTTTCCAGTTATCAATAGATCATCAACATACACTACCACTGCAATGAAACCAGCATTTCCAGTATTTTTTATAAAAAGTGAATAATCTTGCTTAGATTGAATATAACCTAGATCCAACAAAAACTTACATAACTCAATATTCCATTGCCTCGCAGCTTGTCTCAATCCATATAAAGATCTCTTGAGCTTACACACTTGCCCAGGTTTTGCCTTTTTATAGCCTAGTGGTGGATGCTCGTAAATCTCTTCTTCAACATAACCATGCAAAAATGCATTATTAACATCCAGTTGTTGTAAAACCCAGCCTTTTGCAGCGGCTATAGCAATTACAATTCTAACTGTTGTAAACTTTGCAACTGGACTGAATGTATGCTTAAAATCCTTCTCTTTTATTTGTTTATCTCCCCTAGCAACAACTCTGGCCTTGCACCTTTCAAGACTACCATCAGGTCTTAGCTTTGCCTTATACACCCACTTACTTCCAATTGCCTTTTTACCATAAGGTAACTCTGTTAAAACCCATGTATCATTCTACTCGAGAGCCTCCAATTCTTCATCCATAGCCTTCAACCATTCCTTCTTATCCTTTGCTTGCTCATAAGAATTTGGTTCATACACAGTGAACACATTTGCTAGACTGGCTAAAAATTCAGAGTCTAGAAAAGATAATTCTGGATCAGAAAAAATATTATAAGCAAATGACAAATGTGTAGATGGAATGTATTTTTTAGAAAGAATAAAATCCTCAAATTTCTTTGGAATTTGAATTGATCTTGAGGACCTTCTAAGAGAAATTTCAGACTGAGTATTTGAAGTATTTTGAGGTGGAATAGAAGAAGATGATGAAGGAGGTAAATCAGATGAAACATTTGTATCATTAGTAGCTGGAATAAAAGAAGAATTTTGTGGAGAATTTTCAGATGTCGAATTAGAATTTTGGTGAGCATCAAAAGAAGGAATATCAAAAGAAATTGAGGTCTGTGTTTGTGGGGGTAAATTATTTGAAGAATGAATAGGGTTAACCAGTGGAAAAGAGGTAGAAAAATTATTTTCTACATCAAATGAATATGGAAAAATATGCTCTTTAAATTCCACATCTCTACTCAGAATAACCTTTTGATCCTTTAAATCATACAACTTGTATCCTCTTGAAGCATATGGATAACCAATAAAGATACACCTCTTCGATCTTTGCTCCATTTTATCAGAAGTTTTTATAAGAGGATAACAAAGGCAGCCAAAGACTTTCAAAAATGAATAATCAGGAGATTTTTTCATCAAGACTTCATGAGGTGTTTTCCAAGACAAAACAGATGATGGCATTATATTTATAAGATATGTTGCAGTGAGAAGAGCATCACCCCAAAATCTCTTAGGTAGATTAGCATGAATTCTAAGAGCTCTTGCAGTCTCCAATAAATGCCTATGCTTTCTCTCCACTCTCCCATTTTGTTGAGGCACTCCTGGCAAACTTCTTTGATGAACTATTCCTTTTGAGAAAAACATATTTGTGCAGAATTCTTGAATAATTTCAGTACCATTATCACTTCTGATAATCTTAACCTTGGTATTAAACTGATTTTCTACATAGGCTAGGAAGTTTGCAATGATTTTAGGAACTTGAGTCTTATCATGAAGTAAATAAGTCCAAGTACATCTTGAATGATCATCCAATATGGTGTAGAAATATTTAGCTCCTGACAAACTAGGAATTTTGTAGGGACCCCATAGATCCATATGCACCAATTCGAAACAGGAACCAACAATTGAATTAGAAAGATTAAAAGGCAATTTATGATGTTTTGCTAACACACATGCTTCACAATCAAATTTTTCAGAGTATACATGAAAAGGTAAATGTTCCAATTTATTTATTGATGCATGACCAAGCCTAGCATGCAAAACAGACAAACTTGGATTTTGAACAGAGGAATGACATACAACAGGTTCTGAAACAAGACAATGATTTGAAGAAAAATTATTTTGAGGAGAAGAGATATCACTATTTTAAAACTTGTAAAGACCAGCATGTCTTCTTCCAGTTCCTTTCACCTTATCAGTAGTGAGGTCCTGGAAAGTACATGAATTTTTTTCAAACTTTGCATATAAGTTATTTTGATCAAGTAATCTACCAATGGATAGAAGATTGTGTTTAAACTCAGGACAGAAAAACACATTATGAAGAGTAATTTCAGGAGACAAAATGACATTTCCAACTGTATTTACAGTTTTCAGGGTACCATCAGGTAAGGCAATACGAATGGGTTTGTTTAGCATGTGTGTATTAGCAAACATTCTTAAATCATATGCCATATGATCACTAGCACCAGTATCTATTATCCAAGCATCATTGACATGTCTATTTGATAATACAGCATTAAAAGCAGAAACAATACCTGTAAAATTAATTGAAGGATGTTCTGCATTTTGATTAGCATTCTGCATCATCTTATAAACCTCCTTGCAAACTTCAGAAAAAGATTGAGAGTTCATAGCAGATGAATGACTTGATGTAGGAATTGATTCAAAATCCAAAGGAGTGTCATTAGGAGAGCTTCCTAAAATTCCAGAAGCTTCATGTACAGCAGCAGCAGTTCTTACAGATGAATTCTGAGACTTCTTTGCCTTTAATTCAGCATACCATTCTGGATAACCAACCAATTTGAAACATTGTTCTTTAATGTGCCGTTTCTGTTTACAATGATCACAAAGTTTCTCATATTTCATCTTCTTGTACTCTTTATAGTCTCTTTTAACAGGCAATTGAGACTTAAAAGCAGTAGAATGTTTTGCTGAAAACAATGCACTCATTTCAGAAATAGTATTATTATTGAGAGAATTTTGTTTTTCAATTTGTTGGAGAATATGATAAGCTTTGTTAACTGTTGGCAAGGGATCCATACTCAAAATATTTGTCTTAACCTGATCATAAGATTTATTTAATCCAGCAATCAATTGAATAAGCTTCTTGATTTGATCTGCTTCTAAGATTTGTTTAAAAATCCCACATGAACAATTTAACATTGTACCGCAAGAACAATCAGGAAAAGGTTCATAAGCTTGTAGTTTATCCCAAACCTTCTTCAACTTTCCATAGTACTCAGCAATTGAATCATCATTTTGTTGCACAGACATTAATTCTTTATAACATTCATAAAGAAGAGGAGCATTTGACTGACCATAACGTTCTTGAATCTCAATCCAAAGATTTCTAGCAGAGGTAGAAAAAATAAAAGTTTCAGAAATCGACCTTTCCATAGAGTTTAATATCCATCCTGTGACCATATAATCATTGCGTATCCACTTCTGCAAATCAGTTGAATCATCAGCTGGACGCAAGAGAGATCCATCGATGAAACACGATTTGTTCTTCGCTCCAAGTGTCAGCTTAACACTACGACTCCAATTTAGATAATTTCCTCCATCGAACAAGATCTGACCAAGTTGGCTATTAGAATTATCTCCATGAGAAAGAAAATAGGGATCATTGTAATTAATCGCGGTGTTAATGTCTTGAGACATCGATTCGATTTATTGAGAAAACCTAATGCTCTGATATCATGATAATAAGAGCAAGAATAACAACAAGAAGAAGAAATTTATTTCTCAGATCTAAAATGAAAATGTACAGTTGATGTTTTAAGTAGTACAGCGAATTACAGTTGGCACACAGAAATTACAAAAATAACCTTGTACAAATTAGAAAATGAACTACAACTATATGGACCTCACTGTCATTTATCTCAACAGTTCTAAACATTCTGATGCTATTAAGATTTCATTTCCGTAAGAACAGATTAATATGATGAATGCTCCAAATGATACCACCTTGGATAGAGAGGAGAATAGGCTTTTTACTGAACAAAATGTTGCTCTTGAGATCGAAGCCAGTATGAAGAGGCAACTATTGAATAATAAGTGGGTTGTTGAAGGGGATAGAAATACAGAATTCTATCATGCAGTTTTGAAGGTTAAACAAGACAAGAAACCTATTCACTGCATAGTTGAAGAACATGGTAATTTCTTTGATAAACCAGATGATGTTGATAAGGCCATACTTGATTACTTTCTAGTCTTCTTGGTAATGGTAGCAATTTCATCCCTAATCTCTTATTAATTGATGTTGTTGCCCTATTCGAGTTACCCCACTAATTGCTAAGGTCAGTAATTAGGAAATCAAAAGTGCTCTATTATCGATGAATAAAAAATCCACTGGTGGTCCAGATGGATTTAATGTGAACTTTTTTTACTAGTTGTTGGGATGTTTTAGCTACTGATTTCTACAAAGTTGTCCACAAGTTCTTTGGTAAGTTTAAGATGCTCTCTGAAATCTACTCCACAATTCTTGTCTTAATCCCTAAAACTAAAAAACCTACCACTGTTTCTTCTTTCCTACCTATATCCTATTCCAATCTCCTTTACAAATGCATTTCGAAGATTCTCTCGAACAGACTTCTTGTTGTGCTTCCCTCATTCATATTTGAAAACCAATCAGCTTTCCTTCCTGGAAGAAATATTCTTAATAATGTCAGGTTATTCCATGTGTTAATCAAAGGTTATGGTAGAATTAATGCCACACCTGCTGCCTTATTGAAATTGGATCTTAGCAAGGCATATGACAGTGTTCAGTGGTATGTTATAGTGTGCATTATGGCTAGAATGAATTTCCCTACTGTATTTGTTGCCTGGGTTTATAAGTGCATTTAAACCCCTCACTTCTCCTTGGTTTTCAATGGTAAGCCTATATTTCAAGAGTAATCAAGGCATCCATCGGGGTGATCCTATATCGTCTTATATCTTCATCTTGATTATGGACGTTCTTACCGTCATGTTTAAAGATAACCACAACAGGGATTCATATAGCTTATCATCCTAAATGTAAAGATTTATCCATTTCAACTCTCTTATTTGCCGATGACATTTTAGTTTCCACAAAACCGAACTCTCACTCCTTTCAGTCCATTCTTGACACACTCAACACCTTCTATTTGATGACTTGCCTCAGGCTTAACTCTAATAAATCTCAAGCTATGTTATCAAGCATTCCTAATAACACCAGTGATATCCTCTACACCATACTTGCCATGCAGCCTTTAGTGATGGTCTCAAATTATTTAGGTTTGCCACTTTGTTCTTCAGGAGTAACTAAGACAAACTGTCTTCCTCTATTCAACAAAATTACCTCTTTTCCCAATTATTGGGCTAATACATCACTTAGTCTAGCTGGTAGGTTGGTGCTAGATTTTTCTTTGGTGGTCTACTGGGCGCGATGCTTTACTCTTAGTAAGAAGCTTCTATCCATGATCAACTTTGCATTACTTAAGTTTTTTTTGGATCGGGATACGTTCAATAAGAAACCAATTCCTTATGCCTTTTCTAAAATTCTTCTGCCAAAACGCAAGGGTGGGTCGGGTGTTCTCTCCCTGTATCAGTGGAATTTAGTCGCCTTTAATATTCATTATGACAACTTAATTGCACATATAGACCGTTTATTGGTTAAATCGTGTTAGATGTACAATGTTAAAGCAAGTAAATTCTGGTCAATGAAAATTCCCATGAATTGTAGTTGGATTTGGAGGAAAGTTTTAGCATTGCGTACCCAACTCCTACCCTGCATTCAACATGTCATTTCTCAATATAGTAGGGTTTTATTATGGGATGATCCTTGGATCAGTAAAGGGGTGATTCTATCAAATGTTTTGACTTATTCCCAATAAAATTTAACTGGTATCCCGCCTGATGCATTGGTCTCAAGCTATATAAATAATGACCTTATTCATCTCCCATATTGTTCTAGTTTTACAGTTTGAACTGTATGGGAAAATTATGTTGGTGGAACTGTCATTGACATGCATGATAAAATCTTATGGAATAGTAAGAAACACTGCAATCAGCTTGTCTATAAGCATTTGATCAACTACAACAATCTGGCTAATTGTGAATGGAGCAGTTTGGCCTGGGACAACTCAGCACATCCAAAAGGTAACATTATATTTTGGAAAGCAGTTCACAAAGTTCACCCCTCCAAGAAGAAATTAGGAGGTTTTGACATGCAAATTCATATGCTGTGTGAGTTTTGTAACTCTTCCGAGGAGAATACCGATCATTTTTTTTACGAAAATGGTTTCATTTATGATTTGTGGAAGAGAATGTTGGCATCGTTTGACCTGATGGTCACTCCTACTTTCTCTATTCAACATTGGCACATCATCATGCTATCTACCAAATAGAGGGATTTTTTTTTTTGGCTCTATTTCTATTATGCAATAAAAAATTTGTTAGTCTCGTATGAAATGAACGAATTTGTAGAGTTTTTTGCACAAGAGAAGAAAAAATGAAGAGCTCTGGAGTAGGCTAAAGCAAGATATTTTGAGGCATTTATCCTTGTGTGTAATTTCCCGTTTGACATCACCCTTGTTGACACTTGGTCATGGTGAGGTGTTTTTTTTCTTTTTTTCTTTTTAATATTCTTCTTTTGTGTTTGTTGTTGTTGTTGTTGTACGAGTGTGTTTTCAGAACGTTTTTTAATAAAATAAGGCCTTACTTGATTACTTTTCTAGTCTTCTTGGTAATGGTAGCAATTTCATCCCTAATCTCTTATTAATTGATGTTGTTGCCCTATTCGAGTTACCCCACTAATTGCTAAGGTCAGTAATTAGGAAATCAAAAGTGCCCTATTATCGATGAATAAAAAATCCACTAGTGGTCCAGATGGATTTAATGTGAACTTTTTTTACTAGTTGTTGGGATGTTTTATCTACTGATTTCTACAAAGTTGTTCACAAGTTCTTTGATAAGTTTAAGATGCTCTCTGAAATCTACTCCACAATTCTTGTCTTAATCCCTAAAACTAAAAACCCTACCACTGTTTCTTCTTTCCTACCTATATCCTATTCCAATCTCCTTTACAAATGCATTTCGAAGATTCTCTCGAATAGACTTCTTGTTGTTCTTCCCTCATTAATATCTGAAAACCAATCATCTTTCCTTCCTGGAAGAAATATTCTTAATAATGTCAGGTTGTTCCATGAGTTAATCAAAGGTTATAGTAGAATTAATGCCACACCTGCTGCCTTATTGAAATTGGATCTTAGCAAGTAGGGATGGCAATGGGGCGGGGCGGGCGCGGGTAGTACCACCCCATCATCCGCCCCGTTGGGAGATTTTTTGCCCCGTGCCCGCCCCATACCCACACGGGTATCCATTAAACGGGTTTTAAACAGGTTGCAGGTAATGACGGGTATTTGTGGGTATTCATTATATTTATTCAATTTATTTTTTAGCCATTTATTGAAATTATTTAAAAGTACATTTGGTAAAAAAAAACAAATTAGACCAATTCTTAAATGCTAACCTTAAAATACCAATACATATTTAAACCAACATCCAAAAAAGAAGAGACAACAACAGAAGTATCCACCAAAATATCAACAGCCAGTTATAAATTGTTGAGTAAAAGCATGCACACAAATACCGAACAGTCAACAACAATATTTTTTGTATTGACTATTGATAATAAATCACATTCAATACGGGTACGGGTACCCGCGAGCATGGATATCTTACTATCCGTACCCGCCCCATTAATTAACGGATATTAAAAATATCTGTTTATTTTACCCATGGATACCCATTTAACTATCCGTTTTATATCCATGACGGATTTTACCTGCAGATAACTGCGGGTACGGATTTTTTTGCCATCCCTATTAGCAAGGCATATGACAGTGTTCAGTGGTATGTTGTGATGCGCATTATGGCTAGAATGAATTTCCCTACTGTATTTGTTGCCTGGATTTATAAGTGCATTTCAACCCCTCACTTCTCCTTGGTTTTCAATGGTAAGCCTACTAGGTATTTCAAGAGTAATCAGGGCATCCATCAGGGTGATCCTATATCGTCTTATATCTTCATCTTGATTATGGACATTCTTACCGTCATGTTTAAAGATAACCACAACAGGGATTCATATAGCTTATCATCCTAAATGTAAAGATTTATCCATTTCAGCTCTCTTATTTGCCGATGACATTTTAGTTTCCACAAAACCGAACTCTCACTCCTTTCAATCCATTCTTGACACACTCAACACCTTCTATTTGATGACTTGCCTCAGGCTTAACTCTAATAAATCTCAAGCTATGTTATCAAGCATTCCTAATGACACCATTGATATCCTCTACACCATACTTGCCATGCAGCCTTTAGTGATGGTCTCAAATTATTTAGGTTTGCCACTTTGTTCTTCAGGAGTAACTAAGACAAACTGTCTTCCTCTATTCAACAAAATTACCTCTTTTCCCAATTGTTGGGCTAATAAATCACTTAGTCTAGCTGGTAGGTTGGTGCTAGATTTTTCTTTGGTGGTCTACTGGGCACGATGCTTTACGCTTCGTAAGAAACTTCTATCCATGATCAACTTTGCATTACTTAAGTTTTTTTGGATCGGGGATACGTTCAATAAGAAACCAATTCCTTATGCTTTTTCTAAAATTCTTCTGCCAAAACGCAAGGGTGGGTCGGGTGTTCTCTCCCTGTATCAGTGGAATTTAGTCGCCTTTAATATTCATTATGACAACTTAATTGCACATATAGACCGTTTATTGGTTAAATCGTGTTAGATGTACAATGTTAAAGCAAGTAAATTCTGGTCAATGAAAATTCCCATGAATTGTAGTTGGATTTGGAGGAAAGTTTTGGCATTGCGTACTCAACTCCTACCCTGCATTCAACACGTCATTTCTCAATATAGTAGGGTTTTATTATGGGGTGATCCTTGGATCAGTAAAGGGGTGATTCTATCAAATGTTTTGACTTATTCCCAATAAAATTTAACTGGTATCCCGCCTGATGCATTGGTCTCAAGCTATATAAATATTGACCTGATTCATCTCCCATATTGTTCTAGTTTTACAGTTTGAACTGTGTGGGAAAATTATGTTGGTGGAACTGTCATTGACATGCATGATAAAATCTTATGGAATAGTAAGAAACACTGCAATCAGCTTGTCTATAAGCGTTTGATCAACTACAACAATCTGGCTAATTGTGAATGGAGCAGTTTGGCCTGGGACAACTCGGCACATCCAAAAGGTAACATTATATTTTGGAAAGCAGTTCACAAAGTTCACCCCTCCAAGAAGAAATTAGGAGGTTTTGACATGCAAATTCATATGCTGTGTGAGTTTTGTAACTCTTCCGAGGAGAATACCGATCATTTTTTTTTTCGAAAATGGTTTCATTTATGATTTGTGGAAGAGAATGTTGGCATCGTTTGGCCTGATGGTCACTCCTACTTTCTCTATTCAACATTGGCACATCATCATGCTATCTACCAAATAGAGAGATTTTTTTTCTTTCTATTATGCAATAAAAAATTTGTTAGTCTCGTATGAAATGAACGAATTTGTAGCCTTTTTTGCACAAGAGAGAAGCAAGGAAGAGCTCTGGAGTTGGCTAAAGCAAGATATTTTGAGGCATTTATCCTTGTGTGTAATTACCCGTTTGACGTCACCCTTGTTGACACTTGGTCATGGTGAGGTGGCTTTTTTTTTTTTTTTAATATTCTTCTTGTGTGTTTGTTGTTGTTGTACGAGTGTGTTTTCAGAATGTTTTTTAATAAAATAAGGTATGGGTCCTCTCAACCCCGCCAGCATTTCTATATATATATATATATATATATATATATATATATATATTCCTTCAACTTGTCCAAATAACTTACTACAAAATATAATGCAATCTTGTCAATTTTTCAAAAATTAGTTAATATGTTGATTTTTTTTTCTTATGTGTTGCAGATTTTGTTTTAGTTTTCATCCATTTTAAGATAAATCCTTACCGTTCAGCGTATCGTAATTATTATTTATAACCTTGTACGCTTGGAATTTGTTTATGTTTTCATTTTTTTTCATTCTTATCATCCAATTTATAAATTATCATATTTTAGCTTCAAAGTGCATGCGACACCATGATATGTTACTAACAATTTTTCGTCAACTAGTTTCTAGTACATTTGCTTTTAGTGGTGGAAGCTATGGTGTAAAACTAAAATTAAGACATGACCAAAAAAATAGATCTGAAAGCAATATTGATGTTATGTTTAATCTTTTTTAAGTTTTGATATAATTAAAAAAAAAAAAAAAAAACTTTATAGGACTTTTGCTTATATTGGTATAGTTGGAAAATGCAGTACAATAATTGATCAACAGTCGTAATTATGGAAAATGCTATTTCGATCGACACAAAACCCGATGAAAAAACTGCGGTTGTGAAATGAAAAATGAGACCCTCTTATTTTCCGTTTAAATTTTAGCTTAATATCCACCGTTGATTTCAATTCCTTAAACCCAAGAATTGAAAAATCGGTTGTTGTAGCACAGTCCGAAGTTATTCCATTCACCGAATAAATGAACACTACGAAAAACCCTTGTTTGCATCCTGCCCCTTTTTCTCCCAGAAACCTAAAAGCAAAGCCCAGCCAAAATTGGGTTCGGCAATTAGGAATTTTCTGGTGGGCTATTTGTGCAATTAAAAGGCCCATTTGACTTATCCACAATTAAACAGCGTCGAAGAAAAAAAATTAGAAAAATGAAATAAAATTAGGATTTTGTTCTTCTGAATGCTGAGCAGCAACACCGCAGAAATTTTCTATGTCAAAGGAATTTCTCAAGGCCACACAAATATACAAAAATAAAGCTAAAAGAGGAGAAGCTCTTAACAAGATTCCCTTCATTTTCTCTCTCTTTGATCTCGCTTCGATTTATAATGGCGGATTTATCTGCTCTTTGTTCCTCCTCTCCTTTCCATCATCCAATTCCCTCGTTTTCTCTCTCTTCGTCCTCTCCTTCGTCTTCTTTCTGCTCTTTTGAAGCCTCCAAGTTTTCCTTATTTCCTTCTTTCAAATATTCGATTAAACACAGTTCTTCTCGTGTTGTGAGATCTCATGGCAAGGATTCCGAGGACGTGTACGGGGCTTATCCGTGGGATCCACTAAGCTCTTCTGATGCGGAACAGCGTGAGTTCTTGAGTCCTTTATTGTTCAGGATTTCGTTATTTTCTGCTAATAGTAACTTGTGTTTTATGTTTCAATTTTTTTACCTGTGATGGGTGTAATGGACATGGCAAGGGTTGTTACTGTACTATTTTATTGTTCAATTTGCCCTACATGATAATTTTTATTACTAGATTACTAGTAAATTATGGGACATTGATGGACTAGGATGCATTTGAACCTTGTATGCTTGCATCCTTGTGTGATGATCTTTTCTTGTTTTATTTGAAGGTTCAAATGCGTAATTAGAATCCTTAAACAGTGAAGGTTAACTTTTCATTTCCCATTCCATTTCTTGTAGCAATACATGCTGGTATTACCGTACTATGACATTTCCAAAGTTTTGGTGTCGATTATGAACTTTGTTTACCCAAAGGGATCATGCAATGGTAATTGTAAAGATTCTTTTTAGTTGGAAATTTTACTACAGATTGCAACAAATACGTTAGAGAAAACCATATGCAAGACCACATTTGAAAGTCTTTTAACCCTCAAGTTCTCCCACCTAAGTTTCTTACATGTCCATTAAAATGAGTAAATGGCTACATGCTACAACCTTCTGATATCATTTATCGAATGGCAGCTGTTAATATGACAATGAAACTGTTATGCTCTTAGGATGTTGTTATTTAACCTTAATTAAATGCTACAGTGAAAGGAAATTAGATGTGCTCAAGTAATCGCTAAATAACCGAGAAAGTATAGCATATTCATTCATATGGATCTACATGGCCTTCAGTATATATCGACTGTATCGTTGTGGGCATTTTATGTTCTCTAAAATCTAAGCTGGTCTTCTTCTTAGTATAAGTATTACTGATAATGGATTTTTGTTTCAGTTTGTACATCTTTAATTTGAAAGTGAAATATTTTAATGCCTCCAATTGTGTCTTACGACATGTAAAATTACAGTGGTGTTGGATTTATCATTAGCTTAATTGTAATCTTAGTATTTTAGAGTCAGTTATATGAACATGAAATGTAATCGTGTGAGATCGTGTTGTTGAATAATGTTTCTTCGTATCTTCTGGTCTTTTCTTTCCTTTAGCGTCTATGTAGGTCTTCTTTACTTTTCCGTGCTCTCCTCTTTGCATTTTTGTCCTAACTTTATTTTTCCATACAGCACAGTACCTTATCATTGTTCCCACAGATTTGTGTTCACAGTCAATTTTGAATTTAAGTTCTCTAACCTTGTTGTGAAAACTCCATTTGTCCATTGCAAACGTGTTCATATCTTCATAAACAAATTGATCTTGTATTTTCGTTGATAAAAATACATATGCCTTTGCTTTGCTTTCATAACTTCATTTTCATATCTTTTCCGTGTTGTCACATTCAAAGCTACATCCACATTTACTGTCTTTTATATTGATTTTCTTAGTTATACCTCAATATTTGGTGCAATATAACATGTTTGTTTGTTGTACTGTTAAAGCGAAAATGCGCTGATCACTTAGCTTTCATGTTCCATCCTTCCATTTCGTTTCCCATTTCAACCAACCTACGCTTATTGTTGAGGTTCGGCATTCTCTGCGTACCGTACGCACTTCACCGTGTCTATCCGAGGTCAGCGGTCAAAGTCTTCTATGCCGGCGTCCCGATTGAACATCCTCCACCGCCATCCATCGAGCATATAATTTGGTATTGGCAAACACTTGTTGTAACAAAAGGAATTCCCAATGTTATATGTCACCAATACCATATATATACCACGATCTTTCTTAATTTCTTGCGATGTGGGACTATCCATCCGTTCGATCAACGCACCCACTCCGTTCTAATGTGAGCCACACCTAACACTTATAGTTGCATCCTTCCAACTAGGGATTTTGGATGACAGCAGTGGCTTTGATGAATGAACTTGCTTGAATCATTGAGGAACGAGACAGTTTATTTTACTAGGAGAAGCCGTCTATTGATTTGATACTTTATTTTGTTCATAAGTAATGCCATGCTTAACATACTACAACATGATTTAATTTTTCAACTATTTTGTAATATGTACAAAAAAAAAAAGGTGCATGCAATTTTTAGTTCTGATAAGGATATCACGCAATGACATTTGGAATTTTATTTAACCCTCAAGTTTTACTTACCTTGCTGTGTCTAAAGAGCAGGGATTTCCGAAGAATGATTTGTATAGAACATCAAGAAACACTTCTAAAACTATTCAACTTCAAACGGAAATTTTGGTTTAACAAAATATTAAGTTGGATTTTCAGAGTTTGAATTCAGATTATTTTTGTACTTTGTACATTACCATAAGGCATAAGTTATCTTATGTATCAATGAAGATGAACCTAAAGAAATATCCATACTTTGTGAGTTACAAAGGAATACTATTTTTCAAGGTCAAATTGTTCTGTAGTCTTGCATGCATATTTTGAGCTACCATCAGCCTGGAAGAATTCAGAATCTTAACATTTCTGTTGTTTCTAAGTATCAATGTGATGATCTGGCAATCATTATGCTCACGTCATTTGTAAATCATAGAGTTGGCTATGGAATTATCTATGTTTCATGTTAGCCAGAATACTGTCAGTTAAGTTGAGCTTCATTTTACAGCTATTCAGTGGATTCAGGAAGATAGAATTACCCTTTTCACAACTGATGGATTAGTTCAGCTAGGAGGCTCCACGGTTCCACGTCGTGTTCGACCTTCAGATGTAGAAATCCCATAGCGTCTTTTCGTAAATTTCATACAGTGAACTTAAACTTATTTTAACCAAGTCATTTGTTCAGATATACTTACCACTAAGAAAAAAATGCATGCAGAGAAGGCAAGGTAAAACAGCAGCATCGCAAAGGTTGCAGCGCTTTGTGGAGCACGACTACATGGACCCTAACCAAGGTCTTTGTCTCGGTGCACTTTTTGACATTGCTGCAACAAATGTGAGTATAAAAACGTATTATCAAATGCATTGACTTAACGCAAAATGACTAAATAATGCCTTCAATGCAGGGACTTGATAGTGGGAGAAGGCTCTGCATCTTTGGTTTCTGTCGTTCTATTGAGATGCTAAGTGACGTTGTGGAAGACACAGTACTCGAGCATGGAGGCGAGGTTATGTTTGAAAAATACCTTTATTAACCAATATTATCTAACTATGGTATTAATATTACTTGACAGTGTATATGTATAACCTTTGCCTGTATGCTTGTCTTAGTTTTTTTTTGTGTGCTAATTTTAAACTAGCCGCAGGTTGTTGCTGCTGAGAAGGCGAGCAAAGGTGGTTTGCAAGAGAAGCTGAAGATGATAGTGGCAGTCCCGCTCCTTTGGGGTGTTCCTCCTGCGTCTGACACTCTTAGGTTTGCTGTTCGAAGCGGTGGTGGTATAGTAGAGAAAATATACTGGCAGTGGAACTTCTTGTAAATAGTGGATTTGTAGAAGGAAAATTGTCCATATATTGCACAGCATTGTGTCTATAGATTGTACAAAGTTGAATTTGATATGATATTGATGACGGTGGAACTAATATGTGAATTGCATGTTAACTTGTATAAATGCTCATTTCTGCCCATTACCTATTTTATCTATATTATATAAATTGAAACATGTCCCTCCATCTTCTTTTTTTCTTGACCTTTTCATATTTAAACCTTTTAATCTTAGAAACTCAATCTTTTCCACTGTTAAGTCTTTGCTCTGTAGGGCTCAGATAAACAGTTTTGATTACAGCTGCTTCACAGTTTTGAATTTCAATTAATTCAGTAACGTTGAAATCTAGGGTTTTCCCCTTTTAGGTCATCCTTTCATTTCTCAATTCTAAGTGTTTAGGTGGGAAATGGGAAATTGTCGTGGATTCAGCACAGG
The DNA here is from genome assembly GCA_030737875.1 of Allium sativum. NCBI lineage: Eukaryota > Viridiplantae > Streptophyta > Magnoliopsida > Asparagales > Amaryllidaceae > Allium > Allium sativum. The sequence goes on from CM060918.1 coordinate 276,660,665, forward strand.
CCAACTGTTGAAGTGTATGTGTATTATGAACACAATAATCCAAATGTAAAGTAAAGCGGGAGAACACATAAGCATTTTCAAACACTTTTTCTTTCTTCCAATGTCTACTTTCATGGCCGAAAACTTCTGAGCTCTTGCGATTTTCCTTTCTTCATCGTGTTAAATTTTATCTTTTGCTTTGTGCATCTGGTCCTTCTCTTTATGTATCTCCACAAGCTCTCTGTTATTTTTCTGGTTTGTTCTCTGGAGGTGTTTTGCTCTAAATCGATTAGGGTTATGCATCAAACATCTGATTCGGGTGTGTTTGTGCTAATTGGTTCATTTCTGAAAACGTGTCCCACTACTGAAGCGATTTTTGCCTCAATAGCGGAAGTTGTTTCCGGACCAATTACCATAGAAATCACAGGGGAGTCGTCTGTGCTATTGAGGTTGTTCTCTTTGACCTCGTTTGGGATTCTTGTGCGCCACCGTTGCTTTTTCGTGGCCAACTGCTTTTTGGAGCTTACTCCTCTATTCGGGTGATTTTGGTACTACTTTTGCACCCTCTGGAAATTTGCGTGGCTTTATTAGTTCGGTGGTTCTTGGATCTCGTGCTGCATTTGAAATTAACAAGGGAGACAGGGGTTTCATAGCCTCGTTTGCTCCTCGGCTACGCTTTAGAAGCTCACGAGCTGTGTCTGAGATGGTTGTTGACGGTTTTCTGGTGGGTTCTTTTTTGTGCGGTGGTTTTATTGGTAATGACCATTGCGAGTTGCTGAAGTGGTCATCAGCGGTGTTGGAGATTTAACCACTCCACCCATTGAGAATCATATTCCCCAGCGCTTGAATGAGGTTGACGTTTCTTAAGCATGTGATGTTGTCGTGTCGGTCTCAATGGATTGTGACAGTAAGAGGGGTTTGGTGGTTGTTGCTGGGTACAGACCAAAGCATGCTAAACGTCATCAACGATCGTAGAAGGTGGCAACTGCCACTACTTCCTCGATTGTTTCAGCTTTTAGTGCTTCGGTAGCCCAAGCAACACCAGCTTTACCTGTCTGTCTATCGAATGCTTTTGCTTGCTTGCATGATGATTTTGTGGAGTTTGCCGGCTGTTCTGTTTCTACTGACGATCTAGTTATAGCCGACTATGTGTTGCTAAAGGATGCTGATGCTCTAGGAGTTGATGAGCAGTCTCATTAGTTGCGCGACGCTGAGTTATGCAGGCGACGTAAGTCTGATGTTTTTGCTCGACTGCAGCCAGTGGTTAATACACTTGGCGAGGCAGCGCAACACAAAGGCCGAACGTACATTTCGCCTAATGCCTTGGCAGTTGATTTTGGCTCATATTGTCTGCCTTATAGGCGGCCCTTTTTTGAGGTGGTTCAAAAGGCTTCGCCTACAACGGAGTTAATGGAAGCAGACTGCATGCTTTCTGGGCTTCGGTTGGCACTTCGGCTTTGCCATCAGGTTCGTGTCTCGTCCCCTTTTTCCTGCTATGTTACAATTTCTTGGGACTTATGCTTATTATTATGGCCTTTGAGTGATAATGTATGCGGTGGATTGAGCTTGGTCACACAGTTGTGTGGGCTCCCTATCAATCGGTTCTTTGGCAATAGATTGATGGGTCATGTGTGTGTTTATGGTCTTGCCTATGTGTTTGTTCCCTGCTTGTGTGGCGTTTCTTCTCTTGGCCAACTTGTGTCGGTTTTCGTGATTTCTTTTGGCCGATCTGCGTTCTTCCTTGCCTTGTTTACTTGTGATGATCTGAGCTTTGTTTCTCTCCTTGCTTTCATTCGGCGGCCAGACTCGGCTTTGTGCTTGGGTTTTGATCGTCGAGTGGTTTGGTTTTGTTTTGGCTAAGTCGATTCGTCGGTTTGTTATTGGCTCGACTTTTGTTTCTTTTCTTTGCGGGCGTGGCAGCAAGGCCGCTTCTGTGTCGTTTGCGATATATATATTTTTTGGTTTTGGTTGTCTGATCTTCGGTGGCTTGTTGGGCGACTTTTCATGATATTGATAGCTATGGTAGGCGGGTCACCAGGGTGCAAACGTATAGAGGCTCATAATATTGACCGCTATACGACCTATCTTGAAGAATTACCCCATATGTCGGCATATCCGACTGTCGTCTTTTGGAGCATTGAGTTTTGGTCTTCACCTATTTTGCAGGGCTGTCAATTTAATGACAGCTCGACATCGGTAAAGATGATACAGAGATTAGTGTTGCTTCCTTTGATCGACGCTACATTGCCCCCCGGCCTTTTGTGTCCCAGACATCCCGGTTTGTTTTCCTACCCTGCTTCCTCTTCTTCGCCGTCTTCCCCCTTGTCTTTTCCCCTTCTGTAACGACCCGGATTTTCAGCGCCTTTGGTTATCGACGTAAACGCGACGTCGATAACCAAAACATCCGAAAAATCCTGGTAATTAGTGAAAGAAATTAGAGGGTGAGGAAAGATAAGATAGAAACTTAGAATAGAAGAAGAAGAAGAACACAATATCAGAGTAACACAAATCTCACAGCGGAACGAATAAATATATTTCATAACATAACTTTGAAATACAAATCTGTACTTGCATATACATATCATTATCAAAGTACAGCACTTACAACACAGCGGAAATAATAATAGCTATATGATCCTGAAGCCTCCTGCTCCAGCTCTTCAATGTATCTGTAAAATCCCGACTACTTGACTGCCCGTACAAATTTAGGCACCCAAGAGTTTAGGGAAAACAACAAAGTAAACTCCGGGTCAGTCATGGGACTGGTATGAGTAAAACAGTTTAAAACAGTTGTACAGGTATATGATATCTCATAAGACCACGCCGCATAACGGAACGGGTTTTTCCCTTATGAGAATCCAAAATATCTTTATATCAAAAACCTTTTGATATTATAATAATGTCTATCAACCATAGTATATATAATCATCTAGCAGAACGCTTTCATCTCACGTTCTACATATATAGTATACAATCAAAACCGCAAGCACGTATTGGGTAATGGATTTCCAACTATGACAAGGTATGGAATCACCTTCCGCTTGTGTACCTCTAGAGAGGAATACACTGGGTTCAACAAGAACATCTTGCAACCCGGCCACACATGACCGACCACTCATTTCGCTTGAGTGTATCGAATGTATATCACCAACAATTGGGATCAGCAACCGTTTCCCGAATGGGACAGCATCAACAATAGATTTTTAGAAGTAAATGAAACTCTAGATCAGGTGATTATACACCCTACTTCGGTGCGACCGACTTAGCCATGCTGCCTGCCCGATTTCTGTCATTTACCGGATGATGAGGCTAGAAGCTACGCTTTATCATCACATCAGATTCACTTTGAATGTCACATCATCAAATCCATCAAATCACCGATTGACGTCCTCAACCATACATTATGTGTTAGCTAAGAGAAGTTTCCTTCTCCGCTTCCACTCTTGGTACGGTTGGAGAAATCAATATATGTGATCGTCTGGAAATACTCTGTCAGACATTCGTCCATACAAGTCATCCAGGAACAGGATGAACCGAAGGCACTATTCCGTAAACAGGATAGCCCTTGCATAACTCCGTCTTCAATTTCCTTTGGCATATATGATTCGCAACGCTTATGCCAATACAGAGTCGTTCTTTGGATAATAATCCAACCGGTCTCTCCATATTAACAACGTTAAAATGGTCAAAACTTCGATAGTCTGTGATTTAACTATCGAAGAAAAACAAGTGTGCAAACAACGATATTATTTCCAAATGGAAATTATATCTATCAAACATCATTTAACATTCATCTCCTTAGTTCATTAATCTACTTATCTCCTATTTCCCTATATTCAATATTTCTTATTTTCTAAATTTAGAAAATATACGTTATTAACAATGGAAAACATTTCCATTTCTTGTTTTCTTTATTAGAAAACATTTCTGGTTTCTTCTTTGGAAAACATTTCCAAAGCTTCTTCATTGGACTTAGGCAGATGTTTAAACAAACCATCGTGATGCCAACTCAAACCATTTCCTTTTACTGCCGAACCTTAACTATTCCTTAGTTAAAAACGAAGCCAATCAAGTTGGGGTAGAACTACCTCTCAGACCTTAACTGAACAACATTTCTAACTTTGAAATAGACAAAGTTCACTTTATATTTCTTTAACAAACTTCCTTACTTAACCCTCCTTCGAATAACTATATTCGATTGACTCTTATCAATTAACTCTATTGGACTAACCCCTATCAATTAACTCTATTGGACTAACACTATTTGACTAACGCTATTTATTTACTCATTTCACTTACTCTTTTCGAATAAACTATATTCGATAATTCCTTTTACTTTCTATTCGAATAACTATATTCGATTTACTCATTTGCTTCTATTCGAATAACTATATTCGATTTAACCCATTTGCTTCTATTCTAATCGATTAAACTAACATCGATTATCTCCTTTCAACTTTATCACTAATCGATTAACTAACATCGATTAACTTCTTTTTAACTTTATCACTAATCGATTAACTAACATCGATTAACTTCTTTTTAACTTTATCACTAATCGATTAACTAACATCGATTAACTTCTTTTTAACTTTATCACTAATCGATTAACTAACATCGATTAACTTCTTTTTAACTTTATCACTAGTCGATTAACTAACATCGATTAACTTCTTTTACTAAACTACGTTTTCCGTTACGACTATTTCCTTTTTATAACGTTTACTTACCGTTACAAATATATCATATTTATAACTTCTATTTACCGTTACAAATATTTCCTATTTATAACTTCTATTTACCGTTACAAATATTTCCTATTTATAACTTCTATTTATTTTCTAAATAAATATTCCTTTTACCTTCTATTTATTTTCTAAATAAATATCCCTTTTATAAAACCGTGTTCGTTTTATAAATAATTCCTTTTATAAAATCCTGTGATTTTATAAAATTCCTTTATTTCAATATACATTGAAATACTTCTTTTTACATCCCAGGGTCTTTTATGATATTTAAAGTATCGAATAACAATGATCAATATCATTCCAACACCCATAATCCATAACAGATTATATAACACATCATATATCACAATATATGAAAACATTAAAATAAATGTTGAGGAATCCAGTTGGATTCCTCCAACCTGTTTCCCTGCATCACAGATGTTAAACAATATAGATGACATCACTTCAAGTTCTATATGATATATTCTGTTAAACAGAATCAATATAGAAATTCAACTAACTGACTAGCAGTTCAATCAAACAATCAACACACAGTCAATCAGTCAATATCTAACAGTTCTAAAAATACAACATGAAATTATAAACTGTTCAGAGTTAGTGAGATTTACTCACATTGGCGCGTTAACCGTTAAATAACGGTTTGCGTTATTGGATTTCGACGGACAATTTATTTCGCCATAAATTGTAACGAGCTCGGATTCACTCCCAGTCAGCTTCATTGTGTTGCTCCCGTCCATACGATCCCAACGAATCAGACCGTTTGTGATTCTGACCACATACGAGCGAGATATAACGTTTTGCAATATTGTTTATATATATTTAATTTAAATAAAAGAAACCTATGTTATTATATAGGTATATGTATCGGACTTACCAATTTAGTCTCGGCCCATATTCATGCGCTCACAAATTTAGACCACTTCACTTTGAATAACTCCATCTTTCCAAAGCTATCAAACGTTCTCTTCTTTTTTTTCTATATTTTATAGGGCTTCAACCTCTTGATCTTCCTCGGCCCATTTAACTTCCTTCAGATCCGCCCGTTTTCAACAGTACTACTCCTTCATGGAAACAGAACAAAAACTTCCGCTTCATGTAAACGTAACCCGCCATTGCCAAATATCTGATGCCTCCCACCCCTTAAATACTTCATTAATATTTAATTTGAAATCACCTACATTAACCCTGCATGTCCTCTTCTTTTACTTAACTAAAACGTATGCCCCTAGTAAATTAAACTTGCGTTCCCACCTGATAGCCTTCCCCCACTCCTCTTCTAAATGGAATTCAAAACCATCGTGGACCCATTCTTATGGAACCCGTTTAAATGCCGCGACTCCCCGCAACAAAAGCCATCCTTTAGAAAATCACACGCTACTCTTCTCACTTGAAACCTGACGATCATCTACAGCAAAGCCACACCTGAAAACATGGCCAACGTCCCCTTCATTTACTGCTACAATCTCCGAGCTAATTGCTCACGTCACTCCACTTCTCCATTCCATTACACTTCATGCTTCAGGTAAACCGCATCCTCCAGTACATCGCCTGAAACAACCACTTCAACTTCATCACCATACACCCGAAACCACGTGGAACTCGAACTCACTACTGTTGCGAGCTGAACCCCCTTCACCCTTTTGTCAGTGCCGCCTCCAGTATATCACGTACACAACTATGGCCAACTCCACATGTCAACTAACACAAACCTCTTGTGCATGCTACACTTTTCTTCCCTGACGTCTTCCAGTAGCCTGCTCAGGTTCCCCTTTCAGTTTGTTGGTTTTTCTCTGGGATTTTTCAAAGTGTAATTTTCTTCCACGAACTGAAGAACCGAGGCGGCCATCAGTTTTGACCAAGGAATGAAACTTCTAGGGTTGGAGGATATCTAGTGTATTTATAGTGTAGGTAATATAAGTGGCTGCAAAAGAAATGGGCGTGGCTTTAGTTTTGATCACAAAGAACTGGTGGATAGAAAAGAAGGGCGCGGAGCATTTACAAACATATACTTTGGTTCTAGTTTTAGTACCATGACACATAAAATTTCATTCGTGTCCGACTGCTACAGACAGAAATAAGTATACGGTCGTATCGAGCGATGTGCCTCGGTCCCAAAAATATAATAATACTGGTAGATGGACTCATATTTTGAAACTTCAAAATGTTGATTCCAGGGTGCGAAATAGTTCAAATAAAAAGTCGCTTATTAAATTAATTAAAAATTTCAGTAAAATTCTAAAAATTTAATTATCACTATGTCTTAAAAGAACCTTGTCTGAATTCACACCCGATATCTAGTTATTTCGAAATAACCGTTATGGTCGATAAACGATTCTATAGCGACTATTATAAAATTTGATTTGGACATATCTCAAAATCTATACGACGAAATCCTGATTTTCCTCTTCCACTAGAAAGATATATTCCACCAGCTCCACACGTTTCTTGTTTCACAGAAATCCGGCTTAAAACGAATCCTGTACATTCAGTTGAAGTTCGAATCGCCAAATAGCGAACTGCCGCGCCATTTCGAGCTCGTTTATAATTATATTATAAACTATACGTTCAACTGTCGACGATTGAATATATTTGTTATTCAAATTCAATTTTCAAGCTGAATTACATATCACAGATGATCCGGTTCACGCCATATTGTCATTTCGGCTAATCCTGATTATTTCAGAATTAAATATATTATTTAATTTATTATTTTGATTAAATATTCACCATTATTTAATTCCACGACCATTAAATTCACTAACCCACCATTTATATAATTAAATAAATTAATTATAATACCTCTGCCAATGCGGGTCATTACACCTTCTCAACAAGGACGAGATAACAACCATTAATGGTCACTTATCTCTCTTTACTGTGAACTCCTTCCCTATTCGGTTTGCTTTGTCCTCCCCTTCGTTTGATCAGCTCTTCGGAGCTTCCTTAGATTTCTCCGAGTCTGAAGAGTCGATTTCTCGACCTTCTCCTTCTCGGCTTCGATATCTGCGTCGATGACCGATATCATCTCAACACACTCCTCACATTATTCGCGCATGCTCTGTAGTGGCGTCCGAGTAGATCGTTAGATCTACTCGACACACTATGTATCTTCTTTTATTGGCTCTCTTTTACAGCTTGCTTCTTGGGTCTCCTCTCTGCTGCTCTTTCTGGTTACTGTCTCTCTCTCTCTCTCTCTCCATATGGCGTTTTTCCTGTACTGGAACATTCGTGGTGTCGGAAACGATGCGTCTTTGGCTAGACTCAAATGCATCGTTTGGAAGCATTCGATCCATCTCGTAGCACTTCTGGAGCCTTTTATGGGTCCGGAGGAGGTTAACAGGACTGTTCTTTCTCTTAGCTTCGGCGGTGCCGTATCCAATGTCTCCGATAAGATTTGGATCCTTTGGTCCAAAGATGTCGTCGCCCGTCCTGTTTTTGACAGCACCCAGCTCCTTTCTGTGGCTTGCTCTTCTTCCTTTCTCCCCTCCGACTTCATGTTTTTCGCTGTTTATGCTAAGTGTGATTGGGTCAAGTGGTTGGATCTTTGGTCTGACATTCTCTCCTTTTCAGACTTGGGCTTTATTGCTTATATTATTGGAGGCAACTTTAATGTTGTCGCCTGCCATTCAGAAAGGCGGGGTGGCTCATCCGTTAACCATGTAGTACTTGCATATTTCAATGCCTTTATCATAAGCTCTGGTCTCTCAGAGGTCTCCTTTTTTGGATTAGCCTTTATCTAGTGTAACAACCAGGAAGGGCCGAACCATATTCTACCCAAACTTGATAAGGCATTCATAATAGAGGGTTGGTTCAACCTGCCGTTCTCTTTCTCTGTTTCCCATTTGCACCGTGCCTTCTCGGACCATACTGTGATGTTGTTACGCTACTCTCCCTTCATTCTCTCTGTCCCTTCTTCTTTTTGGTTCCAGAGTATGTGGAGGTCTCACCACACGTTCCACTAGGTGGTGATGGATTCCTAGAACTCTTCGGCACTGGGCTCTCCCTTTGCTGTGTTCTCTTTTAAGCTGAAACGTCTCAAGGCTTACCTCAAGGTCTGAAACGTCTAGGTTTTCAAGAATATCTTCGACCGCGTAAGGGTGGACGAGGAGTTTATTATTTTAGCAGAATCCACTTTCGATGAGGATCCCTTGCTGGCTAATAACGAGGCTTGGGCGCTAGCCCAGTTGGCCTTCTCTTCGGAGCTACATATTGATAACGACTTCCTTCACCAAAAGGCGAGGATCAAGTGGGTCATTGAAGGCAATACAAACTCCAAGTTCTTCCACTCGTCTATTTGTAAGAAGAATAACATTCTTTCGATTCACCAGATTCAGCATCCCAATCCTCCTTATCTTCCTCTCCCGAGGAGGTAAAAGAGACGATTATGTCTCATTTCCAGTCCTTTTTGGATGAACCTTCGGTGAACGTATCTGGCCTTCCCTCCTAGATTCTATCCCCTTGTTGTTTCTTTCATCTGATGACGTTGACCATGCTACTCCTCCTACATCCAAAGAAATCTGGACTTCTGTCTACGCTCTCAGCAAGGACAGTGCTTGCGGCCCAGATGATTTCAACGGAGTGTTCTACATGAGTGTTTAGCCAATAATTCAGGCGGACTTCTGCCTTTCCATTCAATTCGTTTTCTCCGGTGGAGCTCTCCTTTTGGGATGGACTTCCACCAATCTTGTTCTTATCCCCAAGTGCGAAAATCCTCGCTCTTGTATGGATTTCCGCCCTACCAGCTTATGTAACTTATCTAACAAGGTTATCTCCAGGGTGCTAACCTCGCGACTAACACGTTTTCTGGATCGTTTCATCTCTTTCTCTTAGGCTGGGTTCGTCAAAGGACGTCTGACCACTAGCAATGTTCTTTTACCCCAGGAGTTGATTTCTCAAATTGATTGTAAGATCAGGGATTCTAATGTGGTCATCAAGCTGGATACGGAAAAAGCTTATGACTGTATGTCATTTTTTTCATCATTAAGGCCCTTAGAGCTTTCAGTTTTCTAGAAACCCTTGTGATATTATCTGGAGACTCCATTCCAACTGCTGGTTCTCCGTTCTTATCAATGGATTGTCCAATGGTTTTTTCAAGTCTGCTAGGGGTCTTCTTCAGGGAGACCCACTATCGCCGACACTTTTTGTTATAGCCGCCGAGGCTTTTGTGAGAGGTTTGCACTCTCTTATGATAGCAGACCAGATTCAGAGGTTTGGCATCCCTGGTGGTTGCCCCCTCATCTCTTCCTTATCATTCATAGACGACATCATCATTTTCAGTCATGGTAACCGTCGCTCCATTCGTCATCTGCTTAGCTTCATTCACCAGTGCGAGAGGTGCTCAGGCCAACTCGTAAACTCTACCAAAAGTTGTTTCATTCTTGCAAAAGACTTGTCTCAAATTAGACCTTCTTGGATAGAAAATCTAACAGGTTTCAAGGCTTCCACTCTCCCTTTACCATACCTTGGTATAGTTATATACCGTAGCCGTAAGCTCAACGTTATTTTTGATCCCCTGACCAAAAAAGTTAGGGGTAAGATTATTAAGTGGAATGTGTACCTCCTTTCTCAGGCAGGAAGACTGGTTCTCATAAAGTTGGCTCTTGACTCTATAGGATCGAATGTCTTCGCTGCTATGACTCCCACTTCCTCCTTTTTTTGCTTTTACTGGTCCCTAGCTTCATCCTTTTACTGGGTTAAAAAGGACAACGTTGTCGTCATCATTGGATTTCTTGGGAAGTTGTTTGCCATCCTAAAAGCGAAGGAGGCCTTGGTCTTTGAAATCGTAAAGATATCTTTTATGCCTATGCTTGCAAGCTGCAGGCACGGTTTATTGCGAATGACTCTCTTTGAGCCAATTTTCTCCATGCTAAGTACCGCAGACTTCAGGTCACGAATTTCTCCGGCATCCCATCCTACGCTTGTGAGACGTGGAAACGGATGCAATCCATGAAGTCCTTTTCTGATTCACATGGTGGCGGGTCATGATGGGATGGTAGGCCTTTCTCAATTAGGGCGGCTTGGAGTTCGGTCAGGACCCCTTCTCCAACGCTTCATATCATTTCTTTAATTTGGGTGTCTGAATCCTCCCCAAGGTATCTCTATTTATTTAGAGAACTCTTTGTGGATGGTTACCACTCGACAAGAACCTTCAGAGGATCGGCATTCCACTTGTGTCCCACTACAGATGTTATCGAGCAGGTCACTTAGAGTCCAGCACTCATTTGTTTTTCTTCAGCACTTGTGCCAGATCTGTTTGGAACTACTTTGGAAACCTGGTTTGTCTTCATGGTAATGCCTCTTCCCGCATAGAATTACTAAGAGGCTGGTGGTCCGGCATCTCATGAAAATCTGTTCATTCTATTTTTTTTGTCTGATTCCTTACCTTATCTGATGGAATCTTTGGTGCTCGCGGAATAAGGCCATTTTCGATGAGTCTCCCATGAACCCACCCTTTATCATTCAGAATCTAAGGAATGAACTATTCCTTTTCTCCCGAGGAAGACCTTTCAAGGGAGCTGTCGGCTCCCACTCTTCTAGGTTGGCACGTACTTTTGATATCACATCTGCATCCTCGACTCTGCAAGCGGGGATTAGTTGATTCTATTTTGTTGTTACTACTGCATATATCACCTACCCCCTTTAAGATCTTATGCTGTTATCTACTTGCACAGGTCCTGCCATTTTTCAGGTGCTTTGTGGGCTTGGTTGGCATGTCCGAGCTGTACCTTTAGCTTGGAGCAAGCGGGATTCGGTTTTCTTTCTGTCATCTTTCCGGATGCAGCGAACTTCGGATTCTTTGCGACATCGCTATTGCTATCCACCTCTTACTTGTTGCTGCTTGTCTTCGTTCAGCAGTGCAGCGGAGGCTTGGTTTCTTCCTTGTGACATGAGAGTTTTTCTGTAGGCTTGATTGTATTGCCCTTTTGTACCGTTGTAGTACTGTTGTTTTTATGTTTTTTTTTGTTCTATGTTTTCTGTATGTGTGTGTGTGCACAAATTCTGTATACTTCTCTATGAATCTATTTTTGTGAGCCATTAGAGAATGGCTAGATTATCCTTTTGTTTATTTATTTATCTTTCTTCAAAAAAAAAATGCGGGAGAACACAACTTTTTATAGTGGTTCGCCACTAACGCCTATATCCACTTCATAGTAATCATTCACTATACAATTGCTGATAACAAAGTTGCACAAGTTCGGACAATATTTGAGTACAAAGCATTACAATAGAACAACAACATGTTTGTTAATTTTAAACTTTGACCAAAATGCCATACGACTTCTTCGTTGAGTGAAAAATATGTTGACTCAGTCAACTATATCTAGAAAACAGCTTCAATATCCAAGAAATCCAAAAGTGTCCAATTTAGTCCAAAAGTAGTGTAATTATGCTTGTAGATGTCCAAAAGTTAATGGAAAACATTTGTACAACATTTTAGTGGTCCATGTCCATGTCCAATGACCATGAAGAAGAAGATGGAAGCCAGTAATGGTGCTTGAAAGCTTCAAGAAGTCCAAAAATCCAAGGAAAAAAGATAAGCTTGGGGGTATTTATAGGTGAGTGGGTAAGGTAGTAGTAGGTAGGATTTGGGGTCCACTGTCCGAAAACTGCATATTACATGGCCCAAACACACAAAAAAGCATCCAACATGGTGTTCAAATACGAAAAATCGCATTATGCCTTCATCGCATCGAAAAATCGCATCTAAGGCTTGCCAAAGTGAAAAAATCGCATCCTGACACTTGTGCCAAATCGCATCACCAAAATTCGTGATCAACACATGCGGATCCATTGAATTTTCTTGATCCGCACGTTATTTTAGTCGTACCAAACATTCTAGCATTTTCCACTTCCCACTTTGCACCAGGAAAAATCGCATTAAAATCACTGTGCTCGCATCATGGAAATATCGCATCCACCCGATGTGATCACCTGTTTTTCTCGCACCAATAAGTGGCATATCAGTCACCTTGCCAAATATCACATCATGCCAAATGCAATGCGGAGCCGTGTTTTTGTGATCCAGGGCTGATGCGAGTTTGAAAAAAAAATCGTATCAAATCTGATGCGATGCGATGAAGAGAAGCGCTAATCCAAGCCATTTTGCCAAGTCCCTGAGCCCCGTTGCCTGCACGTAGAAATCAAAGTTTTCGCCATGTTGATCCTTGATTTTTGGAGTGTGCCAGATCCGATGCTTGCCATTTATACCAGATGATCTACAAGGCGCGGCTTGCATTTTTTTAGTGATCTGACCGTGTCAATCACTCGATTTTGAACGTGCCAAATACTAGATTTTCCAATTTTCCTATGCGATTGACCAAGGTTTTCATCGTGGTTTTTCATGATTTTCATGTACCGATCAGATCATTTTTGATGTGCTAGATCAACTTTTGCCAGTTTACCATATTTTGACGTCGTGAGTCATATAAGCCATTTTTTGTGACTGATGCGTGTCGATCAGTTGTTTTTGAGTGTGGAGCACTGTTTTTTTACCCAATCCATATATTTTTTCAAATAGAGTTTTTCCACATGATCGGGGTGGTGCGCTCAACAATTTTGAGATGATCAGACCATATCGATCATTTATTTTCACTGTGCCAGCTTTTCCAAGTCCATCGACGACGATTTTACGAATCGATGCCATCTCCAATCCTTTTTCGAACACGTCGCGACTTCGACCAAATCGCTTTGTGTTTTCTGATGATGCTATTGACGCTTGAGCGCATTACTAACCAAAAAATTGATGTTTGATAGCTTTAACCAAAAAGCGTATTAATATTTTGCTCCCTAAAACATTTTTTGCTTGTCAAAGGAAGATGTGTTTTGTGAAAAGATCAGAAATCTCGAAGTCCAGAAACCAAAGCCAGGAGAAGTCCAAAGTGAACTTCATTAACCATAAAACCAAAAAGCCACGTTCGCGCCAGATCGTATTAATCCAGAAGCCCAAAGCCAATAACCCAGAAACCCACGATCGCTTTGGATCGTATTATCCATTAACCAGAAAAACCAAAAGCCTGAAATCCGATAAAAGCCGACGATCGCTCCAGATCGCTAAGAGATAACCATAATAACAAGAATAACCAGAGGACCGCAGGAGTCCGATAATCCTGAATAACTAGAAAATCAGTAGCCTGGAAGTCAAGGTAAACCCGAAATCCATAAATCCAAAAGCCCAATAACCATATATTTAGATATCCATATGAATCACCGAGTGAGGATGACCTAATAATCCAAACGAGCCATACCCATTGACCAGGCGCATGAGATCCGGGACTCGCCACAAGTTGAGGCGATCTTGTCAAAGTGAGAAAAGAGACCAGGAAATCCATGATTGAACGCGTCACTAACAAGTCTACCCGACATAATCAAAAATTCAGTGAGTCATCTTGACAGGATGCCCCAAATCCAAACGAGCAGGATCCGCCCACTAGATGCAAAAGATCCAAAACTCGCTACAAATCAAGGCTATCTTGTCGCGGTGGGATAAGAGGCTAAGATATCCAGATGATTATTAGAGTTCGCAATCCTGTAGTCGATTTCATACTCCGCAAGCAAGCGTCCTTACTTCACGAAGTAATTTTATTAAAGTCATAAAAGTTAGGGAATTTTTAGTAAAACCAAAGGGAAACCAAACGGTTCATCATCCGCAAAGAGCATGCCTCGGGATGCTTGTTCCCATACATGGGTAGGCGAACTTAGCCATTCTTAATTTCAAATTCATTCGTGATGGAAAGAGAATGTTTCATCGTTCATGAAGAGCATGCCTAGGATTTCTTCGATTCCTGCTACATGGGTAAACAAACCTAGCAATTCAAAATCCAAATCCGAGAAAAGTAAATTTTCATTAATAATCAGAGGTGGTGATGGTGTGTTGTCGAGTAAAGAGCATGCCTAGGGAATATAACAACTCCTTTACATGGGTAGGCTGACTCAAACATCTTACAACCCAAAATAACTAAAAGAAGAAACATCTGGAGGACCTAAGTCCTTTGAAACCAAGTTCATGGTCCGAGGCCCGAATAACCATATCCAAGAAAGCTAAATGAGCCAAAAGCATAGGCTCGAGAAACTCAAGAGGTCCAAAATCTTAAAGACCAAAAATGAGAAAGCCAAAGTGTGGAGTTCATTACCGAGAGCCATAAAATCCCCAAGTCGAGAAAACAAATAAAGCCGTATTTAGAAAAACCAAGCACCAGGGGCCAAAAATCCAAAACCCAAGAATCCAAAGAAAGCCAAAAATAAGAATCCGCAATAGCCGAATCCAATATCCACAAGTATCAGTCCCAATATCCACAGATATCAAACCCGGTATCCAAAAGCATTAAGTCCAATATCCAAAAAACAAGCTAAACCAACACCAAACATCCAGTACATCCATTAAGCCGGAAACCAAAAATGAGAATCCACAAGCACAAACACCAAGATCCACAAGAATTAAATCCAATATCCAAGAAACCGAAATATCCATGGAGCAGAAATAACAGAATCCACAAGGCTAGAACATCTAAAGCCGCAAGCCACAAGATATTGATGCCAAGGAGACTTGCATCTGAGACACCACAGCTAGTAAGGGGTAAATTGATAATAATGCCGCCAAGACGATTACTAGTCTTAGGACTATCCTAATTTCTTTGAAGGGGTTGTGCCTGTCCTAACACCATAGCCCGAGTCCGAACAAACCGTGCCAGCTCTCCAGGTATGACACGTTCTTCAATCATATTCCTTCCTTGTATATCTGAGACTATTTTACTTTCTACAATTTTAGTTGTCAATTATTGAAAAAGTTTAGATCTGAATTAGTGAGGCGCACATTCTTTTGAGTATTGATTTGTTAAGAAATAAACGACAACTTTGCCGGGGTTAGCCACAGCTCTGTGCTGGGACCCTTTTTCCGTGTTGCATACAAATGTCAGCCTATAATATTCACAATTTGTTATCTATTTTGCTTAAATTTCTTATTTTTTGCTCCTGTTTTGTAATTGAATTTGAAGGTGTCATTATCTTCAGTAATGACCATATGTTTCAAGAAAGTGATAAAATGATGATCGATGCATGCTGATGCTCATTCAAAAGCTTGGACATAAAAACACTGGTAGTTACATGACTTGTTTAAAAGTGTAAGTGCATGCATCCTATATTTTGTTGTTTCATTTTATGTTTCTTGCCTCTTATATTTTTTGTCCATTGAATTGATATATTTGACTGTGATATTAGGTTGACTGGAAATAGAGCTATAAGTGTTAGTGCATAGTATTATAATATCAACTTTCCATTTTGACCTTACTTGATAGAATGGACATAGACAGAGCTATAATATTTCCATTTTATGTATAACTTGATTGTTGGGTTAATTTGTTGATCAATAACAGTGAATAGGAAGATCGATTAAGTAGGAAAGTAAACTAAATAATCTATTCATATTGATTATCTAATTATGTACAACAAAACTGATTATCTAATTATCTAAATGGCAACCTGCAAATTCAATTTGAACCACAGTTGCAAACTCAGTTTGTCAAACTGAGTTTCAACTCAGTTGTGGTGCAACTCAGTTTGCATTGGTACTAATACTGTTGCTTCGACTAGATAGGGGTCCCTTTCTCTATCTGCATTAAATAATGTGGCAACTGACACCTGTGCATTAGGCAGTAATAAATTTAGTATCTGAGTACAGTAATTAAAATACATGTGATGATGCTAGTGTGATTGAGAGAACAACCAATATCACTTCCTTAATTATTAATGAATCCATGAAAAACCATGCATAGATTGTGTTAATTGGAAAAAACCATTTACGCCACACTACTTCTGATAAAATCGAGCTGTCAATACTATCAAGCCAAATTGATGCATATTTTATGGATTCATTTATTGCAAAACCATGCAAAGATTGCATTAATTGCAAAAGTATTGGGGGTTGGTGTATATTTATGCATTACTTAAAAATTTCCTTTGAATTGAAATTATGGAATAACTATGATCAGAAACAAGAGTATATATTTTTAATACATTGCAAACTCGCTTTGTAAGTGTAAGCAAGTTTCTGCACATACTTGTAACTCTTTCATTGCTTATCTTTCTCTTGATCAAACTTTGCCTACTGTATTTTCTTTAATATCAGATAAGTTACTCTAATGCCTTTGCTTTGTTTTCTTTTCCTTCTTAGCAACGACCATCGTTCTTATTTTTTCCAGTTGAAAGCTATCTTGTTTATTCATATATTAATAGACATCATAAGCAACCATCAGAATGAGTTATCGATATACCCTCATTTTGTAATAATCTTACCATACTCTTCGTATACTGCTCTGACTAGAACTTGGCATAAACCTAAAGATGCTTATATACTAAGAATAGGTTTACCAAGGACACAAACTAGAATTAATTTATCAAATATATGCACTCATTGTATTTTTATTTTACTTATTTTTTCAAACTTTTCCAGTAGATAAATGTTCATTTTCTTTTAAACTTAATGTTTTCTCATTTTAGTTTAACTTGATGTTTTCTCTTTTTTTTTTCTTTAAACATTGATGCCTTGAATTTAATTGATAATTTCAATGACATTGAATGCATGTAGGTGCTTCTAGAAGAACCAAAAGAAAAGGGTAGTTGTAGTGGTAACGGAGTAAAAGATCTTGAATTTTTAGATTGAGGCTTCATTGTATGGTCCAAGTTTTCTATTTGGTACTTGTAGAATTCCGTATATGTATTGAATTTAGCAACTTAACTATGTAATGAATTTAGCAACTAAATTATGTATTGTATTTGTCTGTTGTTAACTGATATTCTATGTCATCATTTGATTAAGAATGTTGGTTATTGATATTCATTGAGTTATACTTTTTAAATCAAAAATAATATTAGTTTTGGATTCATATTAAATATCTTCTGTATTATAATCATGTTAGTTATTAATTTTTATTTTAGCAATATTAATTGACTGTATTAATTGATTATTCATAAGAAAATCTGCCAACACGTATAAGCACTGCGAAAGAAAATCTGCCAACACTTATAAACGTTGCGAAAGAAAATCTACCAATGCTTATAAGCGTTGCGAAAGAAAATTTGCCAATGCTTATGACCATTGCGAAGAAAGATATACCAACGCTTATAAGCATTGGAAGATAAAATTTACCAATTCTTATTTGCATTAGAAATAAATTGCCATGCCTCCGTAGCAATACAAATAAGTGTTGCTCAAATTGTTTGCGATGTTTATACTCGTTGTTAATCACCTGTTTTGGTGTAGTGCTTCGAGGGTAAGAGTAAGTTCTGAGTAAGTCGAGAACTTAGGTTGTCTCGAAGTCGTGTTACGATTATTCCCTGAAGGACAATCACTCCCAGAAGGGGGTTTACTAGCGGCAGCAGAATCCTTAGCCTTTTCAGAGTCGGACGGTTTCCCGCCCTTAACAACATTTGCTCGAGAAACTATTTGTCGATCCTCGCATCCTCCTCTCGAAGGAATCTTTCAGTCTCAAAATAGAACTTGCCAAAGTCCCTCGGCGGATCCCGATGTAATGATGTCTTGAAGTCAGACTTGTCCAAAACTCCAGATATCGTGACCATCAAAACCATAGAAGGATCGGGTCTATCGGTCGAAACCACCGCAGCATTAAACTATTTCAAGAACTTCCGCAGAGTCTAACCATACTTCTTCCTAATGCGATTGAGGGTCATCATGCTTTTCGTACGAGCGATGTTGACTCTGTAATGTTCCAAAAACTTCACAACTAAAGCGTTCCAAGAAGTAATGGAGTCCGCCTCCAACTGCCTAAACCACATTGCAGCTATATTTGTTAGGTAAAGCAAAAAGCACTTCTCCATGATGTTCTCCGAAGTGGACAAGACTTCCATATGACGAATATACCTCATTAAGTGGGCAGTTGTATCCTTCCGACCATCGTAGGGTTCCAGAACCAGTGGCTTGAAATTCAGTGGTTTGCGATAATTTCTTATATCCAAAGAGAACGGACTGCAAGTCACACAATCCAAGTCCATAGAAGCCTCAAATGAATCGACAGATGACATCGACAGTCTGAGATCCATTACCAAAAGAAAGAAGCTGGTTCAAATTACCCAAAGCGACACTGGTTCCCTAGTGTTTATGTTCAAGTTAGAAATCAGTTGGTTAGCGAGAAGAATATCCGGTTGAATTCCTACTTGATAGGCCACATCGGGCACAATCCTGACTCCTGGAACCATGGGAGCACTACAATCTACAACTACGTGCACTGGTGCATGAGCAACATTACCAATAGCAGAGCCCACAACCTATCCTACCAAAGCATCACAGGCTGGAGCCATATCGGGATTAGTGATGCTGCCGAGTGTAGTGGGATTGACACCGTTCCGAGGAGCGGAGTCGGACTGCTGATTAGTTTGCGGGGTTGCCTCCAAGTCCCAAGTTGCAGGTAGAGGAACGTTGGTACTAGTTCCTATAATATTTGTCTGGCTAGTTGGCCTCAAAGTACTTCTTATCCTTTCTTCTATTCGAGCAAGAAAGGTATTAAAAGCATCCTCCAACCGCATGAGTCGAGCATTCAAATCCGTAGCTAAGTTCTTGATTATTCCATCGACGTCTTCTCGAGTGACGTAGTTCGATGGAACTCCAGTTGTAGAAAGTTCTTGACTTCCTCCTCCTTCTATACCTTGAGCTTCAGCTATGGCGTTGAACTTCTTGCGCTTAACCATGATGAAAAGCGAGCAACAAAGTCGAAGACAAAAACAAAATCAAATCCAAAGATGAAATCCAAAAGAAAATCCAAAGATGAAATCCAAAACCAAATCCAAGAATCTAATCCGAAGCATAATTCAAAGTTGTGCAACCCCCATCCTGGCGCGTCAAAGTGTTGATGTAAGGAATTTTCGTGGATTCAACACATGCCAACTTTCGAAATGTATGTGTATTATGAACACAATAGTCCAAATGTAAAGTAAAGCAAAGCGAGATAACACAACTTTTTATAGTGGTTCGACACTACCGCCTACGTCCACTTCATAGTAATCATTCATCTTATAATTGCTGATTGCAGAGTTGTACAAGTTCAGACAATATTTGAGTACAAAGCTTCACAATAGAACAACAAAATGCTTGTTAATTCTAAACTTTGACCAAAATGCCCTTCATCTTCTTCGTTGAGTGAAAAATATGTTGACTCGGTCAACTATATCTAGAAAATAGCTTCAATTTTCAACAAATCAAAAAATGTCCAATTCAGTCCAAAAGCAGTATAATTATGTTTATAGATGTCCAAAAGTAAACGAAAAACATTTGTGCAACGTTTTAGTGGTCCATTCCATATCTAATGGCAGTGGAGAAGAAGATGGAAGCCATTAATGGTGCTTGAGAGCTTCAAGAAGTCCAAAAATCCAAGGGAATAAAGATCCATATGAACGCCAAGCTTAGGGGTGTTTATAGGTGAGTGGGTTAAGTAGAAGAAGGTAGGATTTGGGGTCCACTGTCAGAAAATCGCATCCTATATAGCCCACACACAAAAAATGGCATCCAACATGGTGTTCGGATACGAATAAATGCATCATGCCTTCGTTGCATCAAAAAAATCATATCTGAGGCTAGCCGAAGTGAAAAAAATCACATCCTGGCACTTGTGCCAATTCGCATCATCAAAATTCATGATCAAAACGTGCGGATCCATCGATTTTGCCTGATCCACACCTTATTTTTACCGTGCCAAACATTCTGGCATTTGCCACCTCCCACTTCGCAGTGGGAAAAATCGCATTAGAATCACCATGCTCGCATCATGGAAATATCAGATCCACTCGATTTATTCACCTGTTTTTCTTGCATCAAAACGTGGCGAATCAGTCACCTTGCCAAATATCGCATCATGCCAGATGCGATGCGGAATCGTGTTTTTGTGAGTCATGGCTGATGTGCGCATGGAAAAATCACATCAGATCTGATGTGTTGCGATGAAGGGAAATGCCCAACCAAGTCGTTTTGCCAAGTCCCATTTCGCACACGTAGAAATCAAAGGATCCTCCATGTCGATCGTTGGTTTTTTAAGATCCGATGCTTGCAATTTTTTACTAGATGATCAGCCAAGGCGCGACATGCATTTTTTAGTGATCTGACCGCGTCAATCACTCGATTTTGAACGTTCCAAATGCCGAATTTGTCAATTTTTCTATGCGATCAACCAAGGTTTTTACCATGGTTTTTCATGATTTTCACATGCCGATCAAGTCATTTTCACATGCTCGGCCAACTTTCAACAGTTAACCATATTTTGACGCTGTGAATCACATAAGACCTTTTTCGTGATCGACGCGTGTCGATCAACTTTTTTTGAGTGTGCAACACTTTTTTTTTATACCAAATCCATATATTTTTGCACGACGAGTTTTGCCACGTGATTAGACTGACGCACTCAACCATTTTGAGCTGATCGGACCGTGTTGATCACGTATTTTCACTGTGCTAGCTTTTCTGAGTCCATCAACGATGATTTTATAAATCGACACCATATCCAGTCCTTTTCCGAATAGGTAGCGAATTTGACCAAATCGATTTGTGTTTTCTGAAGACGCTACTGATGCATGAGCGCGTTACTAACCAAAAACTTGATGTTTGACAGCTTCGACCAAAAAGCGTGTAAACGCTATGGTACCGTTTGCAAATGGAACAAGGCAGATGAAGTTAGCATTTGTGTCGGATGCGTCAAAGGTAGGTCCCACAGGTTAGGGCCATTGGAATGAAACATTAGAAAGGAGTCGTTTGCATCAGATGCGTCTGACGCCGTCCGACGTAGATGATTCATTTCCAACATTTGTTTTTCCAATCTTTTATATAAACTAACCTCTCTACCACCCTTCTTCACCTCTTTCAAACCTTTTATATAAACCAACTTTCTCCACCCACCATTCTCCACCTCTAATCTTCACTTCCTTCTTCATGTTGTGTAGTGACGATTCCGATCTCAAAGATTTGCAAGATATCGCCTGTATTCGACAATACATGGCAAATAAGAGACCAGAAACAAGTAGAATACTTGATTCCGAAACATTTATTATTACTTGGGTAAATGAAGTTCTAACTCGACATGCGGAATGCTGTAAGCGAAATTTTTGAATGAAGAGGCTCTGTTTCACTTCATTGTGTAAGCGATTGGAGAATATTGCTTAGAGGAAACTAGACACATAACAGTAAGGGAAATGTTAGCTATTTTCTTGTAAACCATCACTTTGGCTCTTCCTACACGGCAGGTTGCTGAACGGTTTCAACAATCAAATGGTACAGTTTGTTAACTATTTCATAGAGCATTGGAGTTCATTCTATTATTGGCAATGGATATTATTAAGCCGATAAATACCCAATTTAATTGAACTCTGGAACAAATTCTTTCATCACCACGAAACCACGTAAACAACGATCGAGTACCGGTTCAAAGAACTGCAACAACAACCAGCATGGCCCTTGTCTGTAATAGTATACGAAATGAACTAGTTGCTACGGGAATGCATTAATATGTACCTGCAATGTATTCTATATTTTAAATTCTACATTTTAAATTCTTCAATTTGTATTCGACAATTTGAAATTGTATTTTGGAATTTGAATGTTGAAATTTGTATTCTATATTCTAATATTCAGTTAATAAATAGAATACAAATAACTAAAAAATAATAAAATAATTACTTTACCCCTTCCAATTTTCCACTTTCGTAAAAAAAATGCATTCCCCGTTCGTGAAAATGCCCCTTCCCCACCCCCTTCTAAATGCCCCTTCCAGTTCATTTGCAAACACACCCTAAGATTCCTTGCATTTTTTTTTACTTTCAATCATAGAAATGTTGTTTTCAGATCATTAGAATTTTTGTTTGAATTTTCTTCAAATTGGATTTTCTTCCTCTATCCTTACTGTTTGAATCATGGAAGAAGCAACATCATCCCAATTTTTGTTTCCAAATCTATATTCCTTTTTGCTAAGAGGATTTGATGTGTGTGTATTTTGTGTATGTACGCATGTTAACGCTTGATTTCGATATATGATGATATATTTAGATAGATACAGTACGTGTACAACATATGTTAAGGACAAATTTTCAAAAGAGGCTAGTTTTTAATACTAATAGCACAAATAGGTTGGTTGAAAAACTATTTGCAAATATACGCTGATTTTGGCCAGCTCAGTGATGGGCTGACCACTTTAAAAAAAAGTAATATGGGGCGCACTTCTGAAGTATGCCCCCGTATATTTGTATGAGCGCACTTTTCAAGTGCCTCCATTTACAAGCTTGCAAATCCACGTTTGCCTTGAAACCGTGAATCCATGCATTTGCAAAAGTTGCGTTTTGTTTTTTTTATGGAAATGATGTTAAAAAAAATGGGCAAACTTATATATATTTGTCAATTTATAAAACTCGGCGTTTACTTTCCACTGCCGTGGATGTAATTTTTCCTGTTCCTTTCCTTGTCCAAAGCTGGAACCATGAATACTCCATCACCCATTGTGTATTTTATATGCACATGGATAAACTTTATCTGCTGTGTAACCCTTGCTTCCATGCCATTCGTGTACATTATAAAGAAAAATGATTGAAACACAACTTTATACGTAACTTGTATCTGTAGGAAAAGGGTAATGATGTGTTGTGTTTTTATTTATTTATTTATTTATTTTTCACTTTTATTTCCTATACAGATGAAAAAAGGGGATCAAGCTTTTTGTTTTGCTGTGTAGTTGCCTCATGCGTGACCTATTACAGGAATAGTAGGCAATGCTATATTATTTCTTCCCAAGCGCGTGTTTAAAAAAACTGTAACAAACTGACTTTCCTGTACTCTTTGAGTTGATAATCATAACTCACGTCCAACCCAAATTGCACAGAAAAGAAGATAGTTATAAGAAAGAAATTAGAGGGTGAGAAAAGAAAGAAAGAAATATTAGAATAGAAGAAAAATCAACACAACACAGAGTCTCATATCGCAGCGAAAAAATAATATAGAAATAAATCTTACTGAGAGCTTGAAATAAAACTTACAATCATCAGAGTACATCACACATCTGGATAGTTATAATAATCTGTCCTCATATACAATCACACAGCGGAATATATAATATCATTGGTCTGGACTCTCCCATCTAGTCTCTTCGTAACAACCGATAACCTGAACCTATACAGCCTGGTCTAACCCGAGCATTACAATCACCGGGTCAGTCTGGTGAACCAGAGTGAGAAAAACACACTATGTTTAAAGGCATCACACAACTTGATTTTTAACGTCGAAATCTTTTCGAAAGAAAAGGATAATCGTAAGACCAAATCCACACATAAATACAGACGACTTTTACCTTACGATAACCCAAAACATTTTTGAAAACAATATTGTTCTGATATTATGATAGTGTCTAGATACAAATAAATAGAATCTAACGAAAGCTTTCATCTCACGCACCATATATATAGTATACAATCAAAACCGCGGGTGCTTATTGGAGGATGGATTTCGTGGCAAGGTATGGGAACAACCTTCCAGACAATGTACCTCTGGAGATGAATACATTGGGGTTGAGCTCCATTGAAACACACTGAGAATTATTTCGATGAAAAGAAAAAAAAGAGGGTGCTTTCTGTATTTATAGAGTGAAAGAGCTTAGCACCCACGTAATTGAATAGCTTGACAGTGAAGGAATTAACAATGTAGGTATCTGTTGTACCAGTTTTAATATGGTAGCTATTGATGGGATCGTTCTGATAGGTCCTATCATTTCATTGTTGGATGATTAAGTTATTGTGTGTCTCCTCTCTTCCATGTGCATATGTTGTGTTTTGATGGGATTCGGCCTTTAATTTATTTGAGGAGGACACGCTGCATGAATAGGCAAAGATAAATTGGATAGGGTAAATGTGATTGGAAAATTCACGGCAATTGTTTTCCTTTAGAAGTTTACATAGCACGTATCTATTTTCTTTTAGCCTATAAAATAATATATAGGCGTTGATACTTTATTGTTAAGGAATGAATTTGTTTTTGGCAAAGATAAGATATTAACGGTATCCTGTTGTATAAAATTTCGTTCGTTTACGGACCGTTATCGATAAAAATAAAAAATACCCTAAAAATATAATAATATGAACAAGATAACTTATCTTGTGCATGCTGATTTAGGGTGAAAATTACTTCAAATAAAAAGTTGTTTATTTTAAAAAAAATAAAAATTACGGAAAAATTCTATGAATCAAATTAAGTATACGTCTCAAATATTTTGTCCAAATTCGAAACCAATATTTAATTATAATTAATAAATCGTTATGGCTTCTAAACAATTCATAGCGACTATTTTAAATTTTGAATTGGCCATAACTAACAATCTATAACACGAAATCCAGATTTTTCTTTTCCATAAGTAATTTATAATCAACAAGATTCCAACGTTTCTTCTTTCACAGAAATGCGACTTAAAACGAAATCTGTATATTCAATTAAAGTTCAAAACTCAATATTACGAATTACCGCGCCATTTTGAGCTTGATTTATATTATATACAAATTTAACATTCAAACCAATTTTATTTACGAATAAAATATTAAAATCCATTAATACTTCAAATAAAATATTTAAAACAATATAACAAATTAATTATTTGACTAAAAAAATACGAGACATTACAAAAATGGAAAAGGTGGGTAATTAAGAAGAGGATTTCATGATTGTACAAATAAAGATTAGATGCTCATTTTGTTATGTGCATGCACGCAAGCATAATTTAAGCAAAAAGAAAAAGAAACTTATATGACCAGTAGAAGCCATATGCATTCATTTGCTCGATTATGAAATATTTTGCTGGGAAAAGATTTCTCGATAAGTTTTATTAAGATACACATTTTTAATCAGTTAATCCACCCTGTAAAATAGAATCTTTGACTTTTAACAACATTTAAAATTTAATTAGTTTATCCACCTAAAAACATCAAATATTTTTCTTTCTTCTCTATTCTGCTTTGTATAATTCTTCTTCCTAACATCCTATATCTAAATCTAAGTATATATGAAGTACATCGTTCAAGTTACATCTAAATCCAAGTGGATGTACCATTTTTCTTACAATGCACTTGTTTTTCAATGCAGTAATAATTTCGGCCATTGTATTTGTACATTCCATAAAGAAACTTACAATGGATGATTCTATATGATTATATGAGTGAGGAAATTAAGTTCTCAATTCTCTAAGGTCGTGATATTTTACATTATCATAACTTATGCTAGTACAACATGTGCATACTGAGCCTAAATTGAATGATGTTGATCAAGCCTGATTCATTTTGATCTTTTAATTTATTTTTCTGGTTCTCTTCGCATTCTTATTTCACTATGTACTATTAAGCATTAACATGAACAAGAAAAAAAAAGGTATCATGCTATGCATTAATTTTCATAATGCAAATTACGTTTTTCTTAATGCAAAATTGAAAACGTTAATACTATATCAAGTACCTAACCTATTGATTTAGTGATTGGTCACATCACTACTCTGTTCATAGGCATGCATAGTTTGATTTGTGCTTCCAAGTCAAATTCAAACACCTACCTTTAAAATTTGTTGAATCTAAAAGCTATGTTTTGGTTTTTATGGTAGAATAAATCTTTTTTTAAAACTAACTAGTGATTTCCTTTATGTAGGTCGTTTATTTCTCCTTAAGTTATTTGCTGTAAGTAACTTTTTTTATTCCTTAATGCTTCTCTTTATGTATATGAAAGCCTTGACATTGCGCTGTAAGGCATCGGCTTGGTTAATTAGGTAATTTCACCATTCATAGTTATGCTTATGTAATGTTAGTAAATGTTTGATCTTGTTTAGTTTAAGCATGGCGAGAATCAGTGTCCTCAACCATGCACTCAAAAACATGTACGATGCTGAAAAATATGGCAAACTTCAGGTTATGATCAGGCCATTTTCGAAAGTTATCATCAAGTTTCTTTTGATTATTCCTGAAGCATGGTGAGCATTAACTAACCTTAGGTTGTGGAGTACATGTATAGTGAATTCCATGTATTCCAAAGCAAGGATCAATGCATGAAGCTCAAGAATTCCAACAACATTGCAGGTAGATTTGTGGGTTAACGTGAATTCTTTAAGTTAATCCACTTGTGGATTAACATGCAAAATAATTACGGATCACCTTATTAAATTAAAATGGTAGATTAACTAACGGAAGATTTGGATGAAAATAGAACTTATCTTACGAAATATTTTTGCTGGGAAAAAACTTTTCAGGCAAGACAAAGCAGATAGTTAGGGTATTAATATTAATTTATGAAATATTTTTGTAGGAAAATAGGGTTAAAAAGTTCGTTCTTTACCCATTCCTGACATTCACCTATTGGTGAAAAGCATGTTATAGTTTATACTATTCAGCGTCGCTAATAGTGATCAATAAACAATATTTTTTTACATGAAAACAACAATTATGCTTAATAGTACCCTGTTCGTAATTGATTACTCAACACAGACACTATTTCAGTTGAATTATATCATAAGCAGGCTAAACACCAAAAAGAATAATTTTAATCGAAACATGGTTAGCGTAGAATATAACGACTATTCAACTCTTTTTTAGTATTAAGAAAATAGAAATAAATATATAATGAATAAATTACAAAGGTAAGACCTCGCGTTATATTCGAATATAAACATTGTTTTGGTAAATTACATGAATACACGATCACTGACTAATTCATGCAGACCACTTTTGTATAATATTTTTTGTCACGAAATTAGCGTTAATGCTCATCGCATAATTCTATTGTCAGTGCAGATATACTATCAACCAAACACATTAATACGAACTAACCAAATATCTATAAGACAGTTTCTGAAATAGAATTCTAACGGGCGCACTTGGCAATGCGTCGTATGAATATATGGGGGCACACTTTAGAAGTGTTCCTCGTATTTTTTTAAAAGTAGCCAGCTCATTATTGAGCTGGCCAAAATTAGCCTATATTTGCAAATTGGTTTTGAGCCAGTCTATTTGTACTATTAGTATTAAAAATAGCACCTTTTGAAAAATTACCTATATGTTAAATATTATCCTATGCACATGCACTTCAATGATATATGATACATGATAACCTGACATATTTTACTAAACTGATTTTGATTATATTCAAATTATTAGTGAATGCGGAATGGATCGTTAAGGCAAGACTAACACTAGAGGGGGGCAGTGAATAGTGTTTTTAAGGAATTTAAGAAAATGTAAAACTTATATGATCTACTATATGAATCACACACCCTACAGATTATCATAGACACAGAATCAAACACAAACACAGAAATAAAGAGAAACAAATTGCAGAAACGGAAAGAACACACAGGCTTTTATACTGGTTTGGATTACTCCTACGTCCAGTCCCACGCAACGCTGGATTGCGCAGAGTTTTATTACTATATCAATATCCAAGTACAACACCCATGATTTCACGGCCACAAGGTTACCACCGACTCCAAACTCCCTTAATCAAGTATATTTCCCTTGATTTCCCCGGCTACAGGGTTACCACTGATTCCTTCCATGATTTCAAAGCTTCAAGGAACACACCTTTTTCCTAAACACTTCCCTAACGATTACAACAGCCCTATAACTCTTCAATAGCACTTCGATTCAGAGAGTAATGAGTAAAGAGTGAGAAGAGAAGAAGTTTTATATAAATAAACTTGAAATCGGTAGACTATAAGTGTAGAAATCATAAAAATATAAATATTAATGGTGTAATGAAAGGAGATGAAGATGGAGAAGAAGAATGATAAAAAAATTCGTATCAGCCCCTATTTATAAGATTTGAAAGGTTGCAACGCTTCTAGAACATTACAAATAGTGAAAAGACACTTCCTTTCAAAATTAAAAAATGTGACAATTATATGTCGACATGGCCTATTATGTATGTCGACATATATCTTCATAAATTTGAATATTGAGCATTTCTAAAGTGTTTCACTATATATATATAATTTTGGAAATTCTTGAATTAAAACATAACGATATAAATGAATATTATAAAGTAGAAAATCATATGAAATCGTAAATATAAATTAAACATATTTATAAAATTATTAAGTTTAAAACTATATAAATATAAAGTATATAAAAGTATATAACAATATATAAAAAACTTAAAAACTTAAAACTTAAAAACTTGAGTTTAAAATCAAAAGTATGATAGAAAAATTAATTAGAATTAGAATAGGATTTGAAAATGGAATTTGAAATTTGAAATTTGAAAATCAAAATAGAATTTGAATTTGAGTTTGAACCTGGAGTGCTATTCAGAGTCTTACATAAACTAGACTCTATTACTATATTTATCTTGAACTCTTGAAATCTTGATTACTCATGAGTCTTGAATCTTCTCTAAATTCTGAATCTCTAAAACACTTAAACTGTACAGTCTTAAATATTAATTCCTGTACACAAGTCCTGCATATATGTGTATGTATATATATATATATATATATTCTAGATAAAGAGGTTAGTATATATTTTATAATCATTTAATATTGAAATAAGGTTGTTGTCATCAAAACTACATTTTCCAACACAAACTGCAGCTTAGTTTACAAGCCTTCGATGTTATTGATCATATATTATTTGATGTACTTAATGTATCAATTTTGATTCAGAAAAACTGCATGCATATGAACTACATGTTTGAACTTCTATATAATAATTCTAATATTTTTCGTCCTCTATTGTAAAAGTAGTTTAATATTGTCCATTCTATTTTGAAATCTCAATTTAGGGATATGAAACAATTTGGAATTTTAGATAATAAATTCAGTTTAGTTCATTCTTTATTTTATTTACCGCTCATTCTTTTTCCTATCATTTGGTGCAACAAAAATAAAGTTTCATATTTAAATAAAAGGCTGGCTGATCTTGCTTCTATTTATGCATATATAGGATAGATCCCTCAGTTATATACATATTTTTAATCTATTTCTGTATTTACGTCCCTTTATTATCTTCTGCACTCTAAGGCTGTACCATTGATAAGCATGTTCAGCTATGTCCATTACTTTATTTCTATTGTACACTCAATGAAGCACACATATATAAACTCAAACTTCAACTACCTTAGGTTATCAACTACTGCCGTGAATCTCGCATTTTTGAGGTAAAATAACCAATAAAATTACCTTAATAGACTAGCTAATAATGATTTCTAACTTATTTTTGAACTAGAGTATGGTTTTCATGATTCCTTTGCAATGTAATTAATCTATTTTTGAATAAATAAATTTATGAAAATTAAAATTGTTTGATGTTTCATTGGAATGTACTTTAACTCCGCCTACCTAGTTTTCTATGCAACTTGACCCAAGCCAAAATAAAAAGGGGGATTGTGATAGACTTAACGAGCTAACATAAAAACATAGTCTTTCTTATTTAATGGAACCTTATTATATTTTTTTGGGGCATAATCCTCTTAATGATGCGCCATATCGAGGCCAGAGTATAGTGATAAATATGTAAGGGCTAGGTCATTACTTCCTTAGTGGTGTGCCATATCGAGGCTCGGGTATGGTGATAAATATGCAAGGGTCGTGTCTCCACTCCCCTATTGGTGCTTTATATCAACGTCTTAGTGTAGTGAGAAATGCTCATGGGTCTTTGCATTTTACTCGGCTAGTGTAACACCCCGTATTTTCTGTTAACGTTATAATAACGAATTAAACAATAATTAATTTTAAATATGGAAATCAAGGGGAACGGGTTGCGCCATTGTCTTCGTGTCGGAACTCTGGTTGAGATAGAGTCCGAGTTTGCGTGAATTGGACTTCGTATGAAGAAGTTAAGGCTGTCGGAAGTTTCCAGAAAATTCAAATAAATTCAAACAGCTCAAAACCGGATTCAAAATTCAAAACAGAAGTCAGAAGCGGGCTGGGCGGGAAAATTCCCGCCCAGGACCCAGGTCGACTAGGGGGTCGACCCTAGTGTCGACCTCCCCCTACAGGTCGACCTGGGGGTCGACCTCCCCCCCGGGGGCCAGATCTGAATTTTGACGACTTATGACTTGTTGTTGAGTCACTAGGATTTCTAAATAGTTATGATCTGGTCTGAATGGTTGTGGTTAACTCTAGGTTCATTCGACGGCTCTAATTAAATTGAAATTCTATATAAACACATGTAGACTCAAATCCTAAAACCTAATCAAAATTAGAACCATGGCCGTCATGCTATCACCCTGCAACCTGGAGTAGCCGCCACCAACTAGAGGAAAAGTAAAGCTAATCAACTAAATTCAACTCAAGTCTATAACAACAACAACAAATTTGTCTACTTCAAGGGCGAGCTAAATCAATTTCAGAATACAAATCCCAGAACTCAAGACCTTTTTTGAGTTGTGAGTTCGATTTCTTTAATAAGATAATTAACAAGTTAATTAGGTTGAGTTATAATTTGGGTTATATGGTTATGTTTGTGGAACATTGGAAAAAATGTGATATTTTATGAATATATGCTAGTTGTTCATAATGATAGTTTTTGTTGTGGATTCCTTTGTATATGCCCAATCACCTATGTTCAACTTGATTCATGTTTGACATCATTTTATATGCAAGTTTGGGTGCAGATTATATGCTAGTTTCTATGTGAATTGTACACAAGTTTACATGTGAACAAAATAAAGTGACTATATGCAGGTTAAGGTAGAAATTGGATTCACATATATGCAGGATTACACCTTTGGATTTAGATCTATGACATACATAGTTTTAAGCAAGTTTGTGACTATGGCCTATGCAAATATGGGTGAAAACTATGTACATACCTGCAAGTTCACACTTTAAGGTCTATGTTTAGATTCATGATAATACAAAGTTTATGCAAGATATGTTGTAATCCTTATTCGTAAGTTAGATCCATTTTGTGTGTTATGCAAATTTGTGATGTTTCTTCCCTTTTATGTCATTAGACTAATTGCTAGTCTAATATATATATATATATATATATATATATATATATATATATATATATGTCATGATAAGCGAACGAACAATGTGGGGACAATGGGGGTAATATTGAATATACACATATTGAGAATTGGCATAAATGGCCTTAAAAAGGCATATAATTAATTTAAGACACTAATTGGAAAAATTGGTATTTATGGACATAATTTAGGTGACAATTATGGACATAAGTATATTTGAAATTTATTTACAAATTTGAATAGGGATATTAATCCACTTTAGGGTTAAATGAAGATGTGTAATAATAAACCGCCTAGGACACGAGGTTAGACTCGTTTGTGCTGTAAGACTGCCCGGACCCACTTGACAAATCCAGCAGCCACAAATGCCAGTCTAATGTGAGAGGACAAAGGCATGCATTAAATGTGTAACAGTTGTAAAGACACGAGGTTAGGCTCGTTTGTGGTGTAAGACTGCCGGGACCCGCCCGGCAAATCCAGCAGCCACAAATGCCAGTCTAATGTGGGAGGTCTTTACAAGGTTACGGTGTTAATGAATTAAGAAACACTTAACCAGATAAACATGTTGTGGGATGTGAAATACCATTAGATGCACTTAACCAAGATTGAAACATGTAAGAAGACATGAATAAGAATGGGGTTAAGTGGGGAAAACCTTAGAGGGGACCAAGCATAGGTGGAAAGCTTGTGTCATACATGGGGGCCATTTTCAAACCAGTAACCCATTAAGTATCTTTATGGGCTCAACCCAAGTCGAGGACGGGACACACGTACTGGGTTTGATTGTAAGAGGTCAAAACGGGTTAGCGATGGCAACGCAGTTCCAACGGGTTCAAGTGCGTGTGTGGCCCCGGGCTGGTAGGTAAGACGTTGTTGCATCGTGTAGGTATAAGCCGTGCATTTTTGGTGGTATCGGGTTGCCACTTTGGGGAGTGATACACCCCACTATGGGGCCAGCACGTGTATCTACGAGTTAGGGAGCCGATCGAATGGTGGTAGTTTGTACACCTAGTGGAGATAGGGGAAGACGACACCTATGAAGGCAGCTAGGGGTACACGAAACTACCATTATCATTATTAAGTTTTGTAGGTGGGATCAACTTTTAGGGTGTTTGGTGTGGTGCAGTGTAGTAATTATCTTATAAGTGATTAGGTGCGCCTTTAACGTTATCTTTGTTCATCTTATTTCCTTTGTTTACTCTGTCATGCCCATTTGTTCACAATCATTTCCTTATTTTCTAGCTTATGCCTTATCCTAGTTACTTTAATGATTATATTGTTAAAGTTATTGCGCTCGCCAGACTTTATGTCTGACCCCCTTTGTTTCCACCTCTTTTCTTCCTTTCCCCCCAGGTGCTCAGGGTGGGACTAGCCCTAGTGGAGCTTGATTTGGACAGCTTTATCTCTTTCTTTTGGAAGTTGCTTGGATTGCTGAAGTAAAGTTCAACCTATCTTATTTATGGCTATTTTATGTTGGGGTTATGTCCTTTATTTTATGTACTCAGAACTTATCTGTCAAGATGGATAATAAGTGTATTTGGTTTTGTAGTTGGATTTTGATGTGATGTAACCAAACTATTTCTCCGCTGCAATAAAAGTGGTTTTTATTTTCCAAGTACCAATATATTTATCTGTCTTGTTTACTTTTCTGTTCTATACACAATAAACGCTCCACCAAAATTAAGGCATTCCCTTTGTGAGTGACCATAATGGAGATGGGGTGTCACACGTGGTATCAGAGCTGAAGGTTATCGGAACAGATAAGATATTTTGAAAAACTATTTTTTAAAAAGCATTTTTATAAAGAAATACTTACAAAAGTATGTTTTGAGGAATGTATTTTTAAGTGAAAAGTTTATTTTGAAAACATAACCCCCAAAAGCCATATATCTTTCTTTCGAATTCTCCGTTTGAATATTTTCATTTTCTTTTCAGCATGTCTAGAATTCCCGAGATACCCGAGGCGATACCGATACCAGGATGGTTTAGAAGGTATCTGGAAGCTAGAGCCAATGTCGCAGGCCTAACAAATGCTCCACCTCTTCCTCCCCGTGTTGATACTTTTGCAAAGATATGCAAGGACGTTCGGGCAATGGGCGGAAAACCTTTTTACGAGTCGGAGACGTTTGTTGAAGTTCAAAATTGGCTAAAGGAGGTGGAAGAATTGTTTGGAATCTTTGAGGTAGAAGATGGAAGAAAGGTCTAGTTAGCTGCCTGGTTAATGAATGATGAGGCCTCGTTTTGGTTGGAGGTCACTAATGGAGAGCGTCTAGTTGATACATGGCCGGATTTCAGGCATAGGTTTGAGGCAAAGTTTCTCTCACGGGCCGAAGAGAATCTATACATGGAAAGGTTTTTGGCATTGAGGCAGGGAAATCTATCGGTGAAAGGGTACGTCAACAAGTTCAATCCGTTGGCGAGATTTGGCTTGGACTTGGTGAATACACCCGAAAAGAAGGTCCTGAGATTTGTTAAGGGTTTGATAGAGCTGCTACATGGGTTAGCTATGACCCACATCCCTATGGGGGCCACCTTTGAGAGACTAGTTGACATGGCGCTTATGCATGAAGAGGAGAAAGGCGCCAATGCTAATAAGGCACCTGAGAAGAAAGGGGGTCAAAAGAAACCACAACAGCAACAGCAGAACAAGAAGGGTGGTAAAGACAACAATGGCAAGGGAAAGAAAACATGCTTTAACCGTGGGACACCAGGCCATTTGAGCAAAGACTATAGGAAGAAGAAGAAGACTGGTTGTTTCCACTGTGGCGAGGCAGGACATTTGATTGGGGACTGCCCAAAGAAAGGGCAGAGGGAAGGGACTACCTCTGGAGGGCAGATTCAGGCTCTCATGGCACCAGGGTAGGCAAGGGGGCAGGTCCTGGCTCTTGTGGCCCCACCGCTGCAAGAACGTGGTAGAACGATTTCCATTGAAAGTTTAGTTTATCTTTTTGATCATCCTGTTCGCACACTCTTTGATTCTGGTGCATCACACTCTTTTATATCTACCACTTTAGTTGAGTCACTACACCTAAACACCAGTATAGTAGAGGATCCCTTAGTTGTTTAAATCCAATTGCGGGCTCAGCTTATTTGTCGATGATTTTTTCGGATTTGGAAATTTCTATACTTAGCTTTGGGTTTAGATGTGATGCTTATGTTTTGGGCTTCACGGGCTATGGGTTAATTTTGGGCATGGATTAGTTATCCAGTAATGGAGCCATCCTGGATTGTGAAAAGAGAGAGGTTAGGCTTATGACTCGTTTGGGCAACACTCTCGAAATCTCTTGTAATCCCATGAATTCTATTATGCTAAGTTACCTAGAATCACTTGATGCGTCTGCTGAGAATTTGCAGTCTGTTAGAGTGGTCTGTGAATACTCGGATGTCTTTGAGGAAGTAGAGGGCTTGCCTCCGAAGTGGGAGATAGACTTCCGCATATACCTAGTTGATAACGCAAAACCTGTTGCTTTACCCGTTAGGCACATGGCTCCAAGGGAGAAAAAGGAGCTTAGCAAGCAAGTTAAGGAGCTGCTAGAAAAAGGGTTTATAAGGCGGAGTATTTCTGAATGGGGTGCTTCAGCGGTGTTCGCAACTAAAGCGGACGGTTCACTTCGCCTATGCGTTGATTATAGGGAGCTTAACAAGCTGACCAAGAAGAATAGGCACCCACTGCTAAGAATAGACGATTTGTTTGATCAGCTTGTAGGTGCAACGGTTTTCTCCTAATTAGATCTGGCTACCGGATTTCAGCAGCTAAGAGTGGCTGAAGATAGCATTGATAAGACCGCGTTCAGAACCCTGGACGGTTTCTTCGAGTGGCTTATCATGCCTTTCGGCTTGACAAACGCACCTGCTTATTTTGTCGATTTGATGAATAGAGTGTTCCGGGAATTTCTCAATAAATTCGTGGTGGTCTTCGTAGATGATATTCTGATTTTCTCGAAGGATGAGGAAGAGCATGCTTTGCATTTAAGGGAAGTCATGGATACTCTCCGTGCACATCAGTTAAAAGCAAAATTCTCCAAGTGCCACTTCTGGAGAGAAGAAGTAAGATTTCTTGGGCGTGTGGTGTCCAAAGAAGGGTTGCTGTGGACCCCAGAAAAGTAGTTGCGGTCCAGGATTGGAAGGTTCCAAAGAATGCAACCAAAGTCCGAAGTTTTCTTGGACTAGCAGGCTTTTATCGCAAGTTCATTAAAGACTTTGCGAAAATCTCAGCTCCACTTACGAGGTTAACGAAGAAGAACCTGACTTTCACTTGGGATTTCGATTGCGAAGTCGCTTTCCAACAATTGAAGAGGGCTCTGACAACAGCCCCAGTTTTGACATTACCAGATGGGAGCAAGATGTTTACGGTATACACAGATGCATGCGGTACGGGACTAGGCGTTGTTTTGATGCAAGAGGGGAAGGTAGTAGCTTATCGTGGAAGGCAGTTAAAAGTGCATGAGAAAAACTACCCGACCCATGATCTAGAGTTAGCAGCCATCGTTTTTGCGCCTAAATCTTGGCGCTACTATCTCTTAGGTGAGAAATTTGAGTTGTATACTGACCATAAATCGTTGAAGTACCTTTTCTCGCAGAAAGACCTCAATCTAAGGCAGCAAAGATGGATGGAGTTTCTCGTCTCATACGACTTTGAGATCTCCTATACTCCTAGCAAGGGCAACGTAGTAGCAGACGCCCTAAGTAGAAAGAAGCCGACCTTAAGTCCTCTCTTTGTAGAAAGGCAAAGTTTGGAGTACATAGCAAATTTTGATTTTAGACCCTATGTTGATTATGTGACTGGCTTGATGGCAATGTTAGAGGTGCGGCCTACTTTGTTGGACTCAATAGGAACCGCGCAATGTGAAGACCCTCGACTAGTTGATGTGATAGATAAGATGATTATGGGAGAGACTTCTAGTCATCTCAATAGATACTCCATCGATGATAAAGGTTGGTTGAGACGGGATGGAAGACTATGCGTCCCGCAAGCAAGAGATTTGGTGAAGATGGTTCTGGAAGAAGCACACCATTCCAAGATGACCACACACCCCGGTGGAGACAAGATGTATAAAGATATCAAAAGAGTTTTCATTTGGAATGGCATGAAGAGGGATGCAGCTGAATTTGTTTCGAAATGCATGATATGCCAGCAAGTCAAGCCGGAGCAGAAGAAGCCAGGCATTTTGCTTCATCCTCTAGAAGTTCTACAATGGAAATGGGAAAGCATCTTGATGGACTTTGTTGATGGGTTGCCTAGGTCAAGAAGGGGCAATACCGGTATTTGGATAATAGTGGACAGGCTCACGAAAAGTGCTCATTTTATACCTGTCAAGAGTAGGAGGACCGCCTCGTATTTAGCCTCCATTTATCTTAAGGAGATAGTTCGACTCCATAAGATACCCTCCAGCATAGTGACTGACCAAGACCTTATCTTTACAAGCGAGTTCTGGAGGAGTTTGCAAGAGGCTGTAGGCAGCAAGAGGCTGTAGGCACACATCTATGTTGCCTATCACCCTCAAACCGATGGTCAGACGGAAAGGGTGAACAGAGTACTGGAAGATCTTTTGAGACTATGCATTCTTGACTTTGGAGGATCTTTGGAGAATCATCTCCCTTTGGTGGAATTCGCTTATGACAATAGTTACCAAGCTACTATAGGCATGACACCCTTCGAAGTCTTATATGGAAGGCCATGTCGATCACCAACTTGTTGGTGGGAGTCCACTGATAAACTTATACTTGGACCGGACATGATTAGTGAGACTTCAGAGAAAGTGGACTTGAAACGAAGGAGAATGAAGACTGCCCAAGATAGACAAAAATCCTACGCAGATAAGAGAAGGACCGACCTTGAGTTTGAGGTTGGGGATAAGGTGTTCCTTAAAGTATCTCCTTTGAGGAACGTCATCCACTTTGGGTCCGTAGGAAAGTTGGCACCATGATTTGTAGGACCATTTCCTATCATCTAAAGGATTGGGATGATGGCCTACAGAGTAGAGCTACCTGAAAAACTGGCTGGAGTTCATAATGTTTTTCATGTCTCTCAGCTACGAAAGTACTTACATGAGTCGGCATAAGTTGTGGATCCAAGCATACTAGAGAAAGTCAAAGTGGAACGAGAAACGACTGTGAGGAGAGTTCCAACTTGTATCTTGGGGATGGAAGTCAAAAAGCTACGCAACCGTGAAGTTAAGCTTGTCAAAGTTCAATGGAGCGACGCCGAGGAAGACGCAACTTGGGAGACTGAGGCCAAAATACGTGCAGCCTACCCTTTTCTTTTTAAGGGTACATCTTTGATCTCTTTTTCCTTAAGTTTATTCAAGCTTGTATCTACCTTTTAGTGTATCTCCTTGGTCATATTCTTTATCCTTAGGTAGAGGCCAATGGATGTAAACATGTATTTGAAACATGTTATGATTAATGGATGCTAGTGGATGCAAGTGTTTGCTAGTGGTTGCTCGTGGATGCATATACACACATTAGGCACTAGATCGGCTCAATCACTTTCATACTGCATATAAATGTGTGCTTATTTAGGCTAATGGATGTATAATGGTTGTCTTATCATATGGATGCCACATTCAGATGAATGGTTACGCACACATATAGAAATAATATGTATCATTAGGGATCTTTTACATACATAATGGACGTATGGCACTATCATAACTTGCATTAAGGAGGTCAACTGAATTAGTAGACCGCCTGATTTTGCATTAGATACGGACATATACACACACTATGCATATAAACATGAAAGCATTAGAAGTCTTTTAAGGACAATGGATGCCTGTGTTTGATGGTTGAGTAGATGGACGATTGGATGATAGGATATGTATTCTTCGTAACTTCAAGATTTCGGGGTCGAAATCCTTTAAGGAGGGGAAAATGTAACACCCCATATTTTCTGTTAACGTTATAATAACGAATTAAACAATAATTAATTTTAAATGTGGAAATCAAGGAAAACGGGTTACGCCATTGTGTCCTTCTCGGAATTCTGGTTGAGATAGAGTCCGAGTTTGCGTGAATTGGACTTCGTATAAAGAAGTTACGGCTGTCGGAAGTTTCCAGAAAATTCAAATAAATTCAAATAGCTTGAAACGGGATTCAAAATTCAAAACAGAAGTCAGAAGCGGACCGGGCAGGAAAATTCCCGCCCAGGATCCAGGTCAACCAGGGGCTCGACCCTAGTGTCGACCTCCCCCCTACAGGTCGACCTGGGGGTCGACCTATGGGTCGACCTGGGGGTCGACCTGCCCCCCCGGCCAGATCTGAATTTTGACGACTTATGACTTGTTGTTGAGTCACTAGGGTTTCTGGATAGTTCTGATCTGGTTTGAATAGTTGTGGTTAAATCTAGGTTCATCCGAAGGCTATAATTGAATTGAAATTCTATATAAACACATGTAGACTCAAATCCTAAAACCTAATCAAAATTAGAACCATGGCTGTAATGCTATCACCCTGCAACCTGGAGTAGCCGCCACCAACTAGAGGAAAAGTAAAGCTAATCAACTAAATTCAACTCAAGTCTATAACAACAACAACAACAACAAATTTGTCTACTTCAAAGGCGAGCTAAATCAATTTCAGAACACAGATCCCAGAACTTAAGACCTTTTTTGAGTTGTGAGTTCGATTTCTTTAATAAGATAATTAACAAGTTAATTAGGTTGAGTTAGAATTTGGATTATATGGTTATGTTTGTGAAACATTGGGAAAATGTGATATTTTGTGAATATATGCTAGTTGTTCATAATGATAGTTTTTGTTGTGGATTCCTTTGTATATGCCCAATCACCTATGTTCCACTTGATTCATATTTGACATCATTTTATATGCAAGTTTGGGTGCAGATTATATGCTAGTTTCTATGTAATTTGTACACAAATTTACATGTGAACCAAATAAAGTGACTATCTGCAGGTTTAGGTAGAAATTGGATTCACATATATGCAAAATTACACCTTTAGATTTAGAATATGACATACATAGGTTTATGCAAGTTTGTGACTATGGCCTATGCAAGTTTGGGTGAAAACTATGTTCATACCTGCAAGTTCACACCTTAAGGTCTATGTTTAGATTCATGAAAATACAAAGTTTATGCAAGATATGTTGTAATCCTTATTCGTAAGTTAGATCCATTTTGTGTGTTATGCTAATTTGCGATGTTTCTTCCCTTTTATGTCATTAGACTAATTGCTAGTCTAATATATATATATATATATATATATATATATATATATATGTCATGATAAGCGAATGAACAACGTGGGGACGATAAGGGTAATATTGAATATACACATATTGAGAATTGGCATAAATGGCCTTAAAAAGGCGTATAATTAATTTAAGACATTAATTGGAAAAATTGGTATTTATGGACATAATTTAGGTGACAATTATGGACATAAGTATATTTGGAATTTATTTACAAATTTGAATAGGGATATTAATCCACTTTGGGGTTAAATGAAGATGTGTAGTAATAAACCGCCAAGGACATGAGGTTAGACTCGTTTGTGGTGTAAGACTGCTCGGACCCCTCCCCCCCCCCCCCCCGACAAATCCAGCAGCCACAAATGCCAGTCTAATGCGAGAGGTCAAAGGCATGAATTAAATGTATTAAATGTGTAACAATTGTAAAGACACGAGGTTAGGCTCATTGGTGGTGTAAGACTGCCCGGACCCGCCCGGAAAATCCAGCAGCCACAAATGTCAGTCTAATGTGGGAGGTATTTACAAGGTTACGGTGTTAATGAATTAAGAAACACTTAACCAGATAAACATGTGGTGGGACATGGAGGTAAAGAGGGTGCCTTGGGTGGGATGTGAAATTAAAAGGGTGCCTTGGGTGGCATGTGAAATACCATTAGATGCACTTAACCAAGATTGAAACATGTAAGAAGACATGAATAAGAATGGAGTTAAGTGGGGAAAACCTTAGAGGGGACCAAGCATAGGTGGAAAGATTGTGTCATACATGGGGGCCATTTTCAAACCAGTAACCCATTAAGTATCTTTGTGGGCTCGACCCAAGTCGAGGACAGGAAACGCGTATTGGGTTTGATTGTAAGAGGTCAAAACAGGTTAGCAGTGGCAACGCAAGTCCAACGGAGTCATGTGCGTGTGTGGCCCCAGGCTGGTAGGTAAGACGTTGTTGCATCGTGTAGGTATAAGCCGTGCATTTTTGGTGGTATCGGGTTGCCACTTTGGGGAGTGATACACCCCACTGTGGGGCTAGCACGGGTATCTATGAGTTAGGGAGTCGATCGAATGGGGGTAGTGGGTACACCTAGTGGAGATAGGGGCAAACGACACCTATGAAGGAAGTTAGGGGTACACGAAACTACCATTATCATTATTAAGTTTTGTAGACGGGATCAACTTTTAGGGTGTTTGGTGTGGTGCAATGTAGTAATTATCTTATAAGTGATTAGGTGCGCCTTTAACGTTATCTTTGTTCGTCTTGTTTCCTTTGTTTACTCTGTCATGCCCATTTGTTCACAGTCATTTCCTTATTTTCCAGCTTATGCCTTATCCTAGTTACTTTAATGATGATATTGTTAAAGTTATTGCACTCGCCAGACTTTATGTCTGACCCCCTTTGTTTCCACCTCTTTTCTTCCTTCCCCCCCCCCCCCCCAGGTGCTCAGGGTGGGACTAGCACTACTATAGCTTGATTTGGACAGCTTTATCTCTTTCTTTTAGAACTGAAGTAAAGTTCAGCTTATCTTATTTATGGCTATTTTATGTTAGGGTTATGTCTTTTATTCTATGAACTCAGAACTTATTTGTCAAGATGGATAATAAGTGTATTTGGTTTTGTAGTTGGATTTTGATGTGATGTAACCAAACTATTTCTCCGCTGCAATAAAAGTGGTTTTTATTTTCCAAGTACCAATATATTTATCTGTCTTGTTTACTTTTATGTTCTATACACAATAAACGCTCCACCAAAATTAAGGCATTCCCTTTGTGAGTGACCTTAATGGAGATGGGGTGTCACAATTAGTGCAAAGGGAAAGGATGCTAGTCAACAATATATTTCATCTCGGTAATTGGACTATAGTGTCCTTACTAGGTTAGTTAAGAAAGGTAGTTAATACCATCACTAGGAGACGTATAAATATCTTAAGTATTCAGGAGACAAAATGGACAGATCAGAAGGCGAAGACGATGGATAACAAAATTTTAAAGTTATGGTACATAGAATAAGAACGTAACAAGAATGGGCCAGGAATCACGATTGACAAATATCTTAAAAAGGAAGTGGTCGACATCAAGAATCGAGGGGATATGATCATCCTAGTCAAGCTGGTAGTTGAAGATATGGTTCTGAACTTCATATGTGCCTATGCCCCAAAAGTATGCCTAAGTGATGAATCTAAGAGGAATTTCTAGGAAGACCTAGATGTCATGGTTAGAGATATGCCTAGTAGTGATGAACTTTTTATTTGAGGATATTCCAATAAATATATTGGCTCCATTAGCGGGGGTTTGAGAGAGTGCATGGTGGTTTTGGATATGGTAATAAGAATCAAGAAGGAGAAGAAATATTGAATTCCACTATTTCTTATGACCTCATGATTTTTAATACTTTTTTTAGAGAGAGACAATCACATCTAATTACTTTCAGTAGTGACCAATACTCTAGGCAGATCAACTTTGTCCTTATTTGAAGAGTAGAAAAATAAGCTTATGCATATTGCAAACTCATATTTGGAGAATGTGTCATCCCACAACAATAGCTTTTAGTGTTCGTATTCCCTTTCAGGTGTTTAAAGGTAAAGAGCTAAGATTGATTGGATGAAATGGTGGAAGCTCATAGGAGACACCTCACGGGTGTTTAAGGATAGAGTAACGGGAGAAGAGGCATGAAATGCGGAAGGAAGAGAAAATAACATGTGAAATGGATGGAAGCACGCATTCAGAAAGTGACTACTGAAGTGTTTGGGATAATAAAAGGAAACAAATGCAAACCTAAAGATTAATGGTGGTGGAACAATGATGTGCGAAAGTCCATCAACACTACAAGAAAGTATCATATTAATAACAAGTCGGGATTGCACCAAAACCGTGTTTACCATAAATAAGAAAATTATTGTTTATTAGGGTAAAAAGACAGCACATATCATGTCATACTTAACTAATTAATAAAATTATTGTTCATTAGGATAAAAAGACAGCCCGTCGTCGCGTCATAGTTAATCTAACATTAAGAAAATTAGCGGTCTAAATTTTATTTCCCTCTAAGTTATTTCAGGGCCGCAACTTTTTACTTTCTCATTCATGTTCTCTCTTCTTCACTCAGAATTCTCTGAACAAATCCCCTTTGGTTCTGAAACCTCCGCAACCTTCTTCCTCAAGGCTTACAAGAAAATCCTATTTTAGTTGCAAGTAGCTCGGAGTTGGAAGAAAACGTTCTGCGTTTTCCTAATATGGGTTTACTAAATCAATTTACTGTGTTATGCAATTTATCGAGCCACCAAATTTAAACGACAACGATTTTCATTTCCCCCTGTTTTCATTGTCATTCCATGGAAGTCTAGACCGCAAAACTAATACTCGTCTCAACATTCGTGAAAACCTTTTTTTCTACTCCTTATCGTTGCCAGTCACTGTTGAATTGCTAGCTAGGTAACCTCCTCTTCACATATTTTTACTAATTTCTATTAATTTTGGTTTTAATGAATACTATTGCTTTAATGTTTTGTTAATTCATCACCGTTGTCGCTTTTATGTTTCATCAGATTCAAAATACCAATGCTTAACAGGAACATGCTGACAATATTACATTTTTTTTATTTGTTGGTTTTTATATTGACTCAAATGAGTGATTTTATGTTATTTAATCCTATCTATTATTGTTGTTTCCTTCATGTTACTTTCTTAAATTGATTGATAAATTTTAGCCATAACATAGTTCATTCTACCATAAGAGTTCAAGTGCCCCTATGAAATTGGTGAGCATTTCCACCCAAAAAAGGGTTGGGAAGAAAACCACTACTGATCTGTATGAATCACACCAAATAATTATATATATATATATATATATATATATATATATATATATATATATATATATATATATATATATATATATATAGTTACTTGAGCTTATTGACTAATCAACTGGTTTAGCACTTTCAATATGTTTATCTTGCAATCCATCTTTTAAGTTTTTGTATTATAAAAAGAATGACGACTTGATTAAAACGATTTATGAAGTAGTTTGTGGAGTAAGATGAGCGATGGTTTACTGAAGTACATACGATAATTTTCCACGCAAAGTTCTAAGCTTGTTAGGGAACTTTCCTGCAGCTGTGGGTATTGGTCTTTGTTAAAACAATCTTTTAGGTGAGACTATACAAATACACATATTGTTATTCATTGTCAAATCACGTGTATGTGTTGTGCATAATATGATTATTATATTGTTATTCATATCAAATAATATATGCGTTGTAGAAGTGTACTTGATTTCTAGTTTTAAATATCTCTAGTATCTAATATGTCCTTTTGCTATGTTTCAGTCAAAATTGGTAGACCAAGTTACTGGGTTATAAAGTAGTATGATCTAGGTATTAAATAGCTGCGGTTATGCATGATGTTCTTGATGCAATGCCAGGTAATGTCTTCATTCACAGATGAGTTGACTGTAATATTTGTTGTTCCCATTAATAATTGATAATTGATGTATATAGTAGTGAAGGACAGAGTCATTTTTAGATCATGTAAACTAGTATTCTATATGGTTCAAGTCATTTTACTACTTGCAATGTATGAAAATATTGCAACTTTTTGTTTGCTTGCAGAGTATATCAACCAAAATAAAGCAAGGATGATCCTGCAACACCTTAGTAAAGCACGGTGGTGCTGGAAAGCAAATATCCCGTGGAAGGTACTAAAATATAGATCAGTACCAACCGTTGTGTGCTTTGAAAACTAGTCATATGCTTAATACTTATGCTAAATTGATATGTTTTTGTTCAGGCTTCTCTACTTGGTTCTTGACAACAACATTGCTGAATATGTGACTGCTGAGAACAATGTGGTTTTATCTTACGAGGATATGAGCCATAAAAACTCGTACGGTCTCATTAGAGGTCTGCAGTTTGCTTCAATTGTGGTTTAATACTTTGGCCATGTGCTTGATCTCTTACTTCTTGGGTTAACTCGAGCTAGTGAAATAGCGGGGCCACCTCAGATGTTGAATGAGTTCATTACCTATGCCGACACCAAAGTTGAAACTCGGCATCTAATCAGGTTGTAT
This sequence comes from Allium sativum, assembly GCA_030737875.1. Taxonomy (NCBI): domain Eukaryota; kingdom Viridiplantae; phylum Streptophyta; class Magnoliopsida; order Asparagales; family Amaryllidaceae; genus Allium; species Allium sativum. The sequence goes on from CM060918.1 coordinate 276,705,630, forward strand.
TCATGATACATTGATAGGATCCATATACTTTTCCGTTTCACTCATGATGAAGCACGTGATCTCATCCGAAGATATCCAAATAATGAGAATATGGTTGGCTATAATAACAAAAAGTATTGGCCTAGGGATGCTAGAATGAGGCTCATGAAACTCGATGGTAATCCTTTTGACAAGCACGAAACTATTCCATCATTTATCCATTTATTTTTGAATTTACGTCAACGTGAATTGATTACGATGCTAGGATGTACTTATGTTTCTACATCATTTACTGTATAATCAACATTGGCCAAAGTGTTTTCTTGGATATGAAGAATTGAATCCTCGTATATCACCACTTTGAAATGGGAAAACAACTTTGTCTCTGTTTACAAAAAAGATAAACTTGTTATTTAGCATGTGAGTGTGTTTGCTTTGATGTTTCATTTGTCACATATGACATCTAAATTTTCCTTCATATTCCTTGGTTCCCCTGACTGTGGGATTCTCTTCTTTTTCAATACAGAATATACTTCTATAGCTCATCATTATATTAGTTGCAGACATCTTATCTAGTTATTTGCAGTTATTGGCCAAAGCATCTTCTGTAATTATATATATTTGTATATACTTACTAATATACATATATTTATGCCTTTTCTTGACAGGTGTTGTATAATGTTTTTGAGGCTATTATATGATGTCGTTCTTTCTTCTTCAAACCAATTATGTTTGTCAACGTTTATGAATATTTGTAGTATGTATCATTTTGGTTTGCTATAGTCGTATGTATTGTATATTTTTATATTTGAATTCATCATGTATGAAATATTATGGATATATATATATATATATATATATATTGTGATTTAGCTTATGACTCCATTTGTGTACTTAGATTAATGTGACAAATATGTTTTTCTTGAATTGTTATAATATATTATTAGAATTAGAAATTGTAAACTCTGAATGTTGTAGCAGCAAAATGTTGCAATAGAATGTTTTGAATGTTTTTTATGGCAACAAATTGATGTTGTAGCAGATAGTAGTGAATTTTCCATAGTGTGGAATCATAGAAACTTTTCATAGTGTTTTCAGATGCTATAACTATAAGGAATGTCAACATATTACACTATTTAGATGATGTTTCCATAGCGCGTGGATGCGTCATAAAAGCTTCCCATAACAAGCTTCACAAGCTATTGAAAAGTAGTTACACTAATATGGCCTATTTAAGATTGCAACAAAGTATGTTTTCTATTGCAAGAATTACACGTCATAATATCTACCATACTTTTAATAACATGTTGATATATGATGTTTATAGAATCATCATAGAAAGTTTTTATGGTAGTTTTTCAACATCATAAAAAGATCATTTTGTTGTAGTGCAAAGAGAAGAAGGAATTCTATACGTGCCTACATCATCGTAGGAACGATGACAATATGCCAAAGTACAGAGTGGAAAAGAAGATCATAAAGAGAGTGGTGAGTGAGGCAAGAGGTTGGGTGTATGAAGATCTATATCCAAAGCTAAGTACGAAAAAGGGTGAAAGAAACATCTACAGGATAGCCAAGCTTCACGAGGGGAGGATAAGAGCAAATTAAATGCATCAAGAATTGGAATGATTGGCTTTACATGAAGGAAAAAGAGATAAACAATAATTGGAGACAATACTTCGATAAGTTTTTCACTGAAGAAAGTGAAAGCTTTTCAAACGAGTTGGAAGATTAATTTAATGACACAAGTAGACATTTTGTTCTAAGAATTCAACATCTTGAGATAAATGAGGCGCCGAAATGGATGAAAACAGAAAAGCCGATAGGGCCTGATGATATCCCTATTAAGGTTTGGGGATGCCTCAGAGATGCAGCGATAACCTGCCTAACTAAGCCGTTCAATAATATTTTTGAAGCAAACAAGATGCCAGATTAGTGAGGAGAAGCATTTTAGTTCCACTCTTTAAGAATAAAATAGATATCCAAAGTTTCACAAATTATTGAGGATTTAAGCTTATGATTAATATAATAAAGGTTTGGGAGAGCATCTTTAAGCATAAATTTATAAGGTTGATAAATATTTCAAAAAACCAGTTGGTTTCATACTTGGAAGATCCACCACAGAGGCAATTTTCTTGGTAAGACAATTTATTGAGAGATTTGTGCAGCAAAAGAAAGATTAATATATGGCATTTATTGATTTGAAGAAAGCATATAATAGAGTATCGAGAAAGATTATGTGGTGGGCTCTGCAAAAAAAGAGGGTCCCAATAAAGTATATTATCCTTATCAAGGATATGCACGATAATGTTGTGACTAGTATGGAATAGCAATGGTGACAAATGACTTTCCCACTAACATAATATTACATGAAGCGTTGTCTTTGAGCTCGTATATTTTTTGTAGTGACAGATGAGGTCACATAGAGTATACAAGACGAGATGCTTTAGTGTATTCTTTGTATTAATTATGTTGTATTAATTGATGACAGCATGATACATGTTAATAGAGAACTGGAGTTGTGGAGGCAAACTTCAGATTCAAAGGATTTTAGGCTTTACATAATTGACACATAGTATATGAAATGTGAGTTCAACGGTGTTAGATCAGAGAATGAAGATGTTGAAAGGTTTCTAGGGTTAATTTACGCAGCAGATAAACATCAAATCGAAACCAAAATAAATAAATCTATGTAAAATTTTGTAAATCAAGATCTATACCTGTCGCATCTTTTCCATTTCATCATCTTCAAACAATAGTTGGATCTGAATCGAATCAGTGAGGAGCTCCTAAAATTGAAGCCTCTATCGGTGTCCATGAACACTTGTTCTTAAAGATGTCGAACATCATTAGGAAGAAGGAAGGACGTCGCTAGCCAATTTAGGGTTCTTAGGTTTTCTCATGATTTCGATTTTCTTCAGGTTTTAGGTTTTCTGAAAACATCAATAATAAAATGAATGTCAACCCATCCTTTTATTATGTGTTAACCAAAAATATATAAACTAGGTTAGACAAAAATACCCTTATACCAATTCAAAACTAGAGAATAGCAACATTTGATCCCCTTTTATTGTGAACCGTTCTCATCCTTTTCAAGAATTCTTATGTGTGACCCTATAGGTTATTACAACGTTGGCAATGATTTTAAATCGTAATTAAAACCATAAACAGTGATTGGCATCTAGCAATACGTAGCTGCTACCCAAGTTATAATAAAATCAATGATTCGATACAACCTTCCTATGACTAGTGTATCAATGTAATATAATCCTTTTAACCAATATATCTAGGATTAAACTCGAGGCATGGATCATATTATCCTCTTTATGATTTAATCCGTTTATCTCGATCGATAAGTAAACTGTTTAAAACAAAACAATATTTGAGCACGACTATGCATTTCACAGTCTCATTCAATCAAGAGGCCCATGGATATAACTACAAATATTTGAGCACAACCTATGCTCTGATACCAAGTGAAACACCCCACCTCCGTTAAGGTCACTCACAAAGGGAATTCCTTAACTTTGGTGGAGGTTTATAAGTAAAAGCCACAGAAAAACTCAAGACAGATATAAATACACATGCATATTTTAAACAGCGGAAACCAAACAGACTTTTATTTCATCAATATGTGTTCAAACAAAACATTTCCATAATTGTCTCAAAATACTTCCAACATTACAATCTCATTATTGTCTTGATTATTAAAGAAGCATAAAACATAAATAAAGTGACAAAAATCCCCATAGTGATATCCAAAGCCATAATCCGAGCAAAAGAGATCCAAATCATACATCTACGGTCTTGGAGCTTGTAAATAGTCTGACTGAGCTGAGTTGTTTCCTCCCTGTGGACCTGGGGTGGACGAAAGAAAAGAAGACGAAAAGAAAATAGAGTCAAACATAAAGCCTGAGTAAATCTAGTAACTCTTCAGTATGTTAATAAGAAAAGGGCATGATAGATATAAACTGAAAACAGGAATATGCCCTCAGCTAAGGAAGTGTCGTTTAGAATCGAATGTACTATCACACCCATACTATATATCTCTGCACCTACTTGAGTTTATTCTAACTGGCACCCCATGCTGAGGGTGAAGTGATCCCCATTTTCTGAAGATCGGCTCCTACTCGCGTTAACATGTGTCATACGGCCCCCAAGAATTGTAGATACCTATGCTGATCCCACCATGGGGTGTATCAAGACCCATGGTGGTGTCCTCGACACAAATTCTAGAAGGCATAGGTTGTACTACTGGTGTCCCCAGTGCCCTGGTTGTCTGCTCCGGAGTGTGTGCACGCCCGCACCCCGTTAGACCTACACTGTGCACCCACCACCGTCGTTTCGACCGCTTACAATCAGCCTAGTAATCGTGCCCCACCCTGCCTAGTTTCAGGGTACCGTTGATACCTAACTTGGGTTACTGCTGAAACGGTCCCTTATTACCAGGATTTTCGAGTCAAACATGTTAAGTGGTTAAGTGTCTGTATTTACCTAACCACACCCATCAATTCTTGTTAACATGTTGAATTTGGTTAAGTGTTATAGTTGACTTAACCCTACCATCTGTCCTTAGCCTCTTAGGAGCACCTGACCACTCACATTAGACAGGTATTTCTATGGTTACTGGATATGTCAGTCGGTTCCGGGCAGGTTTACACCGTAGCTCAGTCTAGCCTCGGGTCATTATTGGGCTCAATGCTTAACCACCCACATTGGATAGGTATTGTTGTGACTACTGGGCAGCCGGGTGGTTCCGGGAAGGTTTACATCACAACTCAATCCAACCTCGGGTTAAGCATATCGTGTTTTCAAAATTTACATATTTTATTACTTCTCAATTATATATGTAAATGTCATGTCTTTTATTCTTGGGTATAACAATTCATACCGCTTTAAATGTCATTGTCGTTGGCATGTACCAAACATGCCAACATATATTTTCAATGTTTTACACCCAACGTTATTACCCCTGTTTGTTCGCAACATTATAACATGTGTTGGGCTTGTCACACTTCAGCCCAACTTTATAAATGTGAGAAAAAGGGGAAATCAAGAACATTTAATACATAAAGGTGTGTGGCGCATGAACTTGCAATTTAGCGATTCAACTAACATATAATATGGGTCATGTGAATTTGCATTCAAATCAATGTATAACTAAGTAGGTGACATATGAAATGGCATAGTTTAGGATTATACAAACCTGTATTAAAACATGTTTAACTTGGCATAATGTCAACCACAAAACTAGCATGTTGTATATTCACTAAAATGTCCAGTTTTAACATCTAATCATATAGCCTATTTCAACATGAACTTGCATAGTTTATGTAACCCAAACGATACTTAACAAAGATCCAATTATACTTGCAAATAAACATAAGAATGATATCATAGATTTTGGGTCATGTAGGCATAAAAGGTCTATAACATGTTTACATAAATTCTAACTTAGACTAATGGATTGTATATAGTCCATGCCATCGACATAAACATAAAGGGATAAATTTCTAATGTTTGCCACAAACTTGCAAGTGCCATTGTTTTCATATACAATTGTTCAATAGGCTTGCATCAATCAATTTATGCCACAAACATCAATACACAAGTCATGATAGAACCATTACAATATGCAGAATTTATACAATAACACAATTCTATTTTCATTTACATCGAATCACATCACAATTTTTATTCATATTCTGAAAGGTCACTATACTTACAACGAATGCAGAATCTTGAATTCTGGATTCTGAATTCTGAAATTGAGATGCGCACCTTTGGGTAGACTAACGTTGCATTGATTAATTTGATTAAACTTTAATCTTCTTCTTAACATGATTCGTCTCTAGGCTTTTCTCTCTTGACGGCTATGTTCAATTCCTCCCTGGCAGCATGACGACTCCTTTTTTATTTTTTTGTGTGAATTTTCAGTTGAGACTTAGGGTGTATTTATAGAATTTTAAATTGTTTTGAGCCGTCAGATGAAGACAGGAGGAATCTAGGCCATACAAAGTTCAAAGAGCCAATCAAGAGGTGACACGTTAGCCCTAGTGACACACAGAGCCATAGAAATTCGAGCCAGAGCCAGACCTAGCCAGCCAGGTCGACAAGGCAGGTCGACTGGCAGGTCGACACCCAGGTCGACACTATGGTCGACCTGGGGAGGCCAGGTCGACACCATGGTCGACCCAAAGGTCGACCTGGTCTTTGGGCGGGAATTTTCCCGCCCATCCCAGTTTGAACCTGAAATTCGAATTTTGAATTTTAAACTGAGCTGTTTGAATTTAAATTTTATTCTGAAACTTCCGAAGGCCATAACTCCTTCATACAGAGTCCGATTCGCGCAAACTCGGACTCTATCTCAAGCAGAATTCCGAGACGAACGCAATGGCGTAACCCATTTCCCTTAATTCTTTCATTTAGAATTAATTACACTTTAATTTGTGAAGCTTAATGTTATAGAATTCACGGGGTGTTACATTCTCCCCCCTTAAAAGGATTTCGTCCCCGAAATCTTCAAGTTAGGAAGAATGTATATCCTACCATCCAACAATCCATCTACTCAACCAACAAACACAGGCATCCACTGTCCTTAAAAGACTTCTAATGCTTCGTGATCATATGCATAGTGTGTGTATATGTCCTTATCTAATGTAGAAATCAGGCGGCCTACTGATTCAGTTGACCTCCTTAATGCGAATCATGTAAGTGTCATGAATCCATTATGTATGCAAAATTTTCCTACTCATAATTCTATATGAGTGCACAACTTATTCATACAAATGAGACAACCATATGACAGCATATCAAGTTTCAACCATATACAAATGAGAATACATATATATGCATATGCAATATAAAGTGACTGAGCCGATTTATGACCTAGGGTGTGTGTATATGCATCCACGAGCAACCACTAGCAACCACTAGCAACCATTTGCAGCCATTATCCATAACATGTTTTCAAATACATGTTTGCATCCATTTGTTTTCTACCTAAGGAGTTAGGAAAAGGACCGAGGAGATATACCTAAAAAGATAGATAAAGCATAACTTAAGAAAAAAGAGAGATCAAGGATGTACCCTCAAAAAGAAGAGGGTAGGCAGCGCGTATTCTGTCCTCAGTTTCCAAAGTCGTGTCTTCCTTGGCGTCGCTCCACTGAACTTTAACGAGTTTGACTTTGCGGTTGCGTAGCTTTTTCACTTCAGTTCCTAAGATGCGGGTTGGAACTCTCCTCACAGTTGCTTCACGTTCCACTTCGGCTTCTTCTAGAATGTTAGGTTCCACCACTTCCACAGACTTATGCAAACACTTCCAGAGGTAAGAAACATGAAAGACGTTGTGAACTACGGCCAGCCTCTCGGGTAGCTCTAATCTATAGGCCATCTTCCCAACCTTCTTGATGATAGGAAATGGTCCTACAAATCTTGGTGCTAGCTTTCCTGCGGATCCAAAACGAATGGCGTTCCTTAAAGGGGATACCTTAAGGAAAACTCTGTCCCCAACCTCAAACTCAAGGTCGGTCCTTCTTTTGCCGGCGTAGGATTTTTTTCTGTCTTGGGCTGTCTTCATTCTCCTACGTATCAAGTCCACTTTCTCTGAAGTCTCTCGAATCATGTCTGGCCCAAGTATAAGCTTATCTGTAGACTCCCACTAACAAGTTGGTGATTTGAATGGTCTTCCATACAAGGCTTTGAAGGGCGCCATACCAATGGTAGCTTGGTAGCTGTTGTTGTAGGCAAATTCCACTAAAGGAAGGTGATCCTCCCAAGTCCCTCCAAAGTCAAGAACGCAAAGTCTCAAAAGATCCTCTAAAACTCTATTCACCCTTTCCGTCTGGCCATCATTTTGGGGGTGATAGGCCGTGCTCAAACATAATTGTGTGTCTACAGCTTCTTGCAGACTCCGCCAAAACTCGCTTATGAAGATAGGGTCTTAGTCACTAACAATGCTGGAGGGTATCCCATGGAGTCGAAATATTTCCTTGAGATAAAGAGATGCTAGAGATGAGGCAGTCCTTCAACTCTTGATAGGTATGAAGTGGGCGCTCTTAGTAAGCCTATCCACTATTACCCAAATGCTAGTATCGCCTCTTCTCGACCTAGGTAGTCCATCAATGAAGTCCATTGAAATGCTATCCCATTTCCACTGTGGGACCTCTAAAGGGTGAAGTAGTCCTCCAGGTTTCTTCTGTTCCGCCTTGACCCGTTGGCAGGTCATGCACTTAGAGACGAAATCTGCCATGTCTTGCTTCATGCCGCTCCAAAAGAAAGTCCCTTTTATATCCTTGTACATCTTATCACCGCCAGGGTGTATAGTCATCTTGGAATGATGCGCTTCCTCGAGATCCTTCTTTGTCAACTCCCTTGCTTGTGGGACGCATAATCTTCCATCTCGCCTCAGCTAACCCTTATCATCGATGGCGTATCTACTGAGGTGACTAGAAGTCTCACCCCTAATAAGTTTATCAATCACATCCACAAGCTGAGGGTCTTCACGTTGTGCAGCCCCTATTGAGTCTAAGAGAGTAGGGCGTACTTCGAGAGATGCTAACAAACCCGGTACAAAATCCGAGGAGGGCCTAAAGTTAAAACTGGCTATATACTCCAAGCTTTGCCTCTCTACGAAGAATGGGCTTAAGTTCAGTTTCTTTCGGCTCAACGCGTCTGCTACTACGTTGCCTTTTCCGGGAGTATAGGAAATTTCAAAGTCATACGAGACAAGAAACTCCATCCAACTTTGCTGCCTCAAGTTAAGATCCTTCTGCGAGAAGAGATATTTCAACGATTTATGGTCAGTGTATAATTCAAACTTCTCACCTAGGAGATAATGGCGCCAAGACTTAAGCGCAAAGACGATGGCGGCTAACTCAAGATCATGCGTTGGGTAGTTCTTTTCATGAACTTTCAATTGTCTTCCACCATATGATACTACCCTTCCTTTTTGCATTAGAACGGCGCCTAGTCCCGTTCCACATGCATCCGTGTATACTGTGAACATTTTGTTTCCATCTGGGAAAGTCAGAACTGGGGCTGTTGTGAGAGCCCTTTTTAATCGTTGGAAAGCAAACTTGCAATCCAAATCCCAAGTGAACGCCAGATTCTTCTTTGTTAGCCTTGTGAGTGGGGATAAGATTTTCGTGAATCCCTAATAAACTTTCGGTAAAAACCGGCTAGCCCAAGAAAGCTTTGAACTTCGGTTGCATTTCTAGGTGTTTTCCAATCTTGCACTGCCACCACTTTCACGGGGTCCACGGCCAACCCCTCTTTGGACACCATATGCCCCAGAAATCTTACTTCTTTTCTCCAGAAGTGACACTTGGAGAATTTGGCTTTTAGTTGATGAGCTCGAAGAGTTTCCATGATCTCTTTCAGATGCTGAGCATGCTCTTCCTCACTCTTTGAGAAGATTAAGATATCATCTACGAAGACAACCACAAATTTGTTGAGGAATTCTCTGAACACCCTGCTCATTAGGTCTACGAAATAAGCGGGTGCGTTTGTCAAGCCGAAAGGCATGACAAGCCACTCGAAGAAACCATCTGGGGTTCTGAACACCGTTTTATCAATACTATCTTCAGCTACTCTTAGCTGATGGAACCTAGTTGCCAAATCAAGTTAGGAGAAGACCGTCGCACCAACAAGCTGATCAAACAATTCATCGATTTGCGGAAGAGGGTGCCTATTTTTCTTGGTCAATTTGTTTAACTCCCTATAGTCGACGCAAAGGCAAAGCAAACCGTCCGCTTTGGTTGCGAACACCACTGGAGCACCCCATTCCGAAATGCTCCGTCTAATGAAACCCTTTTAGAGAAGTTCTTTAATCTGCTTACTGAGCTCCTTTCTCTCCCTTAGAGCCATGTGTCTGACAGGTAAAGCTACAGCCTTTGCGTTATCCACAAGATATATGCGGAAGTCTATTTCCCGCCTCGGAGGTAAGCCTTTCACGTCCTCAAAGTCATCTGGATATTCCTGGACTACACTTACTGATTGCAAATTGTAACACCCCGTGTATTCTATAACAGTGAAATTCACAAATTAAAGTATAATTAATTCAAATAAAAGAATTAGGGGAAACGGGATATGCCATTGCGTTCGTCTCGGAATTCTGCTTGAGATAGAGTCCGAGTTTGCATAAAACGGACTCCGTATGAGGGAGATATGACCTCCGGAAGTTTCAGAATTCAGTTTAAAATTCAAACAGTTCATAATGAGTTCAAATTTCAAAAAAAATCGGACCCAGATTGGGCTGGACGGGAATTTTCCCGCCCAAGGCACCCAGGTCGATTGGGTAGTCGACCTGGGCCACCCAGATCGACTGGGTAGTCGACCTGGGGCACCCAGGTCGACTACATAGTCGACCTGGGGGCGACTGGGCAGTCGATCTGGCCCTGAGGCAGGTCGAACCCAGCACCTCCTGGCTGGCCTGGTCTGTGCTTAGCCGAATTTCTGAGCCTTGTCTTGTCACTAGGGCTAGGTGTCAATTCCTGATTGGTCTCTCTTTCAAACGAACGGCTAATATTAATCTAAGCTCCATCGACGGTTCTAATCAATTCACAAACTCTATAAAAAGGACCTAAGACTCCACCTAATTCATACAAATAAAAATGAGAATGAGACCGTCATGCTGCTGAAGAAAGACTAGGAGCAGCCGTCAAAATTGAGAAACGATTAGGAGTCAATTCGAAAGCTTAAAGCCACGGCAATTAAATCAAAACAACGCCTACAACAAAGGATAGCATCTCCAAATTCAGAATTCAGAATCCTGAATTGAAGATTCGTCATACGTTGTAAGTAGAGTGCTATTCCGATGTGAATGAATAATTGAGTTTTGATTTGTGTAAAATGAGAAATGGAATTTGTGACGGCCCGCTCCGCACCAACCGACATTTACTCCAAAGGTGCGCTGTACACATGTCCAGTTAGCACGGAACGGGTCGTCAAAAGGAAAGGGAAGAAGGAAATGAACATACAAAGAACCTATAGAATTTCTCACAGCGCATAGAACAAAATATAATAATAACATACTTGACATAAAACAGGAGAGACAGTGCATAAGCTTAAAACCAGAACTAAGCATCATGGCAGCGGAAATCCAAAATATAGCTTATTACAACTTTTCAAACTGTCTCAAAGCAAAAGCAAGATAAAGGAGGTACACTACTAATGCCCAAGTAGCGACCACCAACGACATAGGGAGAATATATATATCATACGTGGAAGCCTTCTGCCCGCCTCCTAATCAGCTACTCGCGCATCACCAGCTAACCTGTCTCTAGTCTGCTCGTGTGAGCACACAGAGTAATAAGAGGAGACATAAAACTCTGGGTCAGACATAAATCCTGGTATGAGCGATAAGCATCTAAAGTGAACAATAACAGGTAGACTAAAACATACCTGAACCTGGACCTGCAACCAAAGAGTTAGCACTACATAATGTACAACACTCTAAGGTGCCATATCAAATGGCGTAAAGATACGGAGGTGGGGGTGTGCATGTCATAGTGATGGCAAACAATCAAACATAGCAACCATCCTCACATCCCTCACTTAGTGCGTAAAGAATACGATATTCACTACTTCGATCATCCATCCTTGCTACGATCACTTTGCCCCATGAAGTCATAAATGGTTTCACTGCACTGATAACGTAGCCACTAATCCTTCGCGAAGTCCACTTGTCCCATGGAGTTATTCACCCCATCTGCGCTGGCTCATAGCCTTACTGATCCTTACTATGTCCACTTGCCCCATGGAGTTATTCACCCCATCTGCGCTGGCTCATAGTCTTACCAATCCTTTACTATGTCCACTTGCCCCACGGAGTTATTCACACCATCTGTGCTGGCTATTAGTCTTACTACGCATCACCTTGTCCCTCGAGTCATAATGACTCTACTGCACTGATAACGTAGTCTTGCTACCATCACCTTGCCCCTCGAGTCGTAATGACTCTACTGCACTGATAAGTAGCTCATCATCCATTTTTAGTGGTGAATCGAAGTTATGAACGTCGACAACTCCTTAGCACACGTCCCGTAGCAAAGCCCAACCATGAAGTGAACTCATTGGTTCCCAACTGGATCTTGAGCTCTAACTTCCCATATTGGACTACCTTTGCATCTCGGGTTATTGGTCATCACCGGATCGGTTCGGCCTTTATCGTCTTTCAATGGATCATGGTACCCTCCAGTTCGTGGTTCCCTGGCGCCCTTCAGTTCGTGATCGTGCTTCCTCACCGGTTCGGATCGTGCTCCACCTTCGTCAGGTTGGATCGGGTCGAGGCACTCCCACCGGTTCGGGTCGTGCTCTATAGCTCGTGGCGCTTCCCTTCGGACGTGATGCTACTCCCCCTTCAGATCGTGGATGCACATCGGTTCAGATCGTGAGTTTCTGAAGTGGATCGGGTCGGATCAGAGATGGCATGCGATCGGGTGCTCCAGCGCGTGACGCGGTTCGAGCTTGAGCTCCTCCCACCATTGGATCGTGGTCTCCGGTCCGGGTCGTGGCACATAGGGCGATCCGCGATCCGGTCCCTGCACAACTTCCCTACGACTTGTTTTACGCCATTCGACGGCGTTTTCGACCAATCTAACACTTCTAAACAATCACAAAGCATACCTTACAGTCATAGCAACAAATAGAAGTGACCTCAAACCCCAAAACATCATTATGATAAGTCAAAATGGATCAAATATAGCCAAAACCCCATATTTTCCCTTAAGCATGTTTAGGTGAAACTAATGATAGGATTAGCAAAACTTAACCAAATTAACCCAAATTCATATCAGAGGTCTAAAACATCATTTAAGAATTTGTAAACATTTTCCAGAATTTTATCATGTTTAAATTCGCTATTTAACACTAATTACCCTTAATTAGCCATAATTAGTGAGAAACTATGCAAATCACTCACCTTAGCCACAAACAAAACTAAGATCTGAAAGAAATCTCTGATTTGATGCAAATCCCAATGTTAAACAGCAGCTCCAATATTGATTTGGTGTAGATCTCCCTTGATTTAATGTTGCTAAGCTTAATTCTTGATCAAAAGATGATTTGGTGGTGATTTAGAGGTTGGATGCCATTTTTAGGGTTCCTTGGTGATAAGTGGAGGCTAGAAAACTGAAATGGAATGATTCTGTACTTCATTTCAGCCTCCCCATAACCCTAATCCCGAAATGGGTTATGGGCCTACCCACTAATCAACCTATTTGGCCCGGTTAAGCAGTTTTTCACCCTCCAAACCTTATTTCAGCCATATCTCCCAAACGGTAAGTCCGTTTGGCTATTATGACCACTCTACGGAAAGGTAAACCATCAAACGAATCTAATGGAAGTGGTTTCAGGTCAAAATTTCTTTTCAATCAAAAGTTATGGCCAAAACAGTACCAACTAGGGGCAAAATGGTCATTTAAAAATCGACAAAAATCATAAACATGGGAAATGACTCTAATAGATATTTCCCAAAGTTACATGACCATACGACTTCATATGGGAAAGAAATAAATATTCTATGATCCTCCGATGCGTAGAATGCGGGTTGTTACATTCTCCCCCCTTAAGAAATTTCGCCCCCGAAATTCCCTAACCAAAACACACAAAAGGGTCCCGCATGCCTATCAATCATAAAACAACAATCAAACATGCAAAACAAGTCTATCCTAGCATGCGGAATAACTAAATTGCAAGCTAAATCTTACCAGGCAAAGAGTTCTGGATACGCCTTCTTAATACTCTCCTCTATCTCCCAAGTACAATCATTTTCGTTCTCGCCCCACTGAACCTTGACTAGCTTCACCGCCTTCCTTCGAAGTTGCTTTGTATCGTGGCCCACAATACGAATCGGCTTGCGGTTCCCAACCGCTGTGGGTTCCACTTCGAAGTCCTCTAACTTATCAGGTGAAATAGTCATATCTGAGTCGTGAACGAACTTCCTTAGTTGGGAAACATGAAATACATTCTGAACTCCCGCCATCTTCTCTGGTAAGCCGACTCTATATGCCAAATTCCCGACTAGTTCAAGAACAGGGAATGGGCCAACAAATCTTGGTGCCAACTTGCCTCTCCTGCCAAATCGTATCACGTTCTTCAACGGAGAAATTTTGACGAACACCAAGTCACCAACGGAGAATTTTAAGTCTCTTCTCCTCTTATCAGCATAACTCTTCTGCCTATCTTGGGCAGCTTTCATTCGTTGCTGAATGATGTTGATCTTATCGGAAGTTTCCCTCACCACATCTGGTCCAAGCACAAACTTCTCGCCAGTCTCTATCCAACATGATGGTGAGTTGCACAGTCTTCCGTACAAAGCTTCATATGGAGCCATACCGATACTGGATTGGTAGATATTATTATATGCAAACTCTACTAGATGCAAATGGTCATCCCATGATCCACCAAAATCCAATATATAAGCTCTCAAGAGATCTTCCAATATACGATTCACCCTCTCCGTCTGACCGTCGGTCTGAGGATGATATGCGGTACTGAGATGTAATCCTGACCCTAGATCCTCTTGTAAGCTCTTCCAAAACCCACTAGTGAACAACGGGTCTCGGTCTCTCACAATGCTTTTGGGTACTCCATGAAATCTCACTACCCACTTCATATACAACTCTGCCAACTTGGCTGCCGTTCTGGTCGATTTAACTGGTATAAATCTTGCACTCTTAGTAAATCGATCCACAATTACCCAAATGCTATCATGTCCCGATCTAGTCCTTGATAAACCATCAATGAAATCCATCGAGACTTGCTCCCATTTCCATTCGGGAGTTTCTAATGGTTGCAATAACCCACTAGGCTTCTTTTGCTCGGCTTTAACTAGCTGGCAATTCATGCATCTGGATATAAACTTCCCAACGTCTCTTTTCATCCCTTCCCAGTAGTAAGTCTGCTTCGTGTCTCGATACATCTTATTACCACCGGGATGTATAGTCAGTTTTGAGTGATGACATTCTTTAAGCACTTCATCTCTCAAACCATTCACGTTGGGTACAACTAGTCTTCCATTCTTCTGAAGCCATCCATCTCGATCAAGCCCATACACACTCATCTCCTCACCGTCGATGTTCATCTCTAACTTGGAGATGATTTCCAATAGATTAGGATCGTCCCTCTGGCTGGAACCAATCCGCTCTATCAAAGTGGGTCTGATCACCAAACTAGCTAGCATAACTGGATCCAATTCGCACTTTGGTCTAAAATCAAACCCCGTGATATACTCTAGTTGCTTCCATTCAAGAAACATTGCCCCTAAACTGGCATATCTCCTACTCAAGGCATCGGCTACCGCATTACCCTTCCCAGCTGTGTATGCGATATCAAAGTCATACGAAGCCAAGAACTCTAACCATCTCTGCTGTCGGAGATTTAGATCTTTCTGACAGAAAAGACACTTTAACAATTTATGATCGGTAAACAACTCAAATCTTTCTCCCAAGAGATAATGTCTCCACATCTTCAGCGCGAACACAATTGCTGCCAATTCCAAGTCATGGGTAGGATACTTCTTCTCATGCGGCTTTAGCTGTCGACTAGCATAAGCTACAACCCTACCTCCTTGCATCAATACAACACCCAGTCCGGTACCACAAGCATCCTTGTATACAGTCATCTCTTCATTCCCCTTAGGAATGACTAACAATGGCGCACGCATCAACCTCTCTTTTAGACTCTTGAATGCATTCTCACACACTCCGTCCCACACGAAGGACTGATTCTTCTTAGTCAACTGAGTCAACGGTGTTGCTATCTTGGAGAAATCCTGGATAAACTTACGATAATATCCAGCTAACCCCAAGAAACTTCTTACATCCGTTACATTCTTGGGCGTAGGCCAATCCTGTACCGTAGCCACCTTCTCAGGGTCCACGGCAATACCACTCTCTGAGACAACACGACCCAAGAATCTCACTTCCCTTCTCCAAAAGTGACACTTAGAGAATTTCGCTTTCAATTGGTGTTTCCTCAACACCTCCATCACTATCCTCAAGTGTCCCTTGTGTTCCTCCTCTGTCCTTGAGTAAACAAGGATATCATCCACGAACACAAGAACAAACTAATTCAACTGATCTATGAATACTCGATTCATAAGATCAAAAAAATAGGCTGGTGCATTGGTCAACCCAAATGGCATGACCAACCACTCATAAAATGCAGACGGCGTCCTAAATGTCGTTTTTGGAACATTCTCATCCGATACTCGAAGCTGATGAAATCCCGTCGCGAGGTCCAACTGGGAGAACACTCTTGCTCCATCCAGTTGATCAAACAAATCATCTATCCGCGGTAGAGGATACTTATTCTTCCTCTTCCCCTTATTCAACTCGCGATAGTCCACACACAAACGAAGGGAACCATCTGCCTTAGTGGCAAACACAACTGTTGCTCCCCACTCGGAGACACTCCTTCTAATAAATCCCTTCTTCAAAAGATTGCTGACTTGCACCCCGAGCTCTCGCTACTCCCTTGGTGCCATGCGACGAAGTGGCATCACTATACGTCTGGCATCTCTCACTAAATCAATACAGAACTCAATCTCTCGGTGTGGTGGAAGCCCGGTCACCTCCTCGAAGACGTCCGGATACTGGCCAACCATGGGCACGTCTGACAACTCATCCTGCGGGATGTCGAGGGAATTTACAAAACTAACCATAACCCCATCACTAGGTAGACTACCAAACACTACCCTCCGCCCATCATCCGCCCTCACTGTCACCAAAAAGCCCTCACTGTCTACCACCACCCCCGTATCTTTGGAGCCAATCGACTCCCAATATAATGCCAAACCTAGTAAAGCCCAAAACAGAGCAATCACAAACAAACATACATCCATGACTCGATAAGACAAAATTCCTGCAAATCATACTAAGGCTAGTCGAACCACCAATCGGGTTCGTCACAACCAATGGTCTATCGACTATCTCGGGCTCCAGTCCCAACCTATCTACCAGGTCACTAGATATGAAGGAACGGGAAGCCCCAGTATCAAACAAAACTCGAACTGGTACATCATAAATAGAAAGCATACCTTGAATAGCAACATTCTTTCCTTTCTCCGCCGCAGTTGGGGCATTCGACGAAGAAGGGACAACATCAATAGTATATGCTTTCACAATCCGTTTCTCCTTAAGAGGTTGCGGGCACTTATCCTTGAAATGTCCCACTTGACCATAGTTGAAGCACTTCTTATCCGCTGCCTTGGCCCGACAATCTTTAGCATAATGTCCCTTCTTACCACAGCTGAAGCCTCAGTCATTGACTTAGGGTAAAGACTCTCTGATCTCAAAGCTTTCCCCACAATCGATTCAAAAGTCTTATCGATGTGGTTGATAAGTCTTTCCCCCAAGTATCCATCCAAACCAGTAATGAACTTCTCATTCTTCTTCTCAGGAGTATCGATAAGAGACAGTCCATACTTTGACAAGGTGTCGAACTCAGCAATATAGTCAGAAACTGCCCTTCCGTTCTGCTTGAGTTCCAAGAACCTCTTGAACAACACTGACTTTTGGGCAGCTGGAATAAACTTCTCGCTAAAGCGAGCCTTGAACTAAACCCAAGTAACCTGGTCCTCTGGAGTAGCTGTTCTAATGGCATTCCACCAATTCATCGCTCGCCCTTGCAGATGACGTGACGCTAGCCTTCTCTTCATCGCATCCTCAAGACCCAAGTCATCGAAGATACGATCATAGCTATCCATCCAATCTTGAACATCTGTGGCCGACTCCGTCCCATGGAACAGCTTCCCACCAAGGTTAGTGTAATCCTTGCACAACTTGGCGAAATTGACCCTCGGTGCCTGCACTACTTGACCACCACCATTTCCAGGATTGGGAGCTGCCCCTTGCACTTCTCTAAGCATGTCTCTCATGAGGTCACTAAACATCGCCCTCATGTCAGCAGCATTCCCATTACGGGCTCCACTATCAGCACTTCTAGCATATCGGCTCATCGTCAATCTGTAAAAGGAAACGATTAACGACCCCATAGTGGTGCTAGTGCAGTACGACTTCATTCTTATACTACCAATAGTATATATATATAGCTTTTGAAAACCAAAGTAATCACAAATACGCGCTCTCATATACGTACTATCTCTCCCTAGTGTCTTTCCCTAGGTTAACTACGCAACCTAGAGCTCTGATACCAAGTGTGACGGCCCGCTCCGCACCAACCGACATTTACTCCAAAGGTGCGCTGTACACATGTCCAGTTAGCGCGGAACGGGTCGTCAGAAGGAAAGGGAAGAAGGAAATGAACATACACAGAACCTGCAGAATGTCTCACAGCGCATAGAACAAAATATAATAATAACATACTTGACACAAAACAGGAGAGGCAGTGCATAAGCTAAAAACCAGAACTAAGCATCATAGCAGCGGAAATCCAAAATATAGCTTATTACAACTTTTCAAACTGTCTCAAAGCAAAAGAAAGATAAAGGAGGTACACTACTAATGCCCAAGTAGCGACCACCAACGACATAGGGAGAATATATATATCATACGTGGAAGCCTCCTGCCCGCCTCCGAATCAGCTACTCGTGCATCACCAGCTAACATGTCTCTTGTCTGCTCGTGTGACCACCCAGAGTAATAAGAGGAGACATAAAACTCTGGGTCAGACATATAGCCTGGTATGAGCGATAAGCATCTAAAGTGAACAATAACAGGTAGACTAAAACATACCTGAACCTGGACCTGCAACCAAAGAGTTAGCACTACATATTGCACAACACTCTAAGGTGCCGTATCAAATGGTGTAAAGGTACAGAGGTGGGGGTGTGCATGTCAAAGTGATGGCAAACAATCAAACATAGCAACCATCCTCACATCCCTCACTAAGTGCGTAAAGCATACGATATTCACCACTTCAATCACCCATCCTTGCTACGATCACTTTGCCCCATGAAGTCATTAATGGCTCTACTGCACTGATAACGTAGCCACTAATCCTTCGCTATGTCCACTTGCCCTATGGAGTTATTCACCCCATCTGCGCTCGCTCATACCCATACTGATCCTTACTATGTCCACTTGCCCCATGGAGTTATTCACCCCATCTGCGTTGGCTCATAGTCTTACCAATCCTTTACTATGTCCACTTGCCCCATGGAGTTATTCACCCCATCTGCGCTGGCTCATAGTCTTACTACGCATCACCTTGCCGCTCGAATCATAATGACTCTACTGCACTGATAACGTAGTCTTGCTACCATCACCTTGCCCCTCGAGTCGTAATGACTCTACTGCACTGATAAGTAGCTCATCATCCATTTTTAGTGGTGAATCGAAGTTATGAACGTCGACAACTCCTAAGCACACGTCCCGCAGCAAAGCCCAACCATGAAGTGAACTCATTGGTTCCCAATTGGATCTTGAGCTCTAACTTCCCGTATTGGACTACCTTTGCATCTCGGGTTATTGGTCATCACCGGATCGGTTCGGCCTTTATCGTCTTTCAATGGATCATGGTACCCTCCAGTTCGGGGTTCCCTGGCGCCCTTCAGTTCTTGACCGTGCTTCCTCACCGGTTCGGATCGTGCTCCACCTTTGTCAGGTCGGATCGGGTCGAGGCACTCCCACTGGTTCGGGTCGTGCTCCATAGCTCGTAGCGCTTCCCTTCGGTCGTGATGCTACTCCCCCTTTAGATCGTGGATGCACATCGGTTTGGATCGTGAGTTTCTGAAGTGGATCGGGTCGGATCGGAGATGGCATGCGATCGGGTGCTCTAGCGCATGACGCGGTTCGAGTTCGAGCTCCTCCCACCATTGGATCGTGGTCTCCGGTCCGGGTCGTGGCACATAGGGCGATCCGCGATCCGGTCCCTACACAACTTCCCTGCGACTTGTTTTACGCCATTCGACGGCGTTTTCGACCAATCTAACACTTCTAAACAATCACAGAGCATACCGTACAGTCATAGAAACAAATAGAAGTGACCTCAAACACCAAAACATCAATATGATAAGTCAAAATGGATCAAACATAGCCAAAACCACATATTTTCCCTGAAGCATGTTTAGGTGAAACTAATGATAGGATTAGCAAAACTTAACCAAATTAACCCAAATTCATATCAGAGGTCTAAAACATCATTTAAGAATTTGTAAACATTTTTCCAGAATTTTATCATGTTTAAATTCGCTAATTAACACTAATTACCCTTAATTAGCCATAATTAGTGAGGAACTATGCAAATCACTCACCTTAGCCACAAACAAAACTAAGATCTGAAAGAAATCTCTGATTTGATGCAAATCCCAATGTTAAACAGCAGCTCCAATATTGATTTGGTGTAGATCTCCCTTGATTTAATGTTGCTAAGCTTAATCCTTGATCAAAAGATGATTTGGAGGTGATTTAGAGGTTGGAGGCCATTTTTAGGGTTCCTTAGTGATAAGTGGAGGCTAGAAAACTGAAATGGAATGATTCTCTACTTCATTTCAGCCTCCCCATAACCCTAATCCCGAAATGGATTATGGGCCTACTCACTAATCACCCTATTTGACCCGGTTAAGCAGTTTTTCACCCTCCAAACCTTATTTCAGCCATATCTCCCAAACGATAAGTCCGTTTGGCTATTTTGACCACTCTACGGAAAGGTAAACCATTAAACGAATCTAATGGAAGTGGTTTCATGTCAAAATCCTTTCCAATCAAAAGTTATGGCCAAAACAGTACCAACTAGGGGGCAAAATGGTCATTTAAAAATCGACAAAAATCATAAGCATGGGAAATGACTCTAATAGATGTTTCCCAAAGTTACATGACCATACGACTTAATATGGAAAAGAAATAAATATTCTACGATCCTACGATGCGTAGAATGCGGGTTGTTACAGAATTGTACTTAATTTGTGGTGATGATAATTCATAATTGTATGTTGCTATGATTCTAAGTATGAATATATTTGGGCTGTTGTGGTATAATGATGTTAGACCTATTGGATATTTGCAAGTATATGATTCATGTTGAAAGTTAACGACTATATGTTTGTGGTAGTTTATTTCAACAAAGTTGAGATTCATGCAAATATGTGATTCACTATTATGCCAACATGATTTTAGACCCTTTATGTATATTTTTTTGATCATGTTTAGTGTAGTTGGATCCATTTGGGTATTGTGATTTATATGAATTTATGTTGAAATAGGAATTATGATTCTAGTGAGAAAAAAAGACATACTTTTGTATTAGTGACAAGAGTAAGCATCTTTGTGAACTTGTGTTGACTCTATAAACATGACTAGATTACGTTTGGTGTTATGCCTAATTAAAAATATGTTTTAGGCCTATGTTGTTATCAAAATCATGTGATAATATATGTGACACATAATTTAAGTTAGGTTCACAATTTAAATGCAAGTTTACATGACTATATTAAAACCATGATTCATGTTTAGGTATGTTTTATGTCATGAGTTTATGCTATCACAATGCAAGTTCACAAGTGCCTAATTTATGTTAATTAGTTCGCTATGTTGCAAGTTCATGCGTTCACACACCCCTTTTGATGTTACTTAGAATATATATACACCATGTTCTAAGCCTCCCCTCTTTCATGTGGCTAAGTTGGGCTTAAATGTTAAACCCAACATATGTTATAATATAGCGAATGTATAAAACGGGGGTAATGACATTGGGTTAAAAATATAAAACATATGTGTTGGCATGTCTGACGCATGCCAATGACCTTGAAAACATTCAAGTGGTATAAATTAATTTTACCCAATAAAAATGAATTTGAATAATGGGCTGAAAATATTTACATATAAACAGAAAAGAGACAAGATATGTAAACCTAGAAAATACGATGTGTTTAACCTGAGGTTGGATTGAGTTGTGACGTAAACCAGCCCGGACCCGCCCGGTTGTCCAGTAGTCACAACAATATCTATCCAATGTGGGTGGTTAAACATTGAGCCTAATAAAGACCCGAGGTTAGACTGAGTTGTGACGTAAGACTGCCCGGAACCAACCGGCAACAGGCAATCACAACAATACCTGTCTAATGTGAGAGGTCGAGGATTTAATAAGACAATTAAGGCTGAGTCGGGATTGATAGGATTAAGTAAATAGAATTAATACTTAATCAAATTGAACATGCTAGACTATACAGACTAATTGGGGGTTAGGTTTACAAAACACTTAACCAACTTATCATGTTGGCTAGAAACAGAAAACCTAGTAGCGGGGGACCCTTTTCAGCAGTAACCCTACAAGGTGTATCAGGATACCCTGAACTAGGCAGGGTGGGGCACGATTACTGGGCTAACTGTAAGAGGTCAAATCGATGGCGATGGTACAGCAGTGTAGGTTCTAATGGGGTGCGGGCGTGCACACACTCCGGCGCAGAAAAATTAGGCACTGGGCACCAGTAGTATACCTGTGCATTCTAGGATTGTGTAGGGCCGCCACCAGGGGACTTGATACACCCCATGGTAGGACTAGCATAGGTAACTACAACATCGGGGGCCGTAAGACACATGTAACTATGCGAGTAGGAGCCGATCATTAGAAATGCATCACTTCACCCTGACTATGAGGTGCCTGTTGGGAACTAGTTTATAGGGGTGCAGAGACTAATATGGGGTACGATAGTACGTTCGACTGTTGACAACTTAACTTAGCTTATAGTGCTTTCCCATTTCCAGTTTGTACTTATAATGCTCATTTCTTTATTCATAGACTGAATAGTCCTAGACTTACTCAGGCTTTATGTCTGACTCTACTTTTCTTTCGTCTTCTTTTCTTTCGTTCCCCCCTCCCCCCCAGGTCCACAGGGAGGGAATACCGCAGCTTGACCAATTTTCACATCCAGCTTGAAGAGAAAGAATGTATTACTTGGATCTCTTTCGTTTTGGACTATGGCTTTGGATAGCAATTATGGGGACTTATGCAGTTTACTTATGTTTTTATGCTTCTTTAAGTTATGAAATCAAGACAGTTATGAAAATGTAATGTTTTTGGAAGTATTGTAAGACAATTATGGCATGGTTTGTGTAACACGTATTTTGATGAAATAAAAGTTGTTGTTCTTTTCCGCTGTTCAGAAATATGTGTACTTATATCTGTCTTGTGTATCTGTGACTTATACTTATAAACCTCCACCAAAATTAGGGCATTCCCTTTGAGAGTGACCCTAACGGAGGTGGGGTGTTTCACTTGGTATCAGAGCATGGTTTACCAGATAAGATAAAAAGTTTTGAAAATTTATTTTCAAAAGAAAATTTAAAGAAGCATTTTTAAAGATAAAATGTTATTTTATTTAAAAAAAGGCATAGTCCCCCAAAGCCGTGGGTACTATCTTTTATCCTTCGTTTTGAATCTATCCTTTCTGTTCCAGCATGTCTGGAGACCTTACTCCCCAGCTTCTGACGCCTTCACTCCTCCTCCTCCTCTACGTGAACCAGCAAGCGGAAGAGTCCCAGAACAGGAAGACGAATAATAGTCAAAGAAGAGAGGATCGTAACAGTAATGACAAGAAACGTGAAAAAAGGAAGTGTTATTTCTGCGGAATTCTTGGACATCTTGAGGGAGACTGCAGGAAGAAGAAGAGGAGGATGAGTGCTACTTGCTTTCAGTGTAGAGAGACAGGCCACTGGGCTAGGGACTGCCCAAAGAAGAAGGAGACAAACGCAGAAATCTCTCAAGGCAAGAAAGAGGGTTTACAGCCTAAGAAGACAGACTTTAAGAAGGGCGGGAAAGACAACAAGTCCCAAGAGAAGAGGAAGTGTAATTTCTACGGCCAAGTGGGGCACTTAGTGAAGGATTGCGGG
The DNA here is from genome assembly GCA_030737875.1 of Allium sativum. Lineage (NCBI taxonomy): Eukaryota > Viridiplantae > Streptophyta > Magnoliopsida > Asparagales > Amaryllidaceae > Allium > Allium sativum. The sequence continues at coordinate 276,729,401 of CM060918.1, forward strand.
AAAAAGAAGGCCAAGGTAAATGGTGGGTGTTTTTCTTGCGGTGAGATAGGCCACATGGCTAAGGATTGCCCAAAGAAGCGAGGGAAGGGGCCGAGGGCTGGATCCACTTCAGGGGCACAGGTTCATGTGCTAGAAGCGCCGCCTCTGCAATAGCGAGGTATAAATACTTCTGCAGAAAGTGTAGTTTATCTTTATGATCACCTAGTTTGCACTTTATTTGATTCTGGTGCATCACACTCCTTTATTTCATCTGCTTTAGTAGAATCCCTGCACCTAGAAACTGGTATGGTAGAGGACCCATTAATTGTTTCAAATCCAATCGGGGGCCCGACTCATTTGTCTATGATCTGTGTGGGATTGAAAATTTCTATTCTAAGCATAGAATTTAGATGCAGTGCCTTTATTTTGGGCTTCTCGGGATATGGTTTGATTTTTGGCATGGACTGGCTATCCAGTAATGGTGCCATCCTTGATTGTGAGAAAAGGGTGGTTAGGCTTCTAACCCAACTCGGTAACACTCTGGAAATTTCTTGTAATCCCTCGTATGCGGTTATGCTTAGTTATCTCGAATCGCTAGATGCTTCTGTTGAGAATTTACAATCGGTTAGAGTGGTCCGTGAATATCCGGATGTCTTCGAAGAGGTGAAGGGCTTACCTCCGAAGCGGGAGATAGACTTCCGCATATATCTTGTAGATAATGCAAAGCCCGTTGCGTTGCCCGTTAGACACATGGCTCCACGGGAAAGGAAAGAGCTCAGTAAACAGGTTAAAGAGCTTCTAGAGAAGGGGTTCATTAGAAGGAGAATTTCAGAATGGGGCGCTCCTGTGGTGTATGCTACAAAGGCGGATGGTTCACTCCTTCTATGTGTTGACTATAGGGAGCTCAACAAGCTAATGAAAAAGAATAGGCACCCTCTCCCCAGAATTGACGATCTGTTTGATCATCTTGTAGGAGCGTCTGTTTTCTCCTAACTCGATTTGGCGACCGGATTTCATCAGCTAAGGGTGGCTGAAGATAGCATCGATAAGACAGCATTCAGAACCCCAGACGGCTTCTTTGAATGGCTTGTCATGCCATTCGGCTTGACAAACGCACCCGCTTACTTCGTGGACCTGATGAGTAGGGTGTTCAGAGAATTCCTCAACAAGTTCGTAGTGATCTTCGTAGACGATATCTTGATCTTCTCAAAGAGTGAAGAAGAACATGCTCAGCACTTAAGGGCAATCATGGAAACTCTGCGAGTCCATCAGCTAAAAGCCAAATTCTCCAAGTCCACTTTTGGAGAGAGGAAGTAAGGTTTCTTGGGCACATAGTATCCAAAGAAGGGTTAGATATGGACCCTGCTAAGGTAGTAGCGGTACAAGATTGGAAGACACCAAGGAATGCAACGGAGGTCCGAAGTTTTCTAGGACTGGCAGGTTTCTACCGAAAATTCATAAGGGATTTTGTGAAAATCTCAGCTCCACTCACAAGGCTGACAAAAAAGAATCTAGTGTTCAGTTGGGACTTGGATTGCGAGTTTGCTTTCCAACGGCTAAAAAGGGCTCTTACAATAGCCCCAGTTCTGACGTTACCAGATGGAAGCAAAATGTTTACAGTTTATACAGATGCATGTAGGACAGGGCTAGGCGCTGTCTTGATGCAAGAAGGGAGGGTAGTAGCTTATGGTGGAAGGCAATTGAAAGTTCATGAAAAGAACTACCCAACCCATGATCTCGAGTTGGCCGCCATCGTCTTTGTGCTTAAGTCTTGGCACCACTATCTCCTAGGTGAGAAATTCGAACTGTATACTGACCATAAATCTTTGGAGTATCTCTTCTCGCAGAAGGACCTTAACTTGAGGAAACAGAGATGGATGGAGTTTCTTGCCTCGTACAATTTCGAGATCTCCTACACTCCAGGAAAAGGAAACGTAGTGGCAGACGCATTGAGCCGAAAGAAACTGACCCTAAGCCCGCTGTTTGTTGGAAGGCAAAGCCTAGAGTTTATAGCCAGCTTTGACTTTAGGCCCTCCTCCGATTTTGTACCGGGCTTGCTAGCATCTCTCGAAGTATGCCCGAATTTAGTGGACTCAATAGGGACAACACAACGCGAAGACCCTCAGCTTGTAAAGACGATTGATAGGCTAATTAGGGGTGAGACTTCAAGTCACCTCAACAGATACTCCATCGACGATAAGGGTTGGCTAAGGCGAGACGGAAGACTATGCGTCCCACAAACAAGGGATTTTGTAAAGACGGTTCTCGAGGAAGCACATCACTCCAAGATGACGATACAACCAGGCAGAGATAAAATGTACAAGTATATAAAGAGAACTTTCTTTTGGAACGGCATGAAGAAGGACGTGGAAGATTTAGTTTCTAAGTGTATGACTTTCCAACAGGTTAAGGCGGAGCAGAAGAAGCCTGGCGGTCTGCTCCATCCTCTAGAGGTTCCACAGTGGAAGTGGGATAGCATCTCAATGGACTTCATTGATGGGTTGCCTAGGTCTAGAAGAGGCAACACTAGCATTTGGGTAATAGTGGATAGGCTTACTAAAAGCGCCCACTTTTTACCTGTCAAGAGTAAAAGAACTGCCTCATCCCTAGCATCTCTTTATCTCAAGGAAATTGTTTGACTCCATGGAATACCCTCCAGCATTGTTAGTGACTGAGACCCTATCTTCACAAGTGAGTTTTGGCGGAGTCTGCAAGAAGCGGTAGGCACACAGTTATGCTTGAGTACAGCCTATCACTCCCAAACCGACGGCCAAACAGAAAGAGTGAATAGAGTTTTGGAGGACCTTTTAAGACTGTGCGTCCTTGACTTCGGAGGGACGTGGGAAGACCATCTTCCTTTGGTGGAATTTGCCTACAACAACAGCGACCAAGCCACCATCGGAATGGCGCCCTTCGAAGCTTTATATGGAAGACCGTGTTGATTGCCCACTTGTTGGTGGGAGTCTACTGATAAGCTCATACTTGGACCAGATATGATCCGAGAGACTTCAAAGAAAGTAGACTTGATACGAAGAAGGATGAAGACAGCCCAAGACAGACAGAAATTCTACGCCGACAAGAGGAGGACCGACCTTGAATTTGAGGTTGGGGACATAGTTTTTCTTAAGGTATCTCCTCTAAGGAATGTTGTTCGTTTCGGATCCACTGGAAAGCTAGCACCAAGGTTCGTAGGGTCGTTTCCTATTATCGAGAAAATTGGGAAAATGGCCTATAGATTAGAACTACCTGAAAAATTAGCCGGAGTTCACAACGGTTTTCATGTTTTGCACCTCCGAAAATGTCTACATGAATCTGCTGAAGTGGTAGAGCAAAACCTCCTTGAGGAAGCTGAAGTGGAACGCAAAGCAACCGTGAGGAAAGTTCCAACCCGCATATTAGGAACGGAAGTGAAAAAGCTACGCAACCGTGAAGTCAAGCTCGTCAAAGTTCAGTGGAGCGACGCCGAGGAAGACACAACATGGGAAACTGAAGCTAGAATACGCGTAGCCTACCCTTTTCTTTTCGAGGGTACATCATTGATCTTTCTTTTTCCTTAAGTTGCGCTTTTATCTATCTTTTTAGGTATATCTCCTCGACCTTATCTTTAGGTAGAAACCCTTTGGATGAAAACATGTAATTGAAACATGTTATGGATGATGGCTGCAAGTGGTTGCAAGTGATTGCTAGTGGTTGCTCGTGGTTGCATATACACACACAATCCAGGTTTTAGATCAGCCCAGTCACTTCATATTGCATATGCATATATGTGTTTGCATTCATATATGGTTGAAGTTTAATGCGTTGTCATATGGATGTTGCATTTATATGAATGATTGTGCACTCATGTAGAATCATGAATAGGAAAATTTGCATACATAATGGATTCATGACACTTACATAAATTGCATTAAGGAGGTCAACTGAATCAGTAGGCCGACTGATCTTGCATTAGATAAGTACATATACACACACCATTCATATGATCATGAAGCATTAGAAGTCTTTTAAGGACAATGGATGCTCGTGTTTGATGGATGAGTAGATGGACGTTTGGATGTTAGGATATACACTCTTCCTAAACTTGAAGATTTCGGGGACGAAATCCTTTTAAGTGGGGGAGAATGTAACACCCCGTATATTCTATAACAGTGACATTCACAAATTAAAGTATAATTAATTTCAAATCAAAGAATTAAGGGAAACGGGATACGCCATTGCGTTCGTCTCGGAATTCTGCTTGAGATAGAGTCCGAGTTTGCGTAAAACGGACTCCGTATGAGGGAGATATGACCTCCGGAAGTTTCAGAATTCAGTTTAAAATTCAAACAGTTCAGAATGAGTTCAAATTTCAAAAAAAATCGGACCCAGATTGGGCTGGGCGGGAATTTTCCCGCCCAAGGCACCCAGGTCGACTGGGTAGTCGACCTGGGGCACCCATGTCGACTACATAGTCGACCTGGGGGTCGACTGGGTAGTAGACCTGGCCCTGAGCCAGGTCGAACCCAGCCCCTCCTGGCTGCCTGGTCTGTACTTGGCCGAATTTCTGAGCCTTGTCTTGTCACTAGGGCTAGGTGTCAGCTCCTGATTGGTCTCTCTTTCAAACGAATGGCTAATATTAATCTAAGCTCGATCGATGGTTCTAATCAATTCACAAACTCTATAAAAAGGACCTAAGACTCCACTTAATTCATACAAATAAAAATGAGAATGAGGCCGTCGTGCTGCTGAAGAAAGACTAGGAGCAGCCGTCAAAATTGAGATACGATTAGGAGTCGATTCGAAAGCTTAAAGCCACGACAATTAAATCAAAACAACGCCTACAACAAAGGATAGCATCTCCAAATTCAGAATCCTGAATTGAAGATTTGTCATACGTTGTAAGTAGAGTGCTATTCCGATGTGAATGAATAATTGAGTTTTGATTTGTGTAAAATGAGAAGTGGAATTGTACTTAATTTGTGGTGATGATAATTCATAATTGTATGTTGCTATGATTCTAAGTATGAATAGATTTGGGATGTTGTGTTATAATGATGTTAGACCTATTGGATATTTGCAAGTATATGATTCACGTTGAAAGTTAACGACTATATGTTTGTGGTAGTTTATTTCAACAAAGTTGAGATTCATGCAAGTATGTGATTCACTATTATGCCAACATGATTTTAGACCCTTCTATGTATATTTTTATGATCATGTTTAGTGTAGTTGGATCCATTTGGGTATTGTGATTTATATGAATTTATGTTGAAATAGGAATTACGATTCTAGTGAGAAAAAAAGACATACTTTTGTATTAGTGACAAGAGAAAGCATCTTTGTGAACTTGTGTTGACTCTATAAACATGACTAGATTACGTTTGGTGTTATGCCTAATTGAAAATATGTTTTAGGCCTATGTTGTTATCAAAATCATGTGATAATATATGTGACACATAATTTAAGTTAGGTTCACAATTTAAATCCAAGTTTACATGACTAGATTAAAACCATGATTCATGTTTAGGTATGTTTTATGTCATGAGTTTATGCTATCACAATGCAAGTTCACAAGTGCCTAATTTATGTTAATTAGTTTGCTATGTTGCAAGTTCATGCGTTCACACACCCCTTTTGATGTTACTTAGAATATATATACACCATGTTCTAAGCCTCCCCTCTTTCATGTGGCTAAGTTGGGCTTAAATGTTAAACCCAACATATGTTATAATATAGCGAACGTATAAAACGGGGGTAATGACGTTGGGTTAAAAATATAAAACCTATGTGTTGGCATGTCTGACGCATGCCAATGACCTTGAAAACATTCAAGTGGTATAAATTAATTTTACCCAATAAAAATGAATTTGAATAATGGGCTGCAAATATTTACATATAAACAGAAAAGAGACAAGATATGTAAACCTAGAAAATACGATGTGTTTAACCCGAGGTTGGATTGAGTTGTGACGTAAACCTGCCCGGACCCGCCCGGCTGTCCTGTAGTCACAACAATACCTATCCAATGTGGGTGGTTAAACATTGAGCCCAATAAAGACCTGAGGTTAGACTGAGTTGTGACGTAAGACTGCCCGGAACCAACCGGCAACAGGCAGTCACAACAATACCTGTCTAATGTGAGAGGTCGAGGCTTTAATAAGACAATTAAGGCTGAGTCAGGATTGATAGGATTAAGTAAATTGAATTAATACTTAATCAAATTGAACATGCTAGACTATACAGACTGATTGGGGGTTAGGTTTACAAAACACTTAACCAACTTATCATGTTGGCTAGAAACAGAAAACCTAGTAGCGGGGGACCCTTTTCAGCAGTAACCCTACAAGGTGTATCAGGATACCCTGAACTAGGCAGGGTGGGGCACGATTACTGGGCTGACTGTAAGAGGTCAAATCGATGGCGGTGGTGCAGCAGTGTAGGTTCTAACGGGGTGCGGGCGTGCACACACTCCGGCGTAGAAAAATTAGGCACTGGGCACTAGTGGTATATTTGTGCATTCTAGGATTGTTTCGGGCCGCCACCATGGGACTTGATCACCCCATGGTGGGACCAGCATAGGTAACTACAACATCAGGGGCCGTAAGACACATGTAACTATGCGAGTAGGAGCCGATCATTAGAAATGGATCACTTCACCCTGATTATGGGGTGCCTGTTGGGAACTAGTTTATAGGGGTGCAATGACTAATATGGGGTACGATAGTACGTTCGACTCTAGACAACTTAACTTAGCTTATAGTGCTTTCCCATTTCCAGTTTGTACTTATCATGCTCATTTCTTTATTCATAGACTGAATAGTCCTAGACTTACTCGGGCTTTATGTCCGACTCTACTTTTCTTTTGTCTTCTTTTCTTTCGTCCCCCCCCCCCAGGTCCACAGGGAGGGAATACCGCAGCTTGACCAGTTTTCACATCCAGCTTGAAGAGAATGAATGTATTGCTTGGATCTCTTTCGTTTTGGACTATGGCTTTGGATAGAAATTATGGGGACTTATGCTGTTTACTTATGTTTTTATGCTTCTTTAAGTTATGAAATCAAGACAGTTATGAAAATGTAATGTTTTTGGAAGTATTGTAAGACAATTATGGCATGGTTTGTGTAACACGTATTTTGATGAAATAAAAGTTGCTGTTGTTTTCCGCTGTTCAAAAATATGTGTACTTATATCTGTCTTGTGTATCTGTGACTTATACTTATAAACCTCCACCAAAATTAGGGCATTCCCTTTGAGAGTGACCCTAACGGAGGTGGGGTGTTTCACTAATTCTCATCAGAAGCATCAAGCGACTCAAGATAGGTAAGCATAACAGCATTCAAGGGATTACAAGAAATTTCTAGAGTGTTACCAAGCCGAGTTAAGAGTCTAACTACTCTTTTCTCACAATCAAGAATGGCACTATTACTGGATAACCAGTCCATGTCTAAGATCAAACCATATCCCGAGAAGCCCAAGACAATGGCATTACAACTAAACTCAACGCTAAGAATAGAGATTTTCAAACCCAAACAAACCATTGACAAGTAAGCGGAGCCCCCAATTGGATTTGAAACTACTAAGGGATCTTCTACCATACTAGTGTCTAGATGCAGAGATTCTACTAAGGCAGATGAAATAAAAGAGTGTGATGCGCCAGAATCAAAAAGTGTATGAAATGGATGATCATAAAGATAGACTACACTTTCTACAGAAATATTACTACCTAAAGTTCTCAAGATAGGACTGAGAAGAAAAGAAGGATAAAACAAAGCATCTAGGAGAAGAGGTTAAAGCGGTACCCCCAGAAGGTCCTGCTTGCGGGCCTTGCCCTTGCTTCTTAGGGCAGTCCTTAGCCATGTGTCCAGACTCACCGCAATAGAAGCAAGTAGCACTAATCTTCCTCTTCTTCTTTCTGCAATCGTTCACCACATGTCCAACAATGCCACAGAAATAACATTTCCTTTTCCCACGTGTCTTGTTATTATTGTTGTAGCCCTTTCCTCCTTGACTATTATTCGTCTTCTTGTTCGGCGATTCTCCCGTTTGCTGGTTCATGTAGAGGAGGAGGAGGAGTAAAAGCATCTGTAGCTGAGAAGTAGGGTCCCCAGACATGCTGAAACAGAAAGGAAAAATTCAAAATGAAGGATAGAGAGAGATAGATAGGGCACATGGCTTTGGGGGATTTTGTCTTTTTATAAACATAACACTTTTCTCTTGAAAGATGCTTCTTTAAACTTTCTTTTTGAAAACAATTTCAAAAACTTTTATCTTATCTGGTAAACCTATGCTCTGATACCAAGTGAAACACCCCACCTCCGTTAAGGTCACTCACAAAGGGAATGCCTTAACTTTGGTGGAGGTTTATAAGTAAAAGCCACAGATAAACTCAAGACAGATATAAATACACATATTTTAAACAGCGGAAACCAAACAGACTTTTATTTCATCAATACATGTTCAAACAAAACATTTCCATAATTGTCTCAAAATACTTCCAACATTACAATCTCGTTACTGTCTTGATTATTAAAGAAGCATAAAACATAAATAAAGTAACAAAAATCCCCATAGTGATATCCAAAGCCATAATCCGAGCAAAAGAGATCCAAATCATACATCTATGGTCTTGGAGCTTGTAAAGAGTCTGACTGAGCTGAGTTGTTTCCTCCCTGTGGACCGGGGGGGACGAAAGAAAAGAAGACGAAAAGAAAATAGAGTCAGACATAAAGCCTGAGTAAATCTAGTAACTCTTCAGTATGTGAATAAGAAAAGGGCATGATAGATATACACTGAAAACAGGAAAGTGCCCTCAGCTAAGGAAGTGTCATTTAGAATCGAATGTACTATCACACCCATACTATATATCTTTGCACCTACTTGAGTTTATTCTAACTGGCACCCCATGCTGAGGGTGAAGTGATCCCCATTTTCTAAAGATCGACTCCTACTCGCGTTAACATGTGTCATACGGCCCCCAAGAATTGTAGATACCTATGCTGGTCACACCATGGGGTGTATCAAGACCCATGGTGGCGGCCCCGACACAAATTCTAGAAGGCATAGGCTATACTACCGGTGTCCCCAGTGCCCTGGTTGTCTGCTCCGGAGTGTGTGCACGCCCGCGCCCCGTTAGACCTACACTGTGCACCCACCGCCGTCGTTTCGACCGCTTACAATCAGCCCAGTAATCGTGCCCCACCCTGCCTAGTTTCAGGGTACCGTCGATACCTAACTTGGGTTACTGCTAACACGGGTCTCTCGTTACCAGGATTTTCTAGTCAAACATGTTAAGTGGTCAAGTGTCTGTATTTACCTAACCCCACCCATCAATTCTTGTTAACATGTTGAATTTGGTTAAGTGTTATAGTTGACTTAACCCTACCAACTGTCCTTAGCCTCTTAGGAGCACCTGACCAGTCACGTTAGACAGGTATTTCTACGGTTACTGGATATGTCAGTCGGTTCCGGGCAGGTTTACACCATAGCTCAGTCTAACCTCGGGTCATTATTGGGCTCAATGCTTAACCACCCACATTGGATAGATATTGTTGTGACTACTGGGCAGCCGGGTGGTTCCGGGAAGGTTTACATCACAACTCAATCCAACCTCGGGTTAAGCATATCGTGTTTTCAAAATTTACATATTTTATTACTTCTCAATTATATATGTAAATGTCATGTCTTTTATTCTTGGGTATAACAATTCATACCGCTTTAAATGTCATTGTCGTTGGCATGTACCAAACATGCCAACATATATTTTCAATGTTTTACACCCAACGTTATTACCCCCGTTTGTTCGCAACATTATAACATGTGTTGGGCTTGTCACACTTTAGCCCAACTTTTTAAACGTGAGAAAATGGGGAAATCAAGAACATGTAATACATAAAGGTGTGTGGCGCATGAACTTGCAATTTAGCGATTCAACTAACATATAATATGGGTCATGTGAACTTGCATTCAAATCAATGTATAACTAAGTAGGTGACATATGAAATGGCATAGCTTAGGCTTATACAAACTTGTATTAAAACATGTTTAACTTGGCATAATGTCAACCACAAAACTAGCATGTTGTATATTCACCAACATGTCCAATTTTAACATCTAATCATATAGCCTATTTCAACATGAACTTGCATAGTTTATGTAACCCAAACGATACTTAACAAAGATCCAATTATACTTGCAAATAAACATAAGAATGATATCATAGATTTTGGGTCATGTAGGCATAAAAGGTCTATAACATGTTTACATAAATTCTAACTTAGACTTAGGGATTGTATATAGTCCATGCCATCGACATAAACATAAAGGGATAAATTTCTAGTTTTTGCCACAAACTTGCAAGTGCCATTGTTTTCATATACAATTGTTCAATATGCTTGCTTCAATCAATTTATGCCACAAACATCAATACACAAGTCATGATAGAACCATTACAATACACAGAATTTATACAGTAACACAATTCTATTTTCATTTACATCGAATCACATCACAGTTTTTATTCATATTCTGAAAGGTCACTATACTTACAACGAATGCAAAATCTTGAATTCTGGATTCTGAATTCTGAAATTGAGATGAGCTCCTTTGGGTAGACTAATGTTGCGTTGATTAATCTGATTAAACTTTAATCTTCTTCTTAATATGATTCGTCTCTAGGCTTTTATCTCTTGATGGCTATGTTCAATTCCTCCCTGGCAGCATGACGACTCCTTTCTTATTTTTTTGTGTGAATTTTCAGTTGATACTTAGGGTGTATTTATATATTTTTAAATTGTTTTGAGCCGTCAGATGAAGACAGGAAGAATCTAGACCATAAAAAGTTCAAAGAGCCAATCAAGAGGTGACACGTCAGCCCAAGTGACACACAGAGCCACAGAAATTCGAGCCAGAGCCAGACCTAGCCAGCCAGGTCGACAAGGCAGGTCGACTGGCAGGTCGACACCCAGGTTGACACTATGGTCAACCTAGGGGGGCCAGGTCGACACTATGGTCGACCTGGGGAGGCCAAGTCGACACCATGGTCGACCTGGTCTCTAGGCGGGAATTTTCTCGCCCAGCCCAGTTTGAACCTGGAATTCGAATTTTGAATTTTAAACTGAGCTGTTTGAATTTAAATTTTATTTTGAAACTTCTGAAGGCCATAACTCCTTCATACGGAGTCCGATTCGCGCAAACTCGGACTCTATGTCAAGCAGAATTTCGAGACGAATGCAATGGCGTAACCCATTTCCCTTAATTCTTCCATTTAGAATTAATTACACTTTTAATTTGTGAAGCTTAATGTTATAGAATTCACGGGGTGTTACAATTCATGTATCGTATACTCATGAAACTAGAGTGACTATTAAACTTTTTCTGCCTTAGAGTTTAATTCAGTAGGTCTGCAACATTTCAACTTTTACAACTTTGCAGATATGTTGATTTACTCTGTGAACAACTTCACATAAGAATTATATTTCTTAAACATATATATTTTGATCAATAGTGAGTTTAAGGTCTTAGGCCTAAGAAATCGCCACATTGTTATCGCAATGTAAATCACTGGATGAACAATGAATTAAGTTCATTTACGAACTTCTTAATCCAAAGATTTTTAGAATCTATATCTATTTCTTGTTTTATTAACTAATATTATTCTCAATAATTAATGTGTTATCAACATAACATTAGAATTATTGTGATACTCCTACTCAATTTCTTGTCTATACAAGATTCAATAGTATTTTGCGGTTTCCTAGACATTTTGAATTCTATTTCATTCCCTTTGGTACCTAAGAGATTGAATCTCCTTTAAAAGGATATCAATTCGAGCAATAAACATTTTACTCTTAGAGAATTTATAGAGATAATATCCATTTTTTTCTTGTGGATATTCTACAAAATAGTTATCTTATTTGGATCCGATCTTATCGAAGGAAGGAGGTTTAAAAAAAAGCCTTGCATCCCAAATCATCGCATCAGACACACTAGGACATTTCCTAGTCCATATCTTATATGGTATCTTCAAACTCGTTTTGGTAGGATTAAATGCAATTGTTCTAAATTTAAATTATTGGAAGACCTATATGACTTATCATTAATCGTACTATAACTTATAAGATGCGATTTCTCCTTTCAAACACATTATTCCAATATGGTGTTTTAGATGGAGTGAGTTGTGAAACGATTTCAAACTCGTCTGGATAGTCATTAAATAATTTCTTAAATATTCTCTTTCAATCTGTTTGAAAAGTATTTAATTTTCTTTTAAAATTGGTCATTAACTTCACTTTGAATCCATCGAACTTTTCAAAGGATTTTTATATGTGTTTCATAAGATACACATATATGTATCTACTGATATCATCAGTAAAAATAATGAAGTAATAAAACCTGCCTCTAGCTTATGTATTCATTGCTCCATACACATCATTATGTACGAGACCCAATACTTGTGACGAAAGCACATAACCCCTGCACTTTAAAAAAGGAATAATGCGCTGAAATGTGTGCCAGACAGCTATGGACGATCATCTAATTAGGTAAACATATGCAGAACCTGTCATAGAACTAACAACACAAGGATAAAATATAATAGAACATATACATCAGGCAGAAGCAGTAAAGCATCACATAACAGAGATCTAAAACTTTCGTATCATCTAGAGGGAAATCCATACAATTTTGGAACAACTATAGAAATCTGTACATGATAACCTCACTATAGAACACTCAAAGTAAAAACAAACAACAACGGAACATCCATATAGGTATAATATGAGAAATAATCAGCCTCCTTCTCGTCTTCAGTAAGCATCACCATCCACTAAGATCTACCATCTACCACCTGTAACTCAGTCTACCCATCCAAAATACCGTAGATGAACAACCCAATGTAATAAGAGGAAACATAAAACCTTGAGTCGGACAACATTCTCAGTGAGCGTTAAAACAACTATCAAGCATTAACAATAGAGTATAAGAAAGTGGGCAGAAAGTAACACACAATCTATCAATATCAACAGAGAAGAACTCCAAACCTGTTTTCCCCACACCTGACAATGATAGCCTTTACATCAAACAGAAGTATACAAGCAGTAGTAATCATATCAGCCAATTTAAGTCCTAAGTAAATAGCCCTAATTGAAACCAACATCCCTTAAGCACAAGCCCGAAGGCCAAAACCAACATCAGACAAACACCCAAGAGACATCTCTCCCAACTTCGAACAATCTACATAGGAAAGCACAAGCAAAACAAACAATAATCCATGACTCTGGCTATCATTGTTGAACCCTGCTTCGAAATCATGGTAATCCTATGATGGTCAACCTTTCCATATGTCAAGGGCTAATGGTAACCCTGGTTCTAGTAGAAACCCAACCAGCAACCTTCCAGTTTCTAGGCCGTGCAACGATACCAAGGGTACTCGACTAGCAACCTTCTAGTCTTTTAGACGTCTCTATTATACCCCTGCTTTGGGTACAGTAGAACCTACGACATGATAATCTCTCAGCCTCCAACATCCCTAGTCATCCTTCTTGATGGCGATCCATAGCTCAAGCAACGTTCTCGAGTATATATTATCCACCAACTCTCGGCCTATGAGTTGTATCCATATTCGTTGCATTCATCGATCAACGAACACTTCACATGCTTCAGACCATTCCTCCTGAATTTGCGTCGAAGATATAACCATTGTCGACTCAAAACAGATCTCATTTGGTCGAAACTTCTTTTCATAGCATTCCCTGCTTCACTTCTGTGAATAACTGGATTTTACGTCAAAACAGCATTTTATAGCATGTAACGACCCGCATTCTACGCATCAGAGGATCTTAGAATATTTATTTCTTTTTCATACGAAGTTGTATGGTCGCGCAACTTTGGGAGACAACTATTGGGGTCATTTCCCATGTTCATGATTTTTGCCGATTTTTAAATGACCATTTTGCCCTTGGCGAATCCTGTTTCACCTATAACTTTTGATTTGTAAGGAGTTTTGAACTAAAACCACCTCCACTAGATTCGGATTATGGTTTCTCTTTCCGTAGATTTGTCACATTAATCAAACGGAGTTACCGTTTGGGAGATATGGCTGAAATAAGGTTTGGAAGGTGAAAAACAGCTTAAATGCGCTTAACTGGGTAATTAACAAGTAGGTCCATTAGGGATTTCTGGATTAGGGGTATTTAAGGGCAGATAGGGGCTAGGGAAACCCTCCTTTGTCATTTTTCACCTGCCACGTTCATTCTTCTAACCCTAGTAATGGCCTCCACTCTCAAATTCTTCATTTAAACACCTCATAATCGCTTTCTAATCAAGGATTAAGCTAAGCTATATCAAATCAACGCAGATCAATACCAAATCAGAGTTGGAGCTACTGTGTTGCATAGGAATTCAGCCCAAATAGTAGAAAAGTTTCAGATCTATAGCTTATTTGTGGCTAAAGTGAGTGATTTGCATTGTTTTTAACTAATTACGGCTATTTAGGGGTGATTAGTGTTAATTAATGAACTTATGTATGTTAAAAATCTGGAAAACTGTTTAGAAATTCTTAAATATTGTTTTAAGCCTCTGTTAGAAATTTGGGTTAATTTGGATATGTTTTGTTAATCCTACCATTTGTTATGCTTGAACATGATCAAGGGGAAAACATGGGTTATGGGTATGTTTGATCCATATTAACATGTTAGATGGATGTTTTGGTGTTTACGGTTGATTATGTATGTTGCTATTACTGTTTGGAATGCTTCATGACTGTTTAGTAAAGTTAGAATGGCCAAAAATGCCGTCGTATGGCGTAAATAGCTCGCTGGAAAAGTTGCAGGAAATTGGTCAGTAAACTGTTCGTGAAGCACCCTCACGACCCGACCCCTAGGATTGTAAAGCACCCTCACGACTCAACCCCTAGGATCAAAAAGCAACCTCACACCCCGACCATGAGGAAGAGGGCGAACCCTAGGAGACCGACCATGAGGAAGGGGGCGAACCCTAGGAGGGAGACTGTGAGGAAGGGGGCGAACCCTAGGGGGACAAACCCTAGGATGGCGAGCTGTGGACTGCACCTGGAAAGAAAGAGCAAACGACCAGAACATGTTACAAGCCGATGCAAGGACGTGGTCACGAATCGAGCCACTATAGTCACCACGAGCCGACCACATGCGAGGACCCACGGGCCGAGGAAGATGACCATGAGCCGGAGGTTATGAAGCCTCACGAACCGACCTAGGAGAGGAGCACGAGCAAGTGTCACAACCCGAACAGGGGTCCGCGAGCAGATCATGAGCCAATGCAGGAAAAGGAGATCACGACCCGGACTGGAGAATCATGAACCGCACATATCTGAACTAAAGTGTGAAAATGTATGGAAGCTTGGAGTTACGAAACGAACGGGAATGATGACTAAAAACCCGAGATGCAAAGGTATTTCAAATGAGAAGTTGTGACTCAGGATCCAGACGGGAACCAACGAGTTGACTTCATGATTGGACTTTGCTGCGGGAGGTTTGCAAAGGGGTTATCGATACCTGTAACTTTGGTTCAACACTGATAGACGGATTAGGGGTTTTTAGTGATATTTGTACGGGGTTAGACTCCGGCACGGCCCAAAGATTGGGTGACCAAAGTAGTGGATATCATATGCTTTACGCACTAAGTGAGAGATGTGAGGATGATTCCTATGTTTGATATTTGTTATCACCATGTCATGCACACCCCATATTACTTTTACACTTTATGTTAGTGTTACCTTGGAGTACTATACATCTTGATGTGCTAACTCTCCGGTTGCAGGTCCAGGTTCAGGTATGATTGGATTATACCTGTTTTTGTTCTGACTTGCTGCTTATCGCTCATAACAAACTTTTGTCTAACCCAGAGTTTTATATCTCTTCTTATTACTCTGGGTGCTCCTAAACGAGCAGACTAGAGACAGGTTAGGTGCTAATGTGTGAGTAGCTATCCGGAGACGAGCAAGAGGATTCCACGTATGATATACATATATACTCCCTGTGTTGTAGTTAGTCACTGCTAGGGCATTAGTAGTGTACCTTTTATTTCTTTTGCTTTAGAGACAGTAATTTGAAGTTGTAATAATGATGTTGGACCATATGCTGCATTATGGATTCCGCTGCTATGACGATATAGTTTTCAGCTTATGCACTGTGAAACAACCCAAACTTCCCCGTAAAGGAAAGCCCAGATTGAGTTGAGAACACAACAAATCATAACACAAACAGAAGAACATTTCATCGCTTATTACAATAATTTTCGTCAGAGTACAAGAATATACAGAGTATGAATAAATAATATACATTTGATAAATTTCAGAGATTTACAAATTGCAATGCAGCAGAAATAATACAAAACAAAACTGAAAGGAATATACGGATACAGAGCTTTCCAAATATCATTCCAGTTGTAAACTAGGATCCTATGGATATAAATCTGCAAAACCAAAACTACCTGCTGCCCATGTGGAAAATAGTGGAACCCAGGGTTTAGGTTAAAACAATAAACTCGAGGTCAGTCATGCGACTTGTGTGAGAACTAAAACAATTATTAGCTTGATTCTAAAGTTAGATAAATTAAGGGACCACGCCGTATAACACGGAACGGGTTTAACCCCAAGAATACCAGTGCATAAAACAAATAGCGCAATGCTAAATAAAGAACAATGAAGCTATTATAAATCTCAGGTCCCATTACACAATGCAACGCAAGCCAGAGGGTAGAGTTTTACCTTATAATAGTCAAATATGCTTGGTACGCGAAATTTATCTTTTATTATTACTATAAGTGAAGAAATCAACTTCAAATATAAATGTATCAATCATAGATGGCATAGTGCCCCATCCCACTATGTCTCCATACTAGGCTCTACAATTAAAACCGCAAGGTCACGTATTGGAAGTTGGATTTCTGTTTGTGAACCAAGGCAAGGGATCATCCATACCGCTTCGAGACTCTCTAGCCCGAGCCTCAGGATCAGAGCTCGAGTGGCCCATGAATTGTCAGGGCCGGTCCATATGGAGTGGATTAAAATGCCTAAACCATGTGTTTCCCCACCCTATGGGGGCGTAAACTGGTCATATATCGACCAAACTATCCATCGGCTCCATAGAGATTGATATAACCGAGTTGCCTCACTTTCCATCATCCACATAAGTAAAATGCCAAGCCTTGCAAAACCCTGACACCACTCCTAGCTAGAAAGAGACGCGTGTCCTCCCCGAGATCCTTTCCCGTTTTTAGTTCACACCGGGGTGCGAGGCTTGCGAATTAACGCTATACACAAAGCTATGCTATATTAAAGTCGTGCTTTGATCATCAACCACAAGACTCTACTTTTCAACATAAGCCTTGATCATTTGCATCTCAGCATGCCACGCAGGCAATTCATGCCATGAACTGATGTCTATCAATCACACAGAATGAAGTCCAATGTCAGACACACATCCATTTATAAGTTCGTTCTAGGTCTGAACGAAACCCGAGGCACCTTATTCCTCGTCCCATATGTCCAATATAGGAGAGAGGTCCTCGCATATCCGGTCGATCTCCAAGTACGTCTGGACGATCACCACTTATTACCTTGTCTTGGGTGTACAACCCAATCAAGACTTCAGTAATCATCCATACGATTTGAAGACCTCCGGTCTTTAACCACCGTCTTCATCGTCGACTCATCACGGATTTGGTTATTCAGAATGGGATAAACCTGTCTTCCGAATAACTCGCGTATATAATAAATAAGTGCTATAAAAACATAACATATACCTCATTCCAATTCCGAATATTCTTTTATTTAAATATTCATATCCCTTGGGAAAGGTTCCCATTAATTTTATCAAAGATAATTCTTTGAGTTTATTCTTTAATCTTCCTTTGGATATCAATCCAAACCAAATTATGGTTTATCCAAACTAATCTGGATTAGCAAGCCTTATCGAAGTAATCATTTAGTATATTTCCCAATTCCAACCTATTCATCCCATAGACTAAAACTGGTAATACTCCATATCTAACACGACGGTGTTATCGGTAAAATTAATTACCATTTCACGTTAAAATCTAATTAAAGATTTAACTATCGCTTGGAGTAAAACTGGTGATGCTCCATTCTCGATTATTTCCTGATTGTGATAATTTAAATTATCAAATTGACATTTCAATCTAATTCAAGTAACTTTGTTTTGTTTTAATCTCCAAAAATCATTACTTTATGATTATACAAGGTTAAGAAATTAATCTTATCTTTAACTAGGTTAAAGAACTAATGTCATTTAAATCATAGTTCACGATAAACCCAAATCACATTCCTTAATTATGGAATCTTCACGGAAAACAGATCAATATATATAATCGATATGAATTCCATATCCAACCGATAATATAAATAGAATAACGGCAAAGCCTTATAAATTCCATATATATTAACTGTCCACTTGCACAGAAGCTCACTTCGATTATTATCCAATCGAATCCTATTCCATTCCAATTTATTGTATTAAATTGGAAAACTTTACTTCGGAAAATCTCCTTTAAATCTTAACAAAAGATTTATAAATTCCAAATCACATTTCACTATGAATCGGGTTAAAAAACGAATGTCGTTAAAAACACAGTTCACGATAAACCCAATTCACATTTCATTTTATTCCAATTATTAAATATAATTGGAAACTCTAACAATCTTAATTAAAAGATTTATTCTCTTCACACGGGATTCAAGAACAGTGTTATTGAAGACATCATTCACGACAAACCCAAAATCCAATTCCTTTATTCAATTCCAATCAAATATTAAATAAGTGGAAAATCTCAACAATTCTTACTGAAAAGGTTTATTCTTTTCTAAACAAGGTTTAAGAACAGTGTTAATGAAGACACCATTCACGACAAACACAAAATCCCATTTGATATTAAATACAAGGCTCTGAAAAGAAAATATATCAGCTTATATTCAATATCAAATTCTACAACCAACAAATATCGTATTGGAAATAACGACATAAATATATCTTTTAAATTTCCATGACAATATCTGTATAATCTCGAAATCCAACATCAAAATATTCCAAAGACAATTTCGGGTCAAATCCATTCCAATTCATATATTGAAAGTTCTGTTTATTTTTAAACCATTTCAAATCCAATTTATTTTTTTGAAAATATTGGACTGTAATTCTGGTTTATATATTATATATATTTCATCGATTTCAGTTCAAAACGTATTTTATAAATCGTTTTAAATTCGTTTTAAAAATGATTCCAACTTCATTTTCAATTTTTAAATCAAAATTGAATATTCTATATCATTAATATATAAATGATATTATTTTCAAATATTAGATTTTGAAATCAATTCCTTTTCGATATTCATTATAAAAATGAATAAAATCGATATAAATATCGTTCACGTCAAGATGGCGTTAATCTAATCAACACGACTTTATATATATAAATATATTCGTGTCCATCCCAAATCGGACATCTAAATCAGATTTTGAGCTTTTACTGAATATTATTTTAGATTATTCATTATTATAAAATATTCATTCTTTCTGAACTGGAATCAGACACAGTCAATTACCATATAATGTTGATTAAATGGATTTCATACAATACATGTATACAATAATAATGATACACAATCAACCATCATCCAAAGTGCATTCTACACTGCATAAGCATTAAATATAATTATTTAACGCTTACAACAGCCTGTCAACCAATCGATCGACATACAACTAAACAATTGGGATTAGTTTACGTCAAATATCATCCCAATACCCGTGTGGGGTTTCAACCAACAAATACTGAACATTGTTTGTGCAGTTGGGCGATGTGTAAAATTTATCATCCCATTCAATATCAGTCAAATGGGTGCACATAAACAAATCATCCGATTTGTAAATGAACGTTTATTTATTCATATACACATTAAAAATTATATTTTTAATGATAAATAATTTATTTCAAGATATGAATATTATTTACAGTCCAAGAATTCAATAAAAACGATATTTTTATTATTCATATACTTTATTCAACACATGAATGTTTTATACAATCCAGTTCAATCCACAAACAATTTTCACAACACAATCAAACAAACAAGTCGTCCATGGTTTGTGGACGACAGGTATCGGGTGCTGCTAAGCACCGTCTGCATCCTAGTATATATTTTAACTAGAAAATACAATTAAAGTGAGAAGTTTTCACCTTGGGTTTCCACTCCTCCATTCGTTATTGTCGCTCAGATTCGCTGTTCTGATTCCAACGCAATCTGTTTCACGAAATTTATATTAAAAATCATATTTTTAATTAATGAGTTTATATTCAAAAATCACATTTTTATTTAACTACATATATAAAAATTCTATTTTTATCCTATTCAAAATATTATTTCATACATACGATAAAATTTATATTTTTATCTAACTTAAAATAATATTTTTTTCGCTATTCATTATAAAACTCATATTTTTCTATCGCTATTGAATATATAAAAATCGAATTTTTCTATCTATAAAAATCAGATCTTTGTCCTACTATATAAATAAAGTTATATTTTTATATTCAAACGCTCTACATATATAAAAGATCACATTTTTATGCGTTATACATAATAAAAATCATATTTTTATAACACTACTCAAATAATAAAAATCATATTTTTATAATTGCTACACATATAATAAAAATCATATTTTTATAATTGCTACACATATAATAAAAATCATATTTTTATACCGCTATTTTCTATATAAAAATTACAACTTTAAAACGATGTCAATATTATAAAAACCACATTTTTATTATAAATAAAATAATATCTTTATCATAAAAATCATTTCTTTTATCATCAATGTCATACTCTATATAAAACTGATTTTTTAACAATTTTAAAACTTATTTACATTAAATAAATAAAGAAAATATAATAAAACTTACAGCGCAGCCGGAGGGGCTTTGCTCACGCGGTGGCTTGGCTTGAGGTGGCGCCAGAGTGTTGGTGAAGGCGTGAAGGGGGAGGGGGGGTAAGTGGTGGCGGTTGTGGCCAGCGGTGGCCCTAGAGCGGCGGTCTTGTGTGGAAAGGACCACCGTTCAAATTAGAAAAGGGGAGAAGGAAGAAGGGGAGAGAGAGGGTGGTCGGAGAGGGTCTAGAGGCAGTGGTGCTACCAGCGTGCAACGGCTGTAGGTAAGGAGACCGACAGCGGAGCCGATAAGAGAGGCGATGGGTTTTTCTTCAAAGGGGGCGGCAATTTTTAGTTTGACCACAGGGTTGAATAAATGAAGGGTTTTGACTGGTCTAGGTTTATATATTCAACAAATTTTTATTATTCAATTCTAATTTTAATGGTTTATTTATCCGAACTCCAATTCACATCTAACGACTGTCATCCCTAACTAATTATCCCCATTCCGAACACAATGAGATATATTTCATAAGCCAGTTCGTCTATTACATCAGTTTTCGCCTAAATTAAAATATAAATCATTATATTGAATTTCAAACGTACATTTCAATTTACTGGGGCCACATACTGACTCCAAAAATTTCAGGAAAATAAATCTAGCTATGTTTTGATGGTACGGTCCTAACAAAACTAATTTCATCGAATTTGAAGACCGTTTGAAAAATGGCCATTTTTTGGTCGATCCAAATTGAAATAAACTGTCAATACACATTTTACTTTTCCACGCTTACATATTGATTCCAGAAATTATGAAAATTGCAATCCAGCAATAATTTGACATTCCGGTTCCAACAAAAGTGGTTTCGTCGAAAACGAAGGTCGTTTGCAAAATGGCTATTTTAAGGGCTATATTTCCATAGCGACTATTCTAAATCTTCAACTGGACATAACTTTTTATTTCCACTATGAAATCTAGATTTTTCAGATTTGTTGAAAAGAAATTTTCAAATAGATTCAAATATTTATGGTTTCACTAAAACCCGGTTTATTTTGAATCCTATACATTCATTTGAAATTTGAAATCGAAATTTCAAACTACCGCGCCATTTCCAATTCCTTTTATAATTGAAATAAATATTTATGTTCTAACTTCGTTTTAAATAAATATATACATTCTAACTCTATTCAAATCAAATTTCTACTCGTTATTATTTAAAATAAATCATTTTAAATATTCAAAATTCATTAAAATAGCCAAAATAAAAATTTCAAATTGGTTCTGATTCTCCGGGTTGTTACAATCTCCCCCACTTAAAATGTTGTCTTCCTCGAAAAAGAACGGAGCTGAAAGTTGTTTAACTAATCGACTCAACTTTCATTCTTCAACATTTCAGTTTCTAAGAATTTTCAAATTTTTCAAAATTTGGCTAACACCCTAAATTTTCGAAAAATTTCGCATAACCTCCTTTGTACGGGGACACCGAGAAAATCCCCAAACCACCACATAGGCCCTCTCATCTCAAAAAGAAAAAGAAAACGCCAAGCGGCTAGCCAGTCGGCTCATAAAATCATCCAAACCCAAGAAATTAGTAAACATGTACCTATTTGTCGGGAATATAATTTTATTCCTCTGCTTAGCTTCCCTGCTATGACCTGTTCAATGTATATAAATGTATATGCATGAAATTTCAATCAATTTTCAATTCAGTTCAATTTTTAATTCAATTTGGCCTAATTCACCTTTCATTCACATGTTGGTTTAAATGAATAATCATACAACACAAACATCAATCAATTAGTGGATTAATTTTCAAATTCATAACCTTGATATATATATATATACACACACACATAATAATGTTTTTGATGCCAATTCACAACAATTACCCTATCTAGTTTTGGTTCTCATACCAGTCAATTGGAATCATATAGATATACCACTTTCGAAACTCGAGTATAAAAACTGATGATGCAGCCGCATCACCAGAATTATCCCCCGGCGAGTAAAGTGTGATTCTATATCCATGCAGTATATTTAAGACTTCTAATACGACATATATTAAAATCTTTATATACCCGATAGTCTAAATCAATTTAAAATAAATTATTCACTTGCGTATAATATAATAAAATTTTCAAAATGAAATTTGTTTTCATTTTTATTTTAAAATAAAACTCTTCACACTCGTTCTAGGATACTGCTGATCCTATCTCTAACGAGTCATTCTCTTTGGATATTACTAATCCAATCTCTGATGAATTCTTTCGTTCAGTTCTAATGTGTCTTGTTCTCGAGCTCTGTAAACCAAAGCTCTGATACCAACTGAAACAACCCAAACTTCCCCGTAAAGGAAAGCCCGGATTGGGTTGAGAACATGAAAAATCATAAAACAAACAGAAGAACATTTCATTGCTTATTACAACAATTTTCATCAGAGTATAAGAATATACAGAGTATGAATAAATAATATACATTTGATAAATATCAGAGATTTACAAATTACAAAGCAGCGAAAAATAATACAAAACACAACTGAAAGGAATACACGGTTATAGAGCTTTCCAAATATCATTCCAGCTATAAACCAGGATCCTGTGAATACAAATCTGCAAAACCGAAACTACTAGCTGGCCGTGTGGAAAACAGGGGCACCCAGAGTTAAGGTTAAAACAATAAACTCCCTGTCAGTCATGTGACTGGTGTGAGAACTAAAACAGTTATTAGCTTGATTTTAAAGTTAGATAAATTAAGGGACCACGCCGTATAACACAGAACGGGTTTAACTCCAAGAATACCAGTGCATAAAACAAACAGCGCAGTGCTAAATATAGAATAATGAAGCTATTATAAGACTTAGGTCCTATCACACAATGCAACGCAAGCCAAAAGATAGAGTTTTACCTTATAATAGCCAAATATGCTTGGTATACGAAATTTATCTTTTATTATTACTATAAGTGAAGAAATCAACTTCAAATATAAATGTATCAATCATAGATGGCATAGTCCCCCATCCCACTATGTCACCATACTAGGCTTTACAATTAAAACAGCAAGGTCACGTATTGGAAGTTGGATTTCCGTATGTGAACTAAGGAAAGGGATCGTCCTCACCGCTTCGAGACTCTCTAGCCCGAGCCTCAGGATCAGAGCTCGAGTGACCCTTGGATCGTCAGGGCCAGTCCACACGGAGTGGATTAAAATGTCTGAACCATGCGTTTCCCCTCCCTATGGGGCGTTAACTTGTCATATATCGACCAAACCATCCATCGGCTCCGCAGAGACTGATATAACCACGGCGCCTTGCTTTCCATCATCCACATAAGTAAAACGCCAGGGCTTGCAAAACCCTGACACCACTCCAAGCTAGAAATAAACGCATGTCCTCCCTGAGGTCCTCTACTGTTTATGGTTCACACTAGGGTGCGAGGCTCGCGAATTAACGCTATACACAAAGCTATGCTATATTAAAGTCGTGTTTTAATCATCAACCACAAGACTCTGCTTTTCAACAGAAGCCTTGATCATTTGCATCTCAGCATGCCACACAGGCAATTCACGCCATGCAACTGATGTCTGTCAATCACACAGAATGAAGTCCAATGTCAGACACACATCCATTTACAAGTTCGTTCTGGGTCTGAAAGAAACCGGAGGCACCTTATTCCTCGTCACATATGTCCAATATAGGAGAGAGGTCCTCGCATATCCAATCGATCTCCAAGTATGTCTGGACGATCACCACTTATTACCTTGTCTTGGGTGTACAGCCCAATCAAGACATCAGTAATCATCCAAACGATGTGAAGACCTCCGGCCTTCAACCACTGTCTTCATTGTCGACTCATCGCCAATTCAGTTATTCAGAATGGGATAAACCCAGTCTTTCTGAATAACTCGTGTATACAATAAACAATTCCTATAAAAAAACAACATACGCCTCATTCCAATTTCGAATATTCTTTTATTTAAATATTCATATCCTTTGGGAAAGGTTCCCATTAATCTTATCAAAGATAATTCTTTAAATTTATTCTTTAATCTTCCTTTAGATATCAATCCAAACCAAATTATGGTTTATCCAAACTAGTCGGGATTAGCGGACCGTACCGAAGTAATCATTTATTATGTTTCCCAATCCCAACCTATTCATCCCATAGAGTAAAACTGGTAATACTCCATATCTAACACCACGGTGTTATCGGTAAAATTAATTACCATTTCATGTTCAAAACTATTTAAATAGTTAACTATCGCTTGGAGTAAAATTGATGATACTCCATTCTCGATCATTTCCTGAATTTGATAATTTAAATTATCACATTCACAATTCAATCTAATTCTAGATTCATTTAAACTCTATTTTAGTTTTAATACCCAAAAATCATTACTTAATGATTATCCGAGGTAAAGAAATTAATTTTATCTTTTACTGGGTTAAAAAACTAATGTCATTTAAAACATAGCTCACGTTAAACCAAAATCACATTCCATTAATTATGGAATCTACATGTAAAACAGATCAATATATATAATCGATATAAACTTCCATATCCAACAGATAATATAAATGGAATAACGACAAAGCCTTATAAATTCCATATATATTAACAGTCTTCCTCCACAAAAGGTCACTTCGATTATTATCCAGTCGAATCCCATTCCATTCCAATTTATTGTATTAAATTGAAAAACTTTACTTCGTAAAATCTCCTTTAAATCTTAACAAAAGATTTATAAATTCCAAATCACATTTCACTGTGAATCGGATTAAAGAATGAATGTCTTTAAAAACACAGTTCACGATAAACCCAATTCACATTCCATTTTATTCCAATTATTAAATATAATTGGAAACTCTAACATCTTAATTAGAAGATCTATTCTCTTCACACGGAGTTCAAGAACAGTGTTACTGAAGACACCGTTCACGACAAACCCAAAATCCAATTCCTTTATTCAATTCCAATTAAATATTAATTAATTGGAAAATCTCACCAAATCTTACTGAGAAGATTTGTTCTTTTCTCAACAAGGTTTAAGAACAGTGGTAATGAAGACACCATTCACGACAAACCCAAAATCCCATTTGATATTAAATACAAGTCTCTAATAGAAAATATATCGGCTTATATTCAATATCAAATTCTACAACCAAAAAATATCCTATTGGAAATAACGATATAAATATATCTTTCGAATTTCCATAACAATATCTTTATAATCTCGAAATCCAACATCGAAATATTCTGAAGACAATTTCGATTCAAATCCATTCCAATTCATATATTGGAAGTTCTGGTTATTTTTAAACCGTTTCAAATCCAATTTATTTATTTAAAATTGTTGGATTATAATTCTGGTTCATAACTAGTTCATTTCGATAAAAATATATTTTTATCTTTTCAGATATGGAATTTTTCAGCCCAATTCACTCCAAATAATTGATTAAGATTTTACACAAATTATTAATATTTTAATTAATTTTATCAAGGCCCGTACAGTCGATTTCCGTAAATGTTCATCGAACTGCACGTACAGGGACGTTTTCCAAATTTGATTTGGACATAATTCCAAATCCAACCGTTAGATCTCAAATCTCTCATATTCGTTAGAAAGCTCTTTTCAATACAAACCCAACGGTTCTGGTTTCAGGAGAATCCGACGGTCGGATCTCCCGTAACGTCAATTCGAAGTCAATGGTTGAAATTCGCGAACGGTTGCTGCGCAGCACGTTCTATTCAGACCATTAAATATATATATATAATATATATATATATATATATATATATATATATATATTATATTTCATCGATTTCAATTCAAAATGTATTTTATAAATAGTTTTAAACTC
The DNA here is from genome assembly GCA_030737875.1 of Allium sativum. Lineage (NCBI taxonomy): Eukaryota > Viridiplantae > Streptophyta > Magnoliopsida > Asparagales > Amaryllidaceae > Allium > Allium sativum. The sequence goes on from CM060918.1 coordinate 276,756,138, forward strand.
GTTTTAAAAATGATTCCAACTTCATTTTCAATTTTTAAATCAAAATTGAATATTCTATATCAATAATATATAAATGATAATATTTTCAAAATATCAGATTTTGAAATGAATTCCTTTTCGATATTCATTATAAAATTGAATAAAATCAATATAAATAATGTTCAAGTCAAAATGGTGTTAATCTAATCAACACGGCTTTATATATTTAAATATATTCGTGTCCATCCCAAATCGGACATCTAAATTAAATTTTGATCTTTTACTGAATATTATTTTAGAATATTCATTATTTTAAAATATTTGTTATTTTAAAATATTCATTCTTTCTGAACTGGAATCAGACACAGTCAATTATTATATAATGTTGATTATATGGATTTCATACAATACATGTATACAATAATAATGATACACAATCAACCATCATCCAAAGTGCATTCTACACTGCATAAGCATTAAATATAAATATTTAATGCTTACAACAGCCTGTCTACCAATCAATCGACATACAACTAAACAATTGGGATTAGTGTACATCAAATATCATCCCAATACCCATGTGGGGCTTCAACCAACAAATACTGAACATTATTTGTTCAGTTAGGCGATGTGTAAAATTTATCGTCTCAATCAATATCAGTCAAATGGGTGTCCATAAACCAATCGTCCGATTTGTAAATGAATATTTATTTATTCATATACACGTTAAAAATTATATTTTTAACGATAAATAATTTCTTTCAACACATGAATATTATTTACAGTTCATGAATTCAATAAAAATAATATTTTTATTATTCATATACTTTATTCAACACATGAATATTTTATACAGTCTAGTTTACATCACAAACAATTTTCACAACATAATCAAAAAACAAATCGTCCATGGTCTGTGGACGACGGGTGTCGGGTGCTGCTAAGCACCGTCTGCATCCTATTATATATTTTAACTAGAAAATATAATTAAAGTGAGAAGTTCTCACCTTGGGTTTCCACTCTTCCATTTCTTATTGTCGCTCAAATACGCTGTTCTGATTCCAACGCAATCTGTTTCACGCAATCTGTTCTGATTCCAACGATGTTTATATTCAAAAATCACATTTTTATTTTGCTACATATATAGAAATTCTATTTTTATCCTATTCAAAATATTATTTCATACATACGATAAAATTTATATTTTTATCTAACTAAAAATAAAAATTTTATACTGCTATTTATTATATAAATCATATTTTTCTATCGCTAATGAATATATAAAAATCGAATCCTTTCTATCCATAAAAATCAAATCTTTATCCTACTATATATAAAGTTATTTTTTTTATTCTAACGCTATACACATATAAAATATCACATTTTTATGCGTTATACATAATATAAATCATATTTTTATAACGCTACTCAAATAATAAAAATCATATTTTTAATTGCTACACATATAATAAAAATCATATTTTTATACCGCTATTTTCTATATAAAAATTATAATTTTAAAACGATGTTTATATTATAAAAATCACGTTTTTATTATAAAAAAATTCATATCTTTATCATAAAAATCATTTTTTTCTCATCAATGTCGTACTATGTATAAAACTGATTTTTTTAATCATTTTAAAACTTATTTACATTAAATAAATAAAGAAAAATAATATATAAAATATAAGAAAACTTACAACGCAGCAGGAGGGGGAGTGTTGGTGAAGGCGTAGGGGGGTGAGTGGTGGCGGTTGTGGCCAGCGGTGGCCCTGGAGCGGCGGTCTTGGGTGGAAAGGGCCACTGTTTAAATCAGAAAAGGGAGAAGGAAGGAGGGGAGAGAGGGTGGTTAGAGGGGGTCTAGGGGAGGTGGCGTTACCAGCGCGCAGCGGCGGTAGGTAACGGGAATAGCAGCGGAGCCGATTAGAGAGGCGACGGGTTTTTCTTCAAAGGGGGGCGAAAATTTTTAGTTTGACCACAGGGTTGAATAAATGAAGGGTTTTGACTGGTCTAGGGTTATATATTCAATAAATTTTCATTATTTAATTCTAATTTTATTTCTTTATTTATCCGAACTCCAATTCACATCTAACGACTGTCGTCCTTAGCTAATTACCCCTATTCCGAATACAATGGGATATATTTCGTAAGACAATTCGGCTGTTACAATCAGTTTTGTCTAAATTAAAATATAAATCATTATATTGAATTTTAGACGTACATTTCAGTTTATTGGGGCCACATACTGACTCCAAAAATTCCAGGAAAATAAATCTGGCTATGTTTTAACGATACAGTCCTAACAAAACTAATTTCATCGAATTTGAAGAGTGTTTGAAAAATGGCCATTTTCTGGTCGATTCAAATTGACTGAAACTGTCAAAACACGTTTTCCTTTACCACGCTCACATATTGATTCCAAAAAATATGAAAATTGGAATCCAGCAATAATTTGACATTTCGGTTCCAACAAAAGTGGTTTCGTCAAAAACGGAGGTCATTTGCAAAATGGCTATTTTTAAGGGCTATATTTCCATAGCGACTATTCTGAATCTTCAACTGGACATAACTTTTTATTCCCGCTATGAAATCTGGATTTTTCAAATTCATTGGAAATATATTTTGAAATAGATTCAAATATTTCTAGTTTCACTAAAATCCGGTTTATTTTGAATCTTGTACATTCATTTGAAATTTGAAATCAAAATTTCAGACTACCGCGCCATTTTCAATTCCTTTTATAATTAAAATAAATATTTATATTCTAACTTCATTTTAAATAAATATATACATTCTAATTCTATTCAAAATAAATTTCTAGTCATTATTATTTAAAATAAATCATTTTAAATATTCAAAATTCATTAAAATAGCAAAAATATAAAATTTAAATTGCTTCTGATTTTCGGGGTTGTTACACCCTGTCTAGCCTGTTTTATGTCAGAGTTATGTAGTTATTATATTTTATTCCATGCGCTGTGAGATATACTACAAGTTCGTTTGGTAATTTTAGCTTCACACCCTTTTTCTTTGGCGACTGTCCCGTGCTAGTTGGACATCGGCACAGCGAATTTCAGAGAAATGTCAGCTAGTCCGGGACGGGCCGTTACACTTGGTATCAGAGCCTAGGTTGCATAGTTAACTAGGGAAAGGCACAAGGGAGAGATAGTATACGTACATGAGAGCGCGTATTTGTTATATCTTGGTTTTCAAAAACTATATATATATAATATTAGTATATCTAAGGATGAAGTCGCACAACATTGGCACCACCAAAGAGATGGTTAATCGTTTTCTCTTTATAAATTGAACGATGAGCCGATATACGAGGAATACGGTTTCAAGGGCCAATAGTAGGAATGCTTCTGATATGAGGACGATGTTTACTACCTTCATGAGGGAGATGCTTAGGGATGTTCAGGGAGCAGTTCCAAATGCTGCTAACAGTGGTGCAGTAGCGCAGGCGTCTAGGGCCAATTTCGCCAAGCTTAACAAGGATTATACTAGTCTTGATGGGAAGTCGTTCCATGGAACGGAATCAACAACAGAGGTTCAAGGTTGGATTGATAGTTGTGAGCGTATCTTCGAGGATTTGGGTATCGAGGATGCGATGAGGAGAAAACTAGCATCGCGTCAGCTTCAAGGACGGGAGATGAATTGGTGGAATGCTATTAAAGCAACTATTCCTGAGGATCAAGTTACTTGGAATCAGTTTGAGACTCGCTTCAGTGATAAATTTATCCCTGCCGCTTAGAAATCAATACTGTTCAGAAGATTTTTGGAGCTTAAGAAGAACAGTAGAGCAGTCTCGGAGTATATTGCTGAATTTGACACCTTATCGAAGTATGGATTGTCCCTTATCGATACGGTCGAGAATAAGAACGAGAAGTTCATAACTCCCCTAGATAAGTACTTGGGGGAGAAACTCATAAACCATATCGATGAGGCATTCGAATCAATTGTGGGAAATGCATTGAGATTTGAGAGCCTTTACCCTAAGTCGAAGACCGAGGTTGCTATTACATCTACAGATGAGCCAAAGCCGCAATCAAGCGGTGGAGGCAAGGATAATCCCCATAATAAGAGGAAACAAAACCTGACCGAGGATAGTCAGAATAAGAAGAATAAGAAAGATGGCGAGAGCTTTAGCTGTGGCAAAAAGGGCCACTATGCTAGAGATTGTCAGGAATGGCCTGGGGAAAGGAAGTGCTTCAGTTGCGGCCAAGCGGGACATCACAAGGATAAATGTCCGCAACCTCTTAGGGAGAAGCAGATCATGAAAGCATATGCTATCAATGTTTTTCCTTCTTTGTCGAATGTCCCAATTGCGGCGGAAAAGGGAAAGGGTGCCGTTATTCGAGGTATGATTTCTATTTATGATATTCCTTTTCAAGTTTTGTTTGACGGGTCTTCCCATTCCTTCGTGTCTAGTGACCTGGTAGATAGGTTGGAATTGGAACTAGAGATTTGTTGTAATTTGGTCTTATAGAGTCATAGATGATTGTTTTCTTTTGATTGTTCTGTTTTAGGCTTTTACTGTGTTTAGCATTATTTTGGGAGTCGATTGGCTCCAAGGTTATAAGGTGGTATTGGGTACCAACCTAGTAATGGAAATATTAACTTAAACTAAGGGGTACTTGATACTGAGTCTGAGTTTGTGGATAGTCGTCGTCGATGCCGACTAGTGTTATAAAGAGAATATCTTTTTGTAAGTTCTAATTGACTCTGGGAGGCAAATATACGTTGGACGTGCAGTAGTCTGGTTAGAACTAGGGTTGCCATTTACGCTTGACATATGGCATGGGCTGTCATGTGATCAACGATAGTTTCGAAGCAGGATTGGCGAGGATAGCCAGAGATAATTATGAATGCTTGAGTGTTCGGTTGTTTTGTTCATATCATCTCACGTAGGTTTTCTGAATTCGGAGGAGGTGTTCCTTGAGTGCTTGTCTTATATTGGTTTAGGCCTATGGGGCTTGTGCTTAGGGAATGTCGAGTTCGACTAGTATTGTTTGCGTGAGATATAGGTAGTTGTTGTGATTTCCACTGAATGATGTCTTCGTTTACTCGAGGAATAAGGTGCAGCACGGAACATGATAAGACTGTTCGATGATGTAGACTGCCCCGAGTTGGACTCGATAGGGCTATGAGATGACTCGAGTTGGACTCAAGAAGGCTGGAAGGTAATGAGATGACTCGAGTTGGACTCAAGAAGGCGGAAACGTAATGGATTGACTCGAGTTGGACTCGAGAGGGCTACAAGAAAATGGATTGACTTGGGTGGGACTCGAGTTGAAGATGGAGTTGTGGTAGCTCTTCTGATGCAGGGCTAAGGAATCGTCGATAGTTTGGAGTATTCTAGGCGGACTCGAAGCAGGGGTATCTAGGGATGCCCTTTTACCTGGGATTCATTAGACGTGATCTAATTATCCTTGGAGGATAAATGTACGTTGGATGTGCGGTAGTCCATTTGGAGTCGAGGATTCCATTAGCCCTTGAGATTGGTTGGACCAGTCATATGGGTATCGACATATTCATGGCTTTAGCAGGTGATAAATATGACTTGTTTTACGGATGCTATTGTTTCTATGTTTGTTCCTATTTTTCTTCTCATGAGTAGACTATCACCTATAGGGTTCTTGCGATTGGGAACAAAGAGATGATGGTATATATGGGTGCCTATAGTACCGGACTAGGTGCGGTAACAGGTGCGTTGAGTAGGAGACATGCCAGTCTAGGGGCTATGTTCCTGGGATGGAAGCAACTAGAGTATATCACTGGATACGATTTCAAACCTAATTATGGATTAGATCCAGAGATGGTAACAGATTTGACGACAAGACCGATTTTGATTGAGTGGATTGGTTCTAGTTAGAGGGACAATCCTAATCTATTGGAAATCATCTCTAAGGTAGAGATGGGTATCTATGGCGAGAGAATGATTAAGCAAGGACTTGATCGATAAGAATGGCTTCGAAAGAGTGAGAGGCTATTTGTACCAAACACAAAAGGATTGAGTGATGAAGAGAGACGTTGGGAAGTTAATAACCAAGTGCATGAATTACCAGTTAGTTAGAGCCGCGCCAAGGAAGCCAAGTGGTTTGTTACAACCGTTGGAGATTCCCGAATGGAAATGGAAAGAAATCTCAATGGATTTCATTGATGGTTTACCAAGTATTGGATTGGGTTATGAGGGTATTTGGGTGAATTGTGCATTATAGGTTCCTTAAGAGATTGCATATTGGATTTTGGAGGGTCGTAGGATGACCATTTGCATTTGGTTGAGTTCGCATGTAGTAACAGTTATCCCTTTGTTAGTAAACCGCATGTTAGGATAGGCTTGTTAAGTTATTGTGTATGTTTGATTGTTTGTAAATGGCTGGTAGGCATGCAGGATACCTTTATTTGTTTTGGTTAAGGAATTTCGGGGGTGAAATTTCTCATGGGGGAAGAATGTAACGACCCGCATTCTACGCATCAGAGGATCGTAGAATATTTTTCTTTTTCATAAGAAGTCGTATGGTCGTGCAACTTTGGGAGACAACTATTGGGGTCATTTCCCATGTTTATGATTTTTTACGATTTTCAAATAACCGTTTTGCCCCTGGCAAATCTTGTTTCCCCTATAACTTTTGATTGGTAAGGAGTTTTGACCTGAAACCACTTCCATTGGATTCAAATGATGGTTTTTCTTTCCGTAGAGTGGTCACATTAATCAAACGGTCTTACCGCTTGGGAGATATGGCTGAAATAAGGCTTGGAAGGTGAAAAACAAATTAAATGGGCTTAATTAGGTAATTAACAGCTAGGTCCATTAGGGATTTCGGGATTAGGGGTATTTAAGGGCTGATAGGGGACAGAGAAACCCTCCTTTGTCATTTTTCAGCCACCACTTTCATTCTCCTAACCATAGTAAGGGCCTCCACTCTCAAAATCTTCATTTAAACAACTCGTAATCACTTTCTAATCGAGGATTAAGCTAAGCTGCATCAAAACACCAAATCAGAGTTGGAGCTACTGTGTTGCATAGGAATTTGACCTAAACAGTATAAAAGTTTCAGATCTATACTTTATTTGTGGCTAAGGTAAGTGATTTGCATTGTTTTTCACTAATTACGGCTAATTAGGGGTGATTAGTGTTAATTAACGAAATTATGTATGTTAAAAATCTAGAAAAATGTTTAGAAATTCTTAAATATTGTTTTAAGCCTCTATTAGAAATTTGTGTTAATTTGGGTATGTTTTGCTAATCCTATCATTAGTTACGCTTGAACATGATTAAGGGGAAAACATGAGTTTTGGGTATGTTTGATCCATATTAACATGTTAGATAGTTGTTTTGGTGTTTACGGTTGATTATGTATGTTGCTATTACGGTTTGGAATGCTTCATGATTGTTTAGCAAAGTTAGAATGGCCAAAAATGTCGTCGTATGGCGTAAATAGATTGTTGGAAAAGTTGCAGGAAATTGGCCAGTAACTCGTTCGTGAAGCACCCTCACGACCCAACCCCTAGCATCGTGAAGCACCCTCACGACCCAACCCCTAGGATCTTGAAGCACCCTCACACCCCGACTGTGAGCAAGAGCGCGAACCCTAGGAGACCGACTGTGAGGAAGGGGCGAACCCTAGGAGGGTAACCGTGAGGAAGGGGGCGAACCCTAGGATGGCGAGCCGTGAACCACACCAGGAAAGAACGAGCAAACCACTAGAACATGTCACGAGCTGATGCAAGGATGGGATCACGAACCGAGCCACTATAGTCACCACGAGCCGACCACATGCAAGGACCCACGGGCCAAGGAAGCTGACCACGAGCCGGAGGTTATGAAGCATCACGAACCGACCCAGGTGAGGAGGACCGGCAGCATGTGTCACAACCCGAACAGGGGTCCACGAGCAAATCACGAGCCGATGCAGGAAAAGGAGATCACGACCCGGATTGGAGAATCATGAACCGCACATATCTAAAATGAAGTTTGAACATGTATGGAAGCTTGGAGTTACAAAACGAATGGGAATGATGATCAAAAACCCGAGATGCAAAGGTAGTCCAAATGAGAAGTCGTGATTCAGGATCCAGATGGGAACCAATGAGTTGACTTCATGATTGGACATTGCTGTGGGACGTGTTCAAAGGTTTTATCGATACCTATAACTTTGGTTCACCATTGAGAGACAGATTAGGGGATCATTGCGATAGTTGTACGGGGTTGGACTCCATTATGGCCTAAAGATTAGGTGACCAAAGTAGTGGATATCGTATGCTTTACGCATTGAGTGAGAGATGTGAGATGATTGCTATGTTTGATGTTTCTTATCACCATGTCATGCACACCCCATATATTAATTTTACACTTTTTGTTAGTGTTACCTTAGAGTACTGCACATCTTGCTGTGCTAACTCTCTGGTTGCAGGTCCAGGTTTAGGTATGACTGGATTATACCTGTTATTGTTCTGATTTGTTGCTTATCGCTCATACCAGACTTTTGTCTGACCTAGAGTTTTATGTCTCTTCTTATTACCATGGGTGCTCCTAAATGAGCAGATTAGAGACTGGTTAGGTGGCAATGCGCGAGTAGCTGTCCGGAGACGAGCAGGAGGCTTCCATGTATTACATACATATATACTCCCTGTGTTGTAGCTGGTCACTGCTTGGGCATTAGTAGTGTACCTTTTCTTCCTTTTGCTTTATAGATAGTAATTTGAAGTTGTAATTATGATGTTGGATCATAAGCTGTATTACGGATTCCGCTGCTATGATGATTTAGTTTTCAGCTTATGCACTGTCTCGCCTGTTTTTGTCAGAGTTATATTGTTATTATATTTTATTTCATGTGCTGTGAGATACTACAGGTTCCTTTGTAAGTTTTAGCTTCACACCCTTTTTCTTTGGCGACCGTCCCGTGCTAGTTGGACATCGGCACAACGCATTTCGGAGAAATGTCGGCTAGTCCGGAGCGGGCCGTCACACAACGCTTCTGGAATGCTATCGTATCATCTAGTTCAATTCTGGATCAATCTGTTGTGAAAAACTAAGTAAAACATCAAAATAGCGTTTTATAGTGTTTCTGAAATGCCATCATATCTCCTGGTTCAAAAATGGCCAATGTCTCCAAATCCGATTTCACACGATACGGTTTCACATGATCCAATTTCATTCGATCCAGTTTCACATGATCTGATTCCACGTGATCCGATTTCACATGATCCGGTTTTGCATGATCCGGTTTTGTATGATCCAGTTTCGCATGATCCGATTTCACATGATTTGATTTCACATGATCCGATTCCACATGATCCGATTTCACATGATCCGATTCCATATGATCTGATTCCACATGATCCGACTATATATGAACCGATTCCACATGATTCGATCACCCGACCTTAAATTTGCATGAGCCGCTCTTACCAAAACACACAATCCAAAGCTTTTCAAATCATACGATCCGACACTTTAACTTGCTAAAACACACAATCTGAACTTGGTAAAAAACATATGATCCAAACTTTTATGATCCGATCAATCCTATCTCAACTTGTACGATCCGAATTCATACGATCCGAAGGAAAATACTTGTAAAATCATTCGATCCGAAGCTCTTATGCAAATCCAACGATCCGATGATAAATCCAACGAGCAGAAAGCAAACTCAATGATCTGAACACCGAAAAACTGCCAAATCTTCAAAAAATCTTCTCGATTAACTCGATTCTTGAAATGGATCAAACATACAACTTTACAATGATAATAATTCAACTAAAACAAAAATCAATCATCAATTCAACCATCAATTCAAACAAAAATGAACAAATGTCAAAAAAACATGAACAAACACTTGAATGGATCTAAACATAGAACAAGCACATGAAATTACCTTTCAAAAGTACTAGATTTAGATCCTATGATGATTAAACACTAAAAACATACTTACATCAATTAGATTTATAAGAAAATGGCTCGAAATGATGAATAAAATGAACAAACCATCCATATAATCGATTGAATTTTCGTGAGAGATGTTTACCACTCACCACTTCTTCGAATTAGCTCTAAAACGATGTTAAACGATTCCGGAAAGCGAAGATCCTTCTCTAAATCTCTTGATTTGATGAAATCTCCCTTCGATTGATGTAGATCTTGCTTGATTTGGTGTAGATCTTCAATCCCTCCTCGTTGATCTGGATTTTAATGGTGGAAAGATAAATGAGATGAAGAAATGGAGGATCTCAAATGGGTGAATGGAGAAAGTAAAACATTCTCCATGGCTCCCTCCCCCTATTTATAGCCAAAAACCCAACCCTTAGCGGGCCCCACAAATCAGCCATATTTTAATTAATAAACTTGGACAAAATTTGTGAAGCCTTAAAACAACAATTTCTCCCAAACCGCTTAGCCAAATTTTTAATGTGACCACTCTGCGAAATGAGAAACATCATTTTCTCTCCAATGATACCTATTTCAACACTTGATTTGTTCCGAGTCAAAAGTTATGCCCTACACAAAACTGACAGGGACATTACAGTCATAAACAAAATTGACAAAAATCATGGATATGTCTCACATCCCGATGAACAACATATAAAATGATGAGAATGATACGGCCCTTAGGGAACAAAATAAAAATATTTTACGATCTCTTAGACGTAAAATTTGGGTCGTTGCATTCTCTTCCCCTTAGGAATTTCGCCCCCGAAATTCCAACAAACATAGCAAGCAAAAACAACAAAAGTACAAGCTACAACGGGGTAAGAATGACATGACATCTATGGATCATACCAACAAAGAGTTCTGGATGGTTCACCTTCATTTTTTCTTCCGTTTCCCATGTACAATCATCATCATCCTCACTGCAGTGTACCTTGACTAACTTGAACGTCTTCATCCTAAGTTGTTTCATGTCATTCCGTATAATATGAAGTGGCTTATGAGGTTTAACAGCTACGAACTCAACTTCTAGGTCTTCATACTGATTTGGAGGTACCACCACATTCGAATCATGCATGAAGTTCCATTAAAAAGATATGTGGAAAAAATTGTGCACACTTGACATTCACTCAGGTAAATCCAGTCTATATGCGAGCTTTCCTATTCGCTCGATTATCAGAAATGGTCCAACAAACCTTGGAGCTCACTTTCCTTTCCTCCCGAAATGAATCACATTCTTTAGAGGAGAAATCTTCACGAAACCCATGTCGCTGACGTCGAATTCCAAATCCTTACGATGCTTGTCTGCATAGCTTTTCTGACAATCTTGGGCTGCCTTCGTTTGTTGTCAAACGATCTCGATACAAACTGATGTTTCTCTTATCATCTCTGGCCTAAGAACCAACTTATTCCCAGCTTCCCACCAACATGCAGGAGAATTGCGCGGTGTTTGTAACACTCCGTATTTTCTGTGAATATTAAAATTAACAAATCTAAGAACACTTAATTTTTAGAAGAAGAATTAAGGGAAATGGGTTACGCTATTGCGTTCGTCTCGGAATTTTGCTTGAGATAAATTCTGAGTTTGCGTGAATCGGACTCCGTATGAAAAGTTATGGAGTTCAGAAGATTTCAAAAATAAACAGAAAATAATAATTAAATAATAAATCCAATTCAAAATTCAAAATTCAAACAGAACAAGCTGAGCGGGAAATTTCCCGCCGGAGGAGTCGACATAGGTGTCGACCCCCTGTAAGGAGTCGGCCCCTTTGAGATCTTCTATGACGAATTTCTGTAGTCCTGAGCTGATGTAGCCTTCTCTGATTGGCCAATGACTAATTTCTGAGGTGTTAGGGCTTATGTGTCGTCCTATGGTTGGCTGGATGACACATCTCTTTGGTTTGATGGCTCTGATTTCTCCTAGACTAATCTAAAGGCTAGAATTAATCCTAGACATCTATATATATGTAGCCAAACCAAGACCCTAATCTCATAACCATAATACTATGGTGTCGTCATGTTGTTCGTCTACAAGCTAGCCTAGCCTCCTTCATCTTCTCCTAACTAGAAAAATAAATCCAAACTAGTAATCGATTAGAAGAACTTCAAATCAAATGTCTACATCAAAGGACAGCTTTTCAAATTCAAAAATCAGATCCCAGAATAAAAGATCCATTCTTTTTTTGTAAGTTTAGTTATTATTTAGATTTAAACATCTAACAGAAATCATGACTATAATAATCGGATCTAGAACGATGCCTAATTTTGATTCATGCCTATCCTTTTGTCTAATCTAAATTGCTTGTGCCTATGAGACTATTGTGATTGATGTAATGGCACCTATCATGCCTATGAGACTGTTGGACTTACATAATAGAACATATCATGCCTATGGGACTGACATAAATGAACCTATCATGCCTGCGAGACTGTTGTGATTGATAGGATGGAACTTATCATGTTGTACAACCTATGCCTATGAGACTATTGTGATTTATCAAATGGGACTTACCATGTTGTACATTAAATTAGTAATTCTCTTGACTCCAATTCTATCTAATCTTTATACACATAGTGTGAATTGCTTAGCTTGTCTACACATAGTGTTAATGTACAACATTGAAACATGATTCTTGAATTTGCATCTTTATAAGCCTATTTTTCCTTGTGTCAATTCTTATGATCCTTCTCTATTTTTTCCCTTTTTACTTGCTTTTGTGAATACTGAGTTCATTCAGAACTTAGATTGAATCTCATTGTCCATGCGATTATAACGCGAGGAAAATTGATTTTAGTAAATTTTGGGAATAGCTTGGGAATGTTGCATAAATTGTATTTACCAGACTTGTGGAAAATTTGACACATAGATTTGGACACATATGACAAATATATAAATTGACAAAAGATGAACATGACTAACCCAAGGTTAGATTGAGTTGTAGTGTAAGACTCCCCGGAACCGACCGGCACATCCACCGACCGCAACAATATAGATCTAATGTGATAGGTTAACCCATTAAACCCAAAAAACCCAAGGTTGGATTTAGTTGCAGTGTAAGGCTGCCCGGAACCGCCTGGCACATCCAGCGACTGCAACAATATAGATCTAATGTGAGAAGTTGGTGCTTTAATGAATGAATTAAAGCTAAGGAACAGACAGGCTATGAATGGTAGGGTTAAATTAATTAAGGCAACACTTAACCAATACAACATGTTAGCAAAACAGATGGGTGAGGTTAGGTAAATTTTGAGAACACTTAACCATTATAACTTGTTGATTAGGAAACCCAAGTAGCAGGGACCCATTTCAGTAGTAACCCACATAGATGTATCACGTTACCCTGAACTAGGAAGGGTGGGGCGTGATTACTAGGCTGATTATAAGCGGTAGAAATAGCAGCAGGGGGTGCAGCAGTGTAGTTCCGATGGAGTATGGGGTGCACGTACTCCGGAGTGAAAAAGCAGGCACTGGGCATCAGTAGTATACACTGTGCATCTTGAATTTGTGTCGGGTTACCACCATAGGAATTAATACACTCCTATGTGGGACCAGCACAAGTATCTACATTCGTGCGCGGCCGAATGACACAAGTAAGAAATTCATGTGAGTAGAAGCCGATCGGGAAAGGGATCATTTTGTTATGAACTCATGATGGTAGTTGAAACATTCGTTAGTAGGTGCAGAGAAATGGAAATGAGTGCGATAAGTATATCCAGTTTATCTTGCCTTATCTTATGTTATCTTATTTCTATGGTATTGTCCTATGTTCAGTTTATTCATGTCATGATCCTTTTACTTGTTTACATGCTGAATAATCACTGTACTTACAAGACTTATGTATGACCTATTTTCTTTCGCCTTCTTTTCTTCCGTCCCCCCTGTCCGCAGGGAGGGAATACTTCAGCTTAGTGCAGACCCTTTCCAGTTTGAAGAGAGTAGATGCATTGCTTGGATCCCCTCTTCTTGGGCGATGGCTGTGGTTACACTTTTATTGGGGATTTATGTTGCTTTACTACTGTTTTATGCTTCTTTATGTACTTGGAGTTTTAAATCAAGACAGATGTTTTATTGTAATAATTTAGAAGTTGGGCTTTGAGAAAATGCTTGTAATTTTTTTGCTGAACCACGCTATTTATAAAATGATTTCAGTTTTCCGCTGTTATATATGTCTGTCTTGTAAATTATCTATGCCTTTCACCTAAAATGCTTCACCAAAGTTAATGCATTCCCTTTATGAGTGACCTTGGGGTGTTTCAGTTGGTATCAGAGTGATGGTTTACCAGATCAGATAAAAGTTTTTGAAAATAATTTTTCAAAAAGAAATTTAAAGAAGCATTTTCAAGAAAAGTGTTACTTTATTTTAAAGGCATAATCCCCAAATCCATATGCATTATCTTTCTATCCTTTGTTTTGAAACGTTTCTTTTTGTTTTAACATGTCTGGGGATCTTAATCTTCCCGAGGGTGTACCGATACCTAGCTGGTTCAGAAGGTATCTAGAGGCTAGGGCTAATGACGCAGGCCTAGTAGACGTTCCTCCTCCCCCAGGTGTAGTCGTTCCTCCTCCCCCAGGTGTAGCCGTTCCTCCTCCTCCGCATGTGAACGCTTTCTCGAAGATATGTAGAGACTTTCGAGCTATGGCGGAAAGAACTTTAATGGGACTGAGTCATTTGTGGAAGCAAGAAACTGGCTCAAGGAAACAGAAGATTTGTTTGTTATCTTCGAAGTGGACGATAGGCAGAAGATACAACTGGCTGTATGGTTACATAAGGACGAAGCCTCTTACTGGTGGAAAGTTACTAATGCTGAGAGACCAGTTGAAACTTGGGAGGATTTCAGGATGATATTTGAAATGAAGTTCCTCTAGCAAGCTGAACAAAGCCTATAGATGGAGAAGTTCTTAGCACTCAAACAGGGAAGCCTATCGGTTAAGGAATACGTCAACCAATTCAACCAGCTGGTTAGATTCGAATTGGATTTAGTAAACACTCCACATAAAAAGTCTCTCCGATTCGTTAAAGGGTTAAATGAGCCACTGCACAGCCTAGCTATGTCCCATATACCTATGGATGCGACTTTTGAGTGATTGGTGGACATGGCACTGTTACAGGAGGAAGACAAGGGTGGCAAGAAAGAGGAAAAGGTGGATGAACCTCCAGACAAGAAAGTGGAGGAATCGCAGAATAAGAAGACGGATTCCAAGAAAGGCGGGAAGAATAACAAACAACGTGACAAGAAGAAGTGTAAATTTTGTGGCATATCTGGACATCTGATTAAGGACTGCAGAAAGAAGAAAAGGAAGATGGGCGGTTGCTTTCAATGCAGCGAGACAGGACATATGGCTAAGGATTGCCCAAAAAGGCAAGGGCAAGGACAGAGGACTGGATCCACTTCTAGAGGACAGATTCACGCTCTCATGGCACATCCACAAGAAAGAGGTAGAAATATTTATGTTGAGAGTTTAGTATATCTTTCTGGTCATCCAGTTTGTAGCTTTTTTATTCTGGCGCATCGCACACTTTTTTATCTACTACTTTAGTTGAATCTCTGCACCTAGATACTAGTATAGTATAGGATCCCATGGTTGTTTCAAATCCAATTGGGGGCTCGACTTATTTATCAATGATTTGTTTGGATTTGGAAATTTCTATACTAAGCATTGGATTTAGATGTAATGCTCATGTTTTGGGTTTCACGGGTTATGGGTTGATTCTAAGCATGGATTGGTTATCCAGAAATGGTGTCATCCTCGATTGTGAAAAGGGAGTGGTTAGGCTTATGACTCGCCTCGGTAACACTCTCGAAATCTCTTGTAATCCCATGAATTCTGTTATGCTTAGCTATTTAGAATCTCTTGATGCATCTGTTGAAAACTTGCAATCTGTTAGAGTAGTCCGTGAATACTCTAATTTCTTTGAAGAGGTGAAGGGCTTACCTCCAAAGCGAGAGATAGACCTCCGCATATACCTTGTTGACAATGCAAAATCTATTGCCTTACCCGTTAGGCATATGGCCCCAAGGGAAAGGAAAGAGCTCAATAAGCAAGTTAAAGAGTTTCTTGAAAAGGGGTTCAAAAGGCAGAGTATTTCTGAATGGGGTGCTCCAGTGGTGTTTGCAACCAAAACAGATGGTTAACTTTTCCTATGCGTGGACTATAGGGAGATAAACAAATTGACCAAGAAGAATAGGCACCCACTTCCTAGAGTAAATGACTTGTTCGACTAGCTCGTAGGTGGCTCAGTTTTCTCCCAACTAGATATGGCCACCAGATTTCATCAGCTAAGAGTGGCTGAGGGCAGCATAGATAAGACTGCGTTCAGGAACCCCGGATGGTTTCTTCGAATGGCTTGTCATGCCTTTCGACTTGACAAACACACCTGCCAACTTTGTAGACTTGATGAGTAGGGTATTCAGAGAGTTCGTTAATAAATTTGTAGTGGTCTTCGTGGACGATATTTTGATTTTCTCAAAAAAGTGAGGAAGAACATGCTTTGCATTTTAAACAAAGTAATGGATACTCTTCGTGCACATCAGCTGAAAGCAAAATTTTCCAAATGCCATTTTTGAAGAGATGAAGTAAGTTTTCTTGGACATGTGGTGTCCAAAGAAGGGATAGCTATGGATCCTACAAAAGTAGTTGCGGTGCAAGATTCGAAGATCCCACGGAATGCAACCGAAGTACAAAGATTTCTTGGGCTAGCAGGCTCTTATAGAAAGTTCATTAAGGACCTTGCGAAGATCTTAGCCCCACTTACTAGGTTGACAAAGAAGAACCTAACTTTTGCTTGGGATTTGGATTGCGATGTTGCTTTCCAATGACAAAAGAGGGCTCTGACAACAGCATCGGTTCTGACATTGCCTTATGGGAGTAATATGTTTACAGTGTACATAGACGCATGCAGTACAGGATTGGGTGCTGTCTTGATGCAAGAGGGAACAATAGTTTGTTACGGAGGAAGGCGGTTGAAGGTACATGAGAAAAACTACCCAACTCATGATTTAGAAATAGCTGCCATTGTTTTCGCTCTTAAGTCATGGCGTCATTACCTACTACGAGAAAGGTTTGAATTGTTTACTGACCATAAATCTTTAAAGTACCTTTTCTCATAGAAAGATCTTAACTTAAGGCAACAAAGGTGGATGGAATTTCTTTCCTCATACGATTTTAAGATTGCTTATACCCTAGGCAAGGGCAATGTGGTTGTAGACGCCCTAAGTAGGAAAAAGCCGACCTTAAGTCCTCTCTTTGTAGAAAGGCAAAGCTTGGAGTACATAGCAAACTTTGACTTTAGACATTCCTTTAAATTTGTACCTGGTTTGTTAGCATCGCTAGAGGTGCGGCCTAATCTTTTGGACTCAATAGGAGCCACACAACGTGAAGACCCTCAGCTAGTTCATGTGATGGATAAGATAATGAGAGGTGAGACTTCTAGTCACCTCAATAGATACTCCATCGATGACAAGGGTTGGTTGAGACGAGATGGAAGACTATGCATCCCACAAGCAAGGGATTTGGTGAAGACCGTTCTCGAAGAGGCACACCATTCTAAGTTGACCATACACACAGGCGAGGACAAGATGTATAAAGACATAAAAAGAGTTTTCTTTTGGAATGGCATGAAGAAGGATGTAGCTGAGTTCGTCTCTAAGTGCTTGATATGCCAGCAAGTCAAGGCAGAGAAAAAGAAGCCTGGTGGTCTGCTTCATCCTCTAGAGGTCCCACAGTGGAAATGGGATAGCTTTTCGATGGACTTTATTGATGGGTTTCCTAGATCAAGAAGGGGCAATACCAATATTTGGGTAATAGCGGACAGGCTCACTAAAAGTGCTCACTTTATACCTGTTAAGAGCAAGAGGACTACCTCATCGTTAGCATCCATTTATCTTAAAGAGGTAGTTCGATTGCATGGAATACCCTCAAACATAGTAAGTGATCGAGACCCTATCTTTACAAGCGAGTTTTGGAAGAGTTTGCAAGAGGCTGTAGGCACGCAGCTATGCTTAAGCATGGCCTATCACCCTCAAACCGATGGTCAGACGGAAAGGGTGAACAGAGTATTAGAAGATCTCTTGAGATTGTGCATTCTTGATTTTGGGGGAACATGGGAGGATCACCTTCCTTTGGTGGAGTTCGCCTACAACAATAGCTACCAAGCCACCATAGTTATGGCACCCTTTGAGGCTTTATATGGAAGACCATGCCGATCACCAACTTGTTGGTGAGAGTCTACAGACAAGCTCGTACTTGGGCCTAACATGATCAGAGAAACTTCAGAGAAGGTGGACTTGATACGAAGACGAATGAAGACCACACAAGATAGACAGAAGTCCTACGCTGATAAAATAAGGACTGACCTTGAGTTTGAGGTTGGAGACAGAGTTTTTCTTAAAGTATATCCTTTGAAGAATGTCGTTCGCTTTGGGTTCATAGGAAAATTGGCACCAAGATTTGTAGGGCCATTTCCTACTATTGAGAGGATTGGGAAGATGGCTTATAAAGTAGAGCTGCCTGAAAGATTGGCTGTAGTACATAATGTCTTTCATGTCTCTCATCTACGAAAGTGCTTACATGAGTCTGTGGAAGTTGTGGAGCCAAACATACTAGAGGAAATAGAAGTGGAACGAGAAGCAACAGTGAGAAGAGTTTAGAAGATTTCAAGAATAAACAGAAAATAATAATTAAATAATAAATCCAGTTCAAAAATCAAAATTCGGACAGAACAGGCTGAGCTGGAAAATTCCCACTTGGGGTGTCGACCCCCCCGGGGGAGTCGAGATAGGTGTCGATCCCCCTATAGGGAGTCGACCCCTTTGAGATCTGTTTTTGTGACGAATTTCTGTAGCCCTGAGCTGATGTGGCCTTCTCTGATTGTCCAATGACTAATTTCTGAGGTGTTAGGGCTTATGTTTCGTGCTATGGTTGGCTGGATGGCACATCTCTTTGGTTTGATGGCTCTGATTTCTCCTAGACTAATCTAACGGCTAAAATTAATCCTAGAAATCTATATATACGTCGCCAAACCAAGACCCTAATCTCATAACCCTAAGACTATGGTGTCGTCATGCTGTTCGTCTACAAGCTAGCCTAGCCTCCTTCATCTTCTCCTAACTAGAAAAATAAATCCAAACTAGTAATCGATTAGAAGAACTTCAAATCAAACGTCTACATCAGAGGATAGCTTTTCAAATTCAGAAATCAGATTCCAGAATACAAGATCCGTCCTTTTTCTATAAGTTTAGTTATTATTTAGATTTAAACATCTAATAGAAATCATTACTGTAATTATCGGATCTAGAACGATGCTTAATTTTGATTCGTGCCTATCCTTTTTTCTAATCTAAATTGCTTATGCCTACGAGACTATTGTGATTGATGTAATGGCACTATCATGCCTGTGGGACTGTTGGACTAACATAATAGAACCTATCATGGCTATGAGACTGCTGGACTGACATAATAGAACCTATCATGCTTATGAGACTTCTGGACTGAAATAAGTGAACCTATCATGCCTGTGAGGCTGTTGTGATTGATAGGATGGAACTTTTCATGTTGTACAACCTATGCCTATGAGACTATTGTGATTTATCAAATGGGACTTATCATGTTTTACATTAAATTAGTAATTCTCTTAAGTACAATTCTATCTAATCTTTATGCTTATGGTGTTAATTGCTTAGCTTGTCTACACATAGTGTTAATGTACAACATTGAAACTTGATTCTTGAATTTGGTACATCTTTACATGCCTATTTTTCCTTATGTCAATTTTTATGCCCCTTCTCTATTTTTCCCCTTTTTACTTGCTTTTGTGAATACTGAGTTCATTCGGAACTTAGATTGAATCATGTTGTACGTGCGATTATTACGCAGGGAAAATTGAATTTAGTAAATTTTGGGCATAGCTTGGGAATGTGGCATAAACTTGTATTTACTAGACTTGTGGAAAATTTGACACATAGATTTGGACACATATGACAAATATGTAAATTAGCAAAAGATGAACATGGCTAACCTGAGGTTAGATTGAGTTGCGGTGTAAGACTGCCCGGCACATCCAGTGACCGCAACAATATAGATCTAATGTGAGAGGTTAGCGCATTAAGCCCAAAAAACCGGAGGTTAGATTGAGTTGCGATGTAAGGCTGCCCGGAACCGCCCGGCACTTCCAGCGACCGCAATAGTGCAGATCTAATGTAAGAGGTTAGTGCTTTAATGAATGAATTAAAGCTAAGGAACAAATAGGCTAAGAATGGTAAAGTTAAGTTAATTAAGGCAACACTTAACTAATAAAACATGTTAGCAAAACAGATAGATGAGGTTAGGTAAATTTTGAGAACACTTAACCGTTATAACATGTTGTTTAGGAAACCCTAGTAACGGAGACACATTTCAGTAGTAACCCGCATAGATATATCACGGTACCATGAACTAGGCAGGGTGGGGGCACAATTATTGGGCTGATTATAAGTGGTCAAAATAGCGGCAAAGGGTGCAGCAGTGTAGTTCCGACGGAGTTTGGGCATGCACGTACTCCGGAGTGGAAAAGCAGGCACTGGGAATCAGTAGTATACAATGTGCATCTTGAATTTGTGTCGGGTTTCCACCATAGGAATTGATATACCCCATGGTGGGACCAACACAAGTATCTACAATCGAGCGGGGCCAAATGACACAAGTAAGAAATGCATGCGAGTAGAAGCCGATTGGGAAAGGGATCACTTTGTTATGAACACATGATGGTAGTTGAAACATTCGTTAGTAGGTGCAGAGAAATGGAAATAAGTGCAATAAGTATATTCAGTTTATCTTGCCTTATCTTATGTTATCTTATTTTTATGGTATTGTCCTATGTTCAGTTTATTCATGTCATGATCCTTTTACTTGTTTACATGCTGAATAATCACTAGACTTACCAGACTTATGTCTGACCTATTTTCTTTCGTCTTCTTTTCTTCCGTCCTCCCCCCCTCCCCCCCACCGGTCCATAGGGAGGGAATACTTCATCTTAGTGCTGATCTTTTCTAGTTTGAAGAGAGTAGATGTATTTCTTGGATTCTCTCTTCTTGGGCTATGGCTGTGGTTACACTTTTATTGGGGATTTATGTTGCTTTACAACTGTTTTATGCTTCCTTATGTACTTGGAGTTTTATAATCAAGATATATGTTTTATTTTAATAATTTAGAAGTTGGTCTTTGAGACGATGCTTGTAATGTTTTGACTGAACCACGCTATTTATAAAATGATTTCAGTTTTCCACTGTTATATATGTCTGTCTTGTAAATTATCTATGCCTTTTAACTAAAATGTTTCACCAAAGTTAATGCATTCCCTTTGTGAGTGATCTTAATGGAGGTGGGGTGTTTCAGTGTTCCTTATAGCGCCTCGTAATGTGCCATTCTGATACTCGCTTGGTAACTGTTGTTATAGGAAAACTCGACTAAATGTAGATGGTCTTCCCATGATCCCCCAAAATCCAACACATAGGCTCTATGTAGATCTTCCAAAACTCGATTGACTCTCTCTGTCTGACCATTAGTCTGTGGATGATAAGCTGTAATCAAACACAACTCGGTTCCCAAAGCTTGTTGTAAACTCTTCCAAAATCCACTTGTGAACAATAGATCTCAATCACTAATTATGCTCTTCGGGATGCCATGGAATCTAACTATCCATTTTATATACAACTCCGCCAACTTCAATGCTGTCCTTGTTGATCTGACAGGAATAAACCTCGCACTTTTGGTCAAATGATCCACGATGACCCAAATCCCTTCATTTCCTGCCCTTGTCCTAGTTAATCCATCAATAAAATCCATTGATATATGTTCCCACTTCCACGTAGGAACTTCTAATGGCTGTAGTAACCTAATTGGTTTCTTTTGTTTAACTTTCATTAACTGACAGTTCATGCACTTGGAAATGAACATTCCTACATCTCTTTTCAACCCTTCCTAGACGTAGGTCCGCTTCATGTCCCGATACATCTTATTTCCAGCGAGATGAATCATCAACTTTGAGTGATGACATTTCCTCAGAATCACATCTCTCAATCCATCGATATCAAGAACGACCAATCGTCCTTTCTTACGAAGCCAACCCTCTCGATCAAGTTCATAATCCTTGTTTTCCAGTTCCAACTTCTGGATAATTTCGACAAGCTTTTGATCACGCTTTTGGCTCTCCCCAGTCCTTTCATTAAGAGTAGGTCTTACTGATAAGCTTGCCAATATTTTCGGTTCCAACCCACACCGTGGTCTGAAATCAAATCCTGCTAAAAACTCCAGGCTTTTCCATTCCTAAAACATCGCTCCCAATCCTGCATGTCTTCGACTTAGTGCGTCTGTAACTGCGTTACCTTTTCTCGGGGTACAGGCTATACTGAAATCATATGATGCTAAAAACCATAGCCACCGTTGTTGCCGAAGATTCAAATCCTTTTGGAAGAAAAGATATTTCAATGACTTGTGATTCGTGAACAACTTGAATCGAACTCCCACTAAATAATGTCTCCATATCTTCAGAGCAAACACAATCGCCGCTAGCTCTAAATCAAGAGTTGGATAATTCCTTTCAAGCAGCTTTAGTTGTCGGCACCCATATGCCACAACTTTTTCCTTCTGCATCAACACTGCTCCAAGCCCAGTACCGCATGCATCAGTATATACCACCATATCATCATTCCCCATCAGAATGGTCAACACAGGAGCACTCGTCAACCTCTCCTTCTGGATTCCAAAAGCTTGCTCACACTTTGCATCCTATGTGAACACTTGCTTTTTCTTCGTTAATTCTATCAATAGTGCAGCTGTTTTTGAGAAATCCTTTATAAACCTTCGGTAGTAACCCGCCAATCCAAGGAAACTTCTCATTCGTCGCATTCTTAGGTCTATCCCAATCCTGGATTGCTGCTACCTTTGCGGGATCAACCGCAACTCCATTTCCAGAAACAACATGGCCTAAGAACCACACTTCGTCCTTCCAGAAGTGACACTTAGAAAACTTAGCCTTCAGTTGGTGCTTTCGCAAGATTTCCAAAACAATCCTCAAGTGCGTCTTGTGCTCTTCCTCGTTCCGAGAGTAAACCAGAATATCATCCACGAACAGAAGAACAAACTTTTTCAACTGATCTCTGAAAACCCTATTCATAAGATCCACGAAATACGCTGGCGCGTTAGTCAACCCGAATTGCGTCACTAACCATTCAAAGAAACCGGATGGTGTCCTAAAAGCAGTCTTTAGTGCACTACCCATTGCCAAATCCATCTGAGAAAACACCTTAGCTTCATGAAGCTGGTCGAATAAGTCATCAATCCTTGGCAACAGATACTTGTTCTTCTTGGTCACCTTATTCAACTCACGATAATCAACGCACAATCTTAGAGATCCACCAGCCTTGGTTGCAAAAACTACTGGTGCACCCCATTCAGACGTACTCTTCCGAATAAACCCCAAAAGGTCTCGAACCTGCACCTCTAAATCTCGTTGTTCCTTAGGCGCCATCCTCCTAAGTGGAAAAATGATCGGTCTAGCACCCTTGACCAAATCAATTCTAAACTCAATCTCACAATGAGGCGGTAACCCGTTGACCTCATCCAAGACATCCTAATACTCATTCGCGATTAGCAAAGATGACAAGTTTTCCTGTGGAATCCCAAGCGAATATAGATAGCTCACGAAGAAACCCTCTTCGTGCTTACATCTAATCAATACCTTTTGCCCTTCGACATCCTCGACCCTCATCTCTAGATTCTCGCAATTCACCCTTGCGTCATACCTCTTGAGCCAATCCATGCCCAAGATGATCCCAAACCCATTGAAGTTGAGAACAAAGCAATCACACACAAAAGAGCAACAATGACTCGACAATACTAGACCATGACACAACATGCACAAATTGGACGAACCCCTGACTAGATTCGTCCCAATCAATGGTCTATCACAAATTCGGGTTCCAGACCCAAGCGACACACAAGTTCATTACAAATAAATGAATGTGATGCCCCGATATCGAATAACTCTCAAACTAAAACACCATTAACTGAATGGGTACCTTCGACGACGACACCCTTCCCCATTTCCTCAGAAGTAGGAGCTCTTGAAGAAGATGACACGACTTCCAAAGCATATGCCTTCACAACCTGCTTTCCCTTAGCTGATTCCGGACAATCCTTCTTCTCATGCCTACGCTTTCCGCACTTGTAGCACTTCTTCTCAGCATTGGGATTCTTGCACTCATTAGCAAAATGACCTTTCTGTTGGCAGTTAAAGAAAACCACCTCACTCTTCGACTTCTTCTTGCCATCCTTTCCTTTCTGTTATTGCTGCTTCCTCTTCTTATTATTACCACCTTGATGTGGTTTCTGAACCTTATTGGTTCCAGCAACAACATTAGCTTCCTTAGGAATCAAGCTCTCATGGCGAACAGCTTTTTCCACAGTCTTCTCGAATGAATCATCAAGATGATCCACCAACGGCCTTCCAATATAGATATCCAAACCAATAACAAACTTCTCATTCTTCTGATAAGGCATATCAATGTAGGAATGGGCATATCTGGAAAAGGCCACGAAATCAGAAACATAGTCAACCACAGAACGACCATTCTATTTCTGCTCCACGAACTTCTTGAATAGAGCTGACTTTTGAGCAGCGGAGATAAACTTTGCTTCAAACTTAGCTTGGAATTGCCCCCCACGAAATCTCTTCCTCTGGAGTCTCAAGTGTAACCGAATTCCACCACTCTATGGCCCTGACTTGCAGCTGCCTTAATGCAAGCTTTCTCTTAGTTGCATCATCCAGACTCAGGTCTCCAAAAATATAAACACAAGAATCCATCCACCTCTGGACCTCTTCAGCTGGCTCAATTCCCTTGAATGGTTTCCCTCCTAGACATATATAATCATTGCATAACTTTGCAAAATCCACAACCCTAGGCAATTGAACTCCTACGTCCATCGTAGCTGCCACTGGAGCGAGGACCCTTCGCATGAATGGCTCCATCATGGCTTCAAACATGGTAGGGTAGTCTGGTGCACCAGCATTGCCCATTCTAAGCACAGCCCCTTCTCTAGCAGTGTGTCCTGTAATTCGTCGATTCATTCTAAATCTGCAAATTAGAACGATCAACCACTTGCAAGAAAAGCTACTAAAGAAGTACAAATGATACTATACTGTGTAGTATCATATAGTATACATCCAACTGAAATCTAGAAATACGTCTCTCATACATAGTTACATCTTCAAACTTTGGCTAAAATCGTTAACCAGGACTCTGATACCAAATGTAGTGACTGCCCATAACTTCTGCACGTTTCAAGAGGAATAATGCGCTGAAAGGTGTGCCAGGCAGGTATGGATGATTACCTAATTAGGTAAACATACACGGAAACTATTGTAAAACTCACAACGCAAGGATAAAATATAATAAAATATATACAACAGGTAGAAGTAGTAAAGCATCACATAACAGAGATCTAAAACTTTCATATCATCATCTAGAGGGAAATCCATACAACTTTGGAACAACTGTAGAAATCTGTACATGATAACCTCACTGCATAACACTCAGAGTACAAACAAACAACAACGGAACATCCATATAGGTATAATATGAGAAATAATCATCCTCTTGCTCGTCTTCGGTAAGCATCAACGTCCACTAAGATCTACCATCTACCACCTGTAACTCAGTCTTCCCATCCACAATACCGTGGATGAACAACCCAAGGTAATAAGAGGAAACATAAAACCTTGATTCAGACAATAGTCTTAATGGGCGATAAAATAGCTATCAAGCATCAACAATAGAGTATAAGAAAGTAAGAAGAAAGTAACACACAATCTACCAACATCAACAGACAAGAACTCCGAACCTGTCTTCCCCACGCCTAACAGTGATAGCCTTTACATCAAACAGAAGTATACAAGAAGTAGTAATCATATCAACTAGTTTAAGTCCTACATAAATAGCCCTAATTGAATCCAACATCTCTTAAGCACAAGCCCCGAAGGTCGAAACCAACATCAGACAAGTGCCCAAGATACATTTCTCTCCGACTTCGAACAATCTACATAGGAAAGCACAAGAAAAACAAACAATAATCCATGACTCTGGCTATCATTGCCGAACCCTACTTTGAAATCATGATAATCGTATGACGACCAACCTTGCCATATGTCAAGAGCTAATGGTAACCCCGGTTCTAGTAGAAACCAAACCAACAACCTTCTGGTTTATAGGCCTTGCAACGATACCCGGGGTACTCGACCAGCAACCTTCTGGTCTTTTAGATGTCTTTATTATACCTATGCTTTTGGTCCAGTATGTAACACCCCACCTCCGCCAGTGCCACTCTTGCAAGGGCACTAACTTTGGAGGGGCGTTTAAACAAGGTAAACATGCATGCAGATATCACAAGATAGAACATATAAGTAAAAAAAAAACAGAGTAAATATAGCAGCGGATAAGAACTAGCATATCAAAACCATAAGTTAAGTTACAACACAGTACTTGATCATTATTTTCCATAAACAAAGTCTAGAAACATAAAACTGGAAACTGGAAAGGAAAACATAAAGTAGCTATCCCCAAGGTAGAAAACCATAGCGAGCTCAAGTCCAAAGCATACATGAGCTATCCAGGAAAAGCAGCTAAGATCCAAGCTAAGTACTAGTATTCCCGCCCTGTAAACCTGGGGGGGGGGGAAACGAAAGAAAAGAGGCGAAAGAAAATGGGTCAGTCAAAAGACTGGTAAGTCCTACCTACTATTGTACAACAACTAATAAAGTTAACTGTATATGTAAACAAGGATGAGTCATAGGATGATAACTGGCATGGAAAAAGTCAACAAGATAGATCAAGTGTGGCACTGCATATACAAGGTTGAGGTTTGCACCAAGTGTACTAGTATCACAAGTCATGTCAAGTGTAAATAAGAAGTGATCCCCAGGCCCAAGTTTGGCCCAACATCATGAATGACCTAAACCAAGGTCCAACTAGCACGGTCTAGTCGATCGGCTCTCCTAAAGCCTAACTCGTCAAGTGTCGGTGTCATACGGCCCAACTACGAAGTGTAGCTAAACTGTGCTAGGTCCACCCTAAGGTGTATCAAGTCCTAGGGTGTCAACCACTGACACAAACCAAGCACGCACAGTTTAAACCTACTGGTGCCCGTGCCTGCTTTTTCAACTCCGGACCATGTGCACGACCATGGCCCGCCTGAACCTACACCGGCGCACCTACACAGCCGTCGTCTTGGTCGCTTACATGTCATCCCAGTAATCGTGCCCCACCCTAGCCTAGTCCCTAGGGTATCATGATACAACTAAGAGGGTTACTGGTGCAAAGGACCACGTAACTAGGGTTTCCTTAATGGGCTAAACGTGGTTAACCCAACTCATCCAAGTACCAAGTTGGTTAAGTGTACCCAAGGTTCATGACTTAACCCTATCAACCCATCGTGTTTAATTGGTTAAGTATTCAAGCGGTCCATGACTTAACCCTACCTCTCACATTAGACCTTGTTGTGGTTAATTAATTTAATGCACCCAACCTCTCACATTAGACCTTGTTGTGGTTACTAGTTAGGCCGGGCGGGTCCGGGTAGGTTTACACCACAACTTTGTCTAACCTCGGGTTTCACGTGCAACATGACCAACTACTCACATTGGGTCCTATTGCTTGTAGCCACTAGTTAAGCCGGTCGGTTCCGGGTAGGTTTATGCTACAAGCTCAACCCAACCTCGAGTTGGCCATCCTCATGTTTTCTAAGTGTCATGTCCATCATGTTTCCAAAACACATTACAAATTTTCAAGCAATTGGGTAGACCTAACTTAATAGGTAAATTCCCAATGGGTAGACCTAACTTAATAGGTAAATTCCCAAGCTTACGTTTTTATGTCTTTTAAGTTTACCCAACCCCAAACGCAATCCCCTCGCTTACATATCGCAATAGCGCATAAAGGATAGAAAGAGGGAACTTGGCAAAATCATGACATAAAGGTGTTGGAGCCACAAGCTAAACATGGTGGCATATGAGACAAAGATGTGATCACAAACTTGCATATCATGTTATCAACTTGCAAAATATTCCTAAGCATGCATAACATCATTTTAACTTGCATAGTGTTCATATGCTTGCATAACATGGTTTCAACTTGCATAAGGTTCATATGCATGCATAACATTAAACTTGGCAAATAGGCGGAACATGGCCATAGATAGCATGAGATAAGGACTAGTAACATGCATATAACATTATATGCATGTTAATACAAGGTTTATGAGAGTTTCAAAGTTGCATCATGCAACATTTCCAACCAAAGATCACATCTTTCTATGCATAAAGCCAAGGTAATGACTTTACTAACATGCATAGAGTAAGCTTATGCATAAAATCATAAGATCAAAGCACATATCATGATTAACCCCAAACTCAACTTGCAACATAACATATTAACTTCATAGTTAAAATACAAGAGTAGAAATAGGCTTACAATGCTTATGTGGACTCAAATGAGTATAGAAAATGTAATAAACCCCTTATGCAACAAATTAAAACCCCAAAATGCAAGCAAACTTGATCAAGACTCCTCCTTTATGATGCCAATAGAGAAACAAGACTTTAATGCAAGCTAAAGAGGATCATACAAGCCTAAATACACTTGTATGCATGGAAATCTCTTAGAAATTTGATTTAGGAATTTTATGAAGAGAGTGGAGGCCATGAGAGGATTGATTTTGCCATAGTTTAGTTGTATGAATGAATAATGATGATTTAGGGTAGGTTAGGGTCTTATTTATAGAGTAGGCAAGTGTTTTAGGCCATAGGATTAAACCTAGATTCAATCCAAGCCATCAAAGCATGTCTTGGGGAAGAAGTCAAGTGTAGGAACCATCTAGGGCCTTTAGATTAAAGATGAACCATGAGAACCATCCAAATGCAAAATCTGCATTTGAGCGAATCGGCCCACGGGTTGACAGCCAAACACCCTGGATTAACCCCTAGTCGACCCAGCGAGCTCGAGTCGACCTCAAAAATCAGCCGGTTCGGTTATTCCCCTCTCCCAATTCGCTATTTTGAACATTTTGGCATATTTATTTATTTAATTTTCAATTATATATATATATATATATATATCAATATATATATATTTCTCTGCGCAACCCATTTCACTTAATTAAGTATACTTTAATTTGGGAATTTTTCGTGAAACTTCGCGAGGCCATATCTTGGTCATACGGACTCCGATTTTCGAAAACTCGGACTCTATTTCACGTATCTTTCCGAGACGAACGCAATGGCATAGCCCGTTTCCCTTGATTCAGATTTACAGTTTAATTCTGCCTCCATTTATGTTATAACATGTTATTCAAAAATACGGGTTGTTACATTCTCCCCTCCTTAAAGGATTTCATCCCCGAAATATCCAAGTTAGGAAGAACGTATCCTACCATCCATCATCCATCTACTCAAAACATCATCCACGAGCAATCATTGTCCTTAAAAGGTTCTAAATGCTGTATGATCATATGCAAAGGTGTGTGTATATGTACTTATCTAATGCAAATATCATCAATGCAGATTATGTTAGTGAAATGAATCCATATGTATGCAATTCCTAACATAATGTATAACATCTATATGTGTGCACATCACATACATCCATATGCAACATCCATGTGATAATACAAAAAATTTCATCCATGAATAAGCATAAACACTCATGCATATGCAATATGAGAGTGTGTGAGCCGATCTTAGTGCCTAATGTGTATCATGCATCCACGAGTATCCACTTGCAACCACTTGCAACCATCAAGCATAACATGTTTCAAATACATGTTTCATCCAAAGGGTTTCTACCTAAGGTTCTCATGACAAGGTTAGCACGATAACTAGATAAACATGGATAGCAAAGAGAAAGATATGCTAACAAAGAAAAGAGATTGAGAGTGTACCCTCAAAAAGGAATGGATAAAGCCTACGCATCTTCTCCTCGGTTTCCCAAGTTGCGTCTTCTTCGGCTTCACCCCATTGAACCTTCACCAACTTGACCTCTCGATTCCTTAGCTTCTTGGTCTCCGTCCCCAAGATACGAATCAGAGCTCTCCTCAAAGTAGCTTCTTTCTCCACTTCCACATCTTCCAGAACACTTGGCTCAACAACCTCTGCTGACTCATGTAAACACTTCCGGAGATGCGAGACATGAAAAACATCGTGTACTCCGGCAAGCTTCTCGGGCAATTTCACTCTATAAGCCATCTGCCCGATCCTCTCTATAATAGGGAAGGGTCCAACAAATCTCGGTGCTAACTTCCCAACGGCTCCAAATCGGACCACATTCCGCAAAGGAGAAACCTTCACGAAAACCATATCTCCAACATCAAACTCCAAATCAGATCTTCGCTTATCAGCATAGGATTTCTGTCGGTCTTGGGCCGCTTTCATCCGTCTTCGAATCAACTCGATCTTCTCGGATGCATCTCTAATCATATCAGGCCCAAGTATAAGCTTATCTGTAGTCTCCCACCAACATGTAGGCGACTTGCACGGCCTCCCATATAAAGCTTCAAATGGTGCCATCCCTATGCTTGCTTGATAACTGTTATTATATGCAAACTCAACAAGAGGAAGATGGTCTTCCCAAGTACCACCAAAATCCAGAATACAAAGCCTTAACAGATCCTCGAGTACCCTATTCACCCTTTCGGTTTGACCGTCCGTCTGTGGGTGATAAGCAGTACTTAGATTCAACCTCGTGCCCATGGCTTCTTGCAAGCTATTCCAGAACTGACTTGTAAAGATTGGGTCACGGTCACTGACTATACTAGAAGGGACTCCATGAAGTCTCACAATCTCACGAAGATATACAGACGCTAGCCAAGATGCGGTCCTCTTGCTCTTTACCGGAATGAAATGAGCACTCTTCGTAAGTCTGTCCACAATAACCCAAATGCTCGTATTCCCTTTCCTTGACCTTGGTAGCCCATCAATAAAATCCATGGAAATACTCTCCCACTTCCAAAGTGGAACGTCTAGAGGATGCAATAGCCCACCGGGCTTCTTCGACTCGGCCTTAACTTGCTGGCAAATGATACATCTAGAAACAAACTCTGCCACATCCTTCTTCATTCTAGGCCAAAAGAAAATATGCTTTATATCTTTATACATCTTATCTCCGCCTGGATGTATAGTCAACTTAGAGCGATGCGCTTCCTCAAGAATTTTTCTTACTAGATCTCCTACCACTGGAACACATAACCTTCCATCTCTCCTCAGCCAACCCTTGTCATCAATAGAATATCGAGCGAGATGACTAGACGTCTCTCCTCGAATCAGCTTATCCATAATCTCAACTATCTGAGGGTCTTCTTTCTGCGAAGCCCCAACTTGATCAAGAAGGGTAGGTCTGAGTTCCAGAGATGCTAATGAACCGGTCATCGACTCAATTGCCAAAGAGAAATCAAAGGTTGCCACATACTCTAAATTCTTCATCTCAACGAATAGAGGACTTAGGGTCAACCTCTTTCTGCTTAGTGCATCAGCCACAACATTACCCTTGCCAGGGGTATAAGCTATCTCGAAGTCATATGATGCCAAGAATTCCATCCACCTTTGCTGCCTAAGATTCAGATCTTTCTGCGAGAAGAGATACTTGAGTGATTTGTGATCAGTATACAACTCAAACCTTTCGCATAAAAGATAGTGGCGCCAGGACTTGAGTGCAAAGACAATCGCCGCTAACTCCAAGTCATGAGTGGGGTAGTTCTTCTCATGAACTTTAAGTTGCCTACCCCCATAACATATCACTCTTCTCTCCTGCATCAGAACAGCGCCTAACCCCGTGCCACATGCATCGGTATACACGGTAAACATTTTACCGCCATCGGGTAATGCCAAAACTGGAGCTGTGGTAAGGGCCCTTTTGAGCCTTTGAAAAGCAAGCTCACACTCTAAGTCCCATGCAAAGACTAAGTTCTTCTTCGTCAATCTAGTGAGAGGGGCCGAAATCTTAGCGAAGTCTCTAATGAACTTCCTATAGTAGCCTGCCAGACCGAGAAAGCTTCGCACTTCGGTTGCATTCCTAGGAGTCTTCCAGTCTTGAACTGCAACCACTTTCGCGGGATCCACAGCTATACCCTGCTTAGAAACTATATGCCCAAGAAATCGGACTTCCTTTCTCCAAAAGTGGCATTTGGAGAACTTGGCTTTCAACTGATGGCCTCTAAGCGTATCCATCACTTCCTTGAGGTGTCTAGCATGTTCTTCCTCGTCTTTTGAAAAGATCAGAATATCATCCACGAAGACAACAACAAACTTGTTAAGGAACTCCCTGAACACCCTACTCATCAAATCTACGAAGTAGGCGGGTGCATTAGTCAAGCCGAATGGCATAACAAGCCATTCAAAGAATCCGTCTGGAGTCCTAAATGCAGTCTTATCAATGTTGTTTTCGGCCACTCTAAGCTGATGAAATCCGGTGGCTAAATCAAGCTGAGAGAAAACAGAAGCACCAACAAGCTGGTCGAAGAGGTCATCTATCCTCGGTAATGGATGCCTATTCTTCTTGGTCAGCTTGTTCAACTCTCGATAATCAACATATAGACGAAGCGAGCCGTCCGCCTTAGTAGCGAACACTACAGGAGCACCCCATTCAGAAATGCTTCGCCTAATAAAATTCTTCTCAAGTAGCTCCTTGATTTGCTTACTGAGCTCTCTCCTTTCACGCGGGGCCATGTGCCTAACTGGTAAGGAGACTGGCTTAGCATTATCAACCAGATAAATGCGGAAATCTATCTCTCGCTTAGGGGGTAACCCCTTAACTTCTTCAAAGACATCAGGGTATTCTCGAACCACCCTTACAGATTGCAGATCATCGATGGACGAGTCAAGAGATTCAAGATAACATAGCATGACGGGATCTAGCGGGTTGCAAGAAATCTCTAGGGTATTACCCAGGTGAGTCATGAGTCTCACCACCCTATGCTCACAATCGAGAATGGCTCCATAGCGGGACAACCAATCCATGCCCAAGATCAACCCGTATCCCGTGAACCCGAGAACATAAGCATCACACGAGAATTCTACGGTCAAGATAGAAATCCTCAAATCCATACAGATCATAGATAAATGGGCTGAACCCCCAATCGGATTTGAAACACTAACGGGATCCTCAACAAGACTAGTACTTAGGTGCAAACTTCCAACAACATCATAAGAAATAAAGGTATGCGATGCGCCAGAATCAAACAAAGTGCGAACAGGAAAACCAGAAATATAAACAAGACTTTCCACAGAAATAGTACCTCGGTCCTGAACTGGAGTGGTGTTGAGAGCATGCACTTGCCCTCCAGATGAACCTGCGCGCTGAGTTTGTCCATGCCCCTGCTTCTTAGGGCAATCCTTGCTAAAATGTCCCGTCTCTCCACAATGAAAGCATCCACCCAATTTCATTCTCTTCTTCCTACAGTCCTTGGCCACGTGTCCAACAATCCCACAGAAGTGGCACTTTCTTGTGTCCTTTGCCTTGTTCTTGTTGCCCTTGTTGTTCTTGTTGTTCTTGTTGTTCTGATTACTCTGATTCCCTTCCCACTTGGAGTCTGCCTTCTTAGGCTGAGTCTCATTGGGCTTGACTTCTTTCTTCCCATTCTTATCCTCTCCCTGCAGCAATGCCATGTCTACTAGGCTCTCGAAAGTGGCCCCCATGGGTATGTGTGACATGGCTAGACCTTGTAATGGCTCATTTAACCCTCGTGCAAAACGTAGAGCCTTCTTCTCGGGAGTATTGACCATGTCCAAACCGAATCGGGCAAGCTGGTTGAACTTATTCACATATTCTCTCACCGTCATGTCTCCTTGCTTCAAGGCTATGAACTTCTCTAGTTGCAAATTTGCCTCCGTAGACGATAAAAACTTAAGCCCAAACCATACCCTAAAGTCGGCCCAGGTTTCTACGGGCCTAGTAGCACTGGTGACCTCCCACCAATAAGAAGCTTCCTCCTTTAGTAGCCAAACCGCCAACAGAACCTTTCTACGGTCCTCTATATCAAAGATGGCAAAGAGATCTTCGGTCTCCTTCAACCAATTTCTTGCTTCCACAAAAGTCTCCGTCCCAATAAATTTTTTGCCACCCATTGCCTTGAAGTCCTTGCAAACCTTGGCGAAATCGGCTTGTGGTTGCTGAGGAGGAGGAGGAGGGGGTGGAACCTCAGTGATAGTGGGAGTGGTTGCTGGACCTGCATTGTTGGCCCTAGCTTCCAAGTACCTCCGGAACCATCCGGGAATGGTGACTCCCTCAGGAAGATTGAGATCGCCCATGCTGGAAAAAAAGGAAAAGATAGATTTAGAACGAGGAAACGAAGGATAGTGCTTATGGCTCTTGGGGATAGCCTTTCAAAATAAACTAGACTTTTCTTTGGAAAATACTTAATTGGTTTTGAAAATAGCTTTTAAAAGTAACTTTAAAACCCTTTTTGCTCCAATCTTGTAAACCTTATGCTCTGATACGAAATGTAACACCCCACCTCCGCCAGTGCCACTCTTGCAAGGGCACTGACTTTGGAGGGGCGTTTAAACAAGGTAAACATGCATGCAGATATCACAAGACAGAACATATAAGTAAAAAAAAAACAGAGTAAATATAGCAGCGGATAAGAACTAGCATATCAAAACCATAAGTTAAGTTACAACACAGTACTTGATCATTATTTTCCATAAACAAAGTCTAGAAACATAAAACTGGAAACTGGAAAGGAAAACATAAAGTAGCTATCCCCAAGGTAGAAAACCATAGCGAGCTCAAGTCCAAAGCATAAATGAGCTATCCAGGAAAAGCAGCTAAGATCCAAGCTAAGTACTAGTATTCCCGCCCTGTAAACCTGGGGGGGGGGAAACGAAAGAAAAGAGGCGAAAGAAAATGGGTCAATCAAAAGACTGGTAAGTCCTACCTACTATTGTACAACAACTAATAAAGTTAACTGTATATGTAAACAAGGATGAGTCATAGGATGATAACTGGCATGGAAAAAGTCAACAAGATAGATCAATTGTGGCACCGCATATACAAGGTTGAGGTTTGCACCAAGTGTACTAGTATCACAAGTCATGTCAAGTGTAAACAAGAAGTGATCCCCAGGCCCAAGTTTGGCCCAACATCATGAATGACCTAAACCAAGGTCCAACTAGCACGGTCTAGTCGATCGGCTCTCCTAAAGCCTAACTCGTCAAGTGTCGGTGTCATACGGCCCAACTACGAAGTGTAGCTAAACTGTGCTAGGTCCACCCTAGGGTGTATCAAGTCCTAGGGTGTCAACCACTGACACAAACCAAGCACGCACAGTTTAAACCTACTGGTGCCCGTGCCTGCTTTTTCAACTCCGGACCATGTGCACGACCATGGCCCGCCTGAACCTACACCGGCGCACCTACACAGCCGTCGTCTTGGTCGCTTACATGTCATCCCAGTAATCGTGCCCCACCCTAGCCTAGTCCCTAGGGTATCATGATACAACTAAGAGGGTTACTGGTGCAAAGGACCACGTAACTAGGGTTTCCTTAATGGGCTAAACGTGGTTAACCCAACTCATCCAAGTACCAAGTTGGTTAAGTGTACCCAAGGTTCATGACTTAACCCTATCAACCCATCGTGTTTAATTGGTTAAGTATTCAAGCGGTCCATGACTTAACCCTACCATGTGGCATTAATTAATTTAATGCACCCAACCTCTCACATTAGACCTTGTTGTGGTTACTAGTTAGGCCGGGCGGGTCCGGGTAGGTTTACACCACAACTTAGTCTAACCTCGGGTTTCACGTGCAACATGACCAACTACTCACATTGGGTCCTATTGCTTGTAGCCACTAGTTAAGCCGGTCGGTTCCGGGTAGGTTTATGCTACAAGCTCAACCCAACCTCGAGTTGGCCATCCTCATGTTTTCTAAGTGTCATGTCCATCATGTTTCCAAAACACATTACAAATTTTCAAGCAATTGGGTAGACCTAACTTAATAGGTAAATTCCCAATGGGTAGACCTAACTTAATAGGTAAATTCCCAAGCTTACGTTTTTATGTCTTTTAAGTTTACCCAACCCCAAACGCAATCCCCTCGCTTACATATCGCAATAGCGCATAAAGGATAGAAAGAGGGAACTTGGCAAAATCATGACATAAAGGTGTTGGAGCCACAAGTTAAACATGGTGGCATATGAGACAAAGATGTGATCACAAACTTGCATATCATGTTATCAACTTGCAAAATATTCCTAAGCATGCATAACATCATTTTAACTTGCATAGTGTTCATATGCATGCATAACATGGTTTTAACTTGCATAAGGTTCATATGCATGCATAACATCAAACTTGGCAAATAGGCGGAACATGGCCATAGATAGCATGAGATAAGGACTAGTAACATGCATATAACATTATATGCATGTTAATACAAGGTTTATGAGAGTTTCAAAGTTGCATCATGCAACATTTCCAACCAAAGATCACATCTTTCTATGCATAAAGCCAAGGTAATGACTTTACTAACATGCATAGAGTAAGCTTATGCATAAAATCATAAGATCAAAGCACATATCATGATTAACCCCAAACTCAACTTGCAACATAACATATTAACTTCATAGTTAAAATACAAGAGTAGAAATAGGCTTACAATGCTTATGTGGACTCAAATGAGTATAGCAAATGTAAGAAACCCCTTATGCAACAAATTAAAACCCCAAAATGCAAGCAAACTTGATCAAGACTCCTCCTTTATGATGCCAATAGAGAAACAAGACTTTAATGCAAGCTAAAGAGGATCATACAAGCCTAAATACACTTGTATGCATGGAAATCTCTTAGAAATTTGATTTAGGAATTTTATGAAGAGAGTGGAGGCCATGAGAGGATTGATTTTGCCATAGTTTAGTTGTATGAATGAATAATGATGATTTAGGGTAGGTTAGGGTCTTATTTATAGAGTAGGCAAGTGTTTTAGGCCATAGGATTAAACCTAGATTCAATCCAAGCCATCAAAGCATGTCTTGGGGAAGAAGTCAAGTGTAGGAACCATCTAGGGCCTTTAGATTAAAGATGAACCATGAGAACCATCCAAATGCAAAATCTGCATTTGAGCGAATCGGCCCACGGGTTGACAGCCAAACACCCTGGATTAACCCCAAGTCGACCCAGCGAGCTCGGGTCGACCTCAAAAATCAGCCGGTTCGGTTATTCCCCTCTCCCAATTCGCTGTTTTGAACATTTTTGCATATTTATTTATTTAATTTTCAATTATATATATATATCAATATATATATATTTCTCTGCGCAACCCATTTCACTTAATTAAGTATACTTTAATTTGGGAATTTTTCGTGAAACTTCGCGAGGCCATATCTTGGTCATACGGACTCCGATTTTCGAAAACTCGGACTCTATTTCACGTATTTTTCCGAGACGAACGCAATGGCATAGCCCGTTTCCCTTGATTCAGATTTTACAGTTTAATTCTGCCTCCATTTATGTTATAACATGTTATTCAAAAATACGGGTTGTTACACAGTAGAACCTACAACACGATAATCTCTTAGCCTCCAACATCCTTAGTCATCCTTCCTGACGGCTGTCCAGAGCTCAAGCAACCTTCTCGAATAACCATTATCCACCAACTCACGATCTTTCAGTTGTATCCATATTCGTTGTATTCATCGATCAACGAACACTTCACATGCTTCAGACCATTTCTCCTGAATTCGCGTCGAAACTATAACCATCGTCGACTCAAAACAGACTTCATTTGGTCGAAATTGCTTTTCAAAGCATTCCCGGCTTCACTTATGTGAATAACTGGATTTTACGTCAAAAAAGCATTTTATAGTGCTTTTGGAATGCTACCGTATCATTTAGTTCAATTCTCGATCAATCTAGTGTGAAAAACTAAGTAAAACATCCAAACAAATTACAGCGTTTCTGAAATGCTATCATATCACCTGGTTCAAAAATGGCCAATTTCTCATGATCTGATTTCACACAATCTGGTTTCAAACGATCTGATTTCATTCGATCCGGTTTCACATGATCCGATTTCACATGATCGGCTTTCACATGATTAGACTCCACATGATCCAGTTTCACATGATCCGATTTCACATTATCCGATTTCACATGATCCGATTCCATATGATCCGATTCCACATGATCCGATTCCATATGATTCGACTACACATGATCTGATTCCACATGATCTGATCACTCTTCCTTAAATTTGCATGATTTGCTCTTGCCAAAATACACAATCCGAAGCTTTTCAAATCATATGATCTGACACTTCAACTTGACAAAACCAATTTCCATGATCCGAACGTGGTCAAAAACATATGATCCAAACTTTTATCATCCGATCAATCCTATCTCAACTTGCATAATCCCAATTCATACGATCCGAAGGAACATACTTGTAAAATCATTCGATCCGAAGCTCTAATGCAAATCCAACGATCCGATGATAAATCCAATGATCCGAAGGCAAACTCAATGATTCGAACACTGAAAAACCATCAAATCTTCAACAAATCTTTATGATTAGCTCGATTTTTGAAATGGATCAAACATTTAACTTTTCAACGATAATAATTCAACTAAAACAACAATCAATCATCAATTCAATCGTCAATTCAAACAAAAATGAACAAATGTCAAAACAAACATGAACAAACACTTGAATGGATCTAAACATAGAACAAACACATGAAATTACCTTTCAAAAGTACATTATTTAGATCCTATGATGATTAAACATTGAAAACATACTTACATCAATTAGATTTATAAGAAAATGGCTCGAAATGATGAACAAAATGATCAAACCATCCATATACTCGATTAAATCTCTTCTTCAATTTGGCTCTAAAACAAAGTTAAACGATTCCAGATAGCAAAGATCCTTCTCTAAATCCCTTGATTTGATGAAATCTCCCATTGATTGATGTAGAACAGGCTTGGTTTGGTGTAGATCTTCAATCCCTCCTCGTAGATCTAGATTTTATTGGTGGAAAATGGAGGAGATGAAGAAATAGAGGATCTCAAATGAGAGAATGGAGAAAGTAAAACATTCTCCATGGCTCCCTCCCCCTATTTATAGCCCAAAACCCAAACCTTAGCGAGCC
Source organism: Allium sativum (assembly GCA_030737875.1). Taxonomy (NCBI): domain Eukaryota; kingdom Viridiplantae; phylum Streptophyta; class Magnoliopsida; order Asparagales; family Amaryllidaceae; genus Allium; species Allium sativum. The sequence continues at coordinate 276,795,220 of CM060918.1, forward strand.
CCACAAATCGGCCTATATTTTAGTTAATAAAATCTAGGCAAAATTTGTATAACCTTAAAACAGCGACTTCTCCCAAACCGTTAAGCCAAAATTTTAATGTGACCACTCTACAGAATGAGAAACATCATTTTCTTTCTAATGAGACCGATTTCAACACCTGATTCGATCTGAGTCAAAAGTTATGCCTATACAAAACAAACGGGGGCAAAATGTTCACAAACAAAATTTGGCAAAAATCATGGACATGTCTCACATCCCCATGAACAAGTATGAAAAGATGGGAATGATCCGACCCTCAGGGAACAAAATAAAAATATTTTACGATCCTGTAATACGTAAAATGTTGGTCGTTACAATACTCATCATTCATTCACTGTGTCAAGTGAAAGGTGATTCAATTATTTTTCCTAATAAACAAGATTTGCGTTATACATATGATTCAAAATCAAATGATTTCAAAAATTCCATCATTATGGAGTTTTGATATACATCCTTGTTTATATGGGATAAGTGGTAATGCTAAAGGTATGTTGGATTTAAATCACTAAATTTAATCCACTCATCATTTATGTCAAGTACATTATAGTTAACGAGTTATAAATATCATTAACTATTTGTGAAATTCCATAGATATTTCATTAAAAAAATGAATAACAATTTTTCTTTTATTACAAATGGAATTCAAACTTGTCTAAACAAGATCCATAATAACATTTCTTTTATATGGAATTTCATAATAACAATTATTTTATTTATTTAATTAAGCCAATATATAGAACAAGAATCAACTACCTATGGATAATCCAACAACATTTGCTTCATTTCCAATCGTAAGTCCACTTGTCATTTTATAAAATTTCTACTTACTTTGCAATTTTTGTAAATAAACATACATTTACGCGATTCATATCTAGTATCTAATACTAGAAATGCATAAGTAGATTGTTATAACATTTATATCTTATTTGGTTGAAGTCACACCTCAACTCTCATTTTAGATCTTCTATATTTGTGGAACAATTTATGTTTAGTTTATTTGAGGACAACTCTCAAATTTCCATGTTAGTCAAGAAATTTGATTTAATTTATCCTTCTTAAGGATTAATTTAAATTATCGGAGTTAGTTATCATTTAATATCTACAACAGGTAATAAATAATAACTGATTCTGTTATATTTATTTAGTACAATTTTTGACAAGCAAAATTTATATTAACATAAATGTATATATTTTAAACTAAAATACGCTCCCACTCAAATTAACATCCCTATATATATATATATATATATATATATATATATATATAATGGTGTTCCATGATCCATATCTGGTCATGTCTTGACTTAGCTTTTGCTAATCCCCAAAACATAACCTTTTAGGTAGACATCTTATGTCAATTATACCGTGTATATAATTCTTGGATCCCATGATGAACATTTTGTTCAATATTATTCATTTGCTCAAAATATAGAATAATTCATTGAAGCGACCCGAACTTCCCCGGTCTCCGAAGAGATGAGAAAGAACGAATTACTGTGAGGACAAGACAAAACAGAACGCAGGCGGAAGAACATTTCATTGCTATCACAACAATTCCATCAGATACAAGAATATACAGGGTATAATGAATAAATTACATTCGATAAATATCAGATATTACATTACATAGCAGCGGAAAAAAAAATTACAAAGCACAACTAAAGGTGATATACGAATACAGAGCTTTCCGGATATCATTCCAGCTGTAAACCAGGATCCTGTGAATATAAATCTGCAAAACCAAAACTACTAGCTGCCCGTGCGGAAAATAGGGGCACCCAGAGTTTAGGTTAAAACAATAAACTCCAAGTCAGTCATGTGACTGGTGTGAGAACTAAAACAGTTATTAATATTGGTTTTAAAGTTAGGTAAATCATGGGCCACGCCGTATAACACGGAACGGGTTTCCTCCCAAGAATACCAGTGCATAGAACAAACAGCGCAATGGTAAATAAAGAAAAATGAAGCTATTATAAGACCCAGGTCCCATCACACAATGCAACGCAAGCCGGAGGATAGGATTTTCCCTTAAAACAGCCAAAGCATGCTTGATACGTTTAAAACACATTATTTGATACTATTATAGGTGTATAGTGTCAAAACAATTTCAATCATAAATATCAATCATAGGCGGCATAGCTACCATCTACTATGTCGCCATACTAGTTCTATAATTAAAACCGCAATATCACGTATTGGGAATTGGATTTCGTCATGAGCCGAGGCAAGGGGCAAGCTCCTCTCCGCGTTCGAGACACTCTAGCAAATGTCTCTAGACTACACACTTGGGCAGTCCTGGATCTTCAGGGCTGGTCCTCACTTACGTTAGAGGATTAGTTATGCCTTAACACACGTTTCCCGGTCCTTACAGACCTATAATTGAGGCGCCTCGCATTCCAACAACCACATAGGTGAAAAGTATTTAAATTTCAGGGCTGGTAAGTTACTGACACCACCAAAGCTAGAAAGAAACGTCGTGCTCTCCCTGCAGTCCGTATCCCGTTTTTAACTCATACCGAGGTGTGTGGCTCCCGAATTCACGTTATACACAAAGCTGCCACGTAGGTCGTGCTTTGATCATCAACCACAAGACTTTGCTTTTCAACAGAAGCCTTGATCCATGCAACTCAGCGTGCCATACAGGAAATTCATGCCATGCGATTGATATCTATCGATATACAACCTCTAAGCTCGTACGTCTCAGAGAAGGGCGTTAAGCAAGAGAATAAATTCTCCGCCGCCAAACAGATATATATTTAACAGAAATCAATCAACACAGAATAAAATCCAATGTCAGACACACAATCCATTTACAAGTTCGTTCCGGGTTTGAACGAAACCGGAGGCACTTTCCTCGCATATCCATCCATCTCCAAGTACGTCTAGACGACCACCAACTATTTCCATCCTCTTGGGTGTACAGCCCAATCAGGATCGTCAGTAATTATCCAAACGATGTGAAGACTTCCGGTCTTCTACCGCCGTCTTCATCTTCGACTTATCGTCGAATCGATTATTCAGAATGGGTGTAAACCCGGCCTTTCCAAACAATTCGCGTATATTAAAAACAGTGCTAGAAAACACAACATACGCCTCATTCCAATTCATATTCTCAGGGAAAGGTTCCCATTAATTTTATCCAAGATAAAGTCTTTAAAATTTATCCTTTACTCTTCCTTTGGATGTCGTTTCAAACGAAATCATGGTTTTCTAAACTAGTCGAGATTAGAGAACCACACCGAAGTAATTATTTATTTTATTTCCCAATCCCAACCTATTCATCCCATGAAGCAAAACTGGTAATACTCCATATCTAACACCGTGGTGTTATTGGTAAAATTAATTACCATTTCACGTTCAAATCTAATTAAAGATACAACTATCGCTTTGAAGCAAAACTGGTAATACTCCATTCTCGCTTATTTGCCAAATTTGATAATTTAGATTATCAATTCACGTTTCAATCTAATTTCAGATTCATTAAAACTCCTTTTACTGGGTTAAAGAACTAGTGTCATTTAAAACACAGTTCACGATAAACCCAAATCATATCCTATTTATTATCGGGTTAAAGAACTAGTGTTATTTAAAACACTGTTCACGATAAACCCACAAATCAATTCTATTCAAAATCCATTTCAAATCCAATTTATTTATTTTTTATTTAAAAAATGGGTTTTAATCTTAGTTCAAAACTAGTTCATTCTGATAAAAATTTATTTTTATCTTTTCAAATATGGAGTTTTTCATCCCAATTTTCCCAAAATCATTTCTTATGATTTTACACAAATTATTGATATTTTTAATAATTTTATCAAGGCCCGTACAGTCGATTCCCATCAACGGCCATCGAACTGCACTTACATCGACCTTTTTCAAATTTGATTTGGACGTATCTCCAAATACAGCCGTTAGATTTTGAATTTCTAATAATCGTTAGAAAGCTCTTTTCGATACGAACCCAAGGTTCCGGTTTTAGGAGAATCCGACGGTCGGATCTCCCGTAATGTCTGTTTGAAATAAATGGTCGAAATTCACGAACTGCCGCGGCGCGGCGCGTTCTATTCAGGCCATTATATTATATATATATATAATATACAATAAATATTTCGTCGATTTCTATTTAAAACGAATTTTATAAATCGTTTTAAATTCGTTTCAAAAACAATTTCAACTTCCATTTCAATTCAAATCAAAATTGAATTCTTCCTTATAAATTCGTTTTAAAACTCATTTCTATTCAATTCTAATTTCAATTCAATTTGAATTCATTTCAATTCGGTGTCAATTCAATTCGAATTCGTTTTATATTCAATTCATTTTCTATTCAAATCAAATCAAATTCGTTTTCTATTCGATTCAAATTCAATTGGTTTTCTATTCGATTCAATTCAAATTGGTTTTCTATTCGATTCAAATCAAATTGGTTTTCTATTCAATTCAATTCAAATTGGTTTTCTATTCGATTCAATTCAAATTGGTTTTCTATTCGATTCAATTCAAATTGGTTTTCTATTCGATTCAATTCAAATTCGTTATATATTCAATTCAAATCATAAAAACGACTATAATCGATATAAATATCGTTCGCGTCAAAATAGCGCATCTCTAATCAACACGGCTTTATATATTTCAATAAATTCGTTATTCTATTCAACAAATGAATAATTACTGTATTCAATATGTGAATCTATATTTTTGTCAACACACGACTAATCTCAACGAATGAGTACTGTCCACGTGTGACTATTTTTGTTATTTAATATATTTTATGAAAATTAAGGTATCTATCGTTTGATATTAAATCAGACTCCAACCGTAAATTAGTAAGAGAACGATTCCCTAAATATTAACCACGAAGGCCGAAACCAACATCAGATCAATATCTAGGAGACCACTCATCTTATCTATTTTCCAGTTAGTTTCCAATTTTATATATGATAAAGATGTAGATTTTATTGTTAAAATATTTCGTTCAACACATGACTAATCTCAACGGGTGAGTACAGTCAACACATGACTAATCTCAACGGGTGAGTACAGTCAACACATGAACCTTTATTTTATAATATTCTTTATTTTCCCGATTGGAATGAGGCCCAATCAATCACCGTATAATATTAATTATATGGATTTTCATACATCACACGTATATAATAGCATTGAAAAATAATCAACCATCAACCAAAGTGCACTACACTGTATAAGCATCAAATATAGATATCTAACGCTTATAACAGCCTGTCGATCAATCGATCGACATATTTAACCAATCAGGATGAGTGAACTTCAAATTTCATCACAACACCCATGTGGGGTTTCAAACAATCAAACACAGATTTTATTTGTGCAGTTGGGCGATGTGTAAAATTTATCGTCCCAATCAATGTTAGTCAAATCAGTGTACATAAACAAACCGTCCGGTTTGTAAATGAGTATTTATTTATTCACATTCACTATATTCATATTTACGTTAAAAATTATATTTTTAACGGTAAAACATTTTATTTTAACATATGAATTTCTATTCAGTTCATTCTTTAAATAAAATGATATTTTTATTTTTCTGACTTATTTTAGAAAATTTCAGCGGCATAACGGCACGATACTAGAAACGGGACAAGGCCTAGCCTTATCCCCGGTCTAGTGAAGGCCCACGCCATTCACACATCAATCAAATCAATTTCATTTCACCAAACAATTAAACAAACAAGCCATCCATGCTCTGTGGATGACGGGGGTCGGGTGCTACAAAACACCGTCTGCATCCTAGTATATATATAACTAGAAAAAGAAATTGAAAGGTGAGAAATTCTCACCAATAGCTATCCAATACCCACGACTCTTCATTTATAGAAATCTTCATCGTTATCGCATCTTTGTCATCTTCGTTTCCCGTAGCCACTACATATGTAAAAATCGAATTTTTACTTTGGTATTCAATATATAAAAATCGAATTTTTACTTCGCTATTCAATATATAAAAATCGAATTTTTACATAGCTATTCAATATATAAAAATCGAATTTTTACTTCGCTATTCAATATATAAAAATCGAATTTTTATACCGCTACTATATAGATAAAAATTATATTTTCACATCGATGTTCATATAGTAAAGATTATATTTTTATCACGCTATTCTTCTATAAAGATTTCGCCTTTTCAAAAATAAATATTTTGCCTTTTCAAATATAAAGATTTCGCCTTTTCAAATATATCATTATAAAAATCACATTTTTATTTTTCTACACATATAAAGATGGTATTTTTAATATTCCTATCATGTAAAAATTATATTTTTAATTCTCTACATAAACAAAAATCATATTTTTACATCTTCTATATAGTAAAGATTATATTTTTAATACTTTAAAAACATAAAAATCATATTTTTATTTCTTTTAAAAATATAAAAATCATATCTTTATCTTTCCTATGATATAAAAATTATATTTCTAGCCTTTCTATAATATAAAAATATCGCCTTTTCAACTATAAAAATCACATTGTTAGGTTGTTGCTCATATGGTAAAAACCATATTATTATATGGATAAAATGATAACTTCATATAAATAAAAATCAAAACTTTCCTATAATAAAAATCTAATCTTTAACATCATAAAAATTCTGTTCTTAACCATTTAAAAATTCAGTTTTTAACACTACAAAAATTCAGTCCTTTCAATACATAAAAATCGAAATTTCAGAATTAAAATAAATAAAAACAAACTTACTGTAAAATGGAGGAAGGGGGTGGCTTGTTCCCTTGCGCGTCCGAGGGGGGTGCGCCTGAGGTGAAGGGGGAGGCCGCACGAGGTGCTGGAGGGGGCGGGTGTCCATCGATTTGGGGATTGGGCCCTTGGGGGTACGTTTTTTCAATCGAAGAAGGGGGGCTCGCATCGGAGGAGGCGCCGGCCACTTGAGGAGGAGGGGCTTGGACGCGGCGGTCCCGGAGGAGGCGGCGTCGTCTTCAGCATCGCGAGGCTAGGGGGGTTCGGGCGTCGCTCGTGAGGAGGGGAGGGGGACCTCCGACTGGCGGTGTCGACTTCGGCGAAGGAGGGAGGAGGGAGGCTGGCCATCGTTCGCGGTTGGGTTCTTTTTTTTCTCTCTCTGAATGCCGATTGAAAATCAAAGGGGGAAGGGCCAGCGGAATTTAAGGGGAGAAGAGAAGGATTTTTTTTTAATTATTTAATTCAAAAAGTTGACTTTTATTTTCGATCTTGAAACGAGGCCCACCGCCTATCGTCCATAGCTAATTACCCCCATTGCGTACACAATGGGATATGCACCGCAAGCTGATTCGATCGTTTCGATCAGTTTTCGACAAAATCAACATATAACTCTATATATTGAATTTAAATGCGCATTTCAATTTACTGGGGTCGCATACTAACTCTATAAATCCCATAAATATATTTTCTAGCTTTATATTGACGATACGGTCCTAACAAACTTAGTTTCGTCGAATTCTGAGACCGTTAGAAAAATGGCCAATTTCCAGTCGATTAAAATCAACTGAAACTGGTCAAACGCGTTTTCCTTTGCCATGCTCACATATCGAGTCAAAAAATTATGAAATTTTAAATCTAGCAATAATTTAACATCACGGACCCAACAAAAGTGGTTTCGTCGAAATCCGAGGTTGTTTGCAAAATGGCTATTTTTAAGGGCCTGAATTCCATAGCGACTATTCAGAATTTTCAACTGGACATATCTTTTGATTCCCGCTATGAAAATTTGATTTTTCAGATTTGTTGGAAAGATATCAACAATTAGATCCTATTGTTTTTGGTTTCACTAAAATCCGGATTGTTTTGCACCAGGTACATTCAATTGAAGTTTGAGATCGAATTATCGAACTACCGCGCCATTTTCAATTCTATTTATAATTATATATAATTATTTATATTCTAACGACGACGTATATAATATATACGTTCTATTTCCATTCAAAATAAATTTCTCGTCGATATTATTTAAAATAATTCATTTTAAGTGCTCAAAATTCGCTAAAATTGCCAAAATAAAAATTTTAAACTGGTTCAGAATTTCCGGGTTATTACAATCTCCCCCACTTAAAACTTTTTGTCCCCGAAAAGGAACAAAGTTGAAAGTGGTTTGATCAATCAACTTAACTTCCATTATTTTCGTTACGGCTTAAGTTCAACTTTTCAGTTTCTAAGAACTTTTCAAAATTTTCAAAAATTTTGCTAACACCCTAAATTTTCGAAAAATTTCGCCATAACCTCCCCTGCACCGGGAGCCACGGGAAAATCCTGAAATTGCCATATAGGTCTTCTGATCTCAAAACGAAAAAGAAAAAGCCAAGCGGCTAGCCAATAGGCTTATAAAATCATCATCACCCAAATAAAACAGTAAATTATAGTAAACATGTACCTATTTGTCGGGCAAACAAATTTTATTCTCTGCTCTAGCCTCCTTGCTACGACCTGTTCAATGTAAGTATGTGTATATGCAAGCAAATGCGACCAATTCTTAATATAATTCAATATTTGATTCAATTAGGCTAAATGGTTCAAAATTATCAAAAAAATGAACAAACAACACAAACATCAATCAATTAGTGGATTAGAGTTTCAGATTCATAATTTTGATACATATACAGAAAATCCCGTTTTTGATGCCAATTCACAACAATGTGTTCTAGCTATATATATAGGTTTTGGTTCTCACACCAGTCTAATTGAAATATATAGATATCACACCTTCGTCACTCGAATATAAATTCTGACGACGAGAACTCAACCATCAGAATCATCTTCGGGCCACTAGAGTATGATTCTATATCTATCCAGTATATTAAAACTTCGAATATACGTTCATGACGCGTATATGCCAAATCTTTATATACTCGATTGTCCATATTCAAAATAAATAAATAATCAAATACGTAGAATTGATTTAAATTTTCAAAACAAAATTGTTTCCTTTTGAAAAATATACTCTTCACACTCGTTCTAGGATACTACTGATCCTATCACTAACGAGTCATTCTAATTGGATATTGCTAATCCAATATCTGATGAATTCTTTCGTCTGGTTCTAATGTGTCTTGTTCTCGAGCTCTGTAAACCAAAGCTCTGATACCAAATGAAGCTACCCGAACTTCCCCGGTCTCCGAAGAGATGAGAAAGAACGAATTACTGTGAGGACAAGACAAAACAGAACGCAGACGGAAGAACATTTCATTGCCATTACAACAATTCCATCAGATACAAGAATATACAGGGTATAATGAATAAATTACATTCGATAAATATCAGAGATTACATTAAATTACATAGCAGCGGAAAAAAAATACAAAGCACAACTGAAGGTGATATACGGATACAGAGCTTTCCGGATATCATTCCAGCTGTAAACCAGGATTCTGTGAATATAAATCTGCAAAACCAAAACTACTAGCTGCCCGTGCGAAAAATAGGGGCACCAGAGTTTAGGTTAAAACAATAAACTCCAGGTCAGTCATGTGACTGGTGTGAGAACTAAAACAGTTATTAATATTGGTTTTAAAGTTAGGTAAATCAAGGGACCACGCCGTATAACACGGAACGGGCTTCCTCCCAAGAATACCAGTGCATAGAACAAACAGCGCAATGGTAAATAAAGAAAAATGAAGCTGTTATAAGACCCAGGTCCCATCACACAATGCAACGCAAGCCGGAGGATAGGGTTTTCCCTTATAACAGCCAAAGCATGCTTGATACGTTTAAAACACATTATTTGATACTATTATAGGTGTATAGTGTCAAAACAATTTCAATCATAAATATCAATCATAGGCGGCATAGCTACCATCTACTATGTCGCCAGGCTAGTTCTACAATTAAAACCGCAATATCACGTATTGGGAATTGGATTCCGTCATGAGCCGAGGCAAGGGGCAAGCTCCTCTCCGCGTTCGAGACACTCTAGCAAATGTCTCTGGACTACACACTTGGGCAGTCCTGGATCTTCAGGGCAGGTCCTCACTTATGATAGAGGATTAGTTATGCCTGAACGCACGTTTCCTGGTCCTTACAGACCTATAATCGAGGCGCCTCGCATTCCAACAACCACATAGGTGAAAAGTATATAAATGTCAGGGCTGGTAAGTCACTGACACCACCAAAGGTAGAAAGAAACGTCGTGCTCTCCCTGCAGCCCGTATCCCGTTTTTAACTCATACCGAGGTGTGAGGCTCGCGAATTCACGTTATACACAAAGCTGCCATGTAGGCCGTGCTTTGATCATCAACCACAAGACTTTGATTTTCAACAGAAGCCTTGATCCATGCAACTCAGCGTGCCACACAGGAAATTCATGCCATGCGATTGATATTTATCGATATGCAACTTCTATGCTCGTACGTCTCAGAGAAGGGCGTTAAGCAAGAGAATAAATTCTCCGCCGCCAAACAGATATATATTTAACAGAAATCAATCAACACAGAATAAAATCCAATGTCAGACACACAATCCATTTACAAGTTCGTTCCGGGTCTGAACGAAACCGGAGGCACTTTCCTCGCATATCCATCCATCTCCAAGAACGTCTGGACGACCACCAACTATTTCCATCCTCTTGGGTGTACAGCCCAATCAGGATCGTCAGTAATTATCCAAACGATGTGAAGACTTCCGGTCTTCTACCGCCGTCTTCATCTTCGACTTATCGTCGAATTGATTATTCAGAATGGGTGTAAACCCGACCTTTCCAAACAATCCACGTATATTAAAAACAGTGCTAGAAAACACAACATACGCCTCATTCCAATTCATATTCTCAGGGAAAGGTTCCCATTAATTTTATCCAAGATAAATTCTTTAAAATTTATACTTTAATCTTCCTTTGGATGTCGTTTCAAACCAAATTATGGTTTTCTAAACTAGTCGAGATTAGCAAACCACACTGAAGTAATTATTTATTTTATTTCCCAATCCCAACCTATTCATCCCATGAAGCAAAACTGGTAATACTCCATATCTAACACCGTGGTGTTATCGGTAAAATTAGTTACCATTTCACGTTCAAATCTAATTAAAGATTTAACTATCGCTTTGGAGCAAAACTGGTAATACTCCATTCTCGCTTATTTGCCAAATTTGAAAATTTAGATTATCAATTAACGTTTCAATCTAATTTCAGATTCATTAAAACTCCTTTTACTGGGTTAAAGAACTAGTGTCATTTAAAACAGAGTTCACGATAAACCCAAATCATATCCTATTTATTATCGGGTTAAAGAACTAGTGTTATTTAAAACACTGTTCACGATAAACCCACAAATCAATTCTATTCAAAATCCATTTCAAATCCAATTTATTTATTTATAAAAAAAAATGGGTTTTAATCTTAGTTCAAAACTAGTTCATTCTGATAAAAATTTATTTTTATCTTTTCAAATATGGATTTTTTCATCCCAATTTTCCCAAAATCATTTCTTATCATTTCACACAAATTATTGATATTTTTAATAATTTTATCAAGACCCGTACAGTCGATTCCCATCAACGGCCATCGAACTGCACTTACAGCGACCTTTTTCAAATTTGATTTGGATGTATCTCCAAATCCAGCCGTTAGATTTTGAATTTCTAATATTCGTTAGAAAGCTCTTTTCGATACGAACCCAACGGTTCCGGTTTTAGGAGAATCCGATGGTCGGATCTCCCGTAATGTCCGTTTGAAATAAATGGTCGAAATTCACGAACTGCCGTGGCGCGGCCGTTCTATTCAGGCCATTATATTATATATATAATATATATAATAAATATTTCATCGATTTCTATTTAAAACGAATTTTATAAATCGTTTTAAATTCGTTTCAAAAACAATTTCAACTTCCATTTCAATTCAAATCAAAATTGAATTCTTCCTTATAAATTCGTTTTAAAACTCATTTCTATTCAATTCAAATTTCAATTCAATTTGAATTCATTTCAATTCGGTTTCAATTCAATTCGAATTCATTTTATATTCAATTCATTTTCTATTCAAATCAAATCAAATTCGTTTTCTATTCAATTCAAATTTAATTGGTTTTCTATTCGATTCAATTCAAATTGGTTTTCTATTCGATTCAAATCAAATTGGTTTTCTATTCGATTCAATTCAAATTGGTTTTCTATTCGATTCAATTCAAATTGGTTTTCTATTCGATTCAAATCAAATTCGTTATATATTCAATTCAAATCATAAAAACGAATATAATCGATATAAATATCGTTCGCGTCAAAATAGCGCACTCTAATCAACACGGCTTTATATATTTCAATAAATTCGTTATTCTATTCAACAAATGAATAATTACTCTATTCAATATGTGAATCTATATTTTTGTCAACACACGACTAATCTCAACGAATGAGTACTGTCCACGTGTGACTATTTTTGTTATTTAATATATTTTATGAAAATTAAGGTATCTATCGTTTGATATTAAATCAGACTCCAACCGTAAATTAGTAAGAGAACGATTCCCTAAATATTAACCCTGAAGGCCGAAACCAACATCAGATCAATATCTAGGAGACCACACATCTTATCTATTTTCCAGTTAGTTTCCAATTTTATATATGATGAAGATGTTGATTTTATTGTTAAAATATTTCGTTCAACACATGACTAATCTCAACGGGTGAGTACAGTCAACACATGAACCTTTATTTTATAATATTCTTTATTTTCCCGATTGGAATGAGGCCCAATCAATCACCATATAATATTAATTATATGGATTTTCATACATCACACGTATATAATAGCATTGAAAAATAATCAACCATCAACCAAAGTGCACTACACAGTATAAGCATTAAATATAGAGCCTGTCAATCAATCGATCGACACATTTAACCAATCAAGATGAGTGAACTTCAAATTTCATCCCAACACCCGTGTGGGGTTTCAAACAATCAAACACAGATTTTATTTGTGCAGTTGGGCGATATGTAAAATTTATCGTCCCAATCAATGTCAGTCAAATCAGTGTACATAAACAAACCGTCCGGTTTGTAAATGAATATTTATTTATTCACATTCACTATATTCATATTCACGTTAAAAAATATATTTTTAACGATAAAACATTTTATTTTAACATATGAATTTCTATTCAGTTCATTCTTTAAATAAAATGATATTTTTATTTTTCTAACTTATTTTAGAAAATTTCGGCGTCATAACGGCACGATACTAGAAACGGGACAAGGCCTAGCCTTATCCCCGGTCTAGTGAAGGCCCTCGCCATTCACACATCAATCAAATCAATTTCATTTCACCAAACAATTAAGCAAACAAGCCATCCATGGTCTGTGGATGACGGGTGTCGGGTGCTACTAAACACTGTCTGCATCCTAGTATATATATAACTAGAAAAAGAAATTGAAAGGTGAGAAATTCTCACCAATAGCTATCCAATACCCACGACTCTTCATTTATAGAAATCTTCATCGTTATCGCATCTTTGTCATCTTCGTTTCCCGTAGCCACTACATATGTAAAAATCGAATTTTTACTTTGGTATTCAATATATAAAAATCGAATTTTTACTTCGCAATTCAATATATAAAAATCAAATTTTTACTTCGCTATTCAATATATAAAAATCGAATTTTTACTTCGCTATTCAATATATAAAAATCGAATTTTTATACCGCTACTATATAGATAAAAATTATATTTTCGCATCGATGATCATATAGTAAAGATTATATTTTTATCACGCTATTCTTCATATAAAGATTTCGCCTTTTCAAAAATAAATATTTCGCCTTTTCAAATATAAAGATTTCGCCTTTTCAAATATATCATTATAAAAATCACATTTTTATTTTTCTACACATATAAAGATGGTATTTTTTAATATTCCTATCATGTAAAAATTATATTTTTAATTCTCTACATAAACAAAAATCATATTTTTACATCTTCTATATAGTAAAGATTATATTTTTAATACTTTAAAAATATAAAAATCATATTTTTATTTCTTTTAAAAATATAAAAATCATATCTTTATCTTTCCTATGATATAAAAATTATATTTTTAGCCTTTCTATAATATAAAAATATCGCCTTCTCAACTATAAAAATCACATTGTTAGGTTGTTGCTCATATGGTAAAAACCATATTATTATATGAATAAAATGATAACTTCATATAAATAAAAATCAAAACTTTCCTATAATAAAAATCTAATCTGTAACATCATAAAAATTTTGTTTTTAACCATTTAAAAATTCATTTTTTAACACTATAAAAATTCAGTCCTTTCAACACATAAAAATTGAAATTTCAGAATTAAAATAAATAAAAACAAACTTACTGTAAAATGGAAGAAGGGGGTGGCTTGTTCGCTTGCTCGTCCGAGGGGGGTGCGCCTGAGGTGAAGGGGGAGGCCGCGCGAGGTGCTGGAGGGGGCGGGTGTCCATCAATTTGGGGATTGGGCCCTTGGGGGTACGGTTTTTCAATCGGAGAAGAGGGGGGGCTCGCATCGGAGGAGGCGCCGGCCACCTAAGGAGGAGGGGCTTGGACGCGGCGGTCCCGGAGGAGGCGGCGTCGTCTTCAGCATCGCGAGGATAGGGGGGTTCTGGTGTCGCTCGTGAGGAGGGGAGGGTGACCTCCGACTGGCGGTGGCGACTTCGGCGAAGGAGGGTGGAGGGAGGCTGGCCATCGTTCGCGGTTGGATTCTTTTTTTTTTCTCTGAATGCCGATTGAAAATCAAAGGGGGGGTAGGCCAACGGAATTTAAGGGGAGAAGAGAAGGATTTTTTTACTTATTTAATTCAAAAAGTTGACTTTTATTTTCGACCTCGAAACGAGGCCCACCGCCTGTCGTCCATAGCGAATTACCCCCATTCCGAACACAATGGGATATGCACCGCAAGTTGATTCGATCGGTTCGATCAGTTTTCGTCAAAATCAACAAATAACTCTATATATTGAATTTAAACGCGCATTTCAATTTACTGGGGTCGCATACTAACTCTATAAATCCCATAAAAATATTTTCTAGCTTTGTATTGACGATACGGTCCTAACAAATCTAGTTTCGTCGAATTCTGAGACTGTTAGAAAAATGGCCAATTTCCAGTCGATTAAAATCAACTAAAACTGGTCAAACGCGTTTTCCTTTGCCATGCTCACATATCGAGTCGAAAAATTATGAAATTTGAAATCTAGCAATAATTTAACATCACGGACCCAACAAAAGTGGTTTCATCGAAATCCGAGGTTGTTTGCAAAATGGCTATTTTTAAGGGCCTGATTTCCATAGCGACTATTCAGAATTTTCAACTGGACATATCTTTTGATTCCCGCTATGAAAATTTGATTTTTCGGATTCGTTGGAAAGATATCATCAATTTGATCCTATTGTTTTTGGTTTCACTAAAATCCGGATTGTTTTGCACCAGGTACATTCAATTGAAGTTTGAGATCGAATTATCGAACTACCACGCCATTTTCAATTATATTTATAATTATATATAATTATTTATATTCTACGACGTATATAATATATACGTTCTATTTCCATTCAAAATAAATTTCTCGTCGATATTATTTAAAATAATTCATTTTAAATGCTCAAAATTCGCTAAAATTGCCAAAATAAATTTTTTTAAACTGCTTCAGAATTTCCGGGTTATTACATTCATGCTATTATCACTAAGGCCATAATCCTATTATGCAGCCTTAGTTAAATCAGACCAATAATACAATCTAAACACCACAATTACTCCTACCGCATATAACCCAAATAATAGGATGCACAATGCTTTGGCATTACCTACATCCAATGAGATTGGACATTGATGTGTGTACTGTTGTAAGACTTCACCATGACTTAATATGACAAAATTTGCTTTAAAGGGAATTTATAATTCGAAGTGGCAAACAATATTAGAGTTATTTACACATATCAAAATATATGTATTTTATATTCATAATATAAATTGGATTTAAATAAAATTATGTGAAACATATATATTTATTTAAATTTAACATTATGTATCATGCCTAACATTTCAAATTTGTGAAAACCAGTAACTTCCCCGTAAAGGAAAGCGACGGATAGTTCGAGAACAAACCACAACAGAACGCATACAAAAGAACATTTCATAGTATATTACAACCATGCATCAGATTACAAGAATATACAGAGTATAAATGAATATTACACAGAAATATCAGAGATTTAAATTACATTTAAATACATAGCAGCGGAAAATAATACAATATACAACTAGAATGAGATATACGGATACAAAGCTTTCCGGATATCGTTCCAGCTGTAAACAAGGATCCTGTGAATATAAATCTGCAAAACCAAAACTACTAGCTGCCCGTGTCGAAAATAGGGGCACCCAGAGTTTAGGTTAAAACAATAAACTCCAGGTCAGTCATGTGACTGGTGTGAGAACTAAAACAGTTAATCTTTATTTTTAATGTTAGGTAAATCAAGGGACCACGCCGTATAACACGGAACGGGTTTCCTCCCAAGAATACCAGTGCATAAAACAAACAGCGCAATGCTAAATAAAGAAAAATGAAGCTGTTATAAGACCCAGGTCCTATCACACAATGCAACGCAAGCCGGGGGATAGGGTTTTCCCTTATAACAGCCAAAGCATGCTTGATACGTTTAAAACAAATCATTTGATACTATAATAAGTGCATAGTGTATAAAACAACTTCAAATCATAAGTATCAATCATAGGCGACATGAGCGTCCCATGCCACTATGTCGCCATATATAGGTTTACAATCAAAACCGAAATGTCGTATTGGAAGTTGGGTTATCATTTATGGTATGAACCGAGGCTAGGGGCAAGATCCTCTACCGATTTGTGACTCTCTAGCCCGAGCCACAGGGTCAGAGCGCATCGACCCTTTAGATCGTCAGGGCCGGTCCACCGATGTAGATTATTATGCCTGAACACTACGTTTCCCCGCCCTTTGGGGCGTAAATCTGGCCCGTCAGCCGACCAGAAGCATCGGCCGAAACCGATATCACGAGGCGCCTCGCTTTTCAGCAAGTAATAATAAGTAACATCCACATGAGTCAAACTCGTCAGCCAGTTCAAGCACTGACGCCACTCCTAACTAGAAAGAAACGCATGTCCTCCCCGAGGTCCGTCTCCCGTTTTTAGTTCATACCGGATGTGATACTCGCGAATCAACGTTACACAAAGCTACGCCACACAAGGCCGTGCTTTGATCATCAACCACAAGACTTTGCTTTTCAACAGAAGCCTTGATCATTTGCCACTTAGGCATGCCACACAGGCAATTCACTCCATGCAATTGATATCCATCAATATATAACCCCTGAGCTCGTACGTCTCAGAGAAGGGCGTTAAGCAAGAGAATAAATTCTCCGCCGCCAAACAGATATATATTTAATAGAGATCAATCACACGGACTAAAATCCAATGTCAGACACACCGTCCATTTACAAGTCCGTTCTGGGTCTGAACGAAACCGGAGGCACTTTCCTCGCATATCCATCCATCTCCAAGTACGTCTGGACGACCACCAACTGTTTCCATCTTCTTGGGTGTACAGCCCAATCAAGATCATCAGTAATCACCCAAACGACGTGAAGACTTCCGGTCTTCGACCATCGTCTTCATCTTCGACTTATCGTCGTATCAGTTATTCAGAATGGGATAAACCCGGTCTTTCCGAATAACTCGCGTATATTTTAAATAAGTGTTACACAAACACAACATACGCCTCATTCCAATTCATCAGTCATTAACCGTAAATTAATCAAGAGAATAATTCCCCAAATATTAACCCCGAAGGCCGAAACCAACATCAGATCAATATCCAGAAAACCATTCTACTTGGCTAACCGACAGTTAATTTCTAATTTCACATTCATAGGGAAAGGTTCCCATTAATTTTATCAAAGATAAATTCTTTAATTTATTCTTTAATCTACTTTTGAATATCAATTCAAACTAGTCGGGATTAACGAAACTTACCGAAGTAATCATTTGTTTTAATTTCCCAATCCCAACCTATTTATCCCATGAAGTAAAACTGGTAATACTTCATATCTAACACCACAGTGTTATCGGTAAATTCAATTACCATTTCACGTTCAAATCTAATTAAAGATTTAACTATCGCCTGGAGTAAAACTGGTGATACTCCATTCTCGATTATTTCAATCTAATTAAAGATTCATTAAAACTCCACTTAGTTTTAATCGTTAACTGGGTTAAAGAATCAGTGTCATTTAAAACACGGTTCACGGTAAACCCAAAATATCATTCCATTAATTATCAGGTTAAAGAACAAGTGTTATTTAAAACACTGTCCACGATAAACCCAAAAATCAATATCAATTCAATTCCAATTAAATATTATTTAATTGGTACCTTTCATTAAATCTAAATAAAAAGATTTAATCATTTCTCAATTGGGTTCAAGAACAGTGTTAGTGAAGACACCATTCACGACAAACCCAAATCACATTCGATATTCAATACAAGGCTCTGAATAGAAAATATATCGGCTTATATTCAATATCAAATTCTACGACTAACAAATGTCGTATTGGAAATAACGATATAAATATATATCTTTCAAATTTCCATAACAACACCTGTATAATCACGAATTCCAACATCGAAATATTCCGAAGACAATTTCGATTCAAATCCACTCCAATGCAATCATTGGATATTCTGGTTATTTTTAAAACCCTTTTTAAATTCAATTTATTTATTTAAAAATAAATAGAATTATAATTCTAGTTCAAAACTAGTTCATTTCGATAAAAATCTATTTTTATCTTTTCAAATATGGAGTTTTTCATCCCAATTCTTTCTAAATCATTTCTTATGATTTTACATAAATTATTACTATTTTTAATAATTTTATCAAGGCCCGTACAGTCGATTTCCAACAACGGCCATCGAACTGCACTTACAGCGACCTTTTTCGAATTTGATTTGGACGTATCTCCAAATCCAACCGTTAGATTTTGAACTTCTAATATTCGTTAGAAAGCTCTTTTCGATACGAACCCAACGGTTCCGGTTTTAGGAGAATCCGACGGTCGGATCTCCCGTAATGTCCGTTTGAAATAAATGGTCGAAATTCACGAACTGCCGCGGCGCGGCGCGTTCTATTCAGGCCATTATATTATATATATAATATATACTTCGTCGATTTATATTTAAAACGAATTATATAAATAGTTTTAAATTCGTTTCAAAAGCAATTTCAACTTCCTTTTCAATTCAAATCAAAATTGAATTCTTCTTTATAAATTCGTTTTAAAATTCATTCCTATTCAATTCAAATTTCAATTCAATTTGAATTCATTTCAATTCGTTTTCAATTCAATTCGAATTCGTTTTCAATTCAATTCATTTCGAAGTCGTTTTCAATTCAATTCAATTCGAAATCGTTTTCAATTCAATTCATTTCGAAATCGTTTTCAATTCAATTCATTTCGAAATCGTTTTCAATTCAATTCATTTCGAAATCGTTTTCAATTCAATTCATTTCGAAATCGTTTTCAATTGAATTCATTTCGAAATCGTTTTCAATTCAATTCATTTCGAAATCGTTTTCAATTCAATTCATTTCGAAATCGTTTTCAATTCATTTCATTTCGAAATCGTTTTCAATTCATTTCATTTCGAAATCGTTTTCAATTCATTTCATTTCGAAATCGTTTTCAATTCATTTCATTTCGAAATCGTTTTCAATTCATTTCATTTCGAAATCGTTTTCAATTCAATTCATTTCGAAATCGTTTTCAATTCCATTCATTTCGAAATCGTTTTCAATTCAATTCATTTCGAAATCGTTTTCAATTCAATTCATTTCGAAATCGTTTTCAATTCATTTCATTTCGAAATCGTTTTCAATTCATTTCATTTCGAAATCGTTTTCAATTCAATTCATTTCGAAATCGTTTTCAATTCAATTCATTTCGAAATCGTTTTCAATTCATTTCATTTCGAAATCGTTTTCAATTCAATTCATTTCGAAATCGTTTTCAATTCAATTCATTTCGAAATCATTTTCAATTCAATTCATTTCGAAATCGTTTTCAATTCAATTCATTTCGAAATCGTTTTCAATTCATTTCATTTCGAAATCGTTTTCAATTCAATTCATTTCGAAATCGTTTTCAATTCATTTCATTTCGAAATCGTTTTCAATTCAATTCATTTCGAAATCATTTTCAATTCAATTCATTTCGAAATCGTTTTCAATTCATTTCATTTCGAAATCGTTTTCAATTCAATTCATTTCGAAATCGTTTTCAATTCAATTCATTTCGAAATCGTTTTCAATTCAATTCATTTCGAAATCGTTTTCAATTCAATTCATTTCGAAATCGTTTTCAATTCAATTCATTTCGAAATCGTTTTCAATTCATTTCATTTCGAAATCGTTTTCAATTCATTTCATTTCGAAATATTTGATTTCAAAATTACTTTTCAATATTCATTTCAAAATGAATAAAATCGATAAAAATATCGTTCACGTCAAAATGGCGCATCTAATCAACACGGCTTCATATATTTCTATTTTCAAATATTCTATTTCAAATATTTCTATTATTAAAATATTTCGTTCAACACATGACCAATCTCAATGGATGAGTACTGTCAACACATGAACCTTTATTTTATATTGATAAAGATGTAAATTTTAGTACTAAAATATTTCGTTCAACACATGACCAATCTCAATGGATGAGTACTGTCAACACATGAACCTTTGTTTTATATTCTTTATTTTTCAAATTGGAATGAGGCCCAATCAATTACCATATAAAGTTAATTATATGGATTTTCATACAACACATGTATATAATAGCATTGAAAAATAATCAACCATCAACCAAAGTGCACTACACTGTATAAGCATCAAATATAGATATCTAATGCTTATAACAGTCTGTCAATCAATCGATCGACATATTTAATCAATCAGGATGAGTGAACTTCATATTTCATCCCAACACCCGTGTGGGGTTTCAAACAATCAAACAAATATTTTATTTGTGCAGTTGGGCGATGTGTAAAATTTATCGACCCAATCAATATCAGTCAAATCAGTGTACATAAACAAACCGTCCGGTTTGTAAATGAATATTTTATTTTATTCACATTCGCGTTAAAAATTATATTTTTAACGATAAAACATTTTATTCTAACATATGAATTTTTATTATTCATTTACACAATAAAATGATATTTTTATTTTCTAACATATTTTAGAAAATTTCGGCGGCATAACGGCACGATACTAGAAACGGGACGAGGCCAAGCCTTATCCCCGGTCTAGTGAAGGCCCACGCCATTCACACATCAATCAAAATCACCAAACAACCAATTTCAAATCACATCATATAACTAATCTATGCAACCAAACAAACAAGTCCATGGTCTGTGGACGATTGTGTCGGGTGCTACTAAGCACCGTCTGCATCCTAGTACATATATATAACTAGAAAAGAAATTGAAAGGTGAGAAATTCTCACATATTGCTATCCTAGCTCCACGGCACTTCATTTGCAGAAGTCTTCGTCGTTTCGCCTTTTTGTCACCTTCGTTGTCCGCTTTCACTACATATGTAAAAATCACATTTTTACCTCGCTATTCAATATATAAGAAATCGAATTTTTATTTCGAAGTTCAATATATAAAAACCATATTTTTCTTTCGAAGTTCAATATATAAAAACTATATTTTTCTTTCGAAGTTCAATATATAAAAACTATATTTTTCTTTCGAAGTTCAATATATAAAAACTATATTTTTCTTTCGAAGTTCAATATATAAAAACTATATTTTTCTTTCGAAGTTCAATATATAAAAATCCCATTTTTAACTCGAAGTTCAATATATAAAAATCGAATTTTTATTTCTATGTTCAATATATAAAAATCATATTTTTCTTTCGAAGTTCAATATATAAAAATCCCATTTTTATTTCTATGTTCAATATATAAAAATCATATTTTATAATTGCTTCATACATTTAAAAAAAATCGATTTTTCACTATGCTATTCAATATGTAAAAATTGAATTTTTACTCCGGTGTTTAATATCTAAAGATTATATATTTACAATATAAAAGATTATATTGTTACCTCGCTTTATAAATATAAAAGATTATATTTTTACCTAGCTCATATTTTAAAAATCACAACTTTGCTTATATAAAAATCCCACCTTTGATTATATAAAAACCTTTCTTCTTATAAAAAATTAAACCTTTATTTTAAAATGAAAATCACAGGTTATATAAAATAAACAAAAATAAAAATAAGGAAAAGAACCTAAAAACTTACTGTGGAGATGAAGGAGGACGAGGGGAGGCTCGTGGGGTCTGGAGGGGTGCGTTGAGCTACTGGTGGACGCGAGGTGGTGCTCCGGTCGACGGCGGGGGTCAGTGGGTGGGCGTGCGATTTGGGGGAGGGGCGCAGCTTCAAATCGAGAGGGGGAAGGAAGGGGAGACGGCAGAGAGGAGGGGCGCGTCCTGGGGGGTGGCGGCAGCCACCTGGAGGCACGACGGAGGCGATACTGGGGGCCGACGGGGTGGGTTTTTCGATTTGGGGGCGCGGTTCTTTTTTTTCTTTCTGATTTAAATGATTTTAGTCGGGGGGGGGGGGGGGGCTTGGTAGTTAAGGGGAGAAAAATATATATATATATATATTTTATTTATTTATTTAAAAAAGTTGACTTTCACATACGACCTCTAAACGAGGTCCACCGCCTGTCGCCCATAGCGTTTCACCCCATTCCGAACCCAATGGGATATGTATCGCACTCTGATCTGATCGTTTCGATCAGTTTCCGTTGAATTTTCATTTAAATCACTATATTGAATTTTAAACGTACATTTCAAATTACCGGGGTCACATACTAACTAGAAAAATTCCCGAAAAATATTTTCTAGCTTCGTATTGACGATACGGTCCTAACAAAACTAGTTTCGTCGAATTCTGAGGCCGTTGGAAAAATGGCCATTTTCCAGTCGATTAAAATCAACTAAAACTGGTCAAACGCGTTTTCCTATGCCACGCTCACATATTGATTCGAAAAATTATGAAATTTGAAACCTAGCAATAATTTGACACTGCGGATCCAACAAAACTGGTTTCGTCGAAATCCGAGGTCGCTTGCAAAATGTCCATTTTTAAGGGCCTGAATTCCATAGCGACTATTCAGAATTTTCAACTGGACATATCTTTTGATTCCCGCTACGAACTTTTGATTTTTCGGATTCGTTGGAAAGATATTCACTATTAGATTCCATTATTTTTGGTTTCACTAAAATCCGGATTGTTTTGCACCCGGTACATTCAATTGAAGTTTGAAATCGAATTATCGAACTACCGCGCCATTTTCAATTCTATTTATAATTATATATAAATATTTTATATTCTAACGACGACGCGTATAATATATACGTTCGAATTATATTCAAAATAAATTTTCGTCGATATTATTTAAAATAATTCATTTTAAATAATCAAAATTCGCTAAAATTGCCAAAATAAAATTTTTAAACTGGCCCAGATTTTCGGGTTATTACAAAATTCTATGTCAACATATGTCTTCTATGTTGTGTATCATACACCTAAAAGTGATAAGAGATTTCATGTACATTAGTCACTGCAAATGTATGTAAAATCTAGTTCAAAACTATTTTGGAAATATACATACATATATTAAAGATTCTAATCCCATAAAGCAGGCATGTTACAATATTACACTTGCATATTCTAAAAACATATAAAGGGCATCATATATACTATATACTAAATAACACGTACACAATCCAGATAATAACTAATATTCAGATTATAAAAGAAACATATTATACATAAAACACAGCATAGCCTTCATATTTCCTTCCTTATAATTTAAATATGCAGGCTGGATGACAACATATATGAAATCAATACAAATTGCTCCACTAGTACAATCTTATACTAAATGCATACATACAATAAAATGTACATATTGGAAGTATTTATATATCAAAATAGTTTACAAGACAATTCAGGACAACTTATAATATTAAAATAGCTTTTGGAATCCACAAACGATTTGCGCCTTTACTGTACATCTATATGTACATGGCAATTCAGTCATACTGGTCCAAGCTTCAATGTTCACAGCATTGTGCCAACTTCATATTAACCGGAGAAAACAATAAATATATGTGTAATCATTATTTTTCCATCTAAGTCAAACATAAATATAACCAATCATATGAAGTATAATATTATTAGCTGGTTCTTTATTTTGTAAAATGTATTGAAGTCATATAGTTTAAAAAGGTGGAGTAACAAAAATTATATGGCTTGAAAAGCCGATCATTTAACAAGATACAAATATATGGTTTAAGAGCTTGGCTTTATTAATAAAATTATTATATGCAGTTTATGTTTAAAACAAATATGAAAACTATTTGTTAATTTATTTATACATTGCACTGCTATAATAATTAATTCTGTAATTATTCAATTAACAAAACAGATTTGCTATTGAATGTACATTCAATTGTTTACAAAATTAAGGACAGTGTCAATCTAGGTTATCTCCCAGACTTATTTACTAAGCCATATATTCATTACATTAAATTTATAAATGTATCTCATACTATTACTTAGCATACAAGAAATGTTAATGCCTTGCTCATAGCAGTAAATATGATGACATTTAAATGTTTGTAACATACGATTTAAAAGGGAATATTTTGGAATCAATCATACTGATTTATGGTTTGCTATAGGTAAGGATATTGAAAAAAGTACATATACCAGTTTATAACAGTTCATCATTATGACATTTATATGTTTAAACTGGTATATATAATATTCATTCTTGCAAAATTTTAATACATAATGAAAACAACAGATAGATTTTACATGACTGAGTTTCTCAAACTCAAATGAATTTTGATCATATAAAATTAAAATTTATATGTCAGTATGTATATCTAAATATTTCATATATTAAGCCAATTCCAAAATTAGCAAGAATACTAAGGATTTCAATTTTTTCAATAAACTAATCAGTGTATAGCCTATCAGATATGTTAATTCATATATATATATATATACACACACACACACAATTAAATTTTCTATTATATGATCATATTAGTTGCAAATTATATTTGCATCGATCTTATATCAAAATTCATAAAATCATAACCTTATAAACAAAACTGGTCCTATCTACGAGTCTAGCACATAACATTGGTGGACCACTCATTACACAAATATATATATATATATATATATATATATATTTGTGTGTGTGTGGATTACTTGTAGCAAAAAGGAATGAAAAATAGACTAACTAATCGGTATATCAGTAAAAAAATGTTTTGCGGTCATGTCATAACAGCTGCTTGCAATCAACAGATTAAATTTGTAGTAGCATTATAATCATAGCTACAATATGGATATATCTTTTTATATATATATATATATATATATATAGAGAGAGAGAGAGAGGGAATGTGTACTACTATGGTGTATTAAGCTTGCAAATCTAATTTACAGTATTCATAATACTGAATCATTAAAAATCTGAAGCAAAAACCCAAAATTATCTCAAATGTATAACATAAACAGGTTTGTTGTAAAAGCTATTTTGTAATGACCTATGAATCAATCCTTTGTACCAACATCATCAAAATGAAATGATAAATCAATCATCATATATAATGGTACTTATTGATATTCATCATAATTTTTCAAATCTGTTAGAACTCCCGTATTAATCTGAACTGTTACATATCAACATATCAACATTTGCAGAATATTGGTAGCTTCAAGATATTTAGTTTATCGACATAAACTTGAGTAAACAAATGATCCACATACTGACTCATGTTACAAAACAAGATCCAAATAAATTTTAGATATGTATTAAAATTGACAAATTTTTAACAGCATAGATATTTATTCCCAAATATCAATATGACAGAAAAACTTATTTTATTCAAAGTTCAAATTAGAACAAGGAATATTTAAGTTATTGCCTTTTATAATAAAAGATTCAATTTGAAAAACACACCCCAAGTTCCATTTTTATCATTATAATTAATCCATTTTGATTGGATTAACAAAAGGATTTTGCATAAGAATTGATATCTAATATCAATTTTTAAATTGTTTTTTTCGAATTTATATCAAAAATAAAACTTTATTCTGAACGAAACAATTTGTATCAGAACAAAACTAAGTTTTAAGGCTTTTATTAATATGTATTAGTGTTCATAACACTCAGTCCATCACAACAGGCAATGAAGTAAACAAATTAAAACATGGTATTGGACCTAAATCCATATACGTATGGTTCATTGTATAAGGTGCATTAATTCGAATTAACATCTAATATTAATTCATAGTGTTCAATAGTGGAAGTGTGTGAAGTTTCAAATTTAGTATTGAATAAATTCTCAAAATTTTATTAACATCTAAAGAAAATACTTATGTATTAATTTGGATATT
Source organism: Allium sativum (assembly GCA_030737875.1). Lineage (NCBI taxonomy): Eukaryota > Viridiplantae > Streptophyta > Magnoliopsida > Asparagales > Amaryllidaceae > Allium > Allium sativum. The sequence goes on from CM060918.1 coordinate 276,821,789, forward strand.
AAGAAAAATTATTTCTTGACTTTTGTCATCACTATAACAAAACAAAATAAGCATATGTTTAATCATTCATCGGGATCCAAACTCAAATTTGGATTTGTAACATACAAGCATGACATCATTAAACAATCTTAAAATTACTATGTATAGTTTCATAATTATATTCATTATACTAAAAACTAACACACAAGCCCAATTCATGACAGGTTTTCATTTATCAAAATTAACTAGAATTAATATTAAATATTAACCACTCAAGTCAATTATGAACTTGATATTAAGATTTAAAACTTCTAGACAGTGAAACAATTTCACTTTATAATTGAATTAGTATTTAAATTATTTTCGCCAGTGTTCATAACAGCTTATTTTGTAATGAATTGAATATACATAAGACAAACTAAAACTCAAGATACAAATTTTACAATCCTACGCTCTAATACCATTGAAAGGTTTCTAGGGTTAATTTACACATCAAATAAACATCAAACGTAACTAAAATCAATAGATCTACATAAAATTTTGTAAATCAAGATCTATACCTGTCGCATCTGTTCCATTCATCATCTTCAAACAATAGTTGGATCTGAATCGAATCTGTGAGGAGCTCCTAAAATTGAAGCCTTTATCGTTGTCCACGAACACTTGTTTTTAAACATGTCAAACATCATCAAAAAGAAGGACTAACATCGCTAGCCAACTTAGGGTTCTTATGTTTTCCCCTGATTTTGATTTTCTTTTAGTTTTAGGTTTTTTGAAAACGTCAATAATAAAATGAATGTCGGCCCATCCTTTTATTACGTGTTAACCAAAAAAATCTAGTTAGACCAAAATACCCCTATACCAATTCAGAACTAGAGAATAGTCAACATTTGATCCTCTTTTGCTGTGAACGGTTCTCATCCTTTTCAAGCATTCTTATGTGTGACCCTATAGGTTATTACAATATTGGCAATGATTTTAAATCGTATTTAAAATCATAAACGGTAATTAGCATCTAGCAATACGTAGCTGCTACCAAGTTATAATAAGATCAGTGATTTGATACAATCTTCTTGTGACCAGTGTATCAAGGTAATATATTCCTTTTTACCAATATATCCAAGATTAAACTCGAGGCATGGATCGTATCATTCTCTTTATGATTTAATCTGTTTATCTCGATCGATGAGTAGACTGTTTAAAACAAATCAATATTTGAGCACGACCATGCATTTCACAGTCTCACTCAATCAAGAGGCCCATGGATATCACTACAAATATATGCTGGAAGGTTAAATCCCATCTCAATCATTCATAATTTTCATTTGGTTTGAGATGTATCCAATAATCACCGTTATTATTACTTTGGTACGAGTAACTTTAGATGATATCGAAACACAAATATCCTCGAATAAAATTATAATGATTTCAAGTCTGAGGACCATTATATCATTGTCACTATGAGAATAACTTATGATACTGTTAATTATATTCCATGTAGTTTTCTCATGGTGGGTCAGCCTAATACGCTATTCTCCAATACATATTTATGTCTTGACTTTAATATTAATTATATTAATGACCAATGAGTTGTTATCATTAGTCAGTCAACATACAAGTCTTAATGTTTTATTATTGTACTATATAAACAATAAAACTTCACTAGGGACATTCAAGAATTATTATACTTAATATATTTTATAATATCAAGTTCAAGTCTTACTCGAACTATATAAATCTGTATTATTATTCTAAGGACTTATATTATGTTAATATTTAAATTAAGATGTAAATATAATATAATAGAAAACTTTTATTCCAAATAAAACAATAATATAAACAATGTTATTGATCACATCAAATGGATTGCCTTTAGGGCACAAACCCTAACAGATGTCACCTTGGACAAACAAGTAGTGCCCAAGAAGGAGTCCTTTAGACATTTAATATTCATGTCGTTGTTTGGCAGTGAGATTAAAGAATATGTCAGTCTTAAACTTCAAACGAGGTCATTGAAATGACGATGGCATCTGACATCCTCTGTTATATGAAAACCTCACAATAAGTTAAAATGAAAGTTCTATAGAACAACAATCCGACATGCGATGTTATATGATGCAAAATTTTGGTCTACTAAAAGGAAACACATCCAAAAGGTAAGTATAACAGAGATGTGTATGTTGCGATGGCACTGCAAGCATATAAGACGGAATCAAATTAGAAATGATAATATTTAAGACAAATTTGGAGTTGTACAAATTAAAGAGAAACATGTTCAACACCGCTTAAGATGGTTTGGGCATCTCCGTTGGACATCTCTCAATGAACTTATGCGTATTCGGATTATAGGCTACACCGAATGCCCAAAGAAAGATAAAGTTTGATCAAGGATGACATGGGAGAAAGTAGTAGAAAGGAACTTGAGAAATTGGAATGTATACGAAGAGAAGGTATCAAACAAAAGCACATGGAGGTTAGCGATCCATGTACTAGAACATGAGCTTGGGGCTAGTTTAGGGAGAACATTATAATTTTTAAGTTATAGATCAGTGAATAAGGGAATAAGGCTTAATGTTGGTCTTTAGTATCTATTACTACTAGTACCATTATCAGCATCTCTGTTTCTTAATTCATTATTATTACTACTACTATTATTTGATTAATTATTTTACTTTGTTTTATTTTTATCTTTATTTATGTTTTCACCTTCAAATATCTTATTGTTATTATTATTTTTTAAATTTACTTAGTCATTTGGTTTTGGGTTCTAGCCAACCCAATTTGTTTGGGATTAATGACTTGATTGTCGTTGTTGTATATATCCTAAAATCAGTTAGGAAAGTAGTATAAACAATGAAATCAATCTTATAACCAGGTAAGCATTCAAAATTTATTGCATATTAGAATGATTGGAGAAGTATATACAATGCTAGGTTTTCCACCTTTTGAGTGCATGGATTTCCGTTACATCTTCTGATTTTCTATTTCCATATTTAATGCTAGTTTTTTTATTTCATTCTAAATTATTTATTTTGGAAATCTAACTAATTCGAATTCATTTATTTCTCGATATTTAATGTTGAACGTTGTCTACACTGTGGTTTCAATTGTGCAAGATTTGAATTTTTATTTCTTATTGAATAACTCGAATTTTACAACAAATTTGCATTTCATTTATTTCAATAAATATCTGGTAATGGTAGAAAACCTGTGCATATATGGTAATAAAAGAGATAAAAATTTGTTTAATTCCTCCTAAATAATTATAAATGCAGATGCCAAATGTTGGTAAGGACTTTAAATTGCATATATTTCATCTTGTAATGAGTTCGAATTTCAAATGTTCTCTACTTTTCTAATCATTTTAGTTTATAATGTTATACATAATAATAAATTTGCATCAACAAGATTCACCCATCAATTTTCACTTCATCTTCCATTTTTTCATTTTGGATCATCAATTTTTTTGTTATAATAATTTATTCAAAATTAAATTGTTGACAATTCAACTATTTTTCTTCGGTTGATGGATGTTAACGATTAAAATTACATTGCTGGTTAATTTTGAAAACTAATTATTAATTTTGATATAAATTGGTTCATTTTATTCTAATGATATTTCTTTATATGATTTTTGGGCAACTTAATGGACCTTGTAAGAGAATTTTAAATTTTGTATGTGTGTGTGTATATATATATCTGTGTGTGTGTGTCATCTTACTAAAGGTTCATTTGGTAAAGAAAATCATTAGTTTCATGGGAATATAAAAAATTTAAATTACTTCTCTCAACTTAAGAAATTCCAGCTTTCTCAAATTGACTAAGTTTCCTAAATTAGTTATGTTTAAATATTTTGATAATTGGGTCACATATGTAAAATAAAATGTATTGCTTTATTTTGGTATAAAGCCTAGCTGAAGTGGTCTAATTTTAAATTAGCTTTAAGAGGCTTAAAACTTATATTGTTATGAGCCTAATATGTTGATACCAGCGCATTTTAATTCGTTGAAAGGCCAAATTACAAAAAGCCAACTTTATAAATGTGAGGTTATGGTCCCCAAATTATAGAAGCATTAGCAACTCTCTATCCCTCTTCTATGGAGAACTAATTTCATATCTAGGGTTTTGTCAATTTGGAAGTCCGGACCAAATCTACCTCTTCATTAACAATCAACTACGAAATTCTGATACTGCAATAACCAGATATTCAGGTACGCTTTTGCAAATTTATTTATCAGTTCTCTTATTTGTTCTTAATTAAATCAATATAGGTTACATTTTTGGATTTAGGGTTTCATAATTATCTGTTGCTAGCTGTGCAGTTAATGCCCCATTATTACCCTGTCGTATCCCACTATATTGTATAGCAGATTTCTACCACTACGTTGTTTCCTAATAGCCCTTGATATACCCTTACTGCTTTAAGCCCCGTATAATCCGATATATCCCATTATTGAGCTATATTCCGCTCTTTCGCTGTATCTTCTATAAAATTAAAGAATTTAAAAATGACATTTATACATTATAAAATTCATAAAATTATTTTTGTAATATGAGTTTTTAACATATATTTTTTAGAATATTAAATACTATATTTTTCTATCAAATTTTATTAAGAGAAATAAAAATTTACATTTATTTACATTTATTTAATTATGCTTTTATTAAAAATTAAGAATGTACTAGTTATAATTAAGTTGAATGTTAATTTTCCATTTATTTATCATTTATACATGTGTTAAAACATTAAATACAAGTTTCATCCTGTAATGGCCCGCAAATCCATATTATCTGAGTTGACTACATATATCACATGTCGAACCCAAATATCACATAAATACGAATCATTTTTTTTAGAAGAAAAAGGTAGAAGAAGAACAAAAATAACAACACAAAATCTCACATCGCAGCGGAACAAAATATAATATATCATAACTTTTGAAATACAAAAATTTAACTATATAACATACAATTATCAGAGTACAACACTTACACTAAGTGGAAATAAAAACTCTATGTATTTAATACTGAAGCCTCTTGCTCAAAGCTCCTTTAGATAGATCTATAAAATCCTAAACTACTTGACTGCCTATACAAATTTGGGCACCCAAGAGTTTGGGGAAAACATACAAAAATAAACTCTGGGTCAGTCATGGGACTGGTATAAGTAAACAATTTAAAACAATTTGAGAAAATAAATTATATCTCATAAGACCACGCCGTGTAACACAGTAAGGTTTTTTCCCTTATGAGAATTCAAACACTTGATTTAACTTTTAAATCCTTATGAAAGAAAACGATAATCTTTATATCAAAACTCTTTTGATATTATAATAGTGTCTATATCAAATAAATAGAAATCTACTGGAACACTTTCATCTCAAGCTCCACATACATAATATACAATCAAAACCGCGGGCACTTATTTGGTAATGAATTTCCAACTATGACAAGGTATGGAACCACCTTCCGATAGTTTGTCTCTAGAGGAGAATATACTGGGTTCAACAAGAACATCTTGTAACCCGGTCACACATGACCGACCACTCATTTCGCTTGAGAGTATCGAATGTATATCACCAACGGTTGGGATCAGCAACCGTTTTCCCAAATGGGACAATATAGAACAGAATAAGGAATTAAATAAATTCTCTAGATAGGTGATAATACATCGTAATGGGAGCTACCCACATAGCCATGCTGCCTACCCGATTTTAGTCATTTCCCAGTTGTTGAGGCCTGAGGCTACAATTAATTATCATTCATTGATAGCACAATTACTTCGAATGTCACATTGTCAGATCTGTTAATCATTAATTGATTTTCATAAATATATCATGGATATTATGCTAAGAGAATGAATTCTTCACCACCATATATATTTATACATACCAACATATGCGATCATTGGAAATACTCTGTCAGACACTCGTCCATACACGTTCGTTCTGGGACTGAACAAAACCGAAGGTACAATTTCCATTAATCCATCTTAGGCAATTTCTACCTAGGATTAATATAAAAAGCCCTTGCACTTTACTCCATCTTCAATTATCTTCGTATAATCTGATTCACAATACTACTGGCAATACAGAGTGGTTCTCGGATAATAATTTTACCGGTCTCTCCATATTGACAACGATATTTGCAAATACTTCGATAGTCGGTTATTTAACTATTGGAGAAAAACAAACAAACATTCATCCATAACATCAAACAATCACTGGGCCCTTAATTAATATTTCATTAATTAAATCACTTCGCCATTTCCTTATCAATATTTATTAATCCAAATATTTCCAATATTTATCTTGGCCCCTTACTCTATCCAAATATCAACTTCTTTTATTTTCTATATTTAGAAAATATATTATATTTATAATTGGAGAGCATTCCAATTACCTATCTCTTTCACGACTGTTCATTTCTACACTTAGGAAATATTCGTTATACTTGCAAAATTCCACTTCTTTGGTTAAAACGAATATTGTGTAAAACATTGTTACAACAGCCAAAATACTGCATTCAACTAACTCTTACTCAAACATTTCTCTTTGAGACTGGATCTTCCTATTTATCGGTTAAAAATGAAGTCAATCAAGTTGGGATATAACTACCTCTTAGACTTTGACTAAAATAATCCTTAACTTCAAAACGGACAAGACACTTACCTTGAATAATCAACATCATAAAATCCAGTTATTCGTTTTTAAACCTGTATACGTTTCTCTTTCTAATTTTGCTAGATTTAATTATAGATTTCCTTTTTGTTTATAATATTCTATTTTAAGTTCATATCCTTATCAATTCTATATATATAGATACAGTGATTTCTAACTATCAAAATTTCTTAATAATATTCTAACTCCTTAAATTTCCGGAAAATTTCGGTATAACCTCCTTTGTACCGGTAGATAGTTCAAACCATAGCTGGCCTCCCTAGGCCCTTTCCATTAAAAAAGAAAATCAAAAAGCCAAGTGGCTTGCCGATCGGCGCATAAAATCTCATATGGAATTTAAACATGTACCTTATTTTCGGGCACACGAATTATAACCTTCATACACTTCATCCCATGAAACGCCCCAAACTCGCCCTTACAGGAAAGCCCATATTGAGTTGAGGACGCGACAAATCAAAACACAAACAGAAGAACATTTCATTGCTTATTACAACAATTTACATTAGATTACAAGAATGTACAGAGCATGAACAAATACTATACATTTGATAAATATTAGAGATTTAAATTATAAAGCAGCGGAAAAATAATACATAACACAATTGAAACAAATGCACGGATACAAAGCGTTCCGAATATTGCTCCAACTGTAAACTAGGATCCTATAAAATAATTCTGCAGAAACCAAAACTACTAGCCGCCCGTGTGGAAAATAGGGGCACCCAGAGTTTAGGTTAAAACAATAAACTCCAGATCAGTCATGTGACTGGTGTGAGAACTAAAACAGTTATTTAAAACTTTACTTTAAAATGGAGTAAACCAAGGGACCATGCCATATAACACGGAACGGGTTTCCTCTAGAGAATACCAGTGCATAAAACAAACAACGCAATGCTTTTTGAAAAAATGAAGCTATTATAAGACCCAGGTACCATCACACAATGCAACACAAGCCGTAGGATAGGTTTTCCCTTATAATAGTGAAACATGATTGGTATGTTTAAAACAAATCATTTGATACTATTATAAGTGCATAGTGTATAAAACAGCTTCAAATAGAAATGTATCAATCATAGACGGCATGGGTACCATATATCATGTCGCCAATACTAGGCTCTACAATCAAAACTGGAATGTCATGTATTGGAAGTTGGATTTCCATCTGTGAACCAAGGCAAAGGGATCATCCTGTGCCAATTCGAGACCCTCTACCCTGAGCCTCGGGTCTAGACCGCAACTACACCCGGATCATCAGGGCCAGTCCACATTTTAAGTGGACTAAAAATCCCTGAACATGCGTCTCCCTGCCTAATGGGGCGTAAGTCTGGTCAGTACGTCGACCTTATCATCCATCAGCCCCGTAGTGACCAATATAACCGAGGCACCTCGCAATCCATCATCCACATAAGTAAAATGTCTGGGCTCCATACACTGTCCTAGCTAGAAAGAAACGCATGTCCTCCCTGAGGTCCCTCTAGTTTCTGGTTCACATCGGAGTGCGAGGCTCGCGAATTATCGCTATACACAAAGCTATGCTATATTAAAGACGTTCTTTGATCATCAACCACAAGACTCTTCTTTTCAACAGAAGCCTTGATCATTTGTATCTCAACATGCCACACAAGCAATTCACGCCATGAAACTGATGTCTGCCGATATATAACCTCTGAGCTCGTACGTCTCAGAGAAGGGCGTTAAGCAAAACAATAAATTCACCGCCACCATATAGATATTTTTTTTAGAGATCAATCAACACATAATAAAATCCAATGTCAGACACACATACATTTACATGTCCGTTCTGGGTTTGAACAAAACCGGAGGCACCTTATTCCTCGTTCCATATGTCCAATACGGAAGAGAGGCCCTCACATATCCGTCGATCTCAGAGTACGTCAGGACGATCACCACTTATTACTTCATCTTGGGTGTTCAGCCCAATCTAGACATCAGTAGTCATCCAAACGATTTGAAGATCTCTGGTCTTCAACCATCGTGTTCATCGTCAACTTATCATCGAATCAGTTATTTAGAATGGGTTAAACCCAATCTTTCCGAATAACTCGCGCATCTTATGAACAAGTGTTATAAAAACACAACATACACCTCATTCAATTCCAGAATATTCTTTTATTCAAATATCCTTTTCATAATTTACACCAAATTAAGGTTTTCTAAACTGGTCGGGATTATCAAAACTGACCGAAGTAATCATTTGTTTTTTCCCAACCCAACCTATTCATCCCATGGAGCAAAACTGGTAGTGCTCCATATCCAACACCACAGTGTTATCGATAAAATTAATTACCATTTCACGATCAATTCTAATTAAAGATTTAACTGTCGCTTGGAATAAAACCGGTGGTACTCCATTCTCGATCATTTCCCGAATTTGATAATTTAAATTATCAGATTCACATTTCAATCTAATTAAAGATCCATTAAAACTCTAATTCAGTTTTAATCTCTAAAAATCATTACTTAATGATTTTTCAAAGTTAAGAAATTAATTTTAACTTTAGCTGGGTTAAAGAACTAATGTCATTTAAAACACAGCTCAAGATAAACCCAAAATACATTCCATTAACAATAGATTCTTCATAGAAAACAAATCAATATATATAATCGATATAAACTTTCATATCCAACCGATAATATAAATGGAATAACGACAAAGCCTTTTAAATTCCATATATAGTAACAGTCTTCCTTCACAGGAGATCACTTCGATTATTACTAAATCAAATTCCATTTGATTCCAATTTGTTTTGTTAAATTAGAAAATTTACTTTGGGAAATTTTCATTAAATCTTAATTAAAAGATTTATAAATTCCGAATCACATTTCACTGTCAATAGGGTCAAAGAACTAATGTCATTTAAAACACAGTCTACGATAAACCCAATTCACATTCTATTTTATTCCAACTAAATGTTAATTAACTAGAAACTCTAATAATCTTAATTAAAAGATTTATCCTTTTCACACGCGTTCAAGAACTGTTTTATTTAAGACACCATTCACGACAAACCCTAAATCCATTTCTTTTATTCAATTCCAATTAAATATTAATTAATTGGAAAACTTCACTAAATCTTAATTAAAAGATTTATTCTTTTCTCAACTGGGTTTAAGAGCAGTGTTATTTAAGACACCATTCACGACAAACCCAAAATCCAATTTGATATTAAATACAAGGCTCTGAATAGAAATTATATCGGCTTATATTCAATATCAAATTCTGAAATCAACAAATATTGTATTGGGAATAACGATATGTATATCATCCAAATTTCTCCATAATATCTGTAGAATCACGAAATCCAATATCGAAATATTCCGAAGATAATTTCGATTCAAATCCATTCTCATTCGTATATTAGAAATTCTGGTTATATTAAAACCTATTTTCAATCCAATTTATTTATTTAAAAATAATTGGATTTTAATTCTAATTAATAAGTAGTTCATTTTGATAAAAATATATTTTTATCTTTAAAAACGTGGAATTTTTCATCCTAATTCTTTCCAAACCGTTTATTAAGATTTTACACAAATTATCAATATTTTTAATAATTTTATTAAGCCCTTTCAGTTGATTTCCATAAACGGTCATCGAACTGCACTTACATCGACCTTTTCCCAATTTGGTTTGGACATAATTCAAAATCCAACCATTAGATTTCAAATCTCATATATTCCTTGGAAAGCACTTTTCGATACGAACCCAAAGGTTTTGGTTTTAGGAGAATCCGACGGTCGGATATCCCGTAATGTCAATTTGAAGTCAATGGTCGAAATTCACAAACTGCCACGGCGCGGCGCGTTCTATTCAGGCCATTATATATATATATATATATATATATATATACATATGACATGTATTATATATATTTCGTCAATTTCCATTTAAAACGTATTCTATAAATCATTTTAAATTCGTTTTAATAACAATTTCAACTTCATTTTCAATTTTAAAATCAAAACTGAATATTTCTTTATAAATCCGTTTTAAATTCATTTTAAAATGATTTCAATTTCATTTCAAATTTTAGATCAAATTTGATTATTCTTTTATAAATTCGTTTTAAATTCATTTTAAAATGATTTCAATTTCATTTCAAATTTCAAATCAAATTTGAATACTCCTTATCATTATATTATTTAACTGATAATATTTTCAAAATATCAGATTTTGAAATAATTTCCATTTCGATATTCATTATAAAAATGAATAAAATCGATATAAATACCATTCGCGTCAAAATGGCGCATATCTAATCAACACGGCTTCATATATTTCAATATTTTCGTGTCCATCCCAAATCGGACATCAAAATCATATTTTGATCCATTACTAAATATTATTTTAATGTTATTTTAAAATATTCATTATTCGTCATTTTAAAATATCCGTTAATTTAAAATATTCTTTCTTTCTGAATTGGAATCAGACATAATCAATTATCATATAATATTATTTATATGGATTTCATACACACGTGTACACAACAATAATCATACACCGCCAACATCATCCGGAGTGCAATTTACAACTGTATAAGCATCAAAAATAAATAAATAACGCTCATCATAGCCTATCAACCCATCATTGACATACAACGAAATATCAGGATTAGTGTATGTCAAATATCATCCCAACACCAGTGTGAGGTTTTCAAACAACACATACTGAACATTATTTGTGCAGTTAGGAGATGTGTAAAATTTATCGTCCCAATCAATATCGGTTAAATGGGTTTACATGAACAAATCATCTGATTTGTAAATGAATATTTATTTTCAACACATGGCCATTTTATATGGTTCATATTTCAATAAAAATTATATTTTTATTGTTCAAATATTTTATTCCATACATGACTATTTTATACAGTTCATTCATTCAATAAAAATGATGTTTTTATTGTTCAAATATTTTATTCCATACATAAATATTTTATACAATTCATTTCACATCACAACACAATACAATACAAACAATCATGGTTTGTACAATAAATGGTATCTGGTGCTGCTAAGTACCGTCTGCATCCTAGTATATATTTTACTCGAAAATAAATAGAGTGAGAAGGAGTTCTCACATTCGTTTCCACTCCTCCATTCATTTATTTCTGAATTTCTGAACAATTTGGATTTGAATTTGCCCGAAATTCTAACGTGCTCCAAATTGGGCCCACTCAGTCTGGTTGTGAAGCTCTCGTCACCACGATCGCAATGGATCCAGTTTCGCATGATTTGGACCTCATATGGAAAAGTTATATAATTTTAAACATTGAACAATTTAAAACGTAGTTAATTAAATTTATAGCGCTAAAAAAATGTTACCATATCCCTTTGTCTTCCTCGTTCATAACTGGACCGATAAAAACCCAAATTGTTCAAAACAATCGACCACCAAACTCCTCCACATCAGCGCCGGAACACCATTAGAGTGCCTTCCCTCGCGCGCTGCCATGCCACCTTCCTCCCCCACCAGTTCTGGTTAACTCACACTCGCCGTTGCATCGGGATTCGAGCTCGAAGGTCGCGCCTTTGAGTGCTCGAATCTCTCCCAATCCTCAACGATAAATCGCGTAATAGGTATGGATTTGAAGATGAGAGCGAGCTCTACGATTTTCCCTTCAGGAGCTCCTGATTTAATAGCGTGGATTAATCGGAATTTGAACGTGAAATTTTGAGCTCCACCCGCCATAGATTGCGAGTCAACGGAGCGCTTTTCCTTTTTTATCTGAATTCTGATTGGCCCATAGAATATATATATAATTTTTTTTAATATTATTTAATTTGGAAAATTAGGGTTTTATTATCCGAACTACAAATCGAACCCAACGATTATCACCCCTAGCTAAATACCCCCATTGCGAACACAATGGGATATGTTCCGTAAGCCAATTTGACTGTTTCAATCAGTTTTCATCAAAATTAAAATATAAATCAATATTATTTGAATTCTAAACATACATTAAAATTTACCGGGGATACATACGGACTCCAAAAATTCCAGAAAAATAAATATAGCTATGCTTTGATGATACGATCCCAACAAAACTAATTTCATCGAATTTGGAGACCATTTGAAAAATGGTCAACTTCCAGTCGATTAAATTCAAATTTAAATTACCAAACACATTTAAATTTACTGTAACACCCCGTATTTTCTATGAACGTATAAGTAACAAATCAGAGGATAATTAATTTTAAAATAAGAATCAAGGGAAACGGGTTGCTCCATTGCGTTCCTCTCGGAATTCTGCATGAAAATGAGTCCGAGTTTGCAAGAATCGGAGTCCGTATGAAGGAGATAAGACCCTCCGAAGTTTCAGGAAATTTCAGAATTGAAAACAGCTTGAAATTCGAATTCAAAATTCGAATTCAAACCCAGAAGCAGGCTGGGCGGGAAATTTCCCGCCCAAGCCCAGGTCGACCGGGGAGTCGACTGGGTAGTCGACCCCCCTGACCAGGTCAACTGCGCAGTCGACCTGGGGGTCGACCTGGGCACATTTCTGCAGATCGGGCCTATGACGATTTTTACCCCTTTTTGACGAACCGGATGACTTTTGGACTGATCTGATGGCTCTAAACACTCCTATTCTCCTATTTAAACAGCCCCAAACCTAGCCTTCTCTACACACAATTCTATTCTGCTTCTACTGTACCTCTGTTCTAAATAAAAATAAAAATGGCGTCACTACACAGTTGGAATCAAAACTAGAAGCTAATCAACATCAACCTAAGCAACTGAATTCAAACTAGAGATTAAAGCTTCTGTAACGATTCTACAACAATTAAAGTTCTTTCTTTAATCCAACCAAGGCAAGTACAATTATTTTCCGATATAAACATTAATTTTGATTGTGACATGAATTGTAAATCTGAGTCTGAGGTTATATCTGTTCTGTCCTGATTAGATTTATCTTATTCTGTATCTCTTTCTTCTTTCTGTTCTATAGCTAGGCTACCACGAGCCTGAGCCAATCTCATAAGAGATTAACATACGCTAAAATGTTTGGGACAGTAAAATGAATGATGCATGAATTGAGCATGACCAATAGGTGACTGATTTGAGGAAAGAACATGGACTGTAGCTAGAACATAAATATGAGATATATGACTGGACTTGTTATATTTATAACATAAAGGGTATTGAACGTATGATTTGAGGACATGACACAAAAGGCATATAATTGGATATAAATATAGAATGTATTGAACATATTACTTGGGATAAAGAGAATATGGCTTAGGTATAAAGATATACATTAAAGTAGGATATCTATTAAACGTAAATAAACACCTAAGTAAGGGATCTTTGGGATATATGACATGCATAGTAATCGATGGCTATATTTGGTATAATTTATATATGGATCTTCTGTACTATGCAAGTTTAGTAAAATATGAAACATATGATATATGGTAAATTATGACCATAGTCTGAGCTATGTAAATTTAATGAAAACATGGGGTATATGATCATATTGTGAATCATGACTATTATTTATGCATGTGAACTTAGGCAAGATTTACAATTAGGCAAGATGGGTCAATGAAACCTTAAGGAATAATAAAATCTGTTATATTTTCCTAATTTAGTTCTGCTATATTTGCCTAATATGCTAGTCTGTTATATTGCTTAATCTGCTAGTTCTGCTCTACTACCTGGTCTGCTAGATCTGTTCATCTGCCAAATCTGTCATCTGCTAAGTCTACTAAAAATGCCAAATCTATTATATGCTAAATCTGTAAATTGCTTAATCTGTTAATTCCGTTAAGTCGCCTAATCTGCGAAATCTGTTATCTGCTATATCTGTCGAGTTGATATAATTAGTCTGTTATTGACATAATCTGAATTGGCTATAGTCATGAATAATTGTCATGTATATTAGGCGTGGGTATAAATGGTAAATCATTAATTAATTGGCCACAAAGATAAATAGGGCTAACTCGAGGTTAGAATGTGTTTGCGGCGTAATTCTGCCCGCAACCGCCCGGCATGTTCCAGTGGCCGCAAACAATAGGTTCTAATGTGAGAAGTTAGTCATAACGTGCTTGAAACCCGAGGTTAGACTCAGTTTGCAGCAGAAACCTGCCCGGAACCAACCGGCCTAACCAGTAGCCTCAAACTGTCAGTCTAATGTGAGAGGTCTGGGCATTAATATTTAATTAATAAAAAATCTGAGATAAATATGATGTCTAAAATGTGTTGGGTGGGTAAGCTTAAACCAATTGGACCAATGAATCTGATAAACCCATTTCGTGAATCTGTAGGCCCAGTGCAAAGTTAGACAATCTGTAACCGGTTAATCTGTAACCAGTTAATTTGTAAGTCTGTTAATCTGTAACCAGTTAATCCGTAAGTCTGTTAATCCGTAACCAGTAAATCTGTAAGTCTGTTAATCTGTAACCAGTTAATCTGTAAGTCTGTTAATCTGTAACCAGTTAATCTGTAAATCTGTTAAATCCGTATATCTGATCCGTTAGTCTGAAAACTCATCTGATATGTGAACTAGTTGATCTGAATTCTGTATGTCTGAAACTTGTAAATAAGTTAATCTGAAATCTGTTTGTCAGGGGACACAAGGTTAGGAGGGGAATTACTTGTGTCATCTGTTGTTTGGGACCCATATTAGTCAGTAACCCTTTCTGGTATCAAAACTTTGACCCAACAGTAGGTAGGGTCCGGGCACGCTTACTGAACTAATTATAAGCGGTTCATTCTGATAATGGCGAGGGGTGTTGATGGTGCGTTCCAACCGGGTCATGTGCGTGCATGGATCCCGGTCTGCCTCTGAGGATGTAAGATGCCGTGACATCTGTAAATTGGTCTGTGCCAATTGGTTGTCACTTTAGGGGGTGATACACCCTACTGTGGGGGCGACACAGGGTATTTATGTATTAGGGAGCCGATCTCTTGGGTAGGGTTTTAGGGTACACTTAGTTCTGTCTGTTTCTGTTAGTACCATCTGTTTCTGTTGGGTGGTAACACCTGTCTGTTTCTGCGTGGTAACGTCTGTTTGGGAGGTAAAGGCCCAATTACTAGTGTACACCTAATTCTACATTCTATTTTCGTAGGGATTAATCTGACTGTTTCTGTTCGGGTGGTAAAGGCCTATTATCAGCTTTCTGTTTCTGTGGATATTATTTTGTTCCTGTTTCTGCTTCAGTTTAGACATTAGGGTGACACCTAATCCTGTTATACTAGTACTAGTGCAGAGAAGTGTAAAGAAATAGCTTATGTCATTCTGTTCTTCTATAATATCCGCTACACCTGTTACTGTTATCTCTCATCCAGTTTTATTTTCATGTCAAGTTATTATTAGCTGTTCATAACTGAAAATCACTAGACTTGCCAGACTTTTTGTCCGACCCTTGTTGTTTCACCTCCTTTCTTCCGTTCCCCCCCCAAGGTTTTGTAGAAGGGAGTACTCTAGCTTGATCCGGATTTCTTCCGCTTGAAGTGCTTAAAGTATGGCTTGTCTTCTTCTGTGGGGATTATGATTTTAAACTATACATTCTGAAGGCTTTTGTACAAGACTGGTATTTTGTACTTGAATTCTGATATTGTGATTTGAAAGGATGTAACCAAGCTTATTTCGATTTCTGTTGTAATAAAGTTATAAATTTTTCAAGTACTGTTTTATCTATCTTGTAAGTTTCTGTTCTGTTTATAGAATGCTCCACCAAAGTTAAGGCATTCCCTTTGTGAGTGACCTTAACGGAGGTGGGGTGTTACACTTGGTATTAGAGCTAAAGGTTACCAGATGGGGTAAAGTTTTTGAAAACTATTTTCAAAATGGTTTTGAAAGGAATTATTTTCAAAAATAATGATTATTTTGAAAAACATGATCCCCAAGAGCCATATATCTTTCCTTCAGTCCTTTTTGTATTGAATCTTTCCTTTTTCGTTTCAGCATGTCTGAAGCATCTGAGATACCATAGGGTGTTCATGTACCCGGTTGGTTCGTCAATATCTTGAGGCTAGGATGGCCGCCGCAGGTCTAGCAAATGATCCCCCTCCTCCGCCCCCTCCTCGTGCAATTGCTTTCTCAAAGATCTGTAGAGATTTTAGGGCCATGGGTGGAAAGGATTTCAAGGGACCTGAATCATTCGTAGAAGCGAGGAATTGGCTCAAAGAAACTAAGGATCTATTCGTTATCTTCGAAGTGGACGATAGGCAGAAGGTACAGTTGGCGCTATGGATACTCAAAGACGAAGCTTCCTATTGGTGGGAAGTCACTAACACCGAGAGGCCAGTTGAAACATGGATGGATTTCAGAACAAGGTTTGAGACAAAATTCCTCTCGCAAGCTGAACGAAGTCTACAACTGGAAAAGTTCTTATCTCTTAAGCAAGGAAGTATGACGGTCAAGGAATACGTCAACCAGTTCAACCAACTAGCGAGGTTCGGATTGGATTTAGTCAACACTCAGCATAAAAAGGCTCTCCGCTTTGTTAAAGGATTGAACGAGCCACTGCACAGCCTAGCCATGACCCATGTACCCATGGGAGCGACTTACGAGAAATTGGTGGACATGGCACTACTGCATGAGGAAGACAAGGGCCCGAAAGAGACAAAGAAGGAAGAACCACAGAATAAGAAAGCATGGTCCAAAAAGGAAACACAAAAGAAGGATGAGAAGTCTGAAGATAAGAAGGGGAAAAAGTGCTTTACTTGTGGAAGCTCGACTCATCTGAACAAGGATTGCAGGAAAAACGAAGGGTACTTGCTTCAACTGTGGTGAGACGGGACACTTCACTAGGGACTTCCCGAAGAAACGAGGGCAAGGGCAGAGGGCAGAACCTACTTCTGGAGGACAGGCGAATGCTCAAGGGACTGGTAGATAGGGTAGAAATAAGAAAATTTAAGTAGAAGGTTTAATTTTCTTATCTGATTATTGAGTTAAAACTCTTTCTGATTCTAGCATTTTGATTCTGTAATCGATACTCTGCACTTGAATACTAGTATTGTTTCTGATTTCGTTGTAGACTCAAACCCATAAGAGTTATGACTCATCTGTTTGTGATAGATTGGGGTTTGAGGGATATCTATGTTTGGCGTTAAGTATGACGCATACATTCTAAGTTTTTGTGGGGTATGATTTTATCATGCTTAGCTTCCTAAGAATCATTAGGGAACCTGATCTGTACCAGTAGTCTGTAAATATCCGAATACTTCTGGTAAGATTTCCAGTTTTGACATTGTCTAAAGAGGGTAATCCTCTGGGTGTCAATTTGATGTTGGTTTCGGTCTTCGTGGCCGATACTTAGGACCCATGTCTAATGGGAACCAAGTTTTTGTTTTATCTGTACTCGCTTTTATCATTCGACTGTATCCTATCGATCGAATCTTCGAACATTAGGTAGAAACTATTGGGTGTAAACATGTGTTTGAGACATGTTATGTTTGATGGTTGCAAGTGGATGCAAGTGGTTGCTAGTGGTTGATCGTGGATGCATATACACACACTAGGCACTAGATCGGCTCGAAAACACTCTCATACTGCATATGGATGTGTGAGCATTTTCAATTTTTGTGGATGCAAAATGATTGAATCAGCACATGGATATTGCATATGACTGAATGATTGTGCACTCATATAGAAATGATATGTATCGTGTAGGAAAATTGCATACATGTTGGACTCATGGCACTGGCATAATTTGCATTAAGGAGGTCAACTGAATCAGTGGACCGCCTGATCTTTGCATCAGATAAGAAACATATACACACACCTTAGCATATGTTCATACAACATTAGAAGTTTCTAAGGACAATGGACGCCAGTGATTGATGATTGAGTAGATGGAAGTTGGATGGTAGGACACATTCTTCTTAACTTGAAGATTTTGGGGACGAAATCCTTTAAGGATGGGAGAATGTAACACCCCGTATTTTCTATGAACGTATAAGTAACAAATCAGAGGATAATTAATTTTTAAAATAATAATAAAGGGAAACGGGTTGCGCCATTGCGTTCGTCTCGGAATTCTGCATGAAAACGAGTCCGAGTTTGCGAGAATCGGAGTCCGTATGAAGGAGATATGACCCTCCGAAGTTTCAGGAAATTTCAGAATTGAAAACAGCTCGAAATTCGAATTCAAAATTCGAATTCAAACCCAGAAGTAGGCTGGGCGGGAAATTTCCCGCCCAAGCCCAGGTCGACTGGGTAGTCGACCCCCCCTCCCGACTAGGTCGACTGCGCAGTCGACCTGGGCCCATTTCTGCAGATCGGGCCTATAACGATTTTTACCCCTTTTTGACGAACCAGATGACTTCTGGACCGATCTAATGGCTCTAAACACTCCTATTCCCCTATTTAAACAGCCCCAAACCTAGCCTTCTCTACACACAATTCTATTCTGCTTCTACTCTACCTCATTTCTAAATAAAAATAAAAATGGCGTCACTACTCTGCTGGAATCAAAACTAGAAGCTAATCAACATCAACCTAAGCAACTGAATTCAAACTAGAGATTAAAGCTTCTGCAACGATTCTACAACAATTAAAGTTCTTTCTTTAATCCAACCAAGGCAAGTACAATTATTTTCCGATATAAACATTAATTTTGATTGTGACATGAATTGTAAATCTGAGTCTGAGGTTATATCTGTTCTGTCCTGATTAGATTTATCTTATTCTGTATCTCTTTCTTCTTTCTGTTCTATAGCTAGGCTACCACGAGCCTGAGCCAATCTCATAAGAGATTAACATACGCTAAAATGTTTGGGACAGTAAAATGAATGATGCATGAATTGAGCATGACAAATAGGTGACTGATTTGAGGAAAGAACATGGACTGTAGCTAGAACATAAATATGAGATATATGACTGGACTTGTTATATTTATAACATAAAGGGTATTGAACGTATGATTTAAGGACACGACACAAAAGGCATATAATTGGATATAAATATAGAATGTATTGAACATATTACTTGGGATAAAGAGAATATGGCTTAGGTATAAAGATATACATTAAAGTAGGATATCTATTAAACGTAAATAAACACCTAAGTAAGGGATCTTTGGGATATATGACATGCATAGTAATCGATGGCTATATTTGGTATAATTTATATATGGATCTTCTGTACTATGCAAGTTTAGTAAAAATTGAAACATAAGATATATGGTAAATTATGACCATAGTCTGAGCTACGTAAATTTAATGAAAACATGGGGTATATGATCATATTGTGAATCATGACTATTATATATACATGTGAACTTAGGCAAGATTTACAATTAGGCAAGATGGGTCAATGAAACCTTAAGGAATAATAAAATCTGTTATATTTGCCTAATTTAGTTCTGCTATATTTGCCTAATATGCTAGTCTGTTATATTGCTTAATCTGCTAGTTCTGCTCTACTACCTGGTTTGCTAGATCTGTTCATCTGCCAAATCTGTCATCTGCTAAGTCTGCTAAAAATGCCAAATCTTTTATATGCTAAATCTGTAAATTGCTTAATCTGTTAAATCCGTTAAGTCGCCTAATCTGCGAAATCTGTTATCTGCTATATCTGTCGAGTTGATATAATTAGTCTGTTATTGACATAATCTGAATTGGATATAGTCATGAATAATTGGCATGTATATTAGGTGTGGGTATAAATGGTAAATCATTAATTAATTGGCCATAAAGATAAATAGGGCTAACTCGAGGTTAGAATGTGTTTGCGGCGTAATTCTGCCCGCAACCGCCCGGCATGTTCCAGTGGCCGCAAACAATAGGTTCTAATGTGAGAAGTTAGTCATAACGTGCTTGAAACCCGAGGTTAGACTCAGTTTGCGGCAGAAACCTGCCCGGAACCAACTGGCCTAACCAGTAGCCTCAAACTGTCAGTCTAATGTGAGAGGTCTGGGCATTAATATTTAATTAATGAAAAATCTGAGATAAATATGATGTCTAAAATGTGTTGGGTGGGTAAGCTTAAACCAATTGGACCAATGAATATGATAAACCCGTTTCGTGAATCTGTAGGCCTAATGCTAAGTTAGACAATCTGTAACCGGTTAATCTGTAACTAGTTAATTTGTAAGTCTGTTAATCTGTAACCAGTTAATCCGTAAGTCTGTTAATCCGTAACCAGTAAATCTGTAAGTCTGTTAATCTGTAAGTCTGTTAATCTGTAACCAGTTAATCTGTAAATCTGTTAAATCCGTATATCTGATCCGTTAGTTTGAAAACTCATCTGATCTGTGAACTAGTTGATCTGAATTCTGTATGTCTGAAACTTGTAAACAAGTTAATCTGAAATCTGTTTGTCTGGGGACACAAGGTTAGGAGGGGAATTACTTGTGTCATCTGTTGTTTGGGACCCATATTAGTCAGTAACCCTTTTTGGTATCAAAACTTTGACCCAACAGTAGGTAGGGTCCGGGCACGCTTACTGAACTAATTATAAGCGGTTCATTCTGATATTGGCAAGGGGTGTTGATGGTGCGTTCCAACCGGGTCATATGCGTGCATGGATCCCGGTCTGTCTCTGAGGATGTAAGATGCCGTGACATCTGTAAATAGGTCTGTGCCAATTGGTTGTCACTTTAGGGGGTGATACACCCTACTGTGGGGCCGACACAGGGTATTTATGTATTAGGGAGCCGATCGCTTGGGGTAGGGTTTTAGGGTACACTTAGTTCTGTCTGTTTCTGTTAGTACCATCTATTTCTGTTGGGTGGTAACACCTGTATGTTTCTGCGTGGTAACGTCTGTTTGGGAGGTAAAGGCCCAATTACTAGTGTACACCTAATTCTACATTCTATTTTCGTAGGGATTAATCTGACTGTTTCTGTTCGGGTGGTAAAGGCCCATTATTAGCTTTCTGTTTCTGTGGATATTATTTTGTTCCTGTTTCTGCTTCAGTTTAGACATTAGGGTGACACCTAATCCTGTTATACTAGTACTAGTGCATAGAAGTGTAAAGAAATAGCTTATGTCATTCTGTTCTTCTGTAATATCCGCTACACCTGTTACTGTTATCTCTCATCCAGTTTTATTTTCATGTCAAGTTATTATTAGCTGTTCATAACTGAAAATCACTGGACTTGCCAGACTTTTTGTCCGACCCTTGTTGTTTCACCTCCTTTCTTCCGTTCCCCCCCCCCAAGGTTTTGTAGAAGGGAGTACTCTAGCTTGATCCGGATTTCTTCCGCTTGAAGTGCTTAAAGTATGGCTTGTCTTCTTCTGTGGGGATTATGATTTTAAACTATGCATTCTGAAGGCTTTTGTACAAGACTGGTATTTTGTACTTGAATTCTGATATTGTTATTTGAAAGGATGTAACCAAGCTTATTTCGATTTCTGTTGTAATAAAATTATAAAATTTTCAAGTACTGTTTTATCTATCTTGTAAGTTTCTGTTCTGTTTATAGAATGCTCCACCAAAGTTAAGGCATTCCCTTTGTGAGTGACCTTAACGGAGGTGGGGTGTTACACTTGGTATCCGAGCTAAAGGTTACCAGATGGGGTAAAGTTTTTGAAAACTATTTTCAAAAAGGTTTTGAAAGGAATTATTTTCAAAAATAATGCTTATTTTGAAAAACATGATCCCCAAGAGCCATATATCTTTCCTTCAGTCCTTTTTGTATTGAATCTTTCCTTTTTCGTTTCAGCATGTCTGAAGCATCTGAGATACCATAGGGTGTTCATGTACCCGGTTGGTTTCGTCAATATCTTGAGGCTAGGACGGCCGCCGCTAGGTCTAGCAAATGATCCCCCTCCTCCGCCCCCTCCTCGTGCAATTGCTTTCTCAAAGATCTGTAGAGATTTTAGGGCCATGGGTGGAAAGAATTTCAAGGGAACTGAATCATTCGTAGAAGCGAGGAATTGGCCCAAAGAAACAGAGGATCTATTCGTTATCTTCGAAGTGGACGATAGGCAGAAGGTACAGTTGGCGGTATGGATACTCAAAGACGAAGCTTCCTATTGGTGGGAAGTCACTAACACCGAGAGGCCAGTTGAAACATGGATGGATTTTAGAACAAGGTTTGAGACAAAATTCCTCTCGCAAGCTGAACGAAGTCTACAACTGGAAAAGTTCTTATCTCTTAAGCAAGGAAGTATGACGGTCAAGGAATACGTCAACCAGTTCAACCAACTAGCTAGGTTCGGATTGGATTTAGTCAACACTCAGCATAAAAAGGATCTCCGCTTTGTTAAAGGATTGAGCGAGCCACTGCACAGCCTAGCCATGACCCATGTACCCATAGGAACGACTTACGAGAAATTGGTGGACATGGCACTACTAAATGAGGAAGAAAAGGGACCGAAAGAGACAAAGAAGGAAGAACCACATAATAAGAAAGCATGGTCCAAAAAGGAAACACAAAAGAAGGATGAGAAGTCTGAAGATAAGAAGGGGAAAAAGTGCTTTACTTGTGGAAGCTCGACTCATCTGAACAAGGATTGCAGGAAAAACGAAGGGTACTTGCTTCAACTGTGGTGAGATGGGACACTTCACTAGGGACTGCCCGAAGAAACGAGGGCAAGGGCAGAGGGCAGAACCTACTTCTGGAGGACAGGCGAATGCTCAAGGGACTGGTAGATAGGGTAGAAATAAGAAAATTTAAGTAGAAGGTTTAATTTTCTTATCTGATTATTGAGTTAAAACTCTTTCTGATTCTGGCATTTTGATTCTGTAATCGATACTCTGCACTTGAATACTAGTTTTGTTTCTGATTCCGTTGTAGACTCAAATCCATAAGAGTTATGACTCATCTGTTTGTGATAGATTGGGGTTTGAGGGATATCTATGTTTGGCGTTAAGTATGACGCATACATTCTAAGTTTTTATGGGGTATGATTTTATCATGCTTAGCTTCCTAAGAATCATTAGGGAACCTGATCTGTACCAGTAGTCTGTAAATATCCGAATACTTCTGGTAAGATTTCCAGTTTTGACATTGTCTAAAGAGGGTAATCCTCTGGGTGTCAATTTGATGTTGGTTTCGGTCTTCGGGGCCGATACTTAGGACCCATGTCTAATGGGAACCAAGTTTTTGTTTTATCTGTACTCGCTTTTATCATTTGACTGTATCCTATTGATCGAATCTTCGAACTTTAGGTAGAAACTATTGGGTGTAAACATGTGTTTGAGACATGTTATGTTTGATGGTTGCAAGTGGATGCAAGTGGTTGCTAGTGGTTGATCGTGGATGCATATACACACACTAGGCACTAGATCGGCTCGAAAACACTCTCATACTGCATATGGATGTGTGAGCATTTTCAATTTTTGTGGATGCAAAATGATTGAATCAGCACATGGATATTGCATATGACTGAATGGTTGTGCACTCATATAGAAATGACATGTATCGTGTAGGAAAATTGCATACATGTTGGACTCATGGCACTGGCATAATTTGCATTAAGGAGGTCAACTGAATCAGTGGACCGCCTGATCTTTGCATCAGATAAGAAACATATACACACACCTTAGCATATGTTCATACAACATTAGAAGTTTCTAAGGACAATGGACGCCAGTGATTGATGATTGAGTAGATGGATGTTGGATGGTAGGACACATTCTTCTTAACTTGAAGATTTTGGGGACGAAATCCTTTAAGGATGGGAGAATGTAACACCCCGTATTTTCTATGAACGTATAAGTAACAAATCAGAGGATAATTAATTTTTAAAATAATAATAAAGGGAAACGGGTTGCGCCATTGCGTTCGTCTCGGAATTCTGCGTGAAAACGAGTCCGAGTTTGCGCGAATCGGAGTCCGTATGAAGGAGATATGACCCTCCGAAGTTTCAGGAAATTTCAGAATTGAAAACAGCTCGAAATTCGAATTCAAAATTCGAATTCAAACCCAGAAGTAGGCTGGGCGGGAAATTTCCCGCCCAAGCCCAGGTCGACTGGGTAGTCGACCCCCACACCCGACTAGGTCGACTGCGCAGTCGACCTGGGGGTCGACATGGGCCCATTTCTGCAGATCGGGCCTATAACGATTTTTACCCCTTTTTGACGAACCAGATGACTTCTGGACCGATCTTATGGCTCTAAACACTCCTATTCTCCTATTTAAACAGCCCCAAACCTAGCCTTCTCTACACACAATTCTATTTTGCTTCTACCCTACCTCTTCTCTAAATAAAAAAAAAATGGCGTCACTACTCTGCTGGAATCAAAACTAGAAGCTAATCAACATCAACCTAAGCAACTGAATTCAAACTAGAGATTAAAGCTTCTGCAACGATTCTACAACAATTAAAGTTCTTTCTTTAATCCAACCAAGGCAAGTACAGTTATTTTCCGATATAAACGTTAATTTTGATTGTGACATGAATTGTAAATCTGAATCTGAGGTTATATCTGTTCTGTCCTGATTAGATTTATCTTATTCTGTATCTCTTTCTTCTTCCTGTTCTATAGCCAGGCTACCACGAGCCTGAGCCAATCTCATAAGAGATTTACATACGCTAAAATGTTTGGGATAGTAAAATGAATGATGCATGAATTGGGCATGACCAATAGGTGACTAATTTGAGGAAAGAACATGGACTGTAGCTAGAACATAAATATGAGATATATGACTGGACTTGTTATATTTATAATATAAAGGGTATTGAACGTATGATTTGAGGACACAACACAAAAGGCATATAATTGGATATAAATATAGACTGTATTGAACATATTACTTGGGATAAAGAGAATATGGCTTAGGTATAAAGATTTACATTAAAGTAGGATATCTATTAAACGTAAATAAACACCTAAGTAAGGGATCTTGGGGATATATGACATGCATAGTAATCGATGGCTATATTTGGTATAATTTATATATGGATCTTATGTACTATGCAAGTTTAGTAAAAATTGAAACATATGATATATGGTAAATTATGACCATAGTCTGAGCTACGTAAATTTAATGAAAACATGGGGTATATGATCATATTGTGAATCATGACTATTATATATACATGTGAACTTAGGCAAGATGGGTCAATGAAACCTTAAGGAATAATAAAATCTGTTATATTTGCCTAATTTAGTTCTGCTATATTTGCCTAATCTACTAGTCTGTTATATCGCTTAATCTGCTAGTTCTGCTCTACTGCCAGGTCTGCTAGATCTGTTCATCTGCCAAATCTGTCATCTGCTAAGTCTGCTGAAAACGCCAAATCTGTTATATGCTAAATCTGCTAAATTGCTTAATCTGTTAAATCCGTTAAGTCGCCTAATCTGCGAAATCTGTTATCTGCTATATCTGTTGAGTTAATATAACTAGTCTGCTATTGACATAATCTGAATTGGCTATAGTCATGAATAATTGGCATGTATATTAGGCGTGGGTATAAATGGGAAATCATTAATTAATTGGCCACAAAGATAAACAGGGCTAACTCGAGGTTTGAATGAGTCTGCGGCGTAATTCTGCCCGGAACCGCCCGGCATATTCTAGTGGCCACAAAAAATAGGTTCTAATGTGAGAAGTTAGTCATAACGTGCTTGAAACCGGAGGTTAGACTCAGTTTGCAGCAGAAACCTGCCCGGAACCAACGGCCTAACCAGTAGCCGCAAACTGTCAGTCTAATGTGAGAGTTCTGGGCATTAATATTTAATTAATGAAAAATCTGAGATAAATATGATGTCTAAAATGTGTTGTGTGGGTAAGGTTAAACCAATTGGACCAATGAATATGATAAACCCGTTTCGTGAATCTGTAGGCCCAATGCAAAGTTAGACAATCTGTAACCAGTTAATCTGTAAGTCTGTTAATCTGTAACCAGTTAATCCGTAAGTCTGTTAATCCATAACCAGTAAATCTATAAGTCTGTTAATCCGTAACCAGTTAATCTGTAAGACTGTTAATCTGTAACCAGTTAATCTGTAAATCTGCTAAATCCGTATATCTGATCAGTTAGTCTGAAAACTCATCTGATATGTGAACTAGTTGATCTAAATTCTGCATGTCTGAAACTTGTAAACAAGTTAATCTGAAATCTGTTAGTCTGGGGACACAAGGTTAGGAGGGGAATTAATTGTGTCATCTGTTGTTTGGGACCCATATTAGTCAGTAACCCTTTCTGGTATCAAAACTTTGACCCAACAGTTGGTAGGGTCCGGGCACGCTTACTGAACTAATTATAAGCGGTTCATTCTGATAATGGCGAGGGATGTTGATGATGCGTTCCAACCGGGTCATGTGCGTGCATGGATCCCGGCCGCCTCTGAGGATGTAAGACACCGTGACATCTGTAAATAGGTCTGTTGAGACGACCCGATTTCCCGTTCTCACGGAAACAAGGTTATCTTTGGAATATAACACAGAAACAGATAATAGCAGAACAGAATTAAATAAATACACCAGATAATGAACATTAGAATATACTGGATAAAAGTAATCATCAGAGTTACACAGTATACAGGATCTTACTTAGTACAAATACAGTTCAGCTATACATAAATGTCTACAGCGGAAATAAACAAAGTATGTACAATAGGAGCTGAACAGCATAAAAAGAAATAAATGATAGAATCCATCTTCAGCTCCAGCTATCCAGAAAGAACCAGCTAAACCTGAAAACAAGGCTGCCCGTGTGGAAAAAGGGGCACCCGAGTTTGAGAGTGAAACAAACTACGAGTCAGTCATGGGACTGGTATGAGAAATCTACTCAACACATATATTTTGGCTAATCACAGGACCACGCCACTTTCGTGGAACGGGTTTACTCCATTGGATTGCCAGTGCTTTTAAAACAAATCTTTCTTTTAAACATCGCTATGCTTTTTATAAAAATGAAGCCGTTATAAGACTCAGTTCCCATCACACAATGCAACGCAAACCGGAGGATAGAGTTTTTACCTTATAACGGCCAAATATGCTTGATACGAATAAAACAAAGGCATTTGATATTATTGCGAGTGTTTATATGTTTTGAAAACAATTTCAAATCATAACTATCAATCATAGACGGCATTAATGCCCCATACCACTATGTCGCCATATATAGGTATACAATCAAAACCGCACGATGTCGTATTTGGAAATTGGATTTCCGTCATGAACCAAGGCAAAAGATAGTCCTTACCGAATTCGAGACAATCTAGCCCATGTCTCAGGCAAGCGCGCAGGCAAGCCTTGGATCGTCAGGGCCGGTCCACCGATGTGGATTATTATGCCTGAACAATACGTCTCTCCACCCTTTGGGGCGTAAGTGAGCCAACGAATGACTCCATCGGACCCGGATCGTCCGATCTAACCGAGACGCCTCGCAACAGCAACAACCACATAGGTGAAAAGTATATAAATGTCAGGGCTGGTAGGTCACTGACACCACCCTAGCTAGAAAGAAACGCATGCCCTCCCTAAGGTCCTTCTCCCGTTTTAGGTTCATACCGGGGTGTGAGGCTCGCGAATTCACGTTATACACAAAGCTACGCCACACAGGCGGTGCTTTGATCATCACCACAAGACTTTGCTTTTCAACAGAAGCCCTGATCACTGCATCTTAGCATGCCACACAGAATAAATCCTATGTCAGACACACAGTCCATTTCCAAGTCCGTTCTGGGTCTGAACGAAACCGGAGGCACTAAATACCTCGCAAACCCATCGATCACCACATACGTCTGGACGATCACCACTCATTATCCATATTTCGGGATGCCTCCCAATCAGGAGCTCGGTTACCATCCAAACGAGGTGAAGATCTCCGGTCTTCGACCACCGTCTTTATCTTCGACTTTCAATCGTCGGTCAATTATTTGAAATGAGAATTAACTTGGCCTTCTCAAATAATTCACGTATATTTAGAATTTCAATTCGATTTATTTCAATGGTTAAATTATTCTACAACACCAATTTTGTCCTTTAATGTAATTTTCACACCAAACACATTCAACCATCAAACATCACATAAATCAAGCAAATTCAGTTTATTTCCATTTCATATCGCTTATGATATTTTATAACTATTTATCGCTATTTTTATTTATTTTAAAATAGCCATTTTATTCAAAACGATGCTTCGGGCCATAAGGCTGCCGTGGCGCTGTTTTTCTTCAGATTTGGTTTACACATATCTTAAAATCTAACCGTTGGATCTTCACAAAATTTACATCATTAGAAAGGTCTTTTCAAAACGAATCCAACGGTTCCAGTTTCAGGAAAATCCGACGGTCGGATCTCCCGGTACAATCGTTTGAATTTTCAATTTCAAATTACGAACTGCAGCGTCGTTATTCGATTAAATATATAATTATATTTATATATATATATAAATATAATCGCTTCTGGCGCTGTTTTTCTTCAGATTTGAATTAAACATTCCAGACAATCCAACCGTTAGATTTTTACAAGGTTGGTGCCGTTGGGAAGATATTTCCAAGGCGAACCCGACGGTTGAGGTTTCGGGAAAATCCAATGGTCGGATTTCCCGCACTAGTCGTTTGAAATCACGGTTTCAAAATACGAACTGCACGGCTTCGTTTCGTTTTAATTTTATTTATATTTATATATTTATATAAATATAGTTCATTCAACAATTTCAATATCGTTTTCACTTCAAATATTTTTCTAACGCTTTAAATTTTGGAAAAATTTCGCCATAACCTCCCCTGCACCGGGAGCATCGGGAAATCGCAAATAGCTTTCCCGGTCCTTCTAATCTCAAAAAGAAAAAGAAAAAGCCAAGCGGCTAGCCAACAGGCTCAAAATCATCACCTAAACAAATCAGTAAATGTGTACCTATTTGTCGGGCACAAAATTTTATTCCTCTTCTCTAGCCCCTTTGCTATAACCTGTTCAATGAATATTGCATGTACATATATATACAGTTCTTATCATTTATCAATTTATATTCGACTTCATATTTGATTTCTATTTGGTTTAAAAACTCCATTCATTCTAATGTTACATAAATAGGTGCAAATCATTTCATTAGCTAATTAATGAATATTTCAACTCATATATGTTTATTTTGAACAAGTGGCTATTTTTAACACTTCACATTTCAACGATTTATGCATACAATAAAAATGTGATTTTTATTGTAAAACAATTCATTTCAAAACACTATTTTTTTCTATATAGTTCATATAGGTGACAAAATAGGATTTTTATCATAAAACAATTTCTTTTTAAAACGAGATTATTTTACACGGTTCATATAGTCGATAAAAGGCGATTTTTATTATCAAACAATTTATTTCAAAATATGAATACCATTCAACACATGAATTTCTAAACAACGAATGAATATCAATTCAACACATGAATGTTTTCTATAGTTTCTATATATATAGATAAAAATGTGATTTTTATTATCGAACAATTTATTTCAAAATATGAATACCATTCAACACATGAATTTCTAAACAACGAATGAATATCAATTCAACACATGAATGTTTTCTATAGTTTCTATATATAGATAAAAATGTGATTTTTATTATCGAACAATTTATTTCAAAATATGAATACCATTCAACACATGAATTTCTAAACAACGAATGAATATCAATTCAACACATGAATGTTTTCTATAGTTTCTATATATAGATAAAAATGTGATTTTTATTATCGAACAATTTATTTCAAAATATGAATACCATTCAACACATGAATTTCTAAACAACGAATGAATATCAATTCAACACATGAATGTTTTCTATAGTTTCTATATATAGATAAAAATGTGATTTTTATTATCGAACAATTTATTTCAAAATATGAATACCATTCAACACATGAATTTCTAAACAACGAATGAATATCAATTCAACACATGAATGTTTTCTATACAATGAATAAATATAGTTTAAGCATATGAAAATAATTCAAACACACAAATATTATTCAAAATTTCGGCAGCATAACGGCAGGGTAGTTAAACCGGCACCGTCCCTAGTACGGCTCCTCGCTCTACCTTAAAACCTCGCGGTTTTTGACAATGGGGTTCATGCATCTAGTTCGCACGCAGGCGGCATGTATATATTTATTTCATTTCCACAAACTAATCCTAAGTGGTTTCAACCAAATATTTCACAACCACAAATGGGTATTTTTCAACCACAATCAACCAATATCAATCACAAACAATCCCAAACAATCAATCGCTATCAATCAATTTTCACAACAATTTCAATCAATAAATATCGTCCATGGTTTGTGGACGAGGGGCGTATATATATATATATATATATATATATATATATAGCAATTCACTTTTACTTCAACACATATATAATTTTTAAATCAGAAATCTCACCAATAGCTATCCAACTGCACGACACTTCCTTAGAGAAATCTTCGCCTTTCTGTCGCTTTCGCCCGTATTCTCTACATATGTAAAAATCGAATTTTTACTATGTTATTCAATAAATAAAAATCGAATTTTGACTTCGCTATTCAATATATAAAGATTATATTTTTAATATTTCTATAATGTAAAAATTATATTTTAATTGCTTTAAAAATATAAATTTTCATATCTTACTTCTTTTTCTTAATAAAAATCCCGTCTTTTCTATTTTAAAAATAGGATCTTTTCAATTCTAAAAATCTGCTCTTTTCTATTTCAAAAATATGATATTTTTTTTTTCTAAAGTTCTAATCTTTTTCTATTTAAAGTTTAATTTTTTTTTCTTTTAAAATTCAAACCTTTTTCTATTTAAATCTTAAAATAAATTAGTTTATAAATCATTTAAAAAATCAGTTTTTATGTTCTTTTAAAAATCAGTTTATGCATCTTAAAAAAACAGTTTTTAATATTCTTAAAAAAATTCAGTTCTTAAATCTTTTTTAAAAAAAATCAGTTTTTACTTTTACAAAAATCAGTTTTTTTTCTTTTTACAAAAATCAGTTTTTTTCTTTTACAAAAATCAGTTTTTTTACTTTCCTAATATCAGTTTTTTTTTACTTTTACAAAAATCAGTTTTTAAACTTTATATAAAAATCAGTTTATAAAAAATAAAAATAAAAAAAATAAAAAAAACTTACAGAGGAGGGGGGGGGGGAAAGAAGATGGCGTCGGCGGCAGGTTGTGGTGGTCGAAGGTGTCGGCGTCGAGGTAAGGGGGGGCTGCTCGATGTCAGGGTCGGCGGCTTCGAGGGGGACTCGCGCTTTGATTCGACGGGGGGCGCGATGGCTTCGAGGGGGACGGTCGGATTGAAGGAGGAGGAGGAGCGGAGGATCGGCGGCGTCGATCGATAGTCTTAGGGTTTTCTCTTTTTTTTTTCCTTCTGCCGATTTAATTTTTGAAGGGGGGGGGCCTGAATGAATAAGGAGAGGGAAGGGAATTAAAATATATATATATTTTATTATTATGCAAAAAGTTGACTTTTACATACGACCTCGAAACGAGGCCCATCGCCTGTCGTCCATAATGTTTTACCCCCATTCCGAACACAATGGGATATGTATCGCAAGCTGATTTGATCGTTACAATCAGTTTCCGTTGAATTTACATTTAAATCACTATATTGAATTTTAAACGCACATTTCAAATTACCGGGGTCACATACTAACTAGAAAAATTCCAGAAAAATATTTTCTAGCTTCGTATTGACGATACGGTCCTAACAAAACTAGTTTCGTCGAATTCTGAGACTATTTGAAAAATGGCCAATTTCCTGTCGATTAAATTCAACAGAAACTGGTCAAACGCGTTTTCCTTTGCCACGCTCACGTATTGATTCGAAAAATTATGAAATTTGAAACCTAACAATAACTTGACCATGCGGATCCAACAAAAGTGGTTTCGTCGAAATCTGAGGTCATTTGCAAAATGTCCATTTTTAAGGGCCTGAATTCCACACCGACTATTCAGAATTTTCGACTGGACATATCTTTCGATTCCCGCTATCAAATTTCGATTGGTCGGATCCGTTAGAAAGATATCATCAATTAGATACTAATGTTTTTGGTCTCACTAAAATCCGGATTGTTTTGCACCCGGTATATTCAATTGAAGTTTGAAATCGAATTATCGAACTACCGCGCCATTTTCAATTCTATATATAATTATAATTAATTATATTGGTTTTCAAATGTCGATTTCAACTCAGTTTTCATCGCCATTATTTAAAATATTTATTTTAAATATTTAAAATCCATTATTTTAGCCAATTTAAAAATTTTAAATTGGTTCAGATTTTCTGGGTCGTTACAATCTCCCCCACTTAAAACTTTTCGTCCCCGAAAAGAAACAAAGTCGAAAGTGGTTTGATAAATCTACAATCACACAGCACAACAACCAATCCAATTGTTTTTAACCTTTTTAACTTTTCAAATATATATCTTTTATATATTCAAAAATTATATTTCTAAAACCAGACTATATATATAATCACAAATACGTTATTTGAAAACATATTACTCTCGACTCGTTCTGAGGCACTTCTGACCCCATCTCTAACGAGTTGTTCTGATTCTGCTATACTCATACTAGGATATTACTGATCCTATCTGTATAGAGTTACCCGTCCTAGAACACTACTGGTTCTATTTCTGACGAGTTCGTTCAAATGTTATATTCCAGAACTAAGCTTAACCAAAGCTCTGATACCACGTTGAGACGACCCGATTTCCCGTTCTCACGGAAACAAGGTTATCTTTGGAATATAACACAGAAACAGATAATAGCAGAACATAATTAAATAAATACACCAGATAATGAACATTAGAATATACTGGATAAAAGTAATCATCAGAGTTACACAGTATACAGGATCTTACTTAGTACAAATACAGTTCAGCTATACATAAATGTCTACAGCGGAAATAAACAAAGTATGTACAATAGGAGCTGAACAGCATAAAAAGAAATAAATGATAGAATCCATCTTCAGCTCCAGCTATCCAGAAAGAACCAGCTAAACCTGAAAACAAGGCTGCCCGTGTGGAAAAAGGGGCACCCGAGTTTGAGAGTGAAACAAACTACGAGTCAGTCATGGGACTGGTATGAGAAATCTACTCAACACATATATTTTGGCTAATCACAGGACCACGCCACTTTCGTGGAACGGGTTTACTCCATTGGATTGCCAGTGCTTTTAAAACAAATCTTTCTTTTAAACATCGCTATGCTTTTTATAAAAATGAAGCCGTTATAAGACTCAGTTCCCATCACACAATGCAACGCAAACCGGAGGATAGAGTTTTTACCTTATAACGGCCAAATATGCTTGATACGAATAAAAAAAAGGCATTTGATATTATTGCGAGTGTTTATATGTTTTGAAAACAATTTCAAATCATAACTATCAATCATAGACGGCATTAATGCCCCATACCACTATGTCGCCATATATAGGTATACAATCAAAACCGCACGATGTCGTATTTGGAAATTGGATTTCCGTCATGAACCAAGGCAAAAGATAGTCCTTACCGAATTCGAGACAATCTAGCCCATGTCTCAGGCAAGCGCGCAGGCAAGCCTTGGATCGTCAGGGCCGGTCCACCGATGTGGATTATTATGCCTGAACAATACGTCTCTCCGCCCTTTGGGGCGTAAGTGAGCCAACGAATGACTCCATCGGACCCGGATCGTCCGATCTAACCGAGGCGCCTCGCAACAGCAACAACCACATAGGTGAAAAGTATATAAATGTCAGGGCTGGTAGGTCACTGACACCACCCTAGCTAGAAAGAAACGCATGCCCTCCCTGAGGTCCTTCTCCCGTTTTAGGTTCATACCGGGGTGTGAGGCTCGCGAATTCACGTTATACACAAAGCTACGCCACACAGGCGGTGCTTTGATCATCACCACAAGACTTTGCTTTTCAACAGAAGCCCTGATCACTGCATCTTAGCATGCCACACAGAATAAATCCTATGTCAGACACACAGTCCATTTCCAAGTCCGTTCTGGGTCTGAACGAAACCGGAGGCACTAAATACCTCGCAAACCCATCGATCACCACGTACGTCTGGACGATCACCACTCATTATCCATATTTCGGGATGCCTCCCAATCAGGACCTCGGTTACCATCCAAACGAGGTGAAGATCTCCGGTCTTCGACCACCGTCTTTATCTTCGACTTTCAATCGTCGGTCAATTATTTGAAATGAGAATTAACTCGGCCTTCTCAAATAATTCACGTATATTTAGAATTTCAATTCAATTTATTTCAATGGTTAAATTATTCTACAACACCAATTTTGTCCTTTAATGTAATTTTCACACCAAACACATTCAACCATCAAACATCACATAAATCAAGCAAATTCAGTTTATTTCCATTCCATATCGCTTATGATATTTTATAACTATTTATCGCTATTTTTATTTATTTTAAAATAGCCATTTTATTCAAAACGATGCTTCGGGCCATAAGGCTGCCGTGGCGCTGTTTTTCTTCAGATTTGATTTACACATATCTGAAAATCTAACCGTTGGATCTTCACAAAATTTACATCATTAGAAAGGTCTTTTCAAAACGAATCCAACGGTTCCAGTTTCAGGAAAATCCGACGGTCGGATCTCCCGGTACAATCGTTTGAATTTTCAATTTCAAATTACGAACTGCAGCGTCGTTATTCGATTAAATATATAATTATATTTATATATATATATATAAATATAATCGCTTCTGGCGCTGTTTTTCTTCAGATTTGAATTAAACATTCCAGACAATCCAACCGTTAGATTTTTACAAGGTTGGTGCCGTTGGGAAGATATTTCCAAGGCGAACCCGACGGTTGAGGTTTCGGGAAAATCCAATGGTCGGATTTCCCGCACTAGTCGTTTGAAATCACGGTTTCAAAATACGAACTGCACAGCTTCGTTTCGTTTTAATTTTATTTATATTTATATATTTATATAAATATAGTTCATTCAACAATTTCAATATCGTTTTCACTTCAAATATTTTTCTAACGCTTTAAATTTTGGAAAAATTTCGCCATAACCTCCCCTGCACCGGGAGCATCGGGAAATCGCAAATAGCTTTCCCGGTCCTTCTAATCTCAAAAAGAAAAAGAAAAAGCCAAGCGGCTAGCCAACAGGCTCAAAATCATCACCCAAACAAATCAGTAAATGTGTACCTATTTGTCGGGCACAAAATTTTATTCCTCTTCTCTAGCCCCTTTGCTATAACCTGTTCAATGAATATTGCATGTACATATATATACAGTTCTTATCATTTATCAATTTATATTCGACTTCATATTTGATTTCTATTTGGTTTAAAAACTCCATTCATTCTAATGTTACATAAATAGGTGCAAATCATTTCATTAGCTAATTAATGAATATTTCAACTCATATATGTTTATTTTGAACAAGTGGCTATTTTTAACACTTCACATTTCAACGATTTATGCATACAATAAAAATGTGATTTTTATTGTAAAACAATTCATTTCAAAACACTATTTTTTTCTATATAGTTCATATAGGTGACAAAATAGGATTTTTATCATAAAACAATTTCTTTTTAAAACGAGATTATTTTACATGGTTCATATAGTCGATAAAAGGCGATTTTTATTATCAAACAATTTATTTCAAAATATGAATACCATTCAACACATGAATTTCTAAACAACGAATGAATATCAATTCAACACATGAATGTTTTCTATAGTTTCTATATATAGATAAAAATGTGATTTTTATTATCGAACAATTTATTTCAAAATATGAATACCATTCAACACATGAATTTCTAAACAACGAATGAATATCAATTTAACACATGAATGTTTTCTATAGTTTCTATATATAGATAAAAATGTGATTTTTATTATCGAACAATTTATTTCAAAATATGAATACCATTCAACACATGAATTTCTAAACAACGAATGAATATCAATTCAACACATGAATGTTTTCTATAGTTTCTATATATAGATAAAAATGTGATTTTTATTATCGAACAATTTATTTCAAAATATGAATACCATTCAACACATGAATTTCTAAACAACGAATGAATATCAATTCAACACATGAATGTTTTCTATAGTTTCTATATATAGATAAAAATGTGATTTTTATTATCGAACAATTTATTTCAAAATATGAATACCATTCAACACATGAATTTCTAAACAACGAATGAATATCAATTCAACACATGAATGTTTTCTATACAATGAATAATTATAGTTTAAGCGTATGAAAATAATTCAAACACACAAATATTATTCAAAATTTCGGCAGCATAACGGCAGGGTAGTTAAACCGGCACCGTCCCTAGTACGGCTCCTCGCTCTACCTTAAAACCTCGCGGTTTTTGACAATGGGGTTCATGCATCTAGTTCGCACGCAGGCGGCATGTATATATTTATTTCATTTCCACAAACTAATCCTAAGTGGTTTCAACCAAATATTTCACAACCACAAATGGGTATTTTTCAACCACAATCAACCAATATCAATCACAAACAATCCCAAAAAATCAACCGCTATCAATCAATTTTCACAACAATTTCAATCAATAAATATCGTCCATGGTTTGTGGACGAGGGGCGTATATATATATATATATATATATATATTTATATTTATATATAGCAATTCACTTTTACTTCAACACATATATAATTTTTAAATCAGAAATCTCACCAATAGCTATCCAACTGCACGACACTTCCTTAGAGAAATCTTCGCCTTTCTGTCGCTTTCGCC
Source organism: Allium sativum (assembly GCA_030737875.1). Lineage (NCBI taxonomy): Eukaryota > Viridiplantae > Streptophyta > Magnoliopsida > Asparagales > Amaryllidaceae > Allium > Allium sativum. The sequence goes on from CM060918.1 coordinate 276,859,081, forward strand.
CGTATTCTCTACATATGTAAAAATCGAATTTTTACTATGTTATTCAATAAATAAAAATCGAATTTTGACTTCGCTATTCAATATATAAAGATTATATTTTTAATATTTCTATAATGTAAAAATTATATTTTAATTGCTTTAAAAATATAAATTTTCATATCTTACTTCTTTTTCTTAATAAAAATCCCGTCTTTTCTATTTTAAAAATAGGATCTTTTCCATTCTAAAAATCTGCTCTTTTCTATTTTAAAAATATGATATTTTTTTTTTTCTAAAGTTCTAATCTTTTTCTATTTAAAGTTTAAATTTTTTTCTTTTAAAATTCAAACCTTTTTCTATTTAAATCTTAAAATAAATTAGTTTATAAATCATTTAAAAAATCAGTTTTTATGTTCTTTTAAAAATCAGTTTATGCATCTTAAAAAAACAGTTTTTAATATTCTTAAGAAAATTCAGTTCTTAAATCTTTTTTAAAAAAAATCAGTTTTTACTTTTACAAAAATCAGTTTTTTTTCTTTTTACAAAAATCATTTTTTTTCTTTTACAAAAATCATTTTTTTTACTTTCCTAATATCAGTTTTTTTTTTACTTTTACAAAAATCAGTTTTTAAACTTTATATAAAAATCAGTTTATATAAAATAAAAATAAAATAAATAAATAAAACTTACAGAGGAGGGGGGGAAAGAAGATGGCGTCGGCGGCAGGTTGTGGTGGTCGGAGGTGTCGGCGTCGAGGTAAGGGGGGCTGCTCGATGTCAGGGTCGGCGGCTTCGAGGGGGACTCGCGCTTTGATTCGACGGGGGGGCGCGATGGCTTCGAGGGGGACGGTCGGATTGAAGGAGGAGGAGGAGCGGTGGATCGGCGGCGTCGATCGATAGTCTTAGGGTTTTCTCTTTTTTTTTTTCCCTTCTGCCGATTTAATTTTTGAAAGGGGGGGGGGCCTGAATGAATAAGGAGAGGGAAGGGAATTAAAATATTTTTTTTTATTATTATGCAAAAAGTTGACTTTTACATACGACCTCGAAACGAGACCCATCGCCTGTCGTCCATAACGTTTTACCCCCATTCCGAACACAATGGGATATGTATCGCAAGCTGATTTGATCGTTACAATCAGTTTCCGTTGAATTTACATTTAAATCACTATATTTAATTTTAAACGCACATTTCAAATTTCCGGGGTCACATACTAACGAGAAAAATTCGAGAAAAATATTTTCTAGCTTCGTATTGACGATACGGTCCTAACAAAACTAGTTTCGTCGAATTCTGAGACTGTTTGAAAAATGGCCAATTTCCAGTCGATTAAATTCAACAGAAACTGGTCAAACGCGTTTTCCTTTGCCACGCTCACGTATTGATTCAAAAAATTATGAAATTTGAAACCTAACAATAACTTGACCCTGCGGATCCAACAAAAGTGGTTTCGTCGAAATCCGAGGTCATTTGCAAAATGTCCATTTTTAAGGGCCTGAATTCCACACCGACTATTCAGAATTTTCGACTGGACATATCTTTCGATTCCCGCTATCAAATTTCGATTGGTCGGATCTGTTAGAAAGATATCATCAATTAGATACTAATGTTTTTGGTCTCACTAAAATCCGGATTGTTTTGCACCCGGTATATTCAATTGAAGTTTGAAATCGAATTATCGAACTACCGCGCCATTTTCAATTCTATATATAATTATAATTAATTATATTGGTTTTCAAATGTCGATTTCAACTCAGTTTTCATCGCCATTATTTAAAATATTTATTTTAAATATTTAAAATCCATTATTTTAGCCAATTTAAAAATTTTAAATTGGTTCAGATTTTCTGGGTCGTTACAATCTCCCCCACTTAAAACTTTTCGTCCCCGAAAAGGAACAAAGTCGAAAGTGGTTTGATAAATCTACAATCACACAGCACAACAACCAATCCAATTGTTTTTAACCTTTTTAACTTTTCAAATATATATCTTTTATATATTCAAAAATTATATTTCTAAAACCAGACTATATATATAATCACAAATACGTTATTTGAAAACATATTACTCTCGACTCGTTCTGAGGCACTTCTGACCCCATCTCTAAGGAGTTGTTCTGATTCTGCTATACTCATACTAGGATATTACTGATCCTATCTGTATAGAGTTACCCGTCCTAGAACACTACTGGTTCTATTTCTGACGAGTTCGTTCAAATGTTATATTCCAGAACTAAGCTTAACCAAAGCTTTGATACCACGTTGAGACGACCCGATTTCCCGTTCTCACGGAAACAAGGTTATCTTTGGAATATAACACAGAAACAGATAATAGCAGAACATAATTAAATAAATACACCAGATAATGAACATTAGAATATACTGGATAAAAGTAATCATCAGAGTTACACAGTATACAGGATCTTACTTAGTACAAATACAGTTCAGCTATACATAAATGTCTACAGCGGAAATAAACAAAGTATGTACAATAGGAGCTGAACAGCATAAAAAGAAATAAATGATAGAATCCATCTTCAGCTCCAGCTATCCAGAAAGAACCAGCTAAACCTGAAAACAAGGCTGCCCGTGTGGAAAAAGGGGCACCCGAGTTTGAGAGTGAAACAAACTACGAGTCAGTCATGGGACTGGTATGAGAAATCTACTCAACACATATATTTTGGCTAATCACAGGACCACGCCACTTTCGTGGAATGGGTTTACTCCATTGGATTGCCAGTTCTTTTAAAACAAATCTTTCTTTTAAACATCGCTATGCTTTTTATAAAAATGAAGCCGTTATAAGACTCAGTTCCCATCACACAATGCAACGCAAACCGGAGGATAGAGTTTTTACCTTATAACGGCCAAATATGCTTGATACGAATAAAACAAAGGCATTTGATATTATTGCTAGTGTTTATATGTTTTGAAAACAATTTCAAATCATAACTATCAATCATAGACGGCATTAATGCCCCATACCACTATGTCGCCATATATAGGTATACAATCAAAACCGCACGATGTCGTATTTGGAAATTGGATTTCCGTCATGAACCAAGGCAAAAGATAGTCCTTACCGAATTCGAGACAATCTAGCCCATGTCTCAGGCAAGCGCGCAGGCAAGCCTTGGATCGTCAGGGCCGGTCCACCGATGTGGATTATTATGCCTGAACAATACGTCTCTCCGCCCTTTGGGGCGTAAGTGAGCCAACGAATGACTCCATCGGACCCGGATCGTCCGATCTAACCGAGGCGCCTCGCAACAGCAACAACCACATAGGTGAAAAGTATATAAATGTCAGGGCTGGTAGGTCACTGACACCACCCTAGCTAGAAAGAAACGCATGCCCTCCCTGAGGTCCTTCTCCCGTTTTAGGTTCATACCGGGGTGTGAGGCTCGCGAATTCACGTTATACACAAAGCTACGCCACACAGGCGGTGCTTTGATCATCACCACAAGACTTTGCTTTTCAACAGAAGCCCGGAAATATGCATCTTAGCATGCCACACAGAATAAATCCTATGTCAGACACACAGTCCATTTCCAAGTCCGTTCTGGGTCTGAACGAAACCAGAGGCACTAAATACCTCGCAAACCCATCGATCACCACGTATGTCTGGACGATCACCACTCATTATCCATATTTCGGGATGCCTCCCAATCAGGACCTCGGTTACCATCCAAACGAGGTGAAAATCTCCGGTCTTCGACCACCGTCTTTATCTTCGACTTTCAATCGTCGGTCAATTATTTGAAATGAGAATTAACTCGGCCTTCTCAAATAATTCATGTATATTTAGAATTTCAATTCAATTTATTTCAATGGTTAAATTATTCTACAAAACCAATTTTGTCCTTTAATGTAATTTTCACACCAAACACATTCAACCATCAAACATCACATAAATCAAGCAAATTCAGTTTATTTCCATTCCATATCGCTTATGATATTTTATAACTATTTATCGCTATTTTTATTTATTTTAAAATAGCCATTTTATTCAAAACAACGCTTCGGGCCATAAGGCTGCCGTGGTGCTGTTTTTCTTCAGATTTGATTTACACATATCTGAAAATCTAACCGTTGGATCTTCACAAAATTTACATCATTAGAAAGGTCTTTTCAAAACGAATCCAACGGTTCCAGTTTCAGGAAAATCCGACGGTCGGATCTCCCGGTACAATCGTTTGAATTTTCAATTTCAAATTACGAACTGCAGCGTCGTTATTCGATTAAATATATAATTATATTTATATATATATATAAATATAATCGCTTCTGGAGCTGTTTTTCTTCAGATTTGAATTAAACATTCCAGACAATCCAACCGTTGGATTTTTACAAGGTTGGTGCCGTTGGGAAGATATTTCCAAGGCGAACCCGACGGTTGAGGTTTCGGGAAAATCCAATGGTCGGATTTCCCGCACTAGTCATTTGAAATCACGGTTTCAAAATACGAACTGCACGGCTTCGTTTCGTTTTAATTTTATTTATATTTATATATTTATATAAATATAGTTCATTCAACAATTTCAATATCGTTTTCACTTCAAATATTTTTCTAACGCTTTAAATTTTGGAAAAATTTCGCCATAACCTCCCCTGCACCGGGAGCATCGGGAAATCGCAAATAGCTTTCCCGGTCCTTCTAATCTCAAAAAGAAAAAGAAAAAGCCAAGCGGCTAGACAACAGGCTCAAAATCATCACCCAAACAAATCAGTAAATGTGTACCTATTTGTCGGGCACAAAATTTTATAACTCTTCTCTAGCCCCTTTGCTATAACCTGTTCAATGAATATTGCATGTACATATATATACAGTTCTTATCATTTATCAATTTATATTCGACTTCATATTTGATTTCTATTTGGTTTAAAAACTCCATTCATTCTAATGTTACATAAATAGGTGCAAATCATTTCATTAGCTAATTAATGAATATTTCAACTCATATATGTTTATTTTGAACAAGTGGCTATTTTTAACACTTCACATTTCAACGATTTATGCATACAATAAAAATGTGATTTTTATTGTAAAACAATTCATTTCAAAACACTATTTTTTTTCTATATAGTTCATATAGGTGACAAAATAGGATTTTTATCATAAAACAATTTCTTTTTAAAACGAGATTATTTTACACGGTTCATATAGTCGATAAAAGGCGATTTTTATTATCGAACAATTTATTTCAAAATATGAATACCATTCAACACATGAATTTCTAAACAACGAATGAATATCAATTCAACACATGAATGTTTTCTATAGTTTCTATATATAGATAAAAATGTGATTTTTATTATCGAACAATTTATTTCAAAATATGAATACCATTCAACACATGAATTTCTAAACGACGAATGAATATCAATTCAACACATGAATGTTTTCTATAGTTTCTATATATAGATAAAAATGTGATTTTTATTATCGAACAATTTATTTCAAAATATGAATACCATTCAACACATGAATTTCTAAACAACGAATGAATATCAATTCAACACATGAATGTTTTCTATAGTTTCTATATATAGATAAAAATGTGATTTTTATTATCGAACAATTTATTTCAAAATATGAATACCATTCAACACATGAATTTCTAAACAACGAATGAATATCAATTCAACACATGAATGTTTTCTATACAATGAATAAATATAGTTTAAGCATATGAAAATAATTCAAACACACAAATATTATTCAAAATTTCGGCAGCATAACGGCAGGGTAGTTAAACCGGCACCGTCCCTAGTACGGCTTCTCGCTCTACCTTAAAACCTCGCGGTTTTTGACAATGGGGTTCATGCATCTAGTTCGCACGCAGGCGGCATGTATATATTTATTTCATTTCCACAAACTAATCCTAAGTGGTTTCAACCAAATATTTCACAACCACAAATGGGTATTTTTCAACCACAATCAACCAATATCAATCACAAACAATCCCAAACAATCAATCGCTATCAATCAATTTTCACAACAATTTCAATCAATAAATATCGTCCATGGTTTGTGGACGAGGGGCGTATATATATATATATATATATATATATTTATATTTATATATAGCAATTCACTTTTACTTCAACACATATATAATTTTTAAATCAGAAATCTCACCAATAGCTATCCAACTGCACGACACTTCCTTAGAGAAATCTTCGCCTTTCTGTCGCTTTCGCCCGTATTCTCTACATATGTAAAAATCGAATTTTTACTATGTTATTCAATAAATAAAAATCGAATTTTGACTTCGCTATTCAATATATAAAGATTATATTTTTAATATTTCTATAATGTAAAAATTATATTTTAATTGCTTTAAAAATATAAATTTTCATATCTTACTTCTTTTTCTTAATAAAAATCCCGTCTTTTCTATTTTAAAAATAGGATCTTTTCCATTCTAAAAATCTGCTCTTTTCTATTTTAAAAATATGTTCTTTATTTTTTTTTCTAAAGTTCTAATCTTTTTCTATTTAAAGTTTAAATTTTTTTTCTTTTAAAATTCAAACCTTTTTCTATTTAAATCTTAAAATAAATTAGTTTATAAATCATTTAAAAAATCAGTTTTTATGTTCTTTTAAAATCAGTTTATGCATCTTAAAAAAACAGCTTTTAATATTCTTAAAAAAATTCAGTTCTTAAATCTTTTTTAAAAAAAATCAGTTTTTACTTTTACAAAAATCAGTTTTTTTCTTTTTACAAAAATCAGTTTTTTTCTTTTACAAAAATCAGTTTTTTTACTTTCCTAATATCAGTTTTTTTTTACTTTTACAAAAATCAGTTTTTAAACTTTATATAAAAATCAGTTTATATAAAATAAAAATAAAATAAATAAATAAAACTTACAGAGGAGGGGGGGGGGGAAAGAAGATGGCGTCGGCGGCAGGTTATGGTGGTCGGAGGTGTCGGCGTCGAGGTAAGGGGGGGCTGCTCGATGTCAGGGTCGGCGGCTTCGAGGGGGACTCGCGCTTTGATTCGACGGGGGGCGCGATGGCTTCGAGGGGGACGGTCGGATTGAAGGAGGAGGAGGAGCGGTGGATCGGCGGCGTCGATCGATAGTCTTAGGGTTTTCTCTTTTTTTTTTTTTCCTTCTGCCGATTTAATTTTTGAAGGGGGGGCCTGAATGAATAAGGAGAGGGAAGGGAATTAATTTTTTTTTTATTATGCAAAAAGTTGACTTTTACATATGACCTCGAAACGAGGCCCACCGCCTGTCGTCCATAACGTTTTACCCCCATTCCGAACACAATGGGATATGTATCGCAAGCTGATTTGATCATTGCAATCAGTTTCCGTTGAATTTACATTTAAATCACTATATTGAATTTTAAACGCACATTTCAAATTACCGGGGTCACATACTAACTAGAAAAATTCCAGAAAAATATTTTCTAGCTTCGTATTGACGATACGGTCCTAACAAAACTAGTTTCGTCGAATTCTGAGACTGTTTGAAAAATGGCCAATTTCCAGTCGATTAAATTCAACAGAAACTGGTCAAACGCGTTTCCTTTGCCACGCTCACGTATTGATTCGAAAAATTATGAAATTTGAAACCTAACAATAACTTGACCCTGCGGATCCAACAAAAGTGGTTTCGTCGAAATCCGAGGTCATTTGCAAAATGTCCATTTTTAAGGGCCTGAATTCCACAACGACTATTCAGAATTTTCGACTGGACATATCTTTCGATTCCCGCTATCAAATTTCGATTGGTCGGATCCGTTAGAAAGATATCATCAATTAGATACTAATGTTTTTGGTCTCACTAAAATCCGGATTGCTTTGCACCCGGTATATTCAATTGAAGTTTGAAATCGAATTATCGAACTACCGCGCCATTTTCAATTCTATATATAATTATAATTAATTATATTGGTTTTCAAATGTCGATTTCAACTCAGTTTTCTTCGCCATTATTTAAAATATTTATTTTAAATATTTAAAATCCATTATTTTAGCCAATTTAAAAATTTTAAATTGGTTCAGATTTTCTGGGTCGTTACATCTGTGCCAATTGGTTGTCACTTTAGGGAGTGATACACCCTACTGTGGGGCCGACACAGGGTATTTATGTATTAGGGAGCCGATCGCTTGGGGTAGGGTTTTAGGGTACACTTAGTTCTGTCTGTTTCTCTTGGTACCGTCTGTTTTTGTTGGGTGGTAACACCTGTCTGTTTCTACGTGGTACCGTCTGTTCGGGAGGTAAAGGCCCAATTACTAGTGTACACCTAATTCTACATTCTGTTTTCGTAGGGATTAATCTGACTGTTTCTGTTCGGGTGGTAAAGGCCCATTATTAGCTTTCTGTTTCTGTGGAAATTATTTTGTTCTTGTTTCTACTTCAGTTTAGACATTAGGGTGACACCTAATCCTGTTATACTAGTATTAGTGCAGAGAAGTGTAAAGAAATAGCTTATGTCATTCTGTTCTTCTGTAATATCCGCTACACCTGTTACTGTTATCTCTCATCCAGTTTTATTTTCATGTCATATTATTATTACCTGTTCATAACTGAAAATCACTGGACTTGCCAGACTTTTTGTCTGACCCTTGCTGTTTCGCCTCCTTTCTTCCGTCCTCCCCCCCAGCTTTTGTAGAAGGTAGTACTCTAGCTTGACCCGGATTTCTTCCGCTTGAAGTGCTTAAAGTATGGCTTGTCTTCTTCTGTGGGGATTATGATTTTAAACTATGCATTCTGAAGGCTTTTGTACAAGACTGATATTTTGTACTTGAATTATGATATTGTGATTTGAAAGGATGTAACCAAGCTTATTTCGGTTTCTGTTGTAATAAAGTTATAAAATTTTCAAGTACTGTTTTATCTGTCTTGTAAGTTTCTGTTCTGTTTACTAAAATGCTCCACCAAAGTTAATGCATTCCCTTTGTGAGTGACCTTAACGGAGGTGGGGTGTTACATTTACAGCGCTTTAAAATTTGAAACCTGACTATAATTTGACATTATGGTTCCAAACAAAAGTGGTCGCGGCGAAATCGGAGGTCGTTTGAAAAATGGCTATTTTTAAGGGCTATATATTATATTAAATTCCAAAGCGACTATTCTGAATTTTCAACTGGACATAACTTTTTATTCCCGTAATGAAAGTTGGATTTTTCACATTCGTTGGAAAGATATTTTCAAACAGATTCAAATATTTTTGGTTTTACCAAAATCTAGTTTATTTTGAATCATGTACATTCATTTGAAATTTTAAATCAAACTTTCAAACTACTACGCCATTTCCAATTCCTTTTATAATTAAAATAAATATTTATATTCTAACTTCGATTTAAATAAATTTATATGTTCTAATTCTATTCAAAATAAACTTTTATTTGTTATTATTTAAAATAGATCATTTTAAATATTCAAAATTCATTAAAATAGCCAAAATAAAAATTTTAAACTGGTTCTGATTTTCCGAGTTGTTACAATATGCCCCACTTAAAATGATTTCATCCTCGAAAAGGAACGGAGCTGAAAGTTGTTTAACTAACCAACTCTACTTTCATTCTGGAGTTCATTCTTCAACTTTTCATTTTCTAAGAATTTTCAAATTCTTCAAAAATTTGGCTAACACCCTAAATTTTTGAAAATTTTCACCATAACCTCCTTTGTACGAGGAGACATTTAAATCCTCAACTAGCCACGCAGGGCCATCATCATCCAAAAAGAAACAGAAAAAGCCAAGCGGCTCATAAAATCATCCAAACCCAATAAATTAGTAAACATGTACCTATTTGTCGGGCATACAATTTTATTCCTCTTCTTTAGCCTCCTTGCTATAACCTGTTCAATGTATATACATGTATATGCATGCAATTTTAATCAATTTTCAATTCAGTTCAAAATTTGATTCAATTTGGCTTAATGGTTCAAACTTTTAATTAATTAAACCAATAATCAAACAACACAATCAGTAATCAATTAGTTGATTATCATTTCAAATTCATAATTTATATATATTCAAAAATCATATTTTTGATGCAAAATCACAACAATAAATTCTATCTAGTTTTGGTTCTCACGCTAGTCAATTGGAAATATATATATATCCCACTTTCGAAACTCGAACATAAATATTGGTGATGTCTGGACATCACCAGAATTATCCCCGAGCGACTAGAGTGTGACTTTATATTTATCCAGTATATTTGAGGCTTCGAACACACGTTAATTACGCGTAAATTCAAGATCTCCATATACTCGATTGTCCAAATCAATCTAAAATAAATATTCAAATACGTATAATATAATATAAATTTTCAAAACAATTTTTTTTCATTTTTATTTTAAAAATAACACTCTTTTGACTCATTCTCGGATACTACTGATCCCATCTCTAACGAGTCATTCTCATTGGACATTACTAATGCAACCTTTGATGATTTCTTTCATTTGGTTCTAATGTGTTTTGTGCTCGAGCTCTGTAAACCAAGGCTGTGATGTCAAAATGAAACGACCCAAACTTGCCCTTACGGGAAAGCCCGGATTGAGTTGAGAACACGACAAATGTAACGACCCGTATTTCTACGGTATAATGATTAATTTATTAATTATTTAAAATATGAATTAGAATGTTAAATGGTCGTTGAATAAAATAATAGTGAATATTTAATTAACATAATAATTAAATAATATATCTAATTTTTGAAATAGTCAGAAATAGTGAATTGACAATATAACGTGAACTGGACAATTTAAAATATATACATATATTCAGTTTATATTTGAATTAATAACGAACATATTATTTGAATGACAATTTGAACGTATAATTATATTATAATTAAAATCGAGCTCGAAATGGCACTGCAATTTGTTATTTGGCGATTTGAACTTCAACTGAATATATAGGGTCCGTTTTAAATCGGATTTTTGTGAAACAAGAAACGTTTGGAGCTGGTGAAGTATATCTTTCTAATGAAAGGGGAAAATCGGGATTTCATCGTGTGGATTTTGATTTATGTCCAAATCCAATTTTAGAAAAGTCGTTATGGAATTCCTTTGAAATTTGTAAATATATATTTGTATTATAAAAGGGATTTAATATAAATCGAATATCGATATAACTGGGAACTTTGAAATATCGAGCTATAAATCCAGATAGGAATATTTTAGAGCTGTGTGATATCGTATGTGAATATATAGACGATAATATTTATTTATAAATATTTAATTTAATTATTTTTAAATATATTAATATTTAAAAGGGTTTTTTAGAGCTTTAAAAATAACTAGTTTTACAAACGATCTCTGTTTTCGACGAAACTAATTTTGTTGGATCCGCAATATCAAATTATTGTTAGATTTCAATTTTCGTGATTTTTAGAGTAAGTGTGTAGCTGTACGGATTTTTTATGGGATGAACAGTCAGTATTTTGACAGTTACGCTATGTGAGCAAACGAAGTCGGAATTCGACAAAACCAGTTTTGTTGGGGTTGTAATGTCTAACTAAAGGTGCATGTCCAGTTTCGTGATTTTTGGTTATCGTATGTGACCATACGAATTTTTATTGTGAAATACAAGTAGTGTGAGACTAAAAATAAATAAGCTAATGAATATTAAAATATTTATACTTCTCTATATAAACCCCTTAACATCCGCTAAACCTAATTTCTTCATTCCACAAGTCAAAGTCTTTTTCCACCGTTGCTTTTCTTTCTCTTCTCAGAAAATCGCAAGTTTATAAATTCATAGAAAACGAGATAAAATTCCTAAAATCATCAGACAAATATATTTAAACTTCTTTAACCTCCCTCTTAAATTCTATGTCAGTTTCACTTGGTGCGATGAGGGTTTCGGTACATGAGTAAGTAGCTGATTATCTAGGGTTCTAGTTTTTACCAAAATAAGGAAGTGTTGATCCAATTCTTTGTTATTTTTGGATTCAAGAGGTGTTTTAGGTCATGGAGGCAGATTTTGGTGGGGTTCGATATACGCGATGTACTGCTGATGGCGAAATAGGTTGTTCGACGCAGTGACAAAATCAAGCGTGAGTTGAACGAGAAGTTGATGGGCAGGGAGAGCTCAGGATGGTGAGTTTGATGGTCGGGTCGGATGTTGGAACGACGATGTAATGGAGGAGAACGGATAGCATGAAGTTGCGGTAATGGTGATGAGGGAGTGGAGTCGGGTTCGACAATTTGAGGGAGAAGAGACTGTAGCTTGGGCTGGCGATTTTTCCAATGGGCCGAAGATTAATTAGTATGGCCCAAAATAAATAAAAACTAAGTTTAATCCTAATTTAAATAGTTTACCAACTTGTAAATGGTATATCTTTCTCATACATTAACAGTTTTGCGAACAGTCAGATTCGTTGGGATCGTACGGACAGACACTATGCAATGGAACTGATTGGGAGTGGATTGGAGCTCGTTACAATTTATAGTAAAATAAACTGTCCGTCTGAATTAAGTGATGGTTATCGTTATTAACGATGATCGTCCAAGGTGAGTAAAACTCACCAACTCTGAACAGTTATATTTTTATAACGTATTCTTAGAACTGATAATTATTTGTTGATTGATGTGTGCTAACTATTTGGTTGAATTGCTTATGTATTGGTTGAAATTATAGATAACGATATATATATATATATATATAAATCGTTAATCAAATATTGATTCTGATTAGCAGAAATATTTCATATTGAAATGAAATTGACGTGAATTATATTTTGCAACATCTGTGGATGCAGGGAAACAGGTTGGAGGGATCCAACTGGATTCCTCAACATTTAATTTACTGTTAGTTATATATTGTGATATATGATGTGATATATAATCTATTGTAGATTATGTGTGTTTGGATAATATTTATCGTTGTTATATGATATGTTAAATACCATAAGAAATACCAGAATGATAAAAGGGAAATTTCAAAAACGTATATTGAAAATGAAATGTTTATAAAATCAAAGGATTTTGTAAAGAAAATATTTATAACATCAAAGGATGTTATAAAAGGATTTATTTAGAAATAAATAGAATAGAAAAAGAAATATTTGTAAAAAAAGAGGAAAAGAAATAGTTGGAAAATAAAAAGGGGTTTCTTATGAAATCAATGGATTTTATATATAAAAGGAAAAGAATTTTCTTAAAAGAAAATAATTATAAAATCGAAGGATAAGCTATAAAAGGAAAATATTTGTGAAACAAATATAAAAGGAAAATATCGTGAAACAAATAGGAAAAGATATATTTATTTAGAAAATAAATAGATGGAATTGAAAAGGGAGTATTTTTAAACCCTTTACAAATAGATTTAAAAAGGAGATATTTGAAAAACATTTACAAATAGAATTAAATAGGAAATATTTATTTAGAAAAATAAATAGAGTTATAAAAAGGAAATATTTATTTAGGAAATAAATAGAGTAATAAAAGGGATTTATTGGGAAATGAAAAGAATGTCATATAAGGAAATATTTGGTAAATGAATAGAATTTTACATCAGGAAAGTTTAGACCCGTGCTTCGCACATGTGTATAACATGATATGGATTTAAAGCAAAGATTTTAAATAGAATCTATTGTAGCCAATAGATTGAGAAGATTAATTTATAAATAATATTTTATAAATTAAATAAAATATTTGTCATTGGATAAATAGAATATATAAGTCAGGGCTTATATAAAGAAGTAAGAATCAATTTCAACATCGATATTTGAAACTGAATACGGACAAAGAGTTAATCAAAGGAGTTAATCAAAATGAGTTAGAGGAGTTAATCGATTAGAGTTAGAGTTAATCTATTAGAGTTAGAGTTAATCGATTAGAGTTAATCAGTTAGAGTTAATCGATTTGAGTTAAATCGAACTAGAGTTATTCGAATATAGTTTATTTGAAGAAAGAGTTATCAAATAAGGTTATTCGAATAAGAGAATTAATCGAATATAGTTTATTTGAATAGAGAAAGAAATTAGCGAATATTAGTTGTTCGAAAGAAATTATTGAATATTAGTTATTCAAAAGAAATTATCGAATATTAGTTATTCGAAAGGAGTTATCGAATATTAGTTATTCGAAAGGAGTTAATCGAATATTAGTTATTCCAAAGGAGTTAATCGAATATAGTTTATTCGAAAAGAGTTAATTGATAAGAGTAAATAAGTTAGAGTTAATTGAATAGAGTTAATCCAGTAGGGTAAATCCAGTAGAGTTAATCAAATAGAGTTAATAGAATTGAGTGAGTCAAATAGAGCTAACTGATAAGAGTAAATCGACTAGAGTTAATCGAATAGTGTTAATTAAATAGAGTTATTCGAATATAAGGTTATTCGAAGAAGAGAGTTTATCGAATATAGTTTATTTGAAGGAAAGAGTTATCGAATAGAGATTTATTCGAAAGAGAGTTACGTAATGAAGTTCGTTAAAGATTTAAAAGATAAACATTGACTATTTCGAAGTTAAAACGTTGTTCAGTTAAGGTATGAGAGGTAATTATACCCCCACTTGATTGACTTCCTTCTTAACTAAGGAATGGTAAGGTTTGATAGTGAATGATGGTTAAGTGAATTTAGTTAATGAGTGAAATGGTTTGAGTTCGCATGGCGATGTTTGATTTAAACATCAGTTTAAATCCAGTGAAGGAGTTTTGGAAATGTTTTCCAAATAAGAATCAGAAATGTTTTCTGATAGTAGAAAATAATAATTTAGAATATATGGAAACAGGAGACAAGTAAATTAATGAACTAAATAGATAAATTTTGATTGATGATTGATTGATAGAATTTCCATCTGCAAATAATATCGTTGTTTGCACATGTGTTTTCTTCGATAGTTAACTCATTGATTATCGAAGTTTTTTACCATTATTACGTTGTCAGTATGGAGAGACCAGTTGGATTATTATCCGAAGAACCACTCCGTATCGGCATAAGCGTTGCAAACCAAGTATGCTGGATATATTGAAGACAGAGTAAAGTGCAAGGGCTGTTGTATAAGTCCTAGGTAGAGATTACCTAGGATGGATGTATGGAATTGTGCCTTCGGTTTGTCCAGTCCCAGGACAACTTGAATGGACGAATGTCTGACAGAGTATATCTGGTAGATCGCGTAAGTTGATCATTTCAAACTTATTTACGTTGGTGGCAGAGTAATTCATTTCTCTTAGCTTCTACCCATTGTATTTTTGGGGAAATCAATTTGTGATTTGACGGGTATGACGATGTGGCATTCAAAGTAAATGGAGGACTGATCTGTTAAAAGATACATTTTGACCTCGAGTCTTATCAACTGGGAAATGACAGAAATCGGGCAGGCAGCATGGCCAAGTTGTTCGCAACCAATTAGGGTATATTGTCACCATCTAGAGAATATTCATATTTGTTACTTCTTTCAATTTTGTATCTCCAGGGAACAGTTATGATGGAATACAAACCGAGGGGCGGCAATATATTCGATACACTCAAGCGAAATAAGTGGTCGGCCATGTGTGGCCGAGTTGCAAGATGTTCTTGTTGAACTCTAGTGTATCGCTTCTAGAGTACACTGATCGAAAGGTGGATCCATACCTTGTCATAGTGGGAATCCATTCCCCAAATAAGAGCCCACGGTTTTGATTGTATGTTACATATGTAGAACGTTAGATGCAAGCATTTCTACTAGATTGATATTACTTGTGTTAGACATTATTATAATATCAGAATAATATTGTTTTACAAATGATTTGGGTTATCGTAAGGTAAAAACCATCTGTGTTTATGTGTGGATCGGTCTTACGATTATTCTTTCTTTGAAAGAATTTTGAAAGTTAAATTGATATGATTTGAGTTTACTCACACCAGTCACCTGACTAACCTAGAGTTTATTTTGTTTTGTTCTCCCTAAACTCTTGGGTGCCCAATTTTGTACGGGCAATCAAGTAGTCGGGATTTACAAATACTTGAAGAGCTGGAGCAGGAGGCTTCAGGATTATATAGCTATTGTTTATTTCCACTGTGTTGTAAGTGTTATACTCTAATAATGGTATTGTATACAGTTACTATTTTATTTCAAAGTTAAGTTATGAAATATATTTATTTGTCCCGCTGTGAGATATGTGTTTACTTTGATGTTGTATGTTCTTCTTCTTCTTCTTCTATTCTAAGTTTCTACTTTATCTAGTCTCACCCTCTGTTTTATTTCCATTAGTTTTCTGGTTTTCCAGTGTAATATGGGTTGGACTTGTGTTATTTGGTCAGCTCAAATTAGACCAGAATTTCGGGACACTACAACAAATCAGAACACAAATAGAAGAACATTTCATTGCTTATTACAATAATTTACATCTGAGTACAAGAATATGCAGAGTATGAACAAATAATATACATTTGATAAATATCAGAGATTTAAATTACAATGCAGCAGAAAAATAATACATAACACAACTGAAACAAATACACGGATACAGAGCATTCCGAATATAGCTCCAGCTGTAAACCAGGATCATGTAAAATAAATTTGTAGAAACCAAAATTCTAGCTGCCCATGTGGAAAATAGGGACATCTAGAGTTTAGGTTAAAACAATAAACTCTAAGTCAGTCATGTGACTGATGTGAGAACTAAAATAGTTATTTAAAACTTTACTTTAAAATGGAATGAACCAAGGGACCACGCCGTATAACATGAAACGGGTTTCCTCCCGAGAATACTAGTGCATAAAATAAACAACGCAATGCTTTTTGGAAAACTGAAGTTATTATAAGACCCAGTCCCATCATACAATGCAACGCAAGCCAGAGGATAGGATTTTCCCTTATAATAGCCAAACATGCTTGGTACGTTTAAAACAAATCATTTGATACTATTATAAGTACATAGTATAAAACAACTTCAAATATAAATGTATCAGTCATAGGCGGCATAGGTACCATATACCATGTCGCCAATACTAGGCCCTATAATCAAAATCGAAATGTCACGTATTGGAAGTTGGATTTCCATCTGTGAACCAAGGCAAATGGATCATCCTGTGCCAATTTGTGACTCTTTAGCCCAAGCCTTAGATCTCAGCTGCAACTGCCCCCCGGATCATCAGGGCCAGTCCACATTTTATGTGGACTAAAAATCTCTGAACATGCGTCTCCCCGCCCTATATGGCGTAAGTCTGGTCAGTATGTTGACCATATCATCCATCGGCCCGTAGTCAGCGACATAACCGAGGCGCCTCACTATCCATCATCCACATAAGTAAAATGTCTGGGCGTGCTGAAGCTATTTATAAAGCGCAAGCTGAAACAGGTGAAATCAAAGGGCATTACTTGAATGCAACTACGGGTACATGTGAAGAAATGATCAAAAGGGCTGTATTTGCCAGAGAATTGGGAGTTCCTATCGTAATGCATGACTACATAACCGGGGGATTCACTGCAAATACTAGTTTGGCTCATTATTGCCGAGACAATGGTCTACTTCTTCACATCCACCGCGCAATGCATGCCGTTATTGATAGACAGAAAATATTCATACCATGACACCACTCCTAGCTAGAAAGAAACACATGTCCTCCTTGAGGTCCCTCCCGTTTCTGGTTCACACTGGGGTGTAAGGCTCGCGATTTAATGCTATGCACAAAGCTATGCTATATTAAAGCCGTGTTTAGATCATCAACCACAAGACTCTGCTTTTCAACAGAAGCCTTGATCATTTGCATCTCAGCATGCCACATAGGCAGTTCACGCCATGTGACTGATGTTTGTCGATATATAACCTCTGAGCTCGTACGTCTCAAAGAAGGGTGTTAAGGAAGAGAATAAATTCTCCGCCACCAAACTAATATATATTTAATAGAGATCAATCAACATAGAATAAAATCCAATGTCAGACACATATCCATTTACAAGTCCGTTCTGGGCCTGAATGAAACCGGAGGCACCTTATTCCTTGTTCCATATGTCCAATACGGAAGAGATGCCCTCACATATCTGTCGATCTCCGAGTACGTTCGGAAGATCACCACTTATTACCTCATTTTGGGTGTACACCCAATCAAGACATCAGTAATCATCCAAACGATATGAAAAACTCCAGTCTTCAACCACCGTCTTCATCGTCGACTTATCGTCGAATCAGTTATTCAGAATGGGTTAAACCCGGTTTTTGCGAATAACTCGCGTATCTTATAAAAAAGTGTTATAAAAACACAACATACGCCTCATTCCAATCCAGAATTTTTTTATATTCAAATATTCTTTTCACAATTCAAACCAAATTAAGGTTTTCCAAACTAGTCGGGATTAGCGAACCTTACTGAAGTAATCATTTGTTTTATTTCCTAATCCCAGCCAATTCATCCCATAGAGCAAAACTGGTAGTACTCCATATCTAAACCACAATGTTATTGGTAAAATTAATTACCATTTCATGTTCAAATCTAATTAAAGATTTAACTATCGACTGCAGTAAAACAGGCGGTACTCCATTCTCGATCATTTCCCAAATTTAATAATTTAAATTATCGGATTCACATTTCAATCTAATTAAAGATTCAATAAAACTCTAATTCAGTTTCAATCTCCAAAAATCATTACTTAATGATTTTCCAAAGTTAAGAAATTAATCTTATCTTTAACTGGGTTAAAGAACTAATTTCATTTAAAACACAGCTCACGATAAACCCAAAATCACTCATTCATATAATCGTTAAAAAATTATATTTTTACCATTTCATTTATTATATTTCCCAATCCCAACCTATTCATCCCATGGAGCAATACTGGTATAATCCATATCTAACACCACGGTGTTATCGGTAAAATTAATTACCATTTCATGTTCAAATCTGATTAAAGATTTAACTATTGCCTAGATAAAACTGATGGTACTCCATTCCCGATCATTTCCCGAATTTGATAATTTAAATTATCGGATTCACATTTCAATCTAATTAAAGATTCATTAAAACTCTAATTCAGTTTTATTCTCCAAAAATCATTACTTAATGATTTTTCAAAGTTAAGAAATTAATCTTATCTTTGACTAGGTTAAAGAACTAATGTCATTTAAAACAAAGCTCACGATAAACCCAAAATCACATTCAATTAACAATGGAATCTTCACGGAAAACAAATTAATATGTATAATCGATATAAATTGACATTAGTAAATCGATAATATAAATGGAATAACAGCAAAGCCTTTTAAATTCCATGTATAGTAACAGTCTTCCTCCACAAGAGTTCACTTCGATTATTAGTAAATCGAATTCCATTTCATTCTAATTTATTTTGCTAAATTCGAAAACTTTACTTTGGAAAATTTCCATTAAATCATAATAAAAACATTTATAAATTCCAAATCACATTTCACTATCAATAGGGTTAAAGGACTAATGTCATCTAAATCACAATTCACAATTACCCCAATTCATATTCTATTTTATTCCAATTAAATGTTAATAAACTGGAAACTTTAATAATCTTAATTAAAAGATTTATCCTTTTCACATGGGTTCAGAAACAGTGTTATTTAAGACACCATTCACGACAAACCCTAAATCCATTTCTTTTATTCAATTCCAATTAAATACTAATCAATTGGAAAACTTTACTAAATCTTAATTAAAAGATTTATTCTTTTCTCAACTGGGTTTAAGAACAGTGTTATTTAAGACAACATTCACGACAAACCTAAAATCTAATTTGATATTAAATACAAGGTTCTTAATAGAAATTATATCGGCTTATATTCAATATCAAATTCTGAAATCAACAAATACCGTATTGGGAATAACGATATATAAATAAATATCTTCCAAATTCCTCCACAATATGCGTATGATCACGGAATCCAATATCGAAATATCCTGAAGATAATTTCGATTCAAACCCATTCTCGTTCATATATTGGAAATTCTGGTTATATTAAAACCCATTTTCAATCCAATTTATTTATTTAAAAATAATTGGATTTTAATTCTAGTTAATAACTAGTTCATTTTGATAAAAATATATTTTTATCTTTACAAACGTGGAATTTTTCATCCCAATTCTTTCCAAACCATTTATTATAATTTTACACAAATTATCAATATTTTTAATAATTTTATTAAGGCCCTTTCAGTCGATTTCCATAAATGGTCATCGAACTGCACTTACACCGACCTTTTCCCAATTTGATTTAGACATAATTCCAAATCCAACCGTTAGATTTCAAATCTCTTACATTCCCTAGAAAGCTCCTTTCGATACGAACGCAACGGTCCGGGGTTAGGAGAATCCGACGGTCGGATCTCCGGCAATGCCAATTTGAAGTCAATGGTCGAAATTCGCGAACTACCGCGGTGCGACGCGTTATGTTCAGGCCATTAAAATATTTGTTAATTTAAAATATTCGTTCTTTCTGAATTGGAATCAGACACAATCAATTACCATGTAATGTTATTTATATGGATTTCTTACACATGTGTACATAACAATAATCATACACAGTCAACCATAATCCAGAGTGCAATTTACAAATGTATAAGCGTTAAAAATAAATAAATAACTCTCTTCACAGCCTGTCAACCCATCAATTGACATACAACTAAGTATCAAGACTAGTGTATGTCAAATATCATCTAAATACCCGTGTGGGGTTTTCAAACAACATATACTGAATATTATTTTTGTTGTTGGTAGATGTGTAAAATTTATCGTCCCAATCAATATCGATTAAATGGGTGTACATAATCAAATCGTCTGATTTGTAAATGAATATTTATTTTCAACACATGGCCATTTTATATGGTTCATATATTCAATAAAAATTAAATTTTTATTGTTCAAATATTTTATTCCATACATGAATATTTTATACAGTTCATTCATTCAATAAAAATGATATTTTAATTTTTCAAATATTTTATTCTATACATGAATATTTTATACAGTTCATTCATTCAATAAAAATGATATTTTTATTGTTCAAATATTTTATTCCATACATGATTATTTTATATAGTTCATTCACATCACAACATAATACAATCCAAGCAAACAATCATGGTTTGTATAATAAATGGTGTCGGGTGCTGCTAAGCACCATCCGCATCCTAGTATATACTTTACTGGAAAATAAATAGAGTGAGAAGGAGTTATCGCATTCGTTTCCACTCCTCCATTCATTTATTTCTGAATTTCCGAATAGTTTGAATTTGAATTTGCCTGAAATTCTAACTTGCTCCAAATTGGACCTAATCAGCCTTGTCGTGAAGCCCTCGTCACCACGATCGCAATGGATCCAGTTTCGCACGATTTGGGCTCTAGATGGAAAAGTTATATAATTTTAAACGTTGAACAGTTTAAAACATAGTTAATTAAATTTATAGTGTTAAAAAAAGGTTACCATATCCCTTTGTCTTCCTCGTTCAAAACTAGACCGATAAAAACCCAAATCGTGCAAAACAAATCGACACCAAACTCCTCCACATCAGCGCCGGAACACCATCGGAGTGCTCCCCTCGCGTGTCGCCACGCCACCTTCCTCCTCCCCCAGTTTTGGTTAACTCGTACTCGCCATTGCATTGGGATTCGAGCTCGAAGGTCGCACCTTTGAGCGCTGGAATATCTCTCTATTCTCAATGACAAATCACGTAATAGGTATGGATTTGAAGATGAGAGCGAGCTCTACGATTTTCCTTTAGAATCTCCTGATTTTATAGCGTGGATTGATCGGAATTTGAACGGGAAATTTTGAACTCCATCCTCCATAGATCGCGAGTCAACGGAGCGCTTTTCCTTTTTTTATCTGAATTCTGATTGGCCCATAGAATATATATATATATATATTTAATATTATTTAATTTGGAAAATTAGGGTTTTCTTATCCGAACTCCAAATCGAACCCAACGACTGTCTCCCCTAGCTAAATACCTCCATTCCGAACACAATAGGATATGTTCCGTAAGCCAATTTGGCAGTTTCGATTAGTTTTCGTCAAAATTAAAATATAAATCAATATATTATAAATTTTAAATGTACATTTAAATTTACCGGGGCCACATTCGGACTCCGAAAATTCCTGAAAAATAAATCTAGCTGTGTTTTGACGATACAGTCCTAAAAAAACTAATTTTGTCAAATTTGGAGACCGTTTGAAAAATGGTCAATTTCCGATCGATTTAATTCAAATTTAAATTACCCAACACGTTTAAATTTACGGCGCTCACATATTAATTTCAAAAATTATGAAATTTGAAACCTAACTATAATTTGACACTCCGAATCCAATAAAAGTTGTCTCGTCAAAAACGGAGGTCGTTTGCAAAATGGCTATTTTTAAGGGCCATATATTATATTAAATTCCATAGCGACTATTCTGAATTTTCAACTGGACATAACTTTTTATTCCCGTTATGAAATTTGGATTTTTCACATTCTTTAGAAAGATATTTTGAAACAAATTCAGATATTTCTGGTTTTACCAAAATTCGGTTTATTTTGAATCCTATACATTCATTTGAAATTTGAAATTGAATTTTCAGACTACTGCGCCATTTCCAATTCCTTTTATAATTAAAATAAATATTTATATTCTAACTTCGATTTAAATAAATTTATACGTTCTAATTCCATTCAAAATAAATCTCTAGTCGTTATTATTTAAAATAAATCATTTTAAATATTCAAAATTCACTAAAATAACGAAAATAATTTTTTTATATTGGTTATGATTTTCCGGGTTGTTACATCCCATACCTGTCTAACCCATATACTTCCATTTCTAATTTATTCCAACTCATTCTGGTCATTTTAACTCAATTTGCTAATTTATTCTTTAGTTAACTCTTTTGCCTATTTCACTTTTTATTTGAACATATCACGTTCAAATATATATTAATTTGTTTATAAAACAATCGAATGCCATTTTAATTCAAGTTTCCTATTTGATTTCGAAAATGAATTTACAAACCCCTTTTTCTGATTAAAAGTCCTATTTCGATTTAAAATTCCATTAACTAATTTTTCATTAAATTAGTTAATTCTACTCAACAATTACACATCTGATTTGATTTTGTTTCAAAAATCATTTCATTAATCCACTCGAGTTCAGATATTATTTATAACTCATATCTTGATTTTTCCTAAATGAAATTCGAATTTTATTAACTTCTTTTATTTATTTAAATAAACCGTTATGGTTTTATAATGGTTATGGCACTGTTTTTCTAAAAATTTGATTTTGACATAACTCAAAATCTATTCAACAAAATCCAAATTTTTCTCTTCCATTAGAAAACTATTATCAAATCAGTCATGATGATTCTTGTTTCAAAGAATTCCGACTTAAACTAAGTTCTATATACTCAATTGAAGTTTGAAACGCCAATTTACGAAATACCAAGCCGCGGCGAGTTCATTTTAATTATATTTATATATATAAACATATAAACTTCGTTTATAATAATTTCAACTCCATTCTAATATATTTTAATATATATATTAAACCAAATTTTCCAATTCTACTTAATATTCTGATTATTTATAATCGTCAATTTTTCATTTACTCTGTTATAAATTTATTTATACTCATTCTACTATATATAAATTCTAATTCCATTTATAAACAAATTTATTTATAAAATTCAATATAATCAACTTCTTAATATAAATTCGTTGGATTTTTCTCACTTCAATTTATATTTCGAATTCCGGAATAAAATTTATCATTCTATTTCAAACCATTTTCCAATTCACTTTTTAAATTCATCCATGAATTTAAACGTTTAAATTATCTAATGATAATATAGTTTACTAGATTTATAACCATCATTTATAAATCCAACTTCCTTGTTTTATATATAAAAACAAGTTTCATTTCAAAATCTGTTTTGAAATTCAATTCTTTTTATATTCCTAATTCTGGAATAAAAACCGTCTTTCCCTTTTGAAATGTTTTCCAATCCTATTTTTAAATTCATAATTGAATTTAATATTCCAAATTATCTCACGATAATTAATTCACTATATTTATAAACATTTTTTATAAATTTACTTGTTTTATAAATTCAAACAAGTTCCATTTCGAAATCTATTTAAAACAAAAATCTTATTTTGGAATATTCTATTTATTTTATCTTATCCATATATGATATAGAATCTATTTTCATATTTAAATTTAATAGCTATTTAACATAATCCGAATATTTTTTAGACATATTTTATTTAAATAAATTCAAACTAATCGATTTCAAATCATAAATCCTTACGGATTTATTTTAGTTTAATTTATATTCTGAATATCAGAATAAACTTCATCATTTACTTCTTCAAAATGATTCCCCATTTCTGGTTTTAAATTTACATTTGACTTCAATTCAAATTATCAACTGTTAATTTTTCCACTTCGTTTATAAACACCATTTTATAAATTCACTTCAATTCCCAGATTATCCACTGAAAATCATTCCATTTTATTTATAAATACCATTTATAAATTTATTTCAATTCCCTGTATTATTTAATTTATAGACAACGTTTATAAATTCCAATCCATTTCCTGTATTATTCAGTTTATAAACACCATTTATAAATTTACTATTTGTTTTTATTACCCAAAACAAGTAAATAAATTTCTTAGCCCATTCAAAATTCAAATTCTATTTTTAAAAATAAATTTCCCATTTTAAATATCAAAATCCCATTTCATGATATTTTTTCAAATCACATTCCAACCCTAGTGATACTTAAACACCCAAACCACTCAATTATCAACCACAAGTTTCCTAACACATCATATATGATAATATATGTGAAACAATCAAATAATAATATTTTTGAGGAATTCAGTTGGATCCCTCCAACTTGTTTTTCTGCATCCACAGATGTTAGCCAATATAAATAATACCCATCCTGCTTCGAAGCAGGATATCGCGGTGTAGAAGGTCATCTACTATCATAGCGCGGGGCGTATAGGGTCATCCGCTAATGATACTGCGGGCATCCGCTAATGATACTGCGGGCATCCGCTAATGATACTATAGGAACTATCCAATCATCAATATATATATATATAATAACCACAAACACCAATCCTAAATAACTAATATATATTTCAAATAGCCACAATAATATTTCAGTACATGCAAACAACCAATGAACAATTATTTTTAACTAATAAAAATATGAGTGAGATTTTACTTACATTGGTTTTATTTTCCAATCCACTCTGATTCCAAATTTTATTCTTGCTTATGTAATCCGCAGCTATGAACACGACAGAATCCATTCAGTAAAATCTTACATTTATTTAGTATGACTTTAATAAAAAAAATCATCGAACAGTTTAAATAAAATAAAAGATATTAATTACTTAATTAAAAATAATAATTACCTAAATCCTTGTTTTGTTTTGTTTTTTAATATCTCCTTCTCCAATGGGAATAGTTCGAGCCTGCTTCCTTTCGAATACTGTAGCCAACTTCACCTTCTCATTTCCAATTTAAAATAACAACCACCCATAGACCCTTTTTCCCCTTTTCGGATCCTAGTTTTCCACTTGAAAACTTTTGCCCTACTTCAAATCTTTGCCTTATTGACCAATTCACCATCACCATTCAAAATATTTGCACCCTCTACCTAACATTTTCATAGTCTTCTACTAACTTTTATCACCTATACCATTGTTCGGATCATATAACTCTGCCACCGACCACAACGGAGCACACCCCAGTCCTTACTCCCTCCGTTCACCAATTAAACCTTACCAAAATATCATCGTTCAGCTCCTCTTCATCTCAGCTGCTATAGGGCCAAACCAAATCTTCTTCGAACCATGCCAAAATCTGTGAAATGATCTTCTTCCCTATGTTGAGAGCCTCGCCAACCCCTATCCCTTCCAACGTTCTCTCTCCTCCAAAAATCGTACTGCTCCTACAAAAAAACGTCGGCTCTTTCTTGATACAGCAACATCCCATAACCTTCGTTGCAATCCCTAATCCCTGAATCGAACTAGGATCACTGTTCATTCCTCGAATTGACGATTCAAATCACCAAAACTGGAACCCAAATTAATACGCCATCACCCCTAGGTCGACGCGATGCCATCCCCAAAAACAAATCGCAACTGCTATTGTTCCCAACAAAAACACGGCTTTCCCTTTCAGGTAAAAACATGGCATCGCTCCCTTCCAAATAATCGATTTTTGAATGTATTGGCTCACCCTAACTCATCACAATTTGCGATTTCTTTCTTATTCTTTATATATATAACTGATGCGGTTTGAAGACTTAACGAGATTGAGGAATTTGTAGGAATTGATTTCAATTAATGGTTAGCTGGAAAATTTTGGGTTCTAACAGTAACAATATCGGCCATTTAATCTTTTTTTCTTCCTACTACTAATTTTTGATTACAAGGAATGAGAGAAAAAAGAATCCGGTTTGCTTAAATAAAGGAGATGAAGACTTCACTTAGAAGGAATGTCTGTGCGCTAGTACAGGGTAGGGTAGTAGCTCAAGTACAAAAAATAGGGTGGCACATTAATTTGATTTGATTTAGTACTTATCCATTAAATTTTATAATTGAAATATTTCAGGGTTCTGAACCTCTATTTAATCGTAACAACCAACGTTCCCAGATTATAACGTTATTCTAGACTCAACGGAATTGATTCTGAAATTTAATTCCAACGTATATACGAAATAACCATAATAAATTAAGTATAATATAATTCAAATTTAGAAATAATTAAATCGTGATGAATTATTACTGTTATTATCATTTACAGTCAATATATTTATACTGGTCTTCTAAATTGTTTTGATTCAGTTTTTAACTTTGAATTCAATTATATTTCGTATTATGATAATTTAATATATTCAATATTAAATCGAAATTGATTATTGAATCGAAAACTTAATATAAAAATATATTTAAATTATCAACTCACTATTTAGAGTGATATTAGCTATTAAAAATAATCTGTTCGAAAAATCTGGGTCATTACATTCTTCCCCCCTTAAATGAATTTCATCCCCGAAATTACTAAGACAAGAAAAATGCTACATACCCATTAACTTTTCAAAAAACCCTCTTTGTTGAGACTCAACCTTTCATACTTCTACAATTAATTCCACCAAAACTTTTGGTTTTTATTCATTCACATCCAATTCATATTCCATTCATATGTACTCATATTTATTGAAATTGATTTTGATCAATTTATTCATTCCAATCTATTTAACCTGCTTAAGTTAAATTTAAATTCCATAATTAAAATTCCCGGGTATTCATTTCAAATCCTTTAAACATTACATAAATATATAAATACATTTATTACCATCCCATTCAAATTGAATTTCCAATTCAATTTGTTTTCTTTCAAACAAATTTCCATCAAAAACTTTTTCTTAGGTAATAATCCATCACTTAGAAACTGAAAAATGAACACTAATGATGATGCAGTCATCATCAAAATTATTTTCTAGCGACTGAGGTGAGTTCAGTGCTTTATCCCGTTCAAAATCCACACAAAATGGTTTTCATTCAAAAATCCTTTTCAAAACAAAGCTATATTATTCTAATATACTTAAAAAAAAAATATTTTTCCAACACCCAAGATTTAAATTCCAATTTTTTTAAAAATTTAACTCCAGTTCATCTCATTTGTATATTTTATTTATATACAAATTTTACTTGGTTATATATAACCATTTCCATTTTATAATCTCTATTGATTATAATATTAACAACCAACACATCCATACAATATAATAATTTTAGAAAATTATTCTTTTTCTATCAAAAATAGAATTTTCGAGTAAATTTATTTCATTTACCCAATTAGAACAATATTGTGTCAAATTTCTCTGTTTAAATGTTTATAAATTCTTATAAAATTCATGGCGTCCCATGATTCGATCATAATTAATAAATCAGGCTAGCCAACATGTGACGCCCCCAAACCCCGTACTGACGGTGGCAAGGGTAATATTTGGAATATAACACATAAACAGATAATAGTAGAATAGAAATAAATATATACACCAAATAATGTACAACAGAATATACTGGATATAATAAACATCAGAGTTATACAGTATACAGGATCATACTTAGTACAAATACGGTTCAGCTATACATAAATGTCTACAGCGGAAAACAACATATTATGTACAATAGGAGCTGAACAACATAAAAAGGGATAAATGATAGAATTCATCTTTAGCTCCAGCTATCCAGAAAGAGCCTGCTAAAACCTAAAGACAAGGCTTCCCGTGTAGAAAAAGGGGCACCCGAGTTTACAAGTGAAACAAACTACGAGTCAGTCATGGGACTGGTATGAGAAATCTACTTAACACATTTATAATATGGCTAATCACAGGACCACGCCATTTTCGCGGAAGGTTTACTCCATTGAATTGCTATTGCTTAAAACAAGTAATTCTTTTGAACATCGCAATGCTTTTTACAAAAACGAAGCGATTATAAGACTCATTTTTCATCACACAGTGCAATGCAAACCAGAGGATAGAGTTTTACCTTATAATGGCCAAGATATGCTTAATACGTGTAAAGTAAAATCACTTAAAATGTAGATTTGTCGTTTAATTCTTAATCAGACTCCAACTGTAAATTAGTAAGAGAACGATTCCTAAGTATTAACCCCGAAGGCCGAAACCAACATCAGACCAATACCCAGGAAACCATCCTTCCTAGCTCGTTTCCAGTTAGTTTCTAATTTTAGATACAATCATAAATATCAATCATAGATGGCATGGGTACCATATATCATGTCTCCATATATAGGTATACAATCAAAACCGCACAGTCACGTATTTGGAAACTGGATTTCCATCATGAACCAAGGCAAAAGATAGTCCTTACCGACTTCGAGACAATCTAGCCCATGTCTCAGGCGAGCGCAGGCAAGCCTTTGGATCGTCAAGGCCGGTCCACCGATGTGGATTATTATGCTTGAACACTGCGTTTCCCCGCCCTTTGGTGTGTAAATGAGCCAACGAATGACTCCATCGGCTTCACATAGTCACCGATAAATCCGAGGCGCCTCGCAACAGCACAACCACACAGGTGAAAATGATACAAATGTCAGCCAGTTTAAGCTCTGACACCACCTCTAGCTAGAAGGAAACGCATGCCCTTCCTGAGGTCCTCTCCCGTTTCTGGTTCATACCGGGGTGTGAGGCTCGCGAATTCACGTTATACACAACGCTGTGCTACACAGGCCGTGCTTTGATCATCAACCACAAGACTTTGCTTTTCAGCAAAAGCCTTGATCACTACATCTTAGCATTCCACACAGGCAATTCACACCATGCAACCGATGGCTATCAATCACACAGAATGAATTCCAATGTCAGACACATAGTCCATTTACAAGTCCGTTCTGGGTCTGAGCGAAACCAGAGGCACTATATACCTCGCATACCCATCGATCCCCACGTACGTCTAGACGATCACCATTCATTATCCATATTTCGGTATGCCTCCCAATCAAGACATCAGTTGTCATCCAACCGAGGTGAAGATCTCCGGTCTTCAACCACCGTCTTCATCATCGACTTCTTATCGTCGATTCAGTTATTCAGATTGGGATAAACCCGGTCTTTCTGAGCAACTCGCGTATATAATTAACAATTGCTACACAAACAAAACATACGCCTTATTCCAATTCATTAGTCACTAATTGTAAATTAGTAAGAGAATGATTTCCCAAATATTAACCCGAAGGCCAAAACGAACATTAGATCAAAACCCAGGAAACTATTCGAGTTAGCTAACCTTCAGTTAGTTTCTAAATTTCACATTCAACCATCAAATATTCAATAAGCTGGGTAAATTCGGTTTATTTCCATTCCATATCGTTTATAATATTTTATAACGATTTATCGCTATTTTTCTTTATTTAAAAATAGCCATTTCATTCAAACGATGCTACAGGCCATAACGCGGCCGTGGCGCTGTTTTTCTTCAGATTTGATTTAAACATATCGTAAAATATTACCGTTGGATTTTCACAAATTTAATATCATTCGAAAGACCTTTTCAAAATGAATCCAATGGATTCAATTTTGGGTAAATCCGATGGTCGGATCCCCAGGTACACTCGTTTGAAGTTTCGATTTCAAAATACGAACTGCAGCGTCGTTATTCGATTTAATTTAATTATATTCACATATATATATATAATCGATTCTGGCGCTGTTTTTCTTTAGATTTGAATTAAATATTCCAGACAATCCAACCGTTGGATCATGACAAAGTGGATATTGTTGGAAAGATATTTCCAAGACGAACCCAACGGTTATGGTTTCGGGAAAATCCGGCGATCAGATCGCCCGCACTAATCGTTTGAAATCACAGTTTCAAAACACGAACTGCAGCTTCGTTATTCGATATATTTTAATTATATATATAATCTATTCTTCGATTTCAAAACCATATTCTTTTCATACATTTGATAAAAATGATATTTTTATCCAACCGACATTTATTTTGACGCTTCGGTATTTTTAACAATTCATGTATATAATAAAAATGTGATTTTTATTATAAAACAATTTATTTCAAAACATGACTATTTTATATAGTTCATATAGATGATAAAAATATGATTTTTATTATAAAACAATTTATTTCAAAACACGACTATTTTATATAGTTCATATAGATGATAAAAATATGATTTTTATTATAAAACAATTTATTTCAAAACATGAATGTCGTTCAACACATGAATTTCTATTCAACACATGAATTTCTATTCAACACACGAATATAGTTTCAACACATGAAAATAATTCTAACATATGAATATTATTGAAAATTTCGGTAGCATAATGGCAGGGTAGTTAAAACCGGGGTCGTCCCTAGTATGGCTCCTCGCTCTACCTTAGCGCCTCACACCTTTTGACAATGGGGATTTCATGCATCTAGTTCGCATGCATGCGACATGTTTATTTTTTTTCTTTTCCACAAACTAATCCGATGTGGTTTCAACCAAACAATTCTCAACCACAAACGAGTATTTTTCAACCACAATCAATCAATTTCAACCACAAACAATTTTAATCAACCATTCGCTATCAACCAATTTTTCGCACCAATCACAACCAATAAATATCGTCCATGGTTTGTGGACGAGGGGCGTATATATATATATATATATATATTTATATAAGTATTTCACTTCTATTTCAACTCATATATAATTTTAACAACCATATATAACTTATTCATCGAACGTACAACTTATACAATGCTTATACATGAGGTGTACAACGCTTATATAACTCATACATTGACTATATAATTTATACATCGTCGTTTTCCATATTGTTTATAATTCAGAAATCTTACATTGAGTTCCTATCCACCAAAAATAGCAGGAGGCTCAGAAAAATGTGCGACCTCTTCTAGAATGTAGAAGGCGTCCACACGAGTCTACTGTCTTTTGTTTCACTGAATTTCGTCAACAAACGAAAAAGATATGATTTTTATAGTGAAATCAAAAACCGTAGCGCTTTAAAGTGCTATTAAATAGTTTAATATAATTTCAGTCGTTACCTCTCTAATTTGTTCAAAACTAGGTTTGAACTTTTCGTGCAATCCGTGAATCGATAGGACGATCGACCTTCACCACGAGGAAGAGGAAGGAGAGGCGCACGTGCGCGGGGGGTGCGGTGGCGTTCGATTCAAACACCATGTTTGTCGTTATTATTTAAAATATTTATTTTAAATATTTAAAATCCACTAAAATGGCCAATTAATTTTTTTTTTAAATTGGTTCAGATTTTACGGGTTGTTACACAACATAAAACAATTTTTATATCAAATTACAAATACGCTTTCTCGTATATATACACTCAAACTCCTTTCTAGGGTACTACTGACACTATCCCTGATGAGCACATCCCACCAAAGCCTAGGTGTTCGCTCAACCTAAGCTCTAATACCAACTGTAATGGCCCATAAATCCATACTATCTGAGTTGACTACATACATCACACGTCCAACCCAAATATCACAGAAATACGAATCATTTTTTTAGAAGAAAAAGGTCGAAGAAGAACAGAACACAAAATCTCACATCGCAGCAGAACAAAATATAATATATCATAACTTTTGAAATACAAATTTTTAACTATATAACATACAATTATCAAAGTACAACACTTACACATAGTGGAAATAAAATCACTATATATTTAATGATGAAGCCTCCTGCTCTAAGCTCCTTTAGATAGATCTGTAAAATCCTGAACTACTTGACTGTCCGTACAAATTTGGCACCCAAGAGTTTAGGGTTAACATAGAAAAATAAACTCTGGGTCACTCATGGGACTGATATGAGTAAACAATATAAAACAGTTTCAGAAAATAAATGAGATATCATAAGTCCACGTCGTATAACACTGAATGGGATTTTCCCTTATGAGAATCCAAACACTTGATTTAACTTTTAAATCCTTTTGAAAGAAAACGATAATCTTTATATTAAAACTTTTTTGATATTATAATAGTGTCTAAATCAATTAAATAGAAATCTAGTGAAACGCTTTCATCTCACGCTCCACATACATAATAATATAATCAAAACCACGGGCACTTATTTGGTAATGAATTTCCAAGTATGACAAGGTATGGAACCACCTTTCGATAGTGTATCTCTAGAGGAGAATACACTGGGTTCAATAAGAACATCTTGTAATCCAGCCACACATGACCGATCACTCACTTCGCTTGAGTGTATCGAATGTATATTACCAACGGTTGGGATCAGCAACCATTTTCCTGAATGAGACATCTTGAATAGAATAAGGAATTAAATGAATTTCCCTAGATAGGTGATAGTACACCCTAACGGGAGCTACCCACATAGTCATGCTGCCTGCCCGATTTTTGTCATTTCCTAGTTGTTGAGGCCTGAGGCTATGATTACTTATCATTCATTGATAGCACAATTACTCTGAATGTCACATTGTCAGATCCGTTAATCATTAATTGATTTGCATAAATATATCCTAGATATTATGCTAAGAGAATAAATCTCCGCCACCATATATATATTTATACAGACCAACATATGTGATCATTGGAAATACTCTGTTAGGCACTCGTCCATACACGTATGTTCTGGGACTGAACAAAACTGAAGGTACAATTTCCATTAATCCATCTTAGGAAATTTCCACCTAGGATTAACAGAAAAAGCCCTTGCACTTTACTCCGTCTTCGATTTTCTTCATATAATCTGATTCATAACGCTACTAGCAATAAAGAGTGGTTCTCGGATAATAATCCAACCGGTCTATCCATATTGACAACGATATTGGCAAATACTTCGATAGTCAGTTATTTAACTAAGGAGGAAAAACAAACAAAACATTCATCTGTAACATC
Organism: Allium sativum; assembly: GCA_030737875.1. Taxonomy (NCBI): domain Eukaryota; kingdom Viridiplantae; phylum Streptophyta; class Magnoliopsida; order Asparagales; family Amaryllidaceae; genus Allium; species Allium sativum. The sequence goes on from CM060918.1 coordinate 276,892,416, forward strand.
AAACAATAACTGGGCCCTTTAATTAATATTTCATTAATTAAATCACTTCTCCATTTTCTTATCAATATTTGTTAATCCAAATATTTCCAATATTTATTTTGGCCTCTTACTCTATCTGGAAAACATTTCCAAATATCAACTTCTTTTATTTTCTATACTCAGAAATATATTATATTTATAAGGAGAGCATTCCAATTACTTATCTCTTTCACGACTGTTCATTTCTACACTCAGGAAATATTCATTATACTTCCCAAATTCCACTTCTTGGGTTAAAACGAATATTGTGTAAAACATCGTTACAACAACCCAAAATACTGCATTCAACTAACTCTTACTCAAACATTTCTCTTCGAGACTGGATCTTGCTATTTATCGATTAAAAATGAAGTCAATCAAGTTGGGGTATAACTACCTCTCAGACCTTGACTGAAAACATCCTTAACTTCAAAACGAACAAGACACTTACCTCGAATAATCAACGTCATAAGAACCAATTATTCATTTTTAAACCCATATACATTTTTCTTTCTAATTTTACCAGATTTAATTATAGATTTCCTTTTTGTTTATAATATTCTACTTTAAGTTTATTTCCTTATCGAATTCTATATATATATATATCGATACACTGATTTCTAACTATCAAAATTTCTTAAAAATATTCTAACTCCTTAAATTTTGGGAAAATTTCGCCATAACCCCCTTTGTACCAGTTGATAGTTCAAACCTCAGCTCGCCTCTCTAGGCCCTTTCCTTTTAAAAGGAAAATTAAAAAGCCAAGTAGCTTGCCGATTCGGCGCATAAAAACTCATATAGAATTTAAACATGTGCCTTATTGTCGGGCACACAAATTATAACCTTCATACACTTTATCCCATACCTTTCTAACCCATATATTTCCATTCCTAATTTATTCCAACTCATTCTGGTCATTTTAACTCAATTCGCTAATTTATTCTTTAATTAACTCTTTTGCCTATTTCACTTTTTATTTGAACATATCACATTCAAATATATATATTAATTTGTTTATAAAACAATCGAATGCCATCTCTAATTCAAGTTTCGTATTTGATTTCGAATATGAATTTACAAACCCCTTTTTCTGATCCAAAGTCCAATTTTGATTTAAAATTCCATCAGCTAATTTTTCTTCAAATTAGTTAATTCTACTCAATAATTACACATCTGATTTGATTTTGTTTCAAAAATCATACATTACTCCACTCGAGTTCATATATTATTTATAACTCAAATCTGGATTTTTCCCAAATGAAATTTGGATTTTATTTTTTTAAATAAACCGTTATGGTTTTATAATGGTTATAGCGCTTTTTTTTTGGAAATTTGATTTTGACATAACTCAAAATCTATTCAACGAAATCCATAGTTTTCTCTTCCATTCGAAAACTATTATCAAATCGGTCAAGACGATTCTTGTTTCAAAGAATTCCGACTTAAACTGAGTTCTATATACTCAATTGAAGTTCGAAACGCCAATTTACGAACTACCACGCCGCAGCGAGTTTGTTTTAATTATATTAATTTATGTAAACATTTAAACTTCGTTTATAATAATTTCAACTCAATTCTAATATATTTTAATATATATTAAACCAATTTTCCCAATTCTACCTAATATTTCGATTATTTATAATCGTCGATTTTTCATTTACTTGGTTATAAATTTATTTATACTCAGTTTGCTATATATAATTTCCAATTCCCTTTATAAATAAATTTATTTATATAATTCGGTATAATCGAGTTCTAATTATAACTCCGTTGGAATTTTCTCACTTCAATTTATATTCTGAATTCCGAAATAAAATTTATTGTTCTATTTCAAACCTTTTTCCAATTCACTTTTTAAATTCATCCTTGAATTTAAATGTCTAAATTATCTAATGATAATATAGTTTACTAGATTTATTACCATCGTTTATAAATCCAACTTCCTTGTTTTATATATAAAAACAAGTTTCATTTCAAAGTCTGTTTTGATATTCAATTCCCTTTATATTCCTAATTCTGGAATAAAAACCATCTTTCCCTTTTCGAAATGTTTTCCAATTCTATTTTTAAATTCATACTTGAATTTAATATTCCAAATTATCTCACGATAATTAATTCACTATATTTATAAATTTACTTGTTTTATAAATTCAAACAAGTTCCATTTTGAAATCTATTTAAAACAAAAATCTTATTTTGGAATATTCTATTTATTTTAACTTATCCATATATAACATAGAATCTATTTTCATATTTAAATGTAACCGCTATTTAACATAATCTTAATATTTTTTAGACATATTTTATTTAAATAAATTCGAACTAATCGATTTCAAATCATAAATCCTTACGGATTTATTCTAGTTCAATTTATATTCTGAACATCAGAACAAACTTCATCATTTACTTCTTTATGATGATTCCATATTTTTGTTTTTAAATTCACATTTGAATTTAAATATTCAAATTATCAAATGTTAATTTTTCCACTTCGTTTATAAACACCATTTTATAAATTCATTTCAATTCCCCAATTATCCAATGAAAATCATTCCATTTTATTTATAAATACCTTTTATAAATTTACTTCAATTTCCTGTATTATTTAACTTATAAACATCATTTATAAATTCCATTCAATTTCCTGTATTATTTAATTTATAAACATCATTTATAAATTTACGACTTGTTTTTATTACTCAAAACAAGTAAATATATTTCTTAGCCCATTCAAAATTCAAATTCTATTTTTAAAAATAGATTTCCCTCTTTAAATATCAAAATCCCATTTCATGATATTTTTATAAATCACATGCAGGCCCTAGTGATATTTAAACACCCCAAACCACTCAATTATCAACCAAAAGTTTCCTAGCACATCATATGTGATAATATATGTGAAACAAGCAAATAGTAATACTTTTGACGAATCCAGTTGGATCCCTTCAACCTGTTTTACTGCATCCACAGACGATAGCCAACATAAATAATACCCATCCTGCTTCGAGGCAGGATATCGTGGTATAGAAGGTCGTCCACTATCATAGAGTGGGGCGTATAGGGTCATCCGCTAATGATACTATGGGCATCCGCTAATGATACTTTGGGAACTATCCAATCACCAATATATATATATATATATAATAACCACAAACACCAATCCTAAATAACTATTATATATTTTAAATAATCACAATAATATTTCAGTGCATGCAAACAACCAATGAATAATTATTTTTAACTAATAAAAATAATTGTAAATGAAAATATGAGTGAGATTTTACTCACATTGGTTTTATTTTCTGATCGACTCTTATTCCAAAATTTATTCTCGCTTATGTAATCCGCAGCTATGAACACGACATACTCCATTCAGTAAAATCTTGCATTTATGTAGTATGACTTTAATAAAAAAATCATCGAACAGTTTAAATAAAATAAAAGAAATTAATTACTTAATTAAAAACAATAATTACCTTAATCCTTGTTTTATTTTATTTTTTAAATCTCCTTCTCCAATGAGAACATATCGAGCCTGCTTCCTTTCGAATACTATAGCCAACTTCACCTTCTCATTTCCAATTTGAAATAAGAACCACCCATAGACCCTTTTTTTCCCCTTTTCAGATCCTAGTTTTCCACTTCAACACCTCTGCCTTACTTCAAATCTCTGCCTTATTGAGCAATTCACCATCACCATTAAAAATATTTGAACCCTCTACCTTACATTTTCACAGTCTTCCACTGACTTTTATCACCTATACCACTGTTCAGATCATACAACTCTGCCACCGACCACAACGGAGCATACCCCAGTCCTTATTCCCTCCGTTCACCAATGAAACATTACAAAAATATCATCGTTTAGCTCCTCTTCATCTCAGCTGCTACAGGACCAAACCAAATCTTCTTCGAACCACGCCAAAATCTATGAAACGATGTTCTTCCCTATGCTGAGAGCCTCGCCAACCCCTATCCCTTCCAACGTTCTCCCTCCTCCAAAAATTGAACTACTCCTACCAAAATAGTGTCGGCTCTTTCTTGATACAACAACATCCCATAACCTTCGTCGCAATCCCCAGTCCCTGAATCGAACTAGGATCACTGTTCATTCCTCCAATTGATGATTCAAATCACCGAAACTGGAACCCAAATCAATATGTCATCGCCCCTAGGTCGACGTGATGCCATCCCCAAAAACAAATCGCGACCGCTATTGTTCCCAACAAAAACACAGCTTTCCCTTTTAGGTGAAAAATATGGCATCGCGCCCTTCCAAATAATTGATTTTTAATGTATTTGCTCACCCTAACTCATCGCAATTTGCGATTTCTTTCTTATTCTTTTTTATATATATAATTGATGCGGTTTGAAGATTTAACAGGGTTGAGGAATTTGTAGGAATTGATTTCGATTATTGATTAGCTGGAAAAATTGGGTTCTAGCAGTAACAATATCGACCATTTTATCTTTCTTTTTTTCTTCCTACTACTAACTTTTTATTACAAGGAATGGGAGAAAAAGGAATCCGGTTTGTTTAAATAAAGGAGATGAAGATTTTACTTAGAAGGAATGTTTGTGCGCTAGTACAGGGTAGGGTAGTAGCTCAAGTACAAAAAATAGGGTGGCTCATTAATTTGATTTGATTTAGTACTTCTCCATTAAATTTTATAATTAAAATATTTCAGGGTTCTGAACCACGTTTAATCATAACAACTAATATTCCCAGATTATAACGTTATTCTAGACTCAATGGAATTGATTCTGAAATTTAATTCGAACGTATATATAAAATAACCATAATAAATTAATATAATATAATTCAAATTTAGAAATAATTAAATCACGATGAATTATTACTCTTATTATCATTTATAGTCAATATAATTTATATTGGTCATCTGAATTGTTTTGATTCGGTTTTTAACTTTGAATTCAACTATATTTCGTATTGCGATAATTTAATATGTTCAATATTAAATCGAAATTGATTATTAAATTGATAACTTAATATAAAAATTTATTTATATTATCAACTCACTATTTAAAGCGATATTAGATATTAAAAATAAACTGTTCGAAAAATCTGGGTTGTTACATATACACTATTTTAGACTCATCCGCAATTTCCTCAATTTATCCCCACTATGAACTTTTGTAGTTCCATCGCATTAGACCCACTAAGCGCTTTAACTGCACAGATTGCTAAAGTATGTTGATTTCCGTAACAAGTGATATCAGAGCCGTACATTATTGATTTATTTGAGAAAAACTTTTCAGTTGACTGTTTAAGGACTTGGTTTTTTTTAAAGATCTTTGTGAAATTAAATCTAAATTCAGTCGTTTTATACGGAAGATTTTATTGCACGGATTCAATATATACCCTGTAGTAATCATGCTATAATGCTTCGCTCTTGACTCAGCGACATGAAGCTTGAGTAGATTTATTCGAATTTTTTATTAAATGTATGGTGAAATAATTATAAAAAAGGAATGAGTGTGTTTCTTTTTTGATGATTCATATGCATGATCCAGATTTAGGTATAATATCTACATTTTTTGAAAGGTTAAGCATTTACGATTAGTCATAATAATTTAATTTGGATGAAGCTTTATAGTCTTTAATTAATTTTGGTTGAACTCATATTTTAATTGTAGATCTTTACAGTACAGAAAACTGTATATATATTTGTCAATAATAGCAGCCACGCTATTAATCATGGCATATATTGTTTGGACTATATGAATTAGTTTTACAATTCTAGATGCTATTCACACAAGTTAGTGTTTTTTTTTCAATTTTGTTATTTTACATTTGAACTACTTGAATTATCACATGGCTAATAAAAAAAGATGACAATGTGATATTGCATATAATCAAACTGACCGTTAGGGAGGTTTTCAAACCGACTGATAGGGAGGTTTGCTTAGAGCATCTTCAACCCTAATTGAATGTAATGTCAAAAAATGTCTATGTGTCCATGTCTATTCCACAATATTAATTATAAAAAACTAGCTTCTACAATAAAATTTAAATTTGCTCTCCAATGCAAATGTCCAAAAGCTCTCAATTTTGTACGTGTGTCATTTTAGGAATATTTCAAAATTAAATAAATAAAAATTAGTGGTTGTATATCATTTCACATTGTGAAATACAATGTCTAGAACTAGACATTTCATTTCACAATGTCTAACAAAAAGTTTGCCACATCATATTACACATACCTTTAAATTACATTGGCACTGGAGACTAAAAAGTGAATGAAAATGTTAATTATCAGTTGTCCAAAACCAAATTCTCTGAAGCCAAAAGATACTGTGGCTTCTTCGATCGATGTTTCCTCCTCTTCATATTCCTATTTCTTCTCTGCCTATTACTTCTCTGTTATCTCTCTCCGTATTTCTTCAAATCCTCTCAGTATTTGCTGCCCTATAATTCTACTCCTGAAAATTTTGCTTGTCAAAGTTTCATTTGCCCCCTTAAACCCCTAAAAAATTTGCTTCTCGCTGTTCTGTTCGCCCATTAATTCGATTCTGCCCTCGAACACATTTCTACCCAAAATAATTTAAGCACGGCTGAGACAAGGGTAATCAATCTCGTATGCCCCCTTGAATAGGCATTGCCGTCCAAGCGACGGAAGCCCTGAGATTTCCTCTCAATTCAGTATTTTGTGCTACCAGTTCCTCTTCAAAATTGTAATTTACTATCATCGTTAAATTGGATACTATGATTTTGGAGTTCGAAACCCTAGAATCTCATGGTAAGATTTTATAAATTAATCAATGTGCTTTTCCTTTTTGCTGCATTCGTGATAGGGGCAGGTATGTAAACCGCTAAATTGATTTTTCTTGCGGATTGTGATATAAGTTGAATTAGCAACGTTGGCAAATTAATTAAAAGCATAGTCACTTGTGTAGGTCATATATTATCTGTACGTCCACTACACCTTCATTTACCATCCCTTTCTTTCGTGATTCTGGCGATGTTATAGAAGGTGTCACTGAACATGAAACTGCGCAGTTAATCGAATACGAAAATAAATAATCTATGGAGTTGAGATGCCATAGATGCAAGGTGCACATCGTAATCCTCCAAAGCTCAAGTCTCACATTAACAAATACAAAGTGCCATTTTCTTCCAATCTACTCAAAAGTTGACGGCCAATATCACCTCGGCTGACATGATCTATGCACTTTTTTTGTAATGTTCTCGCAATGAATATCATGTTTAGTAATGTGCTTTCAGTTTTAAGTTTTGTACGCAGTGTATGCATTTTATGGTTTATGACGGCGTGTATATTGTGTAAGGCAAATACTGTAGAAGTTAAGGACTATAATAGGATTTCCTTTATGAAAAAAAATATTTACGTATCCAGTGTATTGATTCAATCTCCTATGTGATATATATATATAGATATGAAATAGGTTAAATCTCTTATTTAGGTTCTTGGGAAGTTATTTACTTGTTTTGGTTTTGCAGCATTATGGAGAGAGGTCTTGGTCTGTGCTCCCAAAATTATTGCGGTAGAACAATATGATCATTTGTGTCCTTCATGCAGATGAAAATGGAATCTTCTTAACATAATTCCTGATGAGGCCATTATTTTAGTAGATAAGGCATTGTAGATAGTGCAGAGGGTGGTAGGTAATCCCATGACATATGCACCTTTAGGACAAGTTGCGAAATTTAGTATACATTTACTTGTAGCATGATGGATTGCAATGCACTGAGAACGAATATAAAGCTTGTATTTACATTAAATGTGGACTTTTTTTGACTATTCTGTATTATTATCTCCACTATGTTTTGAATAGTGCATGTGATATCTATTTTGATTATGCTTTCGCAAAGTTTGATCGCATGTAGTTAGGAGTAATTTGGTCCAACTTCAGTGTAAACAATGATTTAGAGGCCTACAAATGCTTGCACGCAGAGAAAAAAAAACGCTTGGTGAGTTGAAGATGCAAGCATTGCTGCTTTTATGAGGTGGAGAGACGAGCTACTTGTTTCATTTAATGGATGATGTACAACATTGAAAATTTGAGCTAAATGAAGCAATGTTGTGCAAAAATATGGGTTTGATCTGTTGAAGCAAGAAATGTGGCAGAAAACTCAGTAATACGGATATAGTAGTGGAACTGAAGCCAAAGTTTGAATAGAGCTGAGATTAAAGAGCTGATAAGAAATGAAGAAGATACCAGTCCATCAAGTACTTCAACCAACAATAGCGTCAAAATATGAAGGATGAGAAAAGAGTGATGCAGAATAATCTATGTTGTCAAGGACATAATCACCGTAGCTGAAGGCTTGACATAGGTTAACGTAGGTTATTATTGAACAGAAGTATTGAATACTGATCATCGTATGTGGTGGTATTCCAATTTAAGCTATGTAGTATAGTTGTTACAAAATATAAATTATAATGTCAGAAAGAAGAAAAAAGTGGTAAATTACAAATCAAATGCTGTCAAATTGCAATCATGCACGCTTATTCTTATGTATATGTCAATGGAAAACTTGTTCAACATTCTCAAATTAAGCAAATTGCTTTTATTAAACATGCATATAGTTTATAATTTAAACATTCAGGTATTAATAATTTTTCAAGAACTAAATTATAACCTTCATTGAATTACTTGCCGATGACAAGCTTATAATTTTAAAATAGGCTAATTCTCTTCGAATATCAAAAATAGCTATAAGTACACTAAAAAATATAACAAAATCACTGCACATTAAATATTGGGAGAGGATATTGGGACACAAAATTAAACACAAAGCTAGAGACACAGTGTAACACCCCACGTCTATTAATGTAACTCGCTAAGGGAATGCATTAATTTTCGTGAAGCGTTGTAGGTAAACAAACGTAAAATAATTACAAGACAGATATAAGTAAGATAGCAACGGAAATTTCAATTTTTATTTCAACATAAAACATAATACCATTGTTCATAATGCCATAAGTCATAAAATTGTTACAACAAAATACTTCTGTCTTGCATCATTAGAGTACATAGGTATTAAAGAAAAACATTATTCCCCAATAAAAAGAGTAAGCCATAGTAGAGTCAAAGACTTGAGCCATACTCCAGAAGTAGCTTCCAACAAGATAACATCCAAGTCCTGACTAAGCCTGGGTGTTTCCTCCCTGAGAACCTGGGGGGAGGAGATGGAAGAGAGAGAGAAAAACAAAGGGGTCAGGCATAAAGTCTGTTGAGTCTAGTTACTTTTAGCCAGTAAATAAATAAAGGTGAACATGACAGGCATAAAGTGGGAAAGAGAGATCACTACATAAATGGCAGGTATAACAAGGTAAACAGGACAACAAGATAGAATAGATAGCGCTTCTTAATACTTTCCTTGCTCTGCACAAATACTAGTATAATAGATATGTAACAGGATTACATACTCCCTAATTGATGAACAAAAACAGGATGATCCCAACAGAATCATAATGGTAGTTTTAGGTGTACTCTAGTCACGAGTTTTAACCCAAACAGGACTGGTACCTAAACAGAAATAACGGGTGTTAGCCTAGACAGAAACACAGGTACCCCACAGAAACAGACAGGACAAGATGTACCCTATTTACTACCCCCAATCGATCGGCTCCCTATTCCGTAGATACCATGTGCTGGCCCCACAGTAGGGTGTATCACTCCCTAAAGTGGCAACCCTACATTTTGCGGATGTGCACAACCAGATCTACTGATGTCACAACGTCTTATCTTCCCCAATAGGTGGAGTTATGCACGCACATGACCACGTTGGAATGCACCGTCAACACCGCCTCCTCGTTTGGATCTCTTACAATCAGCTCAGTAAGCGTGCCCCACTTCGACCTAGTTCGGAGTACCCGTTTGATACCTATTTAAGGGTTACTAACTGAAATGGGTCCCACACAAGAAGATGCAAGCTCTCCCCTTTGTCTTGCATCACCACTACTAGGTTTTCCACTGGCTATGTTTACCTAACGATGTCTTTAATTACATAACCCCGATAGGTTAAGTTTGTGGGCCTATATATACAAATATTACCCACCAACCAAAGATGTATTTAACCCTCATACTGATTAAAGCATGTTTATTTAACGGTTAAGTTTGTGGGCCTATATATTAATATTACCCACCTACCCATGATGTAATTAACCTCCCACTGATCTAAGCATGTTTTACTTAACCCTATCTTTAGTTCATATTCATACAATCCCTTATGGATTTGATTTGGTTAAGTAGTCTGCTTCATTACCATGTCCATTCACAGTTTAAAATGGGCTAGACCTCCCACATTAGGCCTACAACATGTGGATGCTGGATATGTCGATCGGGTCCGGGCAGTCTTATTACACAGTTGGGCCTAACCTCGTGTCTTAGCCCAATTCGTATTCGCGTACTTAGACCTCCCAAATTAGGTTCAACATTAGTGGCTGCTGGATATGCCGGTCGAGTCCGGGCAGACTTCCACCACTAATGTAACCTAACCTCGTGTCATAAATACAATTATAATTCCTAATTGTAATTAATAAAAATTCCATTTTTAATTAATTAATCAATTAATTAAACCTTTCCCTTTTTGGGTGTCAATACATATTTTGCCCAATAATTTGAATTACATGTCCATAAATGTTCATATTCAAAATATGCCATTTTTAATTAATTTACCAATTAATTAACCTTTCCTTTTATACGTGTCAATACCTATTTTGCAACAATAATTTGAATTACTTATCTATAAATGGTCACATTCAAATTATGCCATTTTTATCCAAATTTTCCTATGTCATTATAGGTGATTATTACTATGTTTCCCTATTTGAATTATAAGTCCAACTTATATAAAACATTATATAGCTTACGCCAATTATAAATCCCCTTTTTGCCCCGTCTCCTAACTAACATGATCGCATGTATTTTGGCGTCATCGAGGCTATAAAGTAGCCTCATCATAACAATAAAAGGGAACATAATAGAGGTGACAGTTCAACATGTTTTGGCATAAATATTAACATAAGTGGCATAGTAACTAAGTGAATGGATATGTGATAATTATCCTAATAAAGTGGACATCAAATTAATAACTTGTGTTTAGGCAAGCATAATGAGATCTAGATTCAATATTAGGTGTCCAATTACCTAAATCTAGCACAGACAGGGTGGCATAATCACAAGTTTAGATTCACACGTTAAGTTTACCACATATACTAAGGTATCATAATATAACAAGCAAAACTCACCAAAGTCTAGATCCATGTTATGTCAAATTAATGGATGTACTATCATCCTAACATGGTTACAAATCAATATTCATATAAACGTCATATCGAATCACCACAATCAGATCTAGAAAGTTAGATCTGTATTAACAAGTTCATGTCTACCACAGCATAATTGTAATTCAAGATTCACATAGGAAACATAGTAGAATGTCCATATATTAGATCTAGGGAAAATGACATAGTATGTTCGCATAAGTTCATGATTTACAGCATATACCCAATTCAGTCTACCACAATTCACATTTATCTATTTAAACCTAAAAGTGACTAGAACTCACTGTGGTAGAAGAAAGAATAGATTATGCGTTTGTTGTTGTTCTAAACTGTTCTCCTCTTTCACAATTCCTAAGATTTAATTCGTTGGAGAAGAGATTAGCTTAGTTTAGGATGCAGCAGCATGATGGCTTATGAATGAATTTAGTTTAGATAAGGGTTTAGGTTTATGTGTGCTTATATATATGTGTAGGTTTAATTAGAACCCTTAGATCTGACTAGGATTCTTCTAAGCCATCCAGAATGAAAATACATGTCACCAGACTAATCAGGTAAAGCCACATAAGCCCTAAAACTCCAAAAATCATCATCTGAACACATCAGCCCAATCTGGCCGACTGTAATGACCCGGATTTTTAACGACTTTGGTTATCGACATAAGCTCGATGTCGATAACCAAAACATCAAAAAATCCTGGTAATTAGTGAAAGAAATTAGAGGGTGAGGAAAGATAAGATAGAAACTTAGAATAGAAGAAGAAGAAGAACACAACATCAGAGTAACACGAATCTCACAGCGGAACGAATAATGTGACGGAAAGGAATTTCGCTCGATCCGAATCAGTCGTTAAACCGATTTAGACCGTTCGAAACCACTGATCGTTTTGAGGACATGACAAATCAGAACGCAGACGGAAGGACATTTCATTGCTATTACAACAATTCCATCAGATACAAGAATATACAGAGTATAAATGAATAAATTACATTCGATAAATATCAGAGATTACAATAAATTACATAGCAGCGGAAAAATAATACAAAGCACAACTAAAGGTGATATACGGATAAAGAGCTTTCCGGATATCATTCCAGCTGTAAACCAGGATCCTGTGAATATAAATCTGCAAAACCAAAACTACTAGCTGCCCATGTCGAAAATAAGGGCACCCAGTGTTTAGGTTAAAACAATAAACTCCAGGTCATTCATGTGACTGGTGTGAGAACTAAAACAGTTATTATATTGGTTTTAAAGTTAGTTAAATCAAGGGACCACGCCGTATATCACGGAACAGGTTTCCTCCCAAGAATACCAGTGCATAGAACAAACAGCGCAATGCTAAATAAAGAAAAATGAAGCTGTTATAAGACCCAGGTCCCATCACGCAATGCAACGCAAGCCAGAGGATAGGGTTTTCCCTTATAACAGCCAAAGCATGCTTGATACGTTTAAAACAAATCATTTGATACTATAATAAGTGTATAGTGTCAAAACAATTTCAATCATTAATATCAATCATAGGCGGCATAGATACCATCTACTATGTCGCCATACTAGTTCTACAATTAAAACCGCAATATCACGTATTGGAAATTGGATTCCATCATGAGTCGAGGCAAGGGGCAAGCTCCTCTCCGCGTTTGAGACACTCTAGCAAATGTCTCAGGACTACACACTCTGGGCAATCCTGGATGCTTCAGGGCTGGTCCTCACTTACGTTAGAGGATTAATTATGCCTGAACACACGTTTTCCGGTCCTTGCAGACCTAAAATCGAGGCGCCTCATCAAACAACCACATAGGTGAAAAGTATATAAATGCCAGGGCTGGTAAGTCACTGACACCACCAAAGCTAGAAAGAAACGTCGTGCTCTCCCTGCAGTCCGTATCCCGGTTTTAACTCATACCGAGGTGTGAGGCTCGCGAATTCACGTTATACACAAAGCTGCCACGTAGGCCGTGCTTTGATCATCAACCACAAGACTCTGCTTTTCAACAAAAGCCTTGATCATTGCATCTTAGCGTGCCACATAGGCAATTCATGCCATGCGACTGATGTCCATCGATATACAACCTCTGAGCTCGTACGTCTCAAAGAAGGGCGTTAAGCAAAAGAATAAATTCTCCGCCGCTAAACAGATGTATATTTAATAGAAATCAATCAACACAGAATAAAATCCAATGTCAGACACACAATCCATTTACAAGTCCGTTCTGGGTCTGAACGAAACCGGAGGCACTTTCCTCGCATATCCATCCATCTCCAAGTACGTCTGGACGACCACCAACTATTTCCATCCTCTTGGGTGTACAACCCAATCAAGATCGTCAGTAATTATCCAAACGATGTGAAGACTTCCGGTCTTCAACCACCGTCTTCATCTTCGACATATCGTCGAATCGGTTATTCAGAATGGGTGTAAACCCGGCCTTTCCGAACAACCCGCGTATATTAAAAACAAATGTTACACAAACACAACATACTCCTTATTCCAATTCTGAATATTCTATTATTTAAATATCCACATCTTTTGGGAAAAGTTCCCATTAATTTTATCCAAGACAAATTCTTTAAAATTTATCCTTTAATCTTCCTTTGGATGTCGTTTCAAACCAAATTATGGTTTTCTAAACTAGTCGAGATTAGCGAACCACACCGAAGTAATTATTTATTTTATTTCCCAATCCCAACCTATTCATCCCATGAAGCAAAACTGGTAATACTCCATATCTAATACTATGGTGTTATCGGTAAAATTAATTACCATTTCATGTACAAATCTAATTAAAGATTTAACTATCGCTTTGGAGCAAAACTTGTGTTACTCCATCCTCGCTCACTTTCTAAATTTGATAATTGAAATTTTCAATTCACATTTCAATTTAATTGCAGATTCATTAAAACTCCTTTTACTGGGTTAAAGAACTAGTGTCATTTAAAACACAGTTCACGATAAACCCAAATCACATTCTATTTATTTTCGGGTTAAAGAACTAGTGTTATTTAAAACACAGTTCACGATAAACCCATGAATCAATTCTATTTAAACCCATTTCAAATCCAATTTATTTATTTAAAAATAAATGAGTTTTAATTTCAGTTCAAAACTAGTTCATTTCGATAAAAATCTATTTTTATCTTTTCAAATATGGAGATTTTCATCCCCTTTTTTCCCAAATCATTTCTTATGATTTTACACAAATTATTACTATTTTTAATAATTTTATCAAGGCCCGTACAGTCGATTTCCATCAACGGCCATCGAACTGCACTTACAGTGACCTTTTTCAAATTTGATTTGGACGTATCTCCAAATCCAGCCGTTAGATTTTGAATTTCTAATATTCGTTAGAAAGCTCTTTTCGATACGAACCCAACGGTTCTGGTTTCAGGAGAATCCGTCGGTCGGATCTCCCGTAATGTTCGTTTGAAATAAATGGTCGAAATTTACGAACTGCCGCAGCGCGGCGCATTCTATTCAGGCCATTATATTATATATAATATATATTTCGTCAATTTCTATTTAAAACGAATTATATAAATAGTTTTGAATTACTTTCAAAAACAATTTTGATATTTATTTCAAACTCAAATCAAAATTGAATTCTTCTATTATAAATCCTTTTTACTTTCATTTCTTTTTGATTCAGATTCAAATCGATTTTTATTCGATTCGAATTCATTTCCTTTTTAATTCAATTCGATTCGAATTCGTTTTCTTTTCAATTCAATTCAAATTCGTTTTCTATTACTTTTCAATTCAATTCAAATTCGTTTTCTATTCAATTCAATTCATTTTCGTTTTCTATTCAATTCAAATCAAATTCGTTATATATTCAATTGAAATCAAATTCGTTATATATTCAATTGAAATCAAATTCGTTTATATTCAATTGAAATCAAATTCGTTTTATATTCAATTGAAATCAAATTCATTTTATATTCCATTGAAATCAAATTTGTTTTATATTCAATTCGAATTCATTTTCTATTCTTTTCAAATTCAATTCAAATCAAATTTAAAAACGAATATAATCGATATAAATATCGTTCGCGTCAAAATGGCGCATCTCTAATCAACACGGCTTTATATATTTCAATAAATTCGTTATTCTATTCAACAAATGAATATTTCTTCTATTCAATATGTGAATCTATATTTTTGTCAACACACGACTAATCTCAACGAATGAGTACTGTCCACGTGTGACTATTTTTGTTATTTACTATATTTTATGAAAATTAAGGTAGCTATCGTTTGATATTAAATCAGACTCCAACTGTAAATTAGTAAGAGAACGATTCCCTGAATATTAACCCCGAAGGCCGAAACCAACATCAGATCAATATTCCGGAGACCACTCATCTCGTCTATTTTCCAGTTAGTTTTTAATTTCATATATGATAAACATGTAAATATTATTGTTAAAATATTTCGTTCAACACATGACTAATCTCAACGGATGAGTACAATCAACACATGAACCTTTATTTTATAAAGATAAAGATATAAATTTTATTTTTAAAATATTTCGTTCAACACATGACCAATCTCAACGGATGAGTACAGTCAACACATGAACCTTTATTTTATAAAGATCTTTATTTTCCAAATTGGAATGAGGCCCAATCAGTCACCATATAATATTAATTATATGGATTTTCATACATCACACGTATATAATAGCATTGAAAAATAATCAACCATCAACCAAAGTGCACTACACTGTATAAGCATCAAATATAGATATCTAACGCTTATAACAGCCTGTCAATCAATCGATCGACATATTTAATCAATCAGGATGAATGAACTTCAAATTTCTTCCCAACACCCGTGTGGGGTTTCAAACAATCAAACACAGATTTTATTTGTGCAGTTGGGCGATGTGTAAAATTTATCATCCCAATCAATGTCCTTCGAATAGGTGTACATAAACAAACCGTCCGGTTTGTAAATGAATGTTTATTTATACACATTCACGTTAAAAATTATATTTTTAACGATAAAACATTTTATTTCAACATATGAATTTCTATTCAGTTCATTCTTTAAATAAAATGATATTTTTTTATTTTCTAACTTATTTTAGAAAATTTCGGCGGCATAACGGCACGATACTAGAAACGGGACGAGGCCTAGACTTATCCCCGGTCTAGTGAAGGCCCACGCCATTCACACATCAATCAAATCAATTTCATTTCACCAAACAATTCAATTCAAACCAAATAATCTAACCAACAACACAACCAAACAATTAAACAAACAATCCATCCATGGTCTGTGGATGACGGGTGTCGGGTGCTACTATACACCGTCTGCATCCTAGTATATATAACTAGAAAAGAAGTTGAAGAGTGAGAAATTCTCACCGATAGCTATCCAATACCACGACTCTTCATCGATAGAAATCTTCATCGTTCTCGCCTATTTATCACCTTCGTTGCCCGTATACTCTACATATGTAAAAATCAAATTTTTACTTCGCTATTCAATATATAAAAATCGAATTTTTACTATGCTATTCAATATATAAAAATCGAATTTTTACTTTCACACCGCTACTATATAGATAAAAATTCTATTTTTACCTCGCTATTCTCTATATAAAGATTTCGCCTTTTCAAATATAAAGATTTCGCCTTTTCAAATATATCATTATAAAAAGCTCATTTTTATTTTTCTACACATATAAAGATGATATTTCTAATATTCCTATCATGTAGAAATTATATTTTTAATTCTCTACATAAACAAAAATCATATTTTTACATCTTCTATATAGTAAAGATTATAATTTTAATACTTTAAAAATATAAAAATCATATTTTTATTACTTTAAAAATATAAAAATCATATTTTTTTATTATCCTCCTCATTCTATTCTGAAAATCTTTTCTTTTCTCTTCATATAAATAAAAATTATATTTTCAAAATCAAGTCTATTTATACTTTCAAAACACCTCTAATTTCAGTTTCAAAATAATGCTAATCATACCTAATAAAAATAAAATAAAATAAAAAGCAAAATAAAAATAAATAAATCAATAAAAACTTACAGCTTTATCGATTCGGAGGGGGCTTGGGCTCTGGTGGGCATCGAGGCGGCTGTCAGGAGGAGGGGGGGCTGTTTGAGGCGCAGAAGGGTATCGCGAGGCTAGGGGGTATCGCGTCGCGGTCTGGCGCGGGTGGGGGGGGGGGGGGGGGGGGGTTCGCGGCGCCTCTGGCGCCTGGGGGGGGGGGGTTTCGAGGTGGCGCCCCACCTCTGAGGAGGCGGCGGCGATCGATCGAGAGGGGGGGGCTCCTCCGATCCTCGTTCTTTTTCTTTTTTTTTCTCTGTTTTGAAATGAATCGAAGAATGGGGGGCCAGAATATAAGGAAAGGAGAGAAAGGGGGATTTTTATTTTTATATTTAATTATTTTATTTACCAAAAAGTTGACTTTTTATTTCGACCTCGAAACGAGGCCCACCGCCTATCGTCCATAGCGTATTACCCCCATTCCGAACACAATGGGATATGTATCGTAAGCTAATTCGATCGTTTCTATCAGTTTTCGTCAGAATCAACATATAACTCTATATATTGATTTTGAACGCACACTTTCATTACATACTAACTCTAAAAATTCCCAAAAAATATTTTCTAGCTTCGTATTGACGATACGGTCCTAACAAAACTAGTTTCGTCGAATTCTGAGACCGTTGGAAAAATGGCCATTTTCCAGTCGATTAAAATCAATTGAAACTGGTCAAACGCGTTTTCCTTTGCCACGCTCACATACTGATTCGAAAAATTATGAAATTTGAAACTAGCAATAATTTGACATCACGGACCCAACAAAAGTGGTTTCGTCGAAATCCGAGGTCGCTTGCAAAATTCCCATTTTTAAGGGCCTGAATTCCATAGCGACTATTCAGAATTTTCAACTGGACATATCTTTTGATATTCGCTATGAAATTTCGATTTTTCGGATTCGTTGGAAAGATATTCTCAATTAGATCCTAAAGTTTTTGGTTTCACTATAATCCGGATTGTTTTGCACCTGGTACATTCAATTGAAGTTTGAAATCGAATTATCGAACTACCGCGCCATTTTCAATTCCTTTTATAATTATATATAAATATTTATATTCTAACAACGACGCGTATATAATATATACATTCTAATTATATTCAAAATAAATTTCTCGTCGATATTATTTAAAATAATCTATTTTAAATATTCAAAATTCGCTAAAATTGCCAAAATAAAAATTTTAAACTGGCCCCGATTTTCCGGGTTATTACAATCTCCCCCACTTAAAACTTTTCATCCCCAAAAAGGAATAAAGTCGAAAGTGGTTGGATTAATCAACTCTACGTTCGATCTGGCCTCCATTCTCCAACTTTTCAGTTTTTGAGAATTTTCAATTTTCAAAAATTTGGCTAACACCCTAAATTTTCGAAAATTTCCGCCATAACCTCCCCTGCACCGGGAGCCACGGGAAAATCCCGAAATTGCCACATAGGCCTTCTGATCTCAAAAAGAAAAAGAAAAAGCCAAGCGGCTAGCCAATAGGCTCATAAAATCATCATCACCCAAACAAAACAGTAAAATATAGTAAACATGTACCTATTTGTCGGGCAAACAAATTTTATTCTCTGCTCTAGCCTCCTTGATATGACTTGTTCAATGTAAGTACATGTATATGCAAGCAAATGCGACCAATTTTCAATAGTATTCAATATTTGATGCAATTAGGCATAACGGTTCAAAATTATCAAACAAATAAACAAACAACACAAACATCAATCAATTAGTGGATTAACGTTTCAAATTCATAATTTTGATATATATACAAAAATCCCATTTTTGATGCCAAATAACAACAATGTATTCTAACTATATTAGTTTTGGTTCTCACACCAGCCTAATGGAAATATATAGATATCACACCTTCGTCACTCGAAAATAAATGCTGATGATGTTTCGAACCACCATCAGAACATCTCCGGGCCACTAGAGTGCGGTTCTATATCTATCTGGTATATTAAAACTTCAAATATACACTCATGACGCGTATATGCAAAATCTTTATATATCGGATTGTCCAAATTCAAAATAAACAAATAATCAAATACGTACAATTGATTTAAATTTTCAAAACAAAATTTTTACATTTGAAAAATATACTCTTCACACTCAATCTAGGATACTACTAATCCTATCTCTAACGAGTCATTCTAATTGGATAATACTAATGCAATATCTGATGAATTCTTTCGTATGGATCTAATGTGTCTTGTTCTCGAGCTCTGTAAACCAAAGCTCTGATACCAAATGTGACGGCAAGGAATTTCGCTCGATTCGAATCAGTCGTTAAACCGATTTAGACCGTTCGAAACCCCTGATCGTTTTGAGGACAGGACAAATCAGAACGCAGACGGTAGGACATTTCATTGCTATTACAACAATTCCATCAGATACAAGAATATACAGAGTATAAATGAATAAATTACATTCGATAAATATCAGAGATTACAATAAATTACATAGCAGTGGAAATATAATACAAAGCACAACTGAAGGTGATATACGGATACAGAGCTTTCCGGATATCATTCCAGCTGTAAACCAGGATCCTGTGAATATAAATCTGCAAAACCAAAACTACTAGCTGCCCGTGTCGAAAATAAGGGCACCTAGAGTTTAGGTTAAAACAAAAAACTCCAAGTCAGTCATGTGACTGGTGTGAGAACTAAAACAATTATTATATTGGTTTTAAAGTTCGGTAAATCAAGTGACCACGCCGTATAACACAGAACGGGTTTCCTCCCAAGAATACCAGTGCATGGAACAAACAGCGCAATGCTAAATAAAGAAAAATGAAGCTGTTATAAGACCCGGGTCCCATCACACAATGCAACGCAAGCCGGAGGATAGAGTTTTCCCTTATAACAGCCAAAGCTTGCTTGATACGTTTAAAACAAATCATTTGATACTATAATAAGTGTATAGTGTCAAAACAATTTCAATCATAAATATCAATCATAGGCGGCATAGCTACCATCTACTATGTCGCCATACTAGTTCTACAATTAAAATCGCAATATCACGTATTGGAAATTGGATTCCGTCATGAGTCGAGGCAAGGGGCAAGCTCCACTCCGCGTTCGAGACACTCTAGCAAATGTCTCAGGGCTACACACTTTGGGCAATCCTGGATGCTTCAGGGCCGGTCCTCACTTACGTTATAGGATTAATTATGCTTGAACACACGTTTCCCGGTCCTTACAGACCTAAAATCGAGGCGCCTCATCCAACAACCACATAGGCGAAAAGTATATAAATGTCAGGGCTGGTAAGTCACTGACACCACCAAAGCTAGAAAGAAACGTCGTGCTCTCCCTGCAGTCCGTATCCCGTTTTTAACTCATACCGAGGTGTGAGGCTCACGAATTCACGTTATACACAAAGTTTCCACGTAGGCCGTGCTTTGATCATCAACCACAAGACTCTGCTTTTCAACAAAAGCCTTGATCATTGCATCTTAGCGTGCCATATAGGCAATTCATGTCATGAGACTAATGTCCATCGATATACAACCTCTGAGCTCGTACGTCTCAAAGAAGGGCGTTAAGCAAAAGAATAAATTCTCCGCTGCCAAACAGATGTATATTTAATAGAAATCAATCAACACAGAATAAAATCCAATGTCAGACACACAATCCATTTACAAGTCCGTTCTGGGTCTGAACGAAACCGGAGGCACTTTCCTCGCATATCCATCCATCTCCAAGTACGTCTGGACGACCACCAACTATTTCCATCCTCTTGGGTGTACAACCCAATCAAGATCGTCAGTAATTATCCAAACGATGTGAAGACTTCGGGTCTTCAACCACAGTCTTCATCTTCGACATATCGTCGAATCGGTTATTCAGAATGGGTGTAAACCCGACCTTTCCGAACAACCCGCGTATATTAAAAACAAATGTTACACAAACACAACATACGCCTCATTCCAATTCTGAATATTCTGTTATTTATATATCCACATCTTTTGGGAAAAGTTCCCATTAATTTTATCCAAGATAAATTCTTTAAAATTTATCCTTTAATCTTCCTTTGGATGTGTTTTCAAACCAAATTATGGTTTTCTAAACTAGTCGAGATTAGCGAACCACATCGAAGTAATTATTTATTTTATTTCCCAATCCCAACCTATTCATCCCATGAAGCAAAACAGGTAATACTCCATATCTAATACTATGGTGTTATCGGTAAAATCAATTACCATTTCACGTTCAAATCTAATTAAAGATTTAACTATCGCTTTGGAGCAAAACTGGTGTTACTCCATCCTCGCTCACTTTCTAAATTTGATAATTGAAATTATCAATTCACATTTCAATTTAATTGCAGATTCATTAAAACTCCTTTTACTGGGTTAAAGAACTAGTGTCATTTAAAACACAGTTCACGATAAACCCAAATCACATTCTATTTATTTTCGGGTTAAAGAACTAGTGTTATTTAAAACACAGTTCACGATAAACCCATGAATCAGTTCTATTTAAACCCATTTCAAATCCAATTTATTTATTTAAAAATAAATGAGTTTTAATTTCAGCTCAAAACTAGTTCATTTCAATTAAAATCTATTTTTATCTTTTCAAATATGGAGATTTTCATCCCAATTTTTACCAAATCATTTCTTATGATTGTACACAAATTATTACTATTTTTAATAATTTTATCAAGGCCCGTACAGTCGATTTCCATCAACGGCCATCGAACTGCACTTACAACGACCTTTTTCAAACTTGATTTGGACATATCTCCAAATCCAGCCGTTAGATTTTGAATTTCTAACATTCTTAGAAAGCTCTTTTCGATACGAACCCAACGGTTCCGGTTTTAGGAGAATCCGTCGGTCGGATCTCCCGTAATGTTCGTTTGAAATAAATGGTCGAAATTTACGAACTGCCGCGGGGCGGCGCGTTCTATTCAGGCCATTATATTATATATAATATATATTTCGTCGATTTCTATTTAAAACGAATTATATAAACAGTTTTGAATTCCTTTCAAAATCAATTTTAACATTTATTTCAAACTCAAATCAAAATTGAATTCTTCTATTATAAATCCTTTTTACTTTCATTTCTTTTTGATTCAGATTCAAATCGATTTTAATTCGATTCGAATTCGTTTCCTTTTTAATTCAATTCGATTCGAATTCGTTTTCTTTTCAATTCAATTCAAATTCGTTTTCTATTTCTTTTCAATTCAATTCAAATTCGTTTTCTATTCAATTCAATTCATTTTCGTTTTCTATTCAATTCAAATCAAATTCGTTATATATTCAATTGAAATCAAATTCGTTATATATTCAATTGAAATCAAATTCATTTTATATTCAATTGAAATCAAATTCGTTTTATATTCAATTGAAATCAAATTCGTTTTATATTCCATTGAAATCAAATTCGTTTTATATTCAATTCGAATTCATTTTCTATTCTGTTCAAATTCAATTCAAATCAAATTTAAAAATGAATATAATCGATATAAATATCGTTCGCGTCAAAATGGCGCATCTCTAATCAACACGGCTTTATATATTTCAATAAATTCGTTATTCTATTCAACAACTGAATATTTATTCTATTCAATATGTGAATCTGTATTTTTGTCAACACACGACTAATCTCAACGAATGAGTACTGTCCACGTGTGATTATTTTTGTTATATACTATATTTTATGAAAATTAAGGTAGCTATCGTTTGATATTAAATCAGATTCCAACTGTAAATTAGTAAGAGAACGATTCCCTGAATATTAACCCCGAAGGCCGAAACCAACATCAGATCAACATTCAGGAGACCACTCATCTCGTCTATTTTCCAGTTAGTTTTTAATTTCATATATGATAAAGATGTAAATTTTATTGTTAAAATATTTTGTTCAACACATGACTAATCTCAACGGATGAGTACGGTCAACACATGAACCTTTATTTTATAAAGATAAAGATATAAATTTTATTGTTAAAATATTTTGTTCAACACATGACTAATCTCAACGGATGAGTACAGTCAACACATGAACCTTTATTTTATAAAGATCTTTATTTTCCAAATTGGAATGATGCCCAATCAATCACCATATAATATTAATTATATGGATTTTCATACATCACACGTATATAATAGCATTGAAAAATAATCAACCATCAACCAAAGTGCACTACATTGTATAAGCATCAAATATAGATATCTAACGCTTATAACAGCCTGTCAATCAATAGATCGACATATTTAATCAATCAGGATGAGTGAACTTCAAATTTCATCCCAACACCCGTGTGGGGTTTCAAACAATCAAACACAGATTTTATTTGTGCAGTTGGGCGATGTGTAAAATTTATCGTCCCAATCAATGTCCTTCAAATAGGTGTACATAATCAAACCGTCCGGTTTGTAAATGAATATTTATTTATACACATTCACGTTAAAAATTATATTTTTAACAATAAAACATTTTATTTCAACATATGAATTTCTATTCAGTTCATTCTTTAAATAAAATGATATTTTTTATTTTCTAACTTATTTTAGAAAATTTCGGCGGCATAACGACACGATACTAGAAACGGGACGAGGCCTAGCCTTATCCCCGGTCTAGTGAAGGCCCACGCCATTCACACATCAATCAAATCAATTTCATTTCACCAAACAATTCAATTCAAACCAAATAATCTAACCAACAACACAACCAAACAATTAAACAAACAAGCCATCCATGGTCTATGGATGACGGGTGTCGGGTGCTACTAAACACCATCTGCATCCTAGTATATATATATAACTAGAAAAGAAGTTGAAGAGTGAGAAATTCTCACCGATAGCTATCCAATACCACGACTCTTCATCGATAGAAATATTCATCGTTCTCGCCTTTTTATCACCTTCGTTGCCCGTATACTCTACATATGTAAAAATCGAATTTTTACTTCGCTATTCAATATATAAAAATCGAATTTTTACTATGCTATTCAATATATAAAAATCAAAATTTTACTTTCACACCGCTACTATATAGATAAAAAATGTTTTTTACCTCGCTATTCTCTATATAAAGATTTCGCCTTTTCAAATATAAAGATTTCGTCTTTTCAAATATATCATTATAAAAAGCACATTTTTATTTTTCTACACATATAAAGATGATATATCTAATATTCCTATCATGTAAAAATTATATTTTTAATTCTCTACATAAACAAAAATCATATTTGTACATCTTCTATATAGTAAAGATTATATTTTTAATACTTTAAAAATATAAAAATCATATTTTTATTACTTTAAAAATATAAAATCATATTTTTTTTATTATCCTCCTCATTCTATTCTAAAAATCTTTCCTTTTCTCTTCATATAAATAAAAATTATATTTTCAAAATCAAGTCTATTTATACTTTCAAAACACCTCTAATTTCAGTTTCAAAATAATGCTAATCATACCTAATAAAAATAAAATACAAAGCAAAATAAAAATAAATAAATCAATAAAAACTTACAGCTTTATCGATTCCGAGGGGGTTTGGGCTCTGGTGGGCATCGGGGCGGCTGTCAGGAGGAGGGGGGCTGTTTGAGGCGCGGAGGGGTATCGCGAGGCTAGTGGGGGGGTATCGCGTCGCGGTCTGGCGCAAGGGGGGGTTTCGCGGCGCCTCTGGCGCCTAGGGGGGGTTTCGAGGTGGCGCCCCACCTCTGAGGAGACGGCGGCGATCGATCGGGGGGGGGGGGGGGGCGCTCCTCCGATCCTCGTTCTTCTTTTTTTTCTCTGTTTTGAAATGAATCGAAGAATAAGGGGGGGCCAGAATATAAGGAAAGGAGAGAAAGGGGATTTTTCTTTTTATATTTAATTAATTTATTTACCAAAAAAGTTGACTTTTTATTTCGACCTCGAAACGAGGCCCACCGCCTGTCGTCCATAGCGTATTACCCCATTCCAAACACAATGGGATATGTATCGTAAGCTGATTCGATCGTTTCGATCAGTTTTCGTCAGAATCAACATATAACTCTATATATTGATTTTGAATGCGCACTTCCATTTACTGGGGTCACATACTAACTCTAAAAATTCCCAAAAAATATTTTCTAGCTTCGTATTGACGATACGGTCCTAACAAAACTAGTTTCGTCGAATTTTGAGACCGTTGGAAAAATGGCGATTTTCCAGTCGATTAAAATCAACTGAAACTGGTCAAACGCATTTTCCTTTGCCACGCTCACATACTGATTCGAAAAATTATGAAATTTGAAACTAGCAATAATTTGACATCACGGACCCAACAAAAGTGGTTTCTTCGAAATCCGAGGTCGGTTGCAAAATTCCCATTTTTAAGGGCCTGAATTCCATAGCGACTCTTCAGAATTTTCAACTGGACATATCTTTTGATCCCCGCTATGAAATTTCGATTTTTTGGATTCTTTGGAAAGATATTCTCAATTAGATCCTAACGTTTTTGGTTTCACTATAATCTGGATGGTTTTGCACCCGGTACATTCAGTTGAAGTTTGAAATCGAATTATTGAACTACCGCGCCATTTTCATTTCCTTTTATAATTATATATAAATATTTATATTCTAACGACGACGCGTATATAATATATACGTTCTAATTATATTCAAAATAAATTTCTCGTCGATATTATTTAAAAAAATCTATTTTTAATATTCAAAATTCGCTAAAATTGCCAAAATAAAAATTTTAAACAGGCCCCGATTTTCAGGGTTATTAAATCCTTTTTACTTCCATTTCTATTTGATTTCAATTCAAATCGATTTTGATTCGATTCGAATTCATCTTCTTTTCAAATCAATTCGATTTCGTTTTCTTTTCAATTCAAATCAAATTCGTTTTCTATTCAAATCAAATTCCATTCGTTTTCTATTCAAATCAAATTCAATTCTTTTTCTAATCAAATCAAATTCGTTTTCTATTCAAATCAAATTCAATTCGTTTTCTATTCAAATCAAATTCAATTCGTTTTCTAATCAAATCAAATTCGTTTTCTATTCAAATCAAATTCAATTCAAATCAAATTTAAAAACGAATATAATCGATATAAATATCGTTCGCGTCAAAATGGCGCATCTCTAATCAACACGGCTTTATATATTTCAATAAATTCGTTATTCTATTCAACAAATGAATATTTATTCTATTCAATATGTGACTCTATATTTTTGTCAACACACGACTAATCTCAACGAATGAGTACTGTCCACGTGTGACTATTTTTGTTATTTAATATATTTTATGAAAATTAAGGTTTTTATCGTTTGATATTAAATCAGACTCCAACT
Organism: Allium sativum; assembly: GCA_030737875.1. Lineage (NCBI taxonomy): Eukaryota > Viridiplantae > Streptophyta > Magnoliopsida > Asparagales > Amaryllidaceae > Allium > Allium sativum. The sequence continues at coordinate 276,919,076 of CM060918.1, forward strand.
GTAAATTAGTAAGAGAACGATTCCCTGAATATTAACCCCGAAGGCCGAAACCAACATCAGATCAATATCCAGGAGACCACTCATCTCATCTATTTTCTAGTTAGTTTCTAATTTCATATATGATAAAGATGTAAATTTTATTGTTAAAATATTTCATTCAACACATGACTAATCTCAACGGATGAGTACAATCAACACATGAACCTTTATTTTATAAAGATAAAGATATAACTTTTATTGTTAAAATATTTCGTTCAACACATGACTAATCTCAACGGATGAGTACAGTCAACACATGAACCTTTATTTTATAAAGATATTTATTTTCTAAATTGGAATGAGGTGTATGTTTTGTTTGTGTAACATTTGTTTTTAATATACGCGGGTTGTTCGGAAAGGCCGGGTTTACACCCATTCTGAATAACTGATTCGACGATATGTCGAAGATGAAGACGGTGGTTGAAGACCGGAAGTCTTCACATCGTTTGGATAATTACTGACGATCTTGATTGGGCTGTACACCCAAGAGGATGGAAATAGTTGGTGGTCGTCCAGACGTACTTGGAGATGGATGGATATGCGAGGAAAGTGCCTCCGGTTTCGTTCAGACCCAGAACGGACTTGTAAATGGATTGTGTGTTTGACATTGGATTTTATTCTATGTTGATTGATTTCCATTAAATATACATCTGTTTGGCGGCGGAGAATTTAGTCTTTTGCTTAACGCCCTTCTCTGAGACGTACGAGCTCAGAGGTTGTATATCGATGGACATCAGTCGCATGGCATGAATTGCCTATGTGGCACGCTAAGATGCAATGATCAAGGCTTTTGTTGAAAAGCAGAGTCTTGTGGTTAATGATCAAAGCACGGCCTACGTGGCAGCTTTGTGTATAACGTGAATTAGCGAGCCTCACACCTCAGTATGAGTTAAAAGCGGGATACGGACTGTAGGGAGAGCACGACATTTCTTTCTAGCTTTGGTGGTGTCAGTGACTTACCAGCCCTGACTTTTATATACTTTTCACCTATGTGGTTGTTGGATGAGGCGCCTCGATTTTAGGTCTGTAAGGACCGGGAAACGTGTGTTCAGGCATAATTAATCCTCTAACGTAAGTGAGGACCGGCCCTGAAGCATCCAGGATTGCCCAGAGTGTGTAGTCCTGAGACATTTGCTAGAGTGTCTCGAACGCAGAGTGGAGCTTGCCCCTTGCCTCGACTCATGACGGAAATCCAATTTCCAATACGTGTATTGCGGTTTTAATTGTAGAACTAGTATGGCGACATAGTAGATGGTAGCTATGCCGCCTATGATTGATATTTATGATTGAAATTGTTTTGACACTATACACCTATAATAGTATCAAATAATGTGTTTTAAATGTATCAAGCATGCTTTGGTTGTTATAAGGGAAAACCCTATCCTCTGGCTTGCGTTGCATTGTGTGATGGGACCTGGGTCTTATAACAGCTTCATTTTTCTTTATTTAGCATTGCTCTGTTTGTTCTATGCACTGGAATTCTTGGGAGGAAACCCGTTCTGTGTTATACGGCGTGGTCCCTTGATTTACCTAACTTTAAAACCAATATTAATAACTGTTTTAGTTCTCACAACAGTCACATGACTGACCTGGAGTTTATTGTTTTAACCTAAACTCTGGGTGCCCTTATTTTCTACACGGGCAGCTAGTAGTTTTGGTTTTGCAGATTTATATTCACAGGATCCTGGTTTACAGCTGGAATGATATCCGGAAAGCTCTGTACCCGTATATCACCTTCAGTTGTGTTTTGTATTATTTTTCCGCTGCTATGTAATTTATTGTAATCTCTGATATTTATCGAAAGTAATTTATTCATTTATACTCTGTATATTCTTGTATCTGATGGAATTGTTGTAATAGCAATGAAATGTCCTTCCGTCTGCGTTCTGATTTGTCCTGTCCTCAAAACGATCAGGGGTTTTGAACGGTCTAAATCGGTTTAACGACTGATTCAGATCGAGCGAAATTCCCGGCCGTCACATTTGCTACCAACTGTGACGATCACAAAATCCGAGGGGCGGTATTAAGGATAATCATTGGAATATAACACATTAATCATCATAGCAGAGTACAGATAAGAGCAAAAACAATAATAGAATAATTTACATGAATATGACAGCGGAATCACAACATGTAACAATATCAGAATAGCACAGCGTAGGATATAACTTAGTAGACAAAAGGGAAGTGATCAGTCATCATCGCCAGAGGCGGAATACATACATACAGTGAGACATAATAAGGGTATCAGTCTACATCGCCGAAGGCCGTACATATACATACAATAAGAAGTACTGAAAGTAAATCAGTCTGCATCGCCCGTGGCGGAATCATAATATAAGTACAATAATGGCAGAAAAATGTCAAAGTCGTCTCTGTGGAGTCAGCCTCGCCATGAGCCAAAATGCACTCTATGCAATAGTGCAGAGCCAAAAACAACCTGTCACCTGTGAACTAGGCTGCCCGTGTGAAAATAAGGGCACCCGCGTTTGCAAAGTGAAACAAAAAACGAGTCAGTCATGGGGACTGGTATGAGGAATCGATTTAACAGTTAAACAACAGTAATAAGCAAATCATAGGACCACGCCACTTTCGCGGAACGGGTTTACTCCAGTGATTGCTAGTGCATTTAAAACAAAGTAAATTCTTTTAAAACAACGCAATGCTTTTAAAAAGAATGAAGCCATTATAAGACTCAAGTCCCATCATACAATGCAACGCAAGACGGAGGATAGAGTTTTACCTTATAATGGCCAAACAAGCTTGATACGTATAAAGCAAAATCAATTTATATTATTGCTAGTGCATATATGTTTCAAAAATGAAAAGCATAATAAATATCAATTATAGGCGGCATAGCTACCATCTACTATGTCGCCATACTAGTTCTACAATCGAGTCCGTTATTTCGTATTGGAAATTGGATTTCCGTCATGAGTCGAGGCAAGGGGCAAGCTCCTCTCCGCTTTGAGACATTCTAGCAAATGCCTCAGGACTACGCACTCTGGGTAACCCCTGGATGCTTCAGGACCGGTCCTCTCTTACGTTTGAGGATAATTATGCCTGAACACACATTTCCCGATCCTTACAGACCTATAATCGAGGCGCCTCGCATTCCAACAACCACAAAGGTGAAAAGTAGATATATATGTCATGGCTGGTAAGTCACTGACACCACCATAGCTAGAAAGAAACGTCGTGCTCTCCTTGCAGTCCGTATCCCGTTTTTAACTCATACCGAGGTGTGAGGCTCGCGAATCCACGCTATACACAAAGCCAGGCCACACAGACCATGCTTTGATCATCATCCACAAGACTTGGCTTTATAAAAGAAGCCTTGATCACAGCATCTTGGCATGCCACATAAGCAGTCCACTCCATACGATTGATTTCCATCGATATATAGCCTCTGAGCTCGTATGTCTCAGAGAAATGCGTTAAGCAAAAGAATAAATTCTCCGCCGCCAAACAGATATATATATATATATATATATATATATATATATTTAATAGAGATCAATGAGTATAGAACAAAATCCAATGTCAGACACACAGTCCATTTACAAGTCCGTTCTGGGTCTGAGCGAAACCGGTGGCGTCAAATTCCTCGCATATCCGTACAATCAACACATACGTTCAGACGGCTACTACTTCCGTTCCTTTCCGGTAGCTACTCCGGTCAGGAACCTCAGCAGTGCCCATCCAACCGATACGAAGATCATCGGTCTTGAATCGTCTTTGCATTTTCCAATTCGAATCGCTCGATAAATTATTTGAAATGAGGGTTAGCTCGGCCTTTTCAAACAATTCACGTAATTAGAATTTAAATCGATTCTTTCCATGGTTATATTATTCGACATCCATCTTTCAGTTCTTTAGTGTTATTTTCGTGTCAAGCACATACAACCATCAAATATCAAACAATTCAAGCCCAATTGGTCTATTTGCAATCTATGTTTCTTAGAATATTTTATAACGATTTTTCACCATTTTTATTTATTTAAAAATGGTCATATTTAATTAAACGACGTTTCAGGTCGTGCCGTGGCACTGGCGCTGTTTTTCCCCTAATTTGTTTTACACATATTGGAAAATCTAACCGTTGGATTTCTACAAAGTCTATATCAGTGGGAAGATATTCCCAAAGCGAACCCAACGGTTCCAGTTTCGTGAAAATCCGACGGTCGGATCTTCCACACTAGTCGTTTGAAGTTACGGTTTCAAAATTCGAACTGCAGCGTCATTATTCGATTTAATTTAATTATATTTATATTTATATATAAATATAAACGATTTTGGCGCTGTTTTTCTTCAGATTTGAATTAAACATTTCGGACAATCCAACCGTTGGATTTTTACAAGGTTGGTGCCGTTGGGAAGATATTTCCAAGGCGAACCCAGCGGTTGCGGTTTCGGGAAAATCCGATGGTTGGATTTCTCGTACTAATCGTTTCAAATTACGATTCCGAAACACGAACTGCACGGCTTCGATTCCTTTTAATTATATATATATATATATATATATATATATATATATATATAGTTCATTCTATAATTCCAACTATAGTTCATTCTATATTTCAACTTCGTTTTCACTTCAAATATTTCACTAATGCCTTAATATTTCGAAAAATTTCGCCATAACCTCTTTTGTACGGGGAGGGGTTTGGAAATTTATTGGGCCGTGTTAGGTACCCAATAAATCCTAAAAAGCATTCACATATTTATAGTGATATATTCTGGTGTTTACGGGGGAGTATGTACAGATAATCACTCCAGAGAATAAATTCTCGTCACCCCGTTTCCGTGTGGAAATAAATAGTCCATGTGCCGTATCTAATAACTAGAGCGACGTGATTATTGTCAACTCCAGACCCGTGTGGGGTTTTTATTAATCTGGCAATTTATCATTATATTTTATATAGTCCATATCGGTCATCAGTTCAACCTGTAGTATATAGTCATCGCCATACAAGCCTCTTGCTCTTATGGTAAATCTCCCACCTCGTCACACAAGCTCCAATTGCTTATGTGGAATATGATGAAGTATGCCTATCGTCAAGAAGTATGCCATGTAGTGTAGTTCAAAATTAATTGTTACTATCCTATGGCGATGTTTATTATTTCACACAGAATAACCAGCACTCGGCATCCAATGGCATTCACAGGAGTTGATATAAAAATAAAATTACGCAGCCAACTCATCAAGGCTTACCTATTTGTCGGGCACGCAAATAATTTCTTTACTCTACAGCTAATCCATTTTTCTTGTTCAACACATGTATATATATGCAGAACAAAGCTAATAATAATATTTCTAGCAAACTATTATTTATTTCAACACGTGTGTATTTTTATCAAAGCGTATACATGATAAAAGAAATATTTTTATCATCAAAAATATTTATTCAACACGTGAATGTATTTAACACTTCATATTCACAATAAAAATGTAGTTTTTATTGTCGATTCATTTTATTTTAAAATACGATAACATTCAACACATGAATTTCAACTCGACGAACGAATTGCAACTCAACACATTAATATTCTCTATAGTTTGTATATATATAAAAATGTGATTTTTATCGCTAAAGATATTTTTTTAAATTCAAATAATATTCAACACATGAATTTCAACTCAACGAATGAATTGCAACTCAACACATGAATATTCGCTATAGTTTGTAAATATATAAAAATGTGATTTTTATCGCTAAAGCTATTTGTTTAAATTCAAATAATATTCAACACATGAATTTCAACTCAACGAATGAATTGCAACTCAACACATGAATATTCGCTATAGTTTGTAAATATATAAAAATGTGATTTTTATCGCTAAAGCTACTTGTTTAAATTCAAATAATATTCAACACATGAATTTCAACTCGACGAATGAATTGCAACTCAACACATGAATATTCGCTATAGTTTGTAAATATATAAAAATGTGAATTTTATCGCTAAAGCTATTTGTTTAAATTCAAATAATATTCAACACATGAATTTCAACTCGACGAATGAATTGCAACTCAACACATGAATATTCGCTATAGTTTGAATATATATAAAAATGTGATTTTTATCGCTAAAGCTATTTGTTTAAATTCAAATAATATTCAACACATGAATTTCAACTCAACGAATGAATTGCAACTCAACACATGAATATTCGTTTCAATATATGTAATTTATTTCAACGAATGAAAATTATTCTAACACATGTATATTTCAGAAAATTTCGGCAGCATAACGGCAGGGTAGTTAAAACCGGGACCGTCCCTAGTACGGCTCCTCGCTCTACCTTAAAACCTCGCGGTTTTTGACAATGGGGATCATGCATCTAGTTCGCACACAGGCGGCATGTTTTATTTTCAATTCCACAATCCTATTCTAATTTGTTTCAACCACAAGAGGGTATTTTTCAACCACAAAGGTATTTTTAAACCACAATATCAACCATAAACAATTAATTCCAACCATTCGTCATACCATATAATATCACGTCAATCACAAGCAATAAATATCGTCCATGGTCTGTGGACGAGGGGAGTATATATATATATATATATATATATATATATTATAATTCACTTGCATTCCATCACAATTCAAAGCATATATGTTTCATTCAACGCTCGTATAATTTATACATCGCTAATATAACTTATACAACACATGTACATGAGGTATACAATGCGTATATAATTTACACTTCGCTTATATAATTTATACAACGTGATTCCATTCACACAACTTAGTTTAGATTCCTCACATTGGTTATTGCAGTGCTAAAAATCGTAGGAAGATCAGAAAAATCCGCGGCTTCTTCTAGTATGTAGAGAGCCTCCTTGCGGTCACGGTGTCTCCTGTTTCATCAAATTTCGTTAAAAAACGAAAAAGATATTATTTTTCAAAGTTTTGCAATGCTTTATAGTGTTATTTTCATTTCAGAATAATAAAGGTCGTACCTTTATTTTTGATTCGAAACTAGGGTTGAAAAATTCGTGCAATCTATCGATCTTTGCTTCGATCAGGTGGTGCCACGTGGAAGAGCTATGAACCAGCTCCCTGTCGGTGGTAGTGCGGTTCCCTTCGGTGGTCGGAGGAAGGCGGCGCGGCATCAGGAAGGTGGCGACTTCCTCGGCGTGGTTCAGGCGATTCAGGCGAAGGTGGAGGACGACGTTTGGTTGGAAGTGAAGAGGGGAGGAGGGGCTGTCGAACGGAGGTGGTGGCGCGGCTTAGCGTCGCCTGTGGCGGCGGGAAAACGAAGGGGAAGGTTCGGGCTTCGTGAGTCATCGGTTTCGTTTGTGGCGGCTAGGGTTTTGAGAATATTTTTTATTTTTTTTATAAACGAAAAATCCTATTGGTCGAAGCTTTATAGGAAAATTTAAATAGTGTTTTTACAAACGAACTCGAAATCAAAGCCAACGACTGTCGCCCCTAGCTAAATACCCCCATTCCGGACACAATGGGATATGTTTCGTTAGCCAATTCGACTGTTACAGTCAGTTATTTTTCAAATTAAAATATAAAATATTTAATTTGAACGTACATTTCAATTTGCCAGGGCCACAAACTGAATCGAAAAATTCCAGTAAAATAAATCTAGCTTTGTTTTGACGATAAGGTCCTAACAAAACCAGTTTCGTCGAATTCTGAGCTCGTTTGAAAAACGGCCATTTTTAGGTCGACCCATTTTAACAGAAATTGACCAATCACATTTTCTTTTTCCCCGCTCACATACTAGCTTCAAAAATTATGAAATTTGAAACTTAGTAATAATTTGACATCCCGGACCCAACAAAAGTGGTTTCGTCGAATTCCGAGGTCGTATGCAAAATATCAATTTTCAAGGGCTATATATGCTATATAGCGACCTTTCTAAAAATTCATTTGGCCATAACTTTTGATTCCCGTTATGAAACTTCGATTTTTCAGATTCGTTAGAAAGGTATTCATAAACAGATTTAATTATTTTCAGTTTCGCTAAAATCCGTTATATTTTCCACCCGGTACAGTCAGACAAAGTTTGTATTCAAAATTTCAAACTGCAATACTATACCCAATTCTCTATTTTATTGAAATATGCTATTTCAATTATTCAAATTCTTTGGTATTAACCAATTTTAAAAAAATTTAAATTGGTTCACATTTTCCACGTTATTACAATCTCCCCCACTTAAAACTTTTCGTCCTCGAAAAGGAAATAACAGCTAAGTAGGAAATAAAACGTAAATTCAAAGTATTGTAAAGTTACCTTGCACCGGAGTTAGTTAGAGATGTCCACTCTGCATTTGGGATAGGCTTGTTTAATGCTTTCCTCAGTTTCCCAAGTACAGTCTCTAGGATCACTACTCCACTGCACTTTGACTAAATGAATCTTTTTGCTCCTTAGCTCTCTAGTTTCTTTGCCAACTATCTTTAGTGGCTCTCTTCTGAGTGCTAATTCTGGAGTTATGTCTATATCCTGTTGCGCTGCTTCTTCCACAACAAGATCTGGATCATGAACATGTCTTCTGAGTTGAGATACGTGGAACACATCATGTACACCAGGCAGCTAATCAGGTAATGAAACCCTATATGCAAGAGTTCCAATCCGTTCCAGTATAGGAAAGGGACCAATAAATCTCGGTGCCAACTTCCCAGTCATGCCAAATCTGATTACTCCCCGCATTGGAGAAACTCTTAAATAAACATAATCGCCAACGGCAAATGATAAATCTCTTCTTCTCGCATCAGCATAACTTTTCTGTCGGCTCTGTGCGGTTTTCAATCGCTTCTTAATGAAATCGACTTTATCCGATGCTTCTCGAATCATATCGAGCCCTAACACAAGTCTGTTGCCAGGTTCTACCCAACATGCGGGAGATCTGCACGGTCTACCGTATAATGCTTCAAATGGAGACATTCCCAAACTTGCTTGATAGCAATTGTTATAAGAGAATTCGGCTAAATGTAAGTGATCTTCCAATGAGCCTCCAAAATCGATAACGCAAGTTCGCAGTAATTCTTTTAGAATCCTATTCACCCGCTCAGTTTGGCCGTCTGTCTGAGGGTGATTAGCAGTGCTTAGATTCAATTTGGATCCCAAATCTGTCTGGAATGCTTCCCGGAATTTGCTACTAAATAGGGGATCTCTATCACTGACTATATTGAGCGGTACCCCATGTAGTTTAACTATTTCTTTGAAGTAAATTTGTGCTAAACTTTGAGCCGTTCTGTTGGATCGGACAGGTATGAAATGGGAAGTCTTCATGAAGCGATCAACGATTACCCATGTACTGTCGTTTTCTTTCTTAGTTCGAGGAAAGCAATCAATGAAGTCCATCGAAATTTGTTCCCACTTCCATCCTGGAATTTCTAATGGTTGTAATAGTCCAGCTAATTTCTGTTGATCGCTCTTAACTAGCTGACAAGTGGGGCATCTACTTACATACAATGAAATATCTCTTTTCAAAGCTCTCCACCAGAATGTGCGTTTGATATCGTTATACATTTTGCTCACACCGGGATGGATGCTTAATTTGGACTTGTGGCACTCATCAAGTACTTCTCTTCTGAGCTCAGGAAGATTTGGGATGCAAATTCTTCCCTTTAATCTTAGAACTCCTTTGTCATTGAGTCGGAAACTTGTGGATTCACCTCCTTTGACTCTCTGACTGACTCTTTGAATAAATTCATCGTCTTTCTAAAGGGTCGAGATCCTGTCAATTAAAGAAGACGTAATGATAAAACTGGCAATGATTTCGTTCTTTCTGCTGAGCGCATCTGCTACAACATTGGCTTTCCCTGGAGTGTACAGAATTTCAAAATCGTATGTTACAAGGAATTCTAACCAACGCTGTTGTCTCAAGTTTAGATCTTTCTGAGTGAATAGATATTTCAAGGATTGATGATCCGTGAACAGTTCGAACTTCTCGCCCAGTAAATAATGCCTCCAGATTCTTAAAGCAAATACGATAGCTAATAACTCAAGATCATGAGTTGCATAGTTTCTTTCATGCGGCTTCAGCTGACGGCTGGCATAAGCAATCACTTGGCTTTTTTGCATTAATACTTCGCCTAGCCCTCTAATAGAAGCGTCTGTCCATACAGTCAAGTCTTGGTTGCCTTCTATAATTGTCAATACTCGAGCAGTTGTTAACTTCAGTTTCAGTTCCTGGAAAGCTTCTTCACATTCGGGTGTCCATTTGAATTTCTTATGCTTCTTTGTAAGCTTTGTCAATACACCAGATATCTTTGAAAAATCCTGAACGAATTTCCGATAGTAACTAGCCAATCCAAGGAAACTTCGAACTTTTGTGGGGGTAGTAGGTTGTTTCCAGTTCTGAATCGCTGTAATTTTGCTTGGATCTACAGCAATTCCTTCGTTTGATACGACATGGCCTAGGAACTTAACTTCATCTTGCCAGAAGACACATTTAGAAAATTTAGCTTTCAAGACATTTCCCCTTAGAATTTTCAACACATGTTCTAAATGTTTTGCATGTTCGTCTTCCGACTTTGAGTAGATTAAAATGTCATCGATGAATACTAGAACAAATTTATTCAATACACCACGGAACACTCTGTTCATAAGATCGACGAAGTAGACCGGAGCGTTACACAAGCCGAACGACATTACTAACCATTCGTAGAATAAATCGGGACCCCTGAAGGTTGTCAAAGGAACACAGTCTTCTGCTATACGTAATTGGTGGAAACCTGTAGCTAGGTCCATTCTGGAGAATACTTTTGCTCCACTTAACTGATCTAAAAGATCGTCTATACGTGGCAAGGGATATTTGTTCTTCAGTGTCTACTTATTGAGATCTCGGTAATCAACACAAAGTCTTAGAGTACCGTCTGATTTCGGGACAAATACTACTGCTGCTCCCCAAGCTGAAAAGCTCGGTCTAATCAGACCTTTCCAAAGCAATTCTCGGGTTTGACTACCTAACTCTTCTTTTTCTTTCGGGGCCATTCTTCTAATTGGATGTACTACTGGTCGGGCGTTAGGAATTAGATCTATTCTAAATTCAATTTCTCTTTGCGGCGGTAAGCTTTCTACTTCTTCAAACACATCCGCGTAGTTTTTAACGATCGGTATCTTTTCTAATGAAGGGGGAGTAACTTCTAAAGAAGACCAAAATTCTGTTCTATTAATTTCTAAGCCATGACATGGTATATATATAGGTCCAAGCTTCATTTCGACTTTAACGATTCTTTCGGCACATCTAACTTCGGCCTTATATTTCGTCAACCATTCCAAACCGAGAATAACATCAAATTCTGACAAATCCATAAAGATTAAGTGGATGGGAAACTTGTAACATGCATAAGAGATAGGTACTCTACAGTACGAATTGAGACTAACAGAACCTCCTATCGGGTTTTGAACTTTAATCGGTTCTTTAAGCTTTCTTACTTTTAACTTTAACTTCTTAACAGTATTCCTAGAAATGAAGCTACGTGATGCACCAGTATCAAAAAGTACAGAAACAGGAATATTTTTAATGGTAAGGGTACCTCCCAAGACGTCGGGTTTACCTGATCCATCGGTGATAGCTGGCGGGGTCTCCCCGTCATACACATGAGCCACTTGTGCATTCTGCTTTAGAGGATAATTCCTGTTATAGTGCCCCTTCTTATGGCAGTTGTAGCATTCGGCTGAGTCTGGATTTGCCTTTGGCTTCCTCGGGGCTTTGCATACATTAGAAAAATGACCTGGCTCCCCGCAGTTGTAGCAATTTCCTTTGGGGATCTTTCCAGGTTTCTGAGTAGCGACCGCGACAATGCTAGACTCGGGCTGATCTGCTGAAGCCTTGCGCTTATTTCCAGCTTGGCTTTTGGCGCGGTCTTGGCTGGCGTGCCTTTCATCCATATCTTCATAATTACAAGCCATTTCTACCAATTCTGAGAAGGAGAGTTTGATGTTACTCATAGCTCTGTCATGGTACTTGCGCTTTAGCCCAAATATAAATCTCTTGTTCTTTGCTTTGTTAGTCATAATAAGCTCTGGAGCATAGCGCGACAACTGGGTGAATTTATTAAGGTAATCCTGGATAGAGAGATCTCCTTGTTGGAGATTAGCAAACTGCTCTCGCATCCTCTCTAAGGCCTGTTCAGGTACAAACTTCTCGTTGAACATTGTTTTGAATTGCTCCCAGGTCCTGACAGTACCTGCTGCATCCTCTGAGGTGATGGCATCCCACCACAGCTCTGCTTCCTCCTGTAGGAGCCAAAAGCCAATTGTTGTAATATTTATGATTGAAATTGTTTTTGACACTATACACCTATAATAGTATCAAATAATGTGTTTTAAACGTATCAAGCATGCTTTGGCTGTTATAAGGGAAAACCCTATCCTCCGGCTTGCGTTGCATTGTGTGATGGGACCTGGGTCTTATAACAGCTTCATTTTTCTTTATTTAGCATTGCGCTGTTTGTTCTATGCACTGGAATTCTTGGGAGGAAACTCATTCCGTGTTATACGGCGTGGTCCCTTGATTTACCTAACTTTAAAACCAATATTAATAACTGTTATAGTTCTCACATTAGTCACATGAATGACCTGGAGTTTATTGTTTTAACCTAAACTCTGGGTGCCCCTATTTTCGACACGGGCAGCTAGTAGTTTTGGTTTTACAGAATTATATTCACAGGATCCTGGTTTACAGCTGGAATGATATCCGGAAAGCTCTGTATCCGTATATCACCTTCAGTTGTGCTTTGTATTATTTTCCGCTGCTATGTAATTTATTGTAATCTCTGATATTTATTGAATGTATATTTATTCATACTCTGTATATTCTTGTATCTGATGGAATTGTTTTAATAACAATGAAATGTCCTTTCGTCTGCGTTCATTTGTGTGTTGTTCTCAAAGTATCCGCTCTTTCCTTCACGGGGAAGTTACGGGTTCTCACATTTGGTATCTGAGCTTTGGTTTACAGAGCTCGAGAACAAGGCACATTAGAACCATACGAAAGAATTCATCAGATATTGGATTAGTAATATCCAATTAGAATGACTCGTTAGAGATGTGATCAGTAGTATCCTAGAACGAGTGTGAAGAGTATATTTTTCAAATGGAAACAATTTTGTTTTGAAAATTTAAATCGTTTTATACGTATTTGAATAATTTATTTATTTTGAATTTGGACAATCCAATATATAAAGATTTTACATATACGTGTCATGAACGTATATTCGAAGTTTTAATATATTAGATAGATATAGAGTCACACTCTAGTCACCCGGACATGGTCCTGATGATGAAGTATACCATCACTAGTATTTATTTTCTAGTGACGAAGGTGTAATATCTATATATTTCCATTAGACTGGTGTGAGAACCAAAACTTATACATCTAGAACACATTGTTGTGAATTGGCATCAAAAACTTGATTTTTTGTATATGTATCAAATTTATGAATTTGAAACATTAATTCACTAATTGATTGATGTTTGTGTTGTTTGTTTATTTGTTTGATAATTTTGAACCATTATGCCTAATTGAACCAAATATTGGATTGTATTAAAAATTGGTAGCATTTGCTTGCATATACATGTACTTACATTGAACAGGTCATAGCAAGGAGGCTAGAGCCGAAGAATAGAATTTGTTTGCCCGAAAAATAGGTACATGTTTACTATAATTTACCGTTTTGTTTGGGTGATGATGATTTTATGAGCCTATTGGCTAGCCGCTTGGCTAGCCGCTTGGCTTTTTCTTTTTCTTTTTGAGATCAGAAGGCCTTTATGGCAATTTCGGGATTTTCCCGTGGCTCCCGGTGCAGGGGAGGTTATGCCGAAATTTTTCGAAAATTTAGGGTGTTAGCCAAATTTTTGAAAATTTGAGAATTCTCAGAAACTGAAAAGTTGGAGAATGAAAGCCAGATCGAACGTAGAGTTGATTAATCAAACCACTTTCGACTTCGTTCCTTTTCGGGGATGAAAAGTTTTAAGTGGGGGAGATTGTAACAACCCGAAAATCTGGGCCAGTTTAAAATTTTTATTTTGGCAATTTTAGCGAATTTTGAATATTTAAAATGAATTATTTTAAATAATATCGACGAGAAATTTATTTTGAATATATATAGAATGTATATATATATACGCGTCGTCGTTAGAATATAAATAATTATATATAATTATAAATAGAATTGAAAATGGCGCGGTAGTTCGATAATTCGATTTCAAACTTCAATTGAATGTATCGGGTGCAAAACAATCAGGATTTTAGTGAAACCAAAAACATTAGGATCTATTGGAGAGTATCTTTCCAACGAATCCGAAAAATTGAAATTTCATAGCGGGGACCAAAAGATATGTCCAGTTGAAAATTCTGAATAGTCGCTATGGAATTCAGGCCCTTAAAAATGGGAATTTTGCAAACGACCTCGGATTTCGACGAAACCACTTTTGTTGGATCCGTGGTGTCAAATTATTGCTAGATTCTAAATTTCATAATTTTTCAAGTCAATATGTGAGCGTGGCAAAGGAAAACGCGTTTGACCAGTTTTAGTTGATTTTAATCGACTGGAAAATGGCCATTTTTCAAACGGTCTCAGAATTCGACGAAATTAGTTTTGTTAGGACCGTAGCGTCAATACGAAGCTAGAAAATATTTTTAAGGAATTTTTAGAGTTAGTATGTGGCCCCAGTAAAATGAAATGCGCATTCAAATTCAATATATAGAGTTATATGTTGATTTTGACGAAAACTGATCGAAATGATCGAATCAGCCTACGATACATATCCCATTGTGTTCGGAATGGGGGTAATTAGCTATGGACGACAGGCGGTGGACCTCGTTTAGAGGTCGTATGTAAAAGTCAACTTTTAGTAGATAAAATAATTAAATAAATTAAAAAAAATCTCTCTCCTCACCCTCTCCTATACCTCTGCCCCCCTCTCGTTTTAAATCGATTCAGATAGAAAAAAAGGGAAAAGACGGAGAGGGGGGAGGAGCGTCGTCGCTCCCCCCCATCAGGGCGCCGCCGTGCCTCAGGAGGGGCGCCGCCGCGCCTCAGGAGGGGCGCCGCCTCCGAACCCACGACCCCCCCCTCTCTTTTTCCGCTCCCCTCCTCCATGCGAAACCGCCCAATCGCGAACCCCCAAACCCCACGTCTTCCCCCACCATCCAGACCTCCCTCGCCGGCGCGCCCCCCTGGCACCCCCTCCGACCACGCTTGCCATTCCTCTCCGCCCCTCCCTCGAAAAACCCTGGAACCGCGAACCCCCTAATGCTCCGTGACCCAAATCGAGTCACCACAGCACCGGAGGACCGCCACCTCCGCCCCCAAAACAACAGGTACGTTTTAAATTTGTTTTTTTTTTGTTTCTAGTATATAAAAAACTCGATTTTTATATGAAGGAAATCATATGCAAGACTGAATTTTTATATAAAGTAAAGTTCGAATTTTTATATAGAAGAAAGGATAAAAATTCGATTTTTAATTTATAGAAGGTATAAAGATATAATTTTTATATGACGTGAAGATTAAAAATATAATTTTTATTTATGTAGAGTAATAAAAATATAATTTTTAATTAAGTAGTGAAGTAAAAATATGATTTTTACTTCGATAAAAATAGGATTTTCATTGCTGCAGAATAAAAAAAATATGATTTTTATATTCTAGAAGGAGTAAAAATATAATCTTTATATTTGAAAAGGCGAGCTCTTTATATAGAGAATGGCAATATAAAAATATAATTTTTATATAGTTATGATAATAAAAATCCAATCTTTATATGAGGGGTAGAAACATATAAAAAAAAAATTATATAGTAAGAAGAGTTGTAAATATATGGAAAGCGAACAAATAAGAATGTGATGATTTTTATATATTGAACAGCGAAGTGAAAATTCGATTTTTATATATTGAATAGCATAGTGAAAATTCGATTTTTATATATTGAATAGCATAGTGAAAATTCGATTTTTATATATTGAATAGCATAGTAAAAATTCGATTTTTATATATTGAATAGCATAGTAAAAATTCGATTTTTATATATTGAATAGCGTAGTGAAAATTCGATTTTTATATATTGAATAGCAAAGTAAAAATTCGATTTTTATATATTGAATAGCAAAGTAAAAATTCGATTTTTATATATTGAATAGCGAAATAAAAATTCGATTTTTATATATCGAATAGCGAAGTAAAAATTCGATTTTTATATATTGAATAGCGAAGTGAAAATGTGATTTTTACATATAGTGAATACGGGCAACGAAGGTGATAAAAAGGCGAGGACGATGAAGATTTCTATCAATGAAGAGTCGTAGTATTGGATAGCTATAGGTGAGAACTTCTCACTCTTCAATTTCTTTTTCTAGTTATATATATATATATATATATATATATATATATATATATATACACACACACACTAGGATGCAGACGGTGTTTAGTAGCACCCGACACCCGTCATCCACAGACCATGGATGGCTTGTTTGTTTAATTGTTTGGTCGTGTAGTTGGTTAGATTATCTGGTTTGAATTGAATTGCTTGGTGAAATGGAATGGATTTGATTGATGTGTGAATGGCGTGGGCCTTCACTAGACCGGGGATAAGGCTAGGCATTGTCCCGTTTCTAGTATCGTGTCGTTATGCCGCCGAAATTTTCTAAAATAAGTTAGAAAAATAAAAATATCAATTTTATTTTGTAAATGAACTGAATAAAAATTCATGTGTTAAAATAAAATATTTTATTGTTAAAAATATAATTTTTAACGTGAATGTGAATAAATAAATATTCATTTACAAACCGGACGGTTTGTTTATGTACACCTATTTGAAGGACATTGATTGGGACGATAAATTTTACACATCGCCCAACTGCACAAATAAAATCTGTTTTTGTTGATTTGAAACCCCACACGGGTGTTGGGATGAAATTTGAAGTTCACTCATCCTGATTGATTAAATATGTCGATCGATTGATTGACAGGCTGTCATAAGCGTTAGATATCTACATTTGATGCTTATACAGTGTAGTGCACTTTGGATGATGGTTGGTTATTTATCGTTGCTATTATATACATGTACTGTATGGAATCCATATAATTAACTTTATATGGTAATTGATTGGGCCTCATTCCAATTTAGAAAATGAAAAATATTATAAAACAAAGGTTCATGAGTTGACAGTACTCATCCGTTGAGATTAGTCATGTGTTGAACGAAATATTTTAACAACAAAATTTACATCTTTATCATATATAGAATTAGAAATCAACTGGAAAATAGATAAGATGAGTGGTCTCCTGGATATGGATCTGATGTTGGTTTCGGCTTTCAGGGTTAATATTCAGGGAATCGTTCTCTTACTAATGTACGGTTGGAGTCTGATTTAATATCAAATGATAAATACCTTAATTTTCATAAAATATATTAAATAACAAAAATAGTTACACGTGGATAGTACTCATTCGCTGAGATTAGTCGTGTGTTGACAAAGATATAGAGTCGTGTATTTAAAGAAATATAGACCCATTTGTTGAATATAAAGCCGTGTTGATTAGTGATGCGCTATTTTGACATGAACGATATTTATATCGATTATATTCGTTTTTGAATTTAAAACAAATTTGATTTGAATTGAATAGAAAAACGAATTTGATTTGAATTTAAAACTAATTCTAATTGAATTGAATAGAAAAACGAATTTGATTTGAATTGAAAACTAATTTGAATTGAATTTAATAGAAAAACGAATTTGATTTGAATTGAAAACTAATTCGAATTGAATTGAATAGAAAACCAATTTAGAATTGAATTGAATTGAAAACGAATTCGAATTGAATTGAATAGAAAACCAATTTTGAATTGAATCGAATCGAAGACCAATTTGAATTTAATCGAATTGAAAACGAATTCGAAATGAATTGAATATAAAACGAATTCGAAATGAATTGAATATACAACGAATTTGAATTGAATTGAAAACGAATTCGAAATGAATTGAATATACAACGAATTTGAATGGAATTGAAAATGAATTCGAAATGAATTGAATATACAACGAATTTGAATTGAATTGAAAACGAATTCGAAATGAATTGAATATACAACGAATTTGAATTGAATTGAAAACGAATTCGAATTGAATTGAAAACGAATTGAATTGAACTCAAATTGAATTGAAATCTGAATTGAATAGAAATGAATTTTAAAACGAATTTATAAGGAAAAATTCAATTTTGATTTGAATTGAAATGGAAGTTGAAATTGGTTTTGAAACAAATTTAAAACTATTTATATAATTCGTTTTAAATAGAAATCGACGAAATATATATTATATATATAATATAATGGTCTGAATAGAATGCGCCGCGCCGCGGGGGTTCGTAAATTTCGACCATTTATTTCAAACGGACATTATGGGAGATCCGACCGTCGGATTCTCCTAAAACTGGAACCGTTGAGTTCGTATCGAAAAGAGCTTTCTAACGAATATTAGAAATTTGAAATCTAACGGTTGGATTTGGAGATACGTCCAAATCAAATTTGAAAAAGGTCGCTGTAAGTGCAGTTCGATGGCCGTTGTTGGAAATCGACTGTACGGGCCATGATAAAATTATTAAAAATAGTAATAATTTGTGTAAAATCATAAGAAATGATTTGGGAAAAATTGGGATGAAAAACTCCATATTTGAAAACATAAACATAGATTTTTACGAAATGAACTAGTTTTGAACTAAAAATTAAAACCCATTTATTTGTAAATAAATAGAATGGATTTGAAATGGGTTTTAAATAGAATTAATTTGTGGGTTTATCGTGAACGGTGCTTTAAATAACACTAGTTCTTTAACCCGATAAATAAATAGAATGTGATTTATGTTTGTCGTGAACTGTGTTTTAAATGACATTTGTTCTTTAACCCAGTAAAAGGAGTTTTTTTAATGAATCTGCGATTAGATTGAAATGTGAATTGATAATCTAAATCATCAAATTTAGAAAATGAGCGAGAATGGAGTATTACCAGTTTTGCTCCAAAGCGATAGTTAAATCTTTAATTAGATTTGAACGTGAAATGGTAATTTATTCTACCGATAACACCGTGGTGTTAGATATGGAGTATTACCAGTTTTGCTTCATGGGATGAATAGGTTGGGATTGGGAAATAAAATAAATAATTACTTCGGTGTGGTTCGCTAATCTTGACTAGTTTGAAAAACCATAACTTGGTTTGAAATGACATCCAAAGGAAGATTAAAGGATAAATTTTAAAGAATTTATCTTGGATAAAATTAATGGGAACCTTTCCCTAAGAATGTGGAATTGGAATGAGGCGTATGTTGTGTTTGTGTAACATTTGTTTTTAATGTGTGCGGGTTGTTCGGAAAGTCCGGGTTTATACCCATTCGGAATAACCGATTCGACGATATGTCGAAGATGAAGACAGTGGTTGAAGACCGGAAGTCTTCACATCGTTTGGGTGATACTGATGATCTTGATTGGGCTGTACACCCAAGATGAGGGAATTAGTTGGTTGTCGTCTAGACGTACTTGGAGATGGATGGATATGCGAGGAAAGTGCCTCCGGTTTCATTCAGACCCAGAACGAACTTGTAAATGGATTGTGTGTCTGACATTGGGTTTTATTCAATGTTGATTGATTTCTGTTAAATATATATCTGTTTGGCAGCGGAGAATTTATTCTCTTGCTTAACGCCCTTCTCTGAGACGTACGAGCTTAGAGGTTATATATCGATAGATATCAATCGCATGGCATGAATTGCCTGTGTGGCACGCTGAGTTGCATGGATCAAGGCTTCTATTGAAAAGCAAAGTCTTGTGGTTGATGATCAAAGCACGACCTACGTGGCAGCTTTGTGTATAGCGTGAATTCGCGAGCCTCACACCTCGGTATGAGTCAAAAACGGGATATGGACTACAGGGAGAGCACGACGTTTCTTTCTTGCTTTGGTGGTGCCAGTGACTTACCAGCCCTGACATTTATATACTTTTCACCTATGTGGTTGTTGGAATGCGAGGCGCCTCGATTTTAGGTCTGTAAGGACCGGGAAACGTGTGTTCAGGCATAATTAATCCTCTAACGTAAGTGAGGACCGACCCTGAAGCATCCAGGATTGTCCAGAGTGTGTAGTCCTGAGACATTTGCTAGAATGTCTCGAACGCGGAGAGGAGCTTGCCCCTTGCCTCGACTCATGACGGAAATCAAATTTCCGATACGTGTAGTGCAGTTTTAATTGTAGAACTAGTATGGCGACATAGTAGATGGTAGCTATGCCGCCTATGATTAATATTTATGATTGAAATTGTTTTTGACACTATACACCTATAATAGTATCAAATAATGTGTTTTAAATGTATTAAGCATGCTTTGGCTGTTATAAGGGAAAACCCTATCCTCCGGCTTGCGTTGCATTGTGTGACGGGACCTGGGTCTTATAACAGCTTCATTTTTCTTTATTTAGCATTGCGTTGTTTGTTCAATGCACTGGTGTTCTTACCAAATGTGACGGCCGGGAATTTCGCTCGATCTGAATCAGTCGTTAAACCGATTTAGACCGTTCGAAACCCCTGATCGTTTTAAGGACAGGACAAATCAGAACGCAGACGGAAGGACATTTCATTGCTATTACAACAATTCCATCAGATAGAATATTCAGAGTATAAATGAATAAATTACATTCGATAAATATCAAAGATTACAATAAATTACATAGCAGCGGAAAAATAATACAAAGCACAACTGAAGGTGATATACGGATACAGAGCTTTCCGGATATCATTCCAGCTGTAAAACAGGATCCCGTGAATATAAATCTGCAAAACCAAAACTACTAGCTGCCCGTGTCGAAAATAATGGCACCCAGAGTTTAGGTTAAAACAATAAACTCCAGGTCAGTCATGTGACTGGTGTGAGAACTAAAACAGTTATTTATATTGGTTTTAAAGTTCGGTAAATCAAGGGACCACGCCGTATAACACGGAACGGGTTTCCTCCCAAGAATACCAGTGCATAGAACAAATAGCGCAATGCTAGATAAAGAAAAATGAAGCTGTTATAAGACCCAGGTCCCATCACATAATGCAACGCAAGCCGGAGGATAGGGTTTTCCCTTATAACAGCCAAAGCATGCTTGATACATTTAAAACAAATCATTTGATACTATAATAAGTGTATAGTGTCAAAACAATTTCAATCATAAATATCAATCATAGGCGGCATAGCTACCATCTACTATGTCGCCATACTAGTTCTACAATTAAAACCGCAATATCACGTATTGGAAACTGGATTCCGTCATGAGTCGAGGCAAGGGGCAAGCTCCTCTCCACGTTCGAGACACTCTAGCAAATGCCTCAGGACTACACACTCTGGGCAATCCTGGATGCTTCAGGGCCGGTCCTGTACCTCACTTACGTTAGAGGATTAATTATGCCTGAACACACGTTTCCCGGTCCTTACAGACCTAAAATCGAGGCGCCTTATCCAACGACCACATAGGTGAAAAGTATATAAATGTTAGGGCTAGTAAGTCACTGACACCACCAAAGCTAGAAAGAAACGTCGTGCTCTCCATGCAGTCCGTATCCCGTTTTTAACTCATACCGAGTTGTGAGGCTCGCGAATTCACGTTATACACAAAGCTGCCACGTAGGCCATGCTTTGATCATCAACCACAAGACTCTGCTTTTCAACAAAAGCATTGATCATTGCATCTTAGCGTGCTACATAGGCAATTCATGCCATGCGACTGATGTCCATCGATATACAACCTCTGAGCTCGTACGTCTCAGAGAAGGGCGTTAAGCAAAAGAATAAATTCTCCGCTGCCAAACAGATGCATATTTAATAGAAATCAATCAACACAGAATAAAATCCAATGTCAGACACATAATCCATTTACAAGTCCGTTCTGGGTCTGAACGAAACCGGAGGCACTTTCCTCGCATATCCATCCATGTCCAAGTACGTCTGGACGACCACCAACTATTTCCATCCTCTTGGGTGTACAACCCAATCAAGATCGTCAGCAATTATCCAAACGATGTGAAGACTTCTGGTCTTCAACCACCGTCTTCATCTTCGACACATCGTCGAATCGGTTATTCAGAATGGGTGTAAACCCGGCCTTTCCGAACAACCCGCGTATATTAAAAACAAATGTTACACAAACAGAACATACGCCTCATTCCAATTCTGAATATTCTGTTATTTAAATATCCATATCTTTTGGGATAAGTTCCCATTAATTTTTTCCAAGATAAATTCTTTAAAATTTATCCTTTAATCTTCCTTTGGATGTCGTTTCAAACCAAATTATGGTTTTCTAAACTAGTCGAGATTAGCGAACCACACCAAAGTAATTATTTAGTTTATTTCCCAATCCCAACCTATTCATCCCATGAAGCAAAACTGGTAATACTCCATATCTAATACTATGGTGTTATCGGTAAAATTAATTACCATTTCACGTTCAAATCTAATTAAAGATTCCACTATCGCTTTGGAGCAAAATTGGTGATACTCCATCCTCGCTCACTTTCTAAATTTGATAATTGAAATTATCAATTCACATTTAATTGCAGATTCATTAAAACTCCTTTTACTGGGTTAAAGAACTAGTTTCATTTAAAACACAGTTCACGATAAACCCAAATCATTTCTTATGATTTTACACAAATTATTACTATTTTTAATAATTTTATCAAGGCCCGTACAGTCGATTTCCATCAACGGCCATCGAACTGCACTTACAACGACCTTTTTCAAATTTGATTTGGACGTATCTCCAAATCCAGCCGTTAGATTTTGAATTTCTAATATTCGTTAGAAAGCTCTTTTCGATACGAACCCAACGGTTCCGGTTTTAGGAGAATCCGACGGTCGGATCCCCCGTAATGTCCGTTTGAAATAAACGGTCGAAATTCACGAACTGCCGCGGCGCGGCGCGTTCCATTCAGGCCATTATATTATATATATATATATATATATAATATATAATATATATTTCGTCGATTTCTATTTAAAACGAATTTTATAAATAGTTTTGAATTAATATATATAACATAACTTGAAATATACATCTGTACTTGAATATACATCAATATAAAAGTACATCACTTACAACATAGCGGAAATAACTATAGCTATATGATCCTGAAGCCTCCTGCTCTAGCTCTTCAACTATATCTGTAAATCCAGACTACTTGACTGCCCATACAAATTTAGGCACCCAAGAGTTTAGGGAAAACAACAAAGTAAACTCCGGGTCAGTCATGGGACTGGTATGAGTAAAACAGTTTAAAAACAGTTCGAACAAGTAAATGATATCTCATAAGACCACGCCGCATAACAGAATGGGTTTTTCCCTTATGAGAATCCAAAATATCTTTATATCAAAAACCTTTTGATATTATAATAATGTCTATCCACCACAGTATATATAATCATCTAGTAGTAACGCTTTCATCTCACGTTCTACATATATAGTATACAATCACAACCGCAACCACGTATTGGGTAATGGATTTCCAACTATGACAAGGTTGGAACCACCTTTCACTAGTGTACCTCTAGAGAGGAATACACTGGGTTCAACAAGAACATCTTGCAACCCGGCCACACATGACCGACCACTCATTTCGCTTGAGTGTATCGAATGTATATCACCAACGGTTGGGATCAGCAACCGTTTCTCGAATGGAACAGCATCAACAATAGATTTTTAGAAGTAAATGAAACTCTAGATCAGGTGATTTGGTGCGACCGACTTAGCCATGCTGCCTGCCCGATTTCTGTCATCTACCGGATGTGAGGCTAGAAGCTACGCTTTATCATCACACCAGATTCACTTTGAATGCCACATCGTCAAATCCATCAAATCACCGATTGATGTCCTCAACCATACATTATGTGTTAGCTAAAAGAAGTTTCCTTCTCCGCTTCCACTCTTGATACGGTTGGAGAAATCAATATACGTGATGGTCTGGAAATACTCTGTCAGACATCCGTCCATACAAGTCACCCAGGAACAGGATGAACCGAATGCACTATTCTGTAAACAGGATAGCCCTTGCATAACTCCGTCTTCAATTTCCTTTGGCATATATGATTCGCAACGCTTATGCCAATGCAGAGTGGTTATTTGGATAATAATCCAACCGGTCTCTCCATATTAACAACGTTAAAATGGTCAAAACTTCGATAGTCTGTGATTTAACTATCGAAGAAAAACAGATGTGCAAACAACGATATTATTTCCAAATGGAAATTTATATCGATCAAACATCATTCAACCTTTTCTCTTTATTTCATTAATTTACTTATCTTGTGTTTCCCTATATTCAATATTTCTTATTTTCCAGATTTGGAAAATATAAGTTATTAACAATGGAAAACATTTCCATTCCTTTTTTCTTTATTAGAAAACATTTCTGGTTTCTTATTTGGAAAACATTTTCAAAGCTTCTTCATTGGACTTAGACAGATGTTTAAACAAACATCGCTATGCCAACTCAAACCATTTCCTTTACCGCCGAACCTTAACTATTCCTTAGTTAAAAATGAAGCCAATCAAGTTGGGGGTAAAACTACCTCTCAGACCTTAACTGGACAACATTTCTAACTTTGAAATAGGAAAAGTTCACTTTATATTCCTTTTACTAACTTCCTTACTTAACCCTCCTTCGAATAGCTATATTCGATTGAGTCTTTTGCTTCTATTCGAATAAACTATATTCGATTAACTCCTTTTACTTTAACTCTAATCGATTTAAAACTAACATCGATTAACTCCTTTTACTTTAACTCTAATCGAATAAACTAACATCGGTTAACTCCTTTTACTTTAACTCTAATCGATTAAACTGACATCGATTAACTCCTTTTACTTTAACTCTAATCGATTAAACTAAAATTGATTAACTCCTTTTACTTTAACTCTAATCGATTAAACTAACATCGATTAGCTCCTTCTACTTTAACTCTAACCGATTTTAAACTAACATCGATTAGCTCCTTTTACTTTAACTCTAATCGATTAAACTAACATCGATTAGCTCCTTTATTCTTTACGAATAAACTATTCATTTATACAGATTTATTTTAGTAACGGTTCTTCACTTTACAAATGATTTCCTTTTTATTCTAACTTATCCTTTGATTTTATAAATATTTCTTTTGTAAAAAAATCCCTTTCCTTTTCTATATAAAATCCATCGATTTTATATAAATAATTCATTTTCAAAATACACTTTGAAAATATTCCTTTATCAACATTCGGTATGTTATGGTATTCAACATATCAATTCACGATGATCAGTATCATCCAAAAACATATAATCGACAGCAGATTATATATCACATCATATATCACAATATATGAAAACAGTAAAATAAATGTTGAGGAACCCCGTTGGATTCCTCCAACCTGTTTCCCTGCATCACAGATGTTAAACAATATAGATAACATCACTTTAAGTTCCATATGATATATTCTGTTAAACAGAATCAATATAGAAATCCAACTAACCGACTAGCAGTTCAATCAAACAATCAACACACAGTCAATCAGCCAATATCTAACAGTTTGAAAAATACAACATGAAATTATAAACTGTTCAGAGTTAGTGAGATTTACTCACATCGGCAGTTCATCGTTAAAGAATGATAAACTGTTGTTTGATTTGAATCAAACAATTTATTTCGCCATAAATCCAAACGAGCTCAAATCCACTCCCAGTCGGTGTCATTGTTTTGCTCCCGTCCATACGATTCTAACGGATCTTGTTTCGTCAGATTCCGATAATATATGACCAAGATATGCATTATAAAATTTAATATACGCTTTAGAATTAAATTAAACTCTACTTACATATTTTTTTTTTAGCGGGCCTTACCAATTTGCACTGGCCCATCACCCTACTGTAAAGCTCACGCCCCCTTTTCTGCTTCCTATCCAACTTGAAAAAAAACGCGCCCCATTATTTCGGAACCCTCCTCTTCAATACCCTTCACATTATCCCCTTTCCATATATATATATATATATACACTTTTTATATTACGGGCTTCATATACTTAGATCGGCCCATCCTATCTTCATTAAGGCCCAGACCCCATACAAATATACAATTTGCTTTCTTCCTCCCGTATATTCCTACTCCAGATTATAACCAACCCTTTTCTTCACATTATTCTCCTCTTTATTTTATACGTTGGCCTCACACTTCTTTTACTTGGCCAAACTTCATATCTGCATCCACAAGAAATTGTGTACCCGATCACGCTTCCAACCATCACACCATTCACATACACAAACCTCAATGGCCAAATAACTTCCTCCCAAGGCTCGCATGCAACAATATACCCACCTATCTCCATTCGTATGCCAAACTCCAAGCTGGTATTAAAAAAAATGCGAACGGTGTTAATGCCATCAGCCAATCCTTCCCATCCATTTCATTTCCAAACCGTGGACCAAACTCCCCTTCACGTCATTCTTAGATCTTCCCTTTTATTTCTCTGAAATCCCACTCTAGTAATATTCATACTTCACGCACTACTACTACACAACTCACGCACCAATATCCCCTCCCATCCTCAGCATTTCCATGCGTCAGTTGCCAGCATGCTTCATTTGTTTCCTGCTAACGTTTTACTCCATGCAGTTGCTCTCGCATCTAAAGCCGCGTCAAAAGTTTTCGTTGAACACAATGATATATGGTGGGGAAATAGATGGGTTTTATGGTTTCCTGAAACATAGAAATGGGTGTGGTTTTTCCAGCAAAAGACTTGAGGAAGTGAGAAGAGTGTATTTATAAACTTTTATTTGCAAGAGTTGTGGAGCCACGACTTCATTTTGAGTCCACAGAAGAATGGCGGTTGGCGAAGAAAAAACGTGGCTTTTGTTTGATCATACAACAAGAATGAGATAAATATTTACATTTGAGAGTACCCCGTTACACACTACCTTCTATATATACGAGCCACAAACAACGAAAACAAAATTACCGTTGTGATCAGCGATGTGCCAAGATTCCAAAAATATAATAACATCGGTAGGTTAACTCATATTGTGAAACCCCAAAATTCTGATATAGGGTGCAAAATACTCCAAATAAAAAGTTGCTTATTTAATTAATTAAAAATTTCAATAAAATTCTAAAAATTAAATTATCACTATGTCCCAAAAGAACCTTGTCTAAATTCCAACCCGATCTCTAGTTATATCGTATAAACCGATACGGTCGATAAACGATTTTATAGCGACTATTTTAAAATTTGATTTGGACATATCTCAAAATCCACAAGACGAAATCCTGATTTTTCTCTTCCGCTAGAAAGATATACTCCACCAGCTCCACACATTTCTTGTTTCACATAAATCCGATTTAAAACGAACCCTATACACTCAGTTGAAGTTCGAATCGCCACTTTACGAACTGCAACGTCATTTCGAGCTCGATTTTAATTATAATATAATTATACGTTCAAACTTCGTTCAAACAATATATTCTTTATTCTAATCCAATTCTAAACTGAATTAAATATCACAGATGATCCAGTTCACACATTATCGTCATTTCAGCCAATTCCGATTATTTCAGAATTAAATATTTTATTTTAATTTATTATTTTAATTAAATATTCATCATTATTTAATTCCACGATCATTTAATTCACTAAACCACCATTTATATAATAAAATAAATTAATCATAATACCTCAGCCAATGCGGGTCATTACACCGACAGTGGTCGACACCCTATATAGGGGGCCGACACCTTTGTATTCCCTCCTATAGAGGGGTCGACACCTATGTCGACCCCCCACTAGGGGGTTCGGGAATTTTCCCGCTCAGCCCGCTTTGACTGAATTTCAAAATTTGAACCTGTTTGGGAGCTTCTGGAGTTATTATATATATATACTCCCCTACGCGTATACAATTCTAAGGCTTATAACTTCTTCATACGGTGTCCGATTTGCGCAAATTCGGACTCCATCCTAAGCAGAATTTCAAGACGAACGCAATGGCGTAACCCGTTTCACTTAATTCTTCTTCTAAAAATTAAGTGTCCTTAAATTTATTAATTTTAATATTTTAAAATTATGGGGTTTAAATTCTCCCTTCCTTAAAGGATTTCGTCCCCGAAATCTTCAAGTCAAGAAGAATGTATATCCTACCATCCATCATCCATCTACTCAGCCATCAATCATAGGCATCCATTTTCCTTAAAAGATTTCTAATGCCACATGAACATTTGCAAAAAGTGTGTGTATATGTTCCTTATCTAATGCAAAATCAGGCGGTCAACTGATTCAGTTGATCTCTTTAATGCAAATCATGATAGTGCCATGCGTCCATTATGTATGCAAAAGAATCCTAATAATATATGTTATTTCTACATGAGTGCACAATCATTTCATTCAAATGCAACAATTATATGATAACACAATCAATATGCATCCATTAAAACATGCACACTTATTCATACGCAATATGAAACGAATTGAGCCGATCTAGTGCCTAACGTGTGTGTGTATG
The DNA here is from genome assembly GCA_030737875.1 of Allium sativum. Lineage (NCBI taxonomy): Eukaryota > Viridiplantae > Streptophyta > Magnoliopsida > Asparagales > Amaryllidaceae > Allium > Allium sativum. Next base: position 276,947,646 of record CM060918.1, read on the forward strand.
CGTCCACAGGTAACCACTAGCAAACACTTGGATCCACTTGCATCCATTAAACATAACATGTCTCAAACACATGTTTATAGTCATGGGATTTCCTACCTAAGGGTCGAAGATTCGATTGATAGGATATACTCAGATGATAGAAGCAAATGCGAATAAAAGCTTTTGGAAGAGAAGTTAAGAACATTGCCTTGAAAGGGAAAGGGTACGAACCGTAAAAATCTTGTCTTCGGTCTCCCAAGTTACATCTTCTTGGTTGTCTCTCCACTAGACCTTCACCAACTTGACTTCTCATTTGCGTAGCTTCTTAACCTATGATCCAAGTATGCAAGTCGGAACTCACGCAATCAATACTTCCTTCTTTATTTTCACTTCCTTTCGCAAGTTTGGCCCCACTGCCTCGAACTCTATACATTTTATCGCCACTTAGACAAATAGTCATCTTGGAATGATGGGCTTCCTCAAGGACTATCTTCAATAGTTTTCCCATCCTGATATGATTCACCTATCAAACCTCTTCTCAAGTAGCCCCGCCACTTGCTTATCAGGTTCCCTCTTTTCTTTTAGGAGCCATATAGCACATAGGTAATGCAATTGGCTTTGCATTGTCCACCAGGTATATACGGAAATCAATCTCGCACCTCGGGGGTGATACCCGAACCTCGTCTAAAACATCACGATACTCACGGATTGCTGGTGCCGATCGCAGATCATCGATAAATGCCCTAAGAAACTCTAGGAAACTAAACAAGACAGACCCTTGTGGGCCACAAGAAATTTCGAGGGTGCTTAACGACACTCCCCTCACACCCAGAATGGCACTATATGTGGTAAACCAACCTATCCCTAGAATCAACCCATAGCCCATAAACCCGAGTACATATGCGTCGCATTCAAATATAACGCCTAACACAGATATTCTAAAACCCCTACAAATCGTAGATAAATTAGCCGAATCACCAATGGGGTTTGAGACAACTATGGGATCCACTACCATACTAGTAACTAATTGCAGAGATTCAACAATAGAACTAGATATAAATGAGTGTGAAGTGTCAGAATTAAAATGTGTCCTAACTGGATGATTTGAAAGAGAAACTAATCTTTCTATGGAAATTTTTCTACCTCTATTAGGAGCACTGATCGCGAGAGCATGCACCTGCCCTCCAAAAGTTCGACCTCTTTGCCTTTGTGCCTATTTCCTCAGGCAATCCTTAATAAGATGCTCGACCTCTCCATAAGCGAAGCAAGCATTTTTCCTTTTCCTGCAATCCTTGGCTAAGTGACCCTCTCACCCACAACTATGGAACTTCCTCTTATCTTTAACCTTTTCATTCTTTTCGCCTTTCTTCTACTGTTGTCCCTTCTTGGGCCACACCTTCTCATTTTGCGCTGCTTCCTCAGCCTTTACTTCTGTTAGACCAAAAAGTGGTTCTAACACCCAAATTGACTAAAAGCAGAATGAAATAAGATCAAAAGTAAAATGAACACACAGAATTTATAGTGGTTCGGCGAAGAAATGCCTACGTCCAATTGTCTTTCACTATTTTCAATGATGTAGTTGCAATTACAATGAAATATTCACTCAATTTCTCTCACAACTCACTTACATTCACTCAATTATCTAAAAACAAATGATGAAGGAGGATTTGGATTTTCCGGGAGTGCTGGAATTCGGGTTATGAAAGTGGTTGAACTCTCAAAGTGCCAGAAAAAAGATCCTTTTCAATTTATCCAGACAGGGTATTTATAGGTGAAAATTTGCTCAGAACACGATCCGGATCGGAGCCACGTGTCATCCATCCCATCAGCCTCGGGTTCGGATGGATTTCTATGTTGACAACGCATCAGAGCAGTGGACGTTGTGGGTAGGAACTGGTCATAGCCGCTCCGAATAACCAGGCGCTCATGCAGGGGAGTAACGTGGAAGATGGGTTCGGATCGGAAGAGTGTGCACAAGGGGTTCGGATCGGAGTACCCGATCCGACCCGGATTAACTTAGGACTAATTCTTTATTTACTTTGCTCCGCTTCGTTCCGATCTATCTCTGTAGCAATTGGGTGGCCCTCCGCTCTGATTAACTGTAAGCAACGTTCCGATCTGGATAGCAGTGTCTCCTTGAACCAAATAGTAGCAGCATTCCGATCCGATCAGCAACGTATCTCCGATCCGAACCGCTACATTCCTCCGACCCGCTATAATGCTCTCTAAATTCTTCAATGTTTCACATCTCGACTTTGTGTTGCCCAGTTCACAAAGTGGGCTAACATTTTGCCCCCTCAAAGGATGCTTCTGTTGTAGACGGAGCATGCTTTGATTGTCATTGCACAGCGTCTTCTAGGTAATTTTTCCTTTGATTTTCCTTGCGTTTTCATCTTCTTCTTCACCCTTCAATTTAATTCGCTGCTGAGCTACGGAATTCGGTTCGGTTTGGATTCCGATCCGAACAGACCCCTTCTTCTTTCTATCTTTCACTGGACTATTGGGCCAAGCTTTACTATTGGACTGTCGTTCCGATTCGAACGGGGAGACGAATAGTCACTTTACTTCTCTATATAAACTGGGTCTTCTTCCTTCTCTCATTTCCTTTTATTGTTTTACCTTTTTCGCTTCGGAACTTCAGAGAAAAGAAATAAGAACTTTTCACCCTTTTCTTGCAAATTTCCAAGCAACATACTCTGGTAGGTTTGAATCCATCATTTAATTTTGTAACAATGGGTTTCAATGGAAATTTGCGGTTGATTTTGAATGATTTGAACATGACTCCTCTCTCGCTTCGACAACGCGTCTTCCTCCTCCCTTACCGTCGTCGTGGGTGGTTCTACCACCATCTCGAGGTGCTGAGAGGTTAAGTGAAGCATGCGCTTGTCTTTAATTGGAGCTTTGGAGATGGATGTGGATTTGACTGTGGTTGAGGAAGGGGATGAAGAAGAAGAGGATTGAGGGGATCAGTTCGGGTTGGAGTATAGAAGATGGATGAGAGGGAAAAGAAAAGAGGTTCAGGAAGTCGGATCGGGTCGGGGAAAGTAGAGAAAGGAAAAAAGAAAAGAAATCCAGGAGATCGGATCGGGTCGGAGCAAGCAGTTGAAGAAGGGGGAAAGGGAGCTTACTTTACCGGATCGGATCAGACTGTAAGATGAAGGAGGAGAAGTATAACTACGTGATCCGATCCGAACCGTTAGGGAACTCTACCTCCGAGCCGATCCGATTTTGATTTCTGAGTTTCAAGGTTTATCCGAGCCCAAGTCGAGGCCGCACCCCCGATCTGATCCCAATGAACGCGCCCGAACCGACCCGAAGAGCAGTCCATCTTAATACATAAAAACTTGTTTAACTGGCCCAATCAACTTTTGGCATAATCTTCAACTTAATGGACAGTTAGGATAGTGCCCTGCGATCGTAACTGGACATCAGGATCTACTTCAATCCTTCATACTTTGCCAAAATATTGCGTCGCACTTTTAGACATTTACTTTACACTTTCCGCATACACTGTTTACACTTTAGTTTGCACACATGCACGGGGGGATACGGGCTAATTTACTCTAATTTGTGCTATTGCTTCTTCAATAGTTTTATGACCATGAGACCCAGACGCTCTTCTAGACTAGCTGAGAAAAAAGAGGCCCCGGAGACATCCAACAAAGTCACTCTCGAGGACATATCTTTCCCTTCGGATCCAGAATGGAATGATGAGGGTTCAGATTACGAGGTGGGAAATCGCGAAAGTGATAATGTGTTTTCGGAGGATGAAGCTTCTCTAGGCTTTGAAGAGGAAGGAGGGATTGGTGACGACCGGGCTCCTGATGAATTTGAATCGGCTGTCATATTGGAATCACCCCCAGATTCTGTCGAATCAACAATCGACAACGACCGACTTATCCGAATTTGTTTAAAGTACGGGATAATGAAAAAGGACACTCTAGTGCCTTCGAGATCTGACCGTCCCCACAACCCTCCAGAAGGATATTTGGCAATCACCCGGTTGATGTGCATGGTCCGTGCTATCCCTCCATTTTCTCCCTTCATCGTAGATTTTCTAAGACAAATGCGGATTGCCCCCATGTAGCTGCATCCCAATTCTTATGCCTACTTACACACTTTATATATAGCATACCGTGAGATCTTAGGCATAGAGCTCACTTTCGATGACGTTCATTTCTTCTACAACTTCAAGCATCGGACTCGAGAAACTCCTTCTTTTTGCTATTTTGAGTCTGTTCCTAAGAGGAAGACAATTTCAACGCCATTCAGTAGTAAAGCTGGAGATTCCAGACTGGAATGGTTTTACGTGAAGCGACAACCTGGGTGTACCAGGAGATGGATGAAATCAAGTAAAGCACTGATTTTCTAAATCTTGGCTCTATACATTCAAGTCATCGCCTTAACTTGTTTTTCTTTGTGTTCGCAGTCGACAACCCAAAACAAATATCAGATCAGGTGTTCTTTGATCGGATGCACTAGCTCCTCAATGGCGATCAGAAGTTCCTGACTATTGATGATGTCCTTAAGGACGAATATCTTCATTTTCATGGGCTGCTATCCGTTTTTTCGTAGTATCGGTCATGGGACGGCTCCATACGTATATATTCCTCCAGTGGATGTAGTCCCAGAAACAGGAGAAGGTTCGGGAGCTCCTGCAGTGCCTCTTCAAACTTCACCTTCTCCATCTTCTACTCAAGACGACGAATTGGCTAACTTGGACGAAAAGCATCGTGAAGGGTATACTGCTCCTGAGGATGCCATTTCTCGAGAAAAATCAACGTCTTCTAAAAAGTCGCCAACTGACACTTCCGAGGGAGATGTCCCTAGCACTGATGACCCATTATTTCAGGGTTTGGGGGATCTCCCCTTACCTGAAACTATATACACCTCAGAGGATTTTAGGAAGGATCCTTTAGTCTTCACCTCTTCTGAAGAAACTACTCCTGCTAAGGCCAAAGAGCCTGCCCGTACTAGTCTAGCTTCGGACTCGGGTTAGTTGGGGGGAAACACACCACTTAGGACACACTTTACACAATAGCATTACCACTCATTGCACTTCTCTCTCTGTGATACTATTGATTCTGAATTTCATTTGTCTTATTGTGCAGGCACGATGTCTCGATCTTACTATGATATCAGGAAGCTCTGCCGCAGCATGTCTAATCCACCTCAGGATATCGAGTATGATCGCCGCGATGATCGGGGTAGGGTGGAGAGAAGGCCTTATGAACCCTATCGCTCTCGAACCTCACGTTCTCGCTCTCCCGTTCGGTCGGACCAAGATAAATATAAAGGTGATCAAAGTCATAGGGAAGAGGACAGGCCACAATCGAAAGACTCCACCTCTTCCCACGAAAAGCGCAGTAGTGAGAGAAGTCCTCCAAAAGACACTGAGTCGCGAAGTAAACGCAAGGTCCCTGCTACTAAACGGCCTAGGACAGATAAAGAAACTATTGAATCCTCCACACATAGGGACACTGAATTGATGATTCCCACTCCACCACTAGATGCGGAAACTGCAATCAAGCGGGCGTATTTGGAGGAGCAATTTCCCGAACATTACTTCGAGACTTTGACTTTTTTACCTGCCCTTGAACCTATTTCTTCCAGGTGGGCAGACGAGGCCAAAGCAAAGATAGACGCGGTTGAAAAACAATATTCTGAAATGTTCAAATATTCACGCAACCTTTCCAGAATTATTCGTACTCTAATCACGAATGCTGATTCAATGCAAAAAACCGCGGAAGAAGATGCAAAGGCCTTAAAGAATCTAGGAAAAGATTTAGAGGACACACAGGCCCAGCTCGCTGTTGCTCAAAGGGACGCTTCTAATTTCAAACAACAATTTGAAGACATGCAAAAACGTTATCATGATTTGCTTGAATCTCACACTCAAGAGCGTTCTGAGTTAAAAAAGCAAGCTGATGATGCTAAGTCAGAAGCCGCTAAGACGCGCCTTGCTTACACTGATCTTGAACGGAAAAATGCCGAGTTGGCAAAGAGGAATGCTGAGCTAGAAAAGAAAAATGCTGACTTGGCTTCAAAGCTACTGGAGGCAGAGAACAGAGGTGCCCTGGCGGATGGCAACGTTGAGTGTGCTATCAAATCTGCGGAGGAGGCCCGCAAACAATTGTCAGAGGCGGAGGCAGAGATTCAGGGTTTCGGCGAATTAATGATTGAATTCTTTGCACATATTATCCGTCGCCGGAACATTTCATGGATTGAGGATTATCCATCCACTCTAGTCCAAGTATGGAGTCAGATCGTTGAGTGGGAAAAATAGGAGCTCAAGGTCGATTCCATCGATGAAGACAAGCTGATGGAGAAATACTTGAGGGATGATGAGCCAGAACGCCTAGCTGAAGGGCGCCGCCTCATTGCTGATGCTATGGAAGAAGAGAGGCGGAGGACTAAACAGAAGAACATTCCCGAGGCTGGTTCCTCATCTACTGCCCCCGCAACTCCTGAAGTAGAGGGGTATGATCCTGAACACCCGGGAATCCCTCGAACAACTCTGCTATCCCCTATCCTCGAAACGGCATCAGAGACAGCAGTTACCCCTGCCGAGAAGTCTTCGGAAGGTATCCCTACCTTTTCTCCTCAATTCGTCAAGGCTATTTCTACCTTTCGCCACGTGATTGAGCAATCGATGAAAAACCCATTATTTTCTCCTGAGTTGATAACTGTTGCTTCTCACTCTGTAGGTATTGAGCCATCCGGAAAGACAGAGGTGACTCAGGGAGCCGCGTCTGGGGCAGAACCTACGGAGAAGGCAAAAGAGGGGAAGGACAAGGCTGCTCCTATAGATTTTGGAGAAGGAAGCGAACCTTCTAAGGCTGAAACTCCCCATGATGAAGAAATGATAGCAGCCTTAAAGGATGATGGCAGCGACGGAGGACATGAGGAAGATCCAAAAGTAGCAATAGTCGGGGAGTCGGAAAGCGCAGATGACGTTACTCTGGCTGCAATGAAAGCTGATTAAGATAAACGCTTGCAGCTAAAAGCTGAAGACTTAGACCCTGAAGTCCTCAAGCCTCTCGCAGTTGTGGATGCGGGATCAAGTTTAGTTGTTAAGCTTTCAACTAGATCTATTACAAAGGAACTCGCTAAAAAATCTTCTCTTGATTCCAGCACTCCGCCCTCCGGGAAGAAGTCAACTGATTCCAGTGCCGCATCTTCGGGAAAGAAAAAATCAAAGCGAATTTTGACGGAGGCCGAGAAAGAGGCAAAAGATGCGGAGAAAGCCGCCAAGAAGTCCAAGACTCACTCAAAATCTAAATAGTGTGTTGTCTTGCATTGTTTTAGTATTTGGTAGATCAATAATTGCTGCTGTAAGGGTGGATCTTGCACCTTCTTTTTGGATGTTTTCCTGTACAAATTCATTCGTAAATAAAAAATAATTCGTTTTCTGCAATGTTTGTTTGTCAGTAGTTCTGCACTTATGTAAAAATGCATGTCATACTATAGTTATGAAATGAAGTTACGGAGGGAGGAAATATGTGTATACATATATGCCCCCAGTCAATCTCAAAAAGTTATTTAAGGCTTAATCAAGCAATCTGAATGCTCCCGATTTTCTGACGGGATTGCATTTTCTGTGTCGTCAATGCCTGTCGTTTTTTCTGGCATTTCTTTTATACTCTCCTATCTTATACTCAGGTTAGAGTTCTTACTGAGGCGGTCTCTTGTCTGGGTGCACCTTCACGCCTCAGAGGACGTCGTCTTCCCGTCCTTTTATACTCTCTCTCTCTCTGGAGAGTTAGAGTTCGAGCTCAGCAATCTATTCACCCCCCGGTCCTTCAGGGGGGAAGGATCTCTTTCTCAGCGCTCAGTCGGAGACGCTTTTATACTCTCTCTCTCTCTTTGGAGAGTTAGAGTTAAGAATGTCGTTTTCTCATTCTTTTATGTCTTGTCGCACAAATAGTCGTTGTGCTTTTTCTTAGGTTTAAACTGTTTTCAACCTTTTCAGGTTTTGAATTATCTTATATTCCATAATCACAACAGAATAGTCGATGAATGTATATATACAATGCATAAAAGTAAATAACACACGATATTTTTATAGTGGTTCAGCTAAGTCGTAGCCTACATCCACTTTATAGTCCTTTATTCACATCATCAGATTTTCCTAAGGCAAGTCGTGCCTTTTTACAGAGTTCATAAGAGAAATAACAAAGAGTACAACATTTCTAATCCAAATATCGCATCAAGTGTTGGGCATTCCATGCCCTAGGGACTTCTTCGCCATCTACGGTCGTTAACTTGAAGGTTCCCTTTTCAAGTTTCCGTTGGATGACAAAGGGTCCTTCCCACTTTGGCCCGAGGTGAGGAAGGGATGGAAAGACTCTCTTTAGCACCAAATCTCCTGGTTCAAAAGTCCTAAGGCGAACTTTTTTGTCATAATAGCGTGCCATCTGACGTCGATGTCTTGCAGCACGCAAATCCGCTTCGTCCCTTTTTTCTTCGATTTCATCAAGAGACTCGAGTAAGAGTGCCCGATTCGTTATCGGTTCATAATACGTCACCCTGTGGGAAGGAACTTCAAGCTCTACTGGAATTACTGCTTCTGAACCAAAAGAGAGAGTGAAAGGGGTATGACCGGTAGCCGTCTTAAATGTTGTTCGATATGCCCACAAAGCTAAAGGCAATTCGTCAACCCATTTTGCCTTTGCACGCTCTAACCGTTTCTTGAGGGTGGATTTTATTACTTTGTTTATTGCTTCAACTTCCCCGTTCGACTGTAGATAAGCAACCGCAGTGTATCGTTTGTCGATCTTATACTTCTGGCAGAAATTTTTGAATTCAGTACCATCGAACTGGGTTCCGTTGTCAGTTATAATGGTCCTAGGGATCCCGAATCGGCATATAATATTTCTAACCACGAAACTTATCACCTTTCTCGCCGTGATTTTGGTTAGGGGCTCAGCTTCCACCCACTTCGTAAAATAGTCCACAACGACTATTGCATATTTCGCTTCTCCTTTAGCAATCGGTAGAACTCCGATGATATCAATTCCCCACGTGGCAAATGGCCAAGGACTCACCATTGATTTGAGTTGGGTCGACGGTGCTCTGGGGATCTTGGCGAATCTCTGGCACTTATCGCAGCGTCGTGAATAATCAGCTGCATCTTTATTAATCGTGGGCCAGAAGTATCCATATCGCAATATCTTTTTCGCTAAAGTCTGACCTCCTGTATGATCTCCACACTCACCTTCGTGCACTTCTCTTAGTACACGTTTGATGTTGTCGTGTGCTATACATCGCAACAGGGGCATAGAAAATCCTTGCCTATAAAGAGTATCATCTTGCATGACATATCTGGTAGCCTTGCGAACTATAGCCCTTTTCTCACTCTCCTTTGATGGGAGTGTCCCATTTTTCAGGAAGTTCTTAATTGGGGTCATCCACGACTCCTACTCCAATTCCGCTTCGAAAGCGAACTCAATTTCCATTGACTCAAAGCTTGGCGATTCCAACGTTTCAATTGGAATCATTTCAGTTTCTTCAGGATTGTCGGAACTAGCTAGCTTTCCCAGCCTGTCTGCCTTCTGGTTTTCGGCTCTTGGGATATGTGTTATACTGTACTGCTCCAGGTTGCTCAATAGCTTTCTCACTTTCCCGAGGTAGGCGATAAGTCGAGGTCCCCGAGCCACAAATTCCTCTCGCACTTGGCAAACAACGATCTTGGAGTCACAGAATATGTCCAACATTTTTACTCCGAGGTCTTTAGCAAGCTTCAGCCCGACAATCAGGGCTTCGTATTCAGAGTCATTGTTAATCGCCGAAAATTCTAATCGTAGAGCGTAATATAACGACCGTCCTTCAGGAGTGACTAAGACGATTCCAGCTCCGGACCTTCGGTCGTTCTTCGCTCCATCGGTGTATAGCTTCCATGAATCTATCTTTAACTCATCTTCGGACCTGACCACTCTGTCATTGATCACTTCCTCCTCTGGGATAGTGAACTCTGCTATAAAGTCTGCCAGAGCTTGCCCCCTGATCGACCTTCGTGGTTGAAAATTTAAGTCAAACTGACTTAATTCTATATTCCATTTGATCAACCTTCCCGATGCTTCGGGTCTCTGCAACACCTGCCTCAGCGGCTGGTCAGTGTATATGGTTATTGGATGAGCTTGGAAATAGTGACGAAGTTTTCGAGATGCAATCAGGAGGCTGTAAGCGAGCTTCTCAATCTTTCGGTAGTTGCGCTCTGCCGCTGCCAATTTCTTTCTTACATAATATACTGGCCTTTGCACTTTGTCTTCTTCTCGAACCAAGGCTGTGCTAACGGCGTGAGCCGAGACTGCCAAGTAAACAAACAATTCTTCGTGATCCACTGGCTTTGACAAAATCGGCGGTTTTTCTAGTAGTTCCAATAAATTTCGAAAGGCCTCAACACAGTCCAGAGTCCACTCGAAGTTCTTCTTTCCCCTTTTAATCAAATCAAAAAACGAGACGCATTTGTCTATGGCTTTGGAGATAAATCTACTCAACGCGGCTCCTTTCCCTGCAAGACTTTCGACGTCTTTAATTCTCCTCGGCTCTTCAATGTTTCTAATCGCTGCTATTTGGCTAGGATTGATTTCAATTCCTCGGGAACTCACAATGAAGCCTAGAAATTTTCCTGATGCCACTCCAAATGAACATTTCAAAGGATTCAACTTCATCCGATACTTTTGCAGGATACCAAACATTTCTGCCAAGTCTTGCATATGGCTGGAGGACTATTTCGATTTGACAAGCATATCATCCACGTAAACTTCCATAGTCTTCCCTATTTGATTATAAAACATTCTGTTCACCAAGCGCTGATAAGTGGCTCCGGCGTTTTTCAATCCGAATGGCATTACAACATAACAATATAACCCCAAATTTGTAATGAAGCTCATATGTTCTTGATCCGGCACGTGCATAGGAATTTGGTTGTACCAAGAATATGCATCCATGAAAGAGAGAAGCTCATGACCCGCTGTCGAATCTACAAGCTGGTCAATCCTGGGAAGTGGGAAAATATCTTTTGGGCAAGCTTTGTTCAAATCTGAAAAATCAATGCAAGTCCGCCACTTTCCATTCGGCTTCTTTACTAAGACGGGATTCGATATCCAGTCGGGATATGTCGAATCTCGAATAAATCCGTTATGTTTCAGCTTCTCCACTTCTTCTTTGAGAGCAGCCGACCTCTCTGGGCCCAGCATACGTCTCTTTTGCTTCACAAGTGGATGTTTCGGGTTTACATTTAGTGTGTGACTTATGATGGATGGCGATATCCCACACATGTCCGCGTGGGTCCAGGCAAACACGTCCAAGTTCGCCTTCAAGAAGTCCGTTAGTTCTTTGGCTCGACGTGGATCCAATTGAGATCCAATCTTCAAAACTCTTGTTAGATCAGCTTCATCAATGAGAATTTCCACTGTCGTTTCATTAGGAGTTGCATTTCTAGTCTCTGGTTCCTCGTCATTTCTGGGTACCAGGTCTTCAGGCGTTCCTTTGGGCAACTCCTTCGGGGTTGATCTCTCTAATTGCTATGCCGAGTCCCCCTTTGGGGGAGGCGAGGCATCTTTACTCTCGATGTTAAGTCCTTTCATCAACATCTTTAATTCGGCATCATAGCAGGCCCGTCCGGAAACTTGATCCCCTCTCATTACTCCAGTTCCGGCTTCAGTTGGGAACTTAAGCAATAAACACCAAGGGGCGATGCAAGCCCTTAACTCAGCAAGGGCAGGCCTCCCCAAAAATGCATTATAAGGCGAATCTACGTCCAACACTACGAACTGAAGCATCCACACTCTTCGGCGTTCTCCTTGCCCCAAGGTCACGGGCAATTCTATGCACCCCCTAGGAGCTGTTGACGCCCCGTTGAAGCCTCTGATCCAACCTTCACATGGCTTCAAATCTTCAGATTCAAGCTTCATCTGATCAAATGACTTTTTAAATAAAATATTAACAGAACTTCCGTTGTCTACTAACACCTTATGAACCAAGGCCGGCCCAATGGTGGTAGTAATGACCAACGGATCATCAGTGGGTGATTGGATCCCCGTATTATCTCTGCTGCGGAATACCACGTCGTTAAACATTGTCTTCTGTTGTTTTATGGGGGCGATATCTTCCAAATCATCACCTTCATTCACATCTACGTGCTTGGAAGCATTTACATATTGATCCATTGCTCTAAAACTACGGATTGTTGGGTGAGGTCCACCCATTATGGAGTTGATAACAATTCCCTTGCCTTTCTGCTGCGCTGTGGGCTTGGGAGCAGATTGAATCTGTTTTGGAGCCTGCTCTCCTTGCCCCCTGTCCCTCGGGGCAACCTTATATTCATCCAGTTTCCCTTCGCGCAGCAGCTTCTCAATCACATCTCTCAAATGCCGACATTCATTGGTTGAATGCCCATGAGTTCCATGAAACAAACAAAACTTCCCAGTTGCCATTTCTTTCTCTGTCGAGTCGCAAGGTGGTGGTCTTTTATATTGCAAAACATTGTATGTATCCAGGTAAATGTTCTCCAGAGTGTCGTTGAACGGTGTATAATTCTCATAAGTTTGGAATCGGGGCCTTTTGCTAGGATCACTTCCCCTATTTCTATTTCTTCTGTTACCATTCGCATTACGGTTATTGTTGTTGCCCCCGTTTCCAGAATTGTCGTTTCCACTCTTGTTTCCCACATTCACTTAAACTTTTCCGGAACTTTCCCCAGACTGCTTCACGTCGACGTTACTCTGAACATTTTCTTTTGAAGCCGCTTCAGACTTTCTCTTTCGGTTTGCCCTAGCCTCCTCTCGTCTAAAATAAATATCAGCCTTTTCATAGAATATCTCTCTCGTGGAGGGTGTCTTCCCAGAAAGGTAATCTCCAAACTCGGATTCAGGATCGACTCCTTCCTTTAATGCCATCAAGATGGTGGGCTCATGCGGGTCACTAACTTCAGTCATAGCTAAGTTAAAACGGTCAAGATATGACCTCAAAGACTCTCCTAGCGCCTGCTTAATTCTTGATAATTCAATAACACTTTTGGACTTTCGGGTATGGAGTCGGAACTGATTCATAAAACGTTCGCTCAATATCCTATAATTCGATACCGAACGAGGGGGAAGTCGGGTAAACCATAACAACGCCACATCTTCTAAATAGATCGGGAATGCCTTACACTTCACTGCATCAGGAGCAGCAGCAGCGTTCATGAGCCACAAGTATCGCATCAAATGCTGTCCTGGATCAGTTCTCCCATTGTACTTGTCCATCTGTGGCAGGTTAAAGCGCCGAGGAAACTGAAAGTCGAGGATGTCGTCAGTGAAAGGAGTATGGCTTCGCTCAATGCCATAATCTTCATTGGTATAGTTCCGGCTCTCGGACATAATCTGGCGCACCATTGCCTGTACATCAGCATTAGTTAGGGGCCATTCAGGTTCCCTGGCCCTGGTATCCGGGTTCCTTCTGGGCTCTCGTTCAGGAGACGCCCTTCTTCTTTGAGCTGCTTCTGCTCTACTCCGTTCCCTACGCTCCTGGTCGATCTCGGGAGGAGGGGACTAGAGCCTTTGCCCCTGAGAGGAATCATTGTTTCCTAGTGCTCGTGCAATATCCTCGCGAGACCCCAAAGATCCGAATGTCAGCTGCTCCAAATTCTAAGGTCGTTCGAGCGGCCTTCGTTCACGGGGCCGCTCTTCCTCGGAAGAAGAAGACAGATCCACTGGTGTGTGACGAACCGGGGATGGGGTTCTCTGTCTACGGAGTTCGCTAATTTCCCTGCTCATGAGTCTCATATTTTCTTGCATCATGAGATTGGTGCGCTCGTGGATTTTCATAGCCTCCCTAGTACTCTCAAGCATGTCAAGTAGGCGCGAGAAATCTCCTTGAGTAATGGGCGCGGATGGATTGACCTAATCATTGACCCTGGTGGCTGGAATCGGAGCATTTGTAGGGGCTCCGGTAGAGGTTCCAACATCACCAAGTGACGGATCGGTTCGGAGATGGGAAATCGGGTCGGGTCGGAGCTGGGAAGCCTGTTCGGGTCGGAGCTGGAAAGCTAGGTGGGGTCGGTGTAGGGCAAGTTGCTCGGGTCGGTTCAGGTTGGGGGAATGCACTGCTTCAGAATCTCTTACCCGGATCAGATCGGAGCTCTCCCCCTGAAGGCGGTTCGGGTTTCCTGTATCGGTTCGTCCTGCTGCTGAGCTCTGCCCACGAGACCTTGTCACGACCGCATTTTGCTGATCATCGCCAACTCCATTTCCTCGACTAGATTGAACTTCTTTGCCTTTTCCTTTGGCCATGGTTCTTCAACAATCAATTCAACAAATATCCAAGAGCATCGAAACTTGAGGATTAACTTCTTTGAACTCAACGGTCCAAAAAGTAGAACGATAATCCCGAAAAACAGAGAATTCAGATGGTTCTCAGTGAAAGCACCAAAACGTTAGACCAAAAAGTGGTTCTAACACCCAAATTGACTAAAAGCAGAATGAAATAAGATCAAAAGTAAAATGAACACACAGAATTTATAGTGGTTCGGCGAAGAAATGCCTACGTCCACTTGTCTTTCACTATTTCAATGATGTGGTTGCAATTACAATGAAATATTCACTCAATTTCTCTCACAACTCACTTACATTCACTCAATTATCTAAAAACAAATGATGAAGGAAGATTTGGATTTTCCGGGAGTGCTGGAATTCGGGTTATGAAAGTGGTTGAACTCTCAAAGTGCCAGAAAAAAGATCCTTTTCATTTTCTCCAGACAGGGTATTTATAGGTGAAAATTTGCTCAGAACTCGATCCGGATCGGAGCCACGTGTCATCCATCCCATCAGCCTCGGGTTCGGATGGATTTCTATGTTGACAACGCGTCAGAGCAGTGGACGTTGTGGGAAGGAACTGGTCATAGCCACTCCGAATAACCAGGCGCTCATGCAGGGGAGTGACGTGGAAGATGGGTTCGGATCGGAAGAGTGTGCACAAGGGGTTCGGATCGGAGTACCCAATCCGACCCGGATTAACTTAGGACTAATTCTTTATTTACTTTGCTCCGCTCTGTTCCGATCTATCTCTGTAGCAATTGTGTGGCCCTCCGCTCCGATTAACTGTAAGCAACGTTCCGATCTGGATAGCAGTGTCTCCTTGAACCAAATAGTAGCAGCACTCCGATCCGATCATCAACGTATCTCCGATCCGAACCGCTACATTCCTCCGACCCGCTATAATGCTCTCTAAATTCTTCAATGTTTCACATCTCGACTTTGTGTTGCCCAGTTCACAAAGTGGGCTAACAACTTCCTTCTTTTCTCCCTTGTCTTCCTCATGCATCAGGGCTATATCAACAAGTTTTTCAAAAGTGGCTCTGGTTAGGATATGGGACATGGCTAACCCATGAAGGGGTTCATTCAGCCCTTTAGCAAACCGCAAAGCCTTTTTGGGTGGCGTATCCACCAATTCTAACCCGAACCTTGCTAGCTGGTTGAATTTTTCACATATTCTTTCACCATCAAGTTTCCTTGTTTGAGTGCTAAGAACCTTTCCATCTTCATGCTTTTCTTGGCTTAGGAAAGGAATTTCATTTCAAATCTTTGCCTAAAATCTTCCCAAGTTTCCACCTGACGTCCAGCTTGGGTGACTACCCACCAGAAAGAGGCTTCATCTTTCAGTAGCAAAGCAGCTAAAAGAATCTTCCTTCTATCCTCTACTTCAAAGATTACGAACAAGTCCTCGGTCTCCTTGAACCAATTTCGAGCTTCAATGAATGTCTCATTCCCATGGAATGGCTTCCCTCCCATAGCACAGAAGTCTTTGCAGATCTTGGCGAAGTTATCTGCTCTTGGAGGGGGAGGAGGAGGAATGATTGGCGCAGCTGGGGGAGGAAACATTATTCCCTTATAAAAAGAGTAAGCTATAGTAGAGAAAAAGACTTGAGCCATACTCCAGAAGTAGCTTTCAACAAGATAATATCAAAGTCCCGACTAAGCCTGGGTGTTTCCACCCTGAGAACCGGGGGGAGAGGGACAGAAGGGAGAGAGAAAAACAAAGGTGTCAGACATAAAGTCTGGCTAGGCTAGTTACTTTTAGCTAGTAAATAAATAAAGGTTAACATGACAGGCATAAAGTAGGTAAGAGAGATCACTACATAAGTGGCAGGTATGACAAGGTAAACACGACAACAAGATAAATAGATAGCGCTTCTTAATACTTTCCTTGCTCTGCACCAATACTGGTATAACAGATATGTAATAGGATTACATACTCCATAATTGCTTGACAAAAATAGGATGATCCCAGCAGAAAAATAATGGTAGTTTTAGGTGTACTCTAGTAACGGGTTTTAATCCAAACAGGACTGGTGCCTAAACAGAAATAATGGGTGTTAGCCCAGACAGAAACACAGGTACCCACAGAAACAAACAGGACTACATGTACCCTATTTACTACCCCCAATCGATCGGCTCCCTATTCCGTAGATACCCTGTGCTGGCCCCATAGTAGGGTGTATCACTGCCTAAATTGGCAACCCTTCATTTTCCGGATGTGCACAACCATATCTACTGATGTCACAACGTCTTATCTTCCCCAGCAGGCGGAGTCATGCATGCACATAACCCCGTTGGAACGCGCTGTCAACACCATCTCCACGTTTGAATCTCTTACAATCAGCTCAGTTAGCGTGCCCCACTCCAACCTAGTTCGGAGTACCCGTTTGATACCTATTTAAGGGTTACTGACTGAAATGGGTCCTACACAAGATGATGCAAGCTCTCCCGTTTGTCTTACATCCCCACCACTAGGTTTTCTACTGGTTATGTTTACTTAACGATGTTTTGAATTACATATCCCCGACAGGTTAAGTTTGTGGGCCTATATATACAAATATTACCCACCAACCCAAGATGTACTTAACCCTCTTACTAATTCAAGCATGTTTATTTAACGGTTAAGTTTGTGGGCCTATATATTAATATTACCCACCTACCTAAGACGTACTTAACCCTCCCACTGATCCAAGCACGTTTTACTTAACCATATATTTAGTTCATATTCATACAATCCCTTATGGATTAGATTAGGCTAAGTAGTCTGATTCATTACCATATCCATTTATGGTTTATAATGGGCTATACCTCCCACATTAGGCCTATAACATGTGGATGTTGGATTTGCCGGTTGGGTCTGGGCAGTCTTATTCCACAGTTGGGCCTAACCTCTTGTCTTAGCCCGATTCTTATTCGCGTACTTAGACCTCCTACATTAGGTTCAACATTAGTGGCTGCTGGATGTGCCGGTCGGGTCCGGGCAGACTTCCACCACTAGTGAAACCTAATCTCGTGTCATAAGTACAATTACAATTCCTAATTGTAATTACTAAACATTCCATTTTTAATTAACTAATCAATTAGTTAAACCTTTCTCTTTTTGGGTGTCAATACATATTTTGCCCAATAATTTGGATTACATGTCCATAAACGTTCATATTCAAATTATGCCATTTTAAATTAATTTACCAATTAATTAATCCTTTCCTTTTATAGGTGTCAATAACTATTTTGCAACAAAAATTTGAATTACATATCCATAAATGGTCATATTCAAATTTTGCCATTTTTTCCCAAATTTTCCTATGTCATTATAGGTGATTATTACTATGTTTCCCTATTTGAATTATATGTCCAACTTATATAAAACATTATACAACTTATGCCAATTATAAATCCCCTTTTTCCCAGTTTCCTAAATAATATGATAGCATGTATTTTGGCGTCATCGAGGCTACAGAGTAGCCTTGTTATAACAATAAAAGGGAATATGATAGGGGTGACAGTTCAACATGTTTTGGCATAAATATTAACATAACTGGCATAGTAACTAAGTGAATGAACATGTGATAATTATCATAATTAACTGGACATCAAATTGATAACTTGTGTTTAGGCAAGCACAATAAGATCTAAATTCAATATTAGGTGTCCAATTACCTAAATCTAGCACAGACAGGGTGACATAATAACAAGATTAGATTCACACGTCAAGTTTACCACATATAACAAGGTATCATAATATAACAAGTGAAAGGTGATTAACACCAAAGTCTAGATCCAAGTAATGTTAAATTAATGGATGTACTATCATCCTAACATGGTTACAAGTCAATGTTCATATAAACGTCATATCGAATCACCACAACCAAATCTAGAAAGTTAGATCTGTATTAACAAGTTCACATATACCACAATATAATTGTAATTCAAGATTCACATAGGAAACATAGTAGAATGTCCATATATTAGATCTAGGGAAAATGAAATAGTATGCTTGCACAAGTTCATGATTTATAGCATATAGCCAATTCATAGTCTACCACAATTCACATTTATCTATACAAACCTAAAAGTGACTAGAGCTCACTTTGGTAGAAGAAAGAATAGATTAAGCGTTTGTTGTTGTTCTGGAAGCGTTCTCCTATTTCATAATTCCTAAGCTTTAATTCGTTGGAGAAGAGACTATCTTAGTTTAGGACGCAACATCATGACGTCTTGTGAATGAATTTAGTTTAGATTAGGGTTTAGGTTTATATGTGCTTATATAGATGTGTAGGATTAATTAGAACCCTTAGATCTAACTAGGAATCATCTAAGCCATCCAGCATGAAAAGACATGTAACCAGATCAATCATATAAAGCCACATAAGCCCTAAAACACCAAAAATCGTCATCTGAACACATCAGCCCTATCTGGCGGACAGGGGTCGACACCCTATATAGGGGCTCGACACCTATGTCTTTCCCCCTATAGGAGGGTCGACACCTATGTCGACACCCCTATAGGGCGTCTACACCTATGTCGACCCCTCCATTAGGGGGTCGACACCCATGAGCGGGAAATTTCCCGCTCAGCCAGCTTTGACTGAATTTCGAAATTTGAACCTGTTTGGGAGCGTCTGGAGTTATTATATATATATATATATATATATATACTTCCCTACGCGTATACAAACTTCTAAGGCTTATATCTTCTTTATACGGTGTCTGATTTATGCAAACTCGGACTCTATCCCAAGCAGAATTTCGAGACGAATGCAATGGCGTAACCCATTTCACTTAGTTCTTCTTCTAAAAATTAAGTGTCCTTAAATTTGTTTATTTTAATATTTTAAAATTATAGGGTGTTACACACAAAGCTTGGACTGTTAGATTTTTTGTCTTTATGTTGAAAGCGGAATTCACGGAGAGATCTAGTGGTTGAGATTCGTTGTGTCCAATTTTGTATCATTATTTTGTGTCCAAATAGAGTTTCCCTTAAATGTTACTTTATATACACTGGGTCGTTTACTTAATTTACACTGTTTTATCTTCTTTTCTTCCCTCTTTCAAATTCAAAATATATATACCCGAAATTGGAAACTCATTACACTAAATTGAGTAAGTTAAACAAAATGAACTTTAATTCTTGCTCTAATATTATAGCAATTTTGAACTTTTCAAAAATTTCTTAGTTTAATCAAACTTGCTTAAATTTTTGAAAAAAAAACTGCATTTCTAAATTTCAAATTTTAAAAATTATTTTTGAATCTTGTTTTAAGTGAAATTTTAAGTTTCGTAATCAAATAATAATGTTACCTGTAGGTGATCTATTTAAATAATTTAGTTCAATAATTTGATTTTATCTATTCTTGCATTTCCTTATTTTAGTTAAATATTAATTGATATGATGATATACTTTGAGCTTATATTTTTTCATTTATCCTTTTATTTCCGAAGTCTAATAATGATTCAGAGTTAAAAAAAAAGTAAACACAAGAGTATAATGATCATTCTTGATATACAACAAAAATGTATGTATGTGCGTGTGAGATTCATACCAATACATTGATAACATATTCTTAGTATTAAATTTGTTTACATATTCAATGTGATTGAATTTCTCTTACAATACGTAGGGGGTGGAATTAGTGCGGTATTGGAACTTTCTATTCAAAACCATTACCGTACCAACTTATATGGTAATAGAAAAATCATACCATTACTAATAGTGCAAAACAAGTTTATCCATTCAATCGGTTTCACACGCATCTTTCATTTCAGGCATCTTTCTACTAGCCGTTACATTCATGCATCTTTCATTTCAGGCATCTTTCTACTAGCCATTACATTCGTGCAACTAGCTGTTACATTTATCCATCTTTCATTTCAGACATCTTTCTACTAGCCGTTACATTTATTAGCATAAATTTGCATACTATTGTATCCAATCTGGTGATATGTATCATTACTTCTTCTTGAATAATAAAATCTTCCCAGCTATTCTTCTATATGGTATCAGAGCGTAATTGCCGAAAGGCTTAATCATCAAGCAGAAAGTTGATTTTGTTTTATTCTCTCCTCAGATTGGATCCTCATCACTAAAGCTCAATCCATCTTCGCCAAGCATTAACTAGCTGCTGATTTGAGATCTTGCCGAGCTCAACTACAAAAAATTTCAGTCTGCCTCGCACGATCTCTAATCTTTTATGGCTAACAATAATGAAACAACCTCCACTGTTTCAGGAAGTATGGGGTACAACGCTCCACCAAACCACCATGACCTGATTAAACCAAAAAGACAAATTATCATCACATCTCTAGACGAAGACAATTATATTCTATGGAAATTTCATGTAGAGATCGCTTTAAGAGGGTATTATTTACTACAGTACATTAATGGGACAATAACAGTCCTACCAGTGATGATAACCAATCCGAAAGGAGAAATTGTGCCTAACCCAGACTACACAAAGTTTAAAAAACAAGACAGCCTCCTCTCCTCATGGCTTCTATCGTCAGTATGTTCGATTTTATTATAACAAATAGTTGGATGTAGTACTTCTTATGAAATATGGATAATAGTTGAACAAATTTTTAGTTCTCAATCCACAGCTAGAGTTATGCAGTACAAGAGGTAATTACAAAACATTAGAAAAGAAGGCCTAAGTATGAAACAATACTTGGGTAAAATAAAAACAATCGCGACAAACTGAATGTTGTTGGTCATAAAATCAATGATAATGAGCAAATCCTATTTATTATGCGAGGATTGGACGATGAATACGGGTCTCCAATAACTGTTATAGCAACACAACAAAATTTACCAGACATACAATTTGTTCGATCAGCACTCCTCGCCCATGAAGGAAGGATTGAACAAAGGAAAATAACACAGGGAGAGTTTTTAGCTAATTACGCCACAGCTAAAGCAAAACATACACAAAGCAACAACTATGGCAACACGAATAAACAGGGAAATCAATACCATTATGGGAATCAGCCACCAAGAGGAGGACATCAACCCCAAAGAGGTTGTGGACGCGGAAGATGGAACAATAACAATCGTGTTAAATGTCAGATATGCCAGAAATTTGGACACATGGCAAATAAATGCTATTTTAAGTACAACTCTGAAGGAAAATGCTCAAACCAACACATCAACTATAAGAGGATTAAACATGAACAACAATGAGCTGAATAGAAGTCAATGTGCAAGCAATAATGATGCAGACAAGACTGATGATACCAATCCTGAAGAGTGGTATCCAGACTTAGGTGCTTCCCACCATATCACGAATAATCTCCAAAATTTAAACATAGGAAGAAAGAGCTACTCAGGTATGAAATCTCTACACATGGGAAATGGTGAAACCGCTAGTATAACTCACATCAGTAAGGGTACTATATTTGGTAAAAGACAATTCAAATTGACTAATTTACTTAGAGTACCCACTATCAACAAAAATTTATTAAGCGTATCAAAATTTTCCAATGACAATAACATATACTTCGAGTTTCACCTAAATTTATGTTCATTTAAGAATCACTAAGCCGGGATATATTACTACAGGGTAATCTACATGATGGCCTATACAAATTCAGCAACTTGAAGACCGCCAATTCTAGTAAAGGATTTTGGTGTAATAATCTAGATGTTAGCAGTAATGATAATTGTACTGGGAACTTTTATAATAATGACAGTAATAAATGCATCAGAAATACTAGTAAATGTAATTCTCTCGAATCATGACATGTTAGATTGGGTCACCCAAGTCTTGAAACTGTTAGAATAATTTTAAATAGAAATAATATCTCTTTTGATAATAACACACTTGTCAAGCACACATGCACACAATGCCAACTCGGCAAAAGCCACAAACTTCCGTTCAGTGATTCTAAAACTATTTATGATAAGCCACTGGAGCTTATAGCGGCTGACTTGTGGGGACCAACGCCACTAAATTCATATCAGGGACACAGGTACTATCTTTCCTTTGATGATGCATATGCTAGATATATGTGGATAAACATGCTTAAAAAAAATTTGAAACATGCAATACGGTCATACAATTCCTAACATATGTTGAAAAACAACTTAATCACATTGTCAAAATTATGCAAAATGATGGGGGGAGGGCAGAATTCAAACCACTTGCTAATTACTTTTCCAAAATAGGAATAAAACACAAGTTAACATGCCCTCACACATCTGAACAGAACGGTTTAGTGGAAAGAAAACATAGACACATCTTAGAAATAGGCTTAACTTTAATGTCTCAAAGCGTCTTACCTATGAAATACTGGAATGAGGCATTTTATATGTTTTTTCATTAATAAGCTACCCACTAGAGTGTTAAATAATGAAACACCACTTGAATTGATATATAATATAAGGCCAGATTATAACTTCTTAAAATCATATGGTTGCTTATGTTTTCCATGTTTGAGAGACTACAATAGACACAAACTAAGCATGAGATCAAGTCCATGCACGTTTATTGGGTATGCTCAAAATCAGAAAGGATATAAATGTTTGGACAAAAATGGCAGAATTATGTTTCAAGACATGTTATATTTGATGAAAATATTTTTCCCTTCGCAGGAAAACAAGAAACCAAAGATAGGAGTATGAGACACACCACTATAGCTGAGTAGTTCAAACCTTTTATCACTGAACCACTTATAGACGATGCTTGCCAAAAATCACATAACACCAACATGCAAGATGAAAATGAGGAAGATACAGATGCAAGCAATATTGAAGGAAACATTGATCAACCTTATCATGACATGAACAACAGCAATATGGAAAGGAACAGCAATACAAACACAAATGCAAGCTCAACTGCACAACAAGAGGCACAAATGCAAGCTTATCATGACGTGAACAATAGCAATATGGAAGGGGACAATAATACAAGCACAAATGCAAGCTCAACTGCATAACAGGAGACACAAAAGACACAAGCTAGACACCACATGACCACAAGATCAAAGAGTGGCATTTTCAAACCTAAAATATATAGTGTTTCCATGGTTGAGATTGAGCCTGCAAACTTTGGCCAAGCAATAAAATCAAATAAGTGGAAAGAAGCTATGAACATTGAATATGAAGCACTTGTGAGAAATTAAACATGGAGTCTCGCACCGCCAAAAGACAGGAACATAATTAGATGCAGGTGGACATACAAAATAAAAAGGAAAGAAGATGGAACAATTGACAAATACAAGGCCAGACAGCTGGCCAAAGGTTATGTGCAGCAGTTCGGGTTTGACTTTAACGAGACATTTTCCCCAGTAATTAAACCCATAACCATCAGAATAATACTAACTATAGCTTTAAGCCAAGGTTGGAACGTGAAGCAACTAGATGTTAACAACAACTTTTTAAATGGAGAATTGGATAAAGAGGTGTATATGCAACAACCAGAAGGATATACTAACGAAGATAAAGTTTGCAAATTACATTGTGCCATTTACGGTTTAAAACAAGCCTCGAGGGCGTGGTATGAGAAACTAAAATCTACCCTATCTAACATGGCTTTCAAGCAAGCAATGTCTGACAATTCCTTATACATGAAGAAGAACACATTGGGAACTATTTTCATACTGGTATACGCGGACGACATGCTTATAAACAGAGACAACGATCAAGAAATAAGAAGAATTGTACACTTATTAGATAAAAGTTTCGCTATCAAAGATCTGGCGAGCTAAAATATTTCCTTGGAATACAGGTGATCAAAAGAAATAACAAAGATCTAATCTTGTCACAACAAAATTATATTTTAGAGATATTGCACAGAGCAAATATGCATCATGCAGAACATTTACCAACACCAATGATTAGCAATCTACGACCATCTAAACATAAAGGTGAGGCCATATATAAATGTCAAGCAGTACAAAAGTATAATCGGGGCACTAAAATATGCAACCATCACAAGACCTGACATATGTTATAGTGTGAACAAATTAAGTTAGCACATGTAAAACCCACTGACAGAACATTGGATAGCATTGAAAAGAATTCTAAGATACTTACAGGGCACGAAACATCAAGGAATAATTCTGAAATCAGAAAAAGAATGCAACTTATAGTGCTTCAGCGATGCCGACTGGGAAAATGACATTGATGATAGAAAGTCGGTGTCAGGATACTGCGTTTACCTAGGATCCAACATCATTTCATGGTGCATGAAGAAGCAGCAGACTACCTCCAGATCTAGCACAGAGGTCGAATACAGAGCACTGGCAAGCGCAACAGCAGAAGTACTTTGAATAGGTTCACTCATGGAAGAACTAGGGTTTCCCTTAAAGACAAAACAAGTTATCTGGTGCGATAACAAGAGTATAGTTTCATTGTCACTTAACCCAATCCAACATTCAGGGACAAAGCACCTCGAAATTGACCTCCACTTTGTAAGAGAAAAAGCATAAGCAAGATGATTGACAATTTCTCATGTACCAGCGTATTACCAAAGAGTCGATGCCCTCACCAAAGCTTTATCGACTAAAAACTTGATCAGAATGAGAGAGGAGCTTAGGATAATAGATGGAGGTGAAAATGGAAATGAGATCGGAAAACCCAGATCTATTTTAGGGGGCGTAATAGTGCAAAACAAGTTTATGCATTCAATCAGTTTCACATGCATCTTTCATTTCAGGCATCTTTCTACTAGCCGTTACATTCATGCATCTTTCATTTCAGGCATCTTTCTACTAGCTGTTACACTCATGCAACTAGCCTTTACATTTATTTGCTATAAATTTGCATACTATTGTATCTAATCTGGTAATCTGTATCATTACATCATCTTGAATAACAAAATCTTCTCAGCTATTCTTTTATATTACCAATCACAAAAACCGGTTACCAACAGTTTGGTTTATGGTTGGTAATGGTTGGTAGAGGTTGGTAATTAGATTTTGTCATTTACTAGTATGAATCTTTTTGTTTACAATATTTCATGTTAAAATATTAAATATTAAAATTGATTTTTGTGTTATTATATTATTATTTATCCATCTTATTTTCCATAGTCAAACATGCAAGAAAACATTACGAATGAACTGAAATATCATACTAATTATACTGTTTCTAAGATATATGATAAAAATTGTAATGACCCGCATTGGCAGAGGTATTAGAATTAATTTATTTTATTATATAAATGGTGGTTTAGTGAATTAAATGGTCGTAGAATTAAATAATGATGCATATTTAATTAAAATAATAAATTGAATAATATATTTAATTCTGAAATAATCAGAATTGGCTGAAATGACGATATGGTGTGAACTGGATCATCTGTGATATTTAATTCAGCTTGGAATTGAATTTGAATAACGAATATATTAAATCGACGACAGTTTGAACGTATAATTATAATATAATTAAAATAGAGCTTGAAATGGCGCTGCAGTTCGCTATTTGGCGATTTGAACTTCAACTGAAAATACAGGATTGGTTTTAAACTGGATTTCTGTGAAACAAGAAACGTTAGGAGCTGGTGGAGTATATCTTTCTGGTGGAAGAGAAAAATCAGGGTTTCATCGTATAGATTTTGAGATATGTCCAAATCAAATTTTAAAATAGTCGCTGTAGAATCGTTTATCGACCGTAATGGATTATTCGATATAACTAGACACCGGGTTTGAATTTAGACGAGGTTCTTTTGAGATGTAGCGATAATTTAATTTTTAGAATTTTACTGTAATTTTTAATTAATTAAATAGGCAACTTTTTATTTGGAGTATTTCGCACCCTGTAATCAACACTTTGGGGTTTCAAAATATGAGTTAATCTACTGATATTATTATATTTTTGGAATCGGGAAACCATGCTCATCTCAACGGTAATTTTATTTCTGTCAGTGGAGGTCCTTAAATAAATGAAGTTTTATGCAACTAGGTGGGCTATTTCTTAACATAAAAATATCCTAACTCCTCCATGCGGTCAAAAACAATGCCATGACATTCATTTCTTTTCAGACGTAGGTTCCTTTCTAAAACGTGGAAAGGGAGTAGTCTACACAATCGAAAAAAAACAAGGGTTATAAATTCGTTTACACCAAATCCGTTCTAACCAAATTCCTACTTACCCTTACTCATTCTTCCTCAGCCGCCACCGAAGAAAAATACACAGCTAAACTCAAAACTCTGGAAAATCAATGCAATAAAAACTTCCTTAAATCATCCTCTTAAATTTTATGTAAATTTTACTGGGTTTCAAGCAAAAGTTTTTTGCTTGTCTTGGGCAAGTCGCGGCTGGATGTGGGTGTTCGAGACTAGCTCGTGGATGACAGGAAATTGGAGATTTGAGGAGAAGAGCACTTCGGTGAACTTTGGAACCGTCAGTGACGAGATAAAGGGATTGTGGAGGGTGACGCCGAGCTAATGAGAAGTAAGTGTTCGAGTGTGTATTATGGTGATGTTTCTGTGTGGTGCATCATCATGACGAAGTCAGGGAACTATGAGGTTACGTTTTCAGGGGGCGTGCGCGCATTTAAGGGTGAAGATAAATTAACGAGAATGGTGGGTTTTCATTTTACAGTCAAGGTTGGGACTTGTATAGTAAGAAGGGGGACGTGTACAATTGCACAGTCGTGGTGATAAGGATGTGGTCTCGTGAAGAAAAACAGTGGGCGTGGAGGGTGATCTCTGGTTTGTTGGTTTTCATGGACTTACAGTATAGGGAAAATCGTTTGAAATGGAGAAGTCTAATAGTAGACTTGAAATGTTGTTTCGAGGAGTGGGAGTGGTGGATCAGGTTGATACCGGCACCAGAAAGTGTTAGTGCGTATACTATTAAGTACATGGGGAACATGCTTGATGAGAAGAAAGAGAGCAACGTGATTTTTGTTTTGTCAGTCATGAAGTAAAAACGAAGAAGAAACGTGGGTAGTTCATCCCAATAGTACGTGCGCTGTTCGAACGGGAGGAGGAGCATACAAGTCCGAAGCTCATGGGTTTTAATATGTGGAAGAAGATGCATATTTCCTTTGGACGCGGGTCGGATACGATATTGGAAGACGTAGTTCTAAAGACGTGGGGATGGGCCGAAAAGGAAAAAGGTTGGGCCCAATATTTTTATAATAAGGAATGATTGTTTAATTTAAATCTAAATTGTATGTTTGAACTTGTAAAATGAATTTCTTATCCATACGTTATCAGAATCACGAACAGTCGGATCCGTTCGGACCGTATGGACCAACACTACATGATGGAACTGACTGGAAGTCTATCCGAGCTCGTTACAATTTATGGCAAAATAAATTTTCCGTTCGAATCAAATCGAGCGATGGTTATCGTTATCAACGATGATCATCCAATGTGAGTAAATCTCACTAACTTTGAACAGTTTATAATTTCATGTTGTATTTTTAGAACTGTTAGATATTGGTTGTTTGGCTGTGTGTTGACTGTTTGATTGAACTGCTAGTCAGTTAGTTGAATTTCTATATTTGATTATGTTTAACAGAATATACCATATGGAACTGAAAAGTGATGTTATCTATATTGTTTAACATCTGTGATGCAGGGAAACAGGTTGGAGGAATCCAACTGGATTCCTCAACATTTATTTTACTGTTTTCATATATTGTGATATATGATGTGTTATATAATCTGTTATGGATTATGTGTGTTGGAATGATGTTGATCATTGTTATTCGATATTGTAAATATCATAAAGACCCTAGGATGTAAAAAGAATTATTTCAATGTATATTGAAATAAAGGGATTTTATAAAATCAACAGATTTTATGAAAGGAAATATTTCGAAATTAAATAAAAGGGAAAATGTTTTTAAAACGAATAGAGTTTTATAAAAGGGAAATCATTTGTAAAGTGAAGAACTGTTACTAAAAGTAAATCTTTATAAATGAATAGTTTATTCAAATAGAATAAAGGAGTTAATCGATGTTAGTTACTCGATTAGAGATAAAGTAGAAGGAGTTAATCGATGTTAGTTAATCGATTAGAGATAAAGTAAAAGGAGTTAATCGATGTTAGTTAATCGATTAGTGTCAAAGTAAAAGGAGTTAATCGATGTTAGTTAATCGATTAGAGAATAAATTTAAAAGGAGTTAATCGATATTAGTTAATCGATTAGAGATAAAGTAAAAGGAGTTAATCGATGTTTGTTAATCGATTAGAGAATAAAGTTAAAAGGAGTTAATCGATATTAGTTAATCGATTAGAGATAAAGCAAAGGAATTAATCGATGTTAGTTAATCGATTAGAGAATAAAGTTAAAAGGAGTTAATCGATATTAGTTAATCGATTAGAGATAAAAGCAAAGGAGTTAAACGATGTTAGTTAAATCGATTAGAAATAAAGTTAAAAGGAGTTAATCAATATTAGTTAATCGATTAGAGAATAAAGTTAAAAGAAGTTAAACGATGTTAGTTAAATCGATTAGTGTTAAAGTAAAAGGAGTTAATAGAATATAGTTTATTCGAATAAAGTTAGTAAATCGGATATAGTTTATTCGAAAGGGGTTAAGTGAATAGAGTAAATCAAATAGAGTAAATCAAATAGAATAAATCGAATAGAGATTTATTCGAACGAGAGTTAAGTAAGGAAGTTAGTTAAAGAAATATAAAGTGAACTTTGCCAATTCCAAAGTTAGAAATGTTGTTCAGTTAAGGTCTGAGAGGTAGTTCTACCCCAACTTGATTGGCTTCGTTTTAACTGAGGGAATAGTTAAGGTTTGGCAGTAAAGGAAATGGTTTGAGTTGGCATCGTGATGGTTTGTTTAAACATCTGTCTAAGTCCAATGAAGAAGCTTTGGAAATGTTTTCCAAATAAGAAACCAGAAATGTTTTCTAATAAAGAAAACAAGAAATGGAAATGTTTTCCATTGTTAATAACGTATATTTTCCAAATTTAGAAAATAAGAAATATTGAATATAGGGAAACAAGAGATAAGTAAATTTATGAAATAAAGAGATAAATGTTGAATGATGTTGGATCGATATAAATTTCCATCTGGAAATAATATCGTTGTTTGCACACCTGTTTTTATTCGATAGTTAAATCATCGACTATCGAAGTTTTGACCATTTTAACGTTGTTAATATGGAGAGACCGGTTGGATTATTATCCAAAGAACCACTCTGTATTGGCATAAGCGTTGCGAATCATATATGCCAAAAGATAATTGAAGAAAGTGTTATGCAAGGGCTATCCTATTTACAGAATAGTGCCTTCGGTTCATCCTGTTCCTAGATGATTTGTATGGACGGATGTCTGACAGAGTATTTCCAGACGATCACGTATATTGATTTCTCCAACTGTACCAAGAGTGGAAGCGGAGAAGGAAACTTCTTTTAGCTAACACATAATGTATGGTTCGGGACGTCAATCGGCGATTTGATGGATTTGACGATGTGGCATTCAAAGTGAATCTGATGTGATGATAAAGCGTAGCTTCTAGCCTCAACATCCGGTAAATGACAGAAATCGGGCAGGCAACATGTCTAAGTCGGTCGCACCGAAGTAGGGTGTATAATCACCTGATCTAGAGTTTCATTTACTTCTAAAAATCTATTGTTGATGCTGTCCCATTCGGGAAACGGTTGCTGATCCCAACCGTTGGTGATATACATTCGATACGCTCAAGCGAAATGAGTGGTCGGTCATGTGTGGCCGGGTTGCAAGATGTTCTTGTTGAACCCAGTGTATTCCTCTCTAGAGGTACACGAGCGATAGGTGGTTCCATACCTTGTCATAGTTGGAAATCCATTACCCAATACGTGCTTGCGGTTTTGAGTTGTATACTATATATGTAGAATGTGAGATGAAAGCGTTTCTGCTAGATGATTATATATAATGTGGTTGATAGACATTATTATAATATCAAAAGGTTTTTGATATAAAGATATTTTGGATTCTCATAAGGGAAAAACCCGTTCCGTTATGCGGCGTGGTCTTATGAGATATCGTTTACTTGCTCAACTGTTTTTAACTGTTTTACTCACACCAGTCCCATGACTGACCCAGAGTTTATTTTGTTGTTTTTCCCTAAACTCTTGGGTGCCTAAATTTGTATGGGCAGTCAAGTAGTCAGGATTTTTCAGATACACTGGAAGAGCTGGAGAAGGAGGCTTCAGGATCATATAGCTATTATTATTCCGTTGTGTTGTAAGTGCTGTACTTTGATAATGATGTATATCCAAATAAAGATGTATATTTCAAAGTTATGTTACATATGTTATATGTTATTCATTCCACTGTGAGGTTCGTGTCACTCTGATGTTGTGTTCTTCTTCTTCTTCTATTCTAAGTTTCTATCTTATCTTTCCTCACCCTCTAATTTCTTTCACTAATTACCAGGACTTTTCGTTGTTTTGGTTATCGACATCGTGTTTATGTCGATAACCAAAGTCGCTCAAAATCCGGGTCATTACAGTTGGTATCAGAGCTTAAGTTAAGAATTACTTGGCTCTGTGGCGTGACTCGGTAGAGATAGGGTTAGTTATGCCCTAGATTGAGTTTGAGTGTATATATACGAGTGAGCGTACTTGTTATTGATATAAAAATTGTTTTATATTGTGGTGATTCATTGGTTGAGTTGTTTATGAGTTCTGGTCGATCAGTTTGATCCACACTATCGGTAGGAGTTACTAAACACTTGAATACGATGGGTCGGCACGATATGTTTTGAAAAAGGAGGGTAAATTAAAATAATTTACCCAAGGTAAATCTTGATATAGAGAAGATATGTATATCAAAATTATAATATATTGGATACATTGGTTGTTATTATAATCGAGTAAGATTATAAATTAAATGGTTATGTAAATAACCAATCAGAATTCGTATAAGTGTTACGAAATGAGTTAAATCTAAATTTAAACCAGGAATTGAATTAAAATTCTAGAAAATTGGATAAGTGTTTGTAAATGGATTTGGATTAATAGTAAGGAAAATTTAAGATCCTAGGAGATTTTAAATTTGTTTTACAAGCAGTGTGAATTATATTTTGAAATGAATTTCAAAGTGGAAATGGTTAGAAATGGTTTTATAGTATTGAACTCACTTCGATCGCTGGAAATTAGATTCTGATGATGACAGCTGCATCATCAGTATTCATTTTCGAGTTGTAAGTGACGGATTACTACCATAGATACTGTTTTGAATTTGTTTTGGGAAAGACAAGTTGTGTTGAATTTCAAAATGGGATTTATAATATAGAATTCGAATTTTGAAATAGATTTGATATATTAACTTGATTAAAAGAAATAAAAACGAGAAGTTCCTTTATAAACGAAGTTTATAAATAGTTCTTTTATAAACGAAGTTTATAAATGAAGTGAAAAGAATTATCATCAGATAATTCCGAAATAA
The DNA here is from genome assembly GCA_030737875.1 of Allium sativum. NCBI lineage: Eukaryota > Viridiplantae > Streptophyta > Magnoliopsida > Asparagales > Amaryllidaceae > Allium > Allium sativum. The sequence goes on from CM060918.1 coordinate 276,979,266, forward strand.
AATACAAGTGTGAAATTGAAAGGGAAATCTATCTTCCAAAGGTAGAAATATCGATGTCAAAAGGAATTGAAATCAAGACTTATTTAAAGAAATTTGAATAAAGGAAGTTCAAACATAGAATTTAAACAGGAAAATTCAAAGGGGATTTGAATAAAGTAAATTCAAAGGGGATTTGAATATAGAAAATTCAAGGGGGATTGAGTACAGAAATTCAAAGGGAGTTTGAATATATGAAATTCAATGGAAGTGATATAGAATTTGAATAGAGGAAATTCGAATATGAGAAATCGAATAGAATTTGACATATGAGAAATCGAATAGAATTTGACATATGAGAAATCGAATAGAATTTGACCTAAGAGAAATCAAATAGAATTTGACATAAGAGAAATTCAATTATAGAATTTGAATAAGGAAATTGAAACGAAATTCAAATATAAAATTTGAATAAGAGGTTTTAAATGAAATTCAAATATAGAATTTGAATAAGAGAATTGAATTTGAAATTTGAATATAGAAGATTCAAATAGAATTGAAATGGAATTCAATTAGTTGGTAAACAAGTTAAACTTATATTTGAACATGTATATTCAAATAAAAGGTGAAATAGGTAAACCAGTTAATTAGCCATTAGTAAATGGATCTTGAATTGAAGTTGAACTTTAGATAAGTAAAGGGGACTGGTAAATTTATATTTGAAATCGAATATGAAACCTGAGTTTGAAAAAGTAGAATTTGATTAGTTTATAAGCAAATTAAAATATATTTGAACATGCCATGTTCAAATATAAAAGTGGAATAGACTAAAGAGTTAATTAACAAATTAATTCACGAATTGAGTTAAAACGATCAGATATAGTTAAAATAGATTGGACAGGTATAAATATACATGAGATAGGTATGGATAAGGTATGAAGGTATATAAATAGAATGCTCGACGGGAAGGTATGTATTTAATTCATATATGAGATTTTATGTGCCGTATCGGCTAGCCGCTTGGCTTTTTCTTTTTCTTTTTGGATTGGTGAGGCCATGGGAGGCTATTTGAAATATCTCGATGCTCCCAGTACAAAGGAGGCTATGGCAAATTTTTCCGGGAGTTTAAGGAGTTAGAATATTTTTAAGATAATTTGATTGTTAGAAATCAACGTGTCGATACATATATAGAAGTCGATAAGGAAACGAACTTAGAAATAAAATAGTATAATCAAAAAGAAAGTCTAGAATAAAATCTAGTAAAAATAGAAAGAGGAAGCGTATACGTGTTTAAAAGTGAATCAGTAGTTGTATGGTATTGATTATTCGAATAAGTAGTCATATTTGTTTTGATGTTATAAATGTTATTCAGTCAAGGTCTGAGAGGTAGTTATACCCCAACTTGATTGATTTCATTATTAACAAATAAATAGTAAGATTTCAGGCTCGAAGATCAATGTTGAATAAGAGTTAGTTGAATATAGTATTTGGGTTGTCGTAACGATGTTTTACACAACATCCGTTTTAACCCAAATAAGTGTAAGCTTGGAAATATAATAAAGAATATTTCCTAAGTATAGAAATAAACGAGATCAGAAAAGAGATAAGTAATTGGAATATTTTCCAATTATAAATAGCATATATTTTCTAAGATTTAGAAATAAAGGAAGGCGATATTCGGAAATGTTTTCCCAATAACATAAAAGGCCAATAAGGTTATTGAAAATATTTGGTTAACAAATATTGATAAAGAAATAGAGAAGTGATTTAACTAATGGAATATTGATAATGGGCTCAGTTGGATTTCAAAAAGGAAAATTTGATTTTTTGAAAGAATAAACTGTTTAAAATTCCCAGGAAGATACTGTTTGAATTATGAACAAATTTAAATAGAAGTTTGCAGAAGTAAGCTGAAATTGAATTGAAACAGTTAAGTGAAAACTGAATGGAAATAGAACGATATCAGGAAAAAATTATTCTTGAATAAAATTGGATTATCGAGATAAGAATCTGAAATGAAAATTGGATTGGGAAGTTAAGAGTTTGAAATCGACAATGGAACTCGAATTTGAAATAAAATTCGACTTAGGATATAAGCGATTGGTTGTGTCGTGGATAAAAGCAGATGGGGATTTGATTGTAATGATCCTTGTATCCGCTGAATTGATAATAGGTGGAAAGGATATAATGATATGCCAACAAAAGTTAAAAGTTTATATTTCTATTGGATATAAGATTTATGAGCCGAATTGGCAAGCCGCTTGGCTGTTTGATTTTCTTTTGAGTTGGAGATGGCCCAGAGAGGCAAGTTGGAGTTTGACGTATTGACCAGTATAAAGGAGGTGCTGGCGAAATTTTTCGAAGAGTTAAGGAGTTAGAAAATTTTCAGGATTTTTGAAAATTTTCGTTGATGAGAATTAATTAATTTTTAATTGAAATTAAATTGGTTCAATTGAAAACTGAAGTTAAGAAGTAAAGAAATATTTTCTAACCAGCCGATAGGGTCGTCCCCTGCCTTTTAGCAATTTCAAGGACGATATTATTTTAAGTGGGGAAGATTGTAATGACCTACATTGGCAGATGTATTAGAATTAATTTATTTTATTATATAAATGGTGGTTTAATGAATTAAATGGTCGTAGAATTAAATAATGATGCATATTTAATTAAAATAATAAATTGAATAATATATTTAATTCTGAAATAATCAAAATTGGCTGAAATGACGATATGGTGTGAACTGGATCATCCGTGATATTTAATTCAGCTTGAAATTGAATTTGAATAACGAATATATTAAATCGACGACAGTTTGAACGTATAATTATAATATAATTAAAATAGAGCTTGAAATGGCGCTGCAGTTCGCTATTTGGCGATTTGAACTTCAACTGAATATACAGGATTCGTTTTAAATCGGATTTCTGTGAAACAAGAAACGTTAGGAGCTGGTGGAGTATATCTTTCTGGTGGAATAGAAAAATCAGGGTTTCATCGTATAGATTTTGAGATATGTCCAAATCAAATTTTAAAATAGTCGCTGTAGAATCGTTTATCGACTGTAACAGATTATTCGATATAACTAGACAACGGGTTTGAATTTAGACGAGGTTCTTTTGAGACGTAGCGATAATTTAATTTTTAGAATTTTACTGTAATTTTTAATTAATTAAATAAGCAACTTTTTATTTGGAGTATTTCGCACCCTGTAATCAACACTTTGGGGTTTCAAAATATGAGTTAATCTACTGATATTATTTTATTTTTGGAATTGGGAAACCATGCTCATCTCAACGGTAATTTTATTTCTGTCAGTGGAGGTCCTTAAATAAATGAAGTTTTATGCAACTAGGTGGGCTATTTCTTAACATAAAAATATCCTAACTCCTCCATGCGGTCAAAAACAATGCCATGACATTCATTTCTTTTCAGCCATAGGTTCCTTTCTAAAACGTGGAAAGGGAGTAGTCCAAACAATCAAAAAAAACAAGGGTTATAAATTCGTTTACACCAAATCCGTTCTAACCAAATTCCTACTTACCGTTACTCATCCTCAGCCGCCACCGAAGAAAAATACACAGCTAAACTCAAAACTCTGGAAAATCAATGCAATGAAAACTTCCTTAAATCATCCTCTTAAATCATATGTAAATTTTACTGGGTTTCAAGCAAAAGTTGTTTGCTTGTCTTGGGGAAGTCGTGGCTGGATGTGGGTGTTCGAGACTAGCGCGTGGATGACAGGAAAATGGAGATTTAAGGAGAAGAGCACTTCGGTGAACTTTGGAAACGTCGGTGACGAGATAAAGGGATTGTGGAGGGTTACGCCGAGCTAATGATAAGTAAGTGTTCGAGTGTGTATTATGGTGATGTTTTTGTGTGGGGCATCATCATGATGAAGTCAGGGAACTATGAGGTTGCGTTTTCAGGGGGCGTGCGAGCATTTAAGGGCGGAGATAAATTAACGAGAAGGGTGGGTTTTCATTTTACTGTCAAGGGGGAGACTTGTATAGTAAGAAGGGGGACGTGTACAATTGCACAGTCGAGGTGATAAGGATGTGGTCTCGTGAAGAAAAACAGTGGGCGTGGAGGGTGATCTCTGGTTTGTTGGTTTTCATGGACTTGCAGTATAGGGAAAATCGTTCGAAATGGAGAAGTCTAACAGTAGACTTGAATTGTTGTTTCGAGAAGTGGGAGTGGTGGATTAGGTTGATACCGGGACCAGAAAGTGTTAGTGCGTATACTGTTAAGTACATGGGGAACATGCTTGATGAGAAGAAAGAGAGCAACATGATTTTTGTTTTGTCAGTCATGAAGTAAAAACGAAGAAGAAACGTGGGTAGTTCATCCCAATAGTAAGTGCGCTGTTCGAACGAGAGGAGGAGCATACAATCCTGAAGCTCGCGTGTTTTAATATGGGGAAGAAGATGCATATTTCCTTTGGACGCGGCTCGGATACTGTAACGACCCGGATTTTGAGCGACTTTGGTTATCGACGTAAGCACGACGTCGATAACCAAAACATCGAAAAATCCCGGTAATTAATGAAAGAACTTAGAGGGTGAGAATAGATAAGATAGAAACTTAGAATAGAAGAAGAAGAAGAAGAAGAACACAACATCAGAGTAACACGAACCTCACAGCGGAACGAATAACATATAATAGATAACATAACTTTGAAATATAACAGTTATGTATACAATAGCACTTTTCAGAGTGCAGCACTTACAACACAGCGGAAATAACTATAGCTATATGATCTTGAAACCTCCTGCTCCAAGCTCTCCAAGTATATCTGTAAATTCCTGACTACTTGACTGGCCATACAAATTTAGGCACCCAAGAGTTTAGGGAAAAACAACAAAGTAAACTCCGGGTCAGTCATGGGACTGGTGTGAGTAAAACAGTTTAAACAGGTATATGAACAAGTAAACGATATCTCATAAGACCACACCGCAGAACGGAACGGGTTTTTCCCTTATGAGAATCCAAAATATCTTTATATCAAAAACCCTTTGATATTATAATAATGCCTTTGTACAAATAGATATCAACTAGAAGAACGCTTTCATCTCACGTTCTACATATATAGATACAATCAAAATCGCAAGCACATATTGGATAATGGATTTCCAACTATGACAAGGTATGGAACCACCTTCGGCTAGTGTACCTCTAGAGAGGAATACACTGGGTTTAACAAGAACGTCTTGCAACCCGGCCACACATGACCGACCACTCATTTCGGTTGAGTGTATCGAATGTATATCACCAACGGTTGGGATCAGCAACCGTTTCCCGAATGGGACAGCATCAACAATAGATTATAGAATATAAATGAAACTCTAGATCAGGTGATTATACACCCTAATAGGTGCGACCTACATAGCCATGCTACCTGCCCGATTTCTGTCATTTTCCGGTTGATGAGGCTAGAAGCTACGCTTTATCATCACATCAGATTCACTTCGAATGCCACATCGTCAGATCCATCGAAATTACTAATTTGACGTCTACGACCATACATTATGTGTTAGCTAAAAGAAGTTTCCTTCCTCGCTTTCACTCTTGGTACGGTTGGAGAAATCAATGTAAGTGACCTCTCTGGAAATACTCTGTCAGACATTCATCCATACACTTAGAATATCACATCGTCATACCCGCCAAATCACAAATTAATTTGCCCAAACATAACCCGGGTATACAGCTAAGAGAAACGAATTCCTCCGCCGCCAACATGAATACGTTTGAACAGATCAACTTACGCGATCCATGGGATATACTCTGTCAGACCTTCTTCCATATACGTTGTCCTGGGACTGGACAAACCGAAGGTACTATTCAGTATATCCATCTTAGTCACTGTTATCTAAGACTTATACAATAGCCCTTGCACTCTACTCCGTCTTCACTTATCTTTGGCATAAAAGATTCGCAACGCTTATGCCAATACAGAGTGGTTCTTTGGATAATAATCCAACCGGTCTCTCCATATTAACAACGTTAAAATGGTCAAAACTTCGATAGTCTGTGAGTTAACTATCAAAGAAAAACAAGTGTGCAAACAACGATATTATTTCCAGATGGAAATAATATCGAACAAACATCATTTCAACATTTATCTCTTGGTTCATTTTACATCTCCTGTTTCCCTATATTTAACTTCTGCTATTTTCTAGATTTAGAAAATATACGTTATTAACACTGGAAACATTTCCATTCCTTACTAGATTTACTTAACCATCCTTTACTGCCGAACCATACCCATTTCTTAGTTAAAAACGAAGCCAATCAAGTTGGGGTAGAACTACCTCTCAGACCTTAACTGAACAACACTTCTAACTTTGAAATAGGCAAAGTTCATTTTACATCCCTTTAACTAAATTTCTTACCTAACCTTCTTTCGAATAACTATATTCGATTAACTCTTTTCAATTTAACTCAATTGGACTGACCCTATTGGATTAACTCTATTTGATTAACTCAAATTGATTTACTTTATTCACTTAACTCCTGTCGAATAAACTATATTCGATAACTCCTCTAACACTATTCGAATAAACTGTATTTGATTAACTCCTCTAACACTATTCGAATAAACTGTATTCGATTAACTCCTCTAACACTATTCGAATAGACTGTATTTGTAACAACCCGTGTTTCGTGTGACGACCCGTATTTCGATAACATGTTAAAACGAGAATCAAGACAGAATTAAATTATAAATTCTGAATCAAATGAAACAGTCTGTGCCATTGCGTTCGTCTCGGAAAAATACGCGAAATAGAGTCCGAGTTTTCGAGAATCGGAGTCCGTATGACCCGTTAAAGGCCCAAAGAAGATTTCTGGAAATTTGAATTTCGGAAACAGATTTTGGTAATCAGATCTGGGGCTAGGCGGGGAGTTTCCCGCCTAGGCCATGTCGACAGGGCTGTCGACAGGCCTGTCGACTTAGGCCCAGACCAAGTCGACAGCCCTGTCGACAGGGGGTGGCCGGGGCATATAGCCAGGCGCACCTATTTGTCTCACCTAGTCTTGTTCTTGGGCTGGGTCTGGAAGCTTCCGAGATCTGATGGTCCTAATCTATCCTAGGGTTAATCTAAGGGCCTAAAACTATCCTAATCTCTATAAAAGGGCCCTAAACCTAACCTAAATCCCTAAAAATCAAACCTAGCAACTAAGTGCTGCCAAAATCAATCTTGATCATGGCCTCCATCTCAAATCCCTAGAGCCTATGCATCCAAATCAAGTTCAAATCAAAAGGTGCAAGCTTGCTACACCAAATCAAGGCCAAATCAACATTGCTATGCGAGTTCCATGACGATTCTTCAACAAAGGAGGCACCTTTCTTAGCCAAGATGATTCATGCTTCTTTCCCTAGGCCTAACTATGTAAGTTCTAGCTACTTTTGGATCAAAACGGTATTTTTAATGTTGACATGGGATAAAATGAGGCTAAACATGCTTATGCGAATCTATATGAACCTTACCATGCCTCTTGTGTTCATATTTATGATCTTAGGCCATGTGAGTGACTTAATCATGCCTCTCATGCTATGCATAACCTAGTTGAACTTGCAAGTTTGGATCTTTATGCATGAAATGCTAGCATGAACCTTTAAGAACCACTTTACTTATGAAACATTGGCTAAGGCAAGATTTTGGGGCTTATGCATGCTTATGAACCCAAACCCCTTACGCTAACATGCAAGTTTGTGGCCAAGTCCTTTATGAGAATATGCATGCTCGTGGCCAATCCCCTCTTTTTAAGTTGTGCATGTTTATGACCAAATCCCTTTTGATAATATGCATGTTTGTGGCCAAATTACCTTATGACACTATGCATGTTTATGGCCAATCCCTTTATGATGTTATGCATGTGGAAGCCAAGCCCTTTTTGGCATCATGCATGTTTTGAGACTAATATGTGACATAGTATCCTTACTATGTTGACTCGCTTTGCTTGCGTTGGGAAAACACGATTTTGGGTAGTTAGATAAACATGAACATGTCGCAAAGTCTTAACTTGAATATGACATGCGTTTATACTTGGAAATATGACTTGAAAGATAACATGGAAGATGACATGTAAGTATGCATAAAAACATGAGCTTGGGAATTTACCTATTAAGTTAGGTCTACCCTTTGGGAATTTACCTATTAAGTTAGGTCTACCCAAATGCTCGAAAAACTTGTAACATGTTTTGGAAACATGATGAACTTAGATAATATAAGTATGGCCAACTCGAGGTTGGGTTGAGTTTGCAACGTAAAACTACCCGGAACCGACCGGCCTAACTAGTAGTTGCAAACAATAGGACCCAATGTGAGAAGTTGGTCATGTCGCGCTTAAGACCCGAGGTTAGACTAGGTTGTGGTGTAAATCTACCCGGACCCGCCCGGCTTAACTAGTAACCACAACAAGGTCTAATGTGAGAGGTTGAGGGTGCATTAATTAAATTAATGCCACATAATAGGGTTAAGTTAATTTGATTAATGAGGCTTAACCAAATATGATATGGACAAATGGGTTAAGTAATTTGATTAGGCTAATGATACTTAACAAAACATGATAAGCTTGGGTAGGTTAAGTAACTTGATTTGCCTAATGACACTTGACCATTTTTATACGACTAGTGGACGGGATTAAGTTAACCAACACTTAATCAATCCAACACGATAACGTGATAAGGTTAAGTAAATTTTCTTAATGACACTTAACCGTATAATACAATTAATGGATGGGGTTAAGATTAGGCTTAACTAATCTAAACATGGTAATCGGATGGGGTTAAGTTAACCTAGACTTAATTAATCCCACTTGGTAATTTAATGGGGTTAAGTTAAACACTTAACTAATTTAACAAGATGATTTGATGAGGTTAAGTGACCTATTCTTAACCAATCGAACTCGTTAATCTGATGAGGTTAAGTTAATCTAAACTTAACCAATCTAACGTAAAAACATGATAAGGCTAGGTCACGAATCACTTGAATACGCTTGACCGATTTGACTCGGTAATTTGACAAGGTCAAGTTAATTTATATAGTTAACCAATCTAAAATGATAATTAGACGGGGTTAAGTTATGGATTGCTTAATATACTTAGCCAACTTGACACATGGTTTGTAGGGTTAAGTCTTGGACTTGGATACTTAGCCAATTTTGACATGGTTTGTAGACGGGCTAATTATGAACTTAAGTGACACTTAACCCATTAGGTAAACCCTAATTCGGAGGATTAGGTAAATAACCATAGTTAACAAGGATTATGGAAATAAGGCTAAGTGGTAAACCTTAGTTAAGGGAAACTAAGTAATAATTCTTAGTCAAGGAAATTTGGACCATTTCTTAGATAGATTAGTAACCCGATACGTTAGGTCAACGTTTAAGTATGCGTGAAGGAGCAGGCTATCTGATTTAGATAAAGGCTCCAACGAACTGGGTAACGAAGCAGCGACTTCGGGGAACGTGGGGATATTCTTGGGATCCCTCTGTGAGCTGCCAGGTCATTATACTAGGCTCACGAGAGGTTGAGGTCTACGGTAGAAGAACCAAGAATATGCCTTGGTTGCTATGCGAGCGACCTAAAGACTGGGGTGGATAGTAGTGAGTCGACGAATACATAAGGTGCCCGAGATAGCAAGTTCGTCGATCATCTACCATCTTGAGTCAAGCGTGTACGTACGGAAAGGCAGGGAACACCCAACAGACCATAATTGCTATCTAATTATGGGAGAGGTAGGCCGTAGGATTTGGGCTGGCCGGAGTGTAGTTCTCATGCAAGATTTTCTCTTGTGTTGCCTTTCATTAGTTGTGGGAGGGGTCTCGTGGGACCATAGCCACGTGTAGAAAAGCAGACCTTAGTATCTGCATCGGCAGATAAATCTAAAGCTCCCGACCGAGTCCTGTATTTCTTGGTTTGCCCTGTGACAGGACTCGGATGGCACGATGTGATACGTGTGCATACAGTTATAGAAAAACGATTCACGATGAATGCGTGGGAAAAAGGGCGCGGTTGAGGGTTAGCGTAAGCCCTAGTGGCCTAGGTGGTTTAACCCAAACCGAAATACGAAAGCGTGCAATAGGTAAGCGTAATCCCTAGTGGTGCTAGGTGGCGTAAGTCCTAGTAGTTCAAACGATGATTCATACGGAAGAGTCTAGCCAGAACAAGGGTGACAGTCCAAACGATTTCAAGGATAATACGACATGAGAAAGCCCGTACGAGGTACGGCAAAGGACTGAACTTATATACATGGAAAGAAACATATGATTTGAGTAACCTATATATGCGATATTAGGATGACATGGACCATTACACGACTTTGAGCACGGGACGTTCATGGTTAACACATGACGCTGGTAGGGATACTAGTACGAGAGGTGCAGAGCAAATATACATGTTAGAACTAGGAAGAATATACATAATAGATACCGTGGGATGTTAGACGGGGTAGATACCTTGGGATAATGTACTCGATAGAAATCTGACGATGTGATACCTTGACTTATCATAACACCGCAGTTTATCATGACACCTTGGTTTACCTTGTCACAGTAGTTCAACCGGCTATCCTGGTTTATCTATCTTGCAGTTATCCTTATGTTTACTTTCAGTTTATGCATGTCATGTTACCTTTAGCTGTTTTTATACTGGAAGTAGATAGGACTTACTTAGTCTTTTTGACTGACCCGTTTTGTTTCGCCTCTTTTCTTCCGTTCCCCCCCAGGTTACAGGGAGGAAACAATGTTGTTTAGTTCGGACTTCTTCTGACTGAAGGTCATCATGGATGGCTTGGACTTCTCTTGGCTATGGCTACTTTACTGTTTTTACTTGGGGAATAATTTATGAAAAGGTTTTTATGCTTCTTTATTTTTGCAAGACAGGTTTTGATGTACTCTGATGTAAAAGGCTTTAGACCTTATTTATTCATGTTATGAAAGTTTGATTTTACTTCCGCTATTTATATATGTTCTGTCTTGTGATATTTCTGTGCATGTTTACCAATAATGCCCCTCTAAAGCTAGTGCATTCCTTTGCGAGTGACCCTAGCGGAGGTGGGGTGTTACATGTGGTATCAGAGTAGAAGGTTACCAGACTGGGCAAAAGTTTTTAAAGACCTTCTGAAAATTATTTGAAAAACCGTTTACAAAGAAGCATTTTTCAAGAAAATTTTCTTTTAAAAAGAAAAAGGCTATTCCCCAAAGGCCATTAGCATCATCCTTGTTTCCTTGATTTAATCTCTTTTCCTTTCTTTCCTCCATCTGTAGTCACAGTAGTTTTAACTGCGACTAGTCTTTTCTACCTACGAAAGTGTTTTCCTTACGATGGAGGTGGTTCTCGAGAGACCAGTGGCCGCGTTATAAGAATGGATAGTAAGGAAGAGGATAAAGGATACGAGCTTAAGGATGAGCAACTTGTTGGTATGGCTTAGTCCTCAAGGGAGGGAGAAAGATGAACAATGAAACCCATGATGAGAGAGTACCTTTGGCATGGTGAAACGGGATGGATAGTTAAGTGTCATGGAACAGGGACAAGATCATTCGGAGGGCAATAGTATGCTCTCATTTCTAGGGTACCTCAGAAGGAGGGTAACGATCTTGTCAAAGGTTTAGCTTTTCTTCTCTATCATCCTGTCGGGACTTTGTTTTGATCACCACATCTTTTAAGTCCGCTTCGATAGTTGAGTCTCTGCACCTTAGTACTAGCGTAGTAGAGAATCCCGCTTTTGTCTCAAGTCCTATTGGAAGATCGGTCCATTTACTCATGGCTTGTTTGGATTTGAGAATGTCTATGTCAAGTGTTGAGCTTGGAAATAATGCTTATGTTTATAAGTTGTGGATGGATTCTAGGAATGAAGTGGTTATCCAGTAAGGGATGCCACTCTCGGTTTTAGAAGGAGGGTAGTTAGACTCTTGGCTTGCTTTGGTAATACCCTCGAAGTCTCGTGTAACCTTTTGGGTTCTGTCATGGCTAGTTACCTAGAATCCCAGGATGCAGTTGTTGGTAATCTGTTTGAATAGAATTCGCCGCTAAGACGGATGGTTCGTTTCGATTATGTATGAGTTATGGGAATCACCCTAGTAAGGACTCTTGGCAATTTGGATTGGCATCGGAAAACGAGATCCAGAATTCACTAGTGAATTTTGGAAAGCTGGCTTGAGTACGTAGATATGGTTGAGCCAAGTATACTAGGGAAAGGATAAGTGCAAGTGGAACGAGAGGCGACGAGGAAATGAGTTCCAACTCATGTTATGGAAACAGGAAGTAAGAAGCTGCGAAATCGTGAAGAAAAAGGGGCGGTCAATGCACGATGGAACTAAGCTCAAGGTAATGCGACGCAGGAGACTGAAGACTAAATACGTGCATGATATCTCTTTTGGGAATATATCCTCGACCCCTGTTTTCTGTTGAACCTGCTTGTAGGCCATCTTTTAGGGATATCCTCTCGGTCCTGTTTCTGTTACAAACCCCGTAAGGAGTTCGTTTTAGTTATCTTCTCGACCCTGTTTCAGGGAATCTTAGGTAGAACCCTATGGATGTAAACATGTATTTGAAACATGTTATGGTTGATATGGTTGCAAATGGTTGCAAGTGGTTGCTCGTGGATGCGCGAATTTACATTAGATATTAGCTCGACTCGGTCACATTTCATATTGCATATGCACGAGTATTTATATTTGTTTATGGATGAAATTGAATGTGTTACCATGTGGACGTTGCATATGGATGAATGTTTGTGCACGCATATAGTATAAATATGACTAGGACTATTTGCATACATGTTGGATTCATGGCACTATACATATTTTTGCATTAGGAAGATTATCCAGGCCTGATCATTAGCCTTAGCTAAGGAACATGTACACACACGTTTTGCATATATTCATACAGCATTAGAAATCATCTAAGGACAATGATTGCTTGTGGATGATGTTTTGGGTAGATGGATGATGGATGGTAGGATACGTTCTTCCTAACTTGGAGATTTCGGGGACGAAATCCTAAAAGGAGGGGAGAATGTAACAACCCGTGTTTCGTGTGACGACCCGTATTTCGATAACATGTTAAAACGAGAATCAAGACAGAATTAAATTATAAATTCTGAATCAAATGAAATGGTCTGTGCCATTGCGTTCGTCTCGGAAAAATACGCGAAATAGAGTCCGAGTTTTCAAGAATCGGAGTCCATATGACCCGTTAAAGGCCCAAAGAAGATTTCTGGAAATTTGAATTTCGGAAACAGATTTTGGTAATCAGATCTGGGGCTAGGCGGGGAGTTTCCCGCCTAGGCCATGTCGACAGGGCTGTCGACAGGCCTGTCGACTTAGGCCCAGACCAAGTCGACAGCCCTGTCGACTTGCCTGTCGACAGGGGGTGGCCGAGGCATATAGCCTGGCGCACCTGTTTGTCTCACCTAGTCTTGTTCTTGGGCTGGGTCTGGAAGCTTCCGAGATCTGATGGTCCTAATCTATCCTAGGGTTAATCTAAGGGCCTAAAACTATCCTAATCTCTATAAAAAGGCCCTAAACCTAACCTAAATCCCTAAAAATCAAACCTAGCAACTAAGTGCTGCCAAAATCAATCTTGATCATGGCCTCCATCTCAAATCCCTAGAGCCTATGCATCCAAATCAAGTTCAAATCAAAAGGTGCAAGCTTGCTACACCAAATCAAGGCCAAATCAACATTGCTATGCGAGTTCCATGACGATTCTTCAACAAAGGAGGCACCTTTCTTAGCCAAGATGATTCATGCTTCTTTCCCTAGGCCTAACTATGTAAGTTCTAGCTACTTTTGGATCAAAACGGTATTTTTAATGTTGACATGGGATAAAATGAGGCTAAACATGCTTATGCGAATCTATATGAACCTTACCATGCCTCTTGTGTTCATATTTATGATCTTAGGCCATGTGAGTGACTTAATCATGCCTCTCATGCTATGCATAACCTAGTTGAACTTGCAAGTTTGGATCTTTATGCATGAAATGCTAGCATGAACCTTTAAGAACCACTTTACTTATGAAACATTGGCTAAGGCAAGATTTTGGGGCTTATGCATGCTTATGAACCCAAACCCCTTACGCTAACATGCAAGTTTGTGGCCAAGTCCTTTATGAGAATATGCATGCTCGTGGCCAATCCCCTCTTTTTAAGTTGTGCATGTTTATGACCAAATCCCTTTTGATAATATGCATGTTTGTGGCCAAATTACCTTATGACACTATGCATGTTTATGGCCAATCCCTTTATGATGTTATGCATGTGGAAGCCAAGCCCTTTTTGGCATCATGCATGTTTTGAGACTAATATGTGACATAGTATCCTTACTATGTTGACTCGCTTTGCTTGCGTTGGGAAAACACGATTTTGGGTAGTTAGATAAACATGAACATGTCGCAAAGTCTTAACTTGAATATGACATGCGTTTATACTTGGAAATATGACTTGAAAGATAACATGGAAGATGACATGTAAGTATGCATAAAAACATGAGCTTGGGAATTTACCTATTAAGTTAGGTCTACCCTTTGGGAATTTACCTATTAAGTTAGGTCTACCCAAATGCTCGAAAAACTTGTAACATGTTTTGGAAACATGATGAACTTAGATAATATAAGTATGGCCAACTCGAGGTTGGGTTGAGTTTGCAACGTAAAACTACCCGGAACCGACCGGCCTAACTAGTAGTTGCAAACAATAGGACCCAATGTGAGAAGTTGGTCATGTCGCGCTTAAGACCCGAGGTTAGACTAGGTTGTGGTGTAAATCTACCCGGACCCGCCCGGCTTAACTAGTAACCACAACAAGGTCTAATGTGAGAGGTTGAGGGTGCATTAATTAAATTAATGCCACATAATAGGGTTAAGTTAATTTGATTAATGAGGCTTAACCAAATATGATATGGACAAATGGGTTAAGTAATTTGATTAGGCTAATGATACTTAACAAAACATGATAAGCTTGGGTAGGTTAAGTAACTTGATTTGCCTAATGACACTTGACCATTTTTATACGACTAGTGGACGGGATTAAGTTAACCAACACTTAATCAATCCAACACGATAACGTGATAAGGTTAAGTAAATTTTCTTAATGACACTTAACCGTATAATACAATTAATGGATGGGGTTAAGATTAGGCTTAACTAATCTAAACATGGTAATCGGATGGGGTTAAGTTAACCTAGACTTAATTAATCCCACTTGGTAATTTAATGGGGTTAAGTTAAACACTTAACTAATTTAACACGATGATTTGATGAGGTTAAGTGACCTATACTTAACCAATCGAACTCGTTAATCTGATGAGGTTAAGTTAATCTAAACTTAACCAATCTAACGTAAAAACATGATAAGGCTAGGTCACGAATCACTTGAATACGCTTGACCGATTTGACTCGGTAATTTGACAAGGTCAAGTTAATTTATATAGTTAACCAATCTAAAATGATAATTAGACGGGGTTAACTTATGGATTGCTTAATATACTTAGCCAACTTGACACATGGTTTGTAGGGTTAAGTCTTGGACTTGGATACTTAGCCAATTTTGACATGGTTTGTAGACGGGCTAAGTTATGAACTTAAGTGACACTTAACCCATTAGGTAAACCCTAATTCGGAGGATTAGGTAAATAACCATAGTTAACAAGGATTATGGAAATAAGGCTAAGTGGTAAACCTTAGTTAAGGGAAACTAAGTAATAATTCTTAGTCAAGGAAATTTGGACCATTTCTTAGATAGATTAGTAACCCGATACGTTAGGTCAACGTTTAAGTATGCGTGAAGGAGCAGGCTATCTGATTTAGATAAAGGCTCCAACGAACTGGGTAACGAAGCAGCGGCTTCGGGGAACGTGGGGATATTCTTGGGATCCCTCTGTGAGCTGCCAGGTCATTATACTAGGCTCACGAGAGGTTAAGGTCTGCGGTAGAAGAACCAAGAATATGCCTTGGTTGCTATGCGAGCGACCTAAAGACTGGGGTGGATAGCAGTGAGTCGACGAATACATAAGGTGCCCGAGATAGCAAGTTCGTCGATCATCTACCATCTTGAGTCAAGCGTGTACGTACGGAAAGGCAGGGAACACCCAACAGACCATAATTGCTATCTAATTATGGGTGAGGTAGGCCGTAGGATTTGGGCTGGCCGGAGTGTAGTTCTCATGCAAGATTTTCTCATGTGTTGCCTTTCATTAGTTGAGGGAGGGGTCTCGTGGGACCATAGCCACGTGTAGAAAAGCAGACCTTAGTATCTGCATCGACAGATAAATCTAAAGCTCCCGACCGAGTCCTGTATTTCTTGGTTTGCCCTGTGACAGGACTCGGATGGCACGATGTGATACGTGTGCATACAGTTATAGAAAAACGATTCACGATGAATGCGTGGGAAAAAGGGCGCGGTTGAGGATTAGCGTAAGCCCTAGTGGCCTAGGTGGTTTAACCCAAACCGAAATACGAAAGCGTGCAATAGGTAAGCGTAATCCCTAGTGGTGCTAGGTGGCGTAAGTCCTAGTAGTTCAAACGATGATTCATACGGAAGAGTCTAGCCAGAACAAGGGTGACAGTCCAAACGATTTCAAGGATAATACGACATGAGAAAGCCCGTACGAGGTACGGCAAAGGACTGAACTTATATACATGGAAAGAAACATATGATTTGAGTAACCTATATATGCGATATTAGGTTGACATGGACCATTACACGACTTTGAGCACGGGACGTTCATGGTTAACACATGACGCGGGTAGGGATACTAGTACGAGAGGTGCAGAGCAAATATACATGTTAGAACTAGGAAGAATATACATAATAGATACCGTGGGATGTTAGACGGGGTAGATACCTTGGGATAATGTACTCGATAGAAATCTGACGATGTGATACCTTGACTTGTCATAACACCGCAGTTTATCATGACACCTTGGTTTACCTTGTCACAGTAGTTCAACCGGCTATCCTGGTTTATCTATCTTGCAGTTATCCTTATGTTTACTTTCAGTTTATGCATGTCATGTTACCTTTACCTGTTTTTATACTGGAAGTAGATAGGACTTACTCAGTCTTTTTGACTGACCCGTTTTGTTTCGCCTCTTTTCTTCCGTTCCCCCCCAGGTTACAGGGAGGAAACAATGTTGTTTAGTTCGGACTTCTTCTGACTGAAGGTCATCATGGATGGCTTGGACTTCTCTTGGCTATGGCTACTTTACTGTTTTTACTTGGGGAATAATTTATGAAAAGGTTTTTATGCTTCTTTATTTTTGCAAGACAGGTTTTGATGTACTCTGATGTAAAAGGCTTTAGACCTTATTTATTCATGTTATGAAAGTTTGATTTTACTTCCGCTATTTATATATGTTCTGTCTTGTGATATTTCTGTGCATGTTTACCAATAATGCCCCTCTAAAGCTAGTGCATTCCTTTGCGAGTGACCCTAGCGGAGGTGGGGTGTTACAGTATTCGATTAACTACTTTCAAATAACTAGATATGATAACTCCTCCCATCGAATATCCACTATTCGATTAACTCACTTCGAATAACCAATATTCGATTACCCTTCCCTCGAATACACTATATTCGATAACTCTACTCGATTATCTAACTTGATTATCTCGACACGATTACTTAACTTGATTTTATCGACATGATAATCTTAACTTGATTACTTAACTCTAGTCGAATAACTTACTCTAATCGATTAACGCAATTTGATTTACTCCCTTTATTCAACAAATAAATATTTACCTCCAATTCTATTTATTTAACCAATAAATATTTCCTTTTCAATTTCTATTTATTTCTTAAATGAATATTCCATTATAAATGCTATTTATTTAACAAATAAATATCTCCTTTTCACATTTGTTTTGACAAGCCTTTTTCCTTATCCTTGTTTTTTTACAAATAACTCCTCTTTGATTTCATTTGTAAATCTTTTACAAATTGCTTTCTTTTGATTTCTATTTGTAATGTTTTTTTACAAATATTCCTTTTTACAATTGTTGACAAATATTTTCCTTTTATTTGTTTTCACACATATCTTCTTTTATTTGTTTTTACACATATCTTCTTTTATTTTTAAATTCACAAATATTTTCCTTTAGATTTGTTTTCACAATTATCTTCTTTTATATTTTCTTATTTATTTACCAAATAAATATCTCATTTAATATCCGCTATTTATTCTAAGTAAATAATTCCTATTAAATATTTTATTTATTTAACGAATAAATAAATCCCTTTTATAGTATCTTATCTATTTATTCTAAATAAATAATTCACTTTATAAATATTCCATTTATAAAGATTTTTCCTTTATTTATAGTTCCACTTAAATGTATTTTCTATTTATAATCATTCCAATTATAAATATTTCTATTTATAAATATTCTATTTATAAATATTCTCTTTTATAAAATCTTCTTGATTTTATAAATATTCTCTTTCCAATATAACATTGAAAATTTCCTTTTATAATGATTCTATTTATTCTACCAATAAATATTCCTCTTTATAAAATCCTATGATTTTATAAATACTTTATTTCAAAATATTCCCTTTTTATAAAATCGGTTGATTTTATAAAATTCCTTTATTTAAATAAACATTGAAATATTCCTTTTCTACATCCCAGGGTCTCTTATGATATGAACATACCAATTTAAAATCATCAATATCATTGTAACACACAAAATCGATAACTGGTTATATCACATCATATATCAATATATATATATATATATGAAAACAGTAAAATAAATGTTGAGGAATCCGGTCGGATTCCTCCAACCTGTTTCCCTGCATCCACAGATGTTACACAATATGATTATCATCACTTTCAGTTCAATATAAATTATTCTGATAGCAGAATCAATATATAAATATTTAACGGTTTATATATATATATATTTATTTATATATATATATAAAATTTCCACTAACTGACTAGCAGTTCAATCAATCAACCAACACACAGCAATCAACAGATGGTTAACAGTTCTAAGAATACATTATAAAAATATAACTGTTCAGAGTTGGTGAGTTTTACTCACATTGGCGCGTTAACCGTTAAATATCGGTTTGCGTTCATTGATTCAGTCGAACAATTTATTTCGCCATAAATTGTAACGAACTCGGATTGACTCGCGGCCAGTCCCATTGTGTTGCTCCCGTCCATACGATCCCAACGCAACTGACGGTTCTCGATTTCAACTCCGTATGAGCTAGATATCGTATAAATAAGTTAAATACAATTTAAATTAGAATTAATTTAATTTCCTTTGAAGTTTGGGCTTTAACCTTTTTCTTGGCCCACCATCCACCCTTTAAAAGTCCACACCGTATAACCCGTGACCACTTCCCATGGTATTTCTCCCCCAAAACCAAAATAGAACTCGTAACAGCTTCAATCACGTTAACCGATGCTTTGACCTCTGCCGCCCTCCACCTCGTTCATCCATCGATGCTGCCACCTCTGTCGTTCAACTCAGCGCGTCCTTCTCCTCCCGATCACCCCCCTTAGGCCAAACTCGATCCCAACCGTCGAACTCGAACTGGTGCCTCGAACAGTGGCAACCACTGTCGCCTTTCACTCGAGATTACCGGAGTCCACCTTTTCGTCGTCGAGCTGACCCCCTCGTTCCTTTTTCACACCCCCTCCCTATCTCCCCTTGGATCCACGGCTATCATCAACCCTAAGTCGTTGCTCCATTTTTGAGCATTTCAGATCCACGTCGCACCAAACAAAATGGGTGTTAAACTGAAAAGGGATCCTTGCTGAATCGATCTCTAATTGTGTCTGGATTTTTAGTATTTTGTATGAATTGTTTGAGATTTTTCATTTATTTTGCTTTTGGGATTTTTGCCTTGCTGTGTTCGTTCGTTTGGCATTTATAGGCTGTTGTGGTAGGTGATGTTTGTGGCTGAGAAGAATGCGGTGCGTGGCCTTCCTTTGGCCAAGAAAAATGATTTTTTTTTTATTGATTCTTATATTTTATTCTATCAATTTTATATCTGTTTTCTGTCCTTAAAAATCCCTGTGACCATATATGATACCTAAAAATCACGAAAACAGACATGCCACTAGAGTTTGACATTACGGTCCCAACGAAACTGGTTTTGTCGAATTCCGACTCCGTATGCTCACACAGCGTATTTTTAACTGTCAAAATACTGACTGTTTTACACTCTAAAAATCCGTACGGCCATACAGTGACTCTAAAAATCACGAAACTGGAAATCTAACAACTATTTGACATTGCGGATCCAACAAAATTAGTTTCGTCGAATTCCGACTTCGTTTGCAAAAGTGGCTATTTTTAAAGCTCTGGATGACCCATTTAAATATATAAATATTTAAATATAATTTAATTAAATATAAATAAATTTATATTATCGTATATCTTCACATATGATATCGTACAGCTTCAGAATATCATATCAGAATTTACAGTTTGATATTTCAGATTCCAGATTATCCCGGTATTCAATTTATATCGAAAATCCATTTATAACGTAATTAAAGCGTCGCAAATTATAAAGGAATTCCACGGCGACTTTTCTGAAATTTGATTTGGACGTATATCAAAATCTACCCGACGAAATCCCGATCTTCCTCTTCCACTAGAAAGATATACTCCACCAGCTCCACACGTTTCTTGTTCCACATAAATCTGATTTAAAACGAATCCTGTACATTCAGTTGAAGTTCAAATCGCCAAATCGCGAACTGCAGCGCCATTTCGAGCTCGGTTTTAATTATAATATAATTATACGTTCAAACTGTCGTCGATTGAATATATTCGTCAATATAATTCAACTCTAAGCTGAATTAAATCTAAGGGACGACCCCGTTCACAGAATATTGTGATTCCCAATATTTTTGATTATTTTTGAATTAAATATATTATTTAATTATTTAATTAAATTAAATATTCCTTATTATTAAATTAACGACCATTTAATTCCTTAAATCACCATTTATATAATTAAATAAATTAATTATATACCTCTGGAAATGCGGGTCATTACATTCTTCCCCACTTAAAATAATTTCGTCCTCGAAATTGCTAAGTTAGAGGACGACCCTATCTATTGGAACTCCTAAGATTTGTTTACCTCTCCACTTCAGTTTCACTGAACCAATTAATTCTAATTAATTTAATAATTTATTTCTATAAACGAAAATTTCAAAAATTCTGAAAATTTTCTAACATTCGAAATTTCTGAAAAATTTCGCCAGCATCTCCTTTGTACTGGTCAATAGCTCAAACTCCAACTCGCCTCTCTAGGCCTTCTTCAACCCAAAAGAAAATCAAACAGCCAAGTGGCTTGCCAAACAGGCTCATAAATCTCATCCAACTCATATGAATATGTACGTGTACCTTTTTGTCCGCATTCAATTCTGCTATCAATTTAGCATATACCACTATCATCCCAATCAAACTCCCAATCACTTTTATCTTCAGCACGACCATCCGCTTATAACCAAGCCAAATTTCAATCAAACTGCAATTCCAATCTCAATTCAAATTTCTAGCTCGACCATCCATTTCTATCCCAGATATTCTCTAATTCAGTCCAATTCTACTTGATACCATTTTATTTCAATTCAACTCAATTTCCACTTAACTGGCTTCAACTCAATTTCAAATTTGCTTTCACAAATTTCTATTTAATTTGTGTTTATTTCAAACAATCTTACCTGGGAGTTTCAAATAGCTTTGCCTTTTCCAAAAATCAAATATCCCTTTGGAATATCAAAACAACTTGGTTTCTCAAAACAATTCAAAAGCAAAATCTTTGGTAGTAAACCGTCACTTACAAACTCGAAAATGAGCACCGATGATGTCCAGATCAACATCGGAATTTATTTTCCAGCTATCGAAGTGAGTTCAATACTATAGCACTTTCAAAACCCATTTTTAAACATTTTCATTTTAAAATTCATTTCAAAATATCCCTTTTCAATGCTTGTAACAAATTTAAAATCTCCCAGGATTTTAAAATTCATATATATTCAATTTAATTTCATTTACAACGCTTATTCAAATTTTAGCAATTTTAATTCCAATTCTTAACTTAAATTCAGATTTAATTCATCTGATTTCATATATTTCACTTATATGAATTTTGATTTGTTATTTACATAACCATTTCACATTTTATAATCTTATTCGATTATAATCACAACCAACACATTCAATATACTATAATAATTTCAAATATCTATACTTTGCTTATATCAAAATATAATTTGGGTAAAATTATTTCATTTACCCTTTTTTCAAAACATATCGTGTCGACCCATCGTATTCAAGTGTTTATAAACTCCTATCGATACAGTGGATCAAACTGATCGACTAGAACTCATAAACGACTCAACCAATAAATCTCCACGGTATAAAATCATTTTATATAAAATAACAAATACGTTCACTCTTATATATACACTCAAACTCAATCTAGGGTGTTACTAACCCTATCTCTACCGAGTCACGCCACAGAGCCAAGTAATTCTTAACTTAAGCTCTGATACCAACTGTAACGACCCGGATTTTGAGCGACTTTGGTTATCGACGTAAGCACGACGTCGATAACCAAAACATCGAAAAATCCCGGTAATTAATGAAAGAACTTAGAGGGTGAGAATAGATAAGATAGAAACTTAGAATAGAAGAAGAACACAACATCAGAGTAGCACGAACCTCACAGCGGAACGAATAACATATAATAGATAACATAACTTTGAAATATAACAGTTATGTATAAAATAGCACTTTTTAGAGTACAGCACTTACAACACAGCGGAAATAACTATAGCTATATGATCTTGAAACCTCCTGCTCCAAGCTCTCCAAGTATATCTGTAAATTCCTGACTACTTGACTGCCCATACAAATTTAGGCACCCAAGAGTTTAGGGAAAAACAAAAAAGTAAACTCCGGGTCAGTCATGGGACTGGTGTGAGTAAAACAGTTTAAACAGGTATATGAACAAGTAAATGATATCTCATAAGACCACACCGCAGAACGGAACGGGTTTTTCCATTATGAGAATCCAAAATATCTTTATATCAAAAACCCTTTGATATTATAATAATGTCTTTGTACAAATAGATATCAACTAGCAGAACGCTTTCATCTCACGTTCTACATATATATATACAATCAAAATCGCAATCACGTATTGGATAATGGATTTCCAACTATGACAAGGTATGGAACCACCTTCGGCTAGTGTACCTCTAGAGAGGAATACACTGGGTTTAACAAGAACGTCTTGCAACCCGGCCACACATGACCGACCACTCATTTCGCTTGAGTGTATCGAATGTATATCACCAACGGTTGGGATCAGCAACCGTTTCCCGAATGGGACAGCATCAACAATAGATTATAGAATATAAATGAAACTCTAGATCAGGTGATTATACACCCTAATAGGTGCGACCTACATAGCCATGCTACCTGCCCGATTTCTGTCATTTTCCGGTTGATGAGGCTAGAAGCTACGCTTTATCATCACATCAGATTCACTTCGAATGCCACATCGTCAGATCCATCGAAATTACTAATTTGACGTCTACGACCATACATTATGTGTTAGCTAAAAGAAGTTTCCTTCCTTGCTTTCACTCTTGGTACGGTTGGAGAAATCAATGTAAGTGACCTCTCTGGAAATACTCTGTCAGACATTCATCCATACACTTAGAATATCACATCGTCATACCTGCCAAATCACAAATTAATTTGCCCAAACATAACCCGGGTATACAGC
This sequence comes from Allium sativum, assembly GCA_030737875.1. Classification (NCBI taxonomy): domain Eukaryota; kingdom Viridiplantae; phylum Streptophyta; class Magnoliopsida; order Asparagales; family Amaryllidaceae; genus Allium; species Allium sativum. The sequence goes on from CM060918.1 coordinate 277,003,023, forward strand.
TAAGAGAAACGAATTCCTCCGCCACCAACATGAATACGTTTGAACAGATCAACTTACGCGATCCATGGGATATACTCTGTCAGACCTTCTTCCATATACGTTGTCCTGGGACTGGACAAACCGAAGGTACTATTCAGTATATCCATCTTAGTCACTGTTATCTAAGACTTATACAATAGCCCTTGCACTCTACTCCGTCTTCACTTATCTTTGGCATAAAAGATTCGCAACGCTTATGCCAATACAGAGTGGTTCTTTGGATAATAATCCAACCGGTCTCTCCATATTAACAACGTTAAAATGGTCAAAACTTCGATAGTCTGTGAGTTAACTATCAAAGAAAAACAAGTGTGCAAACAACGATATTATTTCCAGATGGAAATAATATCGAACAAACATCATTTCAACATTTATCTCTTGGTTCATTTTACATCTCCTGTTTCCCTATATTTAACTTCTGCTTTTTTCTAGATTTAGAAAATATACGTTATTAACACTGGAAACATTTCCATTCCTTACTAGATTTACTTAACCATCCTTTACTGCCGAACCATACCCATTTCTTAGTTAAAAACGAAGCCAATCAAGTTGGGGTAGAACTACCTCTCAGACCTTAACTGAACAACACTTCTAACTTTGAAATAGGCAAAGTTCATTTTACATCCCTTTAACTAAATTTCTTACCTAACCTTCTTTCGAATAACTATATTCGATTAACTCTTTTCAATTTAACTCAATTGGACTGACCCTATTGGATTAACTCTATTTGATTAACTCAAATTGATTTACTTTATTCACTTAACTCCTGTCGAATAAACTATATTCGATAACTCCTCTAACACTATTCGAATAAACTGTATTCGATTAACTCCTCTAACACTATTCGAATAAACTGTATTCGATTAACTCCTCTAACACTATTCGAATAGACTGTATTCGATTAACTACTTTCAAATAACTAGATATGATAACTCCTCCCTTCGAATATCCACTATTCGATTAACTCACTTCGAATAACCAATATTCGATTACCCTTCCCTCGAATACACTATATTCGATAACTCTACTCGATTCACTTAACTCGATTATCTAACTTGATTATCTCGACACGATTACTTAACTTGATTTTCTCGACATGATAATCTTAACTTGATTACTTAACTCTAGTCGAATAACTTACTCTAATCGATTAACGCAATTTGATTTACTCCCTTTATTCAACAAATAAATATTTACCTCCAATTCTATTTATTTAACCAATAAATATTTCCTTTTCAATTTCTATTTATTTCTTAAATGAATATTCCATTATAAATGCTATTTATTTAACAAATAAATATCTCCTTTTCACATTTGTTTTGACAAGCCTTTTTCCTTATCCTTGTTTTTTTACAAATAACTCCTCTTTGATTTCATTTGTAAATCTTTTACAAATTGCTTTCTTTTGATTTCTATTTGTAATGTTTTTTTACAAATATTCCTTTTTACAATTGTTGACAAATATTTTCCTTTTATTTGTTTTTACACATATCTTCTTTTATTTTTAAATTCACAAATATTTTCCTTTAGATTTGTTTTCACAGTTATCTTCTTTTATATTTTCTTATTTATTTACCAAATAAATATCTCATTTAATATCCGCTATTTATTCTAAGTAAATAATCCCTATTAAATATTTTATTTATTTAACGAATAAATAAATCCCTTTTATAGTACCTTATCTATTTATTCTAAATAAATAATTCACTTTATAAACATTCCATTTATAAAGATTTTTCCTTTATTTATAATTCCACTTAAATGTATTTTCTATTTATAATCATTCCAATTATAAATATTTCTATTTATAAATATTCTATTTATAAATATTCTCTTTTATAAAATCTTCTTGATTTTATAAATATTCTCTTTCCAATATAACATTGAAAATTTCCTTTTATAATGATTCTATTTATTCTACCAATAAATATTCCTCTTTATAAAATCCTATGATTTTATAAATACTTTATTTCAAAATATTCCCTTTTTATAAAATCGGTTGATTTTATAAAATTCCTTTATTTAAATAAACATCGAAATATTCCTTTTCTACATCCCAGGGTCTCTTATGATATGAACATACCAATTTAAAATCATCAATATCATTGTAACACACAAAATCGATAACTGGTTATATCACATCATATATCAATATATATATATATATATATATATATGAAAACAGTAAAATAAATGTTGAGGAATCCGGTCGGATTCCTCCAACCTGTTTCCCTGCATCCACAGATGTTACACAATATGATTATCATCACTTTCAGTTCAATATAAATTATTCTGATAGCAGAATCAATATATAAATATTTAACGGTTTATATATATATATATATTTATATATATATAAAATTTCCACTAACTGACTAGCAGTTCAATCAATCAACCAACACACAGCAATCAACAGATGGTTAACAGTTCTAAGAATACATTATAAAAATATAACTATTCAGAGTTGGTGAGTTTTACTCACATTGGCGCGTTAACCGTTAAATATCGGTTTGCGTTCATTGATTCAGTCGAACAATTTATTTCGCCATAAATTGTAACGAACTCGGATTGACTCGCGGCCAGTCCCATTGTGTTGCTCCCGTCCATACGATCCCAACGCAACTGACGGTTCTCGATTTCGACTCAGTATGAGCTAGATATCGTATAAATAAGTTAAATACAATTTAAATTAGAATTAATTTAATTTCCTTTGAAGTTTGGGCTTTAACCTTTTTCTTGGCCCACCATCCACCCTTTAAAAGTCCACACCGTATAACCCGTGACCACTTCCCACGGTATTTCTCCCCCAAATCCAAAATAGAACTCGTAACAGCTTCAATCACGTTGACCGATGCTTTGACCTCTGCCGCCCTCCACCTCGTTCATCCATCGATGCTGCCACCTCTGTCATTCAACTCAGCGCGTCCTTCTCCTCCCGATCACCCCCCTTAGGCCAAACTCGATCCCAACCGTCGAACTCGAACTGGTGCCTCGAACAGTGGCAACCACTGTCGCCTTTCACCCGAGATTACCGGAGTCCACCTCTTCGTCGTCGAGCTGACCCCCTCGTTCCTTTTTCACACCCCCTCCCTATCTCCCCTTGGATCCACGGCTATCATCAACCCTAAGTCGCTGCTCCATTTTTGAGCATTTCAGATCCACGTCGCACCAAACAAAATGGGTGTTAAACTGAAAAGGTATCCTTGCTGAATCGATCTCTAATTGTGTCTGGATTTTTAGTATTTTGTATGAATTGTTTGAGATTTTTCATTTATTTTGCTTTTGGGATTTTTGCCTTGCTGTGTTCCTTCGTTTGGCATTTATAGGCTGTTGTGGTAGATGATGTTTGTGGCTGAGAAGAATGGGGTGCGTGGCCTTCCTTTGGCCAAGAAAAATGATTTTTTTTTATTGATTCTTATATTTTATTCTATCAATTTTATATCTGTTTTCTATCCTTAAAAATCCCTGTGACCATATATGATACCTAAAAATCACGAAAACAGACATGCCACTAGAGTTTGACATTACGGTCCCAACGAAACTGGTTTCGTCGAATTCCGACTCCGTATGCTCACACAGCGTATTTTTAACTGTCAAAATACTGACTGTTTTACACTCTAAAAATCCGTATGGCCATACAGTGACTCTAAAAATCACGAAACTGGAAATCTAACAACTATTTGACATTGCGGATCCAACAAAATTAGTTTCGTCGAATTCCGACTTCGTTTGCAAAAGTGGCTATTTTTAAAGCTCTGGATGACCCATTTAAATATATAAATATTTAAATATAATTTAATTAAATATAAATAAATTTATATTATCGTATATCTTCACATATGATATCGTACAGCTTCAGAATATCATATCAGAATTTACAGTTTGATATTTCAGATTCCAGATTATCCCGGTATTCAATTTATATCGAAAATCCATTTATAACGTAATTAAAGCATCGCAAATTATAAAGGAATTCCACAGCGACTTTTCTGAAATTTGATTTGGACGTATATCAAAATCTACCCGACGAAATCCCGATCTTCCTCTTCCACTAGAAAGATATACTCCACCAGCTCCACACGTTTCTTGTTCCACATAATTCTGATTTAAAACGAATCCTGTACATTCAGTTGAAGTTCAAATCGCCAAATCGCGAACTGCAGCGCCATTTCGAGCTCGGTTTTAATTATAATATAATTATACGTTCAAACTGTCGTCGATTGAATATATTCGTCAATATAATTCAACTCTAAGCTGAATTAAATCTAAGGGACGACCCCGTTCACAGAATATTGTGATTCCCAATATTTTTGATTATTTTTGAATTAAATATATTATTTAATTAAATTAAATATTCCTTATTATTAAATTAACGACCATTTAATTCCTTAAATCACCATTTATATAATTAAATAAATTAATTATATACCTCTGGAAATGCGGGTCATTACAGATACGATATTGAAAGACGTAGGTCTAAAGACGTGGGGATGGGCTGACAAGGAAAAAGGTTAGGCCCAATATTTTTAAATAATAAGGAATGATTTTTTAATTTAAATCTAAATTGTATGTTTGAACTTGTAAAATGAATTTCTTATCCATACGTTATCAGAATCACGAACAGTCGTATCCGTTGGAACCGTATGGACCAACACTACATGATGGAACTGACTGGAAGTCCATCCGAGCTTGTTACAATTTATGGCGAAATAAATTGTCCGTTCGAATCAAATCGAGCGACGGTTAACGTTATCAACGATGATCGTCCAATGTGAGTAAATCTCACTAACTTTGAACCATTTATAATTTCATGTTGTATTTTTAGAACTGTTAGATATTGGTTGTTTGACTGTGTGTTGACTGTTTGATTGAACTGCTAGTCAGTTAGTTGAATTTCTATATTTGATTCTGTTTAGCAGAATATACCATATGGAACTGAAAAGTGATGTTATCTATATTGTTTAACATCTGTGATGCAGGGAAACAGGTTGGAGGAATCCAACTGGATTCCTCAACATTTATTTTATTGTTTTCATATATTGTGATATATGATGTGTTATATAATCTGTTATGGATTATGTGTGTTGGAATGATGTTGATCATTGTTATTCAATATTGTAAATATCATAAAGACCCTAGGATGTAAAAAGAATTATTTCAATGTATATTGAAATAAAGGGATTTTATAAAATCAACAGATTTTATAAAAGGAAATATTTCGAAAATAAATAAAAGAGAGAATGTTTTTAAAACGAATAGAGTTTTATAAAAGGGAAATCATTTGTAAAGTGAAGAACTGTTACTAAAAGTAAATCTTTATAAATGAATAGTTTATTCGAATAGAATAAGGGAGTTAATCGATGTTTGTTAATCGATTATAGATAAATCAAAAGGAGTTAATCGATGTTAGTTAATCGATTAGAGATAAAGTAAAAGGAGTTAATCGATGTTAGTTAATCGATTAGTGTTAAAGTAAAAGGAGTTAATCGATGTTAGTTAATCGATTAGAGAATAAAGTCAAAAGGAGTTAATCGATATTAGTTAACCAATTAGAGATAAAGTAAAAGGAGTTAATCGATGTTAGTTAATCGATTAGAGAATAAAGTTAAAAGGAGTTAATCGATATTAGTTAATCGATTAGAGATAAAGCAAAGGAGTTAATCGATGTTAGTTAATCGATTAGAGAATAAAGTTAAAAGGAGTTAATCGATATTAGTTAATCGATTAGAGATAAAAGCAAAGGAGTTAAACGATGTTAGTTAAATCGATTAGAAATAAAGTTAAAAGGAGTTAATCAATATTAGTTAATCGATTAGAGAATAAAGTTAAAAGAAGTTAAACGATGTTAGTTAAATCGATTAGTGTTAAAGTAAAAGGAGTTAATAGAATATAGTTTATTCGAATAAAGTTAGTAAATCGAATATAGTTTATTCGAAAGGGGTTAAGTGAATAGAGTAAATCAAATAGAGTAAATCAAATAGAATAAATCAAATAGAGATTTATTCGAACGAGAGTTAAGTAAGGAAGTTAGTTAAAGAAATATAAAGTGAACTTTGCCAATTCCAAAGTTAGAAATGTTGTTCAGTTAAGGTCTGAGAGGTTGTTCTACCCCAACTTGATTGGCTTCGTTTTAACTGAGGGAATAGTTAAGGTTTGGCAGTAAAGGAAATGGTTTGAGTTGGCATCGTGATGGTTTGTTTAAACATCTGTCTAAGTCCAATGAAGAAGCTTTGGAAATGTTTTCCAAATAAGAAACCAGAACTGTTTTCTAATAAAGAAAACAAGAAATGGAAATGTTTTCCATTGTTAATAACGTATATTTTCCAAATTTAGAAAACAAGAAATATCGAATATTGGGAAACAGGAGATAAGTAAATATATGAAATAAAGAGATAAATGTTGAATGATATTGGATCGATATAAATTTCCATCTGGAAATAATATCGTTGTTTGCACACCTATTTTTATTTGATAGTTAAATCACAGACTATCGAAGTTTTGACCATTTAAACGTTGTTAATATGGAGAGACCGGTTGGATTATTATCCAAAGAACCAATCTGTATTGGCTTAAGCGTTGCGAATCATATATGCCAAAAGATAATTACAGACGGTGTTATGCAAGGGCTATCCTGTTTACAGAGTAGAGCCTTCGGTTCATCTTGTTCCTGGATGACTTGTATGGACAAATGTCTGACAGAGTATTTCCAGATGATCATGTATATTGATTTCTCCAACTTTACCAAGAGTGGAAGCGGAGAAGGAAACTTCTTTTAGCTAACACATAATGTATGGTTGGCGACGTCAACCGGTGATTTGATGGATTTGACGATGTGGCATTCAAAGTGAATCTGATGTGATGATAAAGCGTAGCTTCTAGCCTCAAGATCTGGTAAATGACAGAAATCGGGCAGGCAGCATGGCTAAGTCGGTCGCACCGAAGTAGGGTGTATAATCACCTGATCTAGAGTTTCATTTACTTCTAAAAATCTATTGTTGATGCTGTCCCATTCGGGAAACGGTTGATGATCCCAACCGTTGGTGATATACATTCGATACGCTCAAGCGAAATGAGTGGTCGTTCATGTGTGGCCGGGTTGAAAGAAGTTCTTGTTGAACCCAGTGTATTCCTCTCTAGAGGTACACGAGCGATAGGTGGTTCCATACCTTGTCATAGTTGGAAATCCATTAACCAATACGTGCTTGCGGTTTTGAGTTGTATACTATATATGTAGAACGTGAGATGAAAGCGTTTCTGCTAGATGATTATATATACTGTGGTTGATAGACATTATTATAATATCAAAAGGTTTTTTATATAAAGATATTTTGGATTCTCATAAGGGAAAAACCCGTTCCGTTATGCGGCGTGGTCTTATGAGATATCGTTTACTTGCTCAACTGTTTTTAACTGTTTTACTCACACCAGTCCCATGACTGACCCGGAGTTTATTTTGTTGTTTTCCCCTAAACTCTTGGGTGCCTAAATTTGTATAGGCAGTCAAGTAGTCAGGATTTTTCAGATACACTGGAAGAGCTGGAGCAGGAGGATTCAGGATCATATATCTATTATTATTCCGCTGTGTTGTAAGTGTTGTACTTTGATAATGATGTATATTCAAATACAGATGTATATTTCAAAGTTATGTTACATATGTTATATGTTATTCGTTCCGCTGTGAGGTTCGTGTCACTCTGATGTTGTGTTCTTCTTCTTCTTCTATTCTAAGTTTCTGTCTTATCTTTCCTCACCCTCTAATTTCTTTCACTAATTACCAGGATTTTTCGATGTTTTGGTTATCGACATCGTGTTTATGTCGATAACCAAAGTCGCTCAAAATCCGGGTCATTACAAAAATTGCATTCAATCTTGTATCTTAATAGTATTTTCCTAGGTATTTTATTAAATCATTACATATTAGAAATTCGTTGTTATGTAATAAACATATATTATGAAATATAAGAATGTACATATGTACTGTTTAAGATACGTGGTAGATATGGTAACTACCATTGTTAATGCTCAATTACCATTATTGTAACGCATATTTTCATATGGTTTGGCATACCGTACCAATCTAATCAGTTACCAATTATTCAATACTAATTTCATTGGTATCGGTTGGTAAGTGGTAATATGGTAAAAATGTCCAGCCCTATAATACGCTATAATATTTTCATTAAATTCTGAATTAAAATAAATTTTAACTACCAGCTTTTTATTCTATATTAATTTTTTTAACGGTCGGTTTCCCCGCAGTTGTGCGGTTATACTAGTAGTCTTTATGTATTGCTTGGTTAATTTGTTTTTTAATTAACAAGTGTTAATCTAAATCAAGTCCGATTATTACTGTGATTTGTTATGTTTGCATTCACTATAGAGTGATTTCAGTTCGATTATTTGTTAAGTGAATTAGTGTGCTTTTTACGAACGTGAACAGGGTATTTGAGCGTGACATGTTAGTGAACAGAGAATGCATTTTTTGCTGTCAACGAGGTATTTGATCATGGTATTTGAATGTGGTATTTGTATAATGGGATTTTTTTTCTTGTTTTGAAAATTAAATACTAATTTTAAATAAAAAAACACCACTACATTTCATTAAAAAAAACCAAGTAGATTAGAAATATAATAAAAAATGACATTACTGGTTGGCACCACCTTGTTTTGTCAAAAAAGTTTGGTATTCTTTTTTGTGGCGTTGAGCTGCAAGCCCTGATATCAACCAACTTTTCGCTATGGCATCGGTAAGAACAATGAATACCTATTTCTTGTTGGGTTCCATAACAAATAATATTTCTTATGCAATATCGAATTCACCACCTTCTCCAAGACGTTGAATGCGAGCAACCATATTTGCAAAACTTGCAGAACTTCCTATTGATTTTACGCTGGTTCCGATATTCGGACTATCAGAATGCATGTGAGATTTTTTTTCATCTGTCTCTCGTGTATTATTCCAATGAGCTCGGCCGTCTTGTCTTCATTTTCACCACTTCATCTTCTTGAACAATGATATGAAGTTTTTTGCAAAGGACGATTAATTGAAGTTTGGTGCGAAGGAGAATTAAATGGAGGATTTGTTTGTGAGTTAATATTTGGAATCTGTTCATTTTGCGTTTCGTTGAATGAATTAATAAAAAAACAACAAAAGCTCATGTTCTATCAAACGAGCTCTGTATTGAAGGAGGCATACCAATCTGCGACGGTTATACGATAGTAGAAGGTGTATACGAGGATTGTCTAGTAGCATTCATCCCACGAAATAATTCTTGCATCATCTCCAAGTTTTCAAGAGGACGTCTTCCATATTTTGTGATAGTTGGTTTAAATTCCTAAAATTAAAAAATTAAATAAGTGCAAAATTTTAAGTATCTATAAATAAACCATAAAAATTTAAGTTCACTGACCTTTACATGATCTTCACACCATTCATCGCTTTGGGAAACCTTTTCCTTACTAGGTTCCCATCCAGCACCAGTTTTGTTCATTAAACCATCCCATTGAAGCCACTCTCATCGAAGATATCATATTTATTTCAGATTTTTCTTTCGTCTATCGGTGCAATGTTCAAATTGGTTTGTATGGCGTTATTAAACTTTTCTGCTATTGCCTTGTGCACACCTTTTTTGTTGCTAGCACAAGCACTATAGCCTTCAACAGTACATTGCGTCATAATCTGAGTTGCTTCAAACGTTCAGTGATGTCCAGTTTTTCGGTTGGCCATACTGAAATATAGAAATGCTAATTGAATCGGAAAAAAAATATGTTGAATAACTGAAAATAACAAAAACAACATTAATAATAAAACTTGTTTTGATGCTCGGATTTATTCGGAAGAAAATAGAAGAAGAAGAGGATTGTATGTTGAAAGTATGGAGAGTTGAAAGAATGAGAGAGGAGGTGTTATTGGGGAGAAGGAAGAGGAACGTTAGAAATTTGACCATTGCATCCGACGCACCGGATGCAAACGGTCCAATTTCTATGGTTCCTTCCAACCGTTGATGTACGTGGTAAGCTACGTCCACGCATCGAACGCGTATGATGCCGCCGCAATGGTAATGTGCCATTTTATGCGAACGGTATCTTAGACAACCATCCAGATTTGTGTTTGCAATCCCCTCCTCATCTATGGATTTGTCACAAAGCTTTTATATCTATGAATTTACAAAATAAAAATAAAAAAAAATAAACACGTAAATGATGAATTTCATTCTAATATGGATTTGAACTATTCTCATCCATTTGGATACCTCTAGTTCATTTAAAATCTCATTTCTTTTCATTATGCTTATGCTATGTGAATGTAACCAAGTCAATAATTGATTTTTCATACGATTAAATAAAGTTAGGTTAAAAAAAAGAGGGCACAAAATTGTATTATATGTTCAGTTTCGTTTGTTGTATTGCATTTCTTTTGTCGATTATTTTTTGGTACCTAATGTACATTATATATACATAGACAGAGAGGGTTTTGATGAAATTTTGATGCATACTTTATATTTTAGTTTAGCTTGCATATGGTTCAAGCTAACCAACATTGTAAGGCGCAAATCTGCCACTTCATATATTATATAGTTTCAAGATTTTACTCCAATGATGAAATTTGTGGTCATTAATTTGACTAGTACTTTAGCATTTAGTAAACACTAAATTAACAGTCTATGTTGTTTAATTTTAGATGGGTAAGAAGAAGTCAGTGGGGCCATAGATGTAGACATCAAACTTTTGACTTATACCCATAAATCCCTTTATCCACTCCTTTTGTTAAAACATCACTACCCTTCACATTTTCGAAATTATTTTTCGATTACGACCATAACTTATTCTAAAGTAAAATATTTATTTAAGGTCCTTGCCTTAGTTAACACCTCAAACCCCTTTCCTCATAAACTTGGATCCGTTCACTAATACTTATCCAAAACTCTTTTTAACATCGTTAAAAACAAATGGTTGGATTTTATAACCAAAACTCTTTTTATTTACTTCTTCACTTAAATCGAAAAGTATTTCCAATTGTATGTTTGCAAATCATCTCCTTTATTCTAACTCGAATAAAATCCTTCTTTTAAACTCAAATTTCTTTTATAACTCATTTATGAAGTTCAGATTACAAAATCCTGTAATGTCCCATATTTTAGTCATTTATTTTGAATATATAAATTTATTTTAAATGTTAAATTAGAAATATAAATGGATTTTTTCTTTTTATATATGAAGTTATCAATATAATACCGAATATATTGAATAATCATACATGAAATCGAAATAATTAAATTGGTAGTTAAAACTGAGTTGCAACAATTCAGTTGATTAGTATAAATTTTATATTGAATTAGTAAATTTATTATTATTTATTATTGATGTACTTAGTTGTTTGAAATCTATTTATATTTTTAAATCGAACTTAATTTAAAATCGTTATCTCTTCTATACAGTGGAATTCAAGTTTCAGAATCGATTCAATAAAGTTCAGAACAGCGGTATAACTTTATAACATCAGTAACTAAGTTAAAATAGGTGAACTTGGTTGAAGTTAAAGAACCGCAAGATATTCTGGTTATTAAATTATTAAATCACTTCAGAACTCATGTCAATATAAATTTCAAAATCTGGTAGCCGACCTACTTCTTCCATCGTTACCCTAAAAATTTTGTTTCGCAGACGTATTTTCTCTCGAGACAGAATTTATGTCTCCCTGCTTCGATACTAAGGAAAACAAGGAATTGAATGGCATGTACCATCTGTCTTGCATTCACTTCTATATAAATACATCAACCTTCGTGATTTTCATTTGCGAAACTGGAAACCCAATTTCAAGCATTTTTGTTTCATTTTCTTCCAAGTTAAAATGAATGCCGCACCCTGAATAAAATAAAAACTTTGAACCTCATTTTCCTTCAGAAATCGCAGCCTCCCTTTCTTCTAGAATCAGTTCGAAGTTCACCGGTTGGAAAAAAATCAAATTGCAAATCGCAAAATAAATCAGTGAGATTTCCTGATGCAGGCTTCTGATGTTTGAATTCGAACTATCAATTTAGGGTTATGTGGGATGGACAGATGGTATTTGATTGCAAATGTAACAACAAGGAATTTCGCTTGATCCTAATCAACCGCTAAACCGACCAAGACCGTTCGAAACCCTTGATTGTTTTGAGAACATGACAAATCGGAGCGCAAACAGAAGAACATTTCATTGCTTATTACAATAATCCCATCAGAATACAAGAATATACAGAGTATGAATAAATATTACACATTTGATAAATATCAGAGATTTAAATTACATTTAAATACATAGCAGCTGAAAAATAATACAAAGCACAACTGAAAGAAATACGCGGATACAGAACTTTCCAAGTATCGTTCCAGCTGTAAACCAGGATCCTATGAATATAAATCTGCAAAAACCCAACTACTAGCTGCCTGTGCAGAAAATAAGGGCACCCAGAGTTTAGGTTAAAACAATAAACTCCAGGTCAGTCATGTGACTAGTGTGAGAACTAAAACAGTTATTAATTTGATTTTTGAAGTTCGGTAAATCAAACGCCGTATAACACGGAATGGTTTTTTACCCTAAGAATACCAGTGCATAAACAAATAGCGCAATGCTAAATAAAGAACAATGAAGCTGTTATAAGACCTAGGTCCCATCACACAATGCAAAGCAAGCCGGAGGATAGGGTTTTACCTTATAACAGCCAAATAATGCTTGATACGTGAAATTTAATCTTTTATTATTACTTTAAGTGAAGGAAACAACTTCGAATACAAATGTATCAATCAAAGACGACATGGGTACCATATATCATGTCGCCATACTAGGCTCTACAAATAAAACCGAAATGTCACGTATTGGAATTTGGATTTCCGTCATGAGTCGAGGCAAGGGGAAAGCTCCTCTCCGTTCGAGACACTCTAGCAAATGTCTCAGGACCACACACAACGATCCTTGGAACCTCCAAGGCCGGTCCTCTCCTAATTTTGAGGATTAATTATTCTTGAACACACGTTTCCCAATCCTATAGGACCTATATCTGAGGCGCCTCGTATCCAACAACCATATAGGTAAAAAGTATACAAATGTCAGGGCTAGAAGTCACTTACACTACCCATAGCTAGAAAGAAACTTCGTGTTCTCCTTGGGTCCTTATCCTGTTTTTAACTCATACCGAGGTGTAAGGCTCGCGAATTAACGTCATACACAAAGCTATGCCACATAGTCCGTGCTTTAATCATCAACCACAAGACTTTTCTTTTCAACAGAATCCTTGATCATCTGTCACTTAGGCATGCGCACCGGCAATTCACTCCATGCGACTAATTTCTATCGATATATAACCTTTGAGATCGTACATCTCAGAGAAGGGCGTTAAGCAAGAGAATAAATTCTTTGCCACCAAACAAATATATATTTAATAGAGATCAATCATCACAGAACAAAATCCAATGTCAGACACACAGTCCATTTACAAGTTCATTCTGGGTCTGAACGAAACCGGAGGAACCTTATTCCTCGCATATCCATCGATCCCCAAGTACGTCTGGACGATCACCAACTGATTCCCTCCTCTTGGGTGTACATCCCATTCAAGATCATCAGTAATCATCCAAATGATGTGAAGACCTCCGATCTTCAGCCACCAACTTCATCTTTGACTTATCGTCGAATCAGTTATTTAGAATGGGTATAAACCCAACCTTTTCGAATAACCCGCGTATATAATAAACAAGTTTTACACAAACACAGCATATGCCTCATTCCAATTCAGAGTATCTTTTTATTCAAATATTCACATTCTTAGCGAAAGGTTCCCATTAATTTTATCGAAGATAAATTCTTCTAAATTTATTCTTTAATCTTCCTTTGGATATCATTTCAAACCTTGTTAAGGTTTTCCAAACTAGTCGGGATTAGCGAACCACACCGAAGTAATTATTTATTTTATTTCCCAATCCCAACCTATTCATCCCATGGAGCAAAACTGGTAATACTCCATATCTAACACCACGGTGTTATAGGTAAATATTGATTACCATTTCACGTTCAAATTTAATTTAAGATTTAACTATAGCTTTGGAGCAAAACTGGTGATACTCCATTCTCGATCATTTCAATCTAATTAAAGATTCATTAAAACTCCACTTAGTTTTAATCTTCTCACAAATAAATATTAATAGTTATCCAAAGCTAAGAAGTCAATCTTATCTTTAACTGGGTTAAAGAACCATTGTCATTTAAAAACACGGTTCACGACAAACCCAAAATCCCATTCCATTGTTAATCGGGTTAAAGAACAGGTGTTATTCAAAACACCGCTCACAATAAACCCAAAAACCAATTTAAATTCAATTCCGATTAAATACCAATTAACAGGACAATTTCACTAAATCTTAATTAAAAGATTTATTCTTTTCTAAACTGGGTCCAAGAACAGTGTTATTTAAGACACCATTCACGACGAACCCAAAATCCCATTTGATATTAAATACAAGGCTCTGAATAGAAAATATATCGGCTTATATTCAATATCAAATTCTGAAACCTACAAATATCGTATTGGAAATAATGATATAAATATATCTTTCAAATTTCCACAACCATATCCGTATAATCACGAAATCCAACATCGAAATATTCCAAAGATAATTTCGATTTGAATCCATTCCAGTTTGTATATTGGAAATTCTGGTTATTTTTAAAACCACTTCAATTCCAATTTATTTATTCAAAAACATTGGATTGTAATTCTAGTTCATAACTAGTTCATTTCGATAAGTATATTTTTATCATTTTTGAATATGGGATTTTTCAACACAAATCTTTCTAAATCATTTGTTATGATTTTAAAAAAATTATTGATATTTTTAATAATTTTATCAGGGCTCGTACAATCGATTTCCAATAAACTGTCGTCGAACTGCACTTACAACGACCTTTTCTAAATTTGATTTGGACATAAATCCAAATCCAACTGTTAGATTTCAAATTTCTAATATTCATTGGAAAGCTCTTTTAGATACGAACCCAACGGTTCTGGTTTCAGGAGAATCCGTCAGTCGGATCTCCCGTAACGTCAATTCGAAGTCAATGGTCGAAAATCGCGAACTGCCGTTGCGCGACGCGTTCTATTCAGGCCATTTAATATATATAATATATATATATTATATATATTTTGTCGATTTCAATTCTAAACGTATTTTATAAATTGTTTAAATTCGTTTTAAAAACGATTTCAACCTCATATTCAATTTTAAATCAAAATTAAATATTCCATATCATTAATATACAAATGATAATATTTTCAAAACATTATATTTAGAAATCACTTCCTTTTCGCTATTCATTGTAAAAAATGAATAAAATCAATACAAATATCGTTCGCGTCAAAATGGCGCAAATCTAATCAACACGGCTTTATATATTTCAATAACTTCGTTATGCTATTCAACAAATGAATATTTTCTTCAACACATGAATATATATTTCTTTCAACACATGAATATTCTCAACACATGAGTATCGTCAACACATGACTATTTTTGTTATTTAATATATTTTATAAAATTATGATTTTTATTGTTTAATTCTTAATCAACCTCTAACCGTAATTTAGCAAGAGAACAGTTCCCTAAGTATTAACCCCGAAGGCCGAAACCAACATCAGATCAATACCTAGGAAACCACTCATCTTAACTAGTTTCCAGTTAGTTTCTAATTTTATATATGATAAAGATGTAAAATTTATTGTTTAAAGATTTTACTCAATACATGAATGGTTTCAACACATGAATGGTTTCAACACATGAGTATTGTCAACACATGACTATTTTGTTTATTCAACACATGAATATTTAGTTTCCTGTTCTGAATATTATTTTAAAATATTCTTTATTTTCTAAATTGGAATGAGACCCAATCAATTACCATATAATGTTATTTATATGGAATCCATACAACACATGTATATAATAGCAATGATAAATAATCAACCATCATCCAAAGTGCACCGCACAACTCCATAAGCATTAAATATAATTAATTAACGCTTACACAGTCTGTCAACCAATTGATCGACATAGAACTAAATAATTGGGATTAATGTATGCCAAATATCATCCCAACACCCGTGTGGGGTTTCAAATCAACAAACACAGATTTTTATTTGTGCAGTTAGGAGATGTGTAAAATCTATCTTTCTAATCCATATCAGTCAAATGGGTGTACATATACAAATCATCTGATTTGTAAATGAATATTTTATTTTATTCATTTATCTAATAAAAATGATATTTTTATTCTTCTAACATATTTTTGAAAATTTCGGCGGCATAACGGAGCGATAGCAGAAACAGGATAAGGCCTAGCCTTATCCCCAGTTTAATAATGTCCGGCGCCATACACATACCAATAAAATCAATTCCATCTCATTTCCTAAACCAGATTCAACCAAACTAAAAGTCCATGGTCTGTGGACGACGGGGAACAGTTCATATATGCAGTTATAAAATAAATAACTGTATAACTAAACTCAGTGAGAGATTTCTTACCTTAGAGTTCCACTCCGCCATTTCTTTCCGAACGGCTCGGATTTGCCTAAATTTCCAATGCGATCTTTTCCCGCTGTTCATAGTAAAAATCGCATTTTAAACCATGATGCTTATAAATAAAAATCATATTTTTATTTCAACGCTTTCTTTATAAAAATCATATCTTTATCATGATGTTTATATTTTTATTTTGTTGTTATGTATGTAAAAATCACTTCTTTATATTGTCGTTATATGTATATAAATCGAATTTTTATCGCCACTTCATATATATAAAAATCGAATTTTTACCGTTATGAAAACATTATAAAAATTGAATCTTTATAACTCTAGTTTATATATGTTATTGTCTACAGAAAACCACATCTTTGATATCGATGTAAGTAAAAATCTCATTTTTATATGCTATTATCTACATAAAAATCAAATCTTTGATATGATAAAAATCACTTCTTTGTTATGATAAAAATCCTATTTTTATTATTGCTACTTATATATGAAAAAAATTGTTTTTACTTCAATATTTATATATAAAAAAATATATTTTTATTTAAGCAAAAATCAAACAAGAAGAAAAATCACCTCCGACCTTGAAGCATCAAACAGAGGCGGCAAAGGAAATGGATCGAGTTGCGCTGCTTCGGGTTGAAGATGAAAAACGGTGCTTCACGGAGGCAAACAATAGCTCCAGGCGCTGCTTTCAGTCTGACGGTTGAGCAGGTGGCAGGTGGCACAATTGGAAGGTCGGGGGTTGCGGTGAGTGTTGGCGGAAGGCGTGGTGGAGGGTCTGGTGCGCAGCGGTGTGGTATGGGGCTAAGGCGCGTTGGGTTACTTCGGTTTTTGAGGGTCCTGTTGTACAGAAGAGGAGAAAGAAAGAACAGGGATGCGACAGAGAGAGAGGGAAGGGGAGGCCAGCCACGGCAGTGAGTGGGGAGCCTAGCACCGGGCGCGATGGAGGCGGGTGGGCTCATTACGATTTGTTTTTTTTAAATATAGTCTGAATCGGTCAAAGAGGAAAGGAGAAAGGTGAGTTAGAAGGTTTTTATAATAATTTATTTATATTATTTAATTCCTCCAAAGTTGTCTTTTAATTCAACCTCCAAACAAGACCCAACGACTGTCGTCCCTAGCTAATTACCCTCATTCTGAACACAATGGGATATGTCCCATGAGCCAATTCAACTGTTACGATCAGTTTCCATTTGAATTAAAAAATAAATCCATGTATATTTAATTTAAATGTACATTTCTATTTATTGGGGCTATATAGGGATTCTAAAAAATTCCAAAAAAATTATTTCTTGCTTCGTATTGACGATACGGTCCTAACAAAACTAATTTCATCAAATTTGAAGACCGTTTGAAAAATGGCCATTTTTTGGTCGATCCAAATTGACTTAAACTATTAAAACATGTTTTCCTTTGCCACGCTCACATATTGATTTCAATAATTATGAAAATTGGAAACTAGCAATAATTTGACATTCTGGATCCAACAAAAGTGGTTTCATCGAAAACAGAGGTCGTTTGCAAAATAGCTATTTTTAAGCGCTTTTACATATATTAAAATATATATATATAAATTCCGCAACGACTTTTCTGCATTTTAAACTGGACATATCTTTCAATTTCTAAAGTGAAATTTTAGTTTCTTACATTGGTTAGAAAGATATTCTTATACAGATTCAAATATTTCTCGTTTCATCAAATTCCGACTTAAAACAAATTCTGTATATTCATTTGAAATTCGAAATCGAATTTTTGAACTGCCACGCCATTTCAGGCTCATTATATAATTAAAATAAATTTATTCGTTTTAACTTCGTCGGAAATAAATTCTCCGTCGTTATAATTTAAATCAATCCATTTTAAATAACCAAAATCCGTTAAATTCGCCAAAATAAAAATTTTAAATTGGCTTAGATTTTCGGGGTTGTTACAGTAAAGGAGAGGGTTTCGATTCTAGCATGATATTTTGAGGTGCAGTGATGTCCTAGCTGAGTTCGATGGTGAGCAGAAGGGGAAAGGAGGAGTGAGGCATCGCTGTTTAGCATTGTATTTTGTCTAGAACAAAACATAGCGATGGAAAGGATTAGCGACTAAGTTTTGTATTAAGGATCTAATAAGATGAATGGTGGTTACAGTACTGTGAATGGTGGAGCAGTAGCATCGAAAATTGTGGGTTAAACGTGAGAATGCTTGAGAAGTTCTGTCCTTGTTTTTGGGTGATAATAGTGTAGGAAAAGGGGATGGTCGATGAGAAAAGATTGGTCTGAAGAGGGATGGATGTGTGCCATGGTGGTGCGTGGACAGTGATGGCTATGAGTAACAAAAGGAATGAGATAGAGAGCACGAGTGAGTTGTTCGATGAATTTCCAGAATGGGTCAAAGCATTTTTTAAGGGTTGATTGCAGATTTTGGGCCGTTCAAAGATTGTCTCATGGATTAATCGATGAGTCGCTTCATAGTCGGCTTCATAGTGTGCAGGAAAGAAGGTATACGCCCTCTTCGACATTTAAATACACATAAAAGAATTTATTTATTTACGTTATTAATTAATATGGATAAATAAATTTTAATTGATAATTAAAATCTAAATATTCATAGGTACGAAATAAACTCATGCTAGTCGACCCATAGCTGCGATGATATGGAATTAATTGGATATTTGGCAAATAAAAATTTAGGTGAGCAAATCTCACTTAAAAAGTATTTTTATCATTAAAAATAAATTGTTGGTTGGTTGATTGGTTGCGTTGTTGTTTATTTATAAATTGTGGTTATCATATATATTAGTTATTTAGGCTTGGTGGTTGTGGTTGTTATATATATTGGATTTCCCGTAGTACCATTAGCGGATGCCCGCAGTATCATTAGCGGATGACCCTATCGCCCTATGATATATGAGTGGATGACCTTCTATACCGTGATATCCTGCCTTGAAGAAGGATTGGTATTATTTATGTCGTTTAACATGTGTGAATGCAGGGAAACAAGTTGGAGGAATCCAACTGGATTCCTCAAATTTATTTACTGTTGTTTACATATTCATGTATGTGTGTGAAGTGCGAATTGAATGAATGATTTGTGCGTTTGGATATTAGAATTTCATTGGCCCTTGATATTTATATTTTAAAATATCAAAAAGGGATATTTGAATTTAAAAAGAGAAATTTGCTTCTCGAAATGGAAATGGAAATTTCTAATAAATTGAGAAATATAAGCTTGTTTTTAATAATAAAAACAAGTAGCTGAATTTATAAACAATGTTATAAATGGAAAGAAAAGTTATCGTCTGATAACATTAGATTTTTAAATTCAAGTTTTAATTTAAAAGGGAAAATTTTATTTTCCAGAATGGGAATTAGATTTCAAATAAGATTTGAAATAAGGACTTGTTTTAAATAATTTAAAACAGTAAGTGAAATGTATAAATGATATTTATAAATGAATAAAAATAATATTATCATTGGATAATGTTAGATCCAAAAGTGGGTCTAACACCCAAATTATCCGAATAGGAAGAGATTTATATTTAGAAATGCAAGAAAACGCAGAAAACACATAAGGTTTATAGTGGTTCGGCGTTAACGAGCATACGTCCACTTTATATCTGTGATTATACGTTAGGTTCGAGTACAATCAATGATATTTCTCTTAGTCTAACTTGTACAATATTGATTCACTCAATAATTTCGGGCTAAGACTGATAAGAAATTGTAGGATACTAATAATGGTGGAAACAATACTTAGAACTACCAAAAGATCCTGAAAATGTCAAGCACAGGGCTATTTATAGCTGATATCTACAGGTGGATAGTGGTCACACATGGCATAAATCCCGAGGATCTCGGACTTGTTCGCGTCTTGATGGAGAAATAGTCAATATGGCCGTTATGGACAGGTGTCGTTGCATCCTGCATTCGTGGATCGTGGTAGACTTAGTCGTGGCCCCAATCTCTCAGCCTCAAAAATTGGATCGTGTAAGGGATCAGGTGTGAATGGATCGGGTCACGATAGGGAGTCGCGATCGAGGGGTCGTAGCTATAGCGTCACGATCCAGAGAATAACTAGTGACCACGAACGGGATTTGGTGGCTTCTGGGAGTGAAACTTCATATTGAACATACGTGTGAATATTGATGTCTTAATCCAAAAGTTAGCCAAAATTTTGCCCCCTTGAAGTATGTTTTATCAAGGATGAAATATGCTTCGAAACTTCTGAACGAAAGTTCTCATGAAACCAAGTGAATCAGTGGTCATGTCTGTCTGAAATGTCGTACTTCTTCAGGAGGTTGTGTCCTTTGACTGGTACAAATACCGGGTTAAATCATCCATCATTTCTTTGTTCATTGGGTAGTTTTCATCTCTGGAGTTTTTTGGAGACATTGTCATCAAATTACCGAATAAGTCTTAAAACTTATTAAGTTCTGTCTTTCCAATCCATTGATCACGTTAGTGCTTGGATCGCCTGTTCAATCCACGGGCCGTGGCAGACTGTCTAACACCTTCAAGCAAAGTCGTCCTTTAGACGTTGGACTATTGTCTTGAGGGCCCGTGCACGAACTGGTGGGCTTTCCACATGCTTACGGCCCACCATGGCCTGGCGAGTCATATAAGACAAAGAAGGGAAGACCAAAAGTCTTGTCTTCGGCTATATAAGCCATTTTTACCCCTCCCTCTTTTAACTTCTTTCTTTCTTACTGACCGCCGTTTTTTCTTCTCTTTGCTAAACCCATAGCCGACACCTCCAAAACCAGTTTCTTCCTTAACTCGATAAGACATGGTAATTATAGTGATCTCGACTACGATTTTGTTTCTCCATCGCTTTTCTTTACTTCCATCATACCTCTTGCGAGCTTCTGATGCTATTGCTGACAATTAATGGCGATGGTTGTGGGATTTGTGGAGTTAGGATCATGGGGAAGGGAGGCACGTCGAAGGGTTTCAGTTCCTTTACTCAAATAGAAGGAGTCTTTTGGTAGATGGAAGAGGATGTCGCCTAGGCGAGAGGCTGTAGCAGCTTGATTCGTGAGCAGGGGCGAGGTTCGGTTCGTGGGGATGGCGAGGCGATGGGAGAAGTAATGAAGATGAATTGTTAATTTGACCAACGGATCGGATTGTGGGAATAGAGGAGCATCGGCTCGTGGCAACTGGAAGTAAAGTGGATTGTGGAGGGGTTGTCACGATCTGAGGTAAAGCATGAGGGCCCAAGAACTCCAGCATCCCATGATTTCCTTTCCACGAGCCAGAACCTGCTTCATGAACCAACGACGTATCACGATTTGATCCTTGTCTCATGAGCCAATTTTGTATCACGAGCCACCTTGACCAATGATTTGATACTCATATTAACTAAAAAAATATAATGTAACGCTGATATACCAATGGACAGTTAGGTTAGAGCCTTCAAGACGAATTTTCTGGAATGGACAACTGCATAACCTAATAGCATATAATGGCCATTATTCCATTTATTTAACTGACTTCATGCTTTTCTCCCATGTATGCACAGGCATACACTTGCACTTACACACACGGGGTATGGGTAATTGTGTTCTAACTTCTCACGTTTTCTTTCCAACACAGTTACGTCAGATAAGCAGTCAACTGAAATGTCAGAAAGAGATACAGAATCAGATTCGTCAAAGCATTATAACCCTGATGTGCTTCCCACAGATTCAGATTGGGATGATTCCGACTCCGATTATAAGACCGAGATCGATATTGAATCCACGACTTCTGAAAGTACATCTCTTGAAGACGAGGAAGAAGAAGATGATCGGGCCCCCGACAAGATCCCAGGTGTTGAGGAAGTAGAGGAAGAGAAACTCACTGACTCTTTGGCTTCCAAGTTAGATGACATAAAGCTTAAGAAAATATACTTAAGACACGGGATTCCCTGGGACGATGTTAAGACTCCAGGAAGTGAGGATAGACCTCATTTTGCCCTGCCAGGGCATATGACCGTTAGTAGTTAATGTGCTGGGTAGGCGCTATTCCTCCCTTTCCACCAATCGTTGTCGAGACCTTAAGACGCTTGCGCATTACCCCTATGCAGCTTCATCCAAATGCTTATGCAGCCTTGTACACTTTATGTATTGCGTATGCGGAGATTCTAAAGGCTGAGCTCACTTTCAAAGACATGAAATTCTATTATCTCTTCAAACATTGCTCCATAGCGACTCCAAATTTCTCTTTCTTTGAATCGGTAGCCAATAGGAAGGTTTTATCGAAGGGTCATTGTAGTATAGGAGATCCCAAAGCCGATTGGTTCTATATAAAACACCAATCCAAGTGTGCAAGGAAGTGGCTAAAATCATATAAGCTTTAAGCCTCTAGATGTGTAACCTGATTTCGTAACCAAAGCACTAACAAGTTTCTCTTCTCTGTACAGATTATATCTTCCCAAAAAGGGAAGGCTCAGAATATGATGATCGACTGTCCTGCCTTCTCAAGAGAAAATTGGACTTCTTAGAAATCAAGAAATGTATCACCGACAAGAATCTTCACAAGCACCATCTTCTGGATATAAAGTTCGGACTTGGTGCGGGCGACATTCCTTATAAATATGTGACCCCGACTGAAGGTGAAGGGACCTTGGGGGTCACGAAGACCGCTGAACTTCGCAAGAGCCCCTCACCAATGATCAATCAGGATGATGAGGATTTGAATGTATACAAAGGAGGCGAGGTTCGAGCCAATGAGCCAATGGAATTCCCAGACTCTGAGGGACAATCTCCCTTAAGGATTTCACCGCCAGTTGAGCCTCCTGCTCATAATGAATTAACATAGGAACATATATTTGGGTAATTAAGTAAGATTCCTCTACCGGACGACATTTACACACAAGAAGACTTCGAAAAGGAACCATTCTTTACCACCTCTGAGGAAGTGAATGTTCCAGTTGGGGAAAAAGAAGACACGCAGACGAGCCAGACTCTAGGCCTTGGTCTGTTGGGGGGATTATACGGGATGCACAAATAACTTGCACCACTCGTCACAATACTTCTACACCACCAGTATTCATGATTCGGATACACATTCATTTTCTTTGCAGGGAAAATGCCTTGTAAACAATCTTATTCATATCTCTCTCTCCGAGTAAGCACGCCGAGGCTCCTTTCTGATCCTGAATATGCCCGCAGTGACAGCCGAGGAAGAGATAGTTACCGACCTCATGACACTTATCAATCTCATTCTACAAGGTCTCATTCTCCATCAAAGCAAGATGCTGGGATGTCCCATAGTCGTCTAGTGCCAACGGCGGGGGATAAGCAACTTCCCAATAATTTGACTCCTCCGAAAAGTACACCCTCTCATAGCAAGTCTTCCAAGAAACACCATGAGCCGAAAGATAAAAGCAAAGATCCAAACAAGGATTTAGAAAAGGAGAAGATAGATATTGTCCCCTCTAGCCAGCACGATTTGGATACTACCGCTGCATACGATGTTGTCTATACTACTGAGAATCAGGTCAAGCTAGAGCGTTTGCGAAAGCAATTTCCTGATATTTTCTTCGAAAGGATGATGTTTGTTCCAGATCTTGAACCGGTTCCCGAGAACTGGGATGTAGAAATCATAGGGCAGGTGAGTCACGTGGCCAAACAATATAGGGTGATGAAGAAGCATGCTGCCACACTTTCTACTGCCATCCGCCACCTGGAGACGGAAGCAGCCAGAACCAGAGTGAAGATTGGTAATGATGGTAGGGCCAGGAGAAGAATGGAAAAGGAACAAGAGGATACACAAGCTCAACCCGCTTTAGCTCGGCGGGATGTCGAAAATTACAAATCAGAACTATAGAGTGCTAGGAAGGGTTTTCACATTGATCTCGACTCAAGCAGTCAAAAACGTTTGGCTTTAAAAAAAGAAGCGGAGGATCTCAGGACAATCAATACTGATGTAATGACCCGCATTTTTAGAGATATATAATTAATTTATTTAATTATATAATTGGTGATTTAGAGAAGTTAATGATCGTTTAATTAAATAATATTGAATATTTAATTAGTAATTATAATATAATAATATATTATAATGTCGAAATAGTCGGAAATAGTGAAATTCACAATATCATGTGAATTGAATAGCATACGAGATTTTGTGGAGTTTCGATTCGAAATATAATAACGAATATATTCAATCGACGACGATTTGAACGTATAATTATAATATAATTATAATAGAGCTTGAAATGGCGTTGCAGTTCGTAAATTGGCGATTCGAACTTCAACTGAATGTACAGGATTCGTTTTAAGACGAATTTATATGAAACAAGAAACGTGTGGAGCTGGTGGAGTATATCTTTCTAGTGTTAGAGAAAAATCTGGATTTCGTCGTGTAGATTTTGATTTACGTCCAAATCAAATTTCAGAAAAGTCGCTGTGAAATTCCTTTATAATTTGTAATGCTTTATATACGTTATAAAAGGATTTTTCAATGAAAATCGAATATCGATTCAATCTGGACTCGGAATAGCAAATATATAATTTTCCTGGAGCTGTATGATATTCCTCGGTAATTATATACGACAATATCAATTTATTTATATTTAATTTAATTTAATTTAAATATATTTATATATTTATAAAGGTCAGTTCAGCGCTTGTAAAATAGCCAGTTTTGCATACGACCTCCGTTTTCGACGAAACCATTTTTGTTGGATCCGCAATGTCAAATAGTTGTTAGATTTCCAGTTTCGTGATTTTTAGAATTAGTATTTGGCCGTACAGATTTTTAGGGTGAGAAACAGTCAGTATTTTGACAGTTAAAAATACGCTGTGTGAGCAAACGGAGTCGGAATTCGACGAAACCAGTTTCGTTGGGACCGTAATGTCGAACTGTAGCTACATGTCCAGTTTCGTGATTTTTGGTTATCGTGTGTGATCACACAGATTTTTAGAAGGCAAGAACAAATATAAAATGAATATAAAACTAAAATATCTAACACCTCTACCTCTATAAATACCCTTACTTTCCCTCTAAACCTAAAATCACTTTTTCTTTGGTCAATTTGTAGCCGCTGGGTTCTGTTTCTTCAAAACGTGAAAATGAAAGCTTCAAGAAATCAAAACAAAACCCAACAAATTACTATAAATTATTTTATACACATATTTGTGTTGCTACAATCCTTCTCCTCGATATGGTAGTGGTTTTGGTGAATGCGACGCAAGCATTGGGAGTGCGAACGCATGTACAGCGGCTAGGGTTTAGCCTTGATGCGATTAGAAGCGGAGTTAAGCCGAAGTAATGTCGCTGGAGGGTTTACGAGGTCGAGGCGCACCTGTCGGAGGAGTTTGGCGGAGTCCGGTGTCATCTGATGTCGCGCCCGTTCGTCGAGGAGCAGCAGGTCACGATTTCTTGAGGAGCTTCGAGTTGGAGGTAAAGGGGATAGGTGGGCGCGGGTTTTGGTGGTGAAGTCATTGGTGATGGTTGCACCGGAGTTGGGTGACCGAAGTGATGGCAGCAGAAGGTCAAAGTGAGGTCAACGGTGAAGTTGTTGTTCGGTTTTGGGAAGAAGGCAAAAGGGGACGGGCTGGAGGGTGAAGATGTAGGCGGGCCTGAGAATTTTATAAAGGCTATTGGGACAAATGGATATGGTGAGGCCCGGCTATTAAATAATTTAGTTTTATTCTTATTTAAATAGTGTATTAACTTAGAACTACCATATCTTATCCATACGTAATCGAAATTCAGCGAAACAAGATCCGATAGGATCGTTTGGACGGCAGCAACACAATGAGACTGACCGGGAGTGAATCCAAGCTCGTTACAATTTATGGCGAAATAAATGATCCGACTGAATCAAATAATGCAAACCGTTATTTAACGGCTAACGCGCAAATGTGAGTAAAACTCACCAACTCTGAACAGTTTATATCTTCATGTTGTATTTTTAGAACTGTTAGATATTGACTGATTGACTGTGTGTTGACTGTTTGATTGAACAGCTAGTCAGTTAGTGGAATTTCTATATTGATTCTATTTAACAGAATATATCAGATGGAACTGAAAGTGATGTTATCTTTATTGTCTAACATCTTTGATGCAGGGAAACAGGTTGGAGGAATCCAACTGGATTCCTCAACAGTTATTTTACTGTGATTTATATATTGTGATATATAATCTGTTGGCAATTATATGTGTTTGGACGATATTGAACATCGTGATTTGATATGATTGAATACCATAACATACGAAATGTTGATAAGGGGATTTTCAAAGTGATATTGAAAACAAAATATTTATAAATTGGAATATTTATAAATAAGAGATATTTATAAATTTAAATATTTATAAATAAGGAATATTTATAAATTGGGATATTTATAAATAGGAGATATTTTAAAAAGGAAATAAATTCAAAACATTTCTTTTTGAATGGAAAGGCCTGTGTGGCGGGTTTGGGGATTTTCCCGATGCTCCCGTTACAAAGGAGGTTATGGCGAATTTTCCCGGGAATTTAAGGAGTTAGAATATTTCAAGAATAAATTTGAAAAGGGAATATTTGTAAACCATTTACAAATAGAATTGAAAAGGAAACGTTTTAAATGGGAAATCATTTTTAAAGTGTAGAACCATTATTTAAAAGTAAATCTTTTCAAATGAATAAAACGTTGTTAAAAAGGAAATCTTTATAAAGTGAATTAAGTAAATCGAATATGGTAATCGAAAGGAGTTAATCGATGTTAGTTTCATCGAAAGGAGTTAATCGATGTTAGTTTCATCGAAAGGAGTTAATCGATGTTAGTTTCATCGAAAGGAGTATCGATGTTAGTTTCAATCGAAGGGAGTTAATCGATTAGAGTTAAATCAAATGAGTTAATCGAATATAGTTTATTCGAATAGAGTTAGAGGAGTTAATCGAATATAGTTTATTCGACAGGAGTTAAGTGAATAGTTAGCTTAAACTAAGTGAATTAGTTAAGTGAATTGGTTAAGTTAACCAAAGTGAATTAGTCGAGTTAATCAAAGTGATTAGTTCAGTTAATCGAGATAAGTAAATCAAGTTAGGGTAATCGAGTTGAATTAGTCAGTCGAGTAAATAAATTGAGTTAGTCAAACCAAGTAAAACCAGTTAGAGTTAAACCAGTTAGAGTTAACCAGTTAGAGTTAAACAGTTAGAGTTAAACAGTTAGAGTTAAAACAAACATAGTTATTCAGGATTTGTTGCCATTTAGCACGACTGCTAGCGTAATTCACAAGGCTGTAAATAGCCTACGGCGGTCGGATGTTTCCTCAGGGAATCAGGCGTAACCATTGTGTTCGCTGTGATCTAGAGTTAAGCAAATGGAGTTAAAGAGTTAAGCAAAATTAGAATCTGACTAGAGATTAATAAGTTGAATGGTTTCCTGAGTATCGATCTGATGATGGTTTCGGCCTTCGGGGTTTATGCTTAGGGAGTTGTTCTCTTATTAGTTTATAGTTAGAGTCTGATAGTTGTGGAAGGATAGTGATACGTAAATAAACAATGGAAATGTTTTCCAATGTTGATAACAAATATTTTCTAAATATAGAAAATAAGGAAAACATGTATAGATATACATGATGATTTATCGATTGACATTCCATTTGGAAATAAGATCGTTGTTTGCACACGAACATTTTATTTGATAGTTAAATCATCGACTATCAATGTTTTGACCATTTTACGTTGTTAATATGGAGAGACCGGTTGGATTATTATCCAAAGAACTACACTGTATTGGCATAAGCGTTGTGAATCAAGTATATTGAATATATTGAAGACGGAGCAAAGTGCAAGGGCTATTGTATAAGTCTTAGATAACAGTGCCTAAGATGGATGTACTGAATAGTGCCTTCGGTTTGTCCAGTCCTAGGACAACTTGTATGGACGAAGGTCTGACAGAGTATATCAAATGGATCGCGTAAGTTGATCTGTTCAAACGTATTCACGTTTGGTGGCGGAGGAATTCGTTTCTCTTAGCTGTATACCCGTGTTATTTTTGGATAAGTCAATTTGTGATTTGGCGGGTATGACGATGTGACATTTCTAAGTGAATGAAGATGGATGTCTGACATAGTATTTCCAGACGGTCACGTACATTGATTTCTTCAACTATACCAAGAGTGGAAGCGGAGAAGGAAACTTCTTTTGGCTGACACGTAATGTACTGTTGTAAACGTCAATTAGTGATTTCGATGGATTTGACAATGTAGCATTCGAAGTGAATCTGATGTAATGATAAAGCGTAGCTTCTAGCCTCATCAACCGGTAAATGACAGAAATCGGGCAGGCAGCATGGCTAAGTCGGTCGCACCGAAGTAGGGTGTATAATCACCTATCTAGTGAATATTCATTTGTTTCTTAAATCTATCAATGTTGTCCCATATATATGCGGGAACGGTTGCTGATCCCAACCGTTGGTGATGTACATTCGATACACTCAAGCGAAATGAGTGGTCGGTCATGTGTGGCTGAGTTGCAAGATGTTCTTGTTGAACTCCAGTGTATCGTTCCTAGAGTACACTGATCAGAAGGTGGTTCCATACCTTGTCATAGTTGGAAATCCAATCATCCAATAAGCGCCTATGGTTTATGATTTTACATTATATATGTAGAGCGTGAGATGCAAGCGTTTCTGCTAGTTGATATTTATTTGTACATAGACATTATTATAATATCAAAAGGTTTTTGATATAAAGATATTTTGGACTCTCATAAGGGAAAAACCCATTCCGTTCTGCGGCGTGGTCTTATGAGATATCATTTACTTGTTCATATACCTGTTTAAACTGTTTTACTCATACCAGTCCCATGACTGACCCGGAGTTTATTTGTTTTGTTTTCCCTTAACTCTTAGGTGCCTAATTTTGTACGGGCAGTCAAGTAGTCAGGAATTTACAGATATACTGGAAGAGTGTGGAGCAGGAGGCTTCAAGATCATATAGCTATAGTTATTTCCGCTGTGTTGTAAGTGTTGTACTCTAATAAGTGCTATTGTATACATAACTGTTATATTTCCAAGTTATGTTATCTATTATATGTTATTCGTTCTGCTGTGAGGTTCGTGTTACTCTGATGTTGTGTTCTTCTTCTTCTTCTATTCTAAGTTTCTATCTTATCTATTCTCACCTTCTAATTTCTTTCATTAATTACCGGGATTTTTCGATGTTTTGGTTATCGACATCGAGCTTATGTCAAAAACCAAAGTCGCTCAAAATCCGAGTCGTTACAGTTGGTATCAGAGCTTAAGTTAAGAATTACTTGGCTCTGTAGCGTGACTCGGTAGAGATAGGGTTAGTAATACCCTAGATTGAGTTGAGTGTATATATACGAGTGCGTATTTGTATTTGATATAAAAATGGTTTTATATTGTGGAGATTCATTGGCTGAGTTGTTTATGAGTTCTGGTCGATCAGTTTGATCCACTGTATCGGTAGGAGTAAATAAACACTTGAATACGATGGACCGACACAGTATGGATATGTGATATATTATCATATATAGGTTGTGACTATAATCGAGTAAGATTATAACATGTGAAATGGTTATATATAACCAATCAGAATTCATATAAGTAAAGTATATGAAATAAGATGAATTAAATATGAATTTAAATCAGATTTGGAATTAAAATAAGGAAATTTTAAGTTCTTGGGAGATTTTGGAATGTTTTCAAAATGGAAGTATTTAGTAATAGTATTAAAAATGATATAGTATTGAAATCACTTGGGTCGCTGGAAAATAATTCCAATGATGACTGCGCAGTATCATCGGTGTGATTTTCGAGTTTCTAAGTGGTGGATTACTACAAAAGATTTTGATTTGAATTGTTTTGAGAAAAACAAGGTGTTTAGAAATTCAAAGGTTTTGAATTGTTGATTATGATTTCAAGTTGATTTGAAAGAAACCCCAGGAATTTAAATTCTAGAATTTAAATGTAATTTGTGGAGTTAAGTAAAACTGAAATGGATTTAAAGATAATCTGGAGTGGAATTGAGTTGATGGGTTAAGAGTTTAAAATCTGATATGAGAGTTTGAATAGAATTTGACTTGGATAGAACCAAGTGTTTGAGTTGAGGGTTGGATTAAGATGATATGAGTATACGTGAATTGGTAACAGGTGGAAGGGATATAATAATATGCCCGACAAAAAGGTAAAAGTTTATATTTTATATAAGCATGAGATTTATGAGCCGAATTGGCAAGCCGCTTGGCTGTTTGATTTTCTTTTGGGTTGGAGAAGGCCTAGAGAGGCGAGTTGTGGTTTTACCGATAGGGCTGTACAAAGGAAGTTATGGCGAAATTTTTCGAAAAGTTAAGGTGTTAGAAAATTTTCAAAATTTTTGGAAATTTAGTTAGTCGGAATAAATTAATGTTTTAGTCAATATTAATTGGTTCAGTTGAAATCAGAAATAAGGGGTAAACAAATCTTAGGAATTCCAATAGACAGGGTCGTCCTCTAACTTAGCAATTTCGAGGACGAAATTATTTTAAGTGGGGAAGAATGTAATGACCCGCATTTTTAGAGATATATAATTAATTTATTTAATTATATAATTGGTGATTTAGAGAAGTTAATGACCGTTTAATTAAATAATATTGAATATCTAATTAATAATTATAATATAATAATATATTATAATGTCGAAATAGTCGGAAATAGTGAAATTCACAATATCATGTGAATTGAATAGCATACGAGATTTTGTGGAGTTTCGATTCGAAATATAATAACGAATATATTCAATCGACGACGGTTTGAACGTATAATTATAATATAATTATAATAGAGCTTGAAATGGCGCTGCAGTTCGTAAATTGGCGATTCGAACTTCAACTGAATGTACAGGATTCGTTTTAAGACGGATTTCTGTGAAACAAGAAACGTGTGGAGCTGGTGGAGTATATCTTTCTAGTGGAAGAGAAAAATCTGGATTTCGTCGTGTAGATTTTGATTTACGTCCAAATCAAATTTCAGAAAAGTCGCTGTGAAATTCCTTTATAATTTGTAATGCTTTATATACGTTATAAAAGGATTTTTCAATGTAAATCGAATATCGATTCAATCTGGACTCGGAATAGCAAATATATAATTTTCCTGGAGCTGTATGATATTCCTCGGTAATTATATACGACAATATCAATTTATTTATATTTAATTTAATTTAATTTAAATATATTTATATATTTAAAAAGGTCAGTTCAGCGCTTGTAAAATAGCCAGTTTTGCATACGACCTCCGTTTTCGACGAAACCAGTTTTGTTGGATCCGCAATGTCAAATAGTTGTTAGATTTCCAGTTTCGTGATTTTTAGAGTTAGTATGTGGCCGTACGGATTTTTAGAGTGAGAAACAGTCAGTATTTTGACAGTTAAAAATACGCTGTGTGAGCAAACGGAGTCGGAATTCGACGAAACCAGTTTCGTTGGGACCGTAATGTCGAACTGTAGCTACATGTCCAGTTTCGTGATTTTTGGGTATCGTGTGTGATCACACAGATTTTTAGAAGGCAAGAACAAATATAAAATGAATATAAAACTAAAATATCTAACACCTCTACCTCTATAAATACCCTTACTTTCCCTCTAAACCTAAAATCACTTTTTCTTTGGTCAATATGTAGCCGCTGGGTTCTGTTTTCTTCAAAACGTGAAAATGAAAGCTTCAAGAAATCAAAACAAAACCCAACAAATTACTATAAATTATTTTATACACATATTTGTGTTGCTACAATCCTTCTCTTCGACCTGGTAGTGGTTTTGGTGAATGCGACGCAAGCATTGGGAGTGCGAACGTATGTACAGCGGCTAGGGTTTAGCCTTGATGCGATTAGAAGCGGAGTTAAGCCGAAGTAATGGCGCTGGAGGGTTTACGAGGTCGAGGCGCACCTGTCGGAGGAGTTTGGCGGACTCCGGTGTCGTCTGATGTCGCGCCCGTTCGTCGAGGAGCAGCAGGTCACGATTTTTTGAGGAGCTTCGAGTTGGAGGTAAAGGGGTTAGGTGGGCGCGGGTTTTGGTGGTGAAGTCATTGGTGATGGTTGCGCCGGAGTTGGGTGACCGAAGTGATGGCGGCAGAAGGTCAAAGTGAGGTCAACGGTGAAGTTGCTGTTCGGTTTTGGGAAGAAGGCAAAAGGGGACGGGCTGGAGGGTGAAGATGTAGGCGGGCCTGAGAATTTTATAAAGGGTATTGGGCCAAATGGATATGGTGAGGCCCGGCTATTAAATAATTTAGTTTTATTCTTATTTAAATAGTGTATTAACTTAAAACTACCATATCTTATCCATACGTAATCGAAATTCAGCGAAACAAGATCCGACAGGATCGTATGGACGGGAGCAACAAAATGAGACCGACCGGGAGTGAATCCAAGATCGTTACAATTTATGGCGAAATAAATGGTCCGACTGAATCAAATAACGCAAACCTTTATTTAACGGCTAACGCGCAAATGTGAGTAAAACTCTCCAACTCTGAACAGTTTATATCTTCATGTTGTATTTTTAGAACTGTTAGATATTGACTGATTGACTGTTTGTTGACTATTTGATTGAACTGCTAGTCTGTTAGTGGAATTTCTATATTGATTCTGTTTAACAGAATATATCATATGGAACTGAAAGTGATGTTATCTTTTTTGTCTAACATCTGTGATGCAGGGAAACAGGTTGGAGGAATCCAACTGGATTCCTCAACAGTTATTTTACTATGATTTATATATTGTGATATATATATTGTGATATATAATCTGTTGGCAATTATATGTGTTTGGACGATATCGAACATCGTGATTTGATATGATTGAATACAATAACATACGAAATGTTGATAAGGGGATTTTCAATGTGATATTGAAAACAAAATATTTATAAATTGGAATATTTATAAATAAGAGATATTTATAAATTTAAATATTTATAAATAAGGAATATTTATAAATTGGGATATTTATAAATAGGAGATATTTTAAAAAGGAAATAAATTCAAAACATTTCTTTTTGAATGGAAAGGCCTGTGTGGCGGGTTTGGGGATTTTCCCGATGCTCCCGTTACAAAGGAGGTTATGGCGAATTTTCCCGGGAATTTAAGGACTTAGGATATTTCAAGAATAAATTTGAAAAGGGAATATTTGTAAACCATTTACAAATAGAATTGAAAAGGAAACGTTTTAAAAGGGAAATCATTTTTAAAGTGTAGAACCGTTATTTAAAAGTAAATCTTTTCAAATGAATAAAACGTTGTTAAAAAGGAAATCTTTATAAAGTGAATAAAGTAAATTGAATATGGTAATCGAAAGGAGTTAATCGATGTTAGTTTCATCGAAAGGAGTTAATCGATGTTAGTTTCATCGAAAGGAGTTAATCGATGTTAGTTTCATCGAAAGGAGTATCGATGTTAGTTTCAATCGAAGGGAGTTAATCGATTAGAGTTAAATCAAATGAGTTAATCGAATATAGTTTATTCGAATAGAGTTAGAGGAGTTAATCGAATATAGTTTATTCGAAAGGAGTTAAGTGAATAGTTAGGTTAAACTAAGTGAATTAGTTAAGTGAATTGGTTAAGTTAACCAAAGTGAATTAGTCGAGTTAATCAAAGTGATTAGTTCAGTTAATCGAGATAAGTAAATCAAGTTAGGGTAATCGAGTTGAATTAGTCAGTCGAGTAAATAAATTGAGTTAGTCAAACCAAGTAAAACCAGTTAGAGTTAAACCAGTTAGAGTTAACCAGTTAGAGTTAAACAGTTAGAGTTAAACAGTTAGAGTTAAAACAAACATAGTTATTCAGGATGAGTTGCCATTTAGCACGACTGTTAGCGTAATTCGCAGGGCTGTAAATA
Organism: Allium sativum; assembly: GCA_030737875.1. Taxonomy (NCBI): domain Eukaryota; kingdom Viridiplantae; phylum Streptophyta; class Magnoliopsida; order Asparagales; family Amaryllidaceae; genus Allium; species Allium sativum. The sequence goes on from CM060918.1 coordinate 277,037,416, forward strand.
GCCTACGGCGGTCGGATGTTTCCTGAGGGAATCAGGCGTAACCATTGTGATCGCTGCGATCTAGAGTTGAGCGAATGGAGTTAAAGAATATAGAGTTAAGCAAAATTAGAATCTGACTAGAGATTAATAAGTTGAATGGTTTCCTGAGTATCGATCTTATGTTGGTTTCGGCCTTCGGGGTTTATGCTTAGGGAGTTGTTCTCTTATTAGTTTATAGTTAGAGTCTGATAGTTGTGGAAGGATAGTGATACATAAATAAACAATGGAAATGTTTTCCAACGTTGATAACAAATATTTTCTAAATATAGAAAATAAGGAAACCATGTATAGATATACATGATGATTGATCGATTGACATTCCATTTGGAAATAAGATCGTTGTTTGCACACGGACATTTTATTTGATAGTTAAATCATCGACTATCAATGTTTTGACCATTTTACGTTGTTAATATGGAGAGACCGGTTGGATTATTATCCGAAGAACCACTCTGTATTGACATAAGCGTTGTGAATCAAGTATATTGAATATATTGAAGACGGAGCAAAGTGCAAGGGCTATTGTATAAGTCTTAGATAACAATGCCTAAGATGGATGTACTGAATAGTGCCTTCGGTTTGTCCAGTCCTAGGACAACTTTTATGGACGAAGGTCTGACAGAATATATCAAATGGATCGCGTAAGTTGATCTGTTCAAATGTATTCATGTTTGGTGGCGGAGGAATTCGTTTCTCTTAGCTGTATACCCGTGTTATTTTTGGATAAGTCAATTTGTGATTTGGCGGGTATGACGATGTGACATTTCTAAGTGAATGAAGATGGATGTCTGACATAGTATTTCCAGACGGTCACGTACATTGATTTCTTCAACTATACCAAGAGTGGAAGCGGAGAAGGAAACTTCTTTTAGCTGACACGTAATGTACTGTTGTAAACGTCAATTAGTGATTTCGATGGATTTGACAATGTAGCATTCGAAGTGAATCTGATGTAATGATAAAGCGTAGCTTCTAGCATCATCAACCGGTAAATGACAGAAATTGGGCAGGCAGCATGGCTAAGTCGGTCGCACCGAAGTAGGGTGTATAATCACCTATCTAGTGAATATTCATTTGTTTCTTAAATCTATCAATGCTATCCCATATATATACGGGAACGGTTGCTGATCCCAACCGTTGGTGATGTACATTCGATACACTCAAGCGAAATGAGTGGTCGGTCATGTGTGGCTGAGTTGCAAGATGTTCTTGTTGAACTCCAGTGTATCGTTCCTAGAGTACACTGATCAGAAGGTGGTTCCATACCTTGTCATAGTTGGAAATCCAATCATCCAATAAGCGCCTACGGTTTATGATTTTACATTATATATGTAGAGCGTGAGTTGCAAGCGTTTCTGCTAGTTGATATCTATTTGTACATAGACATTATTATAATATCAAAAGGTTTTTGATATAAAGATATTTTGGACTCTCATAAGGGAAAAACCCGTTCCGTTCTGCGGCGTGGTCTTATGAGATATCGTTTACTTGTTCATATACCTGTTTAAACTGTTTTACTCATACCAGTCCCATGACTGACCCGGAGTTTATTTGTTTTGTTTTCCCTAAACTCTTGGGTGCCTAATTTTGTACGGGCAGTCAAGTATTCAGGAATTTACAGATATACTGGAAGAGCATGGAGAAGGAGGCTTCAAGATCGTATAGCTATAGTTATTTCCGCTATGTTGTAAGTGCTGTACTCTAATAAGTGCTATTGTATACATAACTGTTATATTTCCAAGTTATGTTATCTATTATATGTTATTCGTTCCGCTGTGAGGTTCGTGTTACTCTGATGTTGTGTTCTTCTTCTTCTTCTATTCTAAGTTTCTATCTTATCTATTCTCACCTTCTAATTTCTTTCATTAATTACCGGGATTTTTCGATGTTTTGGTTATCGACATCGAGCTTATGTCGATAACCAAAGTCGCTCAAAATTCGGGTCGTTACAACTGAATTGAAGACAGCACATGAACACTTTGCTACTGAGAAGGCTTCCTAGGAGAAAGAGAAAGCTAGCTTAAAAGATAGTCTCTCTCTTGTTGAAAAAGAGAAGGCAGCTCTGAACGATCGACTTGTCCAAGCTGAAGAGCGCACAACTCTTGCTGAAAGTAATGCTAACAATGCTCTTGAATCGGTCACTGCCACTGCTGATGAGCTGGCTACAACCAAAAAAGAGATAGAGGGTTTCGAAGAACTGCTATTCGACTTCTTTGGCTAAGTTATTATGATCCAAGACATCTCGTGGATTCAGGATTATCACATTACTTTGGCCAATGTGTGGGATATGATCGTTGAGGGCGAAAAGCGTCGATTGGAAACCGAAGAATTTGATGAGAAACAGCTCATACAGACTTATCTCAATGGTGAAGAGCCTGAGGCTTTGGAGATAAGCAGATGTCTGATTCACGAGAAATCGAGAAAGAGAGAACAAAACTCAAGGGCAAGGATAGAACTGAGGAAGGCTCTAGCTCGGTTGTGGATACCAAGGCCTCCGAAATTGAGGAATACAATCCTGATGATTCGTTGATTCCCTTGGCTCCCACTCCTTCAGTTGTCGGAGCTGTTATCACGAATCTTGGCGAGGAGTCGGCTGAAGGTATCTCCATATTCTCTCCACAGTTTGTCAAAGTGGTTATAACTTGTCATCGTTTCTCTGGATAGACAACTGAGATGACCACGTTATCTCCCAAATCACTAACATTTTCTTCTCATGACATAGGTAACAAGCCAATCGATAAGGATGTGGAAGAGAAAGTAGAGGCGGAGAAAGTTAGTGTCACCTCAAGTGCTAGTGCTGAAGTCTCTGAGGTTGCAAACCAAACCAAGGATACATCAAGTGAGAAGACTATTGTGGCATCTAGCACTGATGCTCCTGCGGATGTCGAAGTCATTGAGGCTTTGCAAGACACCGATGGTGGTCATGGAGATGAAGAGGATGACATAGTCATCATAGAAGAAATCAAGGATGACGATAGCGAAAACTTGGTTGGTGTGCAGGTAGGAGAGAGAAACAATTGGCTTGGCAGAAGGAGGGGCAGGACCCTCTATATGTGCCTCCTATCTCAGAAATCGATACTAAGACTAGGTTGGTTATAAGATTCTCTTCCAAATCAATAACTACACAGCTTGCCTCCCAGCCTCCTTATTCTCCCCAGGAGTCTCTTGTTGATAAGAGGAAGAGGAAGAAAGGTGACCGCTCCGATGCTGATAAGGAGGAGTTGTAGAAACAGAAGAAGGAGAAGAAATCAAAATTGTATCCCAAGCGTAAATAGGATGCACTTATTAGCTCATATTTTGCTTTTAGGCTTTCCACTGTCCAAGAAATATAGTTGTGAAAATGCCCTCACTTTTGTTTAGCTTTACTCTTGTAATTCCGCACATGGCTACTGAAAATTCGTTTCTTTTGTATCTTTGTGTACCTGCAAATTTACTATGTCTACAGAGTTTATTATTTTGAATCACAAAACTTAAAGATAATCATTACTGAAACAATCGTAACTAAATACTGAAGTCATGAATGATAATCATTGAAAAGTTCGTGTGCTAAGTAAATGCGTAGTGTTCACAAACGCAAAGTGTCGTATGTATATGACTCCAATCAATCATCATTATGATGCCTGGCCAGGGCTTATTGGCGATTGATTAGAGTCACATTTGTACTGCCCCTCATGCCCGTAAATGAAGGGTTTATGTCATTTGGCGGCATACATTGCTGCACCTCTATACTTTCCCGACCATTTGTTAGTAAAAGAATTCTTGTGGCGCTAAGTCTCTAGCGCCTTTATACTCTCCCGATCCTTCAGCGGGTTAGAGTTTGAACTCGGTTCTTAGTCTTCTCACCGATCATTTAGCGGGGCAGAAGTTCTGGGGGTGCTAAGTCTCTAGTGCCATTATACTCTCCCGATCCTTCAGCGGGGTAGAGTGACATCAAGGTGGTTTTATCATGGTGCACCTTCAGACCTTGGGGACATTATCTTCACGTCCTTTATACTCTCTCCCTAATCTCGAGAGTTAGAGTGCAAGAAGTAGTGTGATTTACCTCGTCGCACCTTTTAGAACTTTGAATTAGGTGTTTCGAAATCGCTTCATAGTTTATAACAAACCTCAAAATTATAGTGATTGATGTTAGTCAAAAATAATAGAGTAGATAAGAAACGGTGCAGTAAAGGTAAATTATAACACCCCGTATTTTCTGTGAACATAAGAGTAACAAATCAGGGAATAATTAAATTTTTAATAGAATAATTAAGGGAAACGGGTTATTCCATTGTGTTCGTCTCGAAATTCTGCTTGGAATAGCGTCCAAGTTTGCGTAAATCAAACTCTGTATGAAGAAGATATGGCCTTCAGAAGTTTCAGCCTGAAATTCAAAACAGACAGGACCCCGTTCGACACTAGGGTCGACCTATGTACACAGGTCGAAACTAAGGTCGACCTGGGGGTCGAGCTATGTACACAGGTCGACACTAAGGTTCGACCTCCCCCTATTTCCAGATCCGTGGACAGATGCATTTTTTTTGTATTTAGATGCCCGTTCTGACCAGATTCATGACCCCTATGCTATTTAAACACCCCCAAACCTAGCTTTCTCTCTACACAATTTCATTCTGCCTATACTCTGCCTCTATTCTAATTAAAAATAAAAATGGCGTCGCTTCTCTGCTAGAATCAAAACTAGGACTAGTGCATCTTCTCCCAATCTGAATAGAGTTAAAAGAGAATAAAATCTAATCGATAGTCTATGCCAAAGGAGCGCTATTCAGTGTCAGAATACAGATTCCAGAATACAAGAATCGTTCCCATTTTGTGAGTATAGTTATTTTCAGATATGAAATTTAATAATTATCTTGACATTTTTGTGAATCTGGATCTGAGGTTATGCGAACTTTCCTGTGGATCTATCTTGTTAATATTATTGTGACTGTTCTGTATCTATTCCCTCTTTTCTTCCTTTTTGTTTATAGCCAGGCTACAACGAGCCTGCGCCAAGTCTCATAAGAGATTAACGCACGAACGCTAAATTTTGGGACAAATAATGGACAATGCATAATTGGACATGACTGATCTTTGACTAATTTGAGAAAAGAACATAGGTTGTAAATTAAGATCTGGAATCAGTGCATACTATGTATGATAGACTGTGATTTGGAAGAAGAATTATTATATGATAGCATATGACTTGGAATTTGGAATATAATGCATGTTATAGTGCAAGATCTAACTGTGAGGACATAATACATAATTAAAATTTAAGATCTAGATTTGGGCATATTTTATATCAGGATCTTTGACTTGAAAAGAAAAGAAGGATTTGTGACTTAGGAATAAAGATCTATGTTAAAATAAGATAACTATTAATATGAATGCGCCTAAATACGTTTTTTTGGATATTTGACATTATAGGCTATAATTTAGCATAATTCATATTGTTTGGGGATTTTTTAGAATATTCTGTACTGTGCAAGGCTTAACTAAAATTTGGGAATATGTTGTATTATGAATTATGACCATGATTTAGGCATGTAATGATAGGCTTAATTTATGATTAGGCAAGATATGTAAATAGAATTTTAGAAATGTTTAATCTGTTGAATTTCCTAATCTGCTAAATCTGTTATCTGCTAAATCTACTGAATTGCCTAATCTGCTAAATCCGTTATCTGCTAAATCTGTTTGATTGCCTAATCTACTACCTGCTAAATCTGTTGAATTGCCTAATCTGTTAAAACTGCTAAATCTGTTAGATTGCCTAATCTGCTAAATCTGTTACCTGCTAAATCTGTTGAATTTGCTAATCTGCTAAATTTGTTATCTGCTAAATCTGTTGAATTGCCTAATCTGCAAAATTTGTTATCTGCTAAATCTGTTGAATTGTCTAATCTGCTAAATTTGTTATCTGCTAAATCGGTTGAATCGCCTAATCTGTTAGATCTATTATCTATTGAGTTGCCTAATCTGTTGAAAGCTAAATAATTGTAATTTGGGTACGAAAATCCGTAGGCTCGATCTAAGATTGAGTAAAAACATGGAAATCTGATTAATCTGCTATAACCTGTAAAGAAGTTTAATATGTTAAATGGACATAATTAGTCCTATATCTGTATAATCTGTATTAGAATAAATTGGTTATAACACGAGGTTAGACTCTATTTGCGGTAGACGCCTGCCTATACCAACCAGCTTAACCAACAACCGCAAACTATCAGTCTAACGTGAGAGGTCATAGGCATAACTAAAATATGCTCAGACACGAGGTTAGGTCTGGCTTGTGGCAGAAGTCGGCCCGGAACCGCCCGACACATCCAACGGCCACAAGCTACCGACCTAATGTGAGAGGTATATGCATTAATATTTAATTAATGCAAATTTAAGAGAAATGTGGTGTCTAAAAACGTGTTGGGTGGATAAGGTTAAACCAACTAGACTGATGAATCTAATAAACCCGTTTTGTGAGTCTGTAGGCCCAATACAAAGTTAGACAATCTGTAAGTCTGTTAAATCCATACATCTGATCTGTTACTCTGAAAACTTGTTAATTTGATTGTCTGATCTGTGAACTAGTAATCTGAACTATGTCTGAAGTCTGCAAACAAGTTAGTCTGAAATCTATTAGTTTAGGGACACAAGGTTAGTAGGGGAATTACTTGTGTCATCTGTTATGTGGAACCCATACTAGTCAGTAACCCTTTCTGGTATCAAAACTTTGACCCCACGCTATGTAGGGGTCCGCGCACGCTTACTGAACTAATTATAAGCAGTTCATTCTGATAATGGCGAGGGGTGTTGATGGTGCATTCCAACCGGGTCATGTGCATGCATGGACCCAGTCTTCTCTGAGGATGTAAGACACCTTGACATCTGTAAATAGGTCTGTGCCAATAGGTTGCCACTTTAAGGAGTGATACACCATACTGTGGGACCGACACAGGGTATTTATGTATTAGGGAGCCGATCGCTTGGGGTAGTGTTTAGGGTACACATATTTCTGTCTGTTTCTGTTGGTACCGTCTGTTCCTGTTGGGTGGTAACACCTGTCTGTTTCTGCGTGGTACCGTCTGTTGAGGTGGTAAAGGCCCATTACTAATGTACACCTAATTCTAACATTCTGTTTCCGTACAGATTATTCTGTTTCTGTCTCTGATCCCGTTTCCGATTTTGTTTCCATACCTTCTATTTTATAGGTTGGTAAAGGCCCATTAGTTGGGTGGTAAAGGCCCATTATTAGTATTCTGTTTCTGTACCTTTTGTCTGTCGGGGTGGTAAAGGCCCATTACTAGCATTCTGTTTCTGTATAGATTATTCTGTCTCCGTTTCTATTTCAGTTTAGACATTAGGGTAACACCTAATCCTGTTATACTAGTATTAGTGCAGAGAAGTGAAAACTAAGTAAGAAGCTTAGCTTAGCCTATGTCATTCCGTTTCTTCTGTTAACATGCTATTCCTGTTACGGTTATCTCTCATCCAGTTTTAATTGCATGTCATGATACTATTATCTGTTTATATGCTAAAAGTCACTGGACTCACCAAACTTATGTCTGACCTTGTTTGTATCACCTCTTTTCTTCCGTTCCCCCCTCCCCCCAGGTTCTCAGGGTGGAAACATAGGAGCTTGATTCTGATTCTCTCTGCTTGAAGTGTTTAAAGTATTGCTTGGTTTTGGCTCTATCTTTCCATGGTAGTTTATATTGGGGATTATTGTAACACCCCACATCCATTAAGGTCACTCATAAAGGGAATGCCTTAACTTCAATGGAGCATTATCGGTACTGGAACAGAAATATTACAAGACAGACATGTATAAAACAGCGGAAATTAAAGTAGGAGTACTTCAAACCATTTATTAAATATAATTGTTTACTATAAAATCCCATCAACTTTCAATACCAATTACATAGGTAAATTATTTGTCTTGCTCAAAAACAAAGAAGCATAAAAATAAATTCTGATATTCCCCAATAAAGCAAGGCAAGTCATAGCCAAGAGAAATCCAATTCGTACATGAAAGAACCTTGGAGCTTGGTAAGATCTGAACTAAGCTGTATTCCCATCCTGCGCCTAGTGACTTTCAGCATCAAAACAGGTAAAGATAACATGGCATGAATAAACTGAAAATAAACATAAGCATGATGAAAAGTTAAACTACAGGCACGATGAATAAAGTATAACATCCCATAATTCCTATCAAGAGTAGAATTACAAGGTTCCTACCAAGTTTCACATCGTAAATTTCCTATCAAGTATAACATCGTAAGATTTCTAAGCTTCATCATTAAAATATTTCAGTGATATCTATTTGCTCTGCACCACCTGACTAGTGTCCCAACTAGTGATCTATATAAAATGATCATATGATAACGTGATCCCGATCCCCGAAATTGTGGTTGCTTTCAGGTGTACATCTATTATTTATCACCTAGATCTATTCTTGGGTTTTCTATCGGGCGCTTCCTAGATTCAACTAGGGTTTACGCGACCTAGGTCCAACTAGGTTTTATGCCACCTATTGAATGCTTCTCAGATTTAGGGTTTATGCAACCTAGGTCCGACTAGGGATTATGCTACCTGCGTGTGTCATACGGCCCACAATGATTATAGATACCTATGCTGGTCCCACCATGGGGTGTATCAGGTCCCATGGTGGTGGCCCGACACAATTCCAGAATGCACAGTGTATACTACTGGTGCCTAGTGCCTGCTTTTTCAGCTCCGAAGTGCATGCACGCCCGCACTCCGTTAGAACCTACACTGTTGCACCACTCACCGTCGCTTTGACCGCTTACATTAAGCCCAGTAATCGTGCCCCACCCTGCCTAGTTTCAGGGCACCATGATACACCTATGTGGGTTACTGCTGAAATGAGCCCCTGTTACTAAGGTTTCCTACTGGTTAAGTTTGTGGGCCTATATATACAGATATTACCCACCTACCCGTGATGTACTTAACCCACTGATTCAAGCATGTTTATTAATGGTTAAGTTCGTGGGTCTATATTTACTAATATTACCCACCAACCCGATATGTACTTATCACTCTCCGTCCATCGCGTTAAGTTGGCTAAGTGTTTTCTCTTGTTTTACTTAACCCTACCACACATCATGTTATATCGGTTAAGTGTTTCTCCTTATGTTACTTAACCCTACCACAATTCTTATTATATCGGCTAAGTGTTCTCCCTTGTGTTAACTTAACCCCACCACGTGTCATGTCATATTGGTTAAGTGTACGTTGACTTAGCCCACCTACTTATCATGTTGTGATGGTTAAGTGTTACCCTCTGTTGTTACTTAACCTTACCACGCATCACGTTATATTGGTTAAGCACATGTTAACTTAACCCCATCCACTAGTCATATTATAATTGTTGAGTGTTACCCTCGTGTGTGTACTTAAACCTACCACGCACCAGGTTATATCTATTGGGTGTTATCAACCCATTCAAGTTAAACCAACCCATCCGTTAGTCATGCTATAATGGTTAAGTGATATCAATCAATTCAAATTAACTTAACCAACCCACTTATCATATTATGTTGGTTAAGTGCTATTAATCTACTCAACCGCACCCACTTGTCTAATTAACATGTTGTATTAGTTGAGTGTCCTCAATTTGCTTAACCCTTCCCACTTGTCTAATTAACATGTTAAAATGGTTAAGTGTTCTCGAGCAATCAAGTTTAGGTTTACATAACCCACCACTTCATGTCATATCGGTTAAATGTTATTAGTCTAGTCATATTACTTAACCTTTCCATTCTTAGCGTGTCTGTTTATTAGCATTAATTAATCATTAATGCATCAACCACCCACATTAGACCTGTTGTTGCGGTCACTGGATATGCCGGGCAGTTCCGCGCAGAATTACACCACATCTCAGTGTAACCTCGGGTTTAAGCATGATATGACTAACTTCTCACATTGGATCTTATTATTTGCAGTCACTGGATATGCCGGGCAGTTCCGGGCAGAATTACACTGCAAACTCAACCCAACCTCGAGTTAGCCATGTTCACGTTTGTGCTCATACTCATATTCATGTTCATGTTCATGTTTCAACTACGTTCATATTTCCAGTTATATGCCAATCACCAAGTTCATAATTCACGTTTTTCCCCCAAAACATATTCCCAAAGTATTATCATAATTCACTATAAAGTTATGCCAAGTTATAGCCTTTTATTTACAATACATGCCAACTACCCATAACCCAACTTAGGCGCATTCATATTAAACCTCTACCAAGTCATAAATTATCATATACGTTTCAACTCCAAATTTTACATAATTAACATATGCCCAAGTTCTGGATTACATGTCAGTTTTACATATGCCCAATTCATACCAAATTTACATTTGTTCAATTCATGTCGTTTTACATGTATGCCAATTTACACATATACCAAGTTTCATGTCGTTTTACATATGTCAAGATTCATGATTTACATGTTTACAAGGCTAAGCTCAATTTACATAGATCAAGTTTCATACCCAAAATTACATGTACAACCCGTTTACATCAATTTACCCATAACAAGTTCTAGCCAAATTACATATATCAAGATCCATATCAAATTACATATATCAATCCCAATCGCGCAATAACCATTATAATGACAATACCCAAAATTACCCCATTTCATGTTAATGATAAATTATCCCCAAACATCCAATTTTCATATTATGCCTTCGATTCCACCAAACACATATATTCCACTAGGCAATATTCCAATATTTCCCTTGTATACCATCGCACGTATATCGTAGTTTAGGCCTAGGTCCGAAATTGACCTAGGTTCATCAAAAGAAAATAAATAGGGGAAGGTAGAAGATTGCAATAAAAACGAGATTAAAGGGAAAACGACATAAAAACATCATCCTAGGCATAAGGAATAGATCTTGATAATAATATCAACATGGACCGAGAAAATTGATTTACATCAAGCTGAATAGACCATAAACTTGTCTTGAGAATAAAGATAGAAAGGTTCCCAAAATCAAGATCCAAGAAGAAACAAGAATATACTTGGATCAAAAGTCCAATTTCACCTCATCACATGTCCATATTACGTTTAATTATTTTAATCTGAAAATAACTAGAACTTGTAGATCGTGGACAAGGAACTAAGAACTGAATTTGTTGTAAAAATGTTGCGGCGTTGTTGATTTATTGCCTTGAATCATTGTAGAAGCCTTAATCTTTGAATTGGATTTTGTATGAAAGCTTAGGAAATTTATTAGAGGTGGCGGCCATGATCAAAAGGGATCTCAGCATCACTTTGGTGTAAGAATGATTCGTTATGAATTAGATTAGGTCTTAGGGTGTATTTATAGGTGTAGGAACTATTTAGGGCCTTTAGATTAACCCTAGAATCAATACGGACCATCAAAACATATCCCGGGCTTCAAAAATGGGTTCTGGGCCAAAGAAGGCCGAGCAGGTCAACCTGTAAGGAGGGAGGTCGACCATATGGTCGACCTATAGGGGGTAGGTCGACCCCCAGGTCGACCACCTGGTCGAACTGACCCCCAGGTCGACCCCCATGTCGACCTGCCTGGTTCTATGCTGTTTGAAATTTGCTGAATCTTCTACAGGCCATTAGCTCTTCATTCGGACTCCGATTTTCGAAAACTCGGACTCTATTTCATGCAGAATTCCGAGACGAACGAAATGGCGCAACCCATTTCCCATAATTATCATTTTAAAAATTAATTATACCTTGATTTATTGTTTTAACATGTTATTAAAATTCGGGTTGTTACATTCTCCCTCCTTAAAGGATTTCGTCCCTGAAATCTTTAAGTTAAGAAAAATGTGTCCTACCATCCAATCATCCATCTACTCAATCATAAATCACAAGCATTCATTGTCCTTAAGAGATTTCTAATGCTGTATGAACATATGCAAGAAGTGTGTGTATATGTTCCTTGTCTAATTCAAATGATCAGGCCTGATTGATCATCTTAATGCAAAATATATTTAGTGCCATGAGTCCAACATGTATGCAAATTGTCCTAGTTACATTAAGACTATATGTGTGCAAAAACATCCATCCATATGCAACATCCACATGATAACACATTCAAATTCATCCATAAACAAGTATAAACACTCATGCATGTGCAATATGAAAGGTGACTGAGCCGATCTAGTGTCTAATGTGCATGTATATGCATCCATGAGCAACCACTAGCAACCGCTTGCAACCATCAATCATAACACATCTCAAACACATGTTTACATCCAATTGTTCCTACCTAAAGATATATTCGAATGATAGAAGAAAGTAAAAACTTTGTGCCCATTAGGCAATGTCAAAACTAGAAATCTACGTCACATATATACTGATTAGGAGAAGAACTCCCTAAGCTCCAACCCCGAAGACCGAAATCAACATCAGACTGACACCCAAAGAATTACTCAACCCAACTAATATATATGATTATAGGAAACTAAGCATGATAGACTCCTTTTAGGTCACAAGAAATCCCTTCCTAAAACCAACCCGTATCCTATAAAACCCAAAAAGTTTAGTCAACCCAACGGACACCCTCAAGCCCCAACATGTATTACTAATAGACGAGTCATACTCCCTATGGGGTTTGCAACAGAAATAGGATTGAGAATAGGACCGAGAGGATATACTTAAAAGATAGCATGCAAGTAAGCTTTACAGGAAAAGAGGGATCAAGGATATACTCTTAAAAAGAGATATGGTGTGCGTATCTAGTCTTCAATCTTCTAAGCCGCATTTCCTTGAGCTTAACTCCATTGTGCCTTGAACTTCTTTAACTTTGTGATTTCGTAGCTTCTTAATTCCTCTTTCCAAAATATGAGTTGGAACTCATTTCACTGTCGCCTCTCGTTCCACTTTCACTTATTCTCTTTCTAGTATACCTGATTCAAACATAACTGCGTACTCATGGTTTCATGTAAGCTCTCCAAAATTCACTAATGAATCTCGGATCTCGTTCACTTACTAGAAGGTATTCCACATAAATAAATTATCTATTGAAAATAAACAAATGCCAACCATGTTGCCAAGTGTACTTACTAAGGTGATTTTCTATAACTCATGCATAAGCAATATGAACCATCCGCCTTAGCGGCGAACACTACTCGAGCGGATCAACAAATGTATCAAGATATTCTAGGTAACTAAGCATGGAAAAACTCTAAGGGTTACACTAGAATTCGAGGGTATTACCGAGGCAGCTCAAGAGTCTAACTACCCTCTTTTCATACTCGAGAATGGTATCATTTCTGGATAACCACTCCATCCCTAGACTCAACCCATAGTCCAAAAACATAAGCATTACTTCTAAACTCAACACTTAGCATAGACATACTCAAATCCAAACAAGTCATGAATAAATGTGCCGATTCCCCAACAGGATTTGAGACAAAAATGGGATCCTCTACTATGCTAGTACTAAGGTGCAGAGACTCAACTATCGAAGCAAAATTAAAAGGATGCGATGTACAAAAACAAAGTTCTAGCAGGATGATAGAAAAGAAAAGCTAAACTGTAACACCCCACCTCCGCTAGGGTCACTCTTTCGGGGGCACTAGCTTCTGGGGGGCGTTAGAACTGGGTAAGCATGCACAATGATATATCAAGGCAGAACAAGAACATAAATATATATGTCAAACAGAGTAAGTGAGAATAAAACAGCGGAATATCTCAAACCATCTCAAAACAAGTCTAGTACATCATAAAGTCAACTGCCAAAAATAAACATGTCTAGTACATCATAAACAGAAATACTGAAATACATAGTGCTATCCCCAAAATAAAGATGATAAACCATAGCGAGCTAAGTGTCCAGACATACATGAGCTATCCAGCGAACAAGCAAGCGATCCAAGCTAAGCACCACTGTTCCCTCCCTGAGAACCTGGGGGGGGGGGGGGAGGGGGAAATGGAAGAAAAGAGGCGAAACAAAACGGGTCAGTCAAAAAGACTGGTAAGCCCTACTACGATCAGTCTATAAACTAATAAAGTTAACATCATGATGGAAACTGAGATGAACATACTGGCAATAGATAAAGGTGACATCACATAAAGAAGATTAAGCTTTGCACCACAGTGTACTAGCAAACTAACATAACAGGTATTGATCTCTCAGCCCAAACTTTGGCCCAATTGCATGAGGTGACCTTAATACAAGGTCCAGCCCAACGGTCTAGTCGATCGGCTCCCTATAAACCTAACACGTCAAGTGTTGGTGTCCATACGGCCCACATACTGTTGTAGTCAGACTGTGCTGGGTCCACCTTCGGGTGTATCAAGCCCTCGGGTGTCAACCCCAGACACCTAAGCAATAATGCACAGTCTAAACCTACTGGTACCCGTGCCTCGAGTTTGTCCAACACCGGACTACGTGCACGTCCGTAGCCCGCTTGGACCCGCACCGCTGTACCACTCAGCCGTTGCTTTGGTCGCTTACATCAGTCCAGTAATCGTGCCCCGCCCTAGCCTAGCCTCTAGGGTTGTGAATGATACCAAACTGGGATTACTGCTGGAACAGACCACGTTGCTAGGGTTTTCTAAGAGGGTTAAGTGTGGTTTAACCCCTCACTAATCATGGATTAAATTAGTTAAGTGTAACCAACAGTTCACCACTTAACCCCATTTAATCCCTCGTATCCCCAAAATTGGGTAAGTATTAGTGGGCCATGACTTAACCCTAATCATGAGGCATTAATTAATTTAATTGTGCCTTAACCTCTCACATTAGACTTTGCTGCGGTTACTAGTTAAGCCGGGCGGGTCCGGGTAGCTTTACACCACAACTTGGTCTAACCTCGGGTCCAAGGTACACATGACCAACTTCTCACATTGGGTCCTATTGTTTGTAGCAACTAGTTAAGCCGGTCGGTTCCGGGTAGGTTTACGCTACAAACTCAACCCAACCTCGAGTTGGCCACACTTATGTTTCCTAAGTGTCATGTCCACTTTATTTTCAAAACATAATCACAAGTTTAACAAATACTTGGGTAGACCTAACTTAATAGGTAAATTCCCAAGGGGTAGACCTAACTTAATAGGTAAATTCCCAATCTCATATTTTCATGTATTTTAAGTTTTACCCCAAACCCCCCAACGTCATTCTATCGCTTACATATTCGTTATAACGCATAAAGGATAGAAAGAGGGAACTTGACACAACATACATGATGAATCTTACATATCATAATAAACATGCATAACATGTTGGACTTGCATAACTTAGCATAGTGAACTTACATAAACATGCATAACTTGTTAAACTTGCAAATCATGGCCTAGTGAACTTGCATAAACATGCATAACTTGTTAAACTTGCAAATCATGGCCTAGTGAACTTGCATAAACATGCATAACTTGTTAAACTTGCAAATCATGGCATAGTGAACTTGCATAAACATGCATAACTTATCAAACATGTGTAACATAGCATAGTGAACTCGCATAAGCATGCATAACTTATTAAACATGCATAACATAGCATAGTGAACTCGCATAAGCATGCATAACTTATTAAACATGCATAAATCCCAACTTTCATCACATATTAACTTTAGAGTTTCTAAAATGAAGGTAAGAGGGCTTACAAATATTATGAAGACACAAATCTACTAATAAAGATTGAGAAGCCCTTTATGCAAGCATATAAAAACCCAAAACGAAGCTCCAATTAACAAAAATCCCAAAAACTCTAGCTTAGCAAATAAAGCTTGCAACTTGATGATGTATGCAAGCTAATGATCATTCATACAACTTAGAAATGCTTGTATGAACATCAAAATCTTCATAGGAATGATTTTTGAAGAGGGTGGAGGCTAGGGTTTTTAGGTGGAGGCCATTTGAGAATTCAATTTGACATAGTTTGGTTGCTAGAATGAATAATGAGTGATTTAGGGTAGGTTAGGGTCTTATTTATAGATTAGGCTAGTGATTTAGACCATAGGATTAACCCTAGGATGAATTAGGTCCATCAGATTTCGGAATTCTCCAGAACCAAGCCACACAACCAAGCCCAAATCAAAATGGTGCGCCAGGCAAAACTGCCCGGCCACCCCGTGTCGACAGGGCTGTCGACAGGGCAGTCGACACCCTTAGACCCCTGTCGACATGCCTGTCGACATGGGGGTCTTGGCTGGAGTTTTCCCGCCTGACGCCAGTTAGCCCTAATCCTTGTTTTTAATTTAAAATTTAAATCTGTTTTTAACATGGAAATTTCTGAAAACTTCAATGGGCCTTAACTGGGTCATACGGACTCCGATTTTCGAAAACTCGGACTCTATTTCGCGTATTTTTCCGAGACAAACGCAATGGCATAGCCCGTTTCCCTTGATTCAGATTCATGAATTAAATTCTGCCTCGATTTATGTTATAACAGGTTATTGAAAATACGGGTTGTTACATTCTCCCCTCCTTAAAGGATTTCGTCCCCGAAATCTTCAAGTTAGGAAGAACGTATCCTACCATCCAATCATCCATCTACTCAAAGCATCATCCACGAGTAATCATTGTCCTTAAAAAATTCTAAATGTTGTATGAACATATGCAAAAGTGTGTGTATATGTACTTATCTAATTCAAAGATCAATGCAAAATATGTTAGTGAAATGTATCCATATGTATGCAAATCCCTAACATAATGTATAATATCTACATGCGTGCTCAATCATGCATCCATATGCAACATCCATGTGATGGCATACAAATTTCATCCAAGAATAAGCATAAACACTCATGCACATGCAATATGAGGAGTGTGTGAGCCGATCTAGTGCCTAATGTGTATCATGCATCCACGAGTAACCACTTGCAAACACTTGCAACCACTTGCAACCATCAAACATAACATGTCTCAAACACATGTTTCATCCAAAGGGTTTCTACCTAAGGTTCTCATGACAAGATTAGCACGATAACTAGATAAACATGGATAGCAAAGAGAAAGATATGCTAACAAAGGAAAGAGATTGAGAATGTACCCTCAAAAAGGAATGGATAAAGCCCACGCATCTTCTCCTCGGTTTCCCAAGTTGCGTCTTCTTCGGCTTCACCCCATTGAACCTTCACCAACTTGACCTCTCGATTCCTTAGCTTCTTGGTCTCCGTCCCCAAGATACGAATCGGAGCTCTCCTCAAAGTTTCCTCTTTCTCTACTTCCACGTCTTCAAGAATGCTAGGTTCAACCACCTCAGCGGACTCATGTAGGCACTTTCGGAGATGCGAGACATGAAAGACATTATGCACTCCGGACAGCTTCTCGGGCAATTGCACTTTATAAGCCATCTTCCCAATTCTCTCTATGATAGGGAAGGGTCCAACAAATCTCGGTGCTAACTTCCCAACAGCTCCAAATCGGACCACATTCCGCAAAGGAGAAACCTTTACGAAAACCATATCCCAAACATCAAACTCCAAATCGGATCTTCGCTTATCAGCATAGGATTTCTGTCGGTCTTGGGCCGCTTTCATTCGTCTCCGAATCAACTCGATCTTCTCGGATGTATCTCTAATCATGTCAGGTCCAAGTATGAGCTTCTCTGTAGTCTCCCACCAACATGTAGGCGACTTGCACGGCCTCCCATATAAAGCTTCAAATGGTGCCATCCCTATGCTTGCTTGATAACTGTTATTATATGCAAACTCAACAAGAGGAAGATGGTCTTCCCAAGTACCACCAAAGTCCAGGATACAAAGCCTCAATAGGTCCTCGAGTACCCTATTCACCCTTTCGGTTTGGTTGTCCGTTTGCGGGTGATAAGCCGTACTCAGGTTCAACCTCGTGCCCATAGCTTCCTGCAAACTGTTCCAGAACTGACTAGTAAAGATGGGGTCTCGGTCACTGACTATGCTGGAAGGGACTCCATGTAGTCGTACTATCTCACGAAGATATACTGAGGCTAGTCCAGATGCGGTCCTTTTGCTCTTCACCGGAATGAAATGAGCACTCTTCGTAAGCCTATCTACAATGACCCAAATGCTCGTATTCCCTTTCCTTGACCTTGGAAGCCCATCAATAAAGTCCATAGAAATACTCTCCCACTTCCATAGCGGGACCTCTAGAGGATGCAATAGCCCACCGGGCTTCTTCGACTCGGCTTTTACTCTCTGACAAACAACACATCTAGAGACAAACTCTGCCACATCCTTCTTCATTCCAGGCCAGAAGAAAATGCGCTTCATATCCTTATACATCTTATCTCCACCCGGATGTATAGTCAACTTGGAGCGATGTGCTTCATCAAGGACTTTCCTCACCAAGTCTTCCACCATCGGAACACAAAGCCTTCCGTCTCTCCTCAGCCAACCCTTATCATCTATAGAATATCGAGCAAGGTGACTAGATGTCTCCCCTCGAATCAGCTTATCCATAATCTCAATTATCTGAGGGTCTTCCTTCTGCGAAGCCCCAACTTGATCCAGAAGGGTAGGCCTGAGCTCAAGAGATGCTAAAGAACCGGTCATCGACTCAACCGCCAAAGAGAAATCAAAGGTTGCCAAGAACTCTAAATTCTTCATCTCAACAAATAGAGGACTTAGTGTCAACCTTTTTCTACTCAACGCATCCGCTACAACATTCCCCTTGCCAGGGGTATAGGCTATATCAAAATCATAGGACGCCAAGAATTCCATCCACCTTTGCTGCCTCAAGTTCAAATCCTTCTGCGAAAAGAGATACTTTAAAGACTTATGATCAGTATACAGCTCAAATCTCTCTCCCAGAAGATAATGACGCCAAGCCTTGAGTGCATATACTATCGCTGCCAGCTCTAGATCATGAGTGGGATAATTCTTCTCATGCACCTTAAGTTGCCTACCACCAAAACATATAACTCTGCCTTCTTGCATCAGAACGACGCCCAATCCCGTGCCACAAGCATCAGTGTACACGGTAAACATCCTACCACCATCGGGTAAAGCTAGAACTGGTGCTGAGGTAAGGGCTCTCTTGAGTCTCTGAAAAGCAAGCTCAAAGTCCATATCCCAAGCAAAAACTAAGTTCTTCTTCGTCAACTTAGTAAGAGGAGCGGATATCTTCGCGAAGTCCTTGATGAACTTCCGGTAAAAACCCGCAAGACCTAGAAAACTTCTTACCTCGGTTGCATTCCTTGGAGTCTTCCAATCCTGAACTGCAACCACCTTAGCGGGATCCACCGCTAAGCCTTGCTTGGATACGATATGCCCAAGGAATCTAACTTCCCTTCTCTAAAAGTGACACTTGGAGAACTTGGCCTTTAACTGATGCGCTCTAAGCGTATCCATCACCTCTACAAGATGCCTCGCGTGCTCTTCTTCATCCTTGGAGAAGAACAGAATATCATCCACAAAGACCACGACAAACTTGTTCAAGAACTCTCGAAACACCCTACTCATCAAGTCCACGAAATACGCGGGTGCATTCGTCAAACCGAACATCATAACAAGCCATTCAAAGAATCCATCTGGAGTTCTGAATGCAGTCTTGTCTATACTATCTTCAGCCACTCTGAGCTGATGAAATCCGGTAGCAAGATCAAGCTGAGAGAAAACAGAAGCACCAACAAGCTGGTCAAAGAGATCATCGATCCTCGGTAACGGGTGTCTGTTCTTCTTAGTCAGCTTATTCAATTCTCTATAGTCCACACAGAGTCGAAGAGAACCATCTGCCTTAGTAGCAAACACCACAGGCGCTCCCCATTCGGATATACTTCGTCTGATGAAGTTCTTCTCAAGTAACTCCTTTACTTGCTTGCTGAGCTCCCGTCTCTCACGCGGAGCCATGTGCCGAACGGGCAAAGAAACAGGCTTAGCATTATCCACTAGATAAATGCGAAAGTCAATCTCTCGTTTAGGGGGCAACCCCTTAACTTCTTCAAAAACATCTGGATAATCTCGGACCACCCTTACAGACTGAAGGATTTCCTCTGACGAGTCGAGAGATTCAAGATAGCACAACATGACGGGATCCTTCGGATTGCATGAAATCTCTAAGGTGTTGCCAAGGCGAGTCACAAGCCTCACAACCCTATGCTCACAATCAAGAATGGCTCCATATCTGGACAGCCAATCCATGCCCAATATCAATCCGTATCCCCTGAAACCAAGAACATACGCACTACACAAGAACTCTACACTGAGTATAGAGATCCTCAGATCCTCACATATCATAGATAGATGAGCAGAACCCCCAATGGGATTCGAAACACAAACGGGATCATCCACTAAGCTAGTACTAAGGTGCAAACTATCAACAAGATCAGAAGAAATAAAGCTATGTGATGCACCAGAATCAAACAAGGTATGAACTGGAAGATAGGAAACATAAACAAGGTTCTCAACAGAAACACTACCTCGATCGGGAACTGGAGCGGTATTGAGAGCATGAACTTGCCCTCCTGAAGGTCCAGCCTGTCCTTTCTTCTTTGGGCATTCCTTGCTGAAGTGTCCAGTCTCACCACAGGAAAAACATCCACCACTAAGCTTCCTTTTCTTCTTCCTACAATCCTTAGCAAAGTGTCCAGGCGCACCACAGTAATTGCACTTTCCCTTGCCTTTGTTGTTGTTTCCCTTCTTGTTCTTGCTCTGATTCCCCTGACTGCTTTGACCACCTTGATTGCCTTTACCTTGAGAATCAGTCTTCTTTGCTTGAGTATCACTCGACTTGACCTCTTTCTTTCCATCTCCCTGAAGTAGAGCCATATCGACCAAACTCTCAAAAGTAGCCCCATGCGAAATATGTGACATCGCCAAACCCTGCAGCGGCTCATTCAATCCTCTAGCAAATCGAAGAGCCTTCTTCTCAGGAGTGTTCACCATATCCAAACCAAAACGGGCCAGCTGATTAAACTTGTTCACATACTCCTTGACAGACATATCACCTTGCTTTAATGCAATGAACTTCTCCATTTGTAAATTCGCCTCAGCAGAAGATAGAAACTTGGCCACAAATCTAGCCCTCAAATCGGCCCAAGTCTCAACGGGCCTCGTCCCATTGGTGACTTCCCACCAATAGGCGGCTTCGTCCTTCAAAAGCCATACTGTCAATAAGATCTTCCTCTCGTCATCAATCCTAAAGATAGCAAACAAGTCCTCAGTGTCTTTCAGCCAATTCCTAGCTTCAACAAAAGATTCCGTGCCTAGGAAATTCTTGCCTCCCATCGCCTTGAAGTCTTTACAAACCTTCGTGAACTCAACCTGAGGATGCTGAGGGGGAGGAGGAGGAAGAGGAGCCTCAGCAACTGGAGGAGGAGGAACATTAACTACTGGAGGAGGGGGAACAGGAACCACCGGAGGAGGGACATTAGGGGGAGGATTCTCAACTACAGGGGGAGGAGTGGGAGTAGGGTTTGCGGGGCCGGCTGCCGTCCTAGCTTCTAGAAGTCTCCTATACCAGAGTGGTACGTTTACTCCATCCGGGATGGCAAGATCCTCAGCCATACTGAAACGAAGGATAAGATAAGATTAGGTCAAGGGAACGAAGGATAACGCTAATGGCTTTTTGGGGAATAGCCTTTTAAAATACTAGACTTTTCTTTGGAAAATACTTTATACTTGTTTTGAAAATAGTTTTTCAAAAGCCTTTTAAAAACTTTTTGTTCTTTCTTGTAAACCATATGCTCTGATACCAAATTTGTAACACCCCACCTCCGCTAGGGTCACTCTTTCGGGGGCACTAGCTTCTGGGGGGCGTTAGAACTGGGTAAGCATGCACAATGATATATCAAGGCAGAACAAGAACATAAATATATATGTAAAACAGAGTAAGTGAGAATAAAACAGCGGAATATCTCAAACCATCTCAAAACAAGTCTAGTACATCATAAAGTCAACTGCCAAAAATAAACATGTCTAGTACATCATAAACAGAAATACTGAAATACATAGTGCTATCCCCAAAATAAAGATGATAAACCATAGCGAGCTCAGTGTCCAGACATACATGAGCTATCCAGCGAACAAGCAAGCGATCCAAGCTAAGCACCACTGTTCCCTCCCTGAGAACCTGGGGGGAGGGGGGGAAACGGAAGAAAAGAGGCGAAACAAAACGGGTCAGTCAAAAAGACTGGTAAGCTCTACTACGATCAGTCTATAAACTAATAAAGTTAACATCATGATGGAAACTGAGATGAACATACTGGCAATAGATAAAGGTGACATCACATAAAGAAGATTAAGCTTTGCACCACAGTGTACTAGCAAACTAACATAACAGGTATTGATCCCTCAGCCCAAACTTTGGCCCAATTGCATGAGGTGACTTTAATACAAGGTCCAGCCCAACGGTCTAGTCGATCGGCTCCGTATAAACCTAACACGTCAAGTGTTGGTGTCCATACGGCCCACATACGGTTGTAGTCAGACTGTGCTGGGTCCACCTTCGGGTGTATCAAGCCCTCGGGTGTCAACCCCAGACATCTAAGCAATAATGCACAGTCTAAACCTACTGGTACCCGTGCCTCGAGTTTGTCCAACACCGGACTACGTGCACGTCCGTAGCCTGCCTGGACCCGCACCGCTGTACCACTCAGTCGTTGCTTTGGTCGCTTACATCAGTCCAGTAATCGTGCCCCGCCCTAGCCTAGCCTCTAGGGTTGTGAATGATACCAAACTGGGATTACTGCTGGAACAGACCAAGTTGCTAGTGTTTTCTCAGAGGGTTAAGTGTGGTTTAACCCCTCATTAATCATGGATTAAATTAGTTAAGTGTAACCAACAGTTCACCACTTAACCCCATTTAATCCCTCGTATCCCCAAAATTGGTTAAGTATTAGTGGGCCATGACTTAACCCTAATCATGAGGCATTAATTAATTTAATTGTGCCTTAACCTCTCACATTAGACTTTGTTGCGGTTACTAGTTAAGCCGGGCGAGTCCGGGTAGCTTTACACCACAACTTGGTCTAACCTCGGGTCCAAGGTACACATGACCAACTTCTCACATTGGGTCCTATTGTTTGTAGCAACTAGTTAAGCCGGTCGGTTCCGGGTAGGTTTACGCTACAAACTCAACCCAACCTCGAGTTGGCCACACTTATGTTTCCTAAGTGTCATGTCCACTTTATTTTCAAAACATAATCACAAGTTTAACAAATACTTGGGTAGACCTAACTTAATAGGTAAATTCCCAAGGGGTAGACCTAACTTAATAGGTAAATTCCCAATCTCATATTTTCATGTATTTTAAGTTTTACCCCAAACCCCCCAACGTCATTCTATCGCTTACATATTCGTTATAACGCATAAAGGATAGAAAGAGAGAACTTGACACAACATACATGATGAATCTTACATATCATAATAAACATGCATAACATGTTGGACTTGCATAACTTAGCATAGTGAACTTGCATAAACATGCATAACTTGTTAAACTTGCAAATCATGGCCTAGTGAACTTGCATAAACATGCATAACTTGTTAAACTTGCAAATCATGGCCTAGTGAACTTGCATAAACATGCATAACTTGTTAAACTTGCAAATCATGGCATAGTGAACTTGCATAAACATGCATAACTTATCAAACATGTGTAACATAGCATAGTGAACTCGCATAAGCATGCATAACTTATTAAACATGCATAACATAGCATAGTGAACTCGCATAAGCATGCATAACTTATTAAACATGCATAAATCCCAACTTTCATCACATATTAACTTTAGAGTTTCTAAAATGAAGGTAAGAGGGCTTACAAATATTATGAAGACACAAATCTACTAATAAAGATTGAGAAGCCCTTTATGCAAGCATATAAAAACCCAAAACAAAGCTCCAATTAACAAAAATCCCAAAAACTCTAGCTTAGCAAATAAAGCTTGCAACTTGATGATGTATGCAAGCTAATGATCATTCATACAACTTAGAAATGCTTGTATGAACATCAAAATCTTCATAGGAATGATTTTTGAAGAGGGTGGAGGCTAGGGTTTTTAGGTGGAGGCCATTTGAGAATTCAATTTGACATAGTTTGGTTGCTAGAATGAATAATGAGTGATTTAGGGTAGGTTAGGGTCTTATTTATAGATTAGGCTAGTGATTTAGACCATAGGATCAATCCTAGGTTGAATTAGGTCCATCAGATTTCGGAATTCTCCAGAACCAAGCCACACAACCAAGCCCAAATCAAAATGGTGCGCCAGGCAAAACTGCCCGGCCACCCCGTGTCGACAGGGCTGTCGATAGGGCAGTCGACACCCTTAGACCCCTGTCGACATGCCTGTCGACATGGGGGTCTTGGCGGGAGTTTTCCCGCCTGACGCCAGTTAGCCCTAATCCTTGTTTTTAATTTAAAATTTAAATCTGTTTTTAACATGGAAATTTCTGAAAACTTCAATGGGCCTTAACTGGGTCATACGGACTCCGATTTTCGAAAACTCGGACTCTATTTCGCGTATTTTTCCGTGACAAACGCAATGGCATAGCCCGTTTCCCTTGATTCAGATTCATGAATTAAATTCTGCCTCGATTTATGTTATAACAGGTTATTGAAAATACGGGTTGTTACATAAACCTTTAACAAAAATGTTACCACCACTCTGGGGTATGCTAGTAGTAAGAGCATACAATTGTCCTCTCGACGATTTTGTTCTTTTCCCTTGTCCTTGTCCTATAATATTAACTACATGTCCCTTTTTACCATACTAAAGATACTCTCTCTTGTCATGGGTTTTATTATTCCTTCACTTTGGCCTCTTCCCTTTCACCTTTTCCTCCTTCGTGGGTTAAGCCATATCAACAAGTTTCTCATCCTCAGGCTTGTGTTCTTTATCCTCGTTCTTACTATACTTGTATAGCTTGTTGGCCGGTTTCTCGAAAGTTCCCTCCATCACACTACAACCTTACAAAGCATGAAATAAGATTAGTCGCAGATGGAACTATGCGGCTATAGATGGAGGTTGGGCACCTCTTTGCCCTCCGACTTGGGTCGTACACCTACAAAATTGTTGCGAAAAAGAAAGAAAGAAGAGATTCAAACATAGAATCAAAAGATAGTGCATATGGCTTTGGGGAATATGCCTTTCGTAAAACAAAACTCTTCTTATAAGAATGCTTCTTTGTAAACGTTTTGAAAATAATTTCAGAAGGTTTTTAAAAGCTTTTGCCCAATCTGGTAACCTTCCGCTCTGATACCAAACGTAACACCCCACATCCGTTAAGGTCACTCAGAAAGGAAATGCCTTAACTTCAATGGAGCATTATGGGTACTGGAACAGAAATAATACAAGACAGACATATATAAAACAGCAGAAAGTAAAGTAGGAGTACTTCAAACCATTTATTAAATATAATTGTTTACAATAAAAGCCCATCAACTTGCAATACCCAATTACATAGCTAAAATATCTCTCTTGCTCAAAACAAAGAAGCATAAAAATAAATTCTGATATTCCCCAATAAAGCAAGACAAGCCATAGCCAAGAGAAATCCAAGCCGTACATGAAAGTGCCTTTTAGCTTAGTAAGATCCGAACTAAGATGTATTCCCACCCTGCGAACCCAGGGGGGAACGGAAGAAAAAGAGGGAAACAAAACGAGTCAGTCATAAAGAGTGAGTAAGTCCTAGTGACTTTCAGCATCAAAACAAGTAAAGATAACATGGCATGAATAAACTGAAAATAAACATAAGCATGATGACAAGTTAAGCTACAGGCACGATGAATCAAGTATAACATCCCATAATTCCTATAAAGGGTAGCATCACAAGGTTCCTACCAAGTATCACATCGTAAGGTTTCTATCAAGTATAGCATCGCAAGATTTCTAAGCATCGTCATTAAATAATTTCAGTGATATCTATTTGCTTTGCACCACCTGACTAGTGTCCCAACTAGTGATCTATATAAAATGATCATATGATAATGTGATCCCAATCCTCGAAACTGTGGTTGCTTTTAGGTGTACATATATTATTTATCACCTAGATCTAATCTAGGGTTTTCTATCGGGCGCTTCCTAGATTCAACCAGGGTTTACGCGACTTAGGTCCAACTAGGGTTTAAGCCACCTATTGAACGCTTCTCGGATTCAGGGTTTATGCGACCTAGGTCCAACTAGGGATTATGCTACCTGCGTGTATCATACGACCCCCAATGATTGTAGATACCTATGCTGGTCCCACCATGGGGTGTATCAAGTCCCATGGTGGCGGACCGACACAATTCTAGAATGCATAGTGTATACTACTGGTGCCCAGTGCCTGCTTTTTCTGCTTTGAAGTGCGTGCATGCCCGCACTCCATTAGAACCTACACTGCTGCACCACACGCCGTCGCTTTCACCGCTTACAATCAGCCCAGTAATCGTGCCCCACCCTGCCTAGTTTCAGGGTACCATGAAACACCCATGTGGGTTACTGCTGAAACGGGTCCCCGTTACTAGTGTTTCTTGCTGGTTAAGTTTGTGGGCCTATATATACAGATATTACCCACCTACCCGTGATGTACTTAACCCACTGATTCAAGCATGTTTACTAATGGTTAAGTTTGTGGGCCGATATTTACTAATATTACCCACCAACCCGATATGTACTTAACCCTCTTCGTCCATCGCGTTTAATTGGCTAAGTGTTTTCTCTTGTTTTACTTAACCCTACCACACATCATGTTATATCGGTTAAGTGTTGCTCCTTGTGTTACTTAACCCTACCGCAAGTCTTGTTATACCGGCTAAGTGTTCTCCCTTGTGTTAACTTAACCCCATCGCATGTCATGTCATATTGGTTAAGTGTACGTTGACTTAGCCCACCTACTTATCATGTTGTGACGGTTAAGTGTTACCCTCTATTGTTACTTAACCTTACCACGCATCACGTTATGTTGGTTAAGCGCATGTTAACTTAACCCCATCCACTAGTCATATTATAATGGTTGAGTGTTACCCTCATGTGTTTACTTAAACCTACCACGCATCAGGTTATATCGATTGGGTGTTATCAACCCATTCAAGTTAAACCAACCCATCCGCTAGTCATGCTATTACGGTTAAGTGATATCAATCAATTCAAATTAACTTAACCCAACCACTTATCATATTATGTTGGTTAAGTGCTATTAATCTACTCAACCGCACCCACTTGTCTAATTAACATGTTGTATTAGTTAAGTGTCCTCAATTTGCTTAACCCTGCCCACTTGTCTAATTAACATGTTAAAATGGTTTAGTGTTCTCGAGCAATCAAGTTCAGGTTTACTTAACCCACCCATTCATGTCATATCGGTTAAGTGTTATTAGTCTAGTCATATTACTTAACCTTTCCATTCTTAGCGTGTCTGTTTATTGGCATTAATTAATTATTAATGCATCAACCACTCACATTAGACCTGTTGTTGCGGTCACTGGATATGCCGGGCGGTTTCGGGCAGAATTACACCACAACTCAGCCTAACCTCGGGTTTAAGCATGATATGACTAACTCATCACATTGGATCTTATTATTTGCAGTCACTGGATATGCCGGGCGGTTCCGGGCAGAACTACACCGCAAACTCAACCCAACCTCAAGTTAGCCATGTTGACGTTTGTGTTCATACTCATTCTTGTTCATGTTTCAACCACGTTCATATTTCCAGTTATATGCCAATTACCAAGTTTATAATTCACATTTTTGCCCCAAAACGTATTCTCAAACTATTATCATAATTCACTATAAAGTTATGCCAAGTTATAGCCTTTTATTTACAATACACGCCAACTACCCAAAACCCACTTTAGGCGCGTTCATATTAAACCTCTACCAAGTCATAAATTATCATATACGATTCAACTCCAAATTTTACATAATTAACATATGCCCAAGTTCTAGATTACATGTCAGTTTTACATATACCCAATTTATACCAAATTTATTTATGTTCAATTCATGTCGTTTTACATGTATGCCAATTTTATGCCAATTTACACATATACCAAGTTTCATGTCGTTTTACGTATGTCAAGATTCATGATTTACATGTTTACAAGGCTATGCTCAATTTACATAGATCAAGTTTTATACCTAAAATTCCATGTACACCACGTTTACACCAATTTACCCATAACAAGTTCTAGCCAAATTACATATATCAAGATCCATATCAAATTACATATATCAATCCCAATCGTGCAATAACCATTATAATGACAATACCCAAAATAACCCCATTTCATGTTAATGGTAAATTATCCCCAAACATCCAATTTTCATATTATGCCTTCGATTCCTCCAAACACATATATTACACTAAGCAATATTCCAGTATTTCCCCCGTATACCATTGCACGTATATCGTAGTTTAGGCCTGGGTCTGAAATTGACCTAGGTTCATCAAAAGAAAAAAAATAGGGGAAGGTAGAAGATTGCAATAAAAATGATATCAGAGAGAAAACGACATAAAAACATCATCTCAGGCATAAAGAATAGATCTTGATAATAATATCAACATGAACCAAGAAAATTGATTTACAACAAGCTAAATAGACCATAAATTGTCATGAGAATAAAGATAGAAAGGTTCCCAAAATCAAGATCCAAGAAGAAACAAGAATAGACTTGGATCAAAAGTCCAATTTCACTTCATCACATGCCTGTATTAAGTTTAATTATTTTAATATAAAAATTACTAGAACTTACAGATCATGGACAAGGAATTAAGAACTGAATTTGTTGTAAAAATGTTGCGGCGTTGTTGATTTATTGTCTTGAATCATTGTAGAAGCCTTAATCTTCGAATTGGATTGTGTATGAAAGCTTAGGAAATTTATTAGAGGTAGCGACCATGATCAAGAGGGATCTCAACAGCACTTTGGTGTAAGAATGATTTGTTATGAATTAGGCTAGGTCTTTGGTGTATTTATAGGTGTAGGAACTATTTAGGGCCTTTAGATCAACCCTAGAATCAATCCGGACCATCAAAACACGTCCCGGGCTTCAAAAATGGGTTCTGGGCCAAAACAGGTCGACCCGTAAGGGGAAAGATCGACCATATGGTCAACCTGAAGGGGGTAGCTCGACCCCCAGGCAGACCACCTAGTCAACCTGATCCCCAGGTCGACCTTCCTGGTTCTGTGCTGCCTGAAATTTGCTGAATCTTCTACAGACCATAACTTCTTCATATGGACTGCGATTTTCGAAAACTTGGACTCTATTTCATGAAGAATTCCGAGATGAACGCAATGGCGCAACCCGTATCCCACAATTCTCATTTTAAAAATTAATTATACCTTGATTTCTTGTTTCAACATGTTATTGAAATTCGGGTTGTTACAATTATGGCTTTAAAAACTATGCATTCTGAAGGCTTTTGTACAAGACCTATATTTATGTACTTGAATTCTGATATTGTGATTTTGAAAGATGTAACTTAACTCATTTATGTTTTTGTTGTAATAAAGTT
Source organism: Allium sativum (assembly GCA_030737875.1). Classification (NCBI taxonomy): domain Eukaryota; kingdom Viridiplantae; phylum Streptophyta; class Magnoliopsida; order Asparagales; family Amaryllidaceae; genus Allium; species Allium sativum. Next base: position 277,066,808 of record CM060918.1, read on the forward strand.
ATAAATTTTTCAAGTACTACTTTATTTGTCATGTAAATTCCTATTCTGTCTACTAAAAACGCTCCACCAAAGTTAAGGCATTCCCTTTGCGAGTGACCTTAACGAAGGTGGGGTGTTACACTTGGTATCAGAGCTGAAGGTTACCAGATTGGATAAAAAGTTTTTGAAAACTATTTTCAAAATGGTTTAAAAAAGATGTATTTTCAAAAGTAGAGTTTATTTTGAAAAACATAATCCCCAAAGCCATAGCCTATCTTTCTATCCTTTGTTTTGAATCTTTCCTTTTCTTTCATTTCAGCCTGTCTGGGATCTTAAACTTCCGGAGGGCATACCGATACATGGCTGGTTCAGGAGGTACCTAGAAGCTAGGGCTAATGATGCGGGCCCAACAAACGTCCCTCCTCCCCCAGCAGCAGCGGTTCCTCCTCCTCCTCCTCTGCACGTGAATACTTTCCCAATGATTTGTAGAGACTTTCGAGCCATGGGTGGGAAGAACTTTAATAGAACTGAATCCTTCGTGGAGGTAAGGAACTGGCTCAAAGAAATTGAGGATTTGTTCGTTATCTTCGAGGTGGACGATAGGAAGAAGATATAGTTGGTGGTATGGTTTCTTAAGGACGAAGCATCTTTTTGGAGGGAGGTCACAAATGGAGAGCGTCCGGTAGAGAGATGGATGGATTACAGGCATAGGTTCAAGATGAAATTCTCTCACGAGCGGAACAAAGTCTATACGCAGGGAGGTTCTTGGCGTTGAAGCAAAGGAGTTTATCAGTGAGAGAGTACGTCAACAAGTTTAATCAGTTGGCAAGATTCGGCTTAGATTTGGTAAATACACCGCATAAGAAGGCACTAAGGTCTGCTAAAGGTTTGAACGAGCCGCTACACGGATTGGCAATGTCCTACATTCTTATGGGGGCTACCTTCGAGAAATTAGTTGACATGGCATTGATGCATGAAGAGGAAACCAAAAGTGAGAAGAAAGAAGAAATGCTTGAAGGATCATAGAACAAGAAGGTGGGGCCCAAAAAGGAGACACAAAATAAGGATGAGAAGTCCGAAGACAAGAAGGAGAAGAAGTGCTTTACTTGTGGAAGCTCGACCCATCAGAACAAGGATTGCAGAAAAAGGAAGGGCACTTGCTTCAACTGTGGAGAAATGGGGCTCTTCACTAGGGACTGCCCAAAGAAATGAGGACAAGGGCAGAGGGGTGGACCAACTTCTAGAGGGCAGGTGAATACCCTTGATTCTCGTGGATATAATAGAAATAGGAAAACTTTCTATAGAAGGTTTAATTTCCTTATCTGATTGTGTAGTTAAAAACACTTTATGATTCTGGCATTTTGATTCTGTAATTGAAACTCTGCACTTTAATACTAGTCCTGTTTCTGATTCCGCTATAGTCTCAAACCCATGAGGGTTACGACTCATATGTTTGTGATAAGTTGGGGTTTGAGGGTATCTGTGTTGGGCGTTAAGTTGACTATGATGCATATATTCTGGGTTTTTATCATGCTTAGTTTCCTAAGAATCATTAGGTAATCTGATCTATGTCAGTAATCTGTAGGTATTTGAATATTTCTGAAAAGGATAGGGGTTTTTACTCAAAGCGTGAAGTAGATTTCCAGTTGGACATTTGTTTAATGGGAGTGATTCTCTGAGTGTTAATTTGATGTTGATTTCGGTCTTTGGGGTTGATACTTAGGGGGTTATTCTCTTAAACCGATGTCTAATGGTAACCTAGCATTTGTTTTAATTGTACTTGCTTCTATCACTCAACTTTATCCTATTGACCGAATCTTCGACCTTTAGGTAGAAACTAATGGGTGTAAACATGTGTTTGGGATATGTTACGTTTGATGGTTGCAAGTGAACGCAAGTGGTTGCTAGTGGTTGCTCGTGAATGCATATACACACACTAGGCACTAGATCGTCTCAAAAACACACTCATACTGCATATGGATGTGTGTGCATTTTCCAATTTTTGGATGAAAAATGGTTGACTCGGCATATGGATGTTGCATATGAATTAACGGTTGTGCACTCATATAGAAATGATATGTATTAAATAGGAAAATTGCATACATGTTGGACTCATGGCACAGACATAATTCGCATTAAGGAGGTCAACTGAGTCAGTGGACCGCCTGATCTTTGCATTAGATAAGGAACATATACACACACTTTTCGTATGTTCATACAGCATTAGAAGTTTTCTAAGGACAATGGATGCTTGTGGATGATGGTTGAGTAGATGGGTGACTGGATGGTAGGACACATTCTTCTAAACTTGAAGATTTCGGGGACGAAATCCTTTAAGGAGGGGAGAATGTAACACCCCGTATTTTCTATAAACATAAAAATAATTAAGCGAAACGGGTTATGCCATTGTGTTCGTCTCGAAATTCTGCTTGGAATAGAGTACAAGTTTGCGTAAATCGAACTCTATATGAAGAAGATATGGCCTTCAGAAGTTTCAGCCCGAAATTCAAAACAGACAGGACCCAGGTCGACGCTAGGGTCGACCTTGGGGTCGACCTATGTACACAGGTCGACACTAAGGTCGACCTTTGTACACAGGTCGACACTAAGGTTAACCTCCTCCCTATTTCCAGATCCGTGGACAAAAGCATTTTTCTGTATTTAGACGCCCGTTCTGACCAGATTCGTGACCCGTATGATATTTAAACACCCCAAACCTATCTTTCTCTCCACGCAATTTCATTCTGCCTATAATCTGCCTCTATTCTAATTAAAAATAAAAATGGCGTCGCTACTCTGCTAGAATCAAAACTAGGACTAGTGCATCTTCTCCCAATCTGAATAGAGTTAAAAGAGAATCAAATTTAATCGATAATCTACACCAAAGGAGCGCTATTCAGTGTTAGAATACAAATTCTAGAATACAAGAATCGTTCCCTTTTTGTCAGTACGGTTATTTTTAGATATGAAATTTAATAATTATCTTGACATTTTTGTGAATGTGGATCTGAGGTTATGCACACATTTCTGTGGATCTATCTTGTTAATATTATTGTGACTGTTCTGTATCTGTTCCCTCTTTTCTTCCTTTTTGTTTATAGCTAGGCTAAAACGAGCCTGCGCCAAATCTCATACGAGATTAATGCACGAACACTAAATTTTGGGACAAATAATGGATAATGCATAATTGGACATGACTGATCTTTGACTAATTTGGGAAAAGAACATAGGTTGTAAATTAAGATTTGGAATCAGTGCATATTATGTATGATAGACTGTGATTTGGAAGAAGAATTATTATATGATAGCATATGACTTCGAACTTGAAATATAATGCATGTTATAGTGCAAGATATGATTGTGAGGACATAATACATGATTAAAATTTAAGATCTAGATTTGGACATATTTTATATCACGATCTATGACTTGAAAAGAAAAGAAGGATTTGTGACTTAGGAATAAAGATCTATGTTAAAATAAGATAACTATTAATGTGAATGCGCCTAAATATGGGTTTTTTTGATATTTGACATCATAGGCTATAATTTAGCATAACTCATATTGTTTGGGGATTTTTGAGAATATTCTGCACTGTGCAAGGCTTAACTAAAATTTGGGCATATGTTGTATTATGAATTATGACCATGATTTAGGCATGTAAGGATAGGCTTAATTTATGATTAGGCAAGATATGTAAATAGAATTTTAGAAATGTTTAATCTGCCGAATTCCCTAATCTGCTAAATTCGTTATCTGCTAAATCTATTGAGTTGCTTAATCTGCTAAATCTGTTGGATTGCCTAATCTGCTACCTGCTAAATCTGTTGAATTGCCTAATCTGCTAAAACTACTAAATCTGTTGGATTGCCTAATTTGCTAAATCTGTTACCTGCTAAATCTGTTGAATTTGCTAATCTGCTAAATCTATTATCTGCTAAATCTGTTGAATTGCCTAATCTGCTAAATCTGCTATCTGATAAATCTTTTGAATTGCCTAATCTGCTAAATCTGTTAAATCAACTAATCTGTTAGATCTGTCATCTATTGAGTTGCCTAATCTGTTGAAAGGTAAATAATTGTAATTTGGTTACGAAAATCCGTAGGCACGATCTAAGATTGAGTAAAAACATGGAAATCAGATTAATCTGCTGTAATCTGTAAAGAAATTTAATTAGTTAAATGGACATAATTAGTTTGATATCAGTATAATCTGTATTAGAATAAATTGGCTATGACACGAGGTTAGACTCTGTTTGCGGTAGAAACCTACCCGGAACCAATGGCTTAACCAGCAACTGCAAACTGTCAGTCTAATGTGAGAGGTCGTAAGCATAACTAAAATATGCTTAGACACGAGGTTAGGTCCGGCTTATGGATGAAGTCTGCCCGGAACTGCCCGGCACATCCAGCGGCCACAAGCTACCGACCTAATGTGAGAGGTCTATGCATTAATATTTAATTAATGAAAATTTAAGAGAAATGTGGTGTCTAAAAACGTGTTGGGTAGATAGGGTTAAACCAACTGGACTGATGAATCTAATAAACCCGTTTCGTGAATCTGTAGGCCCAATACATAGTTAGACAATCTATAAGTCTGTTAAATCCGTACATCTGATCTTTTAATTTGAAAACTTGTTAACTTGATTGTTTGATCTGTGAACTAGTAATTTGAACTCTGTCTGAAATCTATAAACAAGTTAATCTGAAATCTGTTAGTCTGGGGACACAAGGTTAGGAGGGTAATTACTTGTGTCATCTGTTGTGTGGGACCCTTATTAGTCAGTTACCCATTCTGGTATCAAAACTTTGACCCTATGCTATGTAAGGGTCCGAGCACACTTACTATACTAATTATAAGCGGTTCATTCTGATATGGCGAGGTGTGTTGATGGTGCATTCCAACCAGGTCATGTGCGTGCATGGATCCGGTCTTCTCTGAGGATGTAAGACACCTTGACATCTGTAAATAGGTCTATGCCAATAGGTTGCTACTTTAGGGAGTGATACACCCTACTATGGGGCCGACACAAGGTATTTATGTATTAGGGAGCCAGTCGCTTGGTGTAGGGTTTAGGGTACACTTAGTTATGTCTGTTTCTATTGGTGCTGTCTATTTCTGTTGGGTGGTAACACCTGTCTATTTCAGCATGGTACTGTCTGTCGGGCTGGTAAAGGCCCATTACTAATGTACACCTAATTCTGACATTATGTTTCTGTAGGGATTATTCGGTTTCTATCTCTAGTCCCATTTCCAATTCTGTTTCCATACCTTTCGACCGTTGGGGTGGTAAAGGCCCATTAGTTGGGTGGTAAAGGCCCATTATTAGTATTTTTTTCTGTGCCTTCTGTCTGTTGGGGTGGTAAAGGCCCATTACTAGCATTCTGTTTCTGTATAGATTATTCTGTCTCCATTTCTGTTTCGGTTTAGACATTAGGGTAACAACTAATCATGTTATACTAGTATTAGTGCAGAGAAGTGAAAACTAAGTAAGAAGCTTGGCTTAGCCTATAACATTCCGTTTCTTCCGTTAACCTGCTATTCCTGTTATGGTTATCTCTCATCCAGTTTTATTTACATGTCATGATACTATTATCTGTTTATATGCTGAAAGTCACTGGACTCACCAGACTTATGTTTGACCTAGTTTGTTTCGCCTCTTTTCTTCCGTTCCCCCCCCCCCCCCCACCCAGGTTCTCAGGGTGGAAACGTAGAAGCTTGATTCTGATTCTCTCTACTTGAAGTGTTTGAAGTATTGCTTGTTTTTGGCTTTATCTTTCCATGGCAGTTTATATTGGGGATAATGGCTTTAATAACTATGCATTCTGAAGGCTTTTGTACAAGACCGATATTTATGTACTTGAATTCCGATATTGTGATTTTGAAAGATGTAACTAAACTCGTTTCTATTTCTGTTGTAATAAAGTTATAAAATTTTCAAGTACTACTTTATCTGTCTTGTAAATTTCTGTTCTGTCTACTAAAAACACTCCACTTAAGTTAAGGCATTCCCTTTGCGAGTGACCTTAACAGAGGTGGGGTGTTACACTTGGTATCAGAGATTGAGGTTACCAGATTGAATAAAAAGTTTTTGAAAACTATTTTCAAAAGGGTTTGAGAAGGAAGTATTTTCAAAAGTAGAGTTTATTTTGAAAAACATAATCCCCAAAGCCATAGCCTGTCTTTCTATCCTTTTTTTGAATCTTTCCTTTTCTTTCGTTTCAGCATGTCTGGGGATCTTAACCTTACGGAGGGCATACCAATACGTGGCTGGTTCAGGAGGTACCTAGAAGCTAGGGCTAATGATGCGGGCCCAACAAACGTCCCTCCTCCCCCAGCTACAGCGGTTCCTCCTCCTCCTCCTCAGCGCGTGAATACTTTCCCGATGATATGTAGAGACTTTCGAGCCATGGGTGGGAAGAATTTTAATGGAACTGAATCCTTCGTGGAGGCAAGGAACTGGCTCAAAGAAACTGAGGATTTGTTCAATATCTTCGAGGTGGACGATAGGCAGAAGATACAATTGGCGGTATGGTTACTTAAGGACGAAACTTCTTTTTGGAGGGAGGTCACAAATGGAGAGCGTCCAGTAGAGAGATGGGTGGATTTCAGGCATAGGTTCGAGATGAAATTTCTCTCACGAGAGAAAGAGAGTCTATACATAGAGAGGTTCTTGGCGTTGAAGCAAAGGAATATATCAGTGAGAGAGTATGTCAACAAGTTTAATCAGTTGGCAAGATTCGGCTTAGATTTGGTAAATACACCGCATAAGAAGGCACTAAGGTCTGCTAAAGTTTTAAACGAGCCGCTACACGGATTGGCAATGTCCCACATTCTTATGGGGGCTACCTTCGAGATATTAGTTGACATGGCATTGAGGAATGAAGAGGAAACCAAAAGTGAGAAGAAAGAAGAAAAGCTTGAAGGACCACAAAACAAGAAGGTGGGGCCCAAAAAGGAGACACAAAATAAGGATGAGAAGTCTGAAGACAAGAAGGAGAAGAAGTGCTTTACTTGTGGAAGATCAACCCATCTGAACATGGATTGCAGTAAAAGGAAGGGCACTTGCTTCAGCTATAGAGAAATGGGGCACTTCACTGGGGACTGCCCAAAGAAACGAGGACAAGGGCAGAGGGCAGGACCAACTTCTAGAGGGCAGGCGAATACCCTCGAGGCATGTGGATATAATAGAAATAGGAAAACTTTCTGTAGAAGGTTTAATTTTCTTATCTGATTGTGGAGTTAAAAACTCTTTCTGATTTTGGCATTTTGACTCTGTAATTGAAACTCTGCACTTTAATACTATTCTTGTTTTCGATTCCGCTATAGTCTCAAACACCATGAAGGTAACGACTCATCTGTTTGTGATAGGTTGGGGTTTGAGGGTATCTATGTTGGGCGTTAAGTTGACTATGATGCATATATTCTTGGTTTTTATCATGCTTAGTTTCCTAAGAATCATTTGGTAATCTGATCTGTATTAGTAGTCTGTAGGTATCTGAATATTTCTGAAAAGGATAGGGGTTTTTACTCAAAGCGTGAAGTAGATTTCCAGTTGGACATTTGTTTAATGGGAGTGATTCTCTGAGTGTTAATCTGATGTTGATTTTGGTCTTCGAGGTTGATACTTCAGGGGTTATTCTCTTAAACCGATGTCTGATGGGAACCTAGCTTTTGTTTTAATTGTACTTGCTTCTATCACTCGACTTTATCCTATCGACCGAATCTTCGACCTTTAGGTAGAAACTAATGGGAGTAAACATGTGTTTGAGACATGTTATGTTTGATGGTTGCGAGTGGATGCAAGTGGTTGCTAGTGGATGCTCGTGGATGCATATACACACACTAGGCACTAGATCATCTCAAAAACACTCTCATACTGCATATGGATGTGTCTGCATTTTTCAATTTTGTGGACGAAAAACAGTTGACTCGGCACATGGATGTTGCATATGAATGAACGGTTGTGCACTCATATAGAAATGATATGTATCAAATAGGAAAATTGCATACATGTTGGACTCATGGCACTGACATAATTCGCATTAAGGAGGTCAACTGAATAAGTGGACCGCCTGATCTTTGCATTAGATAAGGAACATATACACACACTTTTGCATATGTTCATACAACATTAGAAGTTTTATAAGGACAATGGATGCTTGTGGATGATGGTTGAGTAGACGGGTGACTGGATGGTAGGACACATTCTTCTTAACTTGAAGATTTCGGGGATGAAATCCTTTAAGGAGGGGAGAATGTAACACCCCGTATTTTCTGTGAACATAAGAGTAACAAATCAAGCAATAATTAAATTATAACAGAATAATTAAGGGAAACGGATTACACCATTGTGTTCGTTTCAAAATTCTGCTTGAAAAAGAGTCCAAGTTTGCGTAAATCGGACTCCGTAGGAAGAAGATATGGCCTTCAGAAGTTTCAGCCCAAAATTGAAAACAGAAAAGACCCAGGTCGACACTTGGGTAGACTTAGTGGTCGACCTATATACACAGGTCGACACTAAGGTTGACCTGGGGGTCGACCTATGTACACAGGTCGACACTAAGGTCGACCTCCCCCTGTTTAGAGATCCGTGGACATATGCATTTTTCTGTATTTAGACGCCCGTTCTGACCAAATTCGTGACCCCTATGCTATTTAAACACCCCCAAACCTAGCTTTCTCTCCACACAATTTCATTCTGCCTATACTCTGCCTCTATTCTAATTAAAAATAAAAATGGCGTCGCTACTCTGCTAGAATCAAAACTAGGACTAGTGCATCTTCTCCCAATCTGAATAGAGTTAAAAGAGAATCAAATCTAATCGATAGTCTACACCAAAGGAGCGCTATTCAGTGTCAGAATACGGATTTCAGAATATAAGCATCGTTCCCTTTTTGTGGGTACAGTTATTTTCAGATATGAAATTTAACAATTATCTTGACATTTTTTTGAATCTGAGGTTATGCATACTTTTCTGTGGATCTATCTTGTTAATATTATTGTGATTGTTCTGTATCTATTCCCTCTTTTCTTCCTTTTTGTTTATATCCAGGCTACCACGATCCTGCGCCAAATCTCATAAGAGATTAACGCATGAACGCTAAATTTTGGGACAAATAATGGATAATGCATAATTGGACATGACTGATCTTTGACTAATTTGAGAAAATAACATAGGTTGTAAATTAATATGTGGAATCAGTGCAAACTATGTATGATAGACTGTGATTTGGAAGAAGAATTATTATATGATAGCATATGACTTGGAATTTGGAATATAATGCATGTATAGTGCAAGATCTGATTGTGAGGACATAATACATGATTAAAATTTAAGATTTAGATTTGGGCATATTTTATATCACGATCTATGACTTGAAAAGAAAAGAAGTATTTGTGACATAGGAATAAAGATCTATGTTAAAATAAGATAACTATTAAAGTGAGTGCGCCTAAATATGTGTTTTTTGGATATTTGACGTCATAGGCTATAATTTAGCATAATTCATATTGTTTGGGGATTTTTGAGAATATTCTGTACTGTGCAAGGCTTAACTAAAATTTGGGCATATGTTGTATTATGAATTATGACCATGATTTAGGCATGTAATGATAGGCTTAATTTATGATTAGGCAAGATATGTAAATAGAATTTTAGAAATGTTTAATCTGTTGAATTTCCTAATGTGCTAAATCCGTTATCTGCTAAATCTATTGAATTGCCTAATCTGCTAAATCTGTTATCTGCTAAATCTGTTGGATTGCCTAATCTGCGACTTGCTAAATCTGTTGAATTGCCTAATCTACTAAAACTGCTAAATCTATTGGATTGCCTAATCTGCTAAATCTATTACCTGATAAATCTGTCGAATTTGCTAATCTGCTAAATCTGTTATCTGCTAAATCTGTTAAATTGCCTAATCTGCTAAATCTGTTATCTGCTAGATCTGTTGAATCGCCTAATCTGTTAGATCTGTTATCTATTGAGTTGCCTAATCTGTTGAAAGCTAAATAATTGTAATTTGGGTATGAATATCCGTAAGCTCAATCTAAGATTGAGTAAAAACATGGAAATCTGATTAATCTGATGTAAACTATAAAGAAGTTTAATCTGTTAAATGGACATAATTAGTCTGATATTTGTATAATCTGTATTAGAATAAATTGGCTATGACACGAGGTTAGACTCTGTTTGCGGTATAAGCCTTCCCGGAACCAACTGGCTTAACTAACAACCACAAACTGTAAGTTTAATGTGAGAGGTAATAGGCATAACTAAAATATGCTTAGACACGAGGTTAGGTCTGCCTTGTGGCAGAAGTCTACCCGGAACCACCCGGCACATCCAGCGGCCACAAGCTACTGACCTAATGTGAGAGGTCTATTCATTAATATTTAATTAATGCAAATTTAAGAGAAATGTGGTGTCTAAAAACGTGTTGGTGGATAGGGTTAAACCAACTGGACTGATGAATCTAATAAACCCGTTTCGTGAATCTAAGGCCCTATACAAAGTTAGACAATCTGTAAGTCTGTTGAATCCGTACATCTGATCTATTAATTTGAAAACTTGTTAACTTGATTGTCTGATCTGTGAAGTAGTAATCTGAAATCTATCTGAAATCTGTAAACAAGTTAATTTGAAATCTGTTAGTTTGGGGACACAAGGTTATGAGGGGAATTACTTGTGTCATCTGTTGTGTGGAACCCATATTATTTAGTAACCCTTTCTGGTATCAAAACTTTGACCCCACGCTATTTGGGGATCCGGGCATGCTTACTAAACTAATTATAAGCGGTTCATTCTGATAATGGCGAGGGGTGTTGATGGTGCATTCCTACCGGGTCATGTGCGTGCAAGGATCTGGTCTGCTCTGAGGATGTAAGACACCGTGACATATGTAAATAGGTCTGTGCCAATAGGTTGCCACTTTAGGGAGTGATACACCCTACTGTGGGGCTGACACAGGGTATTTATGTATTAGGGAGCCGATCGCTTGGGGTAGGGATTAGGGTACACTTAGTTCTGTCTATTTCTGTTGGTACCGTCTGTTTCTGTTGGGTGGTAACACCTGTCTGTTTCTGTGTGGTACCGTCTGTTGGGGTGGTAAAGGACCATTACTAATGTACACATAATTCTGACATTCTGTTTCCGTAGGGATTATTCTGTTTTTGTCTCTGATCACGTTTCTGATTCTATTTCCATACCTTCTATTTGTTGGGGTGGTAAAGGCCTATTAGTTGGATGGTAAAGGCCCATTATTAGTATTCTGTTTCTGTACCTTCTGTCTCTTGGGGTGGTAAAGGCCCATTACTAGCATTCTGTTTCTGTATACATTATTCTGTCTCCGTCTCCGTTTCTGTTTAGACGTTAGGGTAACACCTAATCCTGTTATACTAGTATTTGTGCAGAGAAGTGAAAACTAAGTAAGAAGCTTAGCTTAGCCTATATCATTCTGTTTCTTCTGTTAACCTGCTCTTCCTGTTACGGTTATCTCTCATCCAGTTTTATTTATATGTCATGATACTATTATCTGTTTATATGTTGAAAGTCATTAGACTCACCAGACTTATGTCTGACCTAGTTTGTTTCGCCTCTTTTCTTCCATTTCCCCCCAGGTTCTCAGGGTGGATATATAGGAGCTTGATTCTGATTCTCTCTGCTTGAAGTATTTGAAGTATTGCTTGGTTTTGGCTCTATCTTTCCATGGCAGTTTATATTGGTGATTATGGCTTTAAAAACTATGCGTTCTAAAGGCTTTTTTACAAGGCCAATATTTGTGTAATTGAATTCCGATATTGTGATTTTGAAAGATGTAACTAAACTCATTTCTATTTCTGTTGTAATAAAGTTATAAATTTTTCAAGTACTACTTTATCTATCTTGTAAATTTCTGCTCTGTCTACTAAAAACGCTCCACCAAAGTTAAGTCATTCCCTTTGCGAGTGACCTTAACGGAGGTGGGGTGTTACCTAAATGACACGCGACATTTTTATTGTGGTTCGGTCGAATCATGACCTTGTCCACTTTATAATCTTTTGCTCAAGTACCCAGACAGTTCTAGGCAAGTCATGCCTTTTTACATGGTCCTAAAAACAAAAGAGTAAAACTGACAATTTTACGTCAGACAAGGCCGCAAATGCTGGGCATTCCACACTCTGGGGATTTCATCTCCATCCACGGTTCTAGCTTGAAGGTTCCATTGTCAAGCTTTCGTAAAATGGAGTTCGGTCCTTCCCATTTCGGGCCCATATGCACCGGGGTGGAAAGACGCGTTTCAGGACCAAATCACCGGGTTCAAACTTTCGAGCTCGGACATTTTTGTTATAATACCGAGCGACCTATTGCTTGTGTCTCAAGGCGCGTAGATTGACTTCGTCCCTCTTTTCTTCAATCATATCCAGAGACTCAAGGAGCGGCTCATTATTGGTCATCGGGGCATAATAAGTGATTCAATGGGATGGTACTTCAAACTCAACTGGGATGACCGCTTCGGCTCCAAAAGCGAGGGAAAAGGGTGTGTGACCCGTTTCCGACTTGTATGTTGTCCTATAGGCCCATAGTGCCAATGGTAATTCATCAACTGAAATGGCTTTGGCCCGCTTCAATCTTTTCTTCAAAATAGACATGTTCACTTTGTTTGCTGCCTTGACCTGCCCGCTCGATTGCGGATGTGCCACAGAGGTGTATCTTTTCTCGATATGATACTTCTGGCATCGAAACTCGGTGCTATCGAACTGATTTCCGTTATTGGTTATGATGACTTTCGGAATCCCGAATCGACACAGTGTTCCTAACGACAAAGGTTATCACTCACTTGGTTGTGATCGTGGTCAATGGCTCAGCCTCAACCCATTTGGTGAAGTAATCAATAGCCACAATGGCGAATTTTGCTCTGCCCTTAGCTATGAGGAGGCTTCCAATAATATCGATTCCCCAAACAGCAAAGGGCCACGGGCTCATCATAGTCTTCAACTCGCCAGGAGGTGCCCTGGGGATCTTGGAAAACTTTTGACATGCATCACAACGTTGTGCATACTTGGCTGCATCCTTGTTTATGGTGTGCCAAAAATAGCCATATCGCAATATCTTCTTTGCCAATGTTTTCCCTCCAGTGTGGTCGCCACATTCACCTTCATATACTTCTTTCAGTACTCGCTTGATGTCGTTATGGGCGATGCACGGAAGGAGGGGCATCGAGAAACCCTGTCTGTACAGGACTTCGCCATGTAGCACATATCAGGAAGCCTTCCAGATAACTGCACGCCTCTCACTTTTCTTTGTTGGAAGCGTTCCATTCATCAAAAAATTCTTTAGAGGGTTCATCCATGACTCCTTCTCAGGTTCACTCTCTAGTACCGGATCAATTTCCATCTGATTTATACTAGGGGACTATAGCACTTCAATCGGGACTATCTCCATATTTTCAGGATTATAAGAGCTTGCCATCTTTGCTAACTTGTCTGCCTTTTGATTCTCCGTTCGAGGAATATGAGATATGCTGTGGTGGTCAAAACCATCTAGCAACTTCTTCACTTTTTCTAAATATGATATCAGCCTCAGACTCTTGGCCTGAAACTTTCCAGTAACCTGGTTCACAACTATCTTGGAATCACAAAAGATATCCAACCTTGTGATCTCCAACTCCTTTGCGAGCTTCAACCCGGCAATTAGGGCTTCATATTCGGAGTCGTTATTAGTGGCATGGAACTCTAATTTCAGATCATAGTACAATAGCCTTTCTCTGGAGTCTCAAGGACCACTCCGGCACCAGATCGTCTATCGTTCTTAGCTACATCAGTGTATAATTTCCAGGAACTGGGGTAAAGGAGTAGTTTTGGTGGGTCGGCTTCTTAACTTACTACATCATCCTCCGGGATAGTAAATTCTTATATAAAATTTTCCAGTACTTGCCCCCTTATCGACCTTTGGGGAAGGAAGTTCAAGTCGAATTGACTCAGCTCAATGTTCCACTTGAACAGTCTTCCTGATGCTTCTGGCCTTTGCAGAACTTGTTTGAGTGGGTGATCGGTGTACACAGTAATGGGATGAGCCTGGAAGTTGTGGCGAAGTTTTCTAGATGCGATCAGTAAGCTATACACAAGCTTTTCTATCTTTGCATAATTTCGCTCTGCGGCCGCTAATTTCTTACTCACATAATACATTGCACCTTATCTTCCTCTCTTACCAAAGTCGAACTGATCGCGTGGGATGACACTACCAAGTACACAAATAAATCCTCATGATCCACGGGCTTAGATAGTATCGGGGGTCTTTCCAGATGATTCAATAGAATCTAGAATGCTTCTACACAATCAGGATTCCATTTAAAGTTGCGCTTGCCTCGCTTTATCAGCTTGAAAAATGGGATGCATTTATCTGTAGCTTTGGAGATAGATCTACTCAGTGCTGCCACTTCTCTGGCGAGGCTTTGTAAAACTTTAATTTTCTTTGGTTCTTGAATATTTCAGATTGCTGTAATCTGATCTGGATTGATTTCAATTCCACGCGAGCTGATAATGAATCCTAGGAATTTTCCAGATGCTACCCCAAATGAGCATTTCAAAGGATTTAGTTTCATCCCGTATTTCTGGAGAATCTCAAACATTTTTGCTAAATCGCCAGTATGGTCAGATGATTGTCTGGACTTTACTAACATGTCGTCGACGTATACCTCCATCGTTTTCCCTATTTGGTTGTAGAACATCCTATTCACCAATAGCTGATACGTGGCACTAGCATTCTTCAGAACGAAAGGCATCACTACGTAACAGTATAATCCCTGATTGGTAATGAAGCTGGTATGCTCTTGGTCTGGGACGTGCATGGGGATTTGGTTGTACCCTAAGTAGGCATCCATAAAAGAAAGAATCTCATGACCTGCCGTCGAATCCACGAGTTGATCGATTCTAGGTAACGGAAAGCTATCCATTGGGCAGGCTTTGTTTAGATCTGAGAAGTCAATGCATGTGCGCCATTTTCCATTGGCCTTCTTCACCAAAACCGGGTTTGAAATCCAGTCAGGTTATGTTGAATCTTTAATAAACCCATTACTTCTTAGATTTTCGACTTCTTCCTTCAAGGCAGCAGACCTCTCTGGGCCAAGCATTCGCCTTTTCTGTTTGATAGGAAGATGTTTTGGGTTGATGCTTAAGGAATGACTCATAATTGAGGGAGATATTCCATACATGTCAGCATGGGTCCAGGCGAATACATCCAGGTTAGTTTCAAGAAATTTGTTAATTCTTTGGCTCGAACATGGTCCAACTGTGATCCAATCTTCAGGACCTTCTCTGGGTCATTATCATTGATTGGTACATCCACAGTCTCTTCATTAGGTGTCACCATTCTGCCCACATGCTCTTCATGCTCTCTGGGATCTATATCCTCGGGCAACTCTCTGGGCGACTCCCCCAGAGTTACTTTCTTTAGTTGCTATGGAGTTTCCTCCCTTGGGAGGGAAGAAGCGTCCTTTGTTTCTACATCTCTTCCTTTATGGGGCAACTTCAGCTCTGCTATGTAGCATGCTCGTGCAACAACTTGAACTCCTCTGACTATACCTACACCGGCATCTGTCGTGAACTTCAACAACAAACACCAGGGTGCATTGCAGGCCCTGAATTTAGCTAGGGCTGGTCGGTCCAGAAACGCATTATAAGGCGACTCAATATCTAGGACTACAAAGGGGAGGATTCTCACTCTCTGGCGTTCTCTTTCCCTAAGGGTTACTGATAGTTCCATGTATCCCATCGGAGCAGTTGAGGCTCCATTAAATCCACGTATCCAACCCTTGCATGGTTTCAAATCCTTAGGTTCGAGTTTCATTTGGTTGAATGTTTTCTTAAACAGAATGTTAACCGAACTCCCATTATCCACTAGAACTTTGCGGACTGTAGATGGAACAATGGCGACGGTGATCACTAATGGGTCCTCGGTTGGGGGGTGGACTCCAATACTCTCCCAATCGCGAAATATGACGTCATCAGACATCGTCTTCTGTTGCTTAATCACGGCATTATCCTTGGGATTACTACATTCTCCCACTTCAAAATGCTGTTTAGCTGCGTTAACGTACTGATCCATAGCCCTGAAACTGTGCCCTTCCAGATGAAGCCCACTAACTATGGTATTGATAATGATATTTTTTCCTTTTTGCTGAGTTGTTGGTTTGGAAGCAGGTTGGCTTTGGTTTGGGGCTTGCGCGGCTTACCCCCTGTCTTTGGGTATCACCTTATACTCATCGAGTTTTCCTTCCCAAAGTAGCTTTTCAACCACAATCTCAGAGGACGACATTCGTTTGTAGTGTGGCCATGAGTCTGATGAAAAAGGCAAAATTTCCCAGTCTCACGTTCCTTTTCTGTCGAATCTCTCAGAGGAGGCCTCTTATACTGGAGGACGTTGTATGTATCCAAGAAGATATTCTTCAATGTATCGTTTAACGGTGTAAAACTCTCAAATGGCCTCATTCCCTTGATTTCTCTTCCAATTATTGTTATTATTATTCCCTGATTGGCGACCATTGCCTTGATTCTTGTTCCCAACATTAACTTCAACATTTCCTGAGCTATCTCCCGTCTGCTTGATGGCAACATTACTTTGGATATCCTCCTTATCAGTAACCTTCCTCTTTTGGTTGGCATAAATTTCCTCTCGACGTAGGCGGATGTTGGCCTTTTCGTAAAATATTTCTCTGGTTAACGGTGGTTTACCGGCCAGGTATTTTCCAAACTCATTATCCTTATCCACTCTGTCAATCAGGGCCAACAAAACAGTTTGTTCATGGGGATCTCTAACCCTTGTAACTGCTAAATTGAAGCGATATAGATTGGACCTCAAAGATTCATCCGAACGTTGCTTAATGAGGGATAATTCGATGACATTCTTAGATCTCTGAGTATGCAGCCGGAACTGATTCATGAACTGTTCAATTAATTCCTTGAAACTGGAGATCAATCGCGCTGGCAAATGAGTGAACCACATTAAGACCGTATCCTCCAGGAATATCAGGAATGCCTTACACTTCACGGCGTCGGAAGCGGCAGCTGTATTCATGTACCATGAATATCACATTAGGTGTTGGACTGGATCTGTCATTCCTGCATAGCGGTTTATAGGAGGCATGTTGAATTTCCTGGGGAATTGAACCTCTAATATATCATCCGTGAAAGGCGCATGACTGCGGCCTATACCCCAATCCTCATTTCTTTGTCTGCGGTTTTCTACCATCACTCGTCTAATCATGGCCTCAACATTTGCATGGGTCAGGGTGGATTCGGGATTAGCACTTCTTTCTCTGTGGGCTTCTCCAGCATTTCTTTGATGCACTGCTGCAAGGTCTGGGGCCTAAGCAGAACTCCCTTGCCCCCTGTTACCGCGGTCAGTCACGCGACGAGCAGGAGGAATGGGTTGATTTTGAGCAGGGTCAATGACGTCTCCATTCCTAGGTGGTCGGATGGGCTTATTTAAGTTACGATAATTAGCTCCCTAATTAAGCGCCTCTTCTTCTCAAGAAGGAAACATCCCAAATTGAAGCTACCCTATATTTTTAGCTCTTTCTAACAGAGGTCACCGCCAGTTTCTTTGAGGTTCTTCAGACGAGGACGTGTGTTCCGGAGAAAGAGAGTGAGCTGGCGGTGGCGAAACCTGCCTTTGGATATCATCAATTCTTCTGCCTAGGGCAGTAATATTCTAACGCAGCAACAATCTCTCCCGCCTCTGAGTGGCCAATTCATCATTTTGTCTATCCAATGCTTCAATTATGCGAGAGAGATCTCCTTCGGTAGCTGGGGAAGAAGGGTTGAACGGATCATCATCATCTTCTCTCATACGCAAAGAACTTGAGCTAGGTGGAGCAGAGGTACCGGCACGAGCGGAACATGCCATAATCTCCTTCTTAGGTCGAGTAGTGGTCTGATTGTCATTTCGGATCGTGGTCCCCCTGGGATGATGGCTCGTGGTACCCTCTTGGTGTCGGTTCGTGGTGGTCCCCTGGGTTCAGATTGTGGGAGCATTAGTAGGAAGGAGTGTGGCATTCTCTTGAGAACGGATCGTTATGCCCTCCGTCACATGGTTCGTGGCACCTTCAGTGGGTCAGATCGCCCCCCTTCTTCACGATCCGTAGAATCATCCTCGACCTGTTCCTCAACGCTTTCATCAAGAGCTTCGTTTGTTACTTCATTGGCCTGTGAAGCTCGTGCATCCTTGGACTTCTTTCCAGCCATAATACTTTGGATTTGCTAAAATCTTCAAAGATCAAAACGGTGGGGTTTGGACAGTTTTCTTCGGACCTGACTGCCCAAACAATAGAACAATAATCCAATATGCTGAGACTTCGTTCTCAGTGAAAGCACCAAAATATTAGATCCAAAGTGGGTCTAACACCCAAATTATCTGAATAGGCAAAAATTTATATTTAGAAATGCAAGAAAATGCAGAAAACGCACAAGATTTATAGTGGTTCAGCGTTAACGAGCCTACGTCCACTTTATATCTATGATTATACGTTAGATTCGAGTACAATCAATGATATTTCTCTCAATCTCACTTGTACAATGATGATTCACTCAATAATTTCTGGCTAAGACTGATAAGAAATTGTAAGATACTAATAATGGTGGAAACAATACTTATCCTGAAAATGTCAAGCACATAGCTATTTATAGCTGATATCTGAAGGTGGATCGTCGACATGTAGCACAAATCCCAAGGATCTCGGACTGGTTCGTGGCTTGATCGAGAAGTAGTCAATATGGACGTTATGGACAGGTGTCGTTAGATCCTGCATTCGCGGATCGTGGTAGACTTAGTCTTGGTCTCAATCTCTTAGCCTCAAAAATCGGATCGTGGTAAGGGTTCAGGAGCGAATGGATCGGGTCGCGATAAGAAGTTGCGATCTGGGGGTCATAGTTGTAGCATCACGATCCAGAGAACAACTAGTGGCCACGAACGGGATTTGGTGGCTTCTGGGAGTGAAACTTCATATTGAACATACGTGTGAATATTGATGGCTTGATCCATAAGATAGCCAACAGATAATTTGAAAATTGGCGGATCTAAGTATGATTTTAAAAGGGAAGTTTATTTTTCAAAATAGAATTGAATTTCGGTTTTAGCTAGAAATATATTAGTTTATTTTAATAATAAAACAGGTGGTTTTACTTACAAACGATGTCTATAAATTATCATCGGGTAATTTAGAATGTAAATTCAAGTATGATGTCAAAAAGGGAAACTTATTTTTCAAAAAGGGAAATTGGATTTCAAATGGAATTTTGAATCGGAAACTCATTTTAATATTTGAAACAGTAAATGTAATTTATAAACGATGGTTATAAATGGAAATGAATAATTATCATGGGATACTGGATTATATAAATTAAAATATGAATTTAAAAAGCAGAATTAGGCATCGTTTTAAAAAGGAAACAATAAAATTTATTCCGATGTTTAGAATATAAATAAAATGGGAATAAATCCATACAGTGTTATAGATTGAATTCGACTATGTCGAATATATGAAATAAATTATTTTCAAAAAGTATATTGGAATTTGTTTTAGATAAATACTAAAATATAAGATTTAAAAGGAAAATATATGCTATGTTTTTTTATATATATAAGCTATGATAATAAAATATCCCAAATAGGAGTTGAATTTAAAAATGGGTTTATAAACGAAAGCTTTTTTAAATTATGAAACAAGGAAGTTAATTTACAATCGATATTTATTGTCGTTGGACAATTTTGAAGTTAGTTTTAAATGGAGTTTAAATATGGAAGTTTGTATGATATAAAATAAGGAAGCGATTTATAAACCATGTTATAAATGAAATGAAGAAATTTTCATTGGATAGATTGGAAATAGATTTTCCAAATATAAGAACCGACATTTAAAGATCATATTTTTAAATGAAATAGAAGAGGAAATTTTTATGATCATAATGACAGTTCTTGTATTACAAACTCTTGTTTGTCTTAAGATGAGAACGTTGTCGGTCAAGGTCTGAGAGTTAAATAAAATACCCCAACTTAAATGACTTCACGATTATCAAGGAACAATATTAGTTTGTAATGGTAAAGGATGTTGAATAAATTTATTCATTCCCGTAAAAGAAATTTATAAATGGAAATTCGATTATATCGAATTTTTGTCTAAGGAAATTGGGATTTAATATAGAAATTGAGTAGTATATAAATTACAACTGGTTTGTGAATCTAAATGAAATAATCAACGATTTTGAATAAATCGGGGTTTGAGATAAAGTTGGAAGCATGGTCTAATTTATATTAAGTTGTCGAAGAAAGGAATTCATTTTGGTAAACATAGTTTTTAAACGTTTATTAAAACGAACTCGCCGCAGCGCAGTAGTTCAAAATTTGGCATTTTGAACTTCAATCGAGTATATAGAACTCAATGTAATTCAGAATTCAATGAAACAAGAAATGTCCAGACCTATTCAATGATAGTTTTCGAATGAAAGAGAAAAATCTGGATTTCGTTTCATAGATTTTGCGATATGTCAAAATAAAATTTATGGAAAAACAGCGCCCTAATCGTTTTAAAACCATAACGGATTTTTAAATAAAATAAAAGGATTTTGAATGAATAAAAATTCAAATTTTCATTAGAAAAATCCAGATCGGAGTTATAAAATAAATATGAACTCAAGTTGAGTGAATGGATCGATTTTTGAAATAAAAATCATATTTTTAATTATCGAATGAAGTTAACTAATTTCAAATGAAATTAATAAATATGGTTTTGATCGAACTTAACATTTGTTAAGTAAACTGAATTTGAAAATTGGAATTGGAAATCCAAGTATGAAACGTGAATTAGAATCGGGAAGCGAGCAAGCATTTGAGTTTGTTGTATATAAGCGAACATAAATATATTTGAACGAGATATGTTCAAATTAAAGGTAAATGAAATTAATAAGCTAATTAGAAATTAAATTATCGAATGGAAAGCGAGTTATGTAAAAAGGGACGAATTGATTGAAACGAGTTGAAAATGGCCGTGTATATTTTAAACAGGTATGGAATGAAGATTATAATGAGTGCCAGACAAAAAGGTACATGTTTCAATTTCCATATGAGATTTTATGAGCCCTATAGGCGAGCCGCTTGGCTTTTTGATTTTCTTTTTAAATGGAAAGGCCCTAGAGAGGCGAGTTGGGGTTTGAACGATTGACCGGTATAAGGGAGGTGCTGGCGAAATTTTCTAGAAATTTAAGGAGTTAGAATATTTTTAAGAAATTTTGAAAATAGAAATCAATATATCGAAATATATATAATTTGATAAGGAAATTAGAAATATAATTGATGAATTAATATTAATTAAAAGGGGCCAGTGATTGTTTGATTGTTGATGGATGTTTGTTTTTCCTTCGATAGTTAAATCAACAACTATCAAAGATTTTTTGGACCATCGTTGTCAAAACGGAGAGACCGGTTGGATTTATTATCCGAAAACACTCTGTATAGGCATAGGCATTGCGAATTAGATTACGATGAAGATAATTGAAGAGGGAGTGAAATGAAAGAGTTGTTATGTTTTTCCAGACCCAGGACAACTTGTATGGATGCATGTCTGATAGAGTACTCCTAATATATCACATAAGACGATCTTTTCGAGTATTACGTTTGGTGGTGGAGGAATTCGTTCCTCTTAGCTTTTCATAACCATAATATTTTGGGAAGATCAACTAGTGATTTGACGGGTTTGACGACGTGACATTCAAAGCGAATGGTGGCCAGATGTTCTGAAAAATTAACGTAGCCTCAAGCCTCAAAACCGGGAAATGGCAAAAATCGGGCAGGCAGCATGGCTAGGTGGGTCATACCCAAGCAGGGTATATTTGTCACCGATCTAGAGAAAATTCAGTATTCATTCTTCTTTCGAATCTGTATCTTACGATTATGGTTGCATGGCCGACAACTGTAGGTGACAATATATTCGCTACATCAAGCTAAATGAGTGGGCGGTCATGTGTGCCCCGGTTGCAACACGTTCTTGTTGAACCCTAGTGTATCGCCTCTAGAGTACACTGATCGGGAGGTGGTCCTATACCTTATCATTGTTGGAATCCAATCTCCAATATGCGCCCTGTGGTTTTTGATTTTATACTATATATGTAGAGCGTGAGATGCAAGCGTTCTACTATTTGGTTATTTATTTGATTAGACATTATTATAATATCACCATATTTTGATATCAAAATGTTTTGGTTATAGTAAGGTAAAAACCGTCCATGTTTATGTGTGGGCTGGTCTTACTATTACCCTTTCTTTCAAAAAGGTTTTTCAAAGTTAAACAATTTGGTTGGAGTTTACTCATACCCGTCCCATGACTGACCCAGAGTTTATTTTGTTTGTTGTTTTCCTAAACTCTTGGGAGCCCAAATTTGTACGGGCAATCAAGTGTACATGCCTTTACAGATACCTTTGGAGGAGCTTGAAGCAGGAGGCTTCACCGTTAGTTATTTAGAGTATTTCCGCTGTGATATATATGTGTTTTACTCTGATATGGTATGTATATACAAATTCAGATTTGTATTTCAAAGATTATGTAATATATTATATTTTTATTCGTTCCGTTGTGAGATTCTATATTGTTATTTCTGTTCTTTTTTTATCAGTTCTAGTTCTTCAACCCTAATGACTTGTATTTCTGTACTATTTGAGTTAGACGTGTGTTGTATTAGTCAGCTCAGATAGTACGGATTTACAGGACACTACAGTTGGTATCAGAGCTTAGGTTGAGCGAACACCTAGGTTTTCGTGGGGTTTACTCATTAGAGATAAGGTCAGTAGTACTCTAGAATGAGTTGAGTGTATATATGAGGGAGTGTATTTGTAAATTGAAATAAAATTATTTTATATATTGATTAGTTTGTCGAGTGGTTTATGAATTCTGGTTGGTGCAAAACATACAACTATATCGATAGGTGTTTCTAAACACCTGAACAGAGTAATTTGGCACAGTATTGCTTTAAAACGGGTAAATGAAATAATTTTACCTGAATCTATATTTTTATATAGATTAATTTTCTAAAACTATTTATATATGGATGTGTTGGTTTCTATTATTATAATTGAATCAGATTATAAAACTGAAATGATTATGTATAACCAAATAGAGCTTGTATATACAAATGAGATGAATTAAAATTAGATTGGAACCACAATTTTGAATTTAAATCCCGGATGTTTGGAAAATAATTTCTGAAGTGTTATGAAAATAATATAGCTTTTTGTTGTCAGGAATTTTCAAGCAAAAGTCATTTGAATAGATTTTGAAAGTGATTAAGCACTGAAATCACTTTAGTGGCTGGAAAATAATTCAGATGATGGATGGCCACATCGTTTGTATTCATTTTCGAGTTCTAAGTGATAAATTGCTACCTTAGAAAAGTTTTTATGGAATTTTGTTTGAAAGAAAAACAAGTTGTTTTGGGAAATATAGATGTTTTGAATTTGAGATGGTTATAAATAAGTATATGATTTCAAAGGTATGTGAAATAAAGACCGGGAATTTGAATTATGAAATCTAAATTTAACTTAAGATAAGTTAAATAGATTGAAATAAATAAACTGATTTTAATCAATTTAGATGGATTTGAATGCATAGAAATGAATAGAATATGATAAAATGGGCTATTGAAAAGATAACTGGTCACTAGTATTTCTTCTGCCTTAGTAATTTCGGGGACGAAATTATTTTAAAGTGGAAGGAATGTAACATCCCTGATTTTAGTCTTTTATTTTGAATATTTAAATTTATTCTAAATGTTAAATTAGAAATATAAATGGAATTTTTTTCTTTTTATATATGAAGTTATCAATATAATATCGAATATATTGAATAATTGTGCATGAAATCGAAATAATTAAATTGGCAGTTAAAACTGAGCCGAAACAATTCAGTCGATTAGTATAAATTTTATATCGAATTAGTAAATAATTATTATTTATTATCGATGTACTTAGTTGTTTGAAATCGATTTATATTTTTAAATCGAATTTAATTTAAAATCGTTAATTTAGATCGTTATCTCTTCTATACAGTGGTATTCAAGTTCAGAATCAATTCCACAAAGTTCAGAACAACGGTATAACTTTATAACGTCAGTAAATAAGTTAAAATAGGTGAACCAGTTTGAAGTTAAAGGACGCAAGATATTTTGGTTATTAAATTATTAAATCACTTCATAAATCATGTCAATATAAATTTCAAAATCTCGTAGCCGACCTACTTGTTCCATCGCTACCCTAAAAATTTAATTTTGCAGATGTATTTTCTCTCGAGATAGAATTTATGTCTCCCTATTTCGATACTAAGGAAAACAAGGAATTGAATGGCATGTACCATCTGTCTGGCATTCACTTCTATATAAATACAGCAACCTTGGTGATTTTCATTTATGAAACTGAAAACTCAATTTCAAGCTTTTTCGTTTCTTTTTCTTCCGAGTAAAAATTAATGCCTCCCCCTTAATAAAATAAAAACTTCGAACCCCATTTTCCTTCAGAAATCGCAATCAATGGGATTTCCTGAAGCTCGATTTCTGAAGCTATGTTACGGAAGTGTGCGATGCAGGCTTCTGATGTTCGAATTCAAATGATCAATTTAGGGTTTTGCGGGATGGACCGACGCTCATCAATTGCAAAGGCGAGTGTTACGATTTTAGCATGATATTTTGAGGTCCGGTGATGTCCTAGCTGAGTTCGATGGTGAGGAGAAGGGGAAATGTAACAACCAGAATTTTAACAACACGTTAAAACAAGAAATCAATGCAGAATTAAATTTTAAAATTAGAATTAGGTAAAATGGACATCACCATTGCGTTCGTCTCGGAAAAATACGCGAAATAGAGTCTGAGTTTTCGAAAATCGGAATCCGTATGACCAAGATATGGCCAAAACAAGATTTTAGCAGACTTTCTGGCAGACTGACCCATGTCGACTGTAGTGTCGACACCCAAGTCGACCTGCCCCCCCCCCCCCTTGTGTCGACTGTAGTGTCGACTTCCCCCCTGTACAGGTCAACCTAGTCGGCCTGTGGTGGCCCAGAACCCATTTTTGAGGCCCGGGATGAGTTTTGATGGTCCGGATTGACTCTAGGGTTGATCTAAAGGCCCTAAATGGTTCCTACACTTGACTTCTTCCCCAAGACATGCTTTGGGTCTAGTTTGTTGGCTTGTGATGGATTTAGATGGCTAGGATCTAAACTAGGGTTTATCCTACGGCCTAAACTATCCTAGTCTTCTATAAAAAGACCCCTAACCCTACCTTAAACCCTCATAAATTGATCCTACAACTAAACTATGCCAAAATTTCTAATGATCATGGCCTCCACTCAAGCCTCCATCCTCTTGTCATAAATTCAATCTTCATTCACATGAGAGATTACATGATCATACGAGTGTATGAGAGTTTCTATGTTCGTATGAGAGCTTCTAAACTTGATTTCAAGGCAAATCTTGATCAAAGCAAGGATCTTTCTTATTATTTTCTCAAAGTTTTTATTGGAGCTTATTGATTTGGGGTTTTTGCTAGTGTGGCTTCGTCTCAATCTTTTTATATATTGATTTGTGCCTTCATAGCATTGTAAGCCCCCTCCTACTCTTAGATATTAACTATGAAGTTAAATGTTCATGTTGCAAGTTTTGGGTTTGAACTTGAGTAGGTTACATGCTTAGAAACTATCATGTTATGTGCAGATTTATCCTATGCATATTCGTAAAGTCATCACCTTGATTTTGTGGGCTAAAAGCTATAAGCTTTATGTTGAAATGTTGCATTATGCAACATAAGAACTCTCTTATCCCTTAAGTTAACTTGCATAGAATGCTAGATGCGAACTTCTAGCCATTTTTCGATGTCATCTATCACCATGATTCACCTATATGCTAAGTTTTGGGGTTATGCATGTTTTTGGGGCTTAATAATGTAACGTGCAAGTTTGTGAACACATTATGTCTCATATGCCACCATGTTTAACTTGCGGCCTTATACCCCTTTTGTCATACCTTTGCCAAGTTCCTTCTTTTAATCCATTATGCGTTGTTGCGAATGTGTATGCGAGTTTAAAAGCGTTGGGGTTACGTTATGGGTAAACTTTAATGACATGAAACATGATTTCAGTAAATTGGTATAAACATGAAAACATGTAATTTTGGCTATGAACATAGGACTTGAAAACTTGACACGTATGGGTTGTAAGTGTAATAAGACACTAGACCAAACATGAAAGTGGCCAACTCGAGGTTGGGTTGAGTTTGTAGCATAAATCTACCCGGACCCGCCCGACTTAACTAGTGGCTACAAACAATAGGACCCAATGTGGGTAGTTGGTCATGTAGCACTTAAAACCCGAGGTTAGACTAGGTTGTGGTGTAAATCTACCCGGACCTACCCGGCTTAACTAGTAACCACACCAAAGTCTAATGTGAGAGGTTGGGGTGCATTAATCTAATTAATGCCATATGAAAAGTTTAAGTAATTTTGATTAATGACACTTAACCGATATGACACGAATGCGTAGGTTAAGTTAAACCGGACTTGGTTCCTTAATGACACTTAACCATATAAGACAATTAGGGGATGGGGTTAAATAATTTACACTTAACTAATCCGACTTGGTAATTAGATGGGGTTAAGTAACTTAGACTTAACTAATCTAAACACGGTAATTAGATGGGGCTAAGTAACCTTCACTTAACTAATCTAAGCACGGTAATTCGATGGGGTTGAGTTAAACACTTAACCAATCTAAACTTGGTAATTTAATGAGGTTAAGTAACCAACACTTAACCAACATAACATGATAATTTAATGGGGTAAGTAACTTATGCTTAACTAATTATACATGATTATTTGATGAGGTTAAGTAACCTATACTTAACCAATCTAATATGTGGACCTGATAGGGTTAAGTCACAAGACCTTTTAACTTAGGCTTAACCATTGTAATACGATTAGTGGATGGGGTTAAGCTAACCCACACTTAACCAATCCGACTCAATAATCTGATGGGATTAATATAATCTATGCTTAATCAATCTAACATTATAATCTGATAGGGTTAAGACAAATAAATACTTAACCAATTTGACTTGATTGGGATAAGTCATGAGCTTCTTGGTACACTTAACCAACTTGTAGGGCTAAGCCTTGAACTTGAGTACTTAGCCAATCTTGACATGATTCGTGGGCGGGTTAGGTCATGAACTTGAATGACAACACTTAACCCATTAGACAAAACCCTAGCTCAGGGGACTAGGTTGAAAATCGTAGTTAACAAGGATAGTGGGAAGAGAAGCTAAGTGGTAAGCCTTAGTTATAACTAAGTAATAATTCTTAGCCAAGGACATGGGACTAGTTCATAAATAGATACGGTAAGTCATCGCTTAGTATACGAGGAGGAGCAACTTATCTGACTTGGATTAAAAGCTCCAGCGAACTGGGTGACGAAGAGGTAGCTTCGGGGACGTGAGGGTACTCTTGGTATCCCTCTGTGAGGCGGCAGGTGGTCCATGAAACCCGGCCTCATAGAGGTTAAGGTCTGCGGTAGAAGAGCCAAGAGTATGCCTTGGTTGCTATGCGAGCGACCTAAAGACTGGGATGGATTAGCGTGGAGTCGACGATACTTGTTTTTGCCCTGGATAGCACGTCGCCGACTACCTACCATCTTTAGACAATCGTGTACGAACGGAAAGGCAGAGAACTCCCAACAGACCATGTTCTTGCTATCGAGTCATGGGTGAGGTTGGCCCATAGGAAAGTGGGGCTATAGTGGGGCCGGGATGTGGTTCTCATACATGATTTTTCTTGGATTGCCTTTCAGTAGTTGAGGGAGGGGTCACGTGGGACCATAGCCACGGGTACAAAAACAGACCTTGATATCTGCATCAGCAGATGACTTAAAGCTCCCGACCGAGTTCCGTATTTCTTGATTTGCCCTGGCACGAAACTCGGATGGCACATTGAGGAACATGTGCGTCTAGACATGGAAAACGATTCTCGATACATACGCGGGATAAAGGGCGCGGTTGACGGGTGGCATAATCCCTAGTGGCCCTAGGTGGCTTCAACCCAAACCGAGACACGGAAACGTTTATTAGGTAGCATAATCCCTAGTGGTCCTAGGTGGCATAAATCCTAAGTGAACGCGCGATAGTTCACGGTAAGGAAACATAACTAGATCAAGGGTG
Organism: Allium sativum; assembly: GCA_030737875.1. Taxonomy (NCBI): domain Eukaryota; kingdom Viridiplantae; phylum Streptophyta; class Magnoliopsida; order Asparagales; family Amaryllidaceae; genus Allium; species Allium sativum. The sequence continues at coordinate 277,095,010 of CM060918.1, forward strand.
GAAGTCCAAAATAACTTCAAGGATAAAATGGTACTACGTTGAGGCGGTATAGATTTACATGGGAAAGCCCGTACGGCCTACGGCAGAGGACTAAACTTATACATGGAAAGAAACATACGAGTTGGGAAAACCTACATATGTTATATATTAGGTTGACATGGACCATTACATGACGTTGGGAAAGGGACATTCATAGTTAACACATGACGCGGGTTGGAATACTAGTACGAGAGGTGCAGAGCGAATATACATGATAGATACCTTGCGATATTGTACTTGATAGAAACCTGACGATGTGATAACTTGACTTATCTTGACACCGTAGTTTATCATGACACACTTGTTTATCTTGGTACAGTAGTTCATCCTGTTATTTTGGTTTAGCTTATCTATCTTGTCATCAAACTTATGTTCATCTCAGTTCCTCATGCCAGTTAACTTTACTAGTTTATATACTGATAGTAGATAGGGCTTACCAGTCATTATGACTGACCCCGTTTTGTTTCTCCTCTCTGTCTTCCGTTTCCCCCCAGGTTACAGGGAGGAAATGCTATTGTTAGTTCGGACTTCTTCTGTTTGAAGGTCACCATGTATGGCTTGGACTTTTCTTGGCTATGGCTACTTTACTGTTTCATTTGGGGAATAATTTATGAAAAGGTTTTTATGCTTTTTTACTATTGCAAGACAGGTTTTCATGTAAGAAATTCTCTGATGTAAAAGGCTTTAGACCTTATACTTTAATGATATGAAAGTTGGTTTTACTCCCGCTATTTTCTATGTTCTATCTTGTAATATTTTTGTACATGTTTACCAATAATACCCCTCTAAAGCTAGTGCATTCCTTTGCGAGTGACCCTAGCGGAGGTTGGGTGTTACTTTTGGTATCAGAGCAGAAGGTTACCAAACGGGGAAAAAGTTTTTAAAACCTTCTAAAAACTATTTGAAAAACCGTTTATCAAGAAGCCTTTTTCAAGAATTTTTTTTAAAGGCTATTCCCCAAAAGTCATTAGCACTATCCTTTGTTTCCTTGATTGAATCTCTTTTCCTTTCTTTCCTCCATCTGTAGTCACAGTAGTTTTAACTGCGACTAATCCTTGTCTAACTACGTGAGTGTTTTCCACGTGCGATGGAGAAAGTTCTCGAGAGACCTGTTACCGAAGTTATAAGAAGGGATAATAAGAGCAAGGATAAAGGACACGAGCTTAAGAATAAGCAACTTGTTGGTATGGCTTAATCCACAAAGGAAGATAAGGACAAGATCAGCGAGAGGGAAATTGTATGCTCTCATTTCTAGCGTACCAAAGAGAAATGGTACCGTTTCTGTTAAAAGCTTAGCCTTTCTTTTCTATCATCCCGTCCAGACTTTGTATTGATCATCACATCATTTAAGTCTGCCTCGATAGTTAAGTCTCTGCACCTTAGTACTAGCATGGTAGAAGATCCCACTTTTGGCCCAAAAATCTGGTTGGAGAGTCGGTCCATTTATTCATGACTTTTTTGGAATTGAGAGTGTAAATGTTTAGTGCTGAGATTAGAAGTAATAATTCTATTGTTGAGCTATGGATGGATTCTAGGGATGAAGTGGTTATCCAGTAAGGGGTGCCATTCTCGGTTTTGAAAGGAGGGTAGTTAAACTCTTAGCTTGCCTTGGTAATACCCTCGAAGTCTCGTGTAACCTTTTTGGTTCTGTCATGGTTAGTTACCTAGAATCTCTTGATGCATTTATCGGAAATCTCTGATCTGATCGAGTAACGTTCGCCACTAAGGCGGATGGTCCATTCCGCTTAAGCATGGGTTATAGGAATCACCCTAGTAAGTGCACGTGGTAACATGGATTGGCATTGGTAAACGAGATCCAGAATTCACTAGCGAATTTTGGAGAGCTTGTATGAGTACGTAGATATGGTTGAGCCAAGTATACTAGGGAAAGAATAAATGAAAGTGAAACAAGAGGAGACAGTGAAAAGAGTTCCGACTCATACCTTGGAAACATGGATCAAGGAGCTACGAAATCATGAAGTCAAAGGCAGTCAAGGCACACTGGAATTAAGCTCAAGGAAATGCGGCTTAGACGCGCGCATCGTGTCTCTTTGTAAGAGTATATCGTTGATCCCTGGTTCTCCTGTAGAGCTTGCTTGCATGCTATCGCTTGGTGGATATCCTCTCGGTCCTGTTTCTGTTGCAAACCCCGTAAGGAGTTTGTCTTGTTTATCTCCTCGATCTTATCTTGGGAACCTTAGATAGAACTATATGGATGTAAACATGTATTTGAAACATGTTATGATTGATATGGTTGCAAATGGTTGCAAGTGGTTGCTCGTGGATGCGCGAATACACGTTAGATACTAGATCGACGCACTCACATTTTGCATTGCATATGCATGAGTATTTATACCTGTTTGAATGTTAATGTGTTGTCATGCGGATGTTGCATATGAATGAAAGTTTGTGCACGCGTGTAGTACTTGTATGACTAGGATTATTTGCATACATGTTGGATTCATGGCACTAAACATACTTTGCATTAGAAAGATCATTCAGGCCTGATCATTAGCATTAGCTAAGGAGCATATACACACACGCTTTTCATATGTTCATATGGCATTAGAAATCATCTAAGGACAATGGTTGCCTATGGATGATGTTTTGAGTAGATGGATGATGGATGGTAGGATATGTTCTTCCTAACTTGGAGATTTCGGGGACAAAATCCTTTAAGGAGGGGAGAATGTAACAACCAGAATTTTAACAACATGTTAAAACAAGAAATCAAGGCAGAATTAAATTTTAAAATTATAATTAGGTAAAATGGACATCACCATTGCGTTCGTCTCGGAAAAATACGCGAAATAGAGTCTGATTTTTCGAAAATCGGAGTCCATATGACCAAGATATGGCCAAAACAAGATTTCAGCAGACTTTCTGGCAGACTGACCCGTGTCGACTGTAGTGTCAACACCCAAGTCGACCTGCCCCCACTTGTGTCGACTGCAGTGTCGACTTCGCCCCTGTACATGTCAACCTGGTCGGCCTGGGGTGGCCCAGAACCCATTTTTGAGGCCCGGGATGAGTTTTGATGGTCCGGATTGACTCTAGGGCTGATCTAAAGGCCCTAAATGGTTCTTACACTTGACTTTTTCCCCAAGACATGCTTTGGGTCTAGTTTGTTGGCTTGTGATGGATTTATATGGCTAGAATCTAAACTAGGGTTTATCCTACAGCCTAAACTATCCTAGTCTTCTATAAAAAGACCCCTAACCCTACCTTAAACCCTCATAAATTGATCCTACAACTAAACTATGCCAAAATTTCTAATGATCATGGCCTCCACTCAAGCCTCCATCCTCTTGTCATAAATTCTATCTTCATTCACATGAGAGATTACATGATCATACGAGTGTATGAGAGTTTCTATGTTCATATGAGAGCTTCTAAACTTGATTTCAAGGCAAATCTTCATCAAAGCAAGGATCTTTCTTATTATTTTCTCAAGGGTTTTATTGGAGCTTATTGATTTGGGGTTTTTGCTAGTGTGGCTTCGTCTCAATCTTTTTATACATTGATTTGTGCCTTCATAGCATTGTAAGCCCCCTCCTACTCTTAGATATTAACTATGAAGTTAAATGTTCATGTTGCAAGTTTTGGGTTTGAACTTGAGTAGGTTACATGCTTAGAAACAATCATGTTATGTGTAGATTTATCCTATGCATATTCGTAAAGTCATCACCTTGATTTTGTGGGCTAAAAGCTATAAGATTTATGTTGAAATGTTGCATTATGCAACATAAGAACTCTCTTATCCCTTAAGTTAACTTGCATAGAATGCTAGATGCGAACTTCTAGCCATTTTTCTATGTCATCTATCACCATGATTCACCTATATGCTAAGTTTTGGGGTTATGCATGTTTTTGGGGCTTAATAATGTAACATGCCAGTTTGTGAACACATTATGTCTCATATGCCACCATGTTTAACTTGCGGCCTTATACCCCTTTTGTCATACGTTTGCCAAGTTCCTTCTTTTAATCCATTATGCGTTGTTGCGAATGTGTATGCGAGTTTAAAAGCGTTGGGGTTATGTTATGGGTAAACTTTAATGACATGAAACATGATTTGGGTAAATTGGTATAAACATGACAACATGTAATTTTGGCTATGAACATAGGACTTGAAAACTTGACACGTATGGGTTGTAAGTGTAATAAGACACTAGACCAAACATGAAAGTGGCCAACTCGAGGTTGGGTTGAGTTTGTAGCATAAATCTACCCGGCCCCGCCCGGCTTAACTAGTGGCTACAAACAATAGGACCCAATGTGGTTAGTTGGTCATATAGCACTTAAAACCCGAGGTTAGACTAGGTTGTGGTGTAAATCTACCCGGACCCGACCGGCTTAACTAGTAACCACAACAAAGTCTAATGTGAGAGGTTGGGGTGCATTAATCTAATTAATGCCATATGAAAAGTTTAAGTAATTTTGATTAATGACACTTAACCGATATGACACGAATGGGTAGGTTAAGTTAAACCGGACTTGGTTCCGTAATGACACTTAACCATATAAGACAATTAGGGGATGGGGTTAAGTAATTTACACTTAACTAATCCGACTTGGTAATTAGATGGGGTTAAGTAACTTAGACTTAACTAATCTAAACACGGTAATTAGATGGGGCTAAGTAACCTTCACTTAACTAATCTAAGCACGGTAATTCGATGGGGTTAATTTAAACACTTAACCAATCTAAACTTGGTAATTTAATGAGGTTAAGTAACCAACACTTAACCAACATAACATGATAATTTAATGGGGTAAGTAACTTATGCTTAACTAATTATACATGATGATTTGATGAGGTTAAGTAACCTATACTTAACCAATCTAATATGTAGACCTGATAGGGTTAAGTCACAAGACCTTTTAACTTAGGCTTAACCATTGTAATACGATTAGTGGATGGGGTTAAGCTAACCCATACTTAACCAATCCGACTCGATAATCTGATGGGATTAAGATAATCTATGCTTAATCAATCTAACATGATAATCTGATAGGGTTAAGACAAATAATTACTTAACCAATTTGACTTGATAGGGATAAGTCATGAGCTTCTTGGTACACTTAACCAACTTGTAGGGCTAAGCCTTGAACTTGAGTACTTAGCCATTCTTGACATGATTCGTGGGCGGGTTAGGTCATGAACTTGAATGACAACACTTAACCCATTAGACAAAACCCTAGCTCAGGGGACTAGGTTGAAAATCGTAGTTAACAAGGATAGTGGGAAGAGAAGCTAAGTGGTAAACCTTAGTTAAGGATAACTAAGTAATAATTCTTAGCCAAGGACATGGGACTAGTTCATAAATAGATACGGTAAGTCATCGCTTAGTATATGAGGAGGAGCAACTTATCTGACTTGGATAAAAAGCTCCAGCGAACTGGGTGACGAAGCGGTAGCTTCGGGGACGTGAGGGTACTCTTCGTATCCCTCTTTGAGGTGGCAGGTGGTCCATGAAACCCTGCCTCACAGAGGTTAAGGTCTGCGGTAGAAGAGCCAAGAGTATTTCTTGGTTGCTATGCGAGCGACCTAAAGACTGGGATGGATTAGCGTGGAGTCGACGATACTTATTTTTGCCCTGGATAGCACGTCGCCGACTACCTACCATCTTTTGTCAATCGTGTACGAACGGAAAGGCAGAGAACTCCCAACAGACCATGTTCTTGCTATCGAGTCATGGGTGAGGTTGGCCCATAGGAAAGTGGGCCTATAGTGGGGCGGGGATGTGGTTCTCATACATGATTTTTCTTGGATTGCCTTTCAGTAGTTGAGGGAGGGGTCACGTGGGACCATAGCCACGGGTACAAAAACAGACCTTGATATCTGCATCAGCAGACGACTTAAAGCTCCCGACCGAGTTCCGTATTTCTTGATTTGCCCTGGCACGGAACTCGGATGGCACATTGAGGAACATGTGCGTCTAGACATGGAAAACGATTCACGATACATACGCGGGATAAAGGGCGCGGTTTACGGGTGGCATAATCCCTAGTGGCCCTAGGTGGCTTCAACCCAAACCGAGACACGAAAACGTTTATTAGGTAGCATAATCCCTAGTGGTCCTAGGTGGCATAAATCCTAAGTGAACGCACGATAGTTCATGGTAAGGAAACATAACTAGATCAAGGGTGGCAGTCCTAAATAACTTCAAGGATAAAATGGTACTATGTTGAGGCGGTATAGATTTACATGGGAAAGCCCGTACGGCCTACGGCAGAGGACTGAACTTATACATGGAAAGAAACATACGAGTTGGGAAAACCAACATATGTTATATATTAGGTTGACATGGACCATAACATGACATTGGGCAAGGGACATTCATACTTAACACAAGACGCGGGTTGGAATACTAGTACGAGAGGTGCAGAGCGAATATACATGATAGATACCTTGCGATATTGTACGTGATAGAAACCTGACGATGTGATACCTTGACTTATCTTGACACCGTAGTTTATCATGACACACTTGTTTATCTTGGTACAGTAGTTCATCCTATTATTTTGGTTTAGCTTATCTATCTTGTCATCATACTTATGTTCATCTCAGTTCCTCATGCCAGTTAACTTTACTAGTTTATATACTGATAGTAGATAGGGCTTACCAGTCTTTATGACTGACCCCGTTTTGTTTCGCCTCTCTGTCTTCCGTTTCCCCCTAGGTTACAGGGAGAAAATGCTATTGTTAGTTCGGACTTCTTCTGTTTGAAGGTCACCATGTGTGGCTTGGACTTTTCTTGGCTATGGCTACTTTACTATTTCATTTGGGGAATAATTTATGAATAGGTTTTTATGCTTCTTTACTATTGCAAGACAGGTTTTCATGTAAGAAATTCTCTGATGTAAAAGGCTTTAGACCTTATACTTTAATGATATGAAAGTTGGTTTTACTCCCGCTATTTTATATGTTCTATCTTGTAATATTTCTGTACATGTTTACCAATAATACCCCTCTAAAGCTAGTGCATTCCTTTGCGAGTGACCCTAGCGGAGGTTGGGTGTTACAGGAAAGGAGGAGTGAGGCATCGTTGTTTAGGATTGTATTTTGTTTGGAACCAAACATAGCAATGGGAAGGATTGGCGGCTAAGTTTTGTATTAAGGAGCTAATAAGATGAATGGTGGCTACAATATTATGAATGGTGGAGCAGCAACATCAAAATTGCGGGTTAAACGTGAGAATGCTTGAGAAGTTCTGTCCTTGTATTTGGGTGATAATTGAAGCGACCCGAACTTCCCCATAAAGGAAATCCCGGATTGAGTTGAGCACATGACAATCGACACATAAACAGAAGAACATTTCATTGCTTATTGCAACAATTTACAGCATAGTACAAGAATATACAGAGTATGAACAAGTAATATACATTCAACAAATATCAAAGATTTACAAATTACAATGCAGCAGAAAATAATACAAAACACAACTGAAGAGATATACGGATACAGAACTTTTCGAATATCATTCCAGCTGTAAACCAGGATCCTGTGAATATAAATCTGCAAAACCAAAACTACCAGCTGCCTGTGTGGAAAATAGGGACACCCAGAGTTTAGATTAAAACAATAAACTCCAGGTCAGTCATGTGACCGGTGTGAGAACTAAAATAGTTATTAATCTTTATTTTAAAGTTAGGTAAATCAAGGGACCACGCTGTATAACACGGAACGGGTTTCCTCCCAAGAATACCAGTGCATAAAACAAACAACGCAATGCTAAATAAAGAACAATGAAGCTATTTAAGACTCAGGTCCCATCACACAATGCAACTTAAGCCGGAGGATAGATTTTTTACCTTATAATAGCCAAAAATACTTGGTACATGAAATTTCATATTTTACTATTACTATAAGTGTATAGTGTGAAAACAATTTCAAATATAAATGTATCAATCATAAACGACATGAGTGCCTCATCCCACTATGTCGCCATACCAAGCTCTACAATACAAACTGCAAAATGTCGTATTGGAAATTGGATTTACACCTGTGAAACAAGGCAAGGGATCGTCCTTACCGCTTCGAGACACTCTAGCCCATGTCTCAGGATCAGAATGCATCGTCCCTTGGAGCGAAATGGCCGGTCCACTCAATGTGGATTAAAATGCCTGAACAATATGTTTCCCTGCCCTATGGGGCTTAAATCTAGTCTGTATAAAGACTATATCATCCATCGGTCCCGTAGTGCTGATATATTTGAGGCGCCTCGCTATCCATCATCCACATAAGTAAAACATTTGGGCATGCAAAACCCAGATACCACTCCTAGCTAGAAGGAAATGCATGCCCTCCCTGAGGTCCTCTCCCGTTTCTGGTTCACACCATGCTGCGAGGCTCGCGAATCAACGCTACATAAAGCTATGCTATATTAAAGCCGTGCTTTGATCATCAACCACAAGACTCTGCTTTTCAACAGAAGCCTTGATTATTTGCATCTCAGCATGCCACACAGGCAGTTCACGCTATGCAACTGATGTCTATCAATCACACAGAATGAAATCCAATGACAGACACATAGTCCATTTACAAGTTCGTTCTGGGTCTGAACGAAACTGGAGGCACCTTATTCCTCATCCTATATGTCCAATAGAAGAGAGAGGCTCTCGCATATCCGTTGATCCCCAAGTACGTTTGGACGATCACCACTTATTACCTTGTCTTGGGTGTACAGCCCAATCAAGACATCCGTAATCATTCGAACGATGTGAAGACCTCCGGTCTTCAACTACCATCTTTATCGCTGACTTATCGTCGAATCTGTTATTCAGAATGGGATAAACCCAGTCTTTCTGAATAATTCACGTATATAATAAACAAGTTCTATAAAAACACAACATATGCCTCATTCCAATTATGAATATTCTTTTATTTAAATATTCGTATCCCTTGGGAAAGGTTCCCATTAATTTTATCAAAGATAAATTCTTTAAATTTATTCTTTAATCTTCCTTTGGATATCAATTCAAACCAAATTATGGTTTATCCAAACTAGTTAGGATTTACGCACCTTACCGAAGTAATCATTTATTTAATTTCCCAATCCCAACCTATTCATCCTATGAAGTAAAACTGATAATACTTCATATCTAACAACACGGTGTTATTGGTAAAATTAATAACCATTTCACGTTCAAATCTAATTAAAGATTTAACTATCGCTTGGGGCAAAACTGGTGAAACTCCATTCTCGATCGTTTCTCAAATTTGATAATTTTAGTTATCAAATTCACCTTTCAATCTATTTAAAGATTCATTAAAACTCTAATTTAGTCTTAATTTCCAAAAACCATTACTTAATGATTATCTTCAAAGTTAAGAAATTAATCTTATCTTTAACTGGGTTAAAGAACTAATGTCATTTAAAACACAGCTCACGATAAACCCAAAATCTCATTCCATTAACAATGGAAATTTCATGGGAAACAAATCGATATATATATATATATATATATATATATATATATATATATATATAACCGATTTAAACTGCCATATCCAGTCGATAATATAAATGGAATAACGGCAAAGCCTTTTAAATTCCATATATATTAACAGTCTTCCGATACAGAAGCTCACTTCGATTATTACCAAATCAAATTCCATTCAATTCCAATTTAATATGTTAAGTTGGAAAACATTACTTTCGAAAGTCTTCTTTAAATTTTAATAAAAGATTTATAAATTCCAAATCACATTTCACTATAAATCGGTTTAAAGAACCAATGTCGTTAAAAAAACAGTTCACGATAAACCTAATCGACATTCCATTTCAATTCTAATTAGATTTTAATTATTTGGTAATTCTTCTTCAAATCTTAATTAAAAGATTTATTCTTTTCACATTGGGTTTAAGAATAGTGTCATTTAAAACACAGTTCATGACAAACCCAAAATCTAATCAGTCTCTAACTGTAAATTAGTAAGAGAACGATTCCCTAATTATTAACCCCGAAGGCCGAAACCAACATCAGATCAATACTCAGGAAACCCTTCAACTAGCTAATCTCCAGTCAGTTTCTAATTTTCTTAACTCCATTGGGTTTAAGAATAGTATTATTAAAGATACCATTCACGAAAAATCCAAAATCCAGTTTGATATTAAATATAAGGCTCTGAATAGAAAATATATCGACTTATATTCAATATCAAACTCTGAAACCAACAAATATCGTATTGGAATAATGATATACATATATATCTTCCAAATTCCTCCACAATGTTCGTATAATCATGGAATCCAAAATCGAAATATTCTGAAGATAATCTCGATTCAAATCCATTCCAATTCATATATTGGAAATTCTGGTTATTTTTAAAACCATTTCAAATCCAATTTATTTATTTAAAATATTGGATTTATAATTCTAGATCATAACTAGTTCATTTCGATAAAAATATATTTTTATCTTTTCAAATATGGAATTTTTCATCCCAATTTTTTCCAAATTATTTATTATGATTTTACACAAATTATGGATATTTTTAATAATTTTATCAAGGAACGTACAGTCGATTTCCATAAATGGTCATCGAACTGCACTTACAACGACCTTTTCCAAATTTGATTTGGACATAATTCCAAATCTAGCCATTAGATTTCAAATCGCTAATATCCGTTGGAAAGCTCTTTTCGACACAAACCCAACGGTTCTGGTTTTAGGAGAATCTGACGGTCAGATCTCCCGTAATGTCAATTCGAAGTCAATGGTCAAAATTCGCGAATTGCCGCAGCGCAGTGCGTTCTATTTAGGCCATTACATATATATAATATACTATATATATATATATATATATATATGTTTCATCGATTTCAATTCAAGACGTATTTTATAAATCGTATTGAATTCGCTTTCAAAACGATTTCAACTTCATATTCAATTTCAAATCAAAATTGAATATTCCATATCATTAATATATAAATGATAATATTTTCAAACTTCAGATTTCGAAATCAATTTTTTTTCGATATTCATTATAAAAAGGAATAAAATCGATCTAAATATTGTTCGCGTCAAAATGACACAAATCTATACAACACGGCTTTATATATTTGAATATTTTCATGTCCATCCCAAATCGGACATCAAAATCAGATTTTGATCTTTTACTGAATATTATTTTAAAATATTCGTTATTTTAAAATATTCGTTATTTTAAAATATTCATTCTTTCTGAATTGGAATAAGACACGGTGAATTACCATATAATGTTGATTATATGGATTTCATACAACATATGTATACAACAGCCATGATAAATAATCAATCATCATCCAGAGTGCATTCTACACTATATAAACATTAAATATAAATATTTAACGCTTACACAGTCTGTCAACCAAACGATCAGCATACCACTAAACAATTGGGATTAGTGTATGTCAAATATCATCCCAACACCCATGTGGGGTTTTCAAACAACAAACACAAATTTTATTTGTGAAGTTGGGCAATGTGTAAAATTTATCGTCCCAATCCATATCAGTCAAATGGGTGTACATTTACAAATCGTCCGATTTGTAAATAAATATTTATTCATATACAGATTAAAAATTATATTTTTAATTATAGAATATTTATTCCAACAACTAAATATTTTTAATTTCCATTACGTATTAAAAATGATATTTTTAATGATTGTATATTTTATTCAATACATGAATAATTTATTTCGCATCACAATCAATCTCAACAACACAATACAATCAAACAAACAAGTCGTTTATGGTCTGTGGACGACGGGGAGCAGTTTATATATGTAGTTATAAAATAAATAACTGTATAAAGAAAATTATAGTGAGGAGTTCTCATCTTTGGGATCCAATCCTCCATTCTTTATTTTAACACTTTGGATTATGTTCGCTGCCTGTCAGTTCATCCCATCTGTTTCACGCGGTATATATATACTAAAAATCATATTTTTATTTAACACATTTCTTTATAATGTTACATTTTTCTAACAATGTCATTATATTGAAAATTCACAATTTAAACATTGCTTTATATTTTAAAAATCATATTTTTATATTTTAAAACCATGTTATTTTATATTTTTAGAAATAATGAAAAACAATGTTATTTTTATATTTTCCAAAAATAACGCTTTTTCATATTTTTAAAACAACATATAATTTCAAACAATGTGTACTTTTATATTTTCAAACAATGTACATTTTCATATTTTCGAACAATGTATATTTTTAAAAACAATGTTTATTTATATTTAAAAAATCTATGTTTTCGTATTTAAATCTAAAAATAAATAAATAAAACAATGCCATTTTCATTTTAAAACTAAATTAAATAATTAACTAATTTAATTAAGTTTTTAAATTACCTTAATTAAGCTTATTCTCCCCCGTTGAAATAAGCCGCACCCTGCTCCTAATGAAGACCTCCACCGTGCCTCCGCTACGGGCCATTGTTGGCCAATCGGAGGTGATCACGTGGTGTGCCTACGTGACCTCCTTCACTGCCATGAACAGCTCCAGGCTTGGTGGTCCCTGGCTCCTCCAAATGGCGCACGAACGAATAGTCTTTCCGGCCAAATTCTAGCCAACTCGAAACCCTAGACCCGATGTACCCTATACGGATTGAAAGATCATGCATAACACTACATTTTTCCCTTCATAACCATGGTCTAATTCGTTGTATTTTATGAGAGATTTGGGATTAAAATTTGAAGAACATCCGTCGTTCGAAATGAAGGGGGAGGCACATTTGACCGTGATTTACCCGTTTGACCTAGGGTTGGACTTGGAAGGGATATTTATGTATATTTTTATTTCCAGAAAAGGCCACTTTCCCATTCGAACTCCAAATCGAACCCACTGACTGTCATTCCTAGCTAATTACCCCCATTCAGAACACAATGGGATATGTTTCGTAACCCAATTCTGTTGTTACGATCAGTTTTCGTTTAAATTAAAATATAAATCTATATATGTATTAAATTCAAACGTACATTTCAATTTACTGGGTCACATACGGACTCCAAAAATTTCTGAAAAATAAATCTGGCTATGTTTTGACGATACGATCCTAATAAAACTAATTTCGTCGATTTTGGGGATTGTTTGAAAAATGACTATTTTCTGGTCGATCCAAACTGACTTAAACTGTCAAAACACATTTTCCTTTTCCACACTCACATATTAATCCAAAAAATTATGAATTTTGGAATCTAGCAATAGTTTGACATTATGGATCCAACAAAAGTGGTTTCGTCGAAAATGGAGGTTGTTTGCAAAAATGGCTACTTTTTAAGGTCTTTATTTCCATAGCGACTTTTCTGAATTTTCAACTGGACATAACTTTTTATTCCCGCTATGAAATTTCAATCTTTCAGATTATTTGGAAAGATATTTTCAAATAGATTCAAATGTTTTTAGTTATGCTAAAATCCGGTTTATTTTGAATCATGTACTTTTATTTGAAATTTGAAACGAATTTTCAAACTAGCGCGCCATTTCCAAATCCTTTTTAAATAAAATAAATATATACATTCTAATTCAATTCAAAATAAATTTCTTGTCGTTATTATTTAAAATAAATCACTTTAAATATTGAAAATTCAGTAAAATTGCTAAAATAATTTTTTTTAAATTGGTTCTAATTTTCCGGGTTGTTACAATCTCCCCCACTTAAAATTTTTTCGCCCTCGAAAAAGAACGGAGCTAAAAGTTGTTTAACTAATCAACTCAACTTTCAGTTTGACTTTCATTCTTCAACTTTTCAGTTTCTGAGAATTTCTATTTTTTCAAAAATTTGGTTAACACCCTAAATTTTCGAAAAATTTCGCCATTACCTCCTTTGTACGGAGAGGGGTTTGGAAATTTATTAGGCTGTATTAGGCACCCAATAAGTACTAAAAAGCATACACATATTTATAGTGATATATTCTTGTGTCCACAGGGGAGTGTGTATAGATTATAACTCTAGAGAATAAATTCTTTTCACGCTATAAATAGTTTTTGTGCCTTACCAACTAGAGAGACGTCATTATTGCCAACTCCAGACCCATGTGGGTTTTTTATTAATCTGCCAATTTTACAGTTATAGTTTATATTGTCCATATCCGTCTTCGGTTCAACCTGAAATATAGTCATCACCATACAAACCTCTCACCTGTATGGTAAATCTTCAACCTCGTCACATCAGCTCCAAATTGTAACACCCCGTATTTTCGATGGACATGAAAGTAACAAATCAAAGTATAATTAATTTGTGAAATAAGAATTAAGGGAAATAGGTTGCGCCATTGTGTTCGTCTCGGAATTCTGCTTGAGATGAGTATGAGTTTGGGTAAATCAGACTCCGTATGAAGAAGTTATGGCCTTTAGAAGTTTCAAAATATATAAAACAGCTAGAAGCTGAATACAAAAATTCAAAATAGAACCCAGAAGCGGGCTGGGCGGGAAATTTCCTGCCCAAGACCCAGGTCGACCTAGGGTTCGACCTTAGTGTCGACCTCCCCCTTTAGGTCGACCTGGGGGTCGACCCTAGGGGTCGACCTAGGCCTGTTTTGCCAGATCGAAACTACAACGATTTTAACCTATTCTGGACGGACCGGATGGGTTCTAAGGCAATCTAATGGCTCTAAAACACTCTCTACACCTATAAAAGAGTGCCTAGACCTAAGGTTTCTCCACACAAATTCTTTGAGGCATCTGCATGTTGTTTCTCTCTATTCTGGCCTCCACTATTAAAATTAATCTTATTCTCTACCAAAACAAGTTATAGTTCTTCAAATTGGAGATTCAAATCAAGTAAAAGCTTCAAGAAGGGAATCAAAGGCTAATTCAATGTCTTCAAGCAACGTCACGCGAATCATAGCAAATCGCCATAATGCTATCTTGTTATCCTTTTCTAAAACAATCACTATAATTTCGGTTATTCTTTGGATTTGTACGTGTAATTGGAACTGTGAATGTAATAAATCAAAATATAGAACTGTACTTATTTGCAAGTTAATTATCTTTGATTCATGCTTATGTCAAATCTAAAGTAATCTATGCCTTTGGATCTGATTCACAAGTATGACTATGAGACTTTTGCCTAAGATTATGACTACGAAACTAATGCCTATGACTATGAGACTTTTGCCTAAGACTATGACCATGAAGCTGTTACCTATGAAATTATTGCCTATGACTATGATTCGTGACTATGAGACTGTTGCCCACGACTATGATTCATAACTATGATACTATTGCCTATGACATTGATTAAGAAATTATTGTGATTAGTCGCCCATGACTATTGTGGTTAATTGCCTATAACTATTGAAGTTAGTTGCTTATGCCTATTCCCATTGTTACAATTAACCAATCATGTTATACCTTGAACTGGCATTATGTTGGACCAAATCACCTATGCCTATTCCCTTAATTATGTTGGATCTGATATTTAGTGAGTAACTTGGCTAGTTTATTCCGATTCATTATTATGTACATCGAACCTGTTGGAGCCATTATGTTTGCATGCCTATTCTTTTATATCAATTCTTGTGCTTATCTCCTATTCCTTTTGTTAGTGTCATTTCATGAGTACTAAGAAAACTTGTGAAATCATGTTGTATGTACGATTATGATGCGGGGATTGGGCGTAGATTAGTTAAGTTAATTTTGCATAATAAATATGTTGGCATAAACAAAATTGGCTATAATAATGAATAATTTACATGCATATTAGACTTGGGCATAAATTGATAAAATTTAATTGGCCGCAAAGTATGTAATTGGCATGTAAACCAAGTTTTGGACATAAACGGTAAACTAGAATATTAAATCTAGTTTTGACATGAACTGTAAATTGTAATATTAATCTAAATTAGGCATGAACTACAAAAGAGGAATATTAAATCTAAATTGGTATAAACTGCAAGTTGGTCTAATTGATAGGTAAATCAAGTTTTGGGGATAAAATATAAGTATGTTAATTGGCATGACAAATGAATATGATCTAGGCTAAATTGATTTATGGAAATTTTACATAAATAGTAAATATGTAAATTAGAGAAGAGGAAAATGCCTAAACCGAGGTTAGATTGAGTTGTGGCGTAAAACTGCCTGGAACCTCCCGGCACATCCAGTAACCACAACAATACCTGTCTAATGTGAGAGGTTAGTGCATAAAACCCAGAAAGACCCGAGGTTAGACGGAGTTAAGGTGTAAAACTACCGGGAACCGACTGGCATATCCAGTAACCACAACAATACCTGTCTTATGTGAGTGGTTGGTGCTTTAATTAATTAATTAAAGCTCATGAACAATCAAGCTAGAAATGGTGAGGTTAAGTATTTAAGGAAACACTTAACCAACTTAACATGTTAACAAGACAAGAAGGGTGGGGTTAAGTAATTGTGAAAACACTTAGCCAATTCAACGTGTTAACTAGACAAGATTGATAGGGGTTAATTTAATTTGGACACTTAACCAACTTAACATGTTAATAAGGCAAGATTTGTGGGGGTTAAGTAACTAAGGAAACACTTAACCCTTATAACATGTTAACTAGACAAGTGGGTAAGGTTAAGTAAATATTTAATATGCTAACTAGACTAGATGGTGGGGTTAAGTAAACTTAGAACACTTAGCCGTTATAGCATGATGAATAAACTGGGTTAAGTTAATGAGAGACACTTAACCAGTATAACCTGATAAATGAGTAAGGTTAAGGAACACTTAACCAAATTGACATGATATATGGGTAGGTTAAGTCAACATGAACTACCGGATAACACTTAACCAATTTAACATGACAAGTGAATGTGTTAAGTTAACTTGAATTAACTGATGACACTTAACCAATCTAACATGACGAGAAAAAGAACTAAGTAGTAAACCTTAGTTAAGAGAACTAAGTAGTAAACCTTAGTCAAGAAAGCCACGTAGAACACGAAAAGGAGTGAACGTCCATCTGATCATGAAGAAGGCTCCAACGAAATGGGGGTACGAAGCACGCGGCTTCGAGGGGATGTGGGGTACTCTTGGAATCCCTCTGTGAGTCTGCAGATGATCCTCTTAGGCTCACACAGGTTAAGGTCTGCGTTAGAAGAGCCAAGATTATTCCTTGGTTGCAATAATAAGGCAACCTAAAGACTAGGATGGGCCATCGTGATTCGGTGAGACCTGTTCTTGCCCTACGATAGCAACTCGTCGTCTACCTACCATCTTGAGTCAGTCGAGATACGTGAAGCAGAAAGGCGGAGAACTACAACAGACCATATACTTGCTATCTAGTTATGGGTGAGGTTGGCCCATAGATTTGTGGGGGCATAGATGGGATTGCGTACAGTTCTCATTCTTGATATTCTTGGGTGCCTTTCATTTGTTTGTTGAGGGAGGGGTGTAGTGGGACCATAGCCACTGTAAAATAAGACCTTAGCATCTGCAATCGGTAGATATCTGAAAGCTCCCGACCGAGTTCCGTGTTTCTTGACTACCCCTGCCACTGGACTCGGGTCGCACATATAGAGGATATGTGCATCTAGACATTGATAACGATTCACGACACATACGTGGGGAAAGTCTAGGAACACATACCGCTCTGGGTAGTGTGTTCTAGCCTAGGGGGCATCGTTCGATAGGTAGCATAATCCCTAGTTGGACCTAGATCGCATGAACCCTGAATTCGAGAAGCATTCAATAGATAGCATAAATCGTAGTGGCCCTGGGTAGCGTAAACCCAAGTTGAATCTAGGAAGCGCTCGATAGTAAACCCTAGATTAGATCTAGGTAATAAATGGAATCCCTATAATAGATGTACACCCGAAGGCAACCACAATTACGGGGATTAGGATCACGTTATCATATGATCATTTTATATAGATTAATCGTTTGGGCACTAGTTAGGTAGTGTAGAGATATAGAAATCAGTATAACAGGGTAGTCGCGAAGCAGAGAAGGAGTAGAAGCGCATTCAGTTTATCAGTAAATTCAGTTTAACAGTATATCCAGTTTATCAATACATTCAGTTTATTCTTGCCATATCATATCCCATGCTTATCTCATGTTATCTTGTTACTACGGTTTAGTCTTATATTTAGTTTATTCATGTCATGACCCTTTTCCTCGTTTAAATGCTAAGAATCATTGAGCTTACCAGGCTTTATGTCTGACCTAGTTTGCTTTCTGTAACGATCCAGAAAATCTGAACCAATTTAAAAATTTGTAAATTGGCTAAAATAATGGATTTTAAATATTTTAAATAAATATTTTAAATAATATCAATGAATACGGAGTTTGAATCGACAATTGAAAACAAATATAATTAATTCTAATTATAAACAAGGCCAGAAATGGAGCTGCAGTTTCAAAATTTGAATTCAAACTTTGTCGGACTGTACCGGGTGCAAAACAAAACGGATTTGAGTGAAACCAAAAATATTTAAATCTGTTGGTGAATACCTTTCCAAGGAATCTGAAAAATTGAATTTTCATAACGGAAAGCAAAAGTTATGGCCAAATGAATTTTCAGAAAGGTCGCTATGGAATTTATATAGCCCGTAAAATTGGCTATTTTGCATACGACCTCGGAATTCCACAAAATCACTTTTGTTGGATCCAGGATGAGAATTTATTGCTAGGTTTCAAATTTCATAATTTTTGAAGCTAGTATGTGAGCGTGGCAAAGGAAAATGTGTTCTGGTCAATTATAGTTAAATTGGATCGACCAGAAATGGGCCTTTTTGCAAACGGTTTCAGAATTCGACGAAACAAGTTTTGTTGGGACCGTATCATCAAAACATAGTTAGATTTATTTTTCTGGAATTTTTCGAATCAGTTTGTGGCTCTGGAAAATTGAAATGCACGTTCAAATCAAATATTGAATGTTTTATATTTTAATTTGAAGGAAAACCGACTGAAACAGTCGAATGGGCATACGAAACATATTCCATTGTGTTCGGAATGGGGGTAAAACGCTAGGGACGACAGTCGTTGGGTTTAGATTGGTGGTCGTGTCAGAAAACCCCTTTAAAACTTCCCCGACCAATCAGAATTTTTATAAAAAAAAAAGAAAAATACTTTTTCTCTCTCCCCGATCGAAGGCGGAAACCGTTCGAAATCTTCCCGTCCACTTTCTGATCAGTCCACGCAAAATTATTCCCCCTTCCAGTTGAAGATTTTGTAGGACTCCTCACGATCTTCACATCCATATAAAGATTGGATTTTTTCGTGGCCTGTAGCGCCTGGATCGACGCCCGGAAGTTAGCGACTTCCAACCGCCGCCGCCTCTTACCAGCGTCGAACTGGCCATCTCCCCCCGGCGCCTGAGCGCCTCTCCTCCCTCTTCGACACGACGTAGCCCGATCGTTCTATCGATTCACAGATTTCACGAAATCGCGTGACCTAGTTTTGAACATTTCAGAAAGGTATACGGCTTGTTTTATTTTCAACTGTTTTAACACCTTTCAACCGTTGCAAACTTTGAAAAATCATATCTTTTTGTTGTGTTGACAAAATTCAGTGAAACAAGAGGCAGTGGACTCGTGTGGACGTCTTCTACATTCGAGGAGAGACCGCGTATTTTTCTGATCCTTCAGCTATTTTTGGTGGAGTGGAACCCAATGTGAGATTTCTAATTTATAAACGATATGGAAAACGATGATGTATAAATTATATGATCGATGTATGAGTTATATAAGCGTTGTACACCTCATGTATAAGTGTTGTATAAGTTGTACGTTCATAAGTTGTACGTTCGATGTATAAGTTGTATATGCGTGGTAAAAATTATATATGTGTTGAAATAGAAGTGAACTGCTATATATAAATATAAATATATATATATATACGCCCCTCGTCCACAAACCATGGACGATATTTATTGGTTGTGATTGGTGTGAAAATAGATTGATAGCGAGTGGTTGATTGGGATTGTTTGTGGTTGATATTGATTGATAGTGGTTGAAAAATACCCATTTGTGGTTGAGAAATATTTGGTTGAAACCACATAGGATTAGTTTGTGGAAATGAAATAAATATATACATGCCGCCTGCGTGCGAACTAGATGCATGATCCCCATTGTCAAAAACTGCGAGGTTTTAAGGTAGAGCGAGGAGCCGTACTAGGGACGGTCCCGGTTTAAACTACCCTGTCGTTATGCTGCCGAAAATTTGAATAATATTCATGTGTTTGAATTATTTTCATTTGCTGAAACTATATTTGTTCGTTGAATAGAAAACCTTCATGTGTTGAATTGATATTCATTCATTGAATAGAAATTCATGTGTTGAATGGTGTTCATGTTTTAAATATAAAAATCACATTTTATCAATATATATAAACTATAGAAAACCTTCATGTGTTGAATCGATATTCATTCGTTGAATAGAAATTCATGTGTTGAATGGTGTTCGTGTTTTAAATATAAAAATCACATTTTTATCTATATATATAAACTATAGAAAACCTTCATGTGTTGAATCGATATTCATTCGTTGAATAGAAATTCATGTGTTGAATGGTATTCATATTTTGAAAGAAATTGTTTGATAATAAAAATCACCTTTTTATCATCTATATGAACTATGTAAAATGACCTTGTTTTAAATGAAATTGTTTTATAATAAAAATCCTATTTATTACCTATATGAACTATATAAAATAATAGTGTTTTGAAATGAATTGTTTTACAATAAAAATCACATTTTAATTATATACATGAATTGCTACATATAGTGAAGTGTTGAAATAGAAGACAGTTAGATAAAAATATCATTTTTATCAAATGTATGAAAAGAATGCAGTTTTGAAATCGAAGAATCGATATATATATATATATATATATATATATTTAAATAGAATTGAAATATATCAAATGACGACGCTGTAGTTCGTATTTTGAAATCGTGATTTCAAATGATTAGTACGGGAGATCCGACCATCGGATTTTACTGAAATCACAACCGTTGGGTTCGCTTTGGAAAAATCTATCCAACGGCACCAACTTTGTAAAAATCCAACGGTTGGATTGTCTGGAATGTTTAATTCAAATCTGAAGAAAAACAGCGCCAGAATCGATTATATATATATATAGTTATTATTACATTTAATCGAATAACGACGCTGCAGTTTGTATTTTGAAATCGAAACTTCAAACGATTATACCGGGAGATCCGACCGTCGGAATTTCCCGAAACTGGAACCGTTGGATTCGTTTTAAAAAGATCTTTCTAATGATGTAAATTTTGTGAAGATCCAATAGTTAGATTTTTAGATATGTGTAAATCAAATTTGAAGAAAAAAGCGCCACGGTCGCGTTATGGCCCGAAGCGTCGTTTTGAATAAATTGGCTATTTTAAAATAAATAAAAATAGCGATAAATCGTTATAAAATATTATAAACGATATGGATGTGATTTAGAAATTAACTGAAGATTGGCTAAGTCGAATGGTTTCCTGGGTGTTGATCTGATGTTGGTTTCGGCCTTCGGGGTTAATATTTGGGAAATCGTTCTCTTACTGATTGACGGTAAGTGACTAATGAATTGAAATGATGCGTGTATATGTTAGTGTTGCACTTGTTTATTATATACGCGAGTTGCTCAGAAAGACCGGGTTTATCCCATTCTGAATAACTGAATCGACGATAAGAAATCGAAGATGAAGACGATGGACGAAGACCGGAGATCTGCACCTCGTTTGGATGGTAACCGAGGTCCTGATTGGGAGGCATCCTGAAATATGGATAATGAGTGGTGATCGTCCAGACGTACGTGGTGATCGATGGGTTTGCGAGGTATTTAGTGCCTCCGGTTTCGTTCACACCCAGAACGGACTTGCAAATGGACAGTGTGTCTGACATTGGAATTTATTCTGTGTAATTGATAGTCATCAGTTGCACGGTGTGAATTGTCGGTGTGGCATGCTAAGATGCAGTGATCAGGGCTTCTGTTGAAAAGCAAAGTCTTGTGGTGGTGATCAAAGCACCGCCTGTGTGGCGTAGCTTTGTGTATAACGTGTAATTGCGAGCCTCACACCCCGGTATGAACCAGAAACGGGAGAAAGGACCTCAGAGAGGGCCTGCGTTTCCTCCTAACTAGAAGAGGCGTCAGTGGTTTTACACGCCCTAACGAGTTTGACTTATGTGGTTGTTGCTGTTGCGAGGCGCCTCGGTTAGATCGGACGATCCGGGTCCGATGGAGTCTTTCGTTGGCTCGTTTACACCCCAAAGGGCGGGGAAACGTAGTGTTCAGGCATTTTAATCCACTCCGTATGGACCGGCCCTGACGATCCAAGGGTCGATGCGTTCTGATCCTGAGACTCGGGCTAGGCAGTCTCGAATTCGGTAAGGACTATCTTTTGCCTTGGTTCAGGACGGAAATCCAATTTCCAAATACGTGACTGTGCAATTTTGATTGTATACCTATATATGGCGACATAGTGGTATGGGGCATTAATGTCGTCTATGATTGATAGTTATGATTTGAAATTGCTTTCAAAACATATAAACACTAGTAATAATATCAAATGCCTTTGTTTTATTCGTATCAAGCATATTTTGGCCATTATAAGGTAAAAACTCTATCCTCCGGTTTGCGTTGCATTGTATGATAGGAACTGAGTCTTATAATGGCTTCATTTTTATAAAAAGCATAACGATGTTTAAACGAATGACTTGTTTTAAAGCACTGGCAATCCAATGGAGTAAACCCGTTCCACGAAAGTGGTGTGGTCCTGTGATTAGCCATATTATAAAATGTTGAGTAGATTTCTCATACCAGTCCCATGACTGACTCGTAGTTTGTTTCACTTTCAAACTCGGGTGCCCCTTTTTCTACACGGGCAGCCTTGTATTCAGGTTTAGCAGGCTTTATCCAGATAGCTGGAGCTGAAGATGGATTCTATCATTTATCTCTTTTTATGCTGTTCAGCTCCTATTGTACATTATGTTTGTTTTCCGCTGTAGACATTTATGTATAGTTGAACTGTATTTGTACTAAGTATGATCCTGTATACTGTGTAACTCTGATGATTACTCTTATCCAGTATATTCTATTGTTCATTATCTGGTGTATTTATTTATTTCTGTTCTACTATTATCTGTTTCTGTGTTATATTCCAAGGATTACCCTTGCCACCGTCAGTACGGGGTTTGGGGTCGTCTCAATTTTTTAAATTGGTTCAGATTTTCTGGGTCGTTACAATCTCCCCCACTTAAAACTTTTCATCCCCGAAAAGGAACAAAGTCGAAAGTGGTTTGATTAGTCAACTCTACGTTCGATCTGGCTTCCATTCTCCAACTTTTCATTTTCTAAGAATTTTCAAATTCTTCAAAAATTTGGCTAACACCCGGAATTTTTGAAAAAATTCGCCATAACCTCCTTTGTACGGAGAGAGGTTTGGAAATTTATTGGGCCGTATTAGGTACCCAATAAATCCTAATAAGCATACACATATTTATAGTGATATATTCTGGTGTTTACAGGGGAGCGTGTATTGATAATAACTCCAGAGAATAAATTCTCGTCACCCTGTTCCATGTGGGTAATAAATAGTTCATGTGCCGTATCTAATAACTAGAGAGACGTGATTATTGTCAACTCCAGACCCGTGTGGGGTTTTTTATTAATCTGGCAATTTAATCGTTACAATTTAAATAGTCTATATCAGTCATCAGTTCAACCTATAAAATATAGTCATCGCCATACAAGCCTCTCGCTCGTATGGTAAATCTTCCACCTCGTCACACAAGCTCCAAATGCTTATGTGGTATATGATGAAGTATGCCTATCTTCTGAAGTATGCCATGTAATGTAGTTCAAAATTAATTGTTACTATCCTATGGCGATGTTTATTATTTCACACAGAAAAACCAGCACTCCGCATCCAATGGCATTCACAGGAGTTGATATAATAATATTTCGCATCCAACTCATTAAGGTTTACATATTTGTCGGGCACGCAAATAAAATATTTCCTCAACAACTAATCCATTTACCTGTTCAAACATATATAATGCACAAGTATATATTTCTATTTATTTTCTAATCAGTTCAATGTGTGATTTAAATGAATAAATCCTATTATTGATTAAATTAACTATCGTTTTAATAACTTTAATTAATCAAATCTACAATCGCATAACACAACCAACAATCGAATTGTTTTAACTTTTCAAAATCATACCAATCAATTCCTATATTCTTTTAAAATCGTTCAGACTATAGACTTAAAAGTGCACATCCATGGAAAGAAAATAACAACAGAGTAGAGAATTAAATGGTAATGCAAAGTATGGTAAATATACCTTGCACCGGAGTCAATCAGAGATATCCACTCGGCATCTAGGATAGGCTCTCTGAATGCTCTACTCGGTTTCCCAAGTACAATCTCGTGGGTCTCCACTCCATTGCACTTTGACTAAGTGAACCTTCTTGTTCCTCAGTTCTTTGGTTTCTTTGCCGATGATCTTTAGCGGCTCTCTTCTCACAGCTAGTTTTGGAGTAATTTCAATATCCTGTTGAGCTGCTTCTTCCACGATCAAGTCTGGATCATGAACGTGCTTTCGAAGTTGAGATATATGAAATACATCATGAACTCCAGGCAACCAGTTAGGAAATTTTACCCTATAAGCGAGAGTTCCGATCCGTTCCAGAATAGGAAATGGACCAATGAATTTGGGCGCCAATTTCCCTGTTTTACCGAATCGGATAACTCCTCTCATCGGCGATACTTTCAAATATACGTAGTCGCCAACAGCAAATGATATATCTCTTCTTCTTATATAGGCATAGCTCTTTTGTCGGCTTTGAGCGGCGAGTAATCGTTTTTTAATAAAATCGACTTTGTCGGCTACTTCTCGAATCATATCTGGCCCCAATACAAGTCTATTTCCGGGTTCGACCCAACAAGCAGGAGACGGGCACGGTCTACCATACAATGCTTTGAATGGCGACATTGTTAGACTCGCCTGGTAGCTGTTATTATATGAGAATTCAGCCAAATGCAGATGGTCTTCCTATGATCCACCGAAATCTGTAACACAAGCCCGCGATAGATCTTCTAAAATACGATTCACCCTCTCAGTCTGACCGTCTGTCTAAGGATGATAAGCGGTGCTCAAGTTCAGCTTCGTTCCCAGCTCGACTTGAAATGCCTCCCAGAATTTTCTACTAAATATTGTATCTCTGTCACTGACTATACTGAGCGGCACTCCATGTAGTCTAACTATTTCCTTGAAATATATCAGCGCCAGACTCTGAGCGGTTCTGTTTGATCTGACAGGTATGAAATGGGCGGTCTTCGTGAAGCGATCTACGATCACCCAAATACTGTCATTTCCTTTTCTGGTTCTGGGAAGACCATCAATGAAGTCCATTGAAAAATGTTCCCACTTCCAACCAGGAACTTCTAGCGGTTGTAACAATCCAACCAATTTCTGTTGGTCGCTTTTGACTAGCTGGCAAGTAGGGCATCGGCTAACATATATTGAAACGTCCCTTTTCATAGCCTTCCACCAGAATGTTCGTTTGAGATCGTTATACATTCTGGCCACACCAGGATGGATACTCAGCTTGGACTTGTGACGACCCATACGAAAGAATCCATCAGATACTGGATTAGTAATATCCAATGGGAATGACTCGTTAGAGATGGGATCAGTAGTATCCTAGAACGAGTATGAAGAGTATATTTTTAAAATGAAAACAATTTTGTTTTGAAAATTTAAATCAATTATTCGTATTTGATTATTTATTATATATTGATTTGGACAATCCAATATATAGAGATTTTGCATATATGTCTTGCAAACGTTTATTCGAAGTTTTAATGTATTGGGTAGTTATAGAATCACACTCTAGTGCCCGGGGATAATTCTGGTGACGGGGCACCATCGCCAGTATTTATCTTCGAGTTTCGAAAGTGAGATTTCTATATATTTCCAATTGACTGGTGTGAGAACTTCTCACCTTTTAATTTTGTTTTTCTAGTTAAAATATATACTAGGATGCAGACGGTGTTTAGTAGCACCCGACACCCGTCGTCCACAGACCATGGACGGCTTGTATGCTTGTTTATTTGATTTTGCTGTGTAGTTGATTGTGTGTTGTGATGTGAAATGAAATAAAATATTTATATAGTTAAAAATATTTTACAGTTAAAAATAGAATTTTAACGTATATATGAAATGAAATAAAAATAAACAAATCGGATGATTTGTTTATATACACACATTTGACTGATATTGATTGAGACGTTAAATTTTACACATCGCCCAACTGCACAAATAAAATCTGTGTTTGATTGTTTGAAACCCCACATGGGTATTGGGGTGATATATGACATACATAATCCCAATAGTTAGTTGTATGTCGATCGATTGATTGACAGACTGTTATAAGCATTAAATATTTATATTCGATGCTTATACAGGGTAGAATGCACTTTGGATGATGGTTGGTTATTCATCGTTGTTATTGTATACATGTGTTGTAGAAAATCCATATAATTAACATTATATGGTAATTGATTGGGCCTCATTCCAGTTTTGAAAAAAAAAAGTTTTGAAAAAGAAATATTTGAAATAGAAATATTTGAAATAGAATATTTGAAAATAGAAATATATGAAGCTGTGTTGATTAGATTTACGCCATTTTGACGTGAACGATATTTATATCGATTTTATTCATTTTATAATGAATATCGAAAGTGATTTCGAAATCTGATAAATTGAATAGAAATGAAATTTGAGTTGAGATTGAATATAAATGAATTCGAATTAAATTGAATATAAATGAATTCGAATTGAGATTGAATATAAATGAATTCGAATTAAATTGAATATAAATGAATTCGAATTAAATTGAATAGAAATGAATTCGAACTGAAATTGAATATAAATGAATTCGAATTGAGATTGAATATAAATGAATTCGAATTAAATTGAATATAAATGAATTCGAATTAAATTGAATAGAAATGAATTCGAACTAAAATTGAATATAAATGAATTCGAGCTGAAATTGAATATAAATGAATTCGAATTGAAATTGAATATAAATGAATTCGAATTGAAATTGAATAGAAATGAATTCGAATTGAAATTGAATTGAATTGAAAACGAACTGAAATTGAATTCAAAATCGATTTGAATTGAAATCAATTTGAAATGAATTTAAAACGAATTTGTAAGGGAAAATTCAATTTTGATTTGAATTTGAAAAAGAAGTTGAAATCGTTATGAAAACCAATTTAAAAATGATTTATTAAATACGTTTTAAAAAGGGAATCAACGAAGTATATATTATATATATAATATAATGGCCTGAATAGAACGCGCCGCGCCTCGGCAGTTCGCGAATTTCGACCATTGACTTCGAACGGATATTACGGGAGATCCGACCGTCGGATTGAGCTTTCTAACGAATATTAGAAATTAGAAATTTAACGGTTGGATTTGGAATTATGTCCAAATCAAATTTGGAAAAGATCGCTGTAAGTGCAGTTCGATGGCCGTTGATGGAAATCGACTGTACGGGCCTTGATAAAATTATTAAAAATAGTAATAATTTGTGTAAAATCATAAGAAATGATTTGTGAAGAATTGGGATGAAAAAAATCCATATTTGAAAATATAAAAATAGATTTTTATCGAAAAGAACTAGTTTTGAACTAGAATTATAATTCAATTTATTTTTAAATAAATAAATTGGATTTTGAAATGGTTTTGAAAATAACCAGAATTTACAATAATTATATTGGAATGGATTTGAATCGAAATTGTCTTTGGAATATTTCGATGTTGGATTTCGTGATTATACAGATATTGTTATGGAAATTTAAAAGATAATTATATCGTTATTTCCAATACGATATTTGTTAGTCGTAGAGTTTGATATTGAATATGAGTCGATATAATTTCTATTCAGATCCTTGTATTTAATATCAAATATGATTTGGGTTTGTCGTGAATGGTGTGTTCATTAACCCTGTTCTTTAACCCAGTTGAGAAAAAGATTAAATATTTTATTTAGATTTAATGAAGTGTACCAATTAAATAATATTTAATTGAAATTGAATTCGAATTGATTCTTGGGTTTATCGTGAACGGTGTTTTAAATAACACTCGTTCTTTAACCCGATAATTAATAGAATTGTGATTTTAGGTCGTCGTGAACGGTATCTTCAATAATATTTTTCTTAGACCCAACAAAGTTAAGAAAATCAGAAACTAACTGGAGATTAGTTAAGTTGAACGGTTTCTTGGGTATTGATCTGATGTTGGTTTCGGCCTTCGGGGTTAATATTTAAGGAATTGCTCACTGGTTAATTTACGATTAGGGACTGATTGAATTGTGATGTGATTTTTTGGTTTATTGTGAACCGTGTTTTAAAAGACACTGATTCTTTAACCCTATCAAAGATTAAAACTAAGTGGAGTTTTAATAAATCTTTAATTAGATTGAAAAGATCGAGAATGGAGTATCACCAGTTTTACTCCAGGCGGTAGTTAAATCTTTAATTAGATTTGAACGTGAAATAGTAATTGAATTTACCGATAACACCGTTGTGTTAGATATGAAGTAAGACCCGTTTTACTTCATGGGATGAATAGGTTGGGATTGGGAAATTAAAACAAATGATTACTTCGGTAAGGTTCGTTAATCCCGACTAGTTTGAATTGATATTCAAAAGAAGATTAAAGAATAAATTCAAGGAATTTATCTTTGATAAAATTAATGGGAACCTTTCCCTATGAATGTGAAATTTAGAAACTAACTCTCGGTTTGCTAGGCAGAATGATTTTCTGGATATTGATTTGATGTTGGTTTCGGCCTTCGGGGTTAATATTTGGGGAATTATTCTCTTGTTAATTTACGGTTAGTGACTGATGAATTGGAATGAGGCGTATGTTGTGTTTGTGTAACACTTGTTTATTATATACGCGAGTTGCTCAGAAAGACCGGGTTTATCCCGTTCTGAATAACTGAATTGACGATAAGAAATCGAAGATGAAAATGGTGGTCGAAGACCGGAGGTCTTCACCTCGTTTGGATGGTAACCGAGGTCCTGATTGGGAGGCATCCCGAAATATGGATGATGAGTGGTGATCGTCCAGACGTACGTGGTGATCGATGGGTTTGCGAGGTATATAGTGCCTCCGGTTTAGTTCAGACCCAGAATGGACTTGCAAATGGACAGTGTGTCTGACATTGGAATTTATTCTGTGTGATTGATAGTCATCAGTTGCACGGTGTGAATTGTCCGTGTGGCATGCTAAGATGCAGTGATCAGAGCTTCTGTTGAAAAGCAAAGTCTTGTGGTGATGATCAAAGCACCGCCTGTGTGGCGTAGCTTTGTGTATAACGTGAAATCGCGAGCCTCATACCCCGATATGAACCAGAAACGGGAGAAAGGACCTCAAGGAGGGCCTGCGTTTCCTCCTAGCTAGAAGTGGCGTCAGTGGTTTTACACGCCCTGACGAGTTTGACTTATGTGGTCGTTGCTATTGCGAGGCGCCTCGGTTAGATCGGACGATCCGGGTCAGATGGAGTCATTCGTTGGCTCGCTGACGCCCCAAAGGGCGGGGAAACGCAGTGTTCAGGCATTTTAGTCCACATTGGTGGACCGGCCCTGACGATCCTAGGGTCGGTGCGTTCTGATCCTGAGGCTCGGGCTAGGCAGTCTCGAATTCGGTAAGGACTATCTTTTGCCTTGGTTCATGACGAAAATCCAACTTCCAATAAGAGACGTTTCGATTTTAGTTGTAATCCTATATATGGCGACATAGTGGGATGGGGCGCTTATGCCGCCTATGATTGATACTTATGATTTGAAGTTGTTTTATACACTATGCACTTATAATAGTATCAAATGATTTGTTTTAAACGTATCAAGCATTCTTGGCTATTATAAGGTAAAAACCCTATCCTCCGGCTTGCGTTGCATTGTGTGATGGGAACTGCGTCTTATAATAGCTTCATTTTTCTTTATTTAGCATTGCGTTGTTGTTTTATGCACTGGTGTTCTAGGGAGGAAACCCGTTCCATGTTAGCGGCGTGGTCCATTGATTTATCTAACTTAATTCATCACATAATCGCTCGGTTGCTTCGGCAGGAGTAAATCTTTCTAAGAAAATTACTTTGAATCTGTCCCAGGTGATATGACCATCCCAGAATATCATAAGAAATTCAACGAACTTTCTCACTTTGCTCCACATCTGATTCAAGATCCAAAGAGGAAGAATCTGGAATTTATTTACGGCCTGCAAAGAAAATATCAGAATAGAGTGATGGGAACTGAGTCTTATAATGGCTTCATTTTTATAAAAAGCATAGCGATGTTTAAAAGAATGACTTGTTTTAAAGCATTGGCAACCCAATGGAGTAAACCAGTTCCACGAAAGTGGCGTGGTCCTGTGATTAGCCATATTATAAATATGTTGAGTAGATTTCTCAAACCAGTCCCATGGCTGACTCGTAGTTTGTTTCACTTTCAAACTAGGGTGCCCCTTTTTCTACACTGGCAGCCTTGTATTCAGGTTTAGCAGGCTTTATCCGGATAGCTGGAGCTGAAGATGGATTCTATCATTTATATCTTTTTATGTTGTTCAGCTACTATAGTACATTATGTTTGTTTTCCGCTGTAGACATTTATGTATAGTTGAACTGTATTTGTACTAAGTATGATCCTATATACTGTGTAACTCTAATGATTACCCTTATCCAGTATATTCTATTGTTCAATATCTGGTGTATTTATTTATTTCTGTTCTGCTATTATCTGTTTCTGTGTTATATTCCAAGGATTACCCGTGCCATCATCAGTACGGGGTTTAGGGTCGTCTCAATTTGGCATCAGAGCAACTGTGACGAAAAGGAATTTCGCTCGATCCGAATCAGTCGCTAAACCGATCTAGACCGTTCGAAACGCCTGATTGTTTTGAGAACACGACAAAATAGAACGCAAACGGAAGAACATTTCATTGTATATTACAATAATTCCATCAGAATACAAGAATATACAGAGTATAAATGAATATTACACAGAAATATCAGAGATTTAAATTACATTTAAATACATAGCAGCGGAAAATAATACAATACACAACTGAAAGAGATATACGGATACAAAGCTTTCCGGATATCGTTCCAGCTGTAAACTAGGATTCTGTGAATATAAATCTACAAAACCAAAACTACTAGCTGCCCGTGTTAAAATAGGGGCACCCAGAGTTTAGGTTAAAACAATAAACTCCAGGTCAGTCATGGGACTGGTGTGAGAACTAAAACAGTTATTAATCTTTATTTTAAAGTTAGGTAAATCAAGGGACCACGCCGCTAACGCGGAACGGGTTTCCTCCCTAGAACACCAGTGCATAAAACAACAAAGCAATGCTAAATAAAGAAAAATGAAGCTATTATAAGACCCAGTTGTCATCACACAATGCAACGCAAGCCGGAGGATAGAGTTTTTACCTTATAATAGCCAAGAATGCTTGATACGTTTAAAACAAATCATTTGATACTATTATAAGTGCATAGTGTATAAAACAACTTGAAATCATAAGTATCAATCATAGGCGGCATAAGCGCCCCATCCCACTATGTCGCCATATATAGGATTACAACTAAAATCAAAACGTCTCGTATTGGAAGTTGGATTTCCATCATGAACCAAGGCAAAAGATAGTCCTTACCGAATTCGAGACTGCCTAGCCCGAGTCTAAGGATCAGAACGCATTGACCCTTGGATCGTCAGGGCCGGTCCACCGATGTGGATTAAAATACCTGAACACTGCGTTTCCCCGCCCTTTGGGCGTAAGCGAGCCAACGAATGACTCCATCGGACCCGGATCGTCCGATCTAACCGAGGCGCCTCGCAACAGCAACAACCACATAAGTCAAACTCGTCAGGGCGTGTAAAACCACTGACGCCACTTCTAGCTAGGAGGAAACGCAGGCCCTCCCTGAGGTCCTTTCTCCCGTTTCTAGTTCATACCGGGGTGTGAGGCTCACAATTTCACGTTATACACAAAGCTACGCCACACAGGCGGTGCTTTGATCATCACCACAAGACTTTGCTTTTCAACAGAAGCCCTGATCACTGCATCTTAGCATGCCACATAGACAATTCACACCGTGCAACTGATGGCTATCAATCACACAGAATAAATTCCAATGTCAGACACACTGTCCATTTGCAAGTCCATTCTGGGTCTAAACGAAACCGGAGGCACTATATACCTCGCAAACCCATCGATCACCACATACGTCTGGACGATCACCACTATCATCCATATTTCGGGATGCCTCCCAATCAGGACCTCGGTTACCATCCAAACGAGGTGAAGACCTCCGGTCTTCGACCACCGTTGTCATCTTCGATTTCTTATCGTCGATTCAGTTATTTAGAATGGGATAAACCCAGTCTTTCTGAGCACCTGGCGTATACAATAAATAAGTGTTACACAAACACAACATACGCCTCATTCCAATTCATCAGTCACTAACCGTAAATTAACAAGAGAATAATTCCACAAATATTAACCCTGAAGGCCGAAACCAACATCTGATCAATATCCAGAAAACAATTCTTCTTAGCTACCAGGCGAGTCTGACAATGTCGCCATTCGAAGCATTGTATGGTAGACCGTGCCGATCTCCTGCTTGTTGGGTCGAACCCGGAAATAGACTTGTATTGGGACCATTGTAATGACCCAGATAATTTGAACCAATTTAAAAATTTTGTAAATTGGCTAAAACAATGGATTTTAAATATTTAAAATAAATATTTTAAATAATAGCAACGAAAACGGAGTTTGAATCGACAATTGAAAACGAATATAATTAATTCTAATTATAAACAAGGCCTGAAATGGTGCTGCAGTTTCAAAATTTGAATTCAAACTTTGTCGGACTATACCGGGTGCAAAACAAAACGGATTTGAGTAAAACCAAAAATATTTTAATCTGTTAGTGCATACCTTTCCAACAAATCTGAAAAATCGAAATTTCATAACGGAAAGCAAAAGTTATGGCCAAATGAATTTTCAGAAAGGTCGCTATGGAATTTATATAGCCCGAAAAATTGGCCATTTTGCATACGACCTCGGAATTCGACGAAACCACTTTTGTTGGATCCGGGATGTGAAGTTAATGATAGGTTTCAAATTTCATAATTTTTGAAGCTAGTATGTGAGCGTGGCAAAGGAAAATGTGTTCTTGTCAATTATAGTTAAATTGGATCGACCATAAATGGGCCTTTTTGCCAACAGTCTCAGAATTCGATGAAACTAGTTTTGTTGGGACAGTATCGTCAAAACATTGCTAGATTTATTTTTCTGGAATTTTTCGAATCAGTTTGTGGCCCTGGCAAATTGAAATGCACATTCAAATCAAATATTGAATGTTTTATATTTTAATTTGAAGGAAAACTGACTGAAACAGTCGAATGGGCCTACGAAACATATTCCATTGTGTTCAGAATGGGGGTAAAACGCTAGGGACGACAGTCGTTGGGTTTAGATTGGTGGTCATGTCAGAAAACCCCTTTAAAACTTCCCTGACCGATCAGAATTTTTATAAAAAAAAAAATCCTTTTTCTCTCTCCCCGATCGAAGGCGGAAACCGTTCGAAATCTACCCGTCCACTTTCTGATCAATCCCGCAAAATTAGCCCCTCCTCCAGTTGGAGATTTTGTAGAGCTCCTCACGATCTTCACATCCATATAAAGATTGGATTTTTTCGTGGCCTGTAGCGCCTGGATCGATGCTTGGAAGTTGGCGACTTCAAACCGCCGCCTCCTGCCAGCGTCGAACTGGCCATCTCCCCCCGACGCCTGAGCGCCTCTCCCCCCTCTTCGACACGGCGTAGCCTGATCGTTCTATCGATTCACGGATTTCACGAAATCGCGTGACCTAGTTTTGAACGTTTCAGAAAGGTATACGGCTTGTTTTATTTTCAACTGTTTTAACACCTTTCAACCGTTGCAAACTTTGAAAAATCATATCTTTTTGCTGTGTTAACGAAATTCAGTGAAACAAGAGGCAGTGGACTCGTGTGGATGTCTTCTACATTCTAAGAGAGACCGCGTATTTTTCTGAGCCTTCTGCTATTTTTGGTGGAGTGGAACCCAATGTGAGATTTCAAATTTATAAACGATATGGAAAACGATGATGTATAAATTATATGATCGATGTATGAGTTATATAAGCATTGTACACCTCATGTATAAGCGTTGTATATGTTGTACATTCGATGTATAAGTTGTATATGCGTGGGTAAAAATTATATATGTGTTGAAATAGAAGTGAACTGCTATATATATATATATATATATATATATATATATACGCCCCTCATCCACAAACCATGGACGATATTTATTGGTTGTGATTGGTGTGAAAATAGATTGATAGCGAATGGTTGATTGGGATTGTTTGTGGTTGAAAAATACTCATTTGTGGTTCAGAAATATTTGGTTGAAACCACATAGGATTAGTTTGTGGAAATGAAATAAATATATACATGTCGCCTGCGTGCGAACTAGATGCATGATCCCCATTGTCAAAAACCGGGAGGTTTTAAGGTAGAGCGAGGAGTCGTACTAGGGACAGTCCCGGTTTTAACTACCCCGCCGTTAGGCTGCCGAAATTTTGAATAATATTCATGTGTTTGAATTATTTTCATTTGCCGAAACTATATTTGTTCGTTGAATAGAAAACCTTCATGTGTTGAATCGATATTCATTCGTTGAATAGAAATTCATATATTGAATTGTTTTCGTGTTTTAAATATAAAAATCACATTTTATCAATATATATAAACTATAGAAAACCTTCATGTGTTGAATCGATATTCATTCGTTGAATAGAAATTCATGTGTTGAATGGTGTTCGTGTTTTAAATATAAAAATCACATTTTTATCTATATATATAAACTATAGAAAACCTTCATGTGTTGAATCGATATTCATTCGTTGAATAGAAATTCATGTGTTGAATGGTATTCATATTTTGAAAGAAATTGTTTGATAATAAAAATCACCTTTTTATCATCTATATGAACTATGTAAAATGACCCTGTTTTAAATGAAATTGTTTTATAATAAAAATCCTATTTTATTACCTATATGAACTATATAAAATAATAGTGTTTTGAAATGAATTGTCTTACAATAAAAATCACAGTTTTATTATATACATGAATTGCTACATATAGTGAAGTGTTGAAATAATAGACAGTTAGATAAAAATATCATTTTTATCAAATGTACAAAAAGAATATAGTTTTGAAATCGAAGAATCGATATATATATATATATATATTTAAATAGAATTGAAATATATCGAATAACGACGCTGCAGTTCGTATTTTGAAACCGTGATTTCAAACGATTAGTACGGGAGATCCGACCATCTGATTTTCCTGAAATCACAACCGTTGGGTTCGCTTTGGAAAAATCTTTCCAACGACACCCACTTTGTAAAAATCCAATGGTTGGATTGTCTGGAATGTTTAATTCAAATCTGAAGAAAAACAGCGCCAGAATCGATTATATATATATATAGTTATAATTATATTTAATCGAATAACGACGCTGCAGTTCGTATTTTGAAATCGAAACTTCAAACGATTATACCGGGAGATCCGACCGTCGGAATTTCCCGAAACTGGAACCGTTGGATTCGTTTTGAAAAGATCTTTCTAATGATGTAAATTTTGTGAAGATCCAACGGTTAGATTTTCAGATATGTGTAAATCAAATCTGAAGAAAAACAGCGCCACGGTCGCGTTATGGCCCGAAGCGTCGTTTTGAATAAATTGGCTATTTTAAAATAAATAAAAATAGCGATAAATCGTTATAAAATATTATAAACGATATGGATGTGATTTAGAAATTAACTGAAGATTGGCTAAGTCGGATGGTTTCCTGGGTGTTGATCTGATGTTGGTTTCGGCCTTTGGGGTTAATATTTGGGAAATCATTCTCTTACTGATTGACGGTTAGTGACTAATGAATTGAAATGATGCGTGTATATGTTAGTGTTGCACTTGTTTATTATATACGCGAGTTGCTCAGAAAGACAAGGTTTATCCCATTCTGAATAACTGAATCGACGATAAGAAATCGAAGATGAAGACGATGGTCGAAGACTGGCGATCTTCACCTCGTTTGGATGGTAACCGAGGTCCTGATTGGGAGGCATCCCGAAATATGGATAATGAGTGGTGATCGTCCAGACGTACATGGTGATCGATGGGTTTGCGAGGTATTTAGTGCCCACGGTTTCGTTCAGACCCAGAACGGACTTGTAAATGGACAGTGTTTCTGACATTGGAATTTATTCTGTGTGATTGATAGTCATCAGTTGCATAGTGTGAATTGCCTGTGTGGCATGCTAAGATGCAGTGATGAGGGCTTCTGTTGAAAAGCAAAGTTTTGTGGTGGTGATCAAAGCAATGCCTGTGTGGCGTAGCTTTGTGTATAACGTTTAACCGTGAGCCTCACACCATGGTATGAACCAGAAACGGGAGAAAGGACCTCAGGGAGGGCCTGCGTTTCCTCCTAGCTAGAAGTGGCGTCGGTGGTTTAACATACCCTGACGAGTTTGACTTATGTGGTTGTTGCTGTTGTGAGGTGCCTCGGTTAGATCAGACGATCCGGGTCCGAAGGAGTCATTCGCTGGCTCGCTTACGCCCCAAAGGGCAGGGAAATGTAGTTTCAGGCATTTTAATCCACGCCGTGTGGACCGGCCCTGATGATTCGGGCTAGGCAGTCTCGAATTCGGTAAGGACTATCTTTTGCCTTGGTTCAGGACGGAAATCCAATTTCCAAAAACGTGACTATGCGATTTTGATTGTATACCTATATACGGCGACATAGTGGTATGAGGCATTAATGTCGTCTATGATTGATAGTTATGATTTTAAATTGCTTTCAAAACATATAAAAATAATATCAAATGCCTTTGTTTTATTCGTATCAAGCATATTTTGGCCGTGATAAGGTAAAAACTCTATCCTCCGGTTTGCGTTGCATTGTGTGATGGGAACTGAGTCTTATAATGGCTTTATTTTTTTAAAAAGCATAACGATGTTTAAAAGAATGACTTGTTTTAAAGCACGGGCAATCCAATGGAGTAAACCCGTTCCACGAAAGTGTTGTGGTCCTATGATTAGCCATATTATAAACATGTTGAGTAGATTTCTCATACCAGTCCCATGACTGACTCGTAGTTTGTTTCACTTTCAAACTCGGGTGCCCCTTTTTCTACATGGGCATCCTTGTATTCAGGTTTAGCAGGCTTTATCCAGGTAGCTGGAACTGAAGATGGATTCTATCATTTATCTTTTTTTATGCTGTTCAGCTCCTATTGTACATTATGTTTATTATCCGCTATAGACATTTATGTGTAGTTGAACTGTATTTGTACTATGTATGATCCTGTATACTGTGTAACTCTGATGATTACTCTTATCCAGTATATTCTATTGTTCATTATCTGGTGTATTTATTTATTTCTGTTCTGCTATTATCTGTTTTTGTGTTATATTCCAAGGATTACCCTTGCCACCGCCAGTACGGGGTTTGGGGTCGTCTCAATTTGGTATCAAAGAAAATTGGCTAAAATAATGGATTTTAAATATTTAAAATAAATATTTTAAATAATAGTAATGAAAACGGAGTTTGAATCGACAATTGAAAACGAATATAATTAATTTTAATTATAAACAAGGTCTGAAATGGCGCTGCAGTTTCAAAATTTGAATTCAAACTTTGTCGGACTGTACCAGGTGCAAAACAAAACGGATTTGAGTGAAACCAAAAGTATTTAAATCTGTTGGTGAATACCTTTCCAACGAATCTGAAAAATAGAATTTTCATAACGGAAAGAAAAAGTTATGGCCAAATGAATTTTCAGAATGGTCGCTATGGAATTTATATAGCCCGTAAAATTGGCCATTTTACATATGACCTCGGAATTCGACGAAACCACTTTTCTTGGATCCGGGATGTGAAGTTATTGCTAGTTTCAAATTTCATAATTTTTGAAGCTAGTATGTGAGCGTGGCAAAGGAAAATGTGTTCTGGTCAATTATAGTTAAATTAGATCGACTAGAAATGGGCCTTTTTGCAAACGGTCTCACAATTCGACGAAACTAGTTTTGTTGGGACCGTATCGTCAAAACATAGCTAGATTTATTTTTCTGGAATTTTTCGAATCAGTTTGTGGCCTTGGCAATTTGAAATGCACGTTCAAATCAAATATTGAATGTTTTATATTTTAATCTGAAGGAAAGCTGACTGAAACAGTTGAATGGGCCTACAAAACATATTCCATTGTGTTCGGAATGGGGGTAAAACGCTAGGGACGAGAGTCGTTGGGTTTAGATTGGTGGTCGTATCAGAAAACCCCTTTAAAACTTCCCCCGACCAATCAGAATTTTTATATAAAAAAAAGAAAAATCCTTTTTCTCTCTCCCCGACCGTAGGCGGAAACCGTTCGAAATCTTCCCGTCCACTTTCTGATCAATCCACGCAAAATTAGCCCCTCCTCCAGTTGAAGATTTTGTAGAGCTCCTCACAATCTTCACATCCATATAAAGATTGGATTTTTTTCGTGGCCTGTAGCGCCTGGATCGACGCCTGGAAGTTGGCGACTTCCAACCGCCGATGCCGCCTCCGGCCAGCGTCAAACTGGCCATCTCTCCCCGGCGCCTCTGCTCCCTCTTCGACACGGTGTAGCCCAAATCGTTCTATCGATTCACGGATTTCACGAAATCGCATGACCTAGTTTTGAACGTTTTAGAAAGGTATACGGCTTGTTTTATTTTCAACTGTTTTAACACCTTTCAACCATTGCAAACTTTGAAAAATCATATCTTCTTGCTGTGTGGATGAAATTCAGTGAAACAAGAGGCAGTGGACTCGTGTGGACGTCTTCTACATTCTAGGAGAGACCGTGTATTTTTCTGAGCCTTCTGCTATTTTTGGTGGAGTGGAACCCAATGTGAGATATCTAATTTATAAACGATATGGAAAACGACGATGTATAAATTATATGATCGATGTATAAGTTATATAAGCGTTGTACACCTCATGTATAAGCGTTGTATAAGTTGTACGTTTGATGTATAAGTTGTATATGCGTGGTAAAAATTATATATGTGTTGAAATAGAAGTGAACTGCTATATATATATATATATATATATATATATATATATATATATATATATATATATATATACGCCCCTCGTCCACAAACCGTGGGCGATATTTATTGGTTGTGATTGGTGTGAAAATAGATTGATAGCGAATGGTTTATTGGGATTGTTTGTGGTTGATAATGATTGATAGTGGTTGAAAAATACCCATTTGTGGTTGAGAAATATTTGGTTGAAACCACATAGGATTAGTTTGTGGAAATGAAATAAATATATACATGCCGCCAGCGTGCGAACTAGATGCATGATCCCCATTGTCAAAACCCGCCAGGTTTTAAGGTAGAGTGAGGAGCCGTATTAGGGACGGGCCCGGTTTTAACTACCCTTCCGTTATGCTGCCGAAATTTTGAATAATATTCATGTGTTTGAATTATTTTCATTTGCTGAAACTATATTTGTTCGTTGAATAGAAAACCTTCATGTGTTGAATCGATATTCATTCGTTGAATAGAAATTCATGTGTTGAGTGGTGTTCATGTTTTAAATATAAAAACCACATTTTATCAATATATATAAACTATAGAAAACCTTCATGTGTTGAATCGATATTCATTCGTTGAATAGAAATTCATGTGTTGAATGGTGTTCGTGTTTTAAATATAAAAATCACATTTTTATCTATATATATAAACTATAGAAAACCTTCATGTGTTGAAACGATATTCATTCGTTGAATAGAAACTCATGTGTTTAATGGTATTCATATTTTGAAAGAAATTGTTTGATAATAAAAATCACCTTTTTATCATCTATATGAACTATGTAAAATGACCTTGTTTTAAAAGAAATTGTTTTATAATAAAAATCCTATTTTATTACCTATATGAACTATATAAAATAATAGTGTTTTGAAATGAATTGTTTTACAATAAAAATCACGTTTTTATTATATACATGAATTGCTACATATAGTGAAGTGTTGAAATAGAAGACAGTTAGATAAAAATATCATTTCTATCAAATGTATGAAAAGAATATAGTTTTGAAATCGAAGAATCGATATATATATTTAAATAGAATTGAAATATATCGAATAATGACGCTGCAGTTCGTATTTTGAAACCGTGATTTCAAACGATTAGTACGGGAGATCCGACCATCGGATTTTCCTGAAATCACAACCGTTCGGTTCGCTTTGGAAAAATCTTTCCAACGGCACCAACTTTGTAAAAATCCAACCGTTGGATTGTCTGGAATGTTTAATTCAAATCTGAAGAAAAACAGCGCCAGAATCGATTATATTTATATATATATATATATATATATATATATATAGTTATAATTATATTTAATCGAATAACGACGCTGCAGTTCGTATTTTGAAATCGAAACTTCAAATGATTATACCGGGAGATCCGACCATCGGAATTTCCCGAAACTAGAACCGTTGGATTCGTTTTGAAAAGATCTTTCTAATATGTAAATTTTGTGAAGATCCAACAATTAGATTTTCAGATATGTGTAAATCAAATCTGAAGAAAAATAGCGCCACAGTCGCGTTATGGCCCGAAGCGTCGTTTTGAATAAATTGGCTATTTTAAAATAAATAAAAACAGCAATAAATCATTATAAAATATTATAAACGATATGGATGTGATTTAGAAACTTACTGAAGATTGGCTAAGTCGAGTGGTTTCCTGGGTGTTGATCTGATGTTGGTTTCGGCCTTCGGGGTTAATATTTGGGAAATCGTTCTCTTACTGATTGACGGTTAGTGACTAATGAATTGAAATGATGCGTGTATACGTTAGTGTTGCACTTGTTTATTATATACGCGAGTTGCTCAGAAAGACCGGGTTTATCTCATTCTGAATAACTAAATCGACGATAAGAAATCGAAGATGAAGACGATGGTCGAAGACCGAAGATCTTCACCTCGTTTGGATGGTAACCGAGGTCCTGATTGGGAGGCATCCCGAAATATGGATAATGAGTGGTGATCGTCCAGACGTACGTGGTGATCGATGGGTTTGCGAGGTATTTAGTGCCTCCGGTTTCGTTCAGACCCAGAACGGACTTGCAAATGGGCAGTGTGTCTGACATTGGAATTTATTCTGTGTGATTGATAATCATCAGTTGCACGGTGTGAATTGCCTGTGTGGCATGCTAAGATGCAGTGATCAGGGCTTCTGTTGAAAGAAAGTCTTGTGCTGGTGATCAAAGCACCGCCTGTGTGGCGTAGCTTTGTGTATAACGTGTAATCGCGAGCCTCACACCCCGGTATGAACTAGAAACGGGAGAAAGGACCTCAGGGAGGGCCTGCGTTTCCTCCTAGCAAGATGTGGCGTCAGTGGTTTTACACGCCCTGACGAGTTTGACTTATGTGGTTGTTGCTGTTGCGAGGCGCCTCGGTTAGATCGGACGATCCGGGTCCGATGGAGTCATTCGTTGGCTTGCTTATGCCCCAAAGGGCGGGGAAACGCAGTGTTCAGGCATTTTAATCCACATCGGTGGACCGGCCCTGACGATCCAAGGGTCGATGCGTTCTGATCCTGAGACTCGGGCTAGGCAGTCTCGAATTCGGTAAGCACTATCTTTTGCCTTGGTTCATGACGGAAATCCAACTTCCAATACGAGACGTTTCGATTTTAGTTGTAATCCTATATATGGCGACATAGTGGGATGGGGCGCTTACGCCGCCTATGATTGATACTTATGATTTGAAGTTGTTTTATACACTATGCATTTATAATAGTATTAAATGATTTTTTTTGAACGTATCAAGCATTCTTGGCTATTATAAGGTAAATACCCTATCCTCCGGCTTTCGTTGCATTGTGTGATGGGAACTGTGTCTTATAATAGCTTCATTTTCCTTTATTTAGCATTGCTTTGTTGTTTTATGCACTGGTGTTCTAGGGAGGAAACACGTTCCGCGTTAGCAGCGTGGTCCCTTGATTTGCCTAACTTAATTCATCACATAATCACTCGGTTGCTTCGGCATGAGTAAATCTTTCTAAGAAAATTACTTTGAATCTCTCCTAGGTGATATGACCATCCCAGAATATCATAAGAAATTCAACGAACTTTCTCACTTTGCTCCTCATCTGATTCAAGATCCAACGAGGAAGAATCTGAGATTTATTTATGGCCTGCAAAGAAAATATCAGAATAGTGCGATGGGAACTGAGTCTTATAATGGCTTCATTTTTATAAAAAGCATAGCGATGTTTAAAAGAATGACTTGTTTTAAAGCATTGGCAATCCAATGGAGTAAACCCGTTCCACGAAATTGGTGTGGTCCTGTGATTAGCCATATTATAAATATGTTGAGTAGATTTCTCACACCAGTCCCATGACTGACTCGTAGTTTGTTTCACTTTCAAACTCGGGTGCCCCTTTTTCTACATGGGCAGCCTTGTATTCAGGTTTAGCAGGCTTTATCCGGATAGCTGGAGCTGAAGATGGATTCTATCATTTATCTCTTTTTATGCTGTTCAGCTCCTATTGTACATTATGTTGGTTTTCCACTGTAGACATTTATGTATAGTTGAACTGTATTTGTACTAAGTATGATCCTGTATACTGTGTAACTCCGATGATTACTCTTATCCAGTATATTCTATTGTTCATTATCTGGTGTATTTATTTATTTCTGTTCTGCTATTATCTATTTCTGTGTTATATTCCAAGGATTACCCTTGCCACCGTCAGTACGGGGTTTGGGGTCGTCTCACTTTCGCCTCTTTTCATCCATTTGCCCCATGTAGCCAGGGAGGGAATAGCTCAGCTCATTTTGGACCGTTACTCTTTCTGAGAATGAATATTCTTTGAAGCATTGCTTTGAACTCCATTTTTTACTACTATGGCTGGCTCATGCTTTATTGGGGAATAATATTGTTAGTTTATGCTTCTTTATTTTAAACAAGACAGATGCTT
Source organism: Allium sativum (assembly GCA_030737875.1). Lineage (NCBI taxonomy): Eukaryota > Viridiplantae > Streptophyta > Magnoliopsida > Asparagales > Amaryllidaceae > Allium > Allium sativum. Next base: position 277,138,130 of record CM060918.1, read on the forward strand.
TGTTGTAATAAGTATTGGTGTTGTAAAAAATCCTTTGTACAAGCTGTTTTTAATCAATTAAGGTTATTTATTTTTCTGCTGCTTTATTTGTCTGTCTTGTAATTTTTCTGCATCTTGTACCAAAAATGCTCCACCGAAGTTAAGGCATTCCCTTTGTGAGTGACCTTAGCGGAGGTGGGTTGTTACACTTGGTATCAGAGCTGAAGGTTACCGGATCAGATAAAAAGATTTGAAAAATTATTTTCAAACGGTTTTCAAAGAAGCATTTTCAGAAGAAAAGTTTTGTGTTAAAGGCATATTCCCCAAAGCCATACACACTATCTTTTGATCCTCTGTTTAAATCCTTGTTTCCTTCTTTCCTGTGTCTCTGGGGCTCCTGGCTTTCTAGGAGGTAACCTCATCAAGACATGGTTCTGTAGGCTTGATGAGACTACGACACTTGTCAAAGGGTGAATAAGAACCTAACTTCCACCTGTAGCTGTAATTTTCTTTCGAGCTTTGTAGGATTCTCCGTACGATGGAGGCAGCTTTCGAGAGACATGTCAATAAGTTACACAAGGATGGCAAAGTTGAGAATGAGGGAGTTTGGCTAAGGAGCATAACACAAGGATGAAGAACCCATGGATATGAACTTGGTTCACAAAGGAGGGGAGGAAAGAATAGTAAAACCTAAAACAAGAGGATGTATCTTTATTTTGGTATAACGGGTCGTATAGTTAAGGGCAAGGGCAAGAACAAAGGAAAGGATTTTCCGAAAGGCAAGTGCATGCTCCCACAGCCAGCATACCTAAGAGAGAGGCGGCAAGATTTCTGTTGATAGAGTTTTTCCCATTTTATCATCCTATTAGTACTCCTTCTGATTTTAACGCTTCACAATCATATATATCTGCTTCCGTAGTTGAGTCTCTACACCCTAGATATTGTATAGTGGAGGGTCCCATTATAGTCTCAAATCCATTTGCTGGTTCGACTCATTTATCTTTGACTTGTGAGGATTTGAGAATAACTATATTAATGCTTATATTTTTGGTTTCATGGGCTATGGTTTGATTCTAGGCATGGGTTGGTTAGCTAGTAATTGTGAAACGAGGGTAGTTAGACTTTCGACTTGCCTCAGGAGTACCCTCGAGATTTCGTGCGATCCTAAGGGATCAGTTTATCTTAGCTACCTAGAATCACTTTATCTATCTATCAACAATTTTTGATCCGTTGGAGTAGTCCATGAGTACGCAAGATGTTTTGGTTAGGGTAGGGTTTTCCCCCTAAAACTCGAGACAGACTTCTGCATATATCTAGATGACACTGGAAAGCTAGTTATGCGATCAACGATAATTTTGGAGCAAGATTGGAGAGGATAGCCAGAGTCGGTAAAGTGCTCAATTGTTTGGTTGTTTTGTTAGTATCATCTCGCATAGATTGCCCAAATTCGGAGGAGGTATCCCTTGGGTGCTTGTCTGATATTGGTTTAGGCCTTTGGGGCTTGTAATTAAGGGATGTCGAGTACCACCAGGATGGTTTGTGTGAGAAATAAATGGTTGGGGCTGGCACCCTAAGTTAGACTGGCCTTAAGAGAGGTAAAAAACACATAGTAACCATCATCTTTAGACCCACAGATTTGCAACATGATGGATAAGCTAAGTAGAGGAGAAACCTCTAATCATCTTGGGATATACACTTGGCATCATTGTTAATATCTATCCATCTTGGAAGGGTGGTTCAACTATATTGGATACCCTCTAGCACAGTAAGTGACCAAGGTCCTATCTTTACTAGTGAGTTATGGAAATGGAGGTCAAGAAGTTTCGCAATCGTGATGTTAAATTAGATAAGGTACAGTATCGTGAAACTCGAGAAGATGCGACTTCGAAGAATAAAGGCTGGATACACGCATCATACCCTTTTGAGGGTATATCCTTGATCTCTTTTTCTAGGAATGTTATGCATTCTTGTTTCTATCTTTTTAGGTATATTCTCTAGATCATATCTTCGATCCTTAGGTAGAAGCCAATGTATGTAAACATGTGTTTGAAACATGTTATTATTAGTGGTTGCAAGTGGTTGCTCGTGGATGCACTTACACACACTAGGCACTAGATTGGCTCAGTCACCTTTTCATATTGCATATGGATTGAAATTTGATGTGTTATCAAATATATGTTGCATATGGATGAATGAATGTGCATACATATAGTATTTACATGACTAGGGATGCATGCATACATATTGGACGCATGGCACTCTCATGATTCGCATTTAGGAGGTCAAATGAATCAGTGGACCGCCTAATCTTTTGCATTAGTATTGGACATGTACACACACTTTTTCATATGTTCATTTTGCATTAGAAACCTTGTTAGGACAGTGAATGCTGGTGGATGATGGTTAAGTAGATGGGTGATTGGATGTTAGGACACATTCTTCTTGACTTAACGATTTCGGGGACGAAATCCTTTAAGGAGGGGAGAATGTAACAACCCGTATTTTCGGTGGACATGAAAGTAACAATCAAAGTATAATTAATTTGTAAAAGAAGAACAAAGGGAAACGGGTTGCACCATTGCGTTCGTCTCGAAATTCTGCTTGAGATAGATTCTGGGTTGCGTAAATCGGACTCCGTATGAAGAAGTTATGGCCTTCAGAAGTTTCAGAATATATAAAACAGCTCGAAACTGAATTCAAAAATTCAAAACAAAACCCAGAAGTGGGCTGGGCGGGAAATTTCCCGCCCAGGACCCAGGTCGACCTGTGGGTCGACCTTAGTGTTGACCTCCCCCCTTTAGGTCTTCCCGGTGGTCGACCTGGGCCTGTTTTGCCAGATCTGGACTATAGCGATTTTAACCTATTCCAGACGGACCAGATGGCTTCTAGGGCGATCTAATGGCTCTAAAACACTCTCTACACCTATAAAAGAGTGCCTAGACCTAAGGTTTCTCCACACAAATTCTTTGAGGCGTCTGCATGCTGTTTCTCTCTATTCTGGCCTCCACTATTAAAATAAATCTTATTCTCTATTAAAACAAGTTATAGTTCTTCAAATTGGAGATTAAAATCAAGTTAAAGCTTCAAGAAGGGAATCAAAGGCTAATTCAACGGCTTCAAGCAATGTCACGCGAATCATAGCAGATCGCCACAACGCTATCTTATTATCCTTTTCTAAAATAATCACTGTAAGTTCGGTTGTTCTTTGGATTTGTACGTGTAATTGGAATCGTGAATGTAATAAATCAAAATGTAGAACTGTATCTATTTGCAAGTTAATTATCTTTGATTCATGCTTATGTCAAATCTAAAGTTATCTATGCCTTTGGATCTGATTCACGACTATGACTATGAGAATTTTGCCTAAGACTATGACTATGAAACTATTGCCTATGACTATGACTATGAGACTTTTGCCTAAGACTATGACCACGAAACTGTTGCCTATGAATATGATTCGTGACTATGAGACTGTTGCCCACGACTATGATTCATAACTATAAGACTATTGCCTATGACAGTGATTAAGAAATTACCGTGATTAGTCGCCCAAGACTATTGTGGTTAATTGCCTATAACTATTGTAGTTAGTGGCTTATGCCTATTCCCATTGTTACAATTAACCAATCATGTTGTACCTTGAATTGGCATTATGTTGGACCAAATCACCTATGCCTATTCCCTTAATTATGTTGGAACTCATATTTAGTTTGTAAATTGGCTATTTTATTCCTATTCACTATTATGTACATCGAACCTGTTGGAGCCATTATGCTTGCATGTCTATTCTTTTATATCAATTCTTGTGCTTATCCCCTATTCTTTTTGTTAGTGCTATTTCATGAGTACTTAGAAAACTTGTGAAATCATGTTATACGTACGATTATGATGCGGGGATTGGGCGTAGCTTAATTAAGTTGATTTGGCATAATAAATATGTTGGCATAATCTAAATTGTCTATAATAGTGAATAATTTACATGCATATTAGACTTGAGCATGAATTGATAAATTTTTATTGGCCACAAAATATGTAATTGGCATGTAAACCAAGTTTTGCACATAAAAGGTAAACTAGAATATTAAACCTAGTTTTGACATGAACTGTAAATTGGAATATTAATCTAGATTGGGCATGAAATGTAAAAGGGGAATATTTAATCTAAATTGGTATAAACTGCAAGTTGGGCTAATTGATAGGTAAACCAAGTTTTGGGCATAGAATATAAGTATGTTAATTGGCATGACAAATGAATATGATCTAGGCTAAATTGATTTATGGAAAATTTACATAAATAGTAAATATGTAAATTAGAGAAGATGAAAATGCCTAACCCGAGGTTAGATTGAGTTGTGGTGTAAAACTGCACGGAACCGGCCGACACATCCAGTAACCACAACAATACCTGCCTAATGTGAGAGGTTAGTGCATCAAGCCCGGAAAGGCCCGAGGTTATACTAAGTTATGGTGTAAAACCGCCCGGAACTGACCGGCATATCCAGTAACCAAAACAATACCTGTCTAATGTGAGTGGTTGGTGCTTTAATTAATTAATTAAAGCTCATGAACAATCAAGCTCGAAATGGTGAGGTTAAGTAATTAAGGAAACACTTAACCAACTTAACATGTTAACAAGACAAGAAGGGTGGGGTTAAGTAATTGAGAAAACACATAGCCAATTCAACATGTTAACTAGAAAAGATTGATAGGGGTTATGTTAATTTGGACACTTAACCAACTTAACATGTTAACAAGGCAAGATTTGTGGGGGTTAAGTAACTAAGGAAACACTTAACCATTATAACATGTTAACTAGACAAGTGGGTAAGGTTAAGTAAATGTTTAATATGCTAACTAGACTAGATGGTGGGGTTAAGTAAACTTAGAACACTTAGCCGTTATAGAATGATTAATAAAAAGGGTTAAGTTAATGAGAGACACTTAACCGGTATAACCTGATAAGCGAGTAAGGTTAAGGAACACTTAACCAAATTGACATGATATATGGGTAGGATAAGTCAACGTGAACTACTGGATAACATATAACCAATTTAACATGACAAGTGAATGGGTTAAGTTAACTTGAATTGACTGATGACACTTAACCAATCCAACATGATGAGAAAGAGAACTAAGTAGTAAACCTTAGTTAAGAGAACTAAGTAGTAAACCTTAGTTAAGAGAACTAAGTAGTAAACCTTAGTCAAGAAAGCCATGTAGAACACGAGAAGGAGCGACGTTCGTCTGATCATGAAGAAGGCTCTAACGAACTGGGGTACGAAGCACGCGGCTTCGAGGGGATGTGAGGTTACTCTTGGTATCTCTCTATGAGGCTGCAGATGATCCTCATGGGCTCACCGAGTTTAAGGTCTGCGTTAGAAGAGCTAAGAGTATGCCTTGGTTGCAATAATAACGCAACCTAAAGAGTAGGATATGCCACCGTGATTTGGCAAGACCAGTTTTTGCCCAGTGATAGCAACTCGTCGTCTTCCTACCATCTTGAGTCAGTCAAGACACGTGAAGCGGAAAGGCGGAGAACTCCAATAGACCATATACTTTCTATCTAGTTATGGGTGAGGTTGGCCTATAGGTTTGTGGGAGCATGGAGGGGCTTGCATACCATTCTCATTCTTGATTTTCTTGGGTGCCTTTCATTTGTTAGTTGAGGGAGGGGTGTAGAGGGACCATAGCCACTGTAAAAGCAGACCTTAGCATCTGCAATCGGCAGATATCTGAAAGCTCCTGACCGAGTGCCGTGTTTCTTGACTAGCCCTACCACGGGACTCGGGTCGCACATATAGAGGACATGTGCATCTAGACATTGATAACGATTCACGACACATACGTGGGGAAAGTCTAGGAACATATACCGCTCTGGGTAGTGTGTCCTAGCCTAGGGGGCATCGTTCGATAGGTAGCATAATCCCTAGTTGGACCTAGATCACATGAACCCTGAATCCGAGAAGAGTTCAATAGGTAGCATAAACCCCAGTGGCCCTGGGTAGCCTAAACCCTAGTTGAATCTAGGAAGCGCTCGATAGTAAACCCTAGATTAGATCTAGGTAATAAATGGAATCCCCATAATAAATGTACACCCGAAGGCAACCACAATTACGGGGATTGGGATCACGTTATCATATGATCATTTTATATAGATTACTAGTTCGGACACTAGTTACGTAGTGTAGAGATATAGAAATCAGTATAATAGGGTAGTCGCGAAGCAGAGAAGGAGTAGAAGTGCATTCAGTTTATCAGTATATTCAGTTTATCAGTATACTCAGTTTATCAGTATATCCAGTTTATCAACACGTTCAGTTTATTCTTGCCATACCATATCCCATGCTTATCCCATGTTATCTTATTACTATGGTTTAGTCTTATATTTAGTTTATTCATGTCATGACCCTTTTCCTCGTTTAAATGCTAAGAATCACTGAGCTTACTGGGCTTTATGTCTGACCTAGTTTGCTTTCGCCTCTTTTCTTCCGTTTCCCCCCGGTAGGCAGGGAGGGAATAGCTCAGCTCATTTTGGATCGTTACTCTTTCCGAGCATGAACATTCTTTGACGCATTGCTTTGAACTCCATTTTCTACTACTATGGTTGGCTCATGCTTTATTGGGGAATATCATTGTTAGTTGATGCTTCTTTATTTTAAACAAGACAGATGCTTTGTTATAATAAGTATTGGTGTTGTAAAACAATCTTTGTACAAGCAGTTTTTAATCAATAATGGTTATTTATTTTCCACTTCTTTATTTGTCTATCTTGTAATTTTTCTGCATCTTGTACTAAAAATGCTCCACCGAAGTTAAGGCATTCCCTTTGTGAGTGACCTTAACGGAGGTGGGGTTTTATTCTTGGTATCAGAGCTGAAGTTTACCGGATCAGATAAAAAGATTTGAAAAATTATTTTCATACGGTTTTAAAAGAAGTATTTTCAAAAGAAAAGTTTTGTTTTAATAGCATATTCCCCAAAGCCATATGCACTATCTTTTGATCCTCTGTTTGAATCCTTGTTTCCTTCATTCTTGTGTCTCTGGGGCTCCTGGCTTTCTAGGAGGTAACCTCATCGCGACATGGTTCCGTAGGCTTGACGAGACTACGACACTTGTCAAAGGGAAAATAAGCGCCTAACTTCCACCTATAGCCGTAATTTTATTTCGAGCTTTGTCGGATTCTCCGTACGATGGAGGAAGCTTTCGAGAGACATGTCAATAAGTTACACAAGGATGGTAAAGTTGAGAATGAGGGAGTTTGGGTAAGGAGCACAACACAAGGATGAAGAACCCATGGATATGGACTTGGTTCACAAAGGAGGGGAGGAAAGAATAGTAAAACCTAAAACAAGAGGAAGTATCTTTATTTTGGTATAACGGGTCGTATAGTTAAGGGCAAGGGCAAGAACAAAGGACAGGTTTTTCCGGAAGGCAAATGCACGCTCCCACCTCCAGCATACCTGAGAGAGGGGCGGTAAGATTTCTGTTGATAGAGTTTTTCCCCTTTGATCATCCTGTTAGTACTCCTTCTGATTTTAGCGCTTCACATTCATATATATATGCTTCCGTAGTTGATTCTCTGCACCCTAAAAATTGTATAGTAGAGGATCCCAACATAGTCTCAAATCCAATTGCTAGTTTGGCTCATTTATCTTTGACTTGTGAGGATTTGAGAATAGCAATATTAATTCTTATGTTTTTGATTTCATGGGCTATGGGTTGATTCTAGGCATGGATTGGTTAGCTAGTAATTATGAAACGAGGGTAGTTAGACTTTCGACTTGCCTCGGGAATACCCTCGAGATTTCGTGCGATCCTAAGGGATCAGTTTGTCTGAGCTACCTAGAATCACTTTGTCTATCTATCGACGATTTTCGATTCGTTGGAGTAGTCCATGAGTATGCAAGATGCTTTGATTAGGGTAGGGGTTTTCCCCTTAAAACTCAAGACAAACTTCCGCATATATCTAGATGACACTAGAAAGCTAGTTATGCGATCAACGATAATTTTGGAGCAAGATTGGCGAGGATAGCCAGAGTTGGTAAAGTGCTCAATTGTTTGGTTGTTTTGTTAGTATCATCTCACATAGATCGTCCAAATTCGGAGGAGGTATCCCTTGGGTGCTTGTCTGATATTGATTTAGGCCTTTGGGGCTTGTACATGAGGGATGTCGAGTTCGACTAGGATGGTTTGCGTGAGAAATAACTGGTTGGGGTTGGCACCCTAAGTTAGACTGACCTTAAGAGAGGTAAAAAGCACATAGTAACCATCAGCTTTATACCCTCAGACTTGCAACATGATGGATAAGCTAAGTAGAGGAGAAACCTCTAACCATCTTGGGATGTACACTTGGCATCTTGGTTAACATCTATCCATCTTGGAAGGGTGGTTCGACTATATTGGATACCCTATAGCACAGTAAGTGACCAAGGTCCTATCTTTACTAGTGAGTTATGGAAATGGAGGTCAAGAAGTTTCGCAATTGTGATGTTAAATTAGATAAGGTACAGTATCGTGAAACTCGAGAAGATGCGACTTCGAAGACTAAAGGCTTGATACGCGCATCATACCCTTTTGAGGGTATATCCTTGATATCTTTTTCTAGGAATGTTATGCATTCTTGTTTCTATCTTTTTAGGTATATTCTCTAGATCGTATCTTCGATCCTTAGGTAGAAGCCAATGTATGTAAAGATGTGTTTGAAACATGTTATGATTAGTGGTTGCAAGTGGTTGCTCGTGGATGCATTTACACACACTAGGCACTAGATTGGCTCAGTCACCTTTTCATATTGCATATGGATCCAAGTGCGTAAGTTTGTATATGGATTGAAATTTGATGTGTTATCAAATGTATGTTGCATATGGATGAATGAATATGCACAGATATAGTATTTACATGACTAGGGATGCTTGCATACATATTGGACACATGGCACTCTCATGATTCGCATTTAAGAGGTCGATTGAATCAGTGGACCGCCTGATCTTTTGCATTAGTATTGGACATGTACACACACTTTTGCATATGTTCATTTTGCGTTAGAAACCTTTTTAGGACAGTGAATGCTGGTGGATGATGGTTGAGTAGATGGGTGATTGGATGTTAGGACACATTCTTCTTGACTTAAAGATTTCGGGGACGAAATCCTTTAAGGAGGGGAGAATGTAATACCCCGTATTTTCGGTGGACATGAAAGTAACAAATCAAAATATAATTAATTTGTAAAAGAAGAATTAAGGGAAACGAGTTGCACCATTGCATTCGTCTCGAAATTCTGCTTGAAAAAGATTCTGAGTTTGCGCAAATCGGACTCCGTTTGAAGAAGTTATGGACTTTAGAAGTTTCAGAATATATAAAACAGCTCGAAACTGAATTCAAAAATTCAAAACAGAACCCAGAAGCGGGTTGGACGGGAAATTTCCCGCCTAGGACCCAGGTCGACCTGGGGGTCAACCTTAGTGTCGACCTCCCCCCTTTAGGTCGACCCAGGGGTCGACCTGGACCTGTTTTTCCAGATCTAGACTGCAGCAATTTTAACCTATTCCGGACGGACCAGATGGCTTCTAGGGCGATCTAATGGCTCTAAAATACTCACTACACCTATAAAAGAGTGCCTAGACCTAAGGTTTCTCCACACAAATTCTTTGAGGCGACTGTATGCTGTTTCTCTCTATTCTGGCCTCCACTATTAAAATAAATCTTATTCTCTATTAACACAAGTAATAGTTCTTCAAATTGGAGATTCAAATCAAGTTAAAGCTTCAAGAAGGGAATCAAAGGCTAATTCAACGGCTTCAAGCAACGTCACGTGAATCATAGCAAATCGCCACAACACTATCTTATTATCCTTTTCTAAAACGATCATTATAAGTTCGGTTATTCTTTGGATTTGTACGTGTAATAGGAATCGTGAATGTAATAAATCAAAATATAGAACTGTACCTATTTGCTAGTTAATTATCTTTGATTCATGCTTATGTCAAATCTAAAGTTATCTATGCCTTTGGATCTGATTCACGACTATGACTATGGGAATTTTGCCTAAGACTATGACTATGAAACTATTGCCTATGACTATGACTATGAGTCTTTTTCCTAAGACTATGACAATGAAACTGTTGCCTATGAAATTATTGCCTATGACTATGATTTGTGACTATGAGACTGTTGCCCACGACTATGATTCATAACTATGAGACTATTGCCTGTGACAATGATTAAGAAATTATTATGATTAGTCGCCCATGACTATTATGGTTAATTGCCTATAACTATTGTAGTTAGTTGCTTATGCCTATTCCCATTGTTACAATTAACCAATCATGTTGTACCTTGAATTGGCATTATGTTGGACCAAATCAACTATGCCTATTCCCTTAATTATGTTGGATCTCTTATTTAGTGTGTAAATTGGCTAGTTTATTCATATTCACTATTATGTTCATCGAACCTGTTAGAGCCATTATGTTTGCATGTCTATTCTTTTATAACAATTCTTGTGCTTATCCCCTATTCCTTTTGTTAGTGCCATTTCATGAGTACCTAGAAAACTTGTGAAATCATGTTATAAGTACGATTATGATGCGGGGATTGGGGTAGCTTAATTAAGTTAATTTGGCATAATAAATATGTTGGCATAATCTAAATTGGCTATAATAGTGAATAATTTACATGCTTATTAGACTTGGGCATAAATTGATAAATTTTAATTGGCCGCAAAGTATGTAATTGGCATGTAAACAAAGTTTTGGACATAAATGGTAAAGTAGAATATTAAATCTTTTTTTGACATGAACTGTAAATTGGAATATTATTCTAGATTGAGCATGAACTGTAAAAGGGGTATATTAAATCTAAATTGGTATAAACTGCAATTTGGGCTAATTGAGAGGGAAATCATGTTTTGGGTATAGAATATAAATATGCTAATTGGTATGACAAATGAATATGATCTAGGCTAAATTGATTTATTAAAAATTTAGATAAATAGTAAATATGTAAATTAGAGAAGGTGAAAATGCCTAACCCGAGGTCAGATTGAGTTGTCGTGTTAAACTGCACGGAATCGCCCAGCACATCCAGTAACCACAACAATGCCTGTCTAATGTGAGAGGTTAATGCATCAAGCCTAGAAACACCCGAAGTTAGATTGAGTTATGGTGTAAAACTACGTGGAACCGACCGACATATCCAGTAACCACAACAATACATGTCTAATGTGAGTGGTTGGTGCTTTAATTAGTTAATTAAAGCTCACGAACAATCAAACTAGAAATGGTGAGGTTAAGTAATTAAGGAAACACTTAACCAACTTAACATGTTAACAAGACAAGAAGGGTGGGCTTAAGTAATTGAGAAAACACTTATCCAATTCAACATGTTAACTAGACAAGATTGATAGGGGTTAAGTTAATTTGGACACTTAACCAACTTAACATGTTAACAAGGCAAGATTTGTAGGGGATAAGTGACTAAGGAAACACTTAACCAATATAACATGTTAACTAGACAAGTGGGTAAGGTTAAGTAATTGTTTAATATGCTAATTAGACTAGATGGTGAGATTAAGTAAACTTAGAAAATTTAGCCGTTATAGCATGATGAATAAACAGGGTTAAGTTAATGAGAGACACTTAACCAGTATAACTTGATAAACGAGTAAGGTTAAGGAACACTTAACCAATTTGACATGATATATGTGTGGGTTAAGTCAACATGAACTACTGGATAACACTTAACCAATTTAACATGACAAGTAAATGGGTTAAGTTAACTTGAATTGACTGATGACACTTAACCAATCCAACATGACAAGAGAACTAAGTAGTAAACCTTAGTTAAGAGAACTAAGTAGTAAACCTTAGTCAAGAAAGCCACGTAGAACACGAGAAGGAGCGAACGTTCGTCTGATCATGAAGAAGGCTCCAACGAACTGGGGTACGAAGCACCTAGCTTCGAGGGGACGTGAGGTTACTCTTGGTATCTCTATGTGAGGCTGCAGATGATCCTCCTGGACTCACAGAGGTTAAGGTCTGCGTTAGAAGAGCCAAGGGTATGCCATGGTTGCAATAATAAGGCAACCTAAAGACTAGGATGGACCAGCATGATTCGGTGAGACCAGTTCTTGCCCTGTGATACCAACTCGTCATCTACCTACCATCTTTGGTCAGTTGAGATACGTGAAACGGAAAGGCGGAGAACTCCAAAACACCTTATACTTGCTATCTAGTTATGGGTAGGGTTGGCCCAAAGGTTTGTGGGGGCATAAAGAGGCCTGCGTACAGTTCTCATTCTTGATTTTCTTGGGTGCCTTTCATTTGTTAGTTGAGGGAGGGGTCTAGTGGGACCATAGCCACTGTAAAAGCAGAACTTAGCATCTGCAATCGGCACATATCTGAAAGCTCCCGACCGAGTTACGTGTTTCTTGACTAGCCCTGCCACGGGACTCGGGTCGCACATATAGAGGACATGTGCATCTAGACATCGATAACGATTCATGACACATACATAGGGAAAGTCTAGGAACATATACCACTTTGGGTAGTGTGTCCTAGATTAGGAGGCATCGTTCGATAGGTAGCATAATCCCTAGTTGGACCTAGGTCGCGTAAACCCTGAATCCGAGAAGCGTTCAATAGGTAGCATAAACCCCGGTAGCCCTGGGTAGCGTAAACCCTGGTTGAATCTAGGAAGCCCTCGATAGTAAACCCAAGATTAGATCTAGGTAATAAATTGAACCCCCATAATAGATGTACACCCGAAGGCAACCAAAATTACGGGGATTGGGATCACGTTATCATATGATCATTTTATATAGATTACTAGTTTGGACACTAGTTAAGTAGTGTAGAGATATAGAAATTAGTATAACATGGTAGTCGCGAAGCAGAGAAGGAGTAGAAGCGCATTCAGTTTATCAGTATATTCAGTTTATTAGTATATCCAGTTTATCAGTACATTCAGTTTATTCTTTCCATATCATATCCCATGCTTATCCCATGTTATCTCGTTACTATGCTTTATTCTTATATTTAGTTTATTCATGTCATGACCCTTTTCCTCGTTTAAATGCTAAGAATCACTAAGCTTACCAGGCTTTATGTCTGACCTAGTTTGCTTTCGCCTCTTTTCTTCCGTCCCCCACCACCAGGTAGCCAGGGAGGGAATAGCTCAGCTCATTTTGGACCGTTACTCTTTCCGAGCATGACGATTCTTTGACGCATTGCTTTGAACCCCATTTTCTACTGCTATGGCTAGCTCATGCTTTATTGGGGAATATCATTGTCAGTTTATGCTTTTTTATTTTAAACAAGACAGATGCTTAGTTAATAAGTATTGGTGTTGTAAAACAATCTTTGTACAAGCTGTTTTTAATAAATAAAGGTTATTTATTTTCCGTTGCTTTATTTGTCTATCTTGTAATTTTTCTGCATCTTGTACCAAAAATGCTCCACCGAAGTTAAGGCATTCCCTTTGTGAGTAACTTTAATGGAGGTGGAGTGTTACACAAATGCTTATGTGGTATATGATAGAGTATGCTATCTTCAAGTAATATGCCATGTAGTGTAGTTCTAAATTAATTGTTACTATCCTATGGCGGCGTTTATAATCTCACACAGAACAACCAGCACTCGCATCAAAACAGTCTTATTAAAGATACCATTCACGATAACCCAAAATCTCATTCCATTGTTAGTCGGGTTAAAGAACATGTGTTATTTAAAACACCGTTCATGATAAACCCAAAAATCCCATTTGATATTAAATAAAAGACTTTGAATAGAAAATATATCGGCTTATATTCAAATTTTACAACCTGCAAATATCATATTGGAAATAATGATATAAATATATCTTTCAAATTCCCAAAGTGATATATGTATAATCACAAAATCCAACAACGAAATATTCCAAAGCCAATTTCGATTCAAATCCATTCCAATTTATATATTGGAAATTCTGGTTGTTTTTAAAACCATTTCAAATCCAATTTATTTATTTTTAAAACAATTGGATTATAATTCTAGTTTAAGACTAGTTCATTTCGATAAAAATCTATTTTTATCTTTTCAAATATGGAATTTTTCATTTCAAATTCTTTCCAAATCATTTCTTATGATTTTACACTAATTATTGATATTTTTAATAATTTTATCAAGGCCCCTACAGTCGATTTCCATAAACAGCCATCGAACTGCACTTATAGCGACCTTTTCCAAATTTTATTTGGACATAATTTCAAATCCAACCATTAGATTTCAAATATCTGATGTTCATTAGAAAGATCTTTTCGATACAAACCCAATGGTTCCAGTTTTAGGAGAATCCGATGATCGGATCTCCCGTAATGTCCGTTCGAAGTCAATGGTTGAAATTCGCGAACTGCTGCGGCGCGACGCGTTCTATTCAGGCCATATTATATATAATATATATTGTATATATTTCGTCGATTTCTATTTAAAACGTATTTTATAAACCGTTTTAGATTCATTTCAAAAACGATTTCAACTTCATATTCAATTTCAAATAAAAATTGAATATTCTATATCATTAATCTATAAATGATAATATTTTCAAAACATTAGATTTTGAAATCAATTCTTTTTCGATATTCATTATAAAAATGAATAAAATTGATATAAATATCATTCACGTCAAAATGGCGTTAATCTAATCAGTACGGCTTTGTATATTTACATATATTCGTGTCCATCCCAAATCGGACATCAAAATTAGATTTTGATCATTTATTGAATATTACTTTAAAATATTTATTATTTTAAAATAATCGTTATTTTAAAGTATTCATTCCTTTCTGAACTGGAATCAGACGCAGTCAATTACCATATAATTTGTTCTATATGGATTACATACACACATGTACACAACAACAACCAAACACAGTCAACCATCATCTAGAGTGCCTTCTATACTGCATAAGCATCAAATATAAATATTTAACACTTATAACAGTGTAACAACCCGTATTTTCAATAACCTGTAATAACATAAATCGAGGCAGAATTTAATTCTAAAATGGGAATCAAGGGAAACGGGCTATGCCATTGTGTTCGTCTCGGAAAAATACGCGAAATAGAGTCCGAGTTTTCGAAAATCGGAGTCCGTATGACCAAGATATGGCCTCGCGAAGTTTCACGAAAATTCCCAAATTAAAGTATACTTAATTAAGTGAAATGGGTTGTGTAGATATATATATATATATATATTGATATATATATATATATATAATTGAAAATTTAATAAATAAATATGCAAAAATGCTCAAAACAGCGAATTGGGAGAGGGGAATAACCGAACCGGCCGATTTTTGAAGTCGACCCGAGCCCGCTGGGTCGACTAGGGGTTAATCCAGGGTGTTTGGCTGTCAACCCGTGGGCCGATTCGCTCAAGTGCAGATTTTGCATTTGAATGGTTCTCATGGTCCATCTTTAATCTAAAGGCCCTAGATGGTTCCTACACTTGACTTCTTCCCCAAGACATGCTTTGATGGCTTGGATTGAATCTAGGGTTAATCCTATGGCCTAAAACACTTGCCTAATCTATAAATAAGACCCTAACCTACCCTAATTCATTCATAATTAAACCTAGTGACTAAACTATGGCAAAATGCTAGCTCTCATGGCCTCCACTAATTTTATGAAGAGGGTTGCATACTAATCACTCTCTAATCAACTTCTAATCCCTTCTTAGCATCTTAATCTTCTTCATTTGGTGTTCAAAGTTGCTAGTTGTGAGTTTCTATCACTTTGATGATCTTTTGGTAAACTAATTAGATGAGATGTGATGAGATTTATGGTTTTGTATGTGGGTTAATGAGCTTTGAATCATATGATATGATGTTAGCATTAATCTTATGTTTATGCATGTTGAGTATGTAAGCTTATGCAAGTTTAATATGATGTATGTTATGTTTGCATGATGCTAAATATGCAAGTTGTGGGCTATGTAATCATATGCATGTTATGCAAGTTCATGGTAATATGCTATGCAAGTTACATGTTTGTTAATATGCAAGTTACATGTTTGTTAATATGCAAGTTACATGTATGTAAATATGCAAGTTACATGTTTGTTAATATGCAAGTTACATGTTTGTTAATATGCAAGTTACATGTATGTAAATATGCAAGTTACATGTTTCTTTATATGCAAGTTACATGTTTGTTAATATGCGAGTTACATGTATGTAAATATGCAAGTTACATGTTTATTAATATGCAAGTTCATAATGACACATTATGCAAGTCTATAAGCTAATATGCAAGTTTGTTATGCAAAATGAATATGTAAGTTATGTGACATATTATATGCAAGTTATGTGACATGTTATGCAAGTTCATATGCAAGTTATGTGTTTGTTAATATGCAAGATGGCACCTTTGAAACATGTTCATTCATATGCAAGTTGACACCTTTTATATGTGTTATATCATGAACGAAATTACGTGGGAACGATGGGGTAATTAAATGCATAAGTTAATAAGATTGTGTGAAATTAATATAATTATGCATAACACAAAATAAATAAACATAGTATGGGAATTTGCCTATTTGGTTAGGTGTACCCATACTATGTGTTGGGAATTTACCTATTGAGTTAGGTCTACCCCATGGGAATTTACCTATTAAGTTAGGTCTACCCATGTTAAGAAAACTTGATTAATTAGGGATAATTAATATAAAATTATGAGGGTGATTAATTAGGTGTAATTAATTGACTAAGACACGAGGTTGGACTCAGTTGTAGCGTAAAATTGCCCGGACCCAACCGGCTTAACCAGTTGCTACAAATGTTAGCCCAATGTGAGAGGTCTTAGGCACAAACTAAATACGTAATTAATGTAAAGACACGAGGTTAGACTCTGTTATGACATAAGGCTGCCCGGACCCAACCGGCTTAACCAGCGGTCATAAAAGACAGTCTAATGTGAGAGGTCTTTACAAAGGTTACGTTCTTAATTAATTAATTAAGAAACACTTAACCACATTAGCATGTAGAGGGACATGAGGGGTTAAGTGGGTGCCTCGGGTGGCATGAGAAAATCTAGTGGTTGCCTTGGGTGGCAATAGAAAATACGATTAGAATACTTAACCAAAGTAGAACATGTAATTAAAACATGATTAAAGGGTTAAGTGGGATATACTAGAAAAAGGGACAAGCTTAGGTGGGTAGCTTGTGGAGGCCCATTTCAACCAGTAACCCATACGTATCTTTGTGGGCTCGACCCATGTCGAGGACGGGACACGCATACTGGGCATGACTGTAAGAGGCAAACGGGTTAGCGGTGGCAACGCAAGTCCAACGGGCTTCATATGCGTGAGTGGGCCCGGGCTGGTAGGTAAGCCGTTGTTGCATCGAGTAGATATAAGCCGTGCACCTTTAGTTTCATCAGGTTGCCACATTGGGGAATGATACATCCCACGGTGGGGCCAGCACGGGTATCTACGTTAGGGAGCCGATCGAATGGGAAGTAGTGTGTACACCTAGTGGATTGTAGGGCCCCGTGGCGCCTACTTGGTCACCTAGGGGTACGCAGGTACTAATTAGTAAATTTTATAAGTCCTTGGGTGGGATCAACCTTTAAGTTAGGAACGACTGGTGTGGTGCAGTTTAGTAATTTACCTTAGGGAGGGTAGATGCGTCTTTATCCTTTATCTTCGTTTAGTTGACTGCTTAGGGTAGCCATTCATCCCTATATGTTACCGTATATCAGTTTATGTCTTCTCTGGTTACTTTAACGATTGTATTGTTAAAGTTATAGGACTCGCTCAGACTTATGTCTGACCCTGTTGTTTTTATCTTTTTCCCAACCCTCAGGTCCTACGGTGGATCCTAGCAGTAGTGGAGCTTGATCGGATTGCTGTTCCAGTCTTTAGGAGCTTGGATAGATGTAAAGCTCCAGTTATCCAGTTATCTTTTCTTTTGTTTGGCTATTGTATGAGAGTGGGATTATGTACTTCTTTATTTTGATGGATATTGTACTTGACCTTTATTGTGGTTTTATGATGTAACCAGACATGTTTTACTTCCGCTGTTATGAGATGATGTTTTAAAATTTCAAGTACTATTTATATCTGTCTTGTTGTAATTTTTCTGTTCTATATTCACTAAAATACTCCACCGATGCTATGGCATTCCCTTAGTGAGTGATCATAGCGGGAGTGGGGTGTTACACGTGGTATCAGAGCTTAAGGTTACCAGAACAGATAAAATTTTTGAGAAAAACTACTTTCTAAGAGTATTTTCGAAGAAAGTATTTTTAAAAGCATGTCTTCTAAGAGAAAAAGTTTTTGAAAAAGAAAAGCATAATCCCCAATAGCCATATCTTTATCTTTCGGAATCTCCTTTTTGAATCTTTCCTCTTTCGTTTCAGCATGGCTGAAGATCTTAACATCCCGGAGGGTTTAGTTATACCACTATGGTATAGGAGGTTGCAAGAGGCTAGGGCCGCGGCTGCGGGTCCGGCCAATGCTACTACACCAGAGACAACCGCTCCTCCTCCTCAGCCTAGAGTGGATAATTTTGCTAAGGTTTGCAAGGAGTTCAAGGCTATAGGAGGAAAACCTTTTCTTGGTTCAGAGACTTTCGTAGAGGCTAGAGATTGGCTTAAGGAAGTGGAAGAGTTGCTAGATATCTTTGAAGTGGAAGAGGGAAAGAAAGTCAAGTTGGCGGCTTGGTTAATGAAGGGAGAGGCCTCATTCTGGTGGGAGGTCACTAATGGAGAACGCCCTGTTGACTCTTGGGCAGATTTTAAGTAAAGGTTTGGGGCTAAGTTTCTCTCAAGGGCGGAAGAGAATCTGTTTATGGAGAAGTTCTTGAATTTGAAGCAAGGGAATCTCACGGTGAAAGAATATGTCAACAAATTCAATCAATTAGCAAGGTTTGGCATAGAGTTGGTGAATACACCGGAGAAGAAGGCTTTGAGGTTCGTTAGAGGCTTGAACGAACCATTGCAAGGAATAGCTATGACTCACATTCCTATGGGGGCCACTTTTGAGAAGCTTGTCTACATGGCACTTATGCATGAGGATGATAAGAATTTTAAGGCACCAGAGAAAAAGGGGGATCAGAAGAAACCGCAACAGCAACAACAAGGCAAGGGCGGAAAAGGCAATGGTGACAAAAAGAAGACGAAGAAGAAGTGCTTCAATTGTGGAACACCAGGACACCTCAGTAAGGATTGTCGCAAAAAGAAGAAGACCGGTTGCTTTCATTGTGGTGAAGCAGGGCATCTTGTGAAAAACTGCCCAAAGAAGGGGCAGAAGACGGGGTCTACCTCAGGAGGCCAGGTGCAAGCTCTTATAGCACCACCTCAGTCAGGGGGGCAAGTTCAGGTTCTCTCAGTTCCACCGATTCAGCAGAGAGGTAGAACTATTTCCGTTGAAAGTCTGGTTTTTCTGTTTGATCATCCAGTTCGTACTTTGTTTGACTCTGGCGCATCGCATTCTTTTATCTCATCATCGTTAGTTGAGTCACTGCACTTAGACACCAGTCTAGTTGATGATCCCTTGGTTGTCTCAAACCCAATTGGGGGCTCCATATATCTGTCTATGATATGTTTGGGTTTGAAGATTTCTATACTTAGCGTTGAGTTTAGATGTGATGCTTTTGTATTGGGCTTCACGGGCTATGGGTTGATCTTGGGCATGGACTGGTTATCCAGTAATGGTGCCGTTCTTGATTGCGAAAGGAGAGTTGTCAGGCTCATGACCCGCTTGGGTAACACTCTCGAGATCTCTTGCAATCCCATGGAATCTGTTTTGCTAAGTTATCTTGAATCGCTCGATGCTTCGGTCGAAAGTTTGTGTTCTGTCAGAGTAGTCCGGGAATATCCGGATGTGTTTGAAGAAGTAAAGGGTTTGCCTCCGAAGCGGGAGATAGATTTCCGAATTTATTTGGTGGATAATGCCAAACCAGTGTCTTTGCCAGTACGCCACATGGCTCCTCGTGAGAGAAGAGAACTTCATAAGCAAGTAGGGGAGTTGCTTGAGAAGGGGTTCATAAGGCGAAGTATATCGGAGTGGGGAGCTGCAGTAGTGTTTGCCACGAAGGCGGATGGGTCCCTCAGACTTTGTGTGGATTATAGGGAACTTAATAAGCTCACGAAGAAGAATAGACACCCATTACCGAGGATAGATGATCTCTTTGATCAGTTGGTTGGCGCGTCAGTATTTTCGCAGATGGACTTAGCTACAGGGTTTCATCAGTTAAGAGTGGCGGAGGACAGTATAGAGAAGACTGCTTTCCGGACTCCGGATGGTTTTTATGAGTGGCTAGTGATGCCATTTGGGTTGACAAACGCCCCCGCATACTTTGTTGATCTCATGAGTAGAGTGTTCAGAGAGTATCTGAATAAGTTTGTAGTAGTTTTTGTGGATGACATCTTGGTCTTTTCCAAGAATGAAGAAGAGCATGCCTTAAATCTCAAGGAAGTGTTGGAGACTCTTCGAGCGCATAGTCTTAAAGCTAAATTCTCTAAATGCCATTTTTGGAGAAGAGAAGTGCGATTCTTAGGGCATGTGGTCTCTAAGGAAGGGATAGCTGTGGATCCCGCAAAGATAGTATCTATCCAGGATTGGAAAGTTCCTAGAAATGCTACCGAGGTAAGAAGTTTCTTGGGGTTGGCAGGATATTATAGGAAGTTCATCAAAGACTTCGCGAAGATATCAGCCCCATTAACCCGCTTGACGAAAAAGAATCTGGTTTTCTCGTGGGATGTAGATTGTGATGATGCTTTCCGACGGTTAAAGAGAGCTTTGACCACCGCTCCAGTTTTAGTGCTCCCGGATGGGAGTAAGCCGTTTGTTGTTTATACCGATGCTTGTGGAACAGGATTAGGCGCAGTCTTGATGCAGGAGGGAAGGGTAATAGCCTATGGAGGGAGACAATTGAGAGTGCATGAGAAGAATTACCCTACCCATGATCTAGAGTTGGCCGCGATTGTTTTCGCACTTAAGTCTTGGCGCCATTATCTTCTTGGTGAGAGATTCGAGTTGTTCACCGACCATAAATCATTGAAGTACTTATTCTCTCAGAAGGATTTAAACTTAAGACAGCAAAGGTGGATGGAGTTCTTAGCATCCTATGATTTCGAGATAGCGTATACCCCTGGTAAGGGTAACGTGGTGGCAGACGCCTTAAGTAGAAAAAGGCTATCTTTGAGTCCATTGTTCGTGGAACGACGAAGCTTGGAGTTTCTTTCTTTGTTTGACTTCAGACCTTCTGTTGATTTTGTACCTGGTTTGTTGGCATCCTTGGAGGTTAGACCTACTCTTTTGAGACGGATTGGCGAGGCTCAGCGAGACGACCCACAGTTGGTTGTGTTGGTAGAGAAGCTTATAAGAGGGGAGTCGTCCAGCCATTTGGGTAGATACACCATAGATGATAAGGGATGGTTGCATAGAGACGGTAGACTTTGTGTACCGCAAGATGAGGGTTTGAAGAAGGCTATTTTGGATGATGCACATCGTTCAAGAATGACTATTCATCCCGGTGGAGACAAAATGTACCAAGACATGAAGAGAGTTTTCTTCTGGGCCGGTATGAAGAAAGATGTGGCCGAGTATGTGGCTAGATGCTTAGTGTGCCAACAAGTTAAAGTGGAGCAAAGGAAACCCGGTGGGTTGCTACACCCATTGGAAGTTCCACAGTGGAAGTGGGATAGTGTCTCGATGGATTTCATCGACGGGTTACCGAGATCGAGGAAGGGCAATACGGGAATTTGGGTTGTGGTAGACAGACTTACAAAGAGTGCCCATTTTATACCCGTAAAGAGTAAGAGGACCGCTCCATGGCTTGCTTCAGTCTATGTTAGAGAGATTGTTAGATTGCATGGCGTACCATCCAGCATTGTGAGTGATCGAGATCCTATTTTCACTAGTGAGTTTTGGAGAAGTTTGCAAGAGGCGGTAGGGACTCAGTTGTGTTTGAGCACCGCATATCATCCTCAGACGGACGGTCAGACCGAGAGGGTGAACCGTATCTTAGAAGATCTTTTGAGGCTTTGTATCTTGGATTTTGGAGGTACATGGGAAGAACATCTTCCTTTGGTGGAGTTCGCATATAATAACAGCTTTCAGTCCAGTATTGGTATGGCTCCTTTCGAAGCTCTTTATGGAAGGCCTTGTCGATCTCCTACATGTTGGTGGGAATCTACGGATAAGATCTTGCTTGGGCCGGATATGGTTAGAGAGACTTCAGAGAAGATTGATTTAATTCGAAAAAGGATGAAAGCAGCGCAAGATAGACAGAAATCTTATGCGGATCGGAGAAGGACGGATCTTGAGTTTGAGGTTGGGGACATGGTTTTTGTCAAAGTATCTCCATTGAGAAATGTTGTTCGCTTTGGGTCCGTAGGGAAGTTAGCACCGAGATTTGTTGGGCCGTTTCCTATTAAGGAAAGGATTGGACGGATGGCATATAGGGTGGAGTTGCCCGACAAACTTAGTGGTGTTCATGATGTATTCCATGTATCACATTTGAGGAAGTGCTTACATGAGACCGCGGAGGTGGTAGAGCCGAGCTTGCTTAGAGATGTAGAGGTAGAGCGTGATGCGACGATTCGACGAGCTCCTACTCGCATCCTTGGGTCAGAAACTAGGAAGTTGAGGAACAGAGAAGTTCAGCTAGTTAAAGTGCAATGGGGAGATGACGAAAGCAATGCTACTTGGGAGACGGAAGCAAAGATGCGTTCTTTGTATCCATTTCTTTTTGAGAGTATGTCTTTTAACTTCTCCTTTATTGCTTGTCTAGTACTTATCTTATCTTTAGTATATCCTCTCGCTAATACCTATGACCTTTAGATAGGGTAAAACCTATGGTTGAGACATGTGTTTGAAACATGTTATGGTTGATGGATGCATATGGATGCAATTGTTTGCTAGTGGTTGCTCGTGGATGCATATACACACACATTAGGCACTAGATCGGCTCAGTCACTTCATGTTGCATATTGCATAAATGGATGTGGTAGTTAGATTGATGGATGTATCATGGCTGTGTTATCATATGGATGATGCATTTTTGTGTATGGTTGTGCACGCATGTAGAAATTTGTATGTGTCAATAGGGTTTCGCATACATATTGGATGCATGGCACTATCATGGTTTGCATTAAGGAGGTTTACTGTATCAGTAACCACCTGATTTTCGCATTAGGTAAGTACATATACACACACTTTTGCATATATCCATCCAGCATTTAGAATCTTGTAAGGACAATGATTGCTCGTGGATGATGCTTTGAGTAGATGGATGATTGGATGGTAGGATACGTTCTTCCTAACTTGAAGATTTCGGGGACGAAATCCTTTAAGGAGGGGAGAATGTAACAACCCGTATTTTCAATAACCTGTAATAACATAAATCGAGGCAGAATTTAATTCTAAAATGGGAATCAAGGGAAACGGGCTATGCCATTGTGTTCGTCTCGGAAAAATACGCGAAATAGAGTCCGAGTTTTCGAAAATCGGAGTCCGTATGACCAAGATATGGCCTCGCGAAGTTTCACGAAAATTCCCAAATTAAAGTATACTTAATTAAGTGAAATGGGTTGTGTATATATATATATATATATATTGATATATATATATATATATATATAATTGAAAATTTAATAAATAAATATGCAAAAATGCTCAAAACAGCGAATTGGGAGAGGGGAATAACCGAACCGGCCGATTTTTGAAGTCGACCCGAGCCCGCTGGGTCGACTAGGGGTTAATCCAGGGTGTTTGGCTGTCAACCCGTGGGCCGATTCGCTCAAGTGCAGATTTTGCATTTGAATGGTTCTCATGGTCCATCTTTAATCTAAAGGCCCTAGATGGTTCCTACACTTGACTTCTTCCCCAAGACATGCTTTGATGGCTTGGATTGAATCTAGGGTTAATCCTATGGCCTAAAACACTTGCCTAATCTATAAATAAGACCCTAACCTACCCTAATTCATTCATAATTAAACCTAGTGACTAAACTATGGCAAAATGCTAGCTCTCATGGCCTCCACTAATTTTATGAAGAGGGTTGCATACTAATCACTCTCTAATCAACTTCTAATCCCTTCTTAGCATCTTAATCTTCTTCATTTGGTGTTCAAAGTTGCTAGTTGTGAGTTTCTATCACTTTGATGATCTTTTGGTAAACTAATTAGATGAGATGTGATGAGATTTATGGTTTTGTATGTGGGTTAATGAGCTTTGAATCATATGATATGATGTTAGCATTAATCTTATGTTTATGCATGTTGAGTATGTAAGCTTATGCAAGTTTAATATGATGTATGTTATGTTTGCATGATGCTAAATATGCAAGTTGTGGGCTATGTAATCATATGCATGTTATGCAAGTTCATGGTAATATGCTATGCAAGTTACATGTTTGTTAATATGCAAGTTACATGTTTGTTAATATGCAAGTTACATGTATGTAAATATGCAAGTTACATGTTTGTTAATATGCAAGTTACATGTTTGTTAATATGCAAGTTACATGTATGTAAATATGCAAGTTACATGTTTCTTTATATGCAAGTTACATGTTTGTTAATATGCGAGTTACATGTATGTAAATATGCAAGTTACATGTTTATTAATATGCAAGTTCATAATGACACATTATGCAAGTCTATAAGCTAATATGCAAGTTTGTTATGCAAAATGAATATGTAAGTTATGTGACATATTATATGCAAGTTATGTGACATGTTATGCAAGTTCATATGCAAGTTATGTGTTTGTTAATATGCAAGATGGCACCTTTGAAACATGTTCATTCATATGCAAGTTGACACCTTTTATATGTGTTATATCATGAACGAAATTACGTGGGAACGATGGGGTAATTAAATGCATAAGTTAATAAGATTGTGTGAAATTAATATAATTATGCATAACACAAAATAAATAAACATAGTATGGGAATTTGCCTATTTGGTTAGGTGTACCCATACTATGTGTTGGGAATTTACCTATTGAGTTAGGTCTACCCCATGGGAATTTACCTATTAAGTTAGGTCTACCCATGTTAAGAAAACTTGATTAATTAGGGATAATTAATATAAAATTATGAGGGTGATTAATTAGGTGTAATTAATTGACTAAGACACGAGGTTGGACTCAGTTGTAGCGTAAAATTGCCCGGACCCAACCGGCTTAACCAGTTGCTACAAATGTTAGCCCAATGTGAGAGGTCTTAGGCACAAACTAAATACGTAATTAATGTAAAGACACGAGGTTAGACTCTGTTATGACATAAGGCTGCCCGGACCCAACCGGCTTAACCAGCGGTCATAAAAGACAGTCTAATGTGAGAGGTCTTTACAAAGGTTACGTTCTTAATTAATTAATTAAGAAACACTTAACCACATTAGCATGTAGAGGGACATGAGGGGTTAAGTGGGTGCCTCGGGTGGCATGAGAAAATCTAGTGGTTGCCTTGGGTGGCAATAGAAAATACGATTAGAATACTTAACCAAAGTAGAGCATGTAATTAAAACATGATTAAAGGGTTAAGTGGGATATACTAGAAAAAGGGACAAGCTTAGGTGGGTAGCTTGTGGAGGCCTATTTCAACCAGTAACCCATACGTATCTTTGTGGGCTCGACCCATGTCGAGGACGGGACACGCATACTGGGCTTGACTGTAAGAGGCAAACGGGTTAGCGGTGGCAACGCAAGTCCAACGGGCTTCATATGCGTGAGTGGGCCCGGGCTGGTAGGTAAGCCGTTGTTGCATCGAGTAGATATAAGCCGTGCACCTTTAGTTTCATCAGGTTGCCACATTGGGGAATGATACATCCCACGGTGGGGCCAGCACGGGTATCTACGTTAGGGAGCCGATCGAATGGGAAGTAGTGTGTACACCTAGTGGATTGTAGGGCCCCGTGGCGCCTACTTGGTCACCTAGGGGTACGCAGGTACTAATTAGTAAATTTTATAAGTCCTTGGGTGGGATCAACCTTTAAGTTAGGAACGACTGGTGTGGTGCAGTTTAGTAATTTACCTTAGGGAGGGTAGATGCGTCTTTATCCTTTATCTTCGTTTAGTTGACTGCTTAGGGTAGCCATTCATCCCTATATGTTACCGTATATCAGTTTATGTCTTCTCTGGTTACTTTAACGATTGTATTGTTAAAGTTATAGGACTCGCTCAGACTTATGTCTGACCCTGTTGTTTTTATCTTTTTCCCAACCCTCAGGTCCTACGGTGGATCCTAGCAGTAGTGGAGCTTGATCGGATTGCTGTTCCAGTCTTTAGGAGCTTGGATAGATGTAAAGCTCCAGTTATCCAGTTATCTTTTCTTTTGTTTGGCTATTGTATGAGAGTGGGATTATGTACTTCTTTATTTTGATGGATATTGTACTTGACCTTTATTGTGGTTTTATGATGTAACCAGACATGTTTTACTTCCGCTGTTATGAGATGATGTTTTAAAATTTCAAGTACTATTTATATCTGTCTTGTTGTAATTTTTCTGTTCTATATTCACTAAAATACTCCACCGATGCTATGGCATTCCCTTAGTGAGTGATCATAGCGGGAGTGGGGTGTTACAAACAGTCTGTCAACCAATCGATTGACATACGGCTAATTATTGGGACGAGTGTATGTCATATATCATCACAATACCCATGTGGGTTTTCAATCAATCAAACACAGATTTTATTTGTGCAGTTGGATGATGTGTAAAATTTATCGTCCCAATCCATATCAGTAGAATGGGTGTTCATAAACAAATCGTCCGATTTGTAAATGAATATTTATTTTAATCATATACATGTTGAAAATTATATTTTTAACGATAAAATATTTTATTCGACATATGAATATTCTATTTGGTTCATTTATACAATAAAAATGCTATTTTTATTGTTCTAACATATTTTAGAAAATTTTGGCGGCATAACGGCGCAATATCAAAATCGGGTAATGTCTAGCATTACCCCTCTCCTGATATTGACTCGCGCCATACACACACAACAATTCTAATCAATTCATTTCACCTAAACAACCAAATACAACCAAATAATCTAATCAACCAAACCAAACAATCAAGCAAGTCGCCCATGGTCTGTGGACGATGGGGGAACAATTCATATATGTAGTTATAAAATAAATAACTATATAAGAAAATTATAGTGAGGAGTTCTCACCTTTGGTTTCCGCTCCGTCATTCTTTAGTAGAAGGCGGTTTGGATTCCATTTTGATTCATTCCGTTCCATCTCATCTATTTCACGCAGTTGACATTAAAAATCACATTTTGACAATTTAGCTTTCCAAATAAAAATCATATTTTTACATCGCTACTTCATTATAAAAATTATATTTTTATAACGTTGCTTCTACGGAAAAGATTATAGTTTTATATCCCTCTTCCTCTGCTAAAGATTATATTTTTATATTTCTCTTTGTATATGAAAATTGTATTTTCATATAATTAAAAATCTTATCTTTACATCATAAAAATCTAATCTTTAACATTGTAACAATCTAATCTTTCTATTTTTTAATATCTCGTCTTTCTAGTTTTCAAAAAAAAATCTCGTCTTTCTAGTTTTAAAAATCTTGTCTTTCTAGTTTTAAAAATCTAAAATTTTCTAAATTTCATATATGATAAAAATCTTATCTTTTTACTTCTAAAAATCACTTCTTATTCTAAATAAAAATCAAATCTTTTTGCATATAAAAATCTATTCTTTTTACATATAAAAATCTTACCTTTTCCTATATAAAAAATCTTACCTTTTTATGAAAAAACTAATCTATTTTTTATGCTCCAATGTATATAAAAATCCCTTCTTTATATAAACTACTTCATAGTAAAAATCCTGTTTTTTATATAAGAACAATGTTATATTAATTAAACTAATAAAAAAACTCACAACATTGATTCCAGGTTCGACGCTGGGCTTTAGGGCACCTTCGAGGTAGGAGCCGCGCCTCTGACGGTCGGCATCAGGTGGAGGTGGCAACTACAGCGAGGGCGACGAGGGAATTGGGTGAAAAGGGCTTGGGGACTGCGGTTTTTCACGCCGAAGAGGGGGCCGATGGTGGGGATCGGAGGCGGAGGGGCCGAGGGTAGAAAAAGGGTAGATGCTCTGTAGTCAACGGTGGATGGGTTGTCGACGGCGGCGCGAGATTTGGAGGAGGGGTTTTCTTTGAATGACGGGGTGGAGTTTTAATTTTGGGGGAGAAAGGGTTACGGGGCGGGGGTTTATACGTGAGTATATATATTTTATTATTTATATATTTTTTTTGCAAAAAGTTGACCTTTAATTTCGAATTCCAAACGAGACCCAACGACTATCGCCCTAGCTAAATACCCCCATTCCGAACATAATGGGATATGTCCCATAATCCAACTCCATCATTTCGATCAGTTTTCATTTAAATTAACATTTAAATCATTGTATTGAATTTTAAACGTACATTTCAATTTACTGGGGTCACAAACGGACTTTAAAATTTCAGAAAAATTATTTCTAGCTCCGTATTGACGATACAGTCCTAATAAAACTAATTTCGTCAAATTCTTAGACCGTTTGAAAAATGGCCATTTTCTGGTCGATCCAATTTGACTGAAACTGACAAAAGATGTTTTCCTTTTCCAAGCTCACATTTGATTCAGAAAATTATGAATGTTGAAACCTAGCAATAATTTGACATCCCAGATCCAACAAAAGTGGTTTCATAAAAAACGGAGGTCGTTTGCAAAATCGCTATTTTTAAGGGTTGTATTTCCCATAGTGACTATTTTGAATTTCCAACTGGACATAACTTTTTATTCCTGCTATGAAATTTCAACTTTTCACATTCATTGGAAAGATATTTTCAAATAGATTCAAATATTTTTGGTTTTGCTAAATCTGTTTATTTTGAATCCTGTACATTCATTTGAAATTTGAAATCGAATTTTCAAACTACCGCGCCATTTTCAATTCCTTTTATAATTAAAATAAAATATTTATATTCTAAAGTCGATTCAAATAATCATATACATTCTAATTCTATTCAAAATAAATTTCTCATCCTTATTATTTAAAATAAATCATTTTAAATATTCAAAATTCATCAAAATTGCAAAATAAAAATTTTAAATTGGTTCAGAATTTCCGGGTTGTTACAATCTCCCCCACTTAAAATCTTTTCATCCTCGAAAAGGAACGGAGCTGAAAGTTGTTTTACAAACCAACTCAAGTTTCATTATTTTCATTATGGCTTAAGTTCTTCAACTTTTCAGTTTCTAAGAACTTTTCAAAATTTTCAAAAATTTGGCTAACACCTTAAATTTTTGAAAAATTTCGCCATAACCTCCTTTGTACGGGAGCATTGGGAAAATCCCCAAACCTCCACACAGGCCTCTCCAATCAAAAAGAAAAAGAAACATCCATGCAGCTAGCCAGTCGGCTCATAAAATCATCAAAAACCCCAAGAAATACAATAAACATGTGCCTATTTGTCTGACAATAATTTTATTCCTCTTCTCTAGCCTCCTTACTATGACATGTTCAATGTATATGCGTGCAATCTCAAACAATTTTCATATCAGTCCAATATTCGATAAAATTTGGCTAAATGGTTCAAATTTTAATTAGTTAATCAATAATCAAATAACACAACCAATAATCAATTAGTTGATTATCGTTTCAAATTCATAATTTTTATATATATATAAATTCATTTTTGATGCCAATTCACAACAATAGACCTTATCTAGTTTTGATTCTAACACCAGTGATATATAAACATCCCACTTTCGAAACTCGAACACAAATGCTGATGATGCGATCGCTATCATCAGAATCATGCCCGGGCGATTAGAGTGTGATTCCATATCTATCCAGTATATTAAAACTTCAAATACATGTGGATCAGACGTATATGCAAAATCTTTATATACTTAATTGTCCAAATCAATATAAAATAAATATTCAAACATGTATAATATGGTTTAAATTTTCCAAATAAAATTTGTTTTATTTTTATTTTAAAAAATAACACTCTTCACACTCATTCTAGGATACTACTGATCCCATCTCTAACGAGTCATTCTCATTGGATATTACTAATCCAATCTCTGATGAATTCTTTCGTTCGGTTCTAACGTGTCTTGTTCTCCGAGCTCTGTAAACCAAAGCTCTCATACCAAATATAACAAACCAAACTTCCTCGTGAAGGAAAGCCCAGATTGAGTTGAGAACAAGATGAATCAAAACACAAACAGAAGAACATTTCATTTCCTATTACCACAATTTCATCAGAATACAAGAATATACAGAGTTTGAATAAATATTACACATTTACTAAATATCAGAGATGTACAAGTTACAATGCAACGGAAAATAATACAAAACACTACTGAAAAGAATATACGGATACAGAGCTTTCCGAATATCATTCCAGCTGTAAACCAGGATCCTGTGAATATAAATCTGCAAAACCAAAACTACTAGCTGCCCGTGTGGAAAATAGGGGCACCCAAAGTTTAGGTTAAAACAATAAACTCCAGGTTAGTCATGTGACTAGTGTGAGAACTAAAACAGTTATTTAAAACTTTACCTTAAATCCGATATATCAAGGGACCATGCCGTATAACATGGAACGAGTTTCCTCCTAAGAATACCAGTGCATATAACAAAACAGCGCAGTGCTTTTTGGAAAAATGAGGCTATTATAAGACCTAGGTCCCATCACACAATGCACCGCAAGCCGGAGGATAGGATTTTCCCTTATATTAGCCAAACATGCTTGGTACGTTTAAAAGAAATCGCTTGATACTATTATAAGTGCATATTGTATAAAACAACTTCAAATATAAATGCATCAATCCTAAATGGCATGGGTACCATATATCATGTCGTCAATACTAGGCTCTACAATCAAAACCGCAAATGTCATGCATTGGAAGTTGGATTTCCATCTGTGAACCAAGGCAAGGGATCGTCCTTACCGCTATGAGACAATCTAGCCCATGTCTCAGGCAATACTCTGTCAAGCCTTTAGATCATCAGGGCCGGTCCACACGGAGTGGATTAAAATGCCTGAACAATACGTTTCCCTGCCCCATGGGTTGTAAATGAGCCAAATGACTCCATCGGCCCCGGATCGACTGATATAATCGAGGCACCTCGCAATCCATCATCCACATAAGCAAAATTTCAGGGCTAGTAAAACGCTGACACCACTCCTAGCTAGAAGGAAACGCATGCCCTCCCTGATGTCCTCTGTAACACCCCGAATTTCAGTTAGTGCTAAAATTCACTAATTACAGAATTAATAATCTCAGATGTGAGAATCAGGGGAAAATTCCCGCCTGGCTACCCAAGTCGACAGGCCTGTCGACGGGGCAGTCGACTTGGCTAGACCAAGTCGACAGCCCTGTCGACTTGGGTGTCGACAGGGGGTGCCCGGCCAGTATGGCCTGGTGCACCATTTCAGTGTGTGGGCTGTGTTTTGGGGCTGGTTTCTGGAAGCTTCCAAGATCTGATGGTCCTAATCTAACCTAGGGTTAATCTAAAGGCCTAAAACACTTGCCTAATCCTATAAATAAGACCCTAAGCTAGCCCTAAATGATCATAATCCTATCTCCTAACTAAACTATGCCAAAAAAATTTATGATCATGGCCTCCACTCAAAGTCCTAGCCTCCATCCTCTTATGAAACTATTCCTAAGAAAGCTTTCATGTTCATACAAGCATCTTTGAGTTGTATAAGTGATCATTAGCTTGCATTCATCATCAAGTTGCAAGCTTTATGTTCAAGGCTAGAGCTTTTGGGTAATTTGTGGCAAGGGTTTGCATATGGGAGCTTAGTGGTGAGTTCCTATAGCTTTAATAATCAATTGTTAAATTGATTATGGTAGGATATGATAAGACATGGCTATGTTTGTGGATAAATGTGTTTATGCAAGTTTAGTATAGTATATGTTATGTGTTTGGCAAGTTTTATGCTACATGCAAGTTTAATGCCATGTTTTATGATGCAAAACACTATGTTGAACATTTATGCATATGTAACATGTTATGTAAACTATATGTGAGAATATATGCAAGTTATATGTAACATGATATGCAAGTTATGCATGTGGTTTTATGCATGCTAAGTATTTGGTTTTATGCATGCTAAGTATTTGGTTTTGTGCATGCTAAGTATGTGGTTTTATGCATGCTAAGTATTTGGTTTTATGCATGCTAAGTATTTGGTTTTGTGCATGCTAAGTATGTGGTTTTGTGCATGCTAAGTATTTGGTTTTATGCATGCTAAGTATTTGGTTTTATGCATGCTAAGTATTTGGTTTTGTGCAAGCTAAGTATGTGGTTTTATGCATGCTAAGTATTTGGTTTTATGCATGCTAAGTATTTGGTTTTGTGCATGCTAAGTATGTGGTTTTGTGCATGCTAAGTATTTGGTTTTATGCATGCTAAGTGTTTGGTTTTATGCAAAGTTATGATGCAAGTTCATATGCAAAGTTATGATGCAAGTTCATATGCAAAGTTATGATGCAAGTTCATATGCAAAGTTATGATGCAAGTTCATATGCAAAGTTATGATGCAAGTTCATATGCAAGTTTGTCTCTTTTTATGATATGCATAATATATGCAAGTTTGCCTCTATGTATGACATAAGTACGTGTGCAAGTTCATCCCTTTTAGACCTATGACATGTATGCAAGTTGACACCTTTATGATAGGTCTATGACATGAACATTTAAGCAAGTTACCCTCTTTATGACATATGCAAGTTTGGGTTGGTTATTTATGCAAGTTGGGTTTATGGTCATATATACAAGTTGACACCTTTTAAACCCATGATAATGCTAAAGATATGCTAAGTTGAACCCATTGTGTATATGATGAATCTTCTCTTTTGAAGTATGTCATGTTAACGTATTTACGTGGGGACGATGGGGTAAAAATTAATGAACACATAAAATTGTGTGAAGTGGGTATGATTAAACATACCGTAAAGTGGATGGACATAATTGGGAATTTACCTATTAAGTTAGGTCTACCCATATTATGGAATTGGGAATTTACCTATTGAGTTAGGTCTACCCATATTCTTAAATATTTGTAATTAATTAGGGATAATTAATACAAATTATGGGGGTGATTAAATAGGTGTAATTAATCTACTAAGACACGAGGTTGGACCCTTTTGTAGCATAAGACTGCCCGGAACCGACCGGCAAATCCAGCGGCTACAAATGATTGGCCCAATGTGGGAGGTCTTAGTCGTAAACTAAATACGTGACAAGTGTAAAGACACGAGGTTAGACTCTGTTATGGTGTAAGGCTGCCCGGAACCAACCGGCATATCCAGCTGCCATAAAAGACAGTCTAATGTGAGAGGTCTTTACAAAGGTTACGATCTTAATTAATGAAGAAACACTTAACCAAATTAGCATGTAGTGGGGCATGAGGGGTTAAGTGAGTGCCTTGGGTGGCATGTAGTAACTAGTGGGGGTGCCTTGGGTGGCATGAGGAAACTAGTGGGTTGCCTTGGGTGGCAATGGAAAATACGATTAGAATACTTAACCAAAGTGGAGCATGTAATTAAACATGATTAAAGGGTTAAGTAAGTGCCTTGGGTGGCATGTGGGAATTAAGTAAGTGCCTTGGGTGGCATGTGGGAATCAAGTAAGTGCCTTGGGTGGCATGCGGAAATCTTGTGGGGGCCTTAAGTGGCAATTGAAATATAATTAAATGACAAGCTTAAGTAGTAGCTTGTGGGGGCCTTAAGTGGCAATTGAAATATAATTAGATGACTTAACCAAACCTTAACATGTAAGTGGGCATGATTATAAAAGGGGTTAAGTGGGATGCACTAGATAAAATAACAAGCTTAAGTAGTAGCTTGTGGGGGCCCATTTCAACCAATATCCCAAACGTATCTTTGTGGGCTCGACCCAAGTCGAGGACGGGACACGCATATTGGGCTTGACTATAAGAGGCCAAAACGGGGTAGCGGTGGCAACGCGAGTCCAACGGGTTTCATATGCGTGTGTGGACCC
Source organism: Allium sativum (assembly GCA_030737875.1). Classification (NCBI taxonomy): domain Eukaryota; kingdom Viridiplantae; phylum Streptophyta; class Magnoliopsida; order Asparagales; family Amaryllidaceae; genus Allium; species Allium sativum. The sequence continues at coordinate 277,172,144 of CM060918.1, forward strand.
GGGCTGGTAGGTAAGACGTTGTTGCATCGTGTAGGTATAAGCCGTGCACCATTGATTATCGGGTTGCCACTTTGGGGAGTGATACACCCCACTGTGGGGCCAGCACGGGTATCTACGGTAGGGAGCCGATCGCTTGGGAGTAGTGGGTACACCTAGTGGAGATAGGGGCAGACGGCACCTATGTAGTCAGCTAGGGGTACAAGAAACTACTGGGTAAAATTACTAAGTACACTTAGCGGGATCAACCTTTAAGTAGGAATTACCCTTGGGTGGGTAGAACTGGTGTGGTGCAGTGTAGGAATTACCCTTGGGTGGGTAGATCTGGGGTGGTGCAACCTAGTAATTATCCTTGGGTGGATAAATGCGTCTTTTCGATTATCTTAGTACATCCTGTGTTTAGTTGGCTACTTAGTGTAGTCATTATCCCCAGACGTACCGTACCTTGTTTATATCATACCCTAATTACTTTAATGATTGTATTGTTAGGGTTATAGGACTCACTCAGACTTATGTCTGACCCCGTTGTTTCTTTATCTTTTTCCAACCCTCAGGTTTTCAGAGTAGGCCTAGCACTAGTGGGCTTTGATCAGACTGCTTTATCTATCTTTTGGAGCTTGGACCGTGGATGTAAAACTCAGTTTATCTTTTCTATTATGGCTATTAGGTCATGTAGTGGGATTATGTACTTTTATTTTTACCAGGATGGATATTATGTACTTGACTCTTATTTATGGTTTTGGTGTAACCAAACATGTTTTACTTTCCGCTGAAATGAAATGATGTTTTAAAATTCTCTAGTATTACTTATATCTGTCTTGTTGTAATTTTTCTGTTCTATATTCACTTAAAATACTCCACCGATGTTATGGCATTCCCTTAGTGAGTGACCGTAGCGGGAGTGGGGTGTTACATCCTCTCTCGTTTCTGGTTCACACCGGGGTGTGAGGCCCGCGAATCACTGCTACACAAAGCTACGCTATATTAAAGCCGTGCTTTGATCATCAACCACAAGACTCTGATTTTCAACAGAATCCTTGATCATTTGCATCTCAGCATGCCGCACAGGCAATTCAAGCTATGCAATCAATGTCTATCAATCACACAGAGTGAAATCCAATGTCAGACACACATCCATTTACAAGTTCGTTCTGGGTCTGAACGAAACTGTAGGCACCTTATTCCTCCCCCATGTGTCCAATACAGGGTAGAGGCCCTCACATATCCGGTCGATCTCCAAGTGAGTCTGTACGATCACCACTTATTACCTCGTCTTGGGTGTATAGCCCAATCAAGACATCAGTAATCATCCAAACGATGTGTAGTCCTCCGGTCTTCAACCACCGTCTTCATCCTCGACACATCGTCGAATCAGTTATTCAGAATGGGACAAACCCAGTCTTTCTGAATAACTCGCGTATATAATAAATAAGTGTTATAAAAACACAATATACGCCTCATTACAATCCAAAATATTCCTTTATTCAAATATTCTTATACTTTGGGAAAAGTTCCCATTAATTTTATCAAAGATAAATCCTTTAAATTTATTCTTTAATCTTCCTTTAGATATCATTTAAAACCAAATTATGGTTTATCCAAACTAATCGGGATTAACGAACCTTACCAAAGTAATCGTTTGTTTAATTTCCCAATCCCAACGTATTCATCCCATGAAGCAAAACTGGTAATACTTCATATCTAACATCACAGTGTTATCGGTAAAATTAATTACCATTTCATGTTCAAATCTAATTAAAGATTTAACTATCGCCTAGAGAAAAACTGGTGATACTCCGTTCTCGATCATTTCTTGAATTTGATGATTTTAGTTATCAAATTCACCTTTCAATCTATTTAAAGATTCATTAAAACTCCACTTGGTTTTAATCTCACTAAAAATCAATATTAATGATTGTTTAACTTGGGAAATCATATCCTTTCTTTAACTTGGTTAAAGAACCAATGTCATTTAAAATACGGTTCACGATAAACCCAAAATCGCATTCCTTTCCATCAGCCTTTAACCGTAAATTAGCAAGTGAACAATTCCATAAGTATTAACCCCGAAGGCCGAAACCAACATCAGATCAATACCCAGTAAACCATTCAACTTAACTAATCTCCAGTTAGTTTCTGACTTTCTTAACCCCATTGGGTCTAAGAATAGTATTATTAAAGATACAATTCACAACAACCCAGAATCTCATTCCATTCCATCAACCTCTAACCGTAAATCAACAAGTGAACAATTCCTTAAGTATTGACCCCGAAGGCCGAAACCAACATCAGATCAATACCCAGGAAACCATTCAACTTAACTAATCTCTAGTTAGTTTCTTATTTTCTTAACTCCATTGGGTCTAAGAACAGTATTATTAAAGATACCATTCACGACAACCCAAAATCTCATTCCATTCTATCAGCCTTTGGTCGTAAATCAGCAAGTGAACAATTCCCTAAGTATTAACCCCGAAGGCTGAAACCAACATCAGATCAATACCCATGAAACCATTCAACTTAACTAATCTCTAGTTAGTTTATGATTTTCTTAACTCCATTGGGTTTAAGAACAGTATTATTAAAGATACCATTCACGACAACCCAAAATCTCATTCCATTATTAATAGGGTTAAAGAACAAGTGTTATTTAAAAAACACCATTCATGATAAACCCAAAAATCCCGTCTGATATTAAATACAAGACTCTGAATAGAAAATATATCGGCTTATATTCAATATCAAATTCTACAACCAACAAATATCATATTGGAAATAACGATATAAATATATCTTTCAAATTTCCATAACAATATATGTATAATCACGAAATCCAACATTGAAATATTCCAAAGACAATTTCGATTCAAATCCATTCCAATTTATATATTGGAAATTCTGGTTATTTTTAAAACCATTTCAAATCCAATTTATTTATTTTTAAAATAATTGGATTATAATTCTAGTTCAAGACTAGTTCATTTCGTTAAAAATCTATTTTTATCTTTTCAAATATGGAATTTTTCATTTCAAATTCTTTCCAAATCATTTCCTATGATTTTACACTAATTATTGATATTTTTAATAATTTTATCAAGGCCCGTGCAGTCGATTTTCATAAACGGCCATCGAACTGCACTTACAATGACCTTTTCCAAATTGGATTTGGACATAATTTCAAATCGAACCATTAGATTTCAAATCTCTAATATTCGTTAGAAAGATCTTTTCGATATGAACCCAAAGGTTCCGGTTTTAGGAGAATCCGACAGTCGGATCTCCTGTAAAGTCCTTTCGAAGTCAATGGTCAAAATTCGCGAACTTCCGCGGCGCGGCGCGTTCTTTTTAGGCCATTATATATATATATATATATATATATATATATATATATATATATATATTTCATCGATTTCCATTTAAAACATATTTTACAAACCGTTTTAAATTCGTTTCAAAAATGATTTCAACTTCATATTCAATTTCAAATCAAAGTGAATAAAATCGATATAAATATCGTTCACGTCAAAATGGCCTTAACCTAATCAATAAGGCTTTATATATTTACATATATTCGTGTCCATCCCAAATCGGACATCAAAATTAGATTTTGATCATTTACTGAATATTATTTTAAAATATTCATTATTTTAAAATAGTCGTTATTTTAAAATAGTCGTTATTTTAAAATAATCGTTATTTTAAAATATTCATTCCTTTCTGAACTGGAATCAGACGCAGTCAATTACCGTATAATTTGATTTATATGGATTACCCATGTACACAACAACAACCAAACACAGTCAACCATCATCCAGAGTGCATTTTACACTGCATAAGCATCAAATATAAATATTCAACACTTATAACAGTCTGTTAACCAATCGATTGACATATAGCTAATTACTGGGAATAATGTATGTCATATATCATCCCAATACCCGTGTGGGGTTTCAATCAATCAAACATAGATTTTATTTATGCAGCTGGGCGATGTGTAAAATTTATCGTCCCAATCCATATCAGTAAAATGGGTGTTCATAAACAAATTGTCTGATTTGTAAAAGAATATTTATTTTATTCATGTACACGTTAAAAATTATATTTTTAACGATAAAATATTTTATTCAACATATGAATATTGTATTCAGTTCATTTATATAATAAAAATGGTATTTTTATTGTTCTAACATATTTTAGAAAATTTCGGTGGCATAACGGCATGATATCAAAATCGGGTAATGTCTAGCATTACCCCTCTCCTGATATTGGCTCGCGCCATACGCATATAACAATTCTAATCAATTCATTTCACCCAAACAACTAAATTCAACCAAATATTCTAATTAACCAATAAAAACAATCAAACAAGTCGCCCATGGTCTGTGGATGACGGGGGAATACTTCATATATGCAGTTATAAAGTAAATAACTGTATAAGAAAATTATAGTGAGGAATTCTCACATTTGGGTTCCACTCCGTCATTCTTTAGCGGACAGCCGTTTGGATTCCGTTTTGATTTCAGTCCGTTCCATCGTCATTTATTTCACGTTGTTGACATTAAAAATCATATTTTGACAATTTAGTTTTCTATATAAAAATCATATTTTTACATCACTACTTCATTATAAAAATTATATTTTTATAACGCTGCTTCTATGAAAAAGATTATATTTTTATATCGCTCTTCTTCTACTAAAGATTATATTTTTATATCGCTCTTTGTATATGAAAATTGTATTTTCATATAATTAAAAATCTTATCTTTACATAACAAAAATCTAATCTTTAACATTGTAAAAATCTAATCTTTCTATTTTTTAAAATCTCGTCATTCTAGCTTTAAAAAAAATCTCGTCTTTCTAGTTTTAAAAATCTTGTCTTTCTAGTTTTGAAAATCTAAACTTTTCTAAATTTCATATACGATAAAAATCATATCTTTTTTACTTCTAAAAATCACTTCTTCTTCTAAATAAAAATCAAATCTTTTTGCATATAAAAACCTATTCTTTTTACATATAAAAATCTATTCTTTTTACATATAAAAATCTTACCTTTTCCTATATAAAAAATCTAACCTTTTTATAAAAAAAACTAATCTTTTCTTTATGCTCCAATATATATAAAAATCACATTTTTATATAAACTACTTCATTATAAAAATCCTGATTTTATATAAGAACAATGTTATATTAATCAAACTAATAAAAAACTCACAATATTCATTCCAGGTTCGACGCTGGGCTTTGGGGCACCCTCGAGGTGGGAGTCGCGCCTCTGATGGTCGACATCAGATGGAGGTGGCAGCTACAGCGAGGGCGACACGAGAATTGGGTGAAAAGGGCTTGGGGACTGCGGTTTTTCACGTCGAGGAGGGGGCCGATGGTGGGGATCGGGGCGGAGGGGCAGGCGGTGGAAAAAGTGGGGTGCAGCGTAGTCAACGGTGGATGGGGGAGGGGCGGTCGATGGCGGCGCGAGATTTGGAGGAGGGGTTTTCTTTGAATGACGGGGCGGAGTTTTAATTTTGGGGGAGAAAGGGTTACAGGGTAGGGTTTATACGTGAATATATATATATATATTATTTGTAAATTTTTCCTAAAAATTTGACCTTTAATTTCGAACTCCAAACAAGACCCAATGACTATCGCCCCTAGCTAATTACCCCCATTCCGAACACAATGGGATATGTCCCGCAATCCAATTCCATCATTTCGATCAGTTTTCATTTAAATTAACATTTAAATCATTATATTGAATTTTTAACGTACATTTCAATTTACTAGGGTCACAAGCAGACTTTAAAATTTTCAGAAAAATTATTTCTAGCTTCGTATTGACGATACGGTCCTAACAAAACTAATTTCATCAAATTCTGAGACAGTTTGAAAAATGGTCATTTTCTTGTCGATCCAAATTAACTGAAACGGACAAAACATGTTTACCTTTTCCACGCTCACATATTGATTCAGAAAATTATGAAATTTGAAACCAGGCAACAATTTGACATCCCAGATCCAACAAAATTTGTTTCATCGGAAACGGAGGTCGTTTGCAAAATCGCTATTTTTAAGGGATATATTTTCCATAGTGACTATTCAGAATTTTCAACTAGACATAACTTTCTATTCCCACTTTGAAATTTCAATTTTTGGGATTCATTGAAAGATATTTTCAAATAGATTCAAATATTTTTGGTTTCGCTAAAATCCGGTTTATTTTGAATCCTGTACATTCATTTCAAATTTGAAATCGAATTTTCAAACTACCATGCCATTTTCAATTCCTTTTATAATTAAAATAAAATATTTATACTCTAACGTCGATTCAAATAATCATATATGTTCTAATTCTATTCAGAATAAATTTCTCTTCCTTATTATTTAAAATAAATCATTTTAAATATTCAAAATTCATCAAAATTGCCAAAATGAAAATTTTAAATTGGTTTGGATTTTCCGGGTTGTTACAGCATCCAATGGAATTCACGGTTGTTTGTATAATAAATAAAATTGCGCATCCAACTCATTAAGGTTTACCTATTTGTCGGGCACGAAAATAAATTCTTTACTCAACAGCAAATCCATTTACCCATTTAACAATGTGTATATATTTATGCACATCTAAGCTAAAAATAATATTTTTAGCGAACAAACATCTATTTCACCACACAGCTATTTTTAACACTTCATATACATGATAAAAATGTTAATTTTATCATTCTAATAATTTGATTAGTCAAATTAATCATCACACAACACAACCAGCAATCAATTAGTTGGTTAATTTTTCAATCATATAACTTCGATATAAATATTCAAAATCCGGTTTTTGATGCCAAATCACAACAATAAGCCTTATCTAGTTTTGATTCTCACACCAGTCAATTGGAAATATATAGATATCCCACTTTTGAAACTCGAACATAAACTACTGATGTCATACTCATCAGCAGAATCATCCCCGGGGACTAGAGTGTGATTCTATATCTATCCAGTATATTTGAGGCTTTGAATACGCATTAATTACGTGTATATTCAAAATCTCCATATACTGGATCGTCCAAATTCAATATAAAATAAATATTCAAATACGAATAATATGGTTTAAATTTTCAAAACAAAATATGTTTTTAAAACACTACTCTTCACACTGGTTCTAGGATACTACTGATCCCATCTCTAACGAGTCATCCTTATTGTATATTACTAATCCAATCTCTGATGAATTCTTTCGTTTGGTTCTAATGTGTCTTGTTCTCGAGCTCTACAAACCAAAGCTCTGATACCACCTGAAGCGACCCAAACTTCCCCGTAAAGGAAAGCCCGGATTGAGTTGAGAACATGACAATCAGAACATAAACAGAAGAACATTTCATTGCTTATTACAACAATTTACATCAGAGCACAAGAATATATAGAGTATGAAAAAATAATATACATTCGACAAATATCAGAGATTTACAAATTACAATGCAGCGGAAAATAATACAAAACACAACTTAAGGAGATATATGGATACAACGCTTTCCGAATATCATTCCAACTGTAAACCATGATCCTATGAATATAAATCTGCAAAACCAAACTACTAGCTGCCCATATGGAAAATAAGGACACCTAAAGTTTAGGTTAAAACAATAAACTCTAGGTTAGTCACGTGACTGGTGTGAGAACTAAAACAGTTATTAATCTTAATTTTAAAGCTAGGTAAATCAATGGACCACGCCTTATAACACGGAACGGGTTTCCTCCTAAGAATACCAGTGCATAAAACAAACAGCGCAATGTTAAATAAAGAACAATGAAGCTATTATAAGACTCAGGTTCCATCACACAATGCAACGCAGGCCGGAGGATAGAGTTTTTACCTTATAATAGCCAAAAATGCTTGGTACATATAATTTCATATTTTACTATTACTATAAGTGTATAGTGTCAAAACAATTTCAAATTTAAATGTATCAATCTTAGACGGCATGAGTGCCACATCCTACTATGTCGCCATAGTAGGCTCTATAATCAAAACCGCAAAATGGCGTATTGGAGGTTGGATTTCCACTTGTGAACCAAGGCAAAGGATCGTCCTTACCGCTTCGAGACGCTCTAGCTTGTATCTCAGGATCAGAACGCATCGACCCTTAGAGCGACAGGGGTGGTCCACTCGATGTGGATTGAAATGCATGAACACTATGTTTCCCCACCCTATGGGACGTAAATCTGGTCTGTATGAAGACCATATCGTCCATCGGCCCTGTAGTGTCGATATATCCGAGGCGCCTCGCTATCCATCATACACATAAGTAAAACATCTGGGCGTGCAAAACCCAGTCACCACTCCTAGCTATAAGGAAACACATGCCCTCCCTGAGGTCCTCTCCCGCTTCTAGTTCACACCGGGGTGCGAGGCTCACGAATTAACGCTACACAAAGCTATGCTATATTAAATTCGTGCTTCGATCATCAACCATAAGACTCTTCTTTTCAACAGAAGCGTTGATCAATTGCATCTCAACATGCCACATAGGCAATTCACGCCATGCAAATGATGTCTATCAATCACACAAAATGAAATCCAATTTCAGACACGTAGTCCATTTACAAGTTCGTTCTGGGTCTGAACGAAACCAAAGGAACCTTATTCCTTGTCCTATATGTCCAATACAAGAGAGAGGCCCTTGCATATCCGTTGATCTCCAAGTACGTCTGGACGATCACCACTTATTACCTCATCTTGGGTGTACAGCCCAATCAAGACATCAGTAGTCATCCAAATGATGTAAAAACCTCCGGTCTTCAACCACCATCTTCATCGCTGACTTATCGTCGAATCAGTTATTCAGAATGGGATAAACCTAGTCTTTTGGAAAAATTCAGGTGTATAATAAACAAGTGCTATAAAAACACAACATACGCCTCATTCCAATTCTGAATATTCTTTTATTTAAATATTCATATTCTTTGGTAAAGGTTCCCATTAATTTTATCAAAGATAAATTCTTTAAATTTATTCTTTAATCTTCCTTTGGATATCAATTCGAACCAAATTATGGTTTATCCAAACTAGTCGGATTTACGCATCTTACCGAAGTAATCATTTATTTAATTTTCCAATCCCAACCTATTTATCCCATGAAGTAAAACTAGTAATACTTCATATCTAACACTATGGTGTTATCGATAAAATTAATTACCATTTCATGTTCAAATCTAATTAAAGATTTAACTATCGCTTGGAGCAAAATTGGTGATACTCCATTCTCGATCATTTCTCAAGTTTGATAATTTTAGTTATCAAATTCACCTTTCAATCTATTTAAAGATTCATTAATAATCTAATTCAGTCTTAATTTTCAAAAATCATTACTTAATGATTATCTTCGAAGTTAAGAAATTAATCTTCTTTAATTGGGTTAAAGAACTAATGTCATTTAAAACACAGCTCACGATAAACCCAAAATCTCATTCCATTAACAATGGAATTTACATGGAAAAAAAATCTATATATATAATCGACATAAACTTCCATATCCAGCCGATAATATAAATGGAGTAATAGCAAAGCCTTTTAAATTCCATATATATTAACAGTCTTCCTATACAGAAGCTCACTTCGACTATTACCAAATCGAATTCCATTCAATTCCAATCAATATGGTAAATTGGAAAACTTTACTTTGAAAAATCTCCTTTAAATCATAACAAAAGATTTATAAATTCCAAATCACATTTCATTGTAAAACGGGTTAAATAATAAATGTCATTAAAAACACAGTTCGCGATAAACCCAATCCACATTCCATTTCAATCCCAATTAGATATTAATTAATTGGTAATTCTTCTCCAAATCTTAATTAAAAGATTTATTCTTTTCACACTAGGTATAAGAATAGTGTCATTTAAAACACAGTTCACGACAAACCCAAAATCTCATTAGTCTTTAACCGTAAATTGGTAAGAGAACAATTCCCGTAAGTATTAATCCCGAAGGTCGAAACCAACATCAGATCAATACCTAGGAAACCCTTCAACTTAGCTAATCTCTAGTCAGTTTCTAATTTTCTGAACTCCATTGGGTTTAAGAACAGTATTATTTAAGATACCATTCACGACAAACCCAAAATTCAATTTGATATTAAATACAAGGCTCCGAATAGAAAATATATCGGCTTATATTAAATATCAAATTCTGAAACCAACAAATATCTTATTGGAATAACGACATATATATCTTTCAAATTCCTCCATAATATCCGTATAATCGTGGAATCTAATATCGAAATATTCCGAAGATAGTCTCGATTCAAATCTATTCCAATTCATATAATGGAAATTCCGGTTATTTTTAAAACTATTTCAAATCCAATTTATTTATTTAAAATATTGGATTTATAATTCTAGTTCATAACTAGTTCATTTCGATAAAAATAATTTTTTATCTTTTCAAATACGGAATTTTTCATCCCAATTCTTTCCAAATCATTTATTATGATTTTACACAAATTATCTATATTTTTAATTATTTTATCAAGGCCCGTACAGTCGATTTCCATAAATGGTCATCGAACTGCACATACAACGACCTTTTCCAAATTTGATTTGGACATAATTCCAAATCCAACCATTAGATTTCAAATCCCTTATATCCGTTGGAAAGCTCTTTTTGATACAACCCAACGGTTCTGGTTTTAGGAGAATCCGACAGTCGAATCTTCCGTAATGTCAATTCAAAGTCAATGGTCGAAATTCGCGAACTACCACGGCGCGGCTCGTTCCACTCAGTCCATTATATATATTACATATATATTTCATCGATTTCAATTCAAAACATATTTTATAAGTCTTTTTAAATTCGTTTTCAAAACGATTTCAACTTCATATTCAATTTCAAATCAAAATTGAATATTCCATATCATTAATATATAAATGATAATATTTTCAAACATCAGATTTCTAAATTAGTTCTTTTTCGATATATTCATTATAAAAATGAATAAAATCGATATAAATATCGATCGCGTCAAAATGGCGCAAAACTAAACAACACAGCTTTATATATTTAAATATTTTTGTGTCCATCCCAAATCGGACATCAAAATCAGATTTTGATCTCTTACTGTATATTATTTTAAAATATTCCTTACTTTAAAATATTTGTTATTTTAAAATATTCATTCTTTCTAAAAGTAAATTACCATATAATGTTAATTATATGGATTTCATACAACACATGCATACAACAGCCATGATAAACAATCAACCATCATCCAGAGTGCATTCTACACTGTATAAGCATTAAATATAAATATTTAATGCTTATACAATCTGCCAATCAAACGATCGACATACCACTAAACAATTGGGATTAGTGTACGTCAAATATCATCCCAATACCCATGTGGAGTTTTCAAACAACAAACATAGATTTTATTTATGTAGTTGGGCGATGTGTAAAATTTATCGTCCCAATCCATATAAGTCAAATGGGTGTACATTTACAAATCGTTCGATTTGTAAATGAATATTTATTCATATACAGGTTAAAAATTATATTTTTAACTATAGAATATATATTTCAACAATTGAATATTTTTAATTCCCATTACACATTAAAAATGATATTTGTAATGATTATATTTTACTCAACACATGAATAATTTATTTCGCATCACATTCAATCACAACAACACAATACAATCAAAAAAACAAGTCGTCCATGGTCTGTGGACGACGGGGAGTAGTTCATAAATGCAGTTATAAAATAAACAACTGTATAAAGAAAATTATAGTGAGGAGTTCTCACCTTTGGGATCCACTCCTCTATTCTTTATTTTAACGGTTTGGATTATGTTCGCTGCCCGTCAGTTCCATCCCATCTATTTCATGCGGTATATATATTAAAAATCATATTTTTATTCAAGACATTTCTTTATAATATTACATTTTTCTAACATGTCATTATACTGAAAATTCACATTTTAAACATTGTTTATATTTTAAAAATCATATTTTTATATTTTTAAAGCCCTGTTATTTTATATTTTCAGAAACAATGAAAAACAATGCTCTTTTTATATTTTCCAAAAATAATGCTCTTTTCATATTTTTAAAACAACGTATAATTTCAAACAATGTATATTTTATATTTTCAAACAATGTACATTTTAATATTTTCAAACAATGTATATTTTTAAACACAATGTTTATTTATATTTAAAAAATCTATGTTTTCATATTTAAATCTAAAAATAAATAAATAAAACAATGCCATTTTCATTTTAAAACTAAATCAAATAATCTAATTAGGTTTTTAAATTACCTTAATTAAGCTTCTTCCCCCTCGCTGAAATCAGCCGCACCCTGCTCGTAATGAAGACCTCCACTGCGCCTCCGCTAAGGGCCGTTGTTGGCCAATCGGAGGTGATCACGTAGTGTGCATATGTGACCTCCTTCACCGCCATGAACAGCTCCAGGTTCGGTGGTCCCTGGCTCCTCCTCCAAATAGTGCACGAACGAACAGTCTTTCCAACCAAATTCTGGCCAACTCGAAATGCTAGACCCGATGTACCCTATATGGATTGAAAGATCGTGCATAGCACTATAATTTTCCCTTAATGACCATGGTCTAACTCATTGTATTTTATGAGAGAATTGGGATTGAAAATTTTAAGAACATCCATCGTTCGAAATGAACAGGGAGGCACAATTGACCACGATTTAATTGTTTGACCTAGGGTTGGACTTGGAAGGGGCATTTATATATATTTGTATTGCCATAAAAGGCCACTTTCCCATTCGAACTCCAAATCGAACCCATCGACTTTCATCCTTAGCTAATTAGGCCTATTCCGAACACAATGGGATATGTTTCGTAACCCAATTTGGCTTTTACGATCAGTTTTCGTTTAAATTAAAATATAAATTTATATATTCAATTCAAACGTATATTTCAATTTACTGGGGCCACATACGGACTCCAAAAATTCCAAAAAAATAATTCTGGTTATGTTTTGACAATACGGTCCTAACAAAACTAATTTCGTTGAATATGGAGACCGTTTGAAAAATGACCATTTTCTGGTCGATCCAAAATGACTGAAACTGTCAAAACATGTTTTCCTTTGCCACACTCATATATTAATCCCAAAAATTCTGAATTTGGAATCTAGCAATAATTTGACATTCCGGATCCAACAAAAGTGGTTTCATCGAAAACGGAGGTCATTTGCAAAATGGCTATTTTTTTAGGGTTTTATTTCTATAGTGACTATTTTGAATTTTCAATTGGACATAATTTTTTTTCCCACTATGAAATTTCAATCTTTCAGATTTGTTGGAAAGATATTTTCAAATAGATTCAAATATTTTTGGTTTCTCTAAAATCTGGTTTATTTTGAATCCTGTACATTCATTTGAAATTTGAAATCGAATTTTCAAACTACCGCGCCATTTCCAATTCCTTTTTAAATAAAAAATATATATATATACACGTTCTAATTATATTCAAAATAAATTTCTCGTTGTTATTATTTATAATAAATCATTTTAATTATTCAAAATTCACTTAAATTCCTAAAATAAATTTTTTTAAATTTGTTCTGATTTTCCAATTTGTTACAATAACGGTGTAGGAAAAGGTGATGGTCGATGAGAAAAGATTGGTCTGAAGAGGGATGGATGTATGCCACGGCGGTGCGTGGACAGTGATGGTTGTGAGTAACAAATGGAATGAGATGGAGAGCATGAGTGAGTTGTTCGATGAATTGCCAGAATGGGTCAAAGCAGTTTTTAGGGGTTGATTGCAGATTTTGGGCCATTCAAAGATTGTATCATGGATTAATCGATGAGTCGCTTCATAGTCGGCTTCGTAGTGTGCAGGAAAGAAGGTATACGCCCTCTTTGACATTTAAATATATATAAGAATTTATTTATTTATTTATGATATTAATTAATATAGATAAATAAATTTTAATCAATAATTAAAATCAAAATGTTCATAGGTAACAAATAAACTCATGCGATTCGACCCATAGCTGCGATGATATGGAATTAACTGGATATTCGGTAAACAAAAATCCAAGTGAGTAAATCTCACTAAAAAATTATTTTTATCTTTAAAAATAAATTGTTGGTTGGTTGGTTGCATTGTTGTTTATTTATAAATTGTGGTTATCATATATATTAGTTATTTAGGCTTGGTGGTTGTGGTTATTTTATATATATTGGATTTCCCACAGTACCATTAGCGGATGCCCGCAGTATCATTAGCGAATGACCCTATCGCCCTACAATATATGAGTGGATGACCTTCTATACCACGATATCCTGCCTAGAAGCAGGATTGATATTATTTATGTTGTTTAACATGTGCGAATGCGGGGAAACAAGTTGGAGGAATCCAACTGAATTCCTCAAATTTATTTACTGTTGTTTACATATTCATTTATATGTCTGAAGTGTGAATTGAATGGACGATTTGTGTGTTTGGATATTAGAATTTCACTGGCCCTAGACATTTGTATTTTAAAATATCAAAAAGGGATATTTGAATTTAAAAAGGGAAATTTGCTTTTCGAAATGGAAATGGAAATTTCTAATAAATTGAGAAATATAAGCTTATTTTTAATAATAAAAACAAGTAGCTGAATTTATAAACAATGTTATAAATGGAAAGAAAAGTTATCGCTTGATAATATTAGATTGTTAAATTCAAGTTTGAATTTAAAAGGGAAAATTTTATTTTCTAGAATGGGAAGTGGATTTCAAATAAGATTTGAAATAAGGACTTGTTTTGAATAATTTAAAACAGTAAGTGAAATGTATAAATGATGTTTATAAATGAATAAAAATAATATTATCATTGGATAATTTGAAAATTGGTGGATCTAAGAATGATTTTAAGAGGGAAGTTTATTTTTCGAAATAGATTTGAATTTCGGATTTAGCTAGAAAAATATTAGTTTATTTTAATAATAAAAATAGGTGGTTTTACTTATAAATGATGTCTATATATTATCACCAGGTAATTTAGAATGTAAATTCAAATATGATGTCAAAAAGGGAAACTTATGTTTCAAAAAGGGAAATTGGATTTCAAATGGAATTTGGAACTGAAAACTTGTTTTAATATTTGAAACAGCAAATGAAATTTATAAACGATGGTTATAAATTGAAATGAATAATTATCATGGGATATTGGATTATATAAATTGAACTATGAATTTAAAAAGCAGAATTGGGCATCATTTTAAAAAGGAAACGATAAAATTTATTCCGATGTTCGTAATATAAATAAAATGGGAATAAATCCATACAGAGTTATGGTTTAAATTTGATTATGTCGAATATATGAAATAAATTATTTTTAGAAAGAATATTGGAATTTGTTTTAGATAAATACAAAAATATAAGATTTAAAAGGAAAATATATGCTATGTTTATATATATATATATATAAGCTATGATAATAAAATATCCCAAATAGGAGTTGAATTTAAAAATGGGTCTTTAATCGAAAAATTGTTTTAAATTATAAAACAAGGAAGTTAATTTACAATCGATATTTACTGGCATTGGATAATTTTGAAGTTAGTTTCAAATGGAGTTTAAATATGGAAGTTTGTTTGATATAAAATAAGGAAGCGATTTATAAACCATGCTATAAATGAAATGAACAAATTTTCATTGGATGGATTGGAAATAGATTTTCCAAATATAAGAACCGACATTTAAAAATCATATTTTTAAATGAAATAGAAGAGGAAATTTTTATGATCATTAATGATAGCTCTTGTATTACAAACTCTTATTCGTCTTAAGATAAGAATGTTGTCGGTCAAGGTCTGAGAGGTAAATAAAATTCCCCAACTTGAACGACTTCACGATTATCAAGGGACGATATTAGTTTGTAGTGGTAAAGAATGTTGAATAAATTGATTCATTCCCGTAAAAGAAATGTATAAATGGAAATTCGATTATATTGAATTTTTGTCTAAGGAAATTGGGATTTAATATAGAAATTGAGTTGTAATATAAATTGCAACTGGTTCATGAATCTAAATGGAATAGTAAACGATTTTGAATAAATCGGAGTTTTAAGATAAAGTTAGAATCCTGGTCTAATTTATATTAAGTTGTCAAAGAAAGGAATTCATTTTGGTAAACATAGTTTTTAAACGTTTATTAAAATGAACTCACTGCAGCATGGCGTTTTGAACTTCAATCGAGCATATAGAACTCAATACAATTTGGAATTCAATGAAACAAGAAACGTCCGGACCTATTCAATGATAGTTTTCAAATGGAAGAGAAAAATTTGGATTCCGTTTTATAGATTTTGAGATATGTCAAAATCAATTTTCCAGAAAAGCAGCGCCCTAATCGTTTTAAAATCATAATGGTTTATTAAATAAAATAAAAGGATTTTGAATGAATAAAAGTCTGAATTTCCGTTAGAAAAATCCAGACCCAAGCTATAAAATAAATATGAACTCAAGTCGAGTAAATGGATCGATTTTTGAAACAGAAATCAGATTTTTAATTATCGAACGAAGTTAACTAATTTTGAATGAAATTAGTAAATATGGTTTTGATCGAACTTAACATTTGTTAAGTAAACTGAATTGGTAAATTGGAATTGGAAATCCGAGTATGAAACGTGAATTAGAATCGGGAAGCGAGCAAGGATTTGAGTTTGTTGTATATAAGCGAACATAAATATATTTAAACGAGATATGTTCAAATTAAAGGTAAATGAAATAAAGAAGCTAATAAGAAATTCAATTAGCGAATGGAAAGTGAGTTATGTAAAAAGGGAAGAATTGATTGAAATGAGTTTGAAATGGCTGTGTATATTTTATACAGGTGTGGAATGAAGATTATAGCGAGTGCCAGACAAAAAGGTACATGTTTCAATTTCCATATGAGATTTTATGAGCCTTATGGGCTAGCCACTTGGCTTTTTGATTTTCTTTTTAAATGGAAAGGACCTAGAGAGGCGAGGGGGTTTGAACGATTGACCGGTACAGGGGAGGTGCTGGCGAAATTTTCCAGAAATTTAAGGAGTTAAAATATTTTTAAGAAATGTTGAAAATAGAAATCAATCTATCAAAATACATAGAATTTGATAAGGAAATTGGAAATATAGTTGATGAATGAATATTAATTAAAAGGGTCCAGTGATTGTTTGATTGTTGATGGATGTTTGTTTTTCCTTTGATAGTTAAATCACCGACTATCAAAGATTTTGGACCATCGTTGTCAATGCGGAGAGACCGGTTGAATTTATTATCTATAAACCACTCCGTATAGTTAATAACCCGGAAATCTGGGCCAATTTAAAATTTTTATTTTGGCAATTTTAGCGAATTTTGATTATTTAAAATGAATTATTTTAAATAATATCGACGAGAAATTTATTTTGAATATAATTCGAACGTATATTTTCATTTGAATCGTCGTTAGAATATAAATATTTATTTATATTTATAAAAGGAATTGAAAATGGCGCGGTAGTTCGATAATTCGATTTCAAACTTCAATTGAATGTATCGGGTGCAAAATAAACCGGATTTTAGTGAAACCAAAAATATTAGAATCTATTTGAGAATATCTTTCCAACAAATCCGAAAAATTAAAATTTCATAGCGGGAATCAAAAGATATGCCCAGTTGAAAATTCTGAATAGTCGCTATGGAATTCAGGCCCTTAAAAATGGAAATTTTGCAAACGACCTCGGATTTCGACGAAACCACTTTTGTTGGATCCGTGATGTAAACTTATTGATACGTTTCAAATTTCATAATTTTTCGAATCAATATGTGAGCACGGCAAAGGAAAATGCATTTGACCAGTTTTAGTTGATTTTAATCAACTGGAAAATGGCCATTTTTCAAACGGTCTAGGAATTCGACGAAACTAGTTTTGTTAGGACCGCACCGTCAATACGAAGCTAGAAAATATTTTTCGGGAATTTTTAGAGTCCGTATGTGACCCCAGCAAATTGAAATGTACGTCTAAAATTCAATATATAGAGTTATATTTTGATTTTGACGAAAACTGATCGAAACGGCCAAACTGGCTTACGATACATATCCCATTGTGTTCGGAATGGGGGTAATTAGCTATGGACGACAGTCAGTGGGTTCGATTTAGAGTTCGATATAAAAAGTAACTTTATAGGGAAAAATAAAATAAAATATAAACATTTTCACTAAAGACCACCCCCCCCCCCCCCCGTCTTTGCTTTTCCCCAATCAGAAAAACCCAATCCCCAATTTAAAAATGGCGGCGCCACTTCACGTTGACCTCCCCACCATCCCAGCCATCGTCGACGGTGATCCCACTCCCCCCTCCATCCTCGTTTCTCTCTCCTCTCCCTCCTCTACTAAATCACGCCGCCCCCCATTCCCCGAGCACAGAATGCGCCGCGCCCACCTGCCAACCTCCACCATCGACGAACCCGCACCCAGCGAGCGCCGCCAGCCACGCACCAGAGATAGCGCGCCCCTCCCCTTCGTCAACCTCCGTAGCCAGCACCCTTCCTCTCCTCCTTCGCTGTCCCCCTCTTCTTTCTTCCCCAAAACAGCTAGTGAGCTTATTTTATTTATATTTACATTTATTTTTCAGTTTTGATGTAAATAATATTGTTTCCTTCTATGATTTTTAAACTAGTAAAAATATAATTTTTAAGTTATTAAAGAACTGATTTTTATATATTGAATAGCGAAGTAAAAATTCGATTTTTATATATTGAATAGCGAAGTAAAAATTCAATTTTTATATATTGAATAGCGGTATAAAAATGTGATTTTTATGTATTGAAATGAAGTGATAAAATTATAATTTTATTTGAATAGCGTGAAAAGACTGCATTGGAATTTCAGTCAAATCCGGACAATTCAGCAGTTCAAAAGCAAAGTGCGGAGGAGTGGAACCCTCTGTGAGAACTTCTCACCTTTTAATTTTATTTTCCTAGTTATGAAAATATACTAGGATGCAGACGGTGTTTAGTAGCACCCGACACCCGTCGTCCACAGACCATGGACGGCTTGTATGCTTGTTTGTTTGATTTTGATGTGTAGTTGATTGTGTGATGTGATGTGAAATGAAATAAAATATTTATATAGTTAAAAATATTTTATAGTTAAAAATAGAATTTTTAATGTGTATATGAATGGAAATAAAAATAAACAAATCGGACGATTTGTTTGTATACACACATTTGACTGATATTGACTGGGACGATAAATTTTACACGTCGCCCAACTACACAAATAAAATCTGTTTTTGATTGTTTTAAACCCCACACGGGTATTGGGATGATATTTGACGTACACGAATCCCGATTGTTTAGTTGTATGTCGATCGATTGATTGATAGACTGTTTTAAGTGTTGAATATTTATATTTGATGCTTATACAGTGTAGAATGCACTTTGGATGATGGTTGATTATTCATCATTGTTACTGTATACATGTGTTGTAGAAAATCCATATAATTAACATTATATGGTAATTGATTGGGCCTCATTCCATATTTAAAAAAGAAATATTTGAAATAGAAATATTTGAAATAGAAATATTTGAAAAAGAAATACTTGCAATAGAAATATTTGAAATAGAATATTTGAAAATAGAAACATATGAAGCCGTGTTGATTAGATTGATGCCATTTTGACATGAACGATATTTATATCGATTTTATTCATTTTATAATGAATATCGAAAGTGATTTCAAAATTTGATATTTTGAAAAGAAGTGAAATTCGAATTAAATTGAATAGAAATGAATTCGAATTGAAATTGAATATAAATGAATTCAAATTGAAATTGAATATAAATGAATTCGAATTGAAATTGAATTGAATTGAAAACGAACTGAAATTGAATTAGAAATCAATTTGAATTGAAATCAATTTGAAGTGAATTTAAAACGAATTTATAAGGAAAAATTCAATTTTGATTTGAATTAGAAATGAAGTTGAAATGCTTTGAAAACGAATTTAAAACGATTTATATAATACGTTTTAAAAGGAAATCGACGAAGTAAATATTATATATATAATATAATGGCCTGAATAGAACGCGCCGCGGTAGTTCGCGAATTTCGACCATTGACTTCGAATGGATATTACGGGAGATCCGACCGTCGGATTCTCCTGAAACTAGAACCGTTGGGTTCATATCAAAAAGAGCTTTCTAAAGAATATTAGAAATTTGAAATCTAACGGTTGGATTTGGAATTATGTCCAAATCAAATTTGGAAAAGGTCGCTGTAAGTGCAGTTCGATGGCCGTTGATGGAAATCGACTGTACGGGCCTTGATAAAATTATTAAAAATAGTAATAATTTGTGTAAAATCATAAGAAATGATTTGGGCAAAATCGGGATGAAAAACTCCATATTTGAAAAGATAAAAATAGATTTTTATCGAAATGAACTAGTTTTGAACTAGAATTAAAATTCTATTTATTTTTAAATTAATAAATTTGATTTGAAAGGGTTTTATAAGTAACCAGGATTTCCAATAATTGAATTGGAATGGATTTGAATCGAAATTGTCTTCGGAATATTTCGATGTTGGATTTCGTGATTATACAGATATTGTTATGGAAATTTGAAAGATATATTTATATCGTTATTTCCAATACGATATTTGTTGGTCGTAGAATTTGATATTGAATATAAGCCGATACATTTTCTATTCAGAGCCTTGTATTTAATATCAAATGTGATTTGGGTTTGTCGTGAATGGTGTCTTCATTAACCCTGTTCTTGAACCCAGTTGAGGAAAAGGATTAAATCTTTTTATTTAGATTTAATGAAGTGTACAAATTAAATAATATTTAATTGGAATTGAATTGGTATAGATTTTTGGGTTATCGTGAACAGTGTTTTAAATAACACTTGTTCTTTAACCCGATAATTAATGGAACGTGATTTTGGGTTGTCGTGAACGGTATCTTCAATAATACAGCTCTTAGACCTAAAGGAGTTAAGAAAATCAGAAACTAACTGGAGATTAGTTAAGTTGAATGGTTTCTTGTGTATTGATCTGATGTTGGTTTCGGCCTTCGGGGTTAATACTTAGGGAATTGCTCACTTGCTAATTTATGATTAGGGACTGAGTGAAATGTGATGTGATTTTGGGGTTTATCGTGAACCGTGTTTTAAATGACATTGATTCTTTAACCCAGTCATAGATTAAAACTAAGTGGAGTTTTAATGAATCTTTAATTAGATTGAAATGATCGAGAATGGAGTATCACCAGTTTTGCTCCAGGCGATAGTTAAATCTTTAATTAGATTTTAACGTGAAATGGTAATTGAATTTACCGATAACACCATGGTGTTAGATATGAAGTATTACCAGTTTTACTTCATGGGATGAATAGGTTGGGATTGGGAAATTAAAATAAATGATTACTTCGGTAAGGTTCGTTAATCCCAACTAGTTGAATCGAAATTCAAAAGAAGTTTAAAGAATAAATTCAAGGAATTTATCTTTGATAAAATTAATGGGAACCTTTCCATATGAATGTGAAATTTAGAAACTAAGAGTCGGTTAGCTAAGAAGAATGGTTTTCTGGATATTGATCTGATGTTGGTTTCGGCCTTCGGGGTTAATATTTTTGGAATTATTCTCTTGATTAATTTACGGTTAGTGACTGATGAATTGGAATGAGGCGTATGTTGTGTTTTTGTAACACTTGTTTAAAAAATACGCGAGTTATTCGGAAAGACCGGGTTTATCCCATTCTGAATAACTGATACGACGATAAGTCGAAGATGAAGACGGTGGTTGAAGACCTGAGGTCTTTACGTCATTTGGATAACTACTGATGATCTTGATTGGGATGTACACCCAAGAAGATGGAAACAGTTGGTGATCGTCCAGACGTACTTGGAGATCGATGGACATGCGGGGTATTAGGTGCCTCCAGTTTCGTTCAGACCCAGAACGGACTTGTAAATGGACTGTGTGTCTAACATCGGATTTCATTCTGTGTGACTGATATCAGTTGCTTAGAGTGGTTTGCCTGTATGGCATGCTAAGATGCAAATGATCAAGGCTGCTGTTGAAAAGCAAAGTCTTGTGGTTGATGATCGAAGCACGGCCTTTACGGCGTAGCGTTTTGTAATGTTTACTTCGCGAGTTTCACACCCGGTATGAACCAAAAACGGGAGAAGGACCTCAGGGAGGGCATGCGTTTCTTTCTAGCTAGAAGTGGCGTCGGTGGCTTTACACGCCCTAACGAGTTTGACTTATGTGGTTGTTGATGTTGCGAGGCGCCTCAGTTTGATCGAACGATCCGGGTCCGATGGAGTCATTCGTTGGCTCATTTACACCCCATAGGGTAGGGAAACGCATTGTTCAGGCATAATAATCCACATCGGTGGACCGGCCCTGACGATCTAAAGGGTTGATGTGTTCTGATCCTGAGGCTCGGGCTAGACAGTCTCGAATCGGTAGAGGACGATCTCTTGCCTCGGTTCATAGATGGAAATCCAACTTCCAAATACGTGACATTTGCGGTTTTATTTGTAAAGCCTAGTATGGCAACATAGTGGGATGGGGCGCTTATGCCGTCTATGATTGATACTTATGATTTGAAGTTGTTTTATACACTATGCACTTATAATAGTATCAAATGATTTGTTTTGAACATATCAAGCATTCTTGGCTATTATAAGGTAAAAACCCTATCCTCCGGCTTGCGTTGCATTGTGTGATGTGACCTGGGTCTTATAATAGCTTCATTGTTCTTTATTTAGCATTGTGTTGTTGTTTTGTGCACTGGTGTTCTTGGGAGGAAACCCGTTCCGTATTATACGGCGTGGTCCCTTGATTTACCTAACTTTAAAATAAAGATTAATAACTGTTTTAGTTCTCACACCAGTCCCATGACTGACCTGGAGTTTATTGTTTTAACCTAAACTCTGGGTGCCCTTATTTTGACACGGGAAGCTAGTAGTTTTGGTTTTGCAGATTTATATTCACAGGATCCTGGTTTACAGCTGGAACGATATCCGTAAAGCTTTGTATCCGTGTATCACTTCTAGTTGTGTATTGTATTATTTTCCGCTGCTATGTATTTAAATGTAATTTAAATCTCTGATATTTCTGTGTAATATTCATGTATACTCTGTATATTCTTGTAATCTGATGGAATTGTTGTAAATAACAATGAAATGTTCTCCCGTCTGCGTTCTATTTTGTCTTGTCCTCAAAACAATTCGTTCTTTCTCTTCTCTTCGGAGATTGGGGAAGTTCGGGTCGTTTCAGCCTGGTATCAGAGCTTTGGTTTACAAAGCTCAGAGAACAGGACACATTAGAACCATACGAAAGAATTCATCAGTTATTGGATTAGTAATATCTAATGTGAATGACTCGTTAGAGATGGGATCAGTCGTATCCTACAACGAGTGTGAAGAGTATATTTTTAAAGTGAAACCGAATTTTGTTTTGAAATTTAAATCACTTATTCGTATTTGATTATTTATTATATATTGATTTGGACAATCCATTATATAAAGATTTTGTATATATGTCTTGCAAACGTGTGTTCGAAGTTTTAATATACTGGGTAGATATAGAATCCCTCCAGTGCCCGGGGATAATTCTGGTGACGGAGCACCATCGCCGGTATTTATTTTCGGGTTTCGAAAGTGAGATTTCTATATATTTTCAATTGACTGGTGTGAGAACCAAAACTAGATAGGGCCTATTGTTGTGATTTGACAACAAAAAACTGATTTTTTGACTATGTATCAAAGTTATGAATTTGAAAAGCTAATCAACTAATTGATTGATGGTTGTGTTGTTGATTTTTAGTTGATTTATTAAAATTTGTACCATAGCCCAATTGAATCAAATTGTGAGTTATATTGAAATTTGGTCGCATTTGCTTGCGTATACATGAACTTACATTGAACAGGTCATAACAAAGAGGCTAGAGCAGAAGAATAAAACTGTTTGCCCGACAAATAGGTACATGTTTATCATAATTTACTGTTTTGTTTGGGTGATGATGATTTTATGAGCCGATTGGCTTTTTCTTTTTCTTTTTGTGATCAAAAGACCTGTATGGCAGTTTCGGGATTTTCCCGTGCTCCCGGTGCAGGGGAGGTTATGGCGAAATTTTTCGAAAATTTAGGGTGTTAGCCAAATTTTTGAATAATTTGTAAAGTTCTTAGAAACTGAAAAGTTGAAGAACTTAAGCCGTAGTGAAAACACTGGAAGTTGAGTTGATTTGTGAAACAACTTTCGGCTTTGTTCCTTTTCGGGGATGAAAAGTTTTAAGTAGGGGAGATTGTAATAACCCGAAATCTGGGCCAATTAAAAATTTTTATTTTGGCAATTTTAGCGAATTTTGATTATTTAAAATGAATTATGTTAAATAATATCGATGAGAAATTTATTTTGAATATAATTCGAACGTATATTTTCATTTGAATCGTCGTTAGAATATAAATATTGATTTATATTTATAAAAGGAATTGAAAATGGCGGGTAGTTCGATAATTCGATTTCAAACTTCAATTGAATGTACCGGGTGCAAAATAAACCAGATTTTAGTGAAACCAAAAATATTAGAATCTATTTGAGAATATCTTTCCAACGAATCCGAAAAATTAAAATTTCATAGCGGGAATCAAAAGATATGCCTAGTTGAAAATTCTGAATAGTCGCTATGGAATTCAGGCCATTAAAAATGGAAATTTTGCAAACGACCTCGGATTTCGACAAAACCACTTTTGTTGGATCCCTGATGTAAAGTTATTGCTTGGTTTCAAATTTCACAATTTTTCGAATCAATATGTGAGCTTGGCAAAGGAAAACGCATTTGACTAGTTTCAGTTGATTTTAATCGACTAGAAAATGGCCATTTTTCAAACGGTCTCGGAATTCGACGAAACTACTTTTGTTAGGACCGTATCGTCAATACAAAGCTAAAAAATATTTTTCTGGAATTTTTAGAGTCCGTGTGTAACCCCAGTAAATTGAAATGTACGTTTAAAATTCAATATATAGAGTTATATTTTGATTTTGACGAAAACTGATCGAAACGGCCAAACTGGCTTACAATACATATCCCATTGTGTTCGGAATAGGGGTAATTAGCTATGGACGATGGTCGGTGGGTTCGATTTAGAGTTCGATATAAAAAGTAACTTTATAGGGAAAAGTAAAATAAAATATAAAAATACAAACATTTACACTAAAGCCCTCCCCGTCTTTACATTTCCCCAATCAGAAAAACCCGATCCCCAATTTAAAAATGGCGGCGCCACTTCACGTTGACCTCCCCACCGTCCCAGCCATCGCCGACGGTGATCCCACTCCCCCCTCCATCCTCATTTCTCTCTCCTCTACTAAATCGTGCCGCCCCCATTCCCTAAGCACAGAACGCGCCGCACCCACCTGCCGACCTCCACCATCGACGAACCCGCACCCAGCGAGCGCCGCCAGCCACCCACCAGAGACAACGCGCCCCTCCCCTTCGTCAACCTCCGCAGCCAGCACCCTTCCTCTCCTCCTTCGTCGTCCCCCTCTTCTTTCTTCCCCAAAACAGCAAGTGAGTTTATTTTATTTATATTTACATTTATTTTTTAGTTTTGATGTAAATAATATTGTTTCCTTCTATGATTTTTAAACTAGTAAAAATATAATTTTTAAGTTATTAAAGAACTGATTTTTATATATTGAATAGCGAAGTAAAAATTCGATTTTTATATATTGAATAGCGAAGTAAAAACTCGATTTTTATATATTGAATAGCGGTATAAAAATGTGATTTTTATCTATTGAAATGAAGAGATAAAATTATAATTTTATTTGAACAGCGTGAAAAGACTACATTGGAATTTCAGTCAAATCCAGACAGTTCAGCAGTTCAAAAGCAAAGCGCGGCGGAGTGGAACCCTCTGTGAGAACTTCTCACCTTTTAATTTTATTTTTCTAGTTATGAAAATATACTAGGATGCAGACGGTGTTTAGTAGCACCCGACACCCATCGTCCACAGACCATGGACGGCTTGTATGCTTGTTTGTTTGATTTTGATGTGTAGTTGATTGTGTGGTGTGAAATGAAATAAAATATTTATATAGTTAAAAATATTTTATAGTTAAAAATAGAATTTTTAACGTGTATATGAAAGGAAATAAAAATAAACAAATCGGACGATTTGTTTGTATACACACATTTGACTGATATTGATTGGGACGATAAATTTTACACATCGCCCAACTACACAAATAAAATCTGTGTTTGATTGTTTGAAATCCCACACGGGTATTAGGATGATATTTGACATACACTAATCCCGATTGTTTAGTTGTATGTCGGTCGATTGATTGACAGACTGTTATAAGCGTTGAATATTTATATTTGATGCTTATACTGTGTAGAATGCACTTTGTATGATGGTTGATTATTCATCGTTGTTATTGTATACATGTGTTGTAGAAAATCCATATAATTAACATTATATGGTAATTGATTGGGCCTCATTCCATATTTAAAAAAGAAATATTTGAAATAGAAATATTTGAAATAGAAATATTTGAAATAGAAATATTTGAAAAAGAAATATTTGAAATAGAAATATTTGAAATAGAATATTAGAAAAGAGAAACATATGAAGCCGTGTTGATTAGATTGACGCCATTTTGACCTGAATGATATTTATATCGATTTTATTCATTTTATAATGAATATCGAAAGTGATTTCAAAATCTGATATTTTGAAAAGAATTGAAATTCGAATTAAATTGAATAGAAATGAATTCGAATTGAAATTGAATATAAATCGAATTGAAATTGAATATAAATGAATTCGAATTGAAATTGAATTGAATTGAAAACGAACTGAAATTGAATTAGAAATCAATATGAATTGAAATCAATTTGAAGTGAATTTAAAACGAATTTATAAGGAAAAATTGAATTTTGATTTGAATTAGAAATGAAGTTGAAATCGCTTTGAAATTGAATTTAAAACGATTTATATAATACGTTTTAAAAGGAAATCGACGAAGTATATATTATATATATAATATAATGGCCTGAATAGAACGCGCCGCGTCGCGGCAGTTCGCGAATTTCGACCATTGACTTCGAACGGATATTACGGGAGATCCGACCGTCGGATTCTCCTGAAACCAGAACCGTTGGGTTCGTATGGAAAAGAGCTTTCTAACGAATATTAGAAATTTGAAATCTAACGGTTGGATTTGGAATTATGTCCAAATCAAATTTGGAAAAGGTCGCTGTAAGTGCAGTTCGATGGCCGTTGATGGAGATCGACTGTACGGGCCTTGATAAAATTATTAAAAATAGTAATAATTTATGTAAAATCATAAGAAATGATTTGGGAAAAACCAGGATGAAAAACTCCATATTTGAAAAGATAAAAATAGATTTTTATCGAAATGAACTAGTTTTGAACTAGAATTAAAATTCTATTTATTTTTAAACAAATAAATTTGATTTGAAAGGGTTTTATAAGTAACCAGGATTTCCAATAATTGAATTGGAATGGATTTGAATCGAAATTGTCTTCGGAATATTTCGATGTTGGATTTCGTGATTATACAGATATTGTTATGGAAATTTGAAAGATATATTTATATCGTTATTTCCAATACGATATTTGTTGGTCGTAGAATTTGATATTGAATATAAGCCGATACATTTTCTATTCGGAGCCTTGTATTTAATATCAAATGTGATTTGGGTTTGTCGTGAATGGTGTCTTCATTAACCCTGTTCTTGAACCCAGTTGAGGAAAAGGATCAAATCTTTTTATTTATATTTAATGAAGTGTACAAATTAAATAATATTTAATTGGAATTGAATTGGTATTGATTTTTGGGTTTATCGTGAACAGTGTTTTAAATAACACTTGTTCTTTAACCCGATAATTAATGGAACGTGATTTTGGGTTATCGTGAACGGTATCTTTAATAATACTGCTCTCAGACCTAAAGGAGTTAAGAAAATCAGAAACTAACTAGAGATTAGTTCAGTTGAATGGTTTCCTGTGTATTGATCTGAGGTTGGTTTCGGCCTTCGGGGTTAATACTTAGGGAATTGCTCACTTGCTAATTTACGATTAGGGACTGATTGAAATGTGATGTGATTTTGGGGTTTATCGTGAACCGTGTTTTAAATGACACTGATTCTTTAACCCAGTCATAGATTAAAACTAAGTGGAGTTTTAATGAATCTTTAATTAGATTGAAATGATCGAGAATGGAGTATCACCAGTTTTGCTCCAGGCGATAGTTAAATCTTTAATTAGATTTAAACGTGAAATGGTAATTGAATTTACCGATAACACCGTGGTGTTAGATATGAAGTATTACCAGTTTTACTTCATGGGATGAATAGGTTGGGATTGGGAAATTAAAACAAATGATTACTTCGGTAAGGTTCGTTAATCCCGACTAGTTGAATCGAAATTCAAAAGAAGATTAAAGAATAAATTCAAGGAATTTATCTTTGATAAAATTAATGGGAACCTTTCCAAATGAATGTGAAATTTAGAAACTAACAGTCGGTTAGCTAAGCAGAATAGTTTTCTGGATATTGATCTGATGTTGGTTTCGGCCTTCGGTGTTAATATTTGGGGAATTATTCTCTTGACTAATTTACGGTTAGTGACTGATGAATTGGAATGAGGCGTATGTTGTGTTTTTGTAACACTTGTTTAAAATATACGCGAGTTATTCAGAAAGACCGGGTTTATCCCATTCTGAAAAACTGATACGACGATAAGTCGAAGATGAAGACGGTGGTTGAAGATCGGAGGTCTTTACGTCGTTTGGATAATTACTGATGATCTTGATTGGGATGTACACCCAAGAAGATGGAAACAGTTGGTGATCGTCCAGATATACTTGGAGATCGATGGACATGCGGGGTATTAGGTGCCTCCAGTTTCGTTCAGACCCAGAACGGACTTGTAAATGGACTGTGTGTCTGACATCGGATTTCATTCTGTGTGACTGATATCAGTTGCATAGAGTGGTTTGCCTGTATGGCATGCTAAGATGCAAATGATCAAGGCTGCTGTTGAAAAGCAAAGTCTTGTGGTTGATGATCGAAGCACGGCCTTTGAGGCTTAGCTTTTTGTAATGTTTACTTCACGAGTTTCACACCCGGTATGAACCAAAAACGGGAGAAGGACCTCAGGGAGGGCATGCATTTCTTTCTAGCTAGAAGTGGCGTCAGTGGCTTTAGACGCCGTGACGAGTTTGACTTATGTGGTTGTTGATGTTGCGAGGCGCCTCAGTTTGATCGGACGATCCGGGTCCGATGGAGTCATTCGTTGGCTCATTTACACCCCATAGGGTGGGGAAACGCATTGTTCAGGCATAATAATCCACATCGGTGGACCGGCCCTGACGATCTAAAGGGTTGATGCGTTCTGATCCTGAGGCTCGGGCTAGACAGTCTCGAATCGGTAGAGGACGATCCCTTGCCTCGGTTCATAGATGGAAATCCAACTTCCAAATACGTGACATTTGCGGTTTTATTTGTAAAGCTTAGTATGGCGACATAATGGGATGGGGCACTTATGCCGTCTATGATTGATACTTATGATTTGAAGTTGTTTTATACAATATGCACTTATAATAGTATCAAATGATTTGTTTTAAACATATCAAGCATTCTTGGCTATTATAAGGTAAAAATCCTATCCTCCGGCTTGCGTTGCATTGTGTGATGGGACCTAGGTCTAATAATAGCTTCATTGTTCTTTATTTAGCATTGCGCTGTTGTTTTATGCACTGGTGTTCTTGGGAGGAAACCCGTTCCGTATTATACGGCGTGGTCCCTTGATTTACCTAACTTTAAAATAAAGATTAATAACTGTTTTAGTTCTCACACCAATCCCATGACTGACCTGGAGTTTATTGTTTTAACCTAAACTCTGGGTGCCCTTATTTTGACACGGGCAGCTAGTAGTTTTGGTTTTGCAGATTTATATTCACAGGATCCTGGTTTACAGCTGGAACGATATCCGTAAAGCTTTGTATCCGTGTATCACTTCTAGTTGTGTATTGTATTATTTTCCGCTGCTATGTATTTAAATGTAATTTAAATCTCTGATATTTCTATGTAATATTCATGTATACTCTGTATATTCTTGTAATCTGATGGAATTGTTGTAAATAACAATGAAATGTTCTCCCGTCTGCGTTCTATTTTGTCTTGTCCTCAAAACAATTCGTTCTTTCTCTTCTCTTCGGAGACCGGGGAAGTTCGGGTCGTTTCAGTGTGGTATCAGAGCCTTGGTTTACAAAGCTCAGAGAACAGGACACATTAGAACCATACGAAAGAATTCATCAATTATTGGATTAGTAATATCCAATGGGAATGACTCGTTAGAGATGGGATCAGTAGTATCCTAGAACGAGTGTGAAGAGTATATTTTTAAAATGAAACCAAATTTTGTTTTGAAATTTAAATCACTTATTCGTATTTGATTATTTATTATATATTGATTTGGACAATCCATTATATAAAGATTTTGTATATATGTCTTGCAAACGTGTGTTCGAAGTTTTAATATACTAGGTAGATATAGAATCCCTCCAGTGCCCGGGGATAATTCTGGTGACGGAGCACCATCACCAGTATTTATTTTCGAGTTTCGAAAGTGAGATTTCTATATATTTTCAATTGACTGGTGTGAGAACCGAAACTAGATAGGGCCTATTGTTGTGATTTGACATCAAAAATCTTATTTTTTGACTATGTATTAAAGTTATGAATTTGAAAAGCTAATCAACTAATTGATTGATGGTTGTGTTGTTGATTTTTAGTTGATTCATTAAAATTTGTACCATAGCCCAACTGAATCAAATTGTGAGTTATATTGAAATTTGGTCGCATTTGCTTACATATACATGTACTTACATTGAACAGGTCATAGCAAAGAGGCTAGAGCAGAAGAATAAAATTGTTTGCCCGACAAATAGGTACATGTTTATCATAATTTACTGTTTTGTTTGGGTGATGATGATTTTATGAGCCGATTGGCTAGCCGCTTGGCTTTTTCTTTTTCTTTTTTAGATCAAAAGGCCTGTATGGCAGTTTCGGGATTTTCCCGTGCTCCCGGTGCAGGGGAGGTTATGGCGAAATTTTTCGAAAATTTAGGGTGTTAGCCTAATTTTTGAATAATTTGAAAAGTTCTTAGAAACTGAAAAGTTGAAGAACTTAAGCCGTAGTGAAAACACTGGAAGTTGAGTTGATTTGCGAAACAACTTTCGGCTTTGTTCCTTTTCGGGGATGAAAAGTTTTAAGTGGGGGAGATTGTAATAACCCGGAAATCTGGGTCAATTTAAAATTTTTATTTTGGCAATTTTAGCGAATTTTGATTATTTAAAATGAATTTTGTTAAATAATATCGACGTGAAGTTTATTTTGAATATAATCCGAACGTATATTTTCATTTGAATCGTCGTTAGAATATAAATATTTATTTATATTTATAAAAGGAATTGAAAATGGCGCGGTAGTTCGATAATTCGATTTCAAACTTCAATTGAATGTACCGGGTGCAAAATAAACCGGATTTTAGTGAAACCAAAAATATTAGAATCTATTTGAGAATATTTTTCCAACGAATCCAAAAAATTAAAATTTCATAGCGGGAATCAAAAGATATGCCTAGTTGAAAATTCTGAATAGTCGCTATGGAATTCAGGCCCTTAAAAATGGAAATTTTGCAAACGACCTCGGATTTCGACGAAACCACTTTTGTTGGATCCGTGATGTAAAGTTATTCCTAGGTTTCAAATTTCATAATTTTTCGAATCAATATGTGAGCTTGGCAAACGAAAACGCGTTTGACCAGTTTCAGTTGATTTTAATCGACTGGAAAATGGCCATTTTTCAAACGGTCTCGGAATTCGACGAAACTAGTTTTGTTAGGACCGTATCATCAATACGAAGCTAAAAAATATTTTTCTGGAATTTTTAGAGTCCGTATGTGACTCCAGTAAATTGAAATGTACGTTTAAAATTCAACATATAGAGTTATATTTTGATTTTGACGAAAACTGATCGAAACGGCCAAACTGGCTTGCGATACATATCCCATTGTGTTCGGAATGCGGGTACTTAGCTATGGACGACAGTCGGTGTGTTCGATTTAGAGTTCGATATAAAAAGTAACTTTATAGGGAAAAATAGAATAAAATATAAAAATATAAACATTTACACTAAAGCCCTCCCCGTCTTTACATTTCCCCAATCAGAAAAACCCGATCCCCAATTTAAAAATGGCGGCGCCACTTCACGTTGACCTCCCCACCATCCCAGCCATCGCCGACGGTGATCCCACTCCCCCCTCCATCCTCATTTCTCTCTCCTCTACTAAATCATGCCGCCCCCCATTCCCCGAGCACAGAACGCGCCGCACCCACCTGCCGACCTCCACCATCGACGAACCCGCACCCAGCGAGCGCCGCCAGCCACCCACCAGAGACAACGCGCCCCTCCCCTTCGTCAACCTCCGCAGCCAGCACCATTCCTCTCCTCCTTCGTCGACCCCTCTTCTTTCTTCCCCAAAACAGCAAGTGAGTTTATTTTATTTATATTTACATTTATTTTTCAGTTTTGATGTAAATAATATTGTTTCCTTCTATGATTTTTAAACTAGTAAAAATATAATTTTTAAGTTATTAAAGAACTGATTTTTATATATTGAATAGCGAAGTAAAAATTCGATTTTTATATATTGAATAGCGAAGTAAAAATTCGATTTTTATATATTGAATAGCGGTATAAAAATGTGATTTTTATCTATTGAAATGAAGCGATAAAATTATAATTTTATTTGAACAGCGTGAAAAGACTACATTGGAATTTCAGTCAAATCCAGACAGTTCAGCAGTTCAAAAGCAAAGCGCGGCGGAGTGGAACCCTCTGTGAGAACTTCTCACCTTTTAATTTTATTTTTCTAGCTATGAAAATATACTAGGATGCAGACGGTGTTTAGTAGCACCCGACACCCATCGTCCACAGACCATGGACGGCTTGTATGCTTGTTTGTTTGATTTTGATGTGTAGTTGATTGTGTGGTGTGAAATGAAATAAAATATTTATATAGTTAAAAATATTTTATAGTTAAAAATAGAATTTTTAACGTGTATATGAAAGGAAATAAAAATAAACAAATCGGACGATTTGTTTGTATACAAACATTTGACTGATATTGATTGGAATGATAAATTTTACACATCGCCCAACTACACAAATAAAATCTATGTTTGATTGTTTGAAACCCCACACGGGTATTGGGATGATATTTGACATAAACTAATCCCGATTGTTTAGTTGTATGTTGATCGATTGATTGACAGACTGTTATAAGCGTTGAATATTTATATTTGATGCTTATACAGTGTAGAATGCACTTTGGATGATGGTTGATTATTCATCGTTGTTATTGTATACATGTGTTGTAGAAAATCCATATAATTAACATTATATGGTAATTGATTGGGCCTCATTACATATTTAAAAAAGAAATATTTGAAATAGAAATATTTGAAAAAGAAATATTTGAAATAGAAATATTTGAAATAAAATATTTGAAAATAGAAACATATGAAGCCGTGTTGATTAGATTGACGCCATTTTGACGTGAACGATATTTATATCGATTTTATTCATTTTATAATGAATATCGAAAGTGATTTCAAAATCTGATATTTTGAAAAGAATTCGAATTCGAATTAAATTGAATAGAAATGAATTCGAATTGAAATTGAATATAAATGAATTCGAATTGAAATTGAATATAAATGAATTCGTATTGAAATTGAATTGAATTGAAAACGAACTGAAATTGAATTAGAAATCAATTTGAATTGAAATCAATTTAGAGTGAATTTATAAGGAAAAATTCAATTTTGATTTGAATTAGAAATGAAGTTGAAATCGCTTTGAAAACGAATTTCAAACGATTTATATAATACATTTTAAAAGGAAATCGATGAAGTATATATTATATATATAATATAATGGCCTGAATAGAACGCGTCGCGCCGCGTCAGTTCGCGAATTTTGACCATTGACTTCGAACGGATATTACGGGAGATCCGACCGTCGGATTCTCCCGAAACCAGAACCGTTGGGTTCGTATCGAAAAGAGCTTTCTAACGAATATTAGAAATTTGAAATCTAACGGTTGGATTTGGAATAATGTCCAAATCAAATTTGGAAAAGGTCGCTGTAAGTGCAGTTCGATGGTCGTTGATGGAAATCGACTGTACGGGCCTTGATAAAATTATTAAAAATAGTAATGATTTGTGTGAAATCATAAGAAATGATTTGGGAAAAATCGAGATGAAAAACTCCATATTTGAAAAGATAAAAATAGATTTTTATCGAAATTATCTAGTTTTGAACTAGAATTAAAATTCTATTTATTTTTAAATAAATAAATTTGATTTAAAGGGTTTTATAAGTAACCAGGATTTCCAATAATTGAATTGGAATGGATTTGAATCGAAATTGTCTTCGGAATATTTCGATGTTGGATTTCGTGATTATACGGATATTGTTATGGAAATTTGAAAGATATATTTATATCGTTATTTCCAATACGATATTTGTTGGTCGTAGAATTTGATATTGAATATAAACCGGTACATTTTCTATTCAGATCCTTGTATTTAATATCAAATGTGATTTGGGTTTGTCGTGAATGGTGTCTTCATTAACCCTGTTCTTGAACCCAGTTGAGGAAAAGGATTAAATATTTTTATTTAGATTTAATGAAGTGTACCAATTAAATAATATTTAATTGGAATTGAATTGGTATAGATTTTTGGGTTTATCGTGAACAGTGTTTTAAATAACACTTGTTCTTTAACCCGATAATTAATGGAACGTGATTTTCGGTTGTCGTGAACGGTATCTTCAATAATACAGCTCTTAGACCTAAAGGAGTTAAGAAAATCAGAAACTAACTGGAGATTAGTTAAGTTGAATGGTTTCTTGTGTATTGATCTGATGTTGGTTTCGGCCTTCGGGGTTAATACTTAGGGAATTGCTCACTTGCTAATTTACGATTAGGGACTGATTGAAATTTCAGTCAAACATCAACCAATATCGCTCATTGGTTAAAACTAAACATATGTTGAAATTTCAGTCAAACATCAACAATCAAATCGATCACACCCAAACATGACAGTTCATATATGATAATATGAAATAAATAATATATTTGAGGAATCCGGTTGGATCCCTCCAACCTGTTCTTCCCTGTATTCAAATGGTTATCTCAAATCAGACGGTTCAGTTTTTGTTTAACTGATAAATTAAATAACAACCATTTAACATCAACCACAAGCAATTCAAACAATTCAACCATTTAAACACGTTTATAAAATAAACGTGACCAATAAGGTAAGTTACCTTTATTGGAACCAATCGTTAAAAATAACGATTTGGTATTTCATTGAAATTAAACACAGTTTAATTTCATCAGCTAAATCAATAATAAATGTATATCTAGAAACCAGGAAACCATCCGCAAGCAGAGCACACAAAAATAAAACCCAATTTATATAAAAATATAAATGGAAAAAAACTGAGCGAGTTTAACTCACCGAATTCCATTTGTCGATACGGTTCACCGTTAAATTAAACAGCGTTTAATTTAACCAGAATTTCCAACTACTAGTTTTGCTCAAATTAGTTCCAGACTGTGGAGTTCATTTCCATTATTCCAACGTAGCTTGTCTGGTCCAGTCGTTATTTGTTTCAGGTTAATAACGTAGGTCAATAGTTCTCTTCTGCCCCTAATTCCTTTGTTCATTCCGGTTGATATGTTTTCATCCTGCATGGTTCCATAGTACAGTTAAATTCCCAAACTTTAACTAGATTAACTAACTTTATTAAAAAAATAAAATAATACTTTAATTACTAATTTCATTTCTCCTCATCAGACCGATCATCTCCTTGTCTCTCTCATTTCCTTTCTTAGAACCAAAACCTACCTAAGCAAGCCTGTAATTCACGCTTTATCATATAAGGTCCCAATTCAAATAATAACCCATTAATAATAACTATTTAATAGCTAATTACATTTAATTTACTTTTACCAATAGATTAGGCTGATCGAAAATTCCCAGGTCCTTATTCTCTTTTAATTGTTACGCCCCCAGTTACCTCACTCTCGTGTATTTTGGAATGGACATCTTGTTCCCAGTCTCATTCCCTTCTGTCCAAGCATATAAAAGAGATAAGGCATCGTTTTTGCCTGAGAAAGAATGGCCGACCCATAATATATCAAATCCTGCTCCTTTTTAATTTTCCAAACCTTTGTTTCAAAACATCCAACCCAGGCTCGAAACAAGTCTTCATCTTGATCACCTTAAATCATAATACCCCAACTTTGTTTTAATACAAAGAGGCAGTCCATCCTTTTATACTCAGGTTGATATTCTTCCTTATTCCCTTCGTTGCTTTCTGTTCTATACCAACGCAATTCAGCTTTCAACGCAAATCACGGTCCTGACCCATAACATCATCACGTGAGCATCCCATACCCACGTTTCCCCCTTTACAATATGTTATTACTTCACCACCGCGTGTCCTTGTTCCCATCACTTGATCGAACGTCGATCAAACAGTACCAGAAGCAGCGTCGTACCCTGCTACGCCTTCACCGTGAGTGCCACCCAGTCCCGTCCCTTCAACCGCCTGAAATCTGGCCTTAAACGTCGCGAGTTCCAGTGTTGGTTCTGGCCACCATCGGTCGTAGAGAATGATCTCCGCCATTCAAAGAGTTTACAACACTGAGCTCGACATTTTTGTGTTTGAGATGATCGGATTTAACTAAGGGATTGAATGGGAAAAGAGGAAGAACGATGGATATTTTCATTCGTTCCTTACTTATGAGGGTGGCGGCGGAAATGGTAAACGAGAAAATAGGGTTTGCTGTGTTCGATGGGTATATATAGTGTTTAGGAAATTATAATATATTATTAAACGAAACTTCATCGCAAAGTAACGCGATAAAACCCCTTCAAATAACTTCTGTCTTCTGATATAAAGGCTAATCTTAGTGTATAAATATATTCCGGATCCAATGGGACAGGTTTCGTCGAATTCCGACATCGTATGAAAAAAATTCCTTTATGAAACCAGAAATAAACACACATTTTATTTTTTCACGATCACCAGATAAATCAAATCAACTTGAAACTGCGAAGTCTGATAATAACTTTTCGATAGGAACCCAACGACACTAATTTCGTCGCATTCTGAGACTGTTGCCCCGGTAGGCTATTTTTACCTCGAACCGCCCTACCCTTTTTAACACCAAATTTTCCGATCTCTAAAAATAACAAACTATATACATATCCTGACTCTAATCGACGATACGAACTCAACGGAACTGGTTTCGTGGCTTAATTCGATTGTCTGCTCAAGTTATGCCAAATATCCTTTTATTTATTTAATTGCGCGTTATAGAAATTGAACGGGCGTTTACGGCTACCGTGGTCACATACGACATCGGTTTGCCACACAGTTTGACTTTCTGACAATAATTTAGCGATACGGTTCCAATGAAACTAATTTCATCGAAAACAGCGTCCGTTTGCAAAACGGCTACTTTAAAGGCCTATAATTAAATAACGATTTTCCATAGCGACTATTTCAAAATTTGATTTGGTCATAACTATCAAACTATAACACGAAATATAGATTTTTCTCTTTCATATGAAAGCTATTGCCAATACGGCTCCAACGTGTCTTGTTTCACAGAAATCCGACTTATATCGAATCCTGTATTCTCAGTTGAAGTTCAAAACTTCATTTCACGAACTGCACGCCATTTTCAAGCTCGATTTATATTATATATATAAATTATAACGTTCAACTTCGTTTTTAATAACGAATTCAATATTAAATTTCATTAATATTCCAATATAATATTTAAAACTACTTTAAATATTTATATTCAAATGGTCGAAAAACACGGGTCGTTACATTCTTTCCCCCTTAAAATAATTTCGTCCTCGAAATTGCTAAGGTAAGAAAAAACGTTATAAACTCATTAATTTCAAATCTAATTTTATATTAAATTAGAAACCAATTCAATACTGTGAATAAATATTTTTAAAAATATCGAAAATTTTCTAACACTTTAAATTTTCGAAAAATTTCGCCAGCACCTCCTCTGTACGGCTCAATCGGTACAACCACAACTCGCCTTTCTGGGCCTTCTCCACTTCAAAAAGAAATAAAACAGCCAAGTGGCTTGCCAAATCGGCTCACAAATCACCAAACCCATATGAATATAAACGTGTACCTTTTTGTCGGGCATATCATTATATCCTTCCCATCTGCTACGCTGTCAGCTTATACAAATGCATTCCCAACGAAATTCCAGCTTTATCCTCATAACCAAATCATTCACGCGTCCAAGCCAGATCCCATTCTTAATTCAATTTCCATCCATTATCAATTCCAACTCTTAACTTACCAGTTCAATGCCATTTTCGATTCTCGTCTCACAATTCAAAATCTGATTCGACTTAATATATTATCTCACGATTTAATTTCCGGTTAATTTGTTTCAATTCATTTCATATTTGTTTTCACAAATTCCTATCTAATTTGTTTTAAATTCGTGCTATCTCTCCTGGGAGTTTTAAACAGTTTAGTTTTTCTGAAATAAATTATTCCCTTTCGGGATTCAAAACAATTTCCTTTTTCCAAAATAATTCAAAACAAGATTTTTGGTAGTAATCCGTCACTTAGAACTCGAAAATGAACACCGATAATGGCGCGCACATTATCGGAATCTATTTTCCAGCTATCGAAGTGAGTTCAATAATATATTACTTTCAAAACCATTTCTAAACACTTCCATTTTGAAATCAGTTCAAAATATCCTTTGCAAGGCTTGTAAAACAATTTAAAAACCTCCCAGGATTTTTAAAATTCTCATATATTCAATTTAAATCCATTTACAACACCTTTCCACATTTTGTAATTTTAATTCCAATTCTGATTTTAATCTCAGATTTAATAAATCTGCTTTTATATTATACGAATTCTAATTGGTTATTTATATAACCATTTCAATTATAATCAACCAACACATCCAATATACCATAATATTTCCAATATACATATTTTCTTTTTATCTAAATATAATTTGGGTAAATTATTTCACTTACCCTCTTTAAAACATATCGTGACGACCCATCGTATTCGAGTGCTTATAAACTCCTATCGATACAGTGGATCAAACTGATCGACCAGAACTCATAAACAACTCAACCGATAAATCTCCACAATATAAAACAATTTTTATAAAATCTACAAATACGTTCACTCGTATATATACACTCAAACTCAGTCTAGGGTATTACTAACCCCATCTCTACTGAATCACGCCACAGAGCCAAGGTAATCACTTAACCTTCAGCTCTGATACCACTGTAACGAACCGGGATTTTCGACTCCGAAAATCAACGTCAAACTACCGTGTTGACCCTTCAGACATCGAACATTCCAGATCATTAATAGAAAGAAGTTAGAGGGTGAGGATAGATAAGGTAGAAATATTGAATAGAAGAAGAAGAAAAACACCACACAGAGTCTCACATCGCAGCGGAACAAAATATAATACAGAAATAATCTTTATTGAAAGCTTTAAAATACTTACAGTATCAGAGTACATCATATCATGGGACAGTTATAATAGCCTGTTTCCATATACAACACACAGCAGAATAGTAGTAATATCATACGTCCGAACAACTCCAGCTCGTCTCTGCATAGCAGTCGATAACCTGAACCTGTACAACCCGGTCTAACCCGAGCATTTACAAAACACCGGGTCAGTCTGGTGAACCAGAGTGAGATAAACTCGCACAGTAATAAGGGTGAACCATCCAATCATGATTTTAGAGTTCAAAAACCTTTTCGAAGAAAAGGATAATCGTAAGACCAAATCCACACATAAACACGGACGGTTTTTACATTACGATAACCCAAAACATTTTTGAAACCAATATCTTGTCTGATATTATAATAATGTCTAAATACAAGTAAATAGAATCTAGTGGAACGCTTGCATCTCACGCTCCACATATATAGTATACAATCAAACCCCGCAGGCGCTTATTGGAGATTGGATTCCAACTTGACAAGGTATGGGTCCACCTTCCGATAGTGTATCTCTAGAGACGAATACACTGGGTTCAACAAGAACGTCTTGCAACCCGGCCCTCACATGACCGACCCCTCATTTTGCTTGAGAGTATCGAATGTATATCACCGACGGTTGGGATCAGCAACCGTCTCCCGACAAGGGACAGCATCGAAACATAGATTTAAGAAGCAAATAGGATTTTCTCTAGATAGGTGATCATACACCCTAATGGGAGCGACCCACATAGCCATGCTGCCTGCCCGATTTTTGTTATTTCCCGGTTGATGAGGCTTGAGGCCAGAATTAACTCTTGACATCTGGTCGCCATTTACTTTGAATGCCACATCGTCAGATCCATCAGATATCACTAATTGACGTCCACAAAAATACTCTAGCAGTTAAGCTAAGAGAACGGCGATTCCCCGCCAACAACTATCGTACGTTTGAAGAAATCAACGTACGTGATCCTTTGGAAATACTCTGTCAGACACTCGTCCATATACGTCATCCAGGAACAGGATGAACCGAAGGTACTCTCCTACTGCATCCAATATAGGAATCACCCCATGGATCAGTAGCGAGTAGTCCTTGCAACCCGTAGATTCCACCACGACAGAATCGCAGTTTATCTCTGCTTGCCAGGCAGAGAATATTAGTGGTTCTTCCGTTTGTGAAAACCCACGGTCTTCACAGCACCATCTCGATCATCTTCTGATCTCTTCACGTATTTGTTGGTCGGAATGGTTTTCGAATATAGATTCGATCCCGGTCTTTCCATACCAACAATCGTATTGGACAGATTTGATAGTCGGTGTTTTAACTATCAAAATATACAGTGTTTCAATCATGACACTCCAATGAGTCCACTGGTTCAGTATTTAGCATCATTTGACCTTTAACAACTAATTTACTTTTGTTAAACTAAAACTTCTAGCTCTTTTAACATTCAAAATATACGATATTTGAA
This sequence comes from Allium sativum, assembly GCA_030737875.1. NCBI lineage: Eukaryota > Viridiplantae > Streptophyta > Magnoliopsida > Asparagales > Amaryllidaceae > Allium > Allium sativum. The sequence goes on from CM060918.1 coordinate 277,213,304, forward strand.
ATACTCTAATTCGATTTAACTCCAATCGATTAACTAATAATCGACTTAACTCCATTCGCTTGACTCTAGATCGCAGCGATCACAATGGTTACGCCTGATTCCCTCAGGAAACATCCGACCGTCGTAGGCTATCTGCAGCCCTGCGAACTACGCTAGCAGTCGTACGAAATGGCAACTTAGCCGAATAATTATGTTTGGCTAATTCTAACTCGAATAACTATATTCAATTTCCCATTTTGAAATCTCATTTAAAATTCTCCTTTTTACTAGATCTCGTTTTCAAATAACGTTAATGTAGAATTAACGCCTTAACACTTTAATCCTTATTTACATAACCTCGGTTTACTATAAATCTTTTACCTTCATTCCCTTTGACTTAATTCAATAATTAAGCAACATTTCACATTCAAAGTTATCTCCTTTGCTTAAAATCCCCTTTATAACATCGTTATTAAAAATTTGGGTTTTTAGTATAAAACCCGTTCATAACTCTTTCCACCATTCAACTTGATTTCATTTCAACCCCGATGAAATTCCATTAAAAGTAATTCCCTAAATTATTATTCGTCAGGATAATATTTTATTTCAATCGTTAACTACTGTAAAGTAGTAAATCCCTTTATTAACTAAAATAAATAGTAAATTCCTTTTTAAACTCCATTTAAATAAAACAAATATTCTTCAACTCTTCTCTTAGATTAACACATACAAACTAATCAATTTCAAATCACACGATTATTCTGTTAACTGATTCCAATTCATTTTTCCTTTACATTAAATACTAATATAATTAATTTAAACAATTCAATCTAATTGTTTCTTAACAAACGATTATCCAAATTTAATTCTTTAGATTAAATTCTATTCATTTATTTCCAAATCTGATAACATCAGAGGTTTCCTTATAAATCCAATTTATAATCAATTATAAATTTAAATAACAAATGATAAATATTTATCTTCTTTTAAACCCCCTATCCAAAATAATCTATTTCAAATAATCTAACTCCAGTTATAAAATAAGTTTTATAACTTTGGTTCTATCAATCTACCTGACGGTAAATCACAACAATTTATCTTTAGGCCATTCATTGCTGATTACCCAACCAATATCGCTCATTGGTTAAAACTAAACATATGTTGAAATTTCAGTCAAACATCAACAATCAAATCGATCACACCCAAACATGACAGTTCATATATGATAATATGAAATAAATAATATATTTGAGGAATCCGGTTGGATCCCTCCAACCTGTTCTTCCCTGTATTCAAATGGTTATCTCAAATCAGACGGTTCAGTTTTTGTTTAACTGATAAATTAAATAACAACCATTTAACATCAACCACAAGCAATTCAAACAATTCAACCATTTAAACACGTTTATAAAATAAACGTGACCAATAAGGTAAGTTACCTTTATTGGAACCAATCGTTAAAAATAACGATTTGGTATTTCATTGAAATTAAACACAGTTTAATTTCATCAGCTAAATCAATAATAAATGTATATCTAGAAACCAGGAAACCATCCGCAAGCAGAGCACACAAAAATAAAACCCAATTTATATAAAAATATAAATGGAAAAAAACTGAGTGAGTTTAACTCACCGAATTCCATTTGTCGATACGGTTCACCGTTAAATTAAACAACGTTTAATTTAACCAGAATTTCCAACTACTAGTTTTGCTCAAATTAGTTCCAGACTGTGGAGTTCATTTCCATGATTCCAACGTAGCTTGTCTGGTCCAGTCGTTATTTGTTTTAGGTTAATAACGTAGGTCATTAGTTCTCTTCTGCCCCTAATTCCTTTGTTCATTCCGGTTGATATGTTTTCATCCTGCATGGTTCCATAGTACAGTTAAATTCCCAAACTTTAACTAGATTAACTAACTTTATTAAAAAAATAAAATAATACTTTAATTACTAATTTCATTTCTCCTCATCAGACCGATCATCTCCTTGTCTCTCTCATTTTCTTTCTTAGAACCAAAACCTACCTAAGCAAGCCTGTAATTCACGCTTTATCATATAAGGTACCAATTCAAATAATAACCCATTAATAATAACTATTTAATAGCTAATTACATTTAATTTACTTTTACCAATAGATTAGGCTGATCGAAAATTCCCAGGTCCTTATTCTCTTTTAATTGTTACGCCCCCAGTTACCTCACTCTCGTGTATTTTGGAATGGACATCTTGTTCCCAGTCTCATTCCCTTCTGTCCAAGCATATAAAAGAGATAAGGCATCGTTTTTGCCTGAGAAAGAATGGCCGACCCATAATATATCAAATCCTGCTCCTTTTTAATTTTCCAAACCTTTGTTTCAAAACATCCAACCCAGGCTCGAAACAAGTCTTCATCTTGATCACCTTAAATCATAATACCCCAACTTTGTTTTAATACAAAGAGGCAGTCCATCCTTTTATACTCAGGTTGATATTCTTCCTTATTCCCTTTGTTGCTTTCTGTTCTGTACCAACGCAATTCAGCTTTCAACGCAAATCACGGTCCTGACCCATAACATCATCACGTGAGCATCCCATACCCACGTTTCCCCCTTCACAATATGTTATTACTTCACCACCGCGTGTCCTTGTTCCCATCACTTGATCGAACGTCGATCAAACAGTACCAGAAGCAGCGTCGTACCCTGCTACGCCTTCACCGTGAGTGCCACCCAGTCCCGTCCCTTCAACCGCCTGAAATCTGGCCTTAAACGTCGCGAGTTCCAGTGTTGGTTCTGGCCACCATCGGTCGCAGAGAATGATCTCTGCCATTCAAAGAGTTTATAACACTGAGCTCGACATTTTTGTGTTTGAGATGATCGGATTTAACTAAGGGATTGAATGGGAAAAGAGGAAGAACGATGGATATTTTCATTCGTTCCTTACTTATGAGGGTGGCGGCGGAAATGGTAAACGAGAAAATAGGGTTTGCTGTGTTCGATGGGTATATATATAGTGTTTAGGAAATTATAATATATTATTAAACGAAACTTCATCGCAAAGTAACGCGATAAAACCCCTTCAAATAACTTCTGTCTTCTGATATAAAGGCTAATCTTAGTGTATAAATATATTCCGGATCCAATGGGACAGGTTTCGTCGAATTCCGACATCGTATGAAAAAAATTCCTTTATGAAACCAGAAATAAACACACATTTTATTTTTTCACGATCATCAGATAAATCAAATCAACTTGAAACTGCGAAGTCTGATAATAACTTTTCGATAGGAACCCAACGACACTAATTTCGTCGCATTCTGAGACTGTTGCCCCGGTAGGCTATTTTTACCTCGAACCGCCCTACCCTTTTTAACACCAAATTTTCCGATCTCTAAAAATAACAAACTATATACATATCCTGACTCTAATCGACGATACGAACTCAACGGAACTGGTTTCGTGGCTTAATTCGATTGTCTGCTCAAGTTATGCCAAATATCCTTTTATTTATTTAATTGCGCGTTATAGAAATTGAACGGGCGTTTACGGCTACCGTGGTCACATACGACATCGGTTTGCCACACAGTTTGACTTTCTGACAATAATTTAGCGATACGGTTCCAATGAAACTAATTTCATCGAAAACAGCGTTCGTTTGCAAAACGGCTACTTTAAAGGCCTATAATTAAATAACGATTTTCCATAGCGACTATTTCAAAATTTGATTTGGTCATAACTATCAAACTATAACACGAAATATAGATTTTTCTCTTTCATATGAAAGCTATTGCCAATACGGCTCCAACGTGTCTTGTTTCACAGAAATCCGACTTATATCGAATCCTGTATTCTCAGTTGAAGTTCAAAACTTCATTTCACGAACTGCACGCCATTTTCAAGCTCGATTTATATTATATATATAAATTATAACGTTCAACTTCGTTTTTAATAACGAATTCAATATTAAATTTCATTAATATTCCAATATAATATTTAAAACTACTTTAAATATTCATATTCAAATGGTCGAAAAACACGGGTCGTTACATAAAGGATCAAAATCTGATTTTGATGTCCGATTTGGGATGGACATGAAAATATTTAAATATATAAAGCCGTGTTGATTAGATTAACTCCATTTTGACATGAACAATATTTATATCGATTTTATTCATTTTCATAATGAATATCGAAAAGGGTGTGATTTCAAAATCTAATGTTTTGAAAATACTATCATTTATATATCGATGATATGGAATATTCAATTTTGATTTGAAATTGAATATGATGTTTAAATCGTTTTGAAAACGAAATTAAAAGAATTTTTAAAATACGTTTTAAATAGAAATCGACGAAATATATATAATATTATATATATATATATATAATGGCCTAAATAAAACGCGCCGCGCCACATTAGTTCGCGAATTTCGACCATTGACTTCGAACGGACATTATGGGAGATCCGGCCGTTGGATTCTCCTAAAACTGGAACCGTTGGGTTCGTATTGAAAAGAGCTTTCTAACGAATATTAGAGATTTGAAAACTAACAGTTGATTTAGAATTATGTCCAAATCAAATTTGAAAAAGGTCGTTGTAAGTGCAGTTCGACGACCGTTTATGGAAATCGACTATACGGGCCTTGATAAAAATATTAAAAATATTAATAATTTGTATAAAATCATAATAAATGATTTGGAAAGAGTTGGGATGAAAAATTCCATATTTGAAAAGATAAAAAAAATATTTATATCGAAATGAACTAGTTATGAACTAGAATTATAATCCAATATTTTTAAAGAATTAAATTGGATTTGAAAAGGTTTTAAAAATAACTGAAATTTCCAATATATGAATTGGAATGGATTTTAATCGAATTTATCTTCGGAATATTTCGATATTGGATTCTGTGATTATACAGATATTGTGGAGGAATTTGGAAGATATATATATATATCGTTATTCCAATATGATATTTGTTGGTTTCAGGATTTGATATTGAATATAAGCCGATATATTTTCTATTCAGAGCCTTGAATTTAATATCAAATTGGATTTTGGGTTTGTCGTGAATGGTATCTTTAATAATACTGTTCTTAAACACAATGGAGTCGAGGAAATTAGAAACTGACCGGAGATTAACTAAGTTGAACAGTTTCCTGGGTATTGATCTGATGTTGGTTTCGGCCTTCGGGATTAATACTTAGGGAATTGTTCTCTTACTAATTTACGGTTAGAGACTGATGGGATTTTGGGTTTGTCGTGAAATGTGTTTTAAATGACACTATTCTTAAACCCAGTGTAAAAAAAAAAAAAATCTTTTAATTAAGATTTGAAGAAGAATTACCAATTAATTAACATTTAATTGGAACTGAAAATAGAATGTGAATTGCGTTTGTTGTGAACTGTGTTTTTAACGACAATTGTTCTTTAACCCGATTTAGGGTGAAATGTGATTTGGAATTTATAAATCTTTTTATTAAGATTTAACGGGAATTTTCCAAAGTAACGGTTTACCAATTTAATATATTAAATTGGAATTGAATGGAATTCGATTGATAATAATCAAAGTGAACTTTAGTGGAAGAAGACTATTAATACATATGGAATTTAAAAGGCTTTGTTGTTATTCCATTTATATTATTAGTTGGATATAGAAATTAATATCGATTATATATTGATTTGTTTTTCCGTGAAAATTCCATAATTGATGGAATGTGATTTGGGTTTATTGTGAATGGTGTTTTTAAATGACATTAGTTCTTTAACCCAATTAAAGAAGGATTACATGTCTGTCATTGTATTTCGAACTGCTTGGTTGATCTCTACTAAATATATATATGTTTGGTGGCAGAAAATTTATTCTCTCGCTCAACACCCTTCTCTGAGACGTACGAGCTCAGAGGTTATATATATAGGCAGAAATCAATAGTACGATGTAGATTGTCGATGTGACATGTTGGTTTTTCCCAAGTTAAATAATCATTATTATTGATTTTTGGGAAGACTAAGACTAAGTGGAGTTTTAATGAATCTTTAAATAGGTTAAAAAAGGGAATGGAATAATATAAATTATCAATATTTGGGAAATGATCGAGAATGGAGTATCGCAAGTTTTGCTCCTAGCGATAGTTAAATCTTTAATTAGATTTGAATGGGAAATGGTAATTAATTTTACCGATAACACCATGGTGTTAGATATGGAATATTACTGGTTTTTCTCCATGGATGAATACGTTGGGATTGGGAAATTAAATAAATGATTACTTCGGTAAGGTGCGCTAATCCCGACTAGTTTGGAAAACCTTAATATTGTTTGAATTGATATCCAAAGGAAGATTGAAGAATAAATTTTAAAGAATTTACCTTTGATAAAATTAATGGAAACAAATCCCTAAAGGTGTGAATATTTAAATAAAAGAATATTTAGAATTGGAATGAGGCGTATGTTGTGTTCTTATAACACTTGTTTATTATATACGCGAGTTATTCGGAAATGCCAGGTTTATACCCATTCTGAGTAACTGATTCGACGATAAGTCGATGATGAAGACAATGGTTGAAGACCGGAGGTCTTCACATTGTTTTGATGATTATTGATGTCTTGATTGGGCTGTACACCCAAGATGAGGTAATAAGTGGTGATCGTCCAGACGTACTTGGAGATCGACCGAATATGCAAGGACCTCTCTCCTGTATTGGACATATGGGACGAGGAATAAGGTGCCTCCGGTTTCGTTCAGACCCAGAACGAACTTATAAATGGATTGTGTGTCTGACATTGGATTTTACACTATGTTGATTGATTTATATTAAATATATATCTGTTTGGCGGTGGAGAATTTATTCTCTTGCTTAACGCCCTTCTTTGAGATCTACGAGCTCAGAGGTTATATATCGATAGTTATCAGTCGCATGGAATGAATTGCATGTGTGGCATGCTGAGATGCAAATGATCAAGGCTTCTGTTGAAAAGCAGAGTCTTGTGGTTGATGATCAAAGCACGGCTTTAATACAGCATAGCTTTGTGACACCCCGGTGTGAACCAGAAACGGGAAGGACATCAGGGAAATGGACATATGCTGGTTTCTAGCTAGGAGTGGTGTCAGTGTTTTGCAAGCCCTAGCATTTTACTAATGTGGATGTTTCTTATTACTACTTGATGGATAGAGAGGCGCCTCGGATATATCGGCACTGCGGGGCCGATGGATGGTATGGTCTTTATACAGACCCATTTTGTACCCCATAGGGCAGACTAGCATATAGTTAATGGTATTGCCTATCATCGACGGATGACCGGCCCTGACGATTCGGGTGCAGTTGCAACTGAGACTTGAGGCACGGGCTAGAGTGTCTCGAATTAGCACAGGATATTCACTTTGCTTTGGTTCACAGATGGAATCTAACTTCCAATATGACATTTTGCAGTTTTAATTGTAGAACTAGTATTGGTACATTTATAGTTGAAGTTGTTTTGCACACTTTACACTATAATAGAATCAAAATGATTTGTTTTAAACGTACCAAGCATGTTTGTCTATTATAAGGAAAACTCTATCCTCCGGCTTGTGTTGCTTTATGTGATGGGACCTGGGTCTTATAATAGCTTCATTTTTCCAAAAAGCATTGCATTGTTTATTCAATGCACTAGTATTCTTTGGAGGAAACATGTTCCGTGTTATACGGCATGGTCCCTTGATTTACTATATTTTAAAGTAAAGTTTTAAATAACTGTTTTAGTTCTCACACCAGTTACATGATTGACCTGGAGTTTATTGTTTTAACCTAAACTCTGGGTGCCCCTATTTCCATACGTGCAGCTATTAGTTTTGGTTTTGCAGATTTATATTCACATAATCCAGACTTACAGCTGAAGCGATATTCAAAAAGCTCTGTATCTGTGTATTACTTTCAGTTGTGTTTTGTATTGTTTTTCCGCTGCTATGTATTTAAATGTAATTTAAATCTCTGATATTTATCAAACGTATGTTATTTATTCATTCTCTGTTATATTCTTGTATTCTGATGGAATTGTTGTAATAAGCAATGAAATGGTCTTCTGTTTGTGCTCTGATTTGTCGTATTCTCAAAGCAATCCGGGCTTTCCTTTACGTGGAAGTTCAGGTCGTTACATTGTTTCTCTTGGAACAATTATTCCAAATGATTATTTTCCCTATTATTCTCAGGCTCCCTTATGTTTTAAAACCCAAGATATTTCTTTATAAATTATTTTAACAATTTTTATATTAAACAAAGTCATAATTATCAATTTAAAAACCTTATATTTAAATAAAATTTAAAACTTTGATTTAGTTATAAAAATAAATTGTATAACTAAAAATACGTTAATTCCCCTGGTGATAAAAATTAATATTTCAAAACGATGGATTCAGACCATCTGCTACTAATTTCTTAATCAATAACCCATATTGATTAAAAACATGACAATTAGATTTAACCATCCACATCCATTCAATCATTGACAACTGAATAGAATATAATAAACAATCCATATCTAACAATGTGAAACATTAAATGAAATATGATTAAACTGAGGAATCCGGTTGGATTCCTCCAACATGTTCTTCCCTGCACAATAGCTTATAATATCGTTCAATAATGAAATGAGGATTATCATATAATATAGTGCATTTGAACAACCAAATTTAGACAAATAATATATTAATAACAAATATGAATCATCCATAGCATCAATTCAGCAAATTTATAATTATTAATGATAAATATATTAATAATATGAATTGATCACATCGCAGAATTCCACAAGTGTGAGAATTAACTCACCATCTATTCCTTTCAACCAACTAGAACATTTGTTGTGCTTCCGATTGGAGAAAATATGCGACGTGATCTATAACTAAGACATATAGAATTGTATATTCCATACACTGACATTATTATTATTATTTTTGGTCAAAACCTGCAAGCCCATATATTGTAATATGTATAAAATATATGGTGAATGTATATCATTTTCTTTAGATGTATAATTTGGATCAGTTTGATAAATTCTATCAGACAATTGCCTCATTTTCAGGTTTATATGTGATAATTTTTTGTGTTCAAAGGGTTGTTGAGAATGGTCGTAAAAACAAAACTATTTAATTTACACAAATTGGAAAGCATGGTCTAATGATATTAGGTATGTTGCTAATTCATTTATTCATGTATTTTTATGAGAAAATTAAAAAAACATTCATATATGATATTTTTTATTTATTTATAACTCTTATTGTTAGACCAAAATCTGAGCCTAACACTCAAATGTAGATCACAGATCATAGAATGTAGAAAATGATAAAATAAGAGGAGACAGAGGAGGTTTTTATAATGGTTCGGCTGTAGATGTAGCCTACCTCCACTTTATAATCTTATCGTTATACTGACAGATTACAAGAATCAGTTACATGTAGACACACAATCCTTGTGTTTTATTGAGGTTACAAGAGGATAATTTAGACATATGAAGGAGCAAAGTCCTTGCACTTCAGTAATGGAGGAAGCCGTGAAGAAGTTTGGCAAAAAGATCCTTGAAAATGCCTTCAAATGGTGTATTTGTAGTTATAGGAGAGCTTCTGGGAAGACCGGTTCGTGATGGGGTACGTGGCACCCGATCCGGGATAATAGGAGCAAGATGTGGCATGAGAATGGTCAAAAATGGCTGCGTAAGAGCAGGTCTGAAGGTCGGATCGCGGTCATGGGGTTGGATCGTGATCATGTAGGGCAAGCTGATCGGGTCCTTGCGAGCTGGAATGGAGAGCAGGCGAGCGGGTCGTGATCTCCATGTGTGCCATGAGTGGGTCGTGGTCTGAAGCTGTGCCATGATCCAAGGGGGCGATCCGATGAGGGGTGAACCGAGGGTGCATCACGAGCCAGAGAGGGTGCACGTGCCATACTCCGATAGTGCGACGCTTCGTCACTTTATCCAGGAATTTTCCAGATTACACTCGTTTACGGAAACGGGCATAACATTCAAACCGTAAGTCCGATTGAGCCAAATCGAAGCTCAAACTGAAGCTAACTCAGAGATCTACAAGAGTTATAGAGCTCAGCTCCAAAATTGCTATTTTCGGGCCCGAAAAGGTCGCCTGATAGGAGTTTTGGGTCTTTCTTTGTTCGTGATGCGACTTTGACCAAATCGCTTTATGTTTGTTGATGAGATTCTTAGTGCCTGAACACGACGCTATCCAGATATCCAGTGTGACAGCTTTTACCAAAAAGTGTGTCAACATGTTTGCCCCCAAAAACATATCTTGCTAGTTGAAGCAAAATGTGTTCTGGATAATCTGAGAGATCCATACTCCATAATGCGACGATCACGTCGAATCGTATTAAGGCCAGAAAACCGACGATCACACGGGATCGTATTAAGTCCAGAAAAATCCAAGAAGACCAGCAGTTGGTACCTGTAATAAGATAAAACAAACAATGCAAGAATATTTCCTAGATGGGCTTACCGGAGTAAACCATCCGAGGAGATGTTAGAGGGGTTCCAAGATGGCCTTACCGGAGTAAGATGACCAAGGAAAAGCAACGAAGGTTCCAAGACGGCCTTATCGGAGTAAGACGACTAAGGAAAAGCACATGAGGTTCCAAGACGACCTTACCGGAGTAAGACGACCAAGAAAAAGCACATGAGGATTTGTTTATATTAGATGGATCCAGTTGGGAGCCGGAGCTCATCAATGATCTTTATTGATTCATGAAAGCTAAGTGGCAGTTATTCTAACCCTGAACACGACTAGAGACTACGGGTTGGTTCCATGCGTGTGGGCTGATGTTTCCATGCTTTTTGCATGTAGAGAAAACAAAGGAGGGCGAGAAGTCGCCTAAAAACCTAAAAACATGAACTATGGACTGGAGTCCAGTAAACTGAAGAGATCTGCTGAGTGGGATCAGTTAATGATAAGCCCACGATTGCTCGATCCGGGATCGTTCCCTCTTCAGGGAGTCAGTGGTGCTAGAGCAGGTGTGGGCGCTGTTGGTTGAATGACGTACTCGAGTAGTTCTCCTCGCCTGACCTGATCCTCAATAAGGTCTCGTAAATGTCTGCAATCATCGGTGTTATGATCGTCCATTTCATGAAACATGCAATGTCTTCTGGAATTGCGTTGTGCTAGCGTTGGCTCCCTCTTGGGAGGCCTTGGATATGAGGCGGCACCCCCTGTATCCACGTATATGTTGCTCAGAGTGTCATTCAGTTCAGTGTATTTTTCGTATCTGGACCCTCTCCGGGGTGGATCATTACGATCATTTGTAGCAGGGGTCTTTCCTTTACCCTTGTCGTTGCCTTTTCTAGGATTGGACGGTTCTCCATCTCTGAGCATGCTGACGTCGAGAGTGCATTTCTCAGAAGTTGCATCTTCTTCCCGCAGGAATCTATCTGCTTCAAGGTAGAATTCTCTGAGGTTTCGCGGTGGATCTTTATACGAGGACTTTTTGAACTCTGGGTTATCTAGAACGCCGGATACTGCTGCCATCAGTACCATCGATGGTTCAGGGTGATCAACTGATGTTGCTGCAACGTTGAATCTTTCCAGGAATGAACGTAGAGCTTCTCTGGGCCTCTGCTTTGTTGTAGTGAGTGACAGGACGTTCTTGGGTCGTGCAATGTGGACACGAAATTATTCAAGGAAGCGAACGACTAACATATTCCAACTATTAATCGATTATGTTTCTAGCTGCCGAATCCACATGGCTGTTATATCAGCTAGAAAGAGGGGAAAACATTTAGCCATGACGTTTTCCGATGCCATGTGAACTTCCATATGCCATTTGTAGCGCATCAGATGCACGGTAGGATCGGTCATGTCGTTGTAGGGTTCCAGTTGTGGAAGTTTGAAATCTGGGGGATTGTGAGAATTTCTGATTTCCTGAGTGAAAAGATTGTGATTGACGTCATTCACGTCATTCTGATAAGTGTGGCCTCTCCAGAGGCATCCAATCAGTTCTGCTAGCCGATTTCCTTCAAAAAGTTGTTGCAAAATGCCAAGATCAGAGTCGGTGCCCCCAGCGTTGAATGCAAGAGAAGATGGAAGCTGGTGGGCTGTCGTGAGCGGGTCGCGGTTCGTGGTTCAGGGGAGGCGACCCGACCCGATCGTGAATCATGGAGGTTGGCACGTGAGCCCGGGTCGGGAAGCAGGGGGCGATCAGACTGGATCCTAGAGATAGGTCACGAACCGGTTGTTGTTGAGTAAATGGGAGCGAGTTGCTGGGATCGGCTAATGAGCCTGGTGGTGCACCACGATCCGAATCGCAATCTGGAGGTGTATCATGAGATGGTTGATGTTGTCGAACAGGGGCTTGCAATCCGGTGTTCATCTGATCTGGAGCTGAAGTAGATCGCAGTGCATTTCCAAGAGCAAGTGGGTTACCCCCGAGTCCATGTGATGCCCGAGCCACTACTGTGGCTTCATTTCGAATGACTTGGGCGTTGCTCGCCTTCCGTCCATCCGAGCGAAGAATTAGTTGATCATTTTCTATTGTTTCCGGAGGAGATCATCTTGCCGTGCCATCTGATCTCTCAGTTCAGTGAGAACTCTGTCCATCTCGTCTCCGGTCAGGTATGTAGAAGGATCTCCATGAGAGGAAGCTTCCTGTCTTGCCTCGTTCCTTGTGTCTTCAGCGTCAGCATCATCAGCATGAGCGGAAGTTCTAGTCTTCTTCCTTTTGATTGCCATTTATCCAATAGCCAAGCAAATCAATTCCTTTAGAGCTAGAAATTGAAGTAGTACCGTGTGTCCCCTTCCTGACGCGCTAAAATGTTAGACCAAAATCTGGGCCTAACACCCAAATGTAGATCACAGATCACATAATGTAGAAAATGATAAAATAAGAGGAGATACGAGGTTTTTATAGCGGTTCAGCTGTAGATGTAGCCGACCTCCACTTTATAATCTTATCGTTATACTTATAGATTACAAGAATCGGTTAAATGTAGACACACAATCTGTGTGTTTCATTGAGGTTACAAGAGGATAATTTAGATGTATGAAGGAGCAAAGTCCTTGACTTCAGTAATGGAGGAAGCGTTGAAGAAGTTTGGCCAAAAGATCCTTGAAAATGCCTTCAAATGGTGTATTTATAGATGTAGGAGAGCTTCTGGGAAGAGCGGTTCGTGATGGGGTACGTGGCACCCGATCCGGGATAATAGGAGCAAGATGTGGCATGAGAATGGTCAAAACAGGTTGTGTAAGAGTAGGTCTGAAGATCAGATTGCGGTCATGGGGTCGGATTGTGATCATGTTGGGCGAGCTGACCAGATCCTTACGAGTTGGAATGGAGAGCAGGCGAACGGGTCGTGATCTCCATGTGTGCCACGAGTGGGTCGTGGTCTGAAGGTACGACACGATCCAAGGGGGCAATCCGATGAGGGGCGAACCGAGGGTGCATCACGAGCCAGAGAGGGTGCACGTGCCATACTCCGATAGTGTGACGCTTCATCGCTTTATCCAGGAAATTGCTAGATTACACCCGTTCACGGAAACGGGCATAACTTTCAAACCGTAAGTCCGATTGTACCAAACCGAAGCTCAAACTGAAGCTAACTCAGATATCTACAAGAAATACAGAGCTCAGCTCCGTAATTGCTATTCTCGGGCCCAAAAAGGTCGTCTGATAGGAGTTTCGGGCCTTTCTTTGTTCATGATGCGACTTTGACCAAATCGCTTCATCTTCATGTTTGTTGATGAGATTCTCAGTGCCTGAACATGATGCTATCCAGATATCCAGTGTGACAGCTTTTACCAAAAAGTGTGTCAACACTTATATCATATTTACTAAGGAAATAATGAATGTTACTACATGTATAAAGCAAAAGACTATAACAACAATAGGTAAAACTCGTTATTTCATTGTTATAGTTTAGAGATTTTTGGATATTATGTAGACCTAAAGCATTTTCGGGTGTGCCTCTAACACTCAAAATATGTAGTACATATACCAATTGACAAATTCAAATATATTTTTTTGGTATCTCTTTCGCAACTGTAAATATCCTACATTCATAGTGAACAAACTAAAATAACACGTCATCAAAGTGACCTCTCTTGTTTTGGTGGTTTATGAATTTTTTTGATATTTGTGTGTAGTTATTCATGCAAGTATTAGCCGACCCTAAGGAAAACTATTATCTTTCTGAATCACTTACACATGTGTGATGTTAAATACGTGACAATTATAAAGTTTTATGAGTGAATTATCAATTGGCCCAAAGAAAGATTGTTATTTGACTTGAATTCGTTGTCAGTGTTTATACAACAAAAATACTACTTACAGTTAATATTACTACCCAAACACTTGATATTAATGTGTACTAGATATCCTGATAAAAGATTTACCAATTATTTGAATATATTATGGTTGATATTTGGCTATAAGCATACGCGATCAATCTTTATTTTATTTTTGTTCATTTTTTTAGCTATTTTGACTAAAGTGTCTGCCAATTTTAAGAATATTCTTATCTTGTTTGAAACTAACTATAAGGATTAGTAAAAGAGCATATTATTTGCTTTTGATTTCATGGATCTAACTCTTGCAATTAGAAGGGTTACAACAAACCCAGCTATGATTATATGTACTTATAATATTATGAATAATATTAAAAGGCGGTATAATTCAGAAGGCTAGAGTTAAAGGATCATTAGCTAAATATTTCAGAAAAATTTCAAGGATGTGCTATATGTATCGATAACCTTTTTTCATAAGTTATCCACTGAGAATAGAAAAGATTTTGTGGAAACAATAATGGAGAACAAATACTCTTTGTGGTGCTTGATTACATAAATAAGAGTAAAAGAAATATAAATGAGTACAGTATGAAAAATTATTACTTCAAAAGTAGAAAACACTCAAGTTATTGCTAATTTTTGTGCTATCTCCAATACAATCATTTTAGGATAAATATAATTTTTAGGATAAGATGTCATCTTAGCCTAATTTAGTATTTTGGTAATTAAAGGAGAGATTGAAGCTTATAAGAACGAAAATTTTGGTGCTATCTCCAATATAATCATTTTAGGATAAATATAATTTTAAGGATAAGATGTCATCTTATTGGCCTAATTTAGTATTTTGGTAATTAAAGGAGAGATTGAAGCTTATAAGACCGAAAGTACTCATTTGAAATACGTTGTAAATAAATGTATGGATAAAGATGAAGAAGTCACTAAAGGTTCGAAAGAAAAGAAATAACATATAGATTTTTTTATATATAGTTGTTTCTTGATGAGATATCCAGACCTATAAAGTAAAATATATTAGATATTTTTAAGTAATTATTGAGATTTAAGTTGTACTATTTGAATTTATCCCGTATTTTTTGTACTGTCATTTAGACAGATTTCAATTTGCTAATTCTAATATGAAAAAATTAGGTTATTATTGCTCATTTAGTAAAATATGGTTGATTTATGAATAAAATTCGAATATTTTCTTTGGAATTAAAGCTGATATTGTTAGTATATAATTTGTATCTAATTATACTAAATACTGCTAATACTAAAGTTTCAAACTTTGATTTGGTAATAATTATGACTATATGCTTTTAGCACTAAATAATTCTAGACTGGGACATTCAAGATAACAAATATCTTTCTAACACACCAAGCGAGTTAATTGTTATAGTTTTGTGAACCCACATTAAGGAAATGTTTTATGATGGGAAATGTAATAGATTTTTTGAGGATTTTGAGTGTGGGGGATAAATAAAGTATTATCATTTCCTTTAGAGAGAATCATTATCTTTGATTCAACTAGAGTTGCTTCTTTGGCTAAAGTTTAAGATTTGTTTCCTTTCATTAAGAAGTAAATTAAGAACCACAATAAGGCGAAATTAAAGAAATTTTTCCTTTAAGCTAAGGTTTCTATTTTACGAAAACAAACACAATAAGCTCAAAGTATATGGTTAATAAGGAAATCCACTTTTAGGGGAAAAAAATATTATTCCGGAGGATTATGTAGTATGCCTCATTAAAGATAAATAATGGATTGGTGAATACGACTCTGTGTATTTACATCAATCATATAAGGTACTAATTTAAAAAGTAAATTTAAGATATAAACATAGTATAAACCTATATGGCTAATAATGTTTGCCATTTCCCTCTAATT
Organism: Allium sativum; assembly: GCA_030737875.1. Taxonomy (NCBI): domain Eukaryota; kingdom Viridiplantae; phylum Streptophyta; class Magnoliopsida; order Asparagales; family Amaryllidaceae; genus Allium; species Allium sativum. The sequence goes on from CM060918.1 coordinate 277,229,395, forward strand.
AAGTAACAAAACTATTGATTGTGAGTAACTATTCAAAGCTAAAGGGAATTAAGTGGGAGATATGGAATTGTATAAGACATTTTTATTGAAAAGAACATTCTTAAAGAATTTTTCTTTCTTTAAAGTAATATTCTCTTAGATTTAGTAAACGACTCACTAGAACCAATTTGGAGTTTATTTATAACAACCCTGAAATTTGGGGTAAATTTAAAAATTTATTTTTAAGTAATTTTAATGAGTTCTTGGTCTTTAAAATAATTTATTTAAAATAATAATGATTAAAAATTGATTTCAATCGAAGTTATAATGAATAATTTAATTTTTATTATAATAGGAGTTAGAGAGCGGTAGTTTAAAATGTCAAACTTGAACTTTGACTTACCGTACAGGATGCAAAGTTTAACGGATTTTAGTGAAACCAAAAATATTGGAATCTATTTAAAAATATCATTCTAACAAATCTAAAAAATTGAAATTTCATAGCAGGAATCAAAAGTTATGCCCAAATTAAAATTTAGAAAGGTCGCTATGAAATTTATAAAGGTAAAAAATGCCACTTTTTGCATATGAAGAAATTTGAACTCGAAACCACTTCCATTGAGTTCTGAATGATGTTTCTGCATTTAAAAAGTATAAACACTTATATATTTCGAGTTTCGAAAATTATTTGTTTAAAAATGTATTTTTAGTATTTAATATATACGCCTTAAAAATAGTCATTTTTCAAACGACCTCTGTTTTCGATGAAACCACTTTTGTTGGATTCGAAATGTCAAAATATGGTTAAGTTTAATTTTTCATAATTTTTTGAATTAATTTGCAGCCGTGGTAAAAAGATTTCAGTTTTATCAATTTCGTTCAAATTTAATCGACTTGAAAATGATCATTTTTCAAACGGGCTCAGAATTGAACGAAATTAATTTTCCTAGGTCCACGGCGTCAAAACATAGCTAAATATAATTTTTTTGGGAATTTTTGAAGTTAATTTGTGACCCTGGTAAATTTTTCCGTATGATTGAATTAAAAATAAAAGAAAATATTTTAAATTAAAGAAAAGTGAGTCAAGACAGTCATTTGGGCCTGTGGTACATAGCTAGATGAGTCCGGAATAGGGGTTAATGGGTAAGAACGATAGTCGTTGGGCTGAAATAGGAGAAAGTTGCAAAACGGGCCTTTTAGTGAATATTTTATTATAAAAGTACACGCTTCTCGTGACAAACATTGTATCCTTCTTCCCAAATTTCTCACGCACGCTGAAACCCGTGAAACCCATCAGCCGCACCTTCTCCCTCCCCTTCTCTCTTCTTTTTCTCTTAATTTAGGAAGAATTAGACAAGGCCATAGTTAAACTTTTTAAAGATCTTCCCATTCTCTTCGATTCTAGACAAGTTTCACATCAAACCATACACTGTAGTTCCCGAATCACCTATCCAAAACCGCTTCCTCTGAACCTGCGCCCTGCCTCGGTTGCTGCGCTGCACTCCACCCCCTTCCAGGCATGTACGCGCCTCTCCTAGAGCTTCAATCTCCAACAAACGGCGCCTAAAACCATTGGTCCAATCTCAAGTTATCGCGATTCAAAGATTTGAACAAAATCTGAGGTTATATAAAATTTAATTTTATTTGTTTACAACTATTGATTTCATTGCTAATTTTAAATTTTAATTATTAAAAACAAGTTTTGATTCAATTCGATACAGAACCCGACAAATCTGACAATCTTGGAACAACGTGACAATACACAACATCATAGATCGGTTGTGTACAAGTTTCTGACTTTCAATTTGATTTCTAGCTCTGACAAATCCTAAGGTGAGATTTCTTTTGTTTAAAAACAATTAATAAATTCAATTATTTTATTTGTTATATGATGACTGTACGTATATAATTTATATCTGTTTGTGCTAAAATTTGTATGATGTTTGATCTACTGTTTGTGATGGATAATTATAGATCCATATGTGTTAATCAAATATTATGATTTATTATTTTATTTTATTTTATTTGAATGGATGTAGTTAAATATATTCAACATAAAAATATAATCTGTTACTTATTGAATTGATTTAGTTTATCAATTCAATGTAAAATTAAAGTTTTCACTTTTTGTTGAATTGAACTGAATTATCAAATTCAATGTTAAGCATTACTCCGTCAATCCAATATACAATATTATTTTGTGAATAGGAAATAAAAAGATTACTTATTTGGTTGAATAGGAAAATATGAAAACAAAATTACCCATTTTGTTAAATAGGAAATTGTCATGTTAATCAAAAATATCACCTTGTGGCTATGGTCATGTTAATACCATCATTAATAGAAGATGCTATTTACTAAGAAATGTATGTTATATAATAAATGACATTTATTAAGAAATGTAATGTTATATAGAAATGCCATTTATTGAGAAAGGTTAACATATAAAATATTACTTATGTGACACTAGAATTGAAATAAAAATTCCAATTCAATAAATTATTTTGATTATTTTTGATGAATTTCATTAGATTGGAAATTCAACATAAAAACATTACTTTGATCGTTTTGTTGAATTTAAATAGAATGGTCAATTCCAAATAAAACATGTATTGTTAGAAAAAGTTTTTATCACAAAGATCACTCTTTTATGTCAACAGGTATGGTTGGAAAAGTTTTTAATTTTTTTTATGTTAACATGAAATATTAAGATTGTTAAAACATAGAAAATATTCATTTTTGTTGAATAAATTATTTTCCAATAAAACTAAGTAATCATTTTTTATAGAATGTTAGTGATGTTAGAACCATCATTGTTATGAAATGTCGCATTGGAATCAAAATAACTTTCTTGTTATGAAATCCGCATTAGAATTAAAAATAACATTTTTGGTTAAGGTATATGTAGGCTAAAATCCTCATTTATTTAGAAGTGCCATTAGAATAGAGTGTCATTTGAAAAAAGTTATTCTTACCGTATATGAAAAATATCTGTGCTAATTAAACAGCATTTTTGTAAGAATATATCATGTTGTGTTAAACATATCTTTTTAGTTAGGAAATATCATTTTAGTCAAAAATGTTTAATTAAGATAGACATGCCACTTTTATTAGAAATATGTTATGTAAAATAAATTTGTCATCTATGTTTAAGCGAATTTGTCATTTATGTAAAAATTAATTTGTCATTTATATGGAATTTACTTTGTCAATTTTATGAAACTTTGAAATTGGCATTTATGTTAGGATAAACTTGCCCTTCATGTTAAAATATTATAATGTCATTTATTGAAAATGTCATTAAATTAGAATGTCATTAAAACTAGAATATCAATATATTAAAATGTCGTTAAATTATAATGTCATTAAAACTAGAAGGTCATTAGATTAAAAAGGTCATTAGAATTCATAGAAAATGTGTTTACATGTAAAATATCCTTTTTATAAGACATTAGAATTCATCACTTTTATTAAAAAATGACACGTGAACTAAAAACATCAATTATGTTTAGAAGTGTCATGTAAAACAATATTTTTAGTAGAACAATTATAATGATTAATTAAAATTGTACTTGGACACGAGGTTAGGTCACATTTGTGGTGGAAGTCTGCCCGGACCCGACCGGCATATCCAGCAGCCACAAATGTTGGGCCTAATGTGAGAGGTCCAAGTGCGCAAATACAAATTGGACCAAGACACGAGGTTAAGCCCAACTTGTGGGATAAGTCTGCCCGGAACCGACCGGCCTATCCAGCAACCACAAGTTGCAGGCCTAATGTGAGAGGTCTGGCCCATATTAAAAATATAAACGGTTAAATAGAAAATGGACATTATTTACACCGTCATGAGTTAAATTAGAAATTGACATTATTTTCACACCGTTATGTGTTAATAATGAAATGAATATTTTCACCTCCATGTTTGTTATAAAAGGGAAGTTACATTTTTTTTAATGTAATTATAAGATAAGAATTTACCGTCGTAATGAAGGTTACCTTTTAATGTAATAAATAAAAAAGGGAATTTGTAAAGGAAAAAAAATCACCTTTTCCTTAATGAGATCAAAAGAAGAAAAATTACATTTTCTTTAATGAAATTAACAGAAGAAAATTACATTTTTTTTGTAATAAAATAAGTTAGAAGAGTTACATTCTTTATAATGTAATAAAAGAGAATAAAGTAAAGAATACCTTCTTTTTAGGTAGAAAAGAATATATTTTTAATGCAAGTCTTAAATGAAGGGAAAAGATCACACATTTAAAATAAAAATATGCCCCCATTAAAAATCTCATTTTTAATGTATAGGAAAATGATCATATTTTAAAAATATGTTAACATTAAGAATCTCAATTATAATGTAAAGTTAGAATATAGAAAAATGACCATATTTTTGAAATAAAATATGTTGACAATAAAATCCCATTTTTTATGAAATAGGAAACTAGGAAAGTGTTCATTTTTATAAAGGAGAATTCATATTCTTCTATAGTGTAAAGAATAAGAAGGAAATACTACATTTCCAATAAAATGAGAGAAAGAAATAAAATTTTACATTTTCAATGTAATTAAAGAATGTAAATAAAATATGAAATAGAAATTTACATTTTCTTATGTAAATAAAAAGAATTATTTTAGATGACACTTTCATTTACATTTTCATGTAAATAGGATATGTAGAAGTGAAAGATAACATTTATTTACATTTAGGTAAATAAATAAGAATAAGGAAAAGTAAACTTATTCACATATGGTGTAAATAAATAAGAAAATGAAATGTTTTTAAATCACATTTTCTATGCATTAAATGAATTGAAAGTTACATTTTAGTTGTTTTTTATTAACAAATAAAATGAGGGAAGGGAATTGAACTGTTTATATAACATGATATCTTGATATAAACATGTCACATTACATCATCATTGTATGATAGGAACATGATTGTGAGATGTTGGCTTGGTTAATTTATTACCCTTATATGTTAATCACCTGTAATGTCGTTGAAATGAAAATGAACTACTTTTATCAAAATAAAAATAGTGATAAAAAAATAACGTTATGGAATAATTTAAATGATAATTATGCGAAGATTATTTGGAAAGTCCGAGTTTACTCTCATTCCAAATAATGGTACGACGTTCGAAGAATTGAAGACAGACGATCTTCACATCGAATGGGTAACTAGTGTTGAGGCCCTTGATTGATTTGCTCCCAAGACAGGGCTAAGATGGTAGTTATCCGGACATAGTGTTGATTTGTACGGATTTGGCTTTCGCTCAGACCCAGAGCATAAGCTTACAAATGGATGTGTATCTGACATTGAATTTTGTTCTATGTAAATTAATTTCTATTAATATACAACCGTTGGTGGCGGAGAATTTATTCTCTTGCTTAACGCCCTTAGAGGTTGTGTATTAATAGTCATCAATTGCATGGCGTGAATTGTCAACGTGGTACGCTAAGATGAAGATGATCAAGGATTTGTTGAAAAGCAGTCCTTATGGTTATAACGTTACTTCGCGAGCCTCATAACCCAGTTGAGTCTAAAACGGGAGAAGGGAACGCAGGGAGAGCAGCACGTTTCTTTCTAGCCAGAAGTTGTGTCGGTGTTTAAACTGGCTGATATTTACTTATGTGGATGATGGAATGTGGCGCGTCTCGGATGATAGGCCCTATAGGATCGGGAAACATGTGTTCAGGAATAAATAATCCATGGAGCTGTATGTGTGGACCGGCCCTGCAGCTATCCAAGGGTTCACTACGGGGAATCCTGGGACATTAGCTAGAGTGTCTCGAATCCGTAAGGAGTTCCTCCCTAGCCTTGACTCATGATGGAAACCCAATTTCCAATACGACCCTACGGACTTGATTGTATTACTAGTATGGAGGCATAGTATATTGTAGCTATGCTTCCTAGGATTGATACATTTACTTTGAAATGTATTAGAAACGTATATACACTAATAATAACATCAAATCCGTTTTTATCGTACCAAGCATGTTTAATCATCATAAGGTAAAACTCTATCCTCTGGTTTGCGTTGCATTGTGTGATGGGACTTGAGTCTTATGATGATTTCATTTTTCTAAAAAGCATTGCGTTGTTTTACGATTTACTTTAAGTTATGCACGGTAATCCATTGGAATAAACCCGTTCCGCGTTAGCGGCATGGTCCTTGGATTTGCCTTCTTACTATTAGTTAAATTAGTTAAGTGTTCTCACACCAGTCCCATGACTGACCCGTTGTTTGTTTCCACCTTTACAAACTTGGGTGCCCTCTTTCCACACGGGCAGTCGAGTAGTTTGTCTACAGGTTCTTATCTCGATCAGGATTCTGTATTGAAGCCTAAAGTTGTGTCCAGGGCATAGTTGTCTTCCGCTGCCTTAGTTATTTTATTTCCGCTGCAATGTACTAAAATATTGTAATTTATCTTCCGTTGTAATTTTATTCGATGTACTATGATATTCTGTACTCTTATGTAACATTATTTTAATGTCTTTAAAAGTCTGCTGTTATTGTTCTGATGTGTTATAGCCCAAAGTAAGCGTATCTGGCGTTTTCCCGCAAAGGCGATTTTCGGGTCGTTTCATTTTGGTATCAGAGCCCTGGTTAGCTCAAAATCTTTGGGGTACAACTCGTTAGAACAAAACAAAAGACACATTAGAGATTGGATTAGTAATATCCAATAAGAATACTCATTAGAGATAGGATCAGCAGTATCCTAGAATGAGAAAACTCATTAGAGATGGGGTTGGTAATGCCCTAGAATGAGTTGAGAGTGCCCAGTTTATAATTAACGTATTTTTGATTATATATAATCCGATCTTTGGAAACATGATTTTTGAATATATAAAGTTATATATTTTAAAAGTTAACCAACAAATAAAAGTATTGAAATCAATAAAAGAATGAAAGATGAGTTAGTTAATTAAACAACTTTAGCTTCGTTCCTTTTCGAGGACGAAAAGTTTTTAAGTGGGGGAGACTGTAACAACCCTGAATTTTGGGGTAAATTTAAAAATTTATTTTTAAGTAATTTTAATGAGTTTTTGGTATTTCAAATAATTTATTTAAAATAATAATGATTAAAAATTGATTTAAATCGAAGTTAGAATGAATAATTTAATTTTAATTATAATAGGAGTTAGAAATAGAGCGGTAGTTTGAAAAGTCAAACTTGAACTTTGACTGACCGTACAGGATGCAAAGTTTAACGGATTTTAGTGAAACCAAAAGAATTGGAATCTATTGAAAAATATCTTTCTAAAGAATCTGAAAATTTGAAATTTCATCGCAGGAATCAAAAGTTATGCCGAAATTAAAATTTAGAAAGGTAGCTATGAAATTTATAAAGGTAAAAAATGCCACTTTTTGCATACGAAGGAATTTGAACTCGAAACCACTTCCATTGAGTTCAGAATGATGTTTCTTCATTTAAAAAATATAAACACTTATATATTTCGAGTTTCGGAAATTATTTGTTTAAAAATGTATTTTTAATATTTAATATATACGCCTTAAAAATAGTAATTTTTCAAAAAACCTCAATTTTCGACGAAACCACTTTTGTTGGATTAGGAATGTCAAAATATGGTTAAGTTTAATTTTTCATAATTTTTAGAATTAATTTGTGGCCGTGGCAAAAAGATTTCAGTTTTGTCAATTTCGGTCAAATTTAATCGACCTGAAAATGGTCAATTTTCAAACGGGATCAGAATTGAATGAAATTAATTTTTCTAGGTCCACAGCATCAAAACATAGCTAAATATATTCTTTTGGGAATTTTTGAAGTTAATTTGTGACCCCAGTGAATTTTTCCGTACGATTGAATTAAAAATAAAAGAAAATATTTTGAATTAAAGAAAACTGGGTCAAGACAGTCGTTTGGGCCTGCGGTACATAGCTAGATGAGTACGGAATAGGGGTTAATGGGTAGGAACGACAGTCGTTGGGCTGAAATAGGAGAAAGTTGCAAAACGGGCCTTTTAGTGAATATTTTATTATAAAAGTACACGCTTCTCGAGACAAACATTGTATCCTTCTTCCCAAATTTCTCACACACGCTGAAACCCGTGAAACCCATCAGCCGCACCTTCTCCCTCCCCTTCTCTCTTCTTTTTCTCTTAATCTAGGAAGAATTAGACAAGGCCATAGTTAAACTTTTTAAAGATCTCCCCATTTTCTTCGATTCTAGACAAGTTTCACATCAAACCTTACGCTGTAGCTCCCGAATCACCTATCCAAACCTCTACCTTTGAACTCTGCCCCACCTCGATTGCTGCACCGCACTCCACCCCCTTTCAGGCATGTATGCGCCTCTCCTAGAGCTTCAATCTCCAACAAACGGCGCCCAAAACCGTTGATCCAATCTCAAGTTATCACGATTCAAAGAATTAAACAAAATTTGAGGTTATATAAAATTTAATTTTATTTGTTTACAACGATTGATTTCATTTCTAATTTTAAATTTTAATAATTAAAAAATGTTTTGATTTAATACAATACAGAACCCGACAAATCTGACAATCTTGGAACAACATGACAATACACAACATCATAGATCGGTTGTGTACAAGTTTATGACTTTCAATTTTATTTCTAGCTCTGAAAAATCCCAAGATGAGATTTCTTTTATTTAAAAACAACTAATAAATTCAATTATTTTATTTGTTATATGATGACTGTATCTAATTTATATCTGTTTGTGCTGAAATTTGTATGATGTTTGATCTACTGTTTGTGATGGATAATTATAGATCCATATGTGTTAGTCAAATATTATGATTCATTCTTTTATTTTATTTTATTTGAATTGATGTAGTTAAATCTATTCAACATAAAAATATAATCTGTCACTTCTGTTGAATTTATTTAGTTTATCAATTCAATGTAAAATTAAAGTTTGTCACTTTTTGTTGAATTGAACTGAATTGTCAAATTCAATGTTAAGCATTACTCCATCAATCCAATATACAATATTATTTTGTTAATAGGAAATAAAAAGATTACTTATTTGGTTGAATAGGAAAATATGAAGAAAAAAAATACTTATTTTGTTAAATAAGAAATTGTCATGTTAATAAAAAAATATCACCTTGTGGCTATGGTCATGTTAATACCACCATTAATAGAAGATGTTATTTACTAAGAAATGTATGTTACATAATAAATGACATTTATTAAGAAATGTTATGTTATATAGAAATGCCATTTATTGAGAAAGGTTTACATATAAAATATTACTTATGTGACACTAGAATTAAAATAAAAATTCCATTTCAATAAATTATTTTAATTATTTTTGATGAATTGCAGTAGATTGGCAATTCAACATAAAAACATTACTTTGATCATTTTGTTGAATTTAAATAGAATGGTCAATTCCAAATAAAACATATATTGTTAGAAGAAGCTTTTATCACAAAGATCACTCTTTTATGTCAACAGGTATGGTTGGAAAATTTTTTAATTTTATTTGTTTATGTTAACATGAAATATTAAGATTGTTAAAACATAGAAAACATTCATTTTTGTTAAATAATTTTTTTTCGATAAATCTAAGTAATCATTTTTTATAGAATATTAGCGATGTTATAACTATCATTGTTATGAAATGTCGCATTGGAATCAAAATAACTTTCTTGTTATGAAAAACACATTAGAATTAAAAATAACATTTTTGGTTAAGGTATATGTAGGCTAAAAACCTCATTTATTTAGAAGTGCCATTAGAATAGAGTGTCATTTGAAAAAAGATATTCTTACCATATATGAAAAATATCTGTGCTAATTAAACAACATTTTTTGTAAGAATATATCATGTTGTGTTAAACATATCTTTTTAGTATGGAAATATCATTTTAGTCAAAAATGTTTAATTAGGATAGACATGCCACTTTTATTAGAAATATGTTATGTAAGATAAATTTGTCATCTATGTTTAAATTGAATTTGTCATTTATGTAAAAATTAATTTGTCATTTATGTAAAAATTAATTTGTCATTTATGTGGAATTTAGTTTGTCAATTTTATGAAAATTTGAAATTGGCATTTATGTTAGGATAAACTTGCTCTTCATGTTAAAATATTATAATGTCATTTATTGAAAATGTCATTAAATTAGAATGTCATTAAAACTAGAATATCACTAGATTAAAATGTCGTTAAATTATAATGTCATTAAAACTAGAAGGTCATTAGATTAAAAAGGTCATTAGAATTCATAGAAAATATGTTTACATATAAAATATCCTCTTTATATGACATTAGAATTCATCACTTTTATTAAAGAATGGCACGTGAATTAAAAACATCAATTATGTTTAGAAGTGTCATATAAAATAATATTTTTAGTTGAACAATTATAATGATTAATTAAAATTGTACTTGGACACGAGGTAAGGTCACATTTGTGGTGGAAGTCTGCCCGGACCCGACCGGCATATCCAGCAGCCACAAATGTTGGGCCTAATGTGAGAGGTCCAAGTGCGCAAATACAAATTGGGCCAAGACACGAGGTTAAGCCCGAATTGTGGGATAAGTTTGCCCGGAACCGACCGGCCTATCCAGCATCCACAAGTTGCAGGCCTAATGTGAGAGGTCTGGCCCATATTAAAAATATAAAAGGTTAAATAGAAAATGGACATTATTTACACCATCATGAGTTAAATTATAAATTGACAGTATTTTCACACCGTTATGTGTTAATAATGAAATGAATATTTTCACCTCCATGTTTGTTATAAAAGGGAAGTTACATTTTTTTTAATATAATTATAAGATAAGAATTTACTGTCGTAATGAAGGCTACATTTTAATGAAATAAATAAAAAAGGGAATTTGTAAAGGAAAAAAAATCACCTTTTCCTCAGTGTGATCAAAAGAAGAAAAATTACATTTTCTTTAATGGAATTTAGAGAAGAAAATTACATTTTTTTTGTAATAAAAGAAGTTAGAAGAGTTACATTCTTTATAATGTAATAAAACAGAATAAAGTAAAGAATACCTTCTGTTTAGGTAGAAAATAATATATTTTTAATACAAGTCTCAAATGAAGGGAAAAGATCATACATTTAAAATAAAAATATGCCGACATTAAAAATCTCATTTTTAATGTATAGGAAAATGATCATATTTTTAAAAATATGTTAACATTAAGAATCTCATTTATAATGTAAAGTTAGAATATAGAAAAATGACCATATTTTTGAAATAAAATATGTTGACATTAAAATCCCATTTTTTATGAAATAGGAAACTAGGAAAGTGTTCATTTTTATAAAGGAGAATTCACATTCTTCTATAGTGTAAAGAATAAGAAGGAAATACTACATTTCCAATAAAATTAGAGAAAGAAATAAATTATTACATTTTCAATGTAATTAAAGAACGTAAATAAAATATGAAATAGAAATTTACATTTGCTTATGTAAATAAAAAGAATTATTTTAGATGACACTTTCATTTACATTTTCATGTAAATAGGATATGTGGAAGTGAAAGGTAACATTTATTTACATTTAAGTAAATAAATAAGGATAAGGAAAAGTAAACTTATTCACATATGGTGTAAATAAATAAGAAAAAGAAATGTTTTTAAATGACATTTTCTATGCATTAAATGAATTGAAAGTTATATTTTAGTTGTTGTTATTTAACAAATAAAACGAGGTAAGGGAATTGAACTATTTATATAACATGATATCTTGATATAAACATGTCACATTACATCATCATTGTATGATAGGAACATGATTGTGCGATGTTGGTTTGGTTGATTTATTACCCTTATATGTTAATGACCTATAATGTCGTTGAAATGCAAATGAACTACTTTTATCAAAATAAAAATAGTGATAAAAAAATAACGTTATGAAATAATTTAAATGATAATTATGCAAAGAATATTTGGAAAGTACGAGTTTACTCTCACTCCAAATAATGATACGACGTTCGAAGAATTGAAGATGACGATTGAATACCGACGATCTTTACATCGAATGGGTAACTACTGTTGAGGCCCTTGATTGATTTTTTCCTAAGACGGGGCTAAGATGGTAGTTATCCGAACGTAGTGTTGATTTGTACGGATTTGGCTTTCGCTCAGACTCAGAGCATAAGCTTACAAATGGATGTGTGTCTGACGTTGAATTTTGTTCTATGTAAATTGTTTTGTATTAATACACGACCGTTGGTGGCGGAGAATTTATTCTCTTGCTTAATGCCCTTAGAGGTTGTGTATTAATAGTCATCAATCGCATGGCGTGAATTGTCAACGTGGTACTCTAAGATGAAGATGATCAAGGCATTGTTGAAAAGCAGGCCTTGTGGTTATAACGTTACTTCGCTAGCCTCACTGCCCGGTTGAGTCTAAAACGGGAGAAGGGAACGCAGGGAGAGCAGCACGTTTTTTCCAGCTAGAAGTGGTGTCGATGCTTAAACTGGCTGATATTTACTTATGTGGATGATGGAATGTGGCGCGCCTCGGACGATAGGTCCTATAGGATCGGGAAACGTGTGTTCAGGAATAACTAATCCACGAAGCTGTATGTGTGGACGGGCCCTGCAGCTATCCAAGGGTTCACTGTGGGGAATCCTGAGACATTAGCTAGAGTGTCTCGAATTGGTAAGGAGTTCCTCCCTAGCCTTGGCTCATGATGGAAACCCAATTTCTTATACAACCCTACGGACTTGATTGTATTACTAGTATGGAGGCATAGTATATGGTAGCTATGCTTCCTATGATTGATACATTTACTTTGTAATGTTTTTGAAACGTATATACACTAATAATAATATCAAATCTGTTTTTATCGTACCAAGCATGTTTAATCATCATAAGGTAAAACTCTATCATGTGGTTTGCGTTGCTTTGTGTGATGGGACTTGAGTCTTATGATGATTTCATTTTTCTAAAAAGCATTGCGTTATTTTACGATTTACTTTAAGTTATGCACGACAATCCATTGGAATAAAACCATTCCGCGTTAGCGGCGTGGTCCTTGGATTTTCCTTCTTACTATTAGTTAAATTGGTTAAGAATTCTCACACCAGTCCCATGACTGACCCGTTGTTTGTTTCCACCTTTACAAACTCGGTGCCCTCTTTCCACATGGGCAGTCGAGTAGTTTGTCTATAGGTTCTTATCTCGAGCAGTATTCTGGATTGAAGCCTAAAGCTATGTCCAGAGCATAGTTGTCTTTCGTTGCCTTAGTTATTTTATTTCCGCTGCAATGTATTAAAATATTGTAATTTTTCTTCCGCTGTAATTTTGTTCGATGTACTCTGATATTCTGTACTTTGATGTAACATTATTGTAGTGTCTATAAAAGTCTGCTATTATTGTTCTGATGTGTTGTTGCCCAAAGTAAGCGTATCCGGCGATTTCCCGCAAGGGCGATTTTCGGGTTGTTTCATTATTCCATATTTATTTTTAAGCAATATCTGACGGAGATTAAAGTCGTGTTTCTTAATTGAGACATTAATGAAACAGTTTAATGATCTAACTTTTGGACTACTTTTTTGTAATTCAGATTCATATAAACAATTATTATTCATGGAATGATATTTGAATTGTCACAAAAGAATTTGATAGATAAGTACTTAGAAGGTTTAATATTCAAGCTACGACTTAGTTGATTCTCTTTTACTAACATCCTTGAAACTAAAGAAATGCAAAAGATTTTTCATGCATTTGCAGCGTGAACTCTAATATACACTAAACTATATACACATGAATATGCATGTATTATTTGGCAGATACCTTACTGATATTAAAACAGACCACTGATTAGTAACCAAAATGGTTATGAGATATCTTTAGAAAACAAAACAAAAGATTATATGCTCATGGATAAAAGATCGAATCTGTTGGAAATCATAAAGAATTATGATCTGGATATTTTGGATGTTATTACTGCAAAAGATCTACTTCAAACAATGATAATATAGTTTATGGGGGAAACTATATAAGGAAAAGTGTCATTTTAACACTTATATTTTCCACGGATTTGAAAATATAGTTTATGGTTAATTACAAGACATCTAACTGTGGAAAATAATAACGAAATTTTGTCATAAGACTCCGGTTATTGATAAAGAATTGAAGGACTAAGTAATATTGTGATAGTAAAGAATATATTACTTCCAATATGGGAAGAGTGCAAAATATATTGTAATTCATAGAGCTTACTTTGACAAACTGCGTGATGGCGGATTCGCTTACCAAAATATTATCACCTAAGGTCTTTCATAAACATGTACCTTAATTGGGGTAAATTTTATGTAAGGATATTTTGGTTCAGGGGGAGTTTGAATTTGTTATTGTCATATGACTCATTGCTTTTTATTTTAGCTACAGATATTTGTATATCAAGATCTTCACTGATCAGAAATAAAGTAATAAATTTTTCATTGCACTTAGGTTATTCAAATATTATACGTATTGATCTCACTAAGAAGTACCAATTGAAAATAAACATGTACAGATCACATTTCATGTAATTTCCATGCTATGCATCCACGATTGATTTATGACATTTGATTGTATTGATATATGTGACCATTGATGAGTTTAGTTACGATAAATGTAAAGAATGTTAGGAAATGCGGATTAAGGATCTTAAGGCAAAACTAACACTAGGGGGTGAATAGTGTTTAAAGATATTATGGAAAATTTAAACAATCTTGAATTACTAAATGAATCACACAATGATTATCACATCAGAAATGATCACAAACACAAAAACAACCACAGACACAGAAATAAGTAAATATAAAATGAAGAAAAGGAAAGAACACATCGGATTTTAAACTAGTTCGGATTTCTCCTACTTCCAGTCCCACGCAATGCTGAATTGCATAGATTTTTATTAATTCTAGTATCAATGTTACAACATCCTTGATTTTACGGCTACAAGGTTAACACCGATTCCATACCCTTGATTTCACGGCTACAAGGTTCACACCGCTCCCTTTCCTTGATTTCCAGGTTACAATGACCACACCTTTTCCCAAAAAATTCCCAAATGATTACAACAGCCGTAGAACTCTTGAATTACACTTCCAAATAGATAGTAGTTGATAGAGATTGAGAAGAGAAAGAGAATTTTTTTTTTTTGAAATCGGCAGAATATAAGCGTAGAAATCAAGAAATTAAAGAATAATAATGGTGGTTAGAGAAAGGATGAAGATGGAGAAGAAGGAGTGATTAAAAATCTGAATTTAACCCCTATTTATAGTGTTTGAAAGGTGGCAACATTTATGAAGCATTTCAAAATATGAAAAAACAATTCCTTTGAAAATTAAAAATATGGCAGTTATATGCCGACATGTGCAATACTGTATTTCGATTTATATATATTATTTTTGAATTTATAAATCATTTTTCAAGTGTTAAAAGCAATATACATATACTAGAAATTCTTGATTCAAAAAATAATATTTCAAATGAATTTTCTAAAGTGTAAAAAATATATAAAAACATAGTAATATATAATAGAAACATATTTATAAAAAAAAATATAATAAAAAACTATAAAACATATATATATATATATTATAAACATATACATTTTATAAATTATAAACTTATATATATTATAAGTAACATCTTAATAATTTGAAATCATTTAGTGAGGCTGTTTGCAATAATTTTGAAATTGTTAATGGTAAAATATGTCGTAAACACCGAAAATTCTTAACTATTTAAGAATTATAGTTTTGTGTGGAAATATAAGTGCGGAAAGCAGTAAATAACACATGAGATTTATAGTGGTTTGGTACCGTGAGGTGCCTACGTCCACTTTGGGAGAGTCGCTGATATTTTTTTGACAATAAAGAGTTACAAGCTTGAGACCATTACATGACATCCCTTTAAAAACATTTCTAAGTAATTTGTAACGGCTGGAAATTTCCGACTCCTCGAGAGTCGGAAATTCCGAGACGTTAGTGAAAGAAAGTAGAGGGTGAGAAAGAAAAGATAGAACTAATAGAATAGAAGAAGAAGAAGAACATCAGAATCATCAGAGTAACACGAATCTCACAGCGGAATGAATAACATATAATATATAACATAACTTTGAAGTAAACAGTTATATACATACAATAGCACTTATCAGAGTACAACACTTACAACACAGCGGAAATAACTATAGCTATAAAATCTTGCAGCCTCCTGCTCCAAGCTCTCCAAGTATATCTGTAAATCCCGACTACTTGACTGCCCGTACAAATTTAGGCACCCAAGAGTTTAGGGAAAAAAACAAAGTAAACTCCGGGTCAGTCATGGGACTGGTATGAGTAAAACAATTTAAACATGTATATGAACAAGTAAACGGTATCTCATAAGACCACGCCGCATAACGGAATGGGTTTTTCCCTTATGAGAATCTAAAATATCTTTATATCAAAAACCTTTTGATATTATAATAATGTCTATGTACAAATAGATATCAACTAGCAGAAACGCTTGCATCTCACGTTCTACATACATAGTATAAAATCATAAACCGCAGGGCGCTTATCGGAGAATGGATTCCAACAGACAAGGTATGGGAGCACCTTCTGAATAGTGTACTCTAGAGGTGATACACTCAGGGTTCAACAAGAACGTCTTGCAACCCGGCCACACATGACCGCTCACTCATTAGCTTGAGTGTCGCGAATATATTGCCACCACGGTTATAGGCCATCAAACCGTCATCCGAAGATACAGAATCAAAAAGAAGTATAAATATGAATATTCTCTAGATCGGTGACAATACACCCTGCTTGGGGATGACCCAACTAGCCATGCTGCCTAGCCCAACTTTTGTTACTTCCCGGTGTGAGGCTAGAAGCTACGTCTATCTTCAGAACATCTGATCACCATTCACTTTGAATGCCACATCGTCATACCCGCCAAATCACAAATTGACTTATCCAAAAATAACACGGGTATATAGCTAAGAGAAACGAATTCCTCCGCCACCAAACGTGAATACGTTTGAACAGATCAACTTACGCGATCCATTGGATATACTCCGTTAGACCTTCTTCCATATACGTTGTCCTGGGACTGGAAAAACCGAAGGCACTATTCGGTATATCCATCTTAGTCACTGTTATCTAAGACTTATACAACAACCCTTGCACTTTACTCCGTCTTCAATTTATCTTTGGCAGATATTGCTCGCAACGCTTATGCCAATACAGAGTGGTTCTTTGGATAATCATCCAACCGGTCTCTCCATATTAACAACGTTAAAATGGTAAAAACTTTGATAGTCTGTGATTCAACTATCAAATTAAACATGTCGGTGTACAAACAACGATCTTATTTCCAAATGGAAATTCGATCGATCAATCATCATATGTTCATATTTCCTTATTCCATATATTTAGAAAATATATGTTATTAATCATTGGAAAACATTTCCATAGCTTATTTTCACATCACTATTATTTCGCAACTATCAGTCCCTAACTGTAACTAGTATGAGAACAATTCTCTAAGTATCAATACGGAAGGTCGAAACCAACATCAGATCGTCACTTAGAAAACCGTTCAACTTACCCTCTCCAGTCAGTTTCTGAATTTGCTTAACTCTATTTCTTAAATTCTTATCATGAAAACATTTCATTTTCTATGTTTAGAAAACATATCTGATTATATTTGGAAAACGTTTCCAAAACTCATTTATGGATTTCCAATGAACGTTGTATAAAACATCGTTACGCTTAATCCATTAATCGCTTATTACTTAACTATATTTCAAATCAACCTTTTCTATCGAACCACAACTATTCCTTTGTCAATTCTGAAGTCAATCAAGTTGGGGTATAATTACCTCTCAGACCTTAATTGAACAACGTCCTTTACTGTGAAATAGATGAAGCTCGTCACTCACTTTTTCCAATCATCTGTTTACGTAAATTCTCGGATTCAGGTTACGAATCTACTTCTTATATGAAAACGTTTGATCATAACTATAATGTTATAATTTCTACTTCTGCAATATCTAACCTAAATTATAACTTTATCTCCTAACTCGAATAATTTAACAGACACCTAATTTCTAAATCAATAACTAAATCTTGATTTAAACCCTGGAAAGTAAATAGTACTTTCCCGAATTCGCTATAATCGAATTCGACGTATAACTCTCTTTCGAGTAATCTCTATTTGATTAACTCTTCTTCGAATAACCTATATTCGATTATCTCTCTTCGAATAATTCATATTCGAAATCTCTCTCTTTCGAATAAACAATATTCGATCTCTTTCTTTCGAATATGCTATATTCGAAAATCTCCTTTCGATTTACTAATCGATAACTCCTTTCGATCAAACTAAAATCGATAACTCCTTTAACTCTATTCGAATAACTAATATTCGACTAACTCCTTTGGATCAACTCATTTGATTAACTCCTTCGAATAACTAATTCGAATACTTACCTTCGAATAACCAATATTCAATTTACTCTACTCGATTAACTTAATTCTAATCGATTTACTCCATTTCGATTCAACTTAATTCAAATTGATTAACTTAACTCAAATTGATTAACTCCTTTCGAATAACTAAATTAGATTTAACTCTAATTGAATAACTAATATTCAATTAACTCTTGCGTGTTTAACTCTATTCAAATATCTAATTCGAATAACTCATTTCGAATAACTAAATTCGATTAACTCTTTTAACTTTACTCGAATAACAATATTCGATTAACATCTTCTCTCGAATACACCATATTCGATTAACTCTTCGGCTAACTCCTTTGGATTAACTAACTTCGAATAACTCCTTTGGATTAACTCTTCGACTAACTCCTTCGGATTAATTCTTCGATTAACTCCTTCGGATTAACTAACTTCGAATAACTCCTTTGGATTAACTAACTTCGAATAACTCTTCGACTAGCTCCTTCGGATTAACTAACTTCGAATAACCAATATTCGATAACTACTCTTCGAATAAATAATATTCGATAACTCTTCTCAAATGAATCACATTTGATTTCTCCACTCGAATAAACTATATTCGATAACTCTTCTCAAATGAATAACATTTGATTTCTCCACTCGAATAAACTATATTCGATAACTCTTCTCTCGAATACACCATATTCGATAACTCTACTTCGGATAAGTGATATTCGACAACTCTACTTGATTAACTCTACTCGGATAACTCTAACTGATCAACTCTAACTGGTCAACTCTAACTGGTTAACTAAACTGGTTAACTCAACTGGTTAACTCTAACAGATTAACTCTAACTGGTTAACTCAACTGGTTAACTCTACTGGTTTAACCTAACTGGTTAACTCGTCTTGATTAACTGAACAAATCCACTCAGCTTAACTTAGCTAATTCACGTTGATTAACTCTAACCGATTCACTTAGTTTAACTTGACTAATTCACTTCGATTAACCACTTAGTTAACTTAACTAATTCACTTCGATTTACCACTTAGTTTAACTTAACTAATTCACATCGATAAATCACTTAGTTTAACTTAACTAATTCACTTTTATAAATCACTTAGTTTAACTTAACTAATTCACATTGATTAATCACTTAGTTTAACTTAACTAACTTGCTTTGATTTACTTAACCAATTACTTTGTTTACCTCGACTAACTTTGCTTTGGTTAACTTAACCAATTACTTTGTTTAACTCGACTAACTCTGCTTTGGTTAACCTAACCAATTACTTTGTTTAACTCGACTAACTCGCTTTGGTTAACTTATGGTTTTTAACACATCATCTAACAATGATGAATATTTGTCCAAACACGCATAATCACAACGGATTATATACATCACATTATATGTCACAATATATACATCACAGTAAAAATAACTGTTGAGGAATCCAGTTGGATTCCTCCAACCTGTTTCCCTGCACCACAGATGTTAGACAATACAACAACATCGATTTCACTTCACTATGAAATATTCTGATAGCAGAATCAACATATGACTATTTAACGGTTTATATATATACGTAAATATATATATAAAATCTCTACTAACTGACTAGCAGTTCAATCAAACAGTCAACACACAGTCAAACAGTCAAACAGATAATATTTTAACAGTTCTAAGAATACAACGTGAAAATAAAACTGTTTAGAGTTTGTGAGATTTACTCACATTTGCGCGTTAATCGTTGAATAACGGTTTGCGTTCATTTGACTGCGACGAACAATTTATTTCGCCATAAATTGTAACGAGCTCTGATGGACTTGCGGTCAGTTCCATTGTGGAGTGCTCGTCCATACGGTCCCAACGCAACTTACGGTTCGTGATTCTGATACAGTATGGACCCGTTATGAATTATACAAGTTTAACACTAATTTAAATTTAATTAAAACTTAACTTTAACTTGAATGGGCTCACCCATTTTCCTTAAGGCCCAATCACGTTCAGCAGACCCTAACCCGCATAAAACTTCTTCTCCCCCAATACCTCAATTCCCGTCGCTCCTTCTCTTCACACACACAGCTGCCTCCTTCCAACACAAACTCCCTCCTTTCTTGCTAATACTTCAAACAAACTACACCATAAGTCTTCTCTCCTCGCACACAACAATCCCACCACCATCAGTTAGCACTCGCGGCCACCATCAGAACCCGAACTCGAGGAACCCGTCCCCCCTACAGTACATCGGGCGACACACTTTGAACCCGAAACCCACCACAATTTGCTTACCCACTCCATTCGACCTCCTGAATCCATTCATACACTCGAATTCGCCAATCCAAGCCTCAATTTCATCCAAAGAGGAACCCTAACTCACGCTGGAAGCACTCCAGCGAACGAAGCCGACTTCGAGCCCTTCAACGAGTACATCAGCGTGTAGAGAAGAAGCCTCCGATCCCAAATATATACATATACAGATTTGTTGGATTTTATTTTGTTTGTTTGGGATTTTTCTTTCATGCAACTTTTGCTGTGTATTGTTCGACATGATTTATACTTGGGATTTGAGTTGGTAGCATTTGTGGTAGAGAAAGAATGATGCGTGGCCTTGCAAAATGACACAGACTACTAGTGGATAGAAAAGAAGCGGGTGTGCATGCTTAAAGTCCAAGAACTTAATATCTTCAACTATATATGTATATATGTTTACGTTACAAACTATGTGTGCTCTGTTATTTCAATTTTCGTTCATATCGGTCCGCTACAGACAGAAGTGAGAGTACAGTCGCGCTCAGTGAGGTGTCACGATCCGAGAGATATAATAATATCGGTAGATTGACTCATATTGTGAAACCCCAAAATCGTTGATTAAGGGTGCAAAATACTCCATATAAAAAGTTGCTTATTTAATTAATTAAAAATTACAGTAAAATTCTAAAAATTAAATTATCACTATTTCCCAAAAGAACCTTGTCTAAATTCAACCCCGATCTCTAGTTATATCGAATAAATCGTTACGTTCGATAACCGATTCTATAGCGACTATTTTAAAATTTGATTTGGACATATCTCACAATCTACACGACGAAATCCTGATTTTTTTCTTCCACTAGAAAGATATACTCCACCAGCTCCACACGTTTCTTGTTTCACAGAAATCCGGCTTAAAACGAATCTTGTATATTCAGTTGAAGTTCAACTCGCCAAATAACGAACTGCCGCGTCGTTTCAGGTTCGTTTTAATTATAATTATAAATTATAAGTTCGAACATTTTACTTTAAGTTATCGATATCGCCAAATCGATATATAAATCATTAAATAAATCAATTATTCGACAGCTACCAAAACGCGCCATTACATAATTTGAGGTCAAAATTTTCATATTTGAATATTCGGAAAAAGACACTTTTGCCTTTCTTCTTCCTCAAAGCATGGATTCTATTAAAGAGGTCACTTGGAGCTCTCAATAGATATCAAATCAACTAGTTCTCAACCCCATTAGTAGTGTCACCTTGGGGTATTAATAGTGGAGTGGTTAGGTGGGAGTAGGTGGGAAAAGGGAACCACATCAGGAAATCTTAGATCCTAGAACGCCAGTCATAGAAAACTCGAACCCTTTCTCTCATCCCTTGGAAACTCATACATCTTACTGGGCATGAATTTCGTACCTTGTGGGGTACGAAATTCGTACCCAGTGGGGTATGAGATTCATACCTCGAGGTATGAAATTCATAACTCGTGGGGTATAAATTTCGTAATCCAAGGGGTATGTGGGATTGTAGTATGAATCCGGAGATGACAAGGCTTGGGGGAATCGAGGCTTTCGGGGATCAAAGCACAAGTTTAGCAATGTTTTGAGGAGCGGTGAGGTTCCTGTTTGCATGATCCATTTCCGGCTTGTTCCCTTAGCTCTTTGGCGACACTCTGGGCTATAACATCACACGATACATTGAGTCGAGCGTGTCTTATATACTTTTGGGAACCGGACCAAAAGGTCAGTTAACATTTGCGCCTCAACGTACATCTTGTCTTGATATGATGTGCTTTGAGTTGATGGAAGTGTTTGTTGAATCTCTGATTTTCCTGTAAACTTACGAAAATAAATGTTAGCTATTGAGCTCGTGTACTTTGTAATCGTAGATGAGTCATCGCCGGTATGACGTTGTTTTCATGTTTACACATTTCCTTGTGTAACATTGCGTGGCGTCACATATGCAGAGTGAACGGGAGTGTATGTGAGTATGTGTTTGCGAGCGTTCATCTTTTACATATACTGTTTCACGTAAGCGCATGCGCTAGTATGTAGACGCTTGATGTTACATGGTATTTCGTGGAGGAACATATGTGTAAAGGCATATACATATATGTATAAGCATATGAATATATATATATATAATTTTTTTTGGGCCCCTGCTTGGGGTACGAGAATTTCGTGCCCCAAACGGGGGAATGAAGTCTCGTGCCCAAGTGGGGTACGAAATCTCATAACCTACTGGGGCACGGGAGTCCGTGTCCCACTGAGGGACACAAACGGTCACTGGACTAAGCCCGCTACCCCCTATAAAATCAATCCCTCTCCCGCACTTTCTTTTTTTCTTCTACTTCTGCCGTGATTAGATTAGGGGTTCGAAAGCTTAGAAACCAGGTTACTCCATAGGTTTGATTCGAAAGCATGTAGGGTGGAGAGAGATGGGTCTGCTGCCCACGCAGGGCTCGAGCACGAGAATGGCGATGGGTTCTCACTTCGATGCCCATGACTGGCATTCGAAAGGGTTTGTTCCTGGTCGAGCTTTTTGACCTCAGTAATGAGTTCAAATCGGTCGAGCATGAATCCCCATTCGAATCATAGGGAGGGGCATGAGAGTGAGGAGGTTGACGGCACTTGTAAGCTCGATGTGTGGGAGACAGATCAGAGGTGAGAGAGTAGGAGAGTGGTCGAGTAGTCGTGCCTTGCGTTGATAAAGTTCCTACCACTTTCGGGTTTGGGATCTCATAGCTCTCACGAGAACGAATTTTCGAACCCTGAAAGGAGATACGAAGTTTTGTACTCTCGGGGTACAAAACTTCGAAAACAAAAAGGAGTGCAAAGTTTTATACATCCAGGGTACAAAATTTGTACCCCTGTGGGTATGATACTTTGAACCCTAGTATGGTTCGAAGTTTGTATCCGAAAGGAGAGTTGAGTTTTGTGCCTGGCCCGAATACTTTGTGTACATCTCCGTGCTTCAATGTATCTCTCAAACAAAATTTTGGTTTTTCGATTCTCCTTTCTAGGATCCGCGTCATTCTTGCGACAATGTACGATGGGGCGGCACCTATGTTGATTGTCCCGTTGTAGGCGATCCTGTATTGCACATAGGTTTAGAGAATATTCTTGGACTATGACTAAAATCTCGAACTAGAGAATGTGTTCTGCAGATTCTAATTGTGATGTATGCATGACTCGATGGGATCCCGGGAATGTTGGTTGGCTGCAATGATGGTTACAGTCCTTTCAACTTGTGATTGTCATTGTGGCTTAAGTTTTTAATCTATAGACTAAGGTATCTTAGCACTGCATGACATCACACGCACCTGTTAGTTTGCACCAACACAAAGAGTACATGTTATTCAACCTCGATTTCTAACGTTAGTATGTTAAAAGTATAGTTAGCAATGAAGACAAGGTCCATAGTTGAGAAGACTTAGGAAGCCGAGACTTCTTTACCTTCATCACATACATCTGATTCAACTTGCAACGCTAGCTCGACAGGCAGCAAGCTTGAGACTTCCAGAAGGTCCACTCCTTCTCAGATGACGAGTTTGACAAAAGCGTCTGATCGTGCGGAGCAGCCAGAAAGACAACACTCTCCGATTGTGCATGAGGAGGTAAATAATGTAGATATCGTTGAGGGAAATATGCCGGAGGCGACGTTGGCGGACGATGTTATACTTGAAAATTTGCCGGATTCGGTGCTATCTCATATGGATGTAACGGCGGTAAGGCGCATGGCCTTGCAGTTCTGCATCCCTGATTGAGATACTATCGTGCCTGGAAAGGACGTTAGGGCTCACGCACCACCAGAGGGATACACCGCCTGGAATAGGCAGTTTTGTCTTACTGGGTGTGTACCCCCGGCTAGCAGCTTTATTCGGGATATGCTGTACTACTTTCGCCTTACGTCATCGCAGCTTCATCCGAATGCATACGCTTACTTCTTAGGTACCTACATTCTCTACAGGGAGTATCTGCAACTAAAACCCACCAGATAGGACATTCATTATTTGTTTCAGTTAAAGAGGAGAGCTAATATCTCGCCATCTCAGTACTTCCTAGAAGCTTCTCCCACCACTAAGTTTTTTGTCTGGAAATGGCATTAACTGATCATATACAAGCATGAATAGTTCTTTGTGTGTTGTCCTCCTAGATTTGCGAGGAGACGGTTGGAAGGAAGTACACACTCTTCTTTGCGTTTTGCTTTTATTGTAAAACTCGTGGATTTGGTGACTTGTGTTTGACTTTGTTTTCATATTGAAGAAAATCCTGAGGCACCAACCAACGTTGAGTACCAATGGCGTCTTGAAGGTTTATTGGAGATTCCAGCCAGATTGCGTTCCACTGAGAACATTCTTAGTCAAGACCATATTCGTCGTGTAGGGCTGCTCCTTGGCGACCGAGCAATAATTAGACCAGCTGTTGCTAGTGGTGGAGAGATGATGGACGTCGAAAAAAAGGAGGGTTCCCCAAGCAGGAAGAGGAAGATGCTTCTTGTCGGTTCTAAACCGCACAAGACTGCTAAGACTTAAGGAGAGGACCATTATCTTGTATGTTGACAGAACACTTAGGACGCACACACCCATGACACATCATTTGTTCGTATGCGTAGGATGCTCAATTTTTCACTTAAATCGTGTCTTTGGTAGGTGTCATGGTAAGAGGACGAGGAGGCTGGTACGGAGGTCGCTGATTCCCGAGGAACACTTTTCTTGATAGCTTCAGAAGGGAGACTAGATTGTTTGGTGACTGTCCTCCTTCGCATGATCGCGGCAGCGAACACCATCATAGGGACCGATCTCGAAGATCCCCAACTCCTCAGCCTCCTATTCAGACATCTGGTTCAAATTCCCTGCCTGAATTGGCGGGCACTCGATATTCTTCGTCGACAGCTCCTCTCCACACCACGGCTCTAGCACCTACTTTTCCCCCCAGAGGGAAGGAGTCGGAGTCAAGTCGTCAGAAGAAAGAGTTGGTGAGGAAGAAGAAGCAGGATCTTGTGGTGCCCGAGACTCGAGAGCTTTCTGTTGAGGAGAGGAAAGTGTTGTTACAGCAGAATTAACCCCAAAACTATTTCGACGAGCTGGTATTCCTTCCTAATATCAGTCTGATTCCCCAAGCGAACACTGAAGAGGTATGGATGCAGGTGAAGGCTGCATATTTCCAAGTTAAAGCGCTCACTAACGGCCGTGAATACTGCTTTGAAAAGGTCAAAGTTGAACTGGAGAAAGTGAATGTCGAGTTGGAGAAGGATAATGAAAGAGTATCCCAGCTTCAAATGGTGTGCGATGCCCTGAGGAAGGATAACGAAAGGCTGAAAGCTGAGAAAGAAGGGACTCAACAGCTCCAGGAGGAAGTCGCCGAGTTGAGGATGCAACTAGAGGTGACCAAGAAGGAAAAGGAGGAAGTCGAGGCCAGTAGTAAGGATGTATTGAGCTTAGAGGATGGATTAAAGGCTGAGCTTCTAAGGGAAGTGAAGAATTTGAGGGAGGAGATCGAGGATGCAGAGGTTTGGGTGGAGGCATCCCTAAAGGAGCATATTCGAAACATGTACATCAAGGCCCTAAAGTTTCGCGGAATCTCATGGGTTGGAGATTATCCTCGGATGTTGGCTCAGACTTGGGAAAGGCTGGTACCTTACGAGGCTTGGCTGCATCAAGTAGATGTGGGAACTTTAAATGGGCATCAACCGATGATAGAGCTCCTAACTGACGAGGATCATGAGAAACTGGAGGAATGAGGAGATTGTTACAGGAGGATGCTGAGAGGGAGAGACTGGTGAAGCGCGCTGCTGAAATGGGAAAGTTTGTTCCTACGGAGAGCGTGATCGTAACCAAGACATTTGCGTAGAGGAGCTCCTATCGGCCACCAGCTCCTGAATCTTCCACAACCAGTGGTCCCACTGCTCTGGTCCAGGTCTCAGCCGAGTATGATCCCAAGCACCGGGGATTTGGAGTGACTGATTCTACTTTGACTGCTGCAGCGAGCACACTCCGTATTATACCCACACCATTTCTTTAGGGAGGTAAATTTTCGTTGCTTGGAATACCCAAAGATGATGTGATTACTGAATTTATGGACTAAATAGTTATGTTTTTACTATGCAGCCCCTCCTGGAGCTGATGTGACACCTGGCCTCGCCTCTGTGCTTCCTCAAACAACTAAGTATGTGGATATATTTTCGGATGTCAAGCTGGGATCATAAATTTATAAGGGCCTTTTGGAGGAAGGAGAGGTCGTGGATGGCCAGAGTGCCTATGTGCTGGGTCCAGTGGAGGAAAATGTGCCGACAATGCAGGCCATATGATGGAAATTCCATAAATCTCAACTCATACAAAACTCGACTAAAAGATCTAAACAAATAAATGAAATTACCATAAGCATAAATCATAAATTAAGTTATATATATGTATGTAGTCAGCGATAAAATAGTGAAAACATTTATAAATCATATTTCTAGAAATTAGAAATAATGAAATCCAGAAACATCGTTTTACGTAGATATCATCCCACACAATCTCAGGGAATTCAGGTCACATCAAACCATACAGTTTGGATCCAAAAAGACAAGACTCAGCCAAGCCTATACGTGCTCCGCACCGTCGACTGAAGCTAACCAGTAGTATTTACACAGTTTTGGCGTCGCAAATAGTTACTCGAAACCAGGTATATATAAATGGCTTATAAGCCATAAAAGTCTCTGTTGATGTCAAAAAGTAGCCTTTTGATGATAATCCCCTAAATAAAACAAATCACAAGAGTAATAGATAAATCACAATCACAGAGTGCAACAAAATAAAGGGAACATACAAATTTTTTATAGTGATTCCGCCCTACGTTCACTCTAGTAATCTTTTATTATACTGTATTGATTACAAGTTACAGTTGATTTTATATGAAAGAAAAGTATAGATAAGAATTTAATTTCACTTAAAGGAAATGTCCTCGTGCCTAAGATTCTAAAGGAACAAGTTCAATCCCCCACCTCCCTAAAAAATGATGTATTTATAGGTGCTTCATATCTCGGTTCGATATTGCCATATGGCCTCTGATCCATCCATCCAGGA
Organism: Allium sativum; assembly: GCA_030737875.1. Taxonomy (NCBI): domain Eukaryota; kingdom Viridiplantae; phylum Streptophyta; class Magnoliopsida; order Asparagales; family Amaryllidaceae; genus Allium; species Allium sativum. The sequence continues at coordinate 277,257,112 of CM060918.1, forward strand.
GTTAGAAGCCCATTTCATTAGGTTATGGAAGACATCCTCTCTGGTTCGGTATATGCCACGTGTTCTTCAATCCGAAGAAATAAGGACTAGTGACCATGTCTTCAGCTAATAGAATAGGTCAAAAGATCAAGCAAACATTTGTGTCAGTGTTCAGTTTGACATGATTGAACCGACCTCGGTTCGACATAGTCGATCTAATCCTATGATATCCTCTTCCCTATTCCAATTCCTAAGTCCAAGCCAGTCTAAACATGCCAAGTTGACATCCCTTGAGCCCGTCCATGTAAGTGGAAATATTCCATATCGAGCTGGCTATCCGTTCTGAATACACCAACTTGAGTGATTCTCTATAAAGGCAGGTCGAAATAGACAATGTCGAAAAAACCAAGTTCGCATAATCCATGCTTCATACATATATGTTCGGATATTATGACACTTCAATTGACTGATTTGAGCTCTCCTGATCACATGTCCAAATCCTAAATACTTTGATTATCAAAAATCAGTGTGTGACTGCTTTGCCAAAAGGCGGGTCAATACTTTACCCCCTAAAACATATCTTTCGGTGGCAGATGTGTTTTTAATAATCCAGAAATCCATAGAAGTCCAATATCCGACGACCAGAAATCCATGATCATGTCGGAACATAGCAATAAAAAACCTGAAAAACACGATCGCTCCAGATCGTATTAGCAGAAAACCAAATATTCGTGGTCGCACCAGGCCATATTATAAGAATGCCAAAAGTCCCAAATCCCAAGAAATCTAACAATCATACTAGATTGTATTATAAGAGATATCCAATTCCCAATAAACCTGAATTCCATGGCAGCGTTGAGCCTACCTAATTCGAGTATAATCCATGACTGCAAATTAACCAACTAAACAAATTTGTCAAGTCCTGACAATACCATTTAGATTTCTCAAGCATAAGCCATGCTTGGAAATCTAGACTGAGTATAGTCCATATTCGATCCATGATCGAATCATCTTGCCAAGAACTAACAAGATAGCTCAACCCTTCAGGTATAATCGATACCTAAAAATCCAAACTAAGCATAAACCATGATCTAGTTTTGATTGAGTTCTCTTATCAAGACCTGACAATATGATCCAACTTCACAAGTATAAGCCATACTTAGAAATCCAAATCAAGTACAATCCTTACTGTAACAACCCGGATTATTGGTCGGTTAATTTTAAATATTTAATATGAATTTAAATATTTGGTTGATAATATAAATGGAATTTTATATTTAAGTTATCGATTTAGGAGAAATCGATTTCGATTTAATATCGAACATATTAAATTATGGTAATGTGGAAAACGGTAATAATTTAAGTTAGAAATTTAAAGCAGAATCAGAATAGTTCAAATGATCGGTACAAAATTCAGTTTGAGTTAGAATAATAATATTAATTTATTATCAAAGAATCAATTGTTTTGGATTTAAATTTATATCGATTTAAATCAACATCTTTTCCATACGATCAAACGGAGCTTCGAAATCTATCCCAATTTGTCCAGAATAGGGGAATAATCCTAAAAATGTCAGTTGTTGGGTTCAGGAAGGAGTCCGGAATCATGGGTTAGTTTAAAGGACACCGATTTAAAATAAACTAAAACAAATTTAAATATCGTAAAATTCCTCTTTTTGTTTGTGGACAGAAACGAAACAACAAGGAGCGAAAAAATTAGGGCGTTGTTGTTCAATTCAAAACCACATCCCTTCCTCTTTAAAACCGCTCCTCACATCCGCTAAAAATCAGAACCAAATCCATTCCTCATTTCCTCAAATCAAACTCGATTGCCTCAGGTAAAAATGGATGAATGAAATCCGCCCCTCTCAGATACTTCAAACCATTAAATCATTTACTTCCATTTCATGTTGCTCAACTTTGCTCCAACGTCGATCGATTTTAGGGCAGAACGACCAATGGTCATCGCGATTAAAGCACGGTATGGGAATCGACTCGTTTAGCCAGGCGCATTTGAGAACTAGGGGGGTCGCAACAAGGATTTAGGCAAACTCACGGGGTATTTTGGTGAGGTATTGAAAGTAGCGACATTTACTGTTAGCTGAAGTCGCGATTGGTTCTTGGTGGATGATTGGGGGTTGCGCGATGGATTTTGGTAAGACTGAAATGGCGAATGATGGCCTGGGAGTTGTTCGAATTTCTGATGGAGTCGATGTCATGAGTGTCCAGTTCCAGAAGGTTATTTCACTCATGGTATGTTAAGTATTAGAGGTGCTGCTCCTATATGATGTAAACGCTGCGAGGAAGAAGGAATGGTTGAGAGCAGATTTTCAGTCCAAGGGTATTACTGGTGACAAAAACATTTTTTCTGAATACAGAAAGGGAGAAGGATATTTAAACAAGAAAATAAGGTAATTAATTTAATAATTAAATTTTATTTTATTTTTCATTTAAAGTGTTCAATAAATAATTAATATTTTGTTAAATATTTACAAGATATTATCGAGTGGAATCAGTCGAGAAATGCGTGGCTCCAAGATACGTAATTCAGCATTTGAGAATTTAAATCAGATCGGATCAAATTAAAATATCATGTGAGTAAAATCTCACTCGTTCTTAGCATTTAAAGATAAATTGTTGATTGTTTGTATGCATTAAAAAATTACTGTTCCTGTTTAAATATATATTAATTATTTTGGCTTGGCTATTATATATATATATATATATATATATGTATTGGTTTGGTGATTGGATGATTCCCGCAGTATCATTAGTGGATACCCGCGGTACCATAGCGGATGATTTCCCTATGCGCCCCACAAATATATTAGTGGATGACCTTCTGTACCGTGATATCCTACGTGGGAGCAGGATGATATTATTTATGTTCGCTGACATATGTGGATGCAGTAAAACAGGATGGAGGGATCCAACTGGATTCCTCAAAAATATATTATCTGTTTGTTTATTTGTTTGCATATATACTGTCATATATGATGTGTTGGAAAACCTGTAAATAAATAATTTGGATATTTGTGTGTTTAAATATCACTGGGCCTAAATATTGATATTTAAAAATATCGTGAAAAGGAAATTCTATTTTCTAAAATAGAATTTGAATTTCGAATGGACTAGAAATATTAACTTATTTTGAATAATTAAAACAAGTAGTTCATTTATAAACGAAGTTTATAAATGAAGTGAAATGAATTATTGTTGGATAAATTCAGGAAATATAAATACGAGTGTGAATTTGAAAAGGGAATTTTATTTTTTTCAAAGTAGAAATATTTATATCAAATATGAAAGTGAAATAGGCAAAGGTGCTAATTAGAAAATGAATTAACAAATTGAGTGAAAACAATTAGATTGACTTGGAATGAATTAGAATGGTTAGATATATATTAAGCAGGTATAGAATGAAGTATTGGAAGAGTATAAATATAATGCTCGACAAAAAGGTACGTATTTAAATTGAATATGAGATTTTATGCACCGTATCGGCTGGCCGCTTGGCTTTTCCTTTTTCCTTTTGATTGGAGAGGGCCTATGTGGCAAGGTTTGAATTTTTCCCGGTAACCCCATACAAAGGAGGTTATGGCGAATTTTTCCGAAAATTTAAAGAGTTAGAATATTTAAAAGAAATTTGATAACTAGAGATCTATATATCAATATATATAGAATTCGATAATGAAACAAACTTAAAAGAGAATATTATAAACGAAAAGGAATTTTATAAATAAAATCCTGGGAGATATACGGTTTAAAGTGAACGATGATTTAAAAGCAAATGATTTGCAGATCAAAATGATTTTGTTGATAAGAAGTAAAGAAATGGAGTTAAGGAAATTAGAAACTGACTGGAGATTAGTTAAGTTGAATGGCTTCCTAAGTGTTGATCTGATGTTGATTTTGGCCTTCGGGGTTGATACTTAGGAAATCGTTCTCTTACTAGTTTATGGATAAGGACTAATGAATGTAGAAGTTATTTTCTAATTATAGAAAATAAAAGAAGACGATATACGAAAATGTTTTCCCAAATAGCGTAAAAGGCCAATATGATTATTGAAAATATTTGGTTGACAAATATTGATAAGGAATTGAAGAAAAGATTTAATTAATGAAATATTAATTAAGGGCTCAGTGATTGTTTGATACCTTGGGTGAACATTTATTTTTCTTCAATAGTTAAATCACCGACTATCAAAGTTTTTGACCATCGTTGTCAATATGGAGAGACCGGTTGGATTATTATCCAAGAATCACTCCAAATTGGCAGTAGCACTGCGAATCATACTATATGAAGACAAATCAAAGACAGAGAAGGTGCAAGGGCTTTTTCTGTTAATCCTAGGTAGAAATTGCCTAAGATGAATTAATAGAAATTGTGCCTTCGGTTTCGTTCAATCCCAGAACAAACGTATATAGACGAGTTTCTAACAGAGTATTTCTAATGACCGCATGTGTTGAGCTGTACAAATATATATGGCGGCAACGGATTTATTCCCTTAGCATAATATCCAGAATATGTATGTGTAAACCAACTAATGATTAATGGATCTGATGATGCGGCATTCAAAGTAATTGTGCTATCAATGAAAGATAAGTAATCATAGCCTGAGGCCTCAGCAACCGGGAAATGACAAAAATCGGGCAGGCAACTTGGCTATGTGGGTAGCTCCCATTAGGGTGTATAATCACCTATCTAGAGAATATTCATTTGCTTCTTTAATCTATATCAATGCTGTCCCTTATCGGGAAACGGTTGCTGATCCCAACCGTTGGTGATGTGCATTCGATACACTTAAGAGAAATGAGTGGTCAGTCATGTGTAGCCGGGTTGCAAGATGTTCTTGTTGAATCCAGTGTATTCTCCTCTAGAGATACACTAACGAAAGGTGGTTTCGTACCTTGTCATAGTTGGAAATCCATTAACCAATAAGCGCCCACGCTTTTGTTTGTAGGATTGATATCTAGTTGTATTTAGACACTATTATAATATCAAAGAGTTTTGATATAAAGATATTTTGGATTCTCATAAGGGAAAAACCCATTCCATGTTATACGGCGTGGTCTTATGGAATATCGTTTGCTTCCTTCAACTGTTTTAAAGTGTTTACTCATACATGTCCCATGACTGACCTGGAGTTTATTTTGTTATGTTTTCCCTAAACTCTTGAGTGCCTAAATTTGTATTGGCAGTCAAGTAGTTCAGGTATTCTCAGATATACTTGGAAGAGCTTGGAGCAGGAGGCTTCAGTGTTAGTTATATAGAGTTTTTTCCGCTGTGTTATTTATGAGATGTACTCTGATGATGTATGTAAGTACAAATTTTGTATTTCAAAAGTTGTTATAATTATATTATATTTTGTTCCACTGTGATGTGAGATTCTGTGTTGTGTATGTTCTTCTTCTTATATTCTATCATTTCTTTCTTTATATTCCTTACCCTCTAACTTCATTCTATTAATGATTCGTATTTCCGTGTTATTTGGGTTGGAAGTGTGGTGTATTTAGTCAACTCAGGTAGTATGGACTTGCAAGCCATTATAGTTGGTATCAGAGCTTAGGTTAAGCGAATACCTAGGATTTGGTGGACTTACTCATTAGAGATAGGGTCAGTAGTACTCTAGAATGAGTTGAGTTTGTATATATCAGAGAGCGTATTTGTTAATTGATATAAAAATTTGTTTTATATTGTGTCGGTTGGTCTGTTGAGTGGTTTATGAATTCTAGTCGAATCATGGTATGCCACAACGTCGATAAGAATTTATAAACACTTGAACAGAGAATTCGACATGATATTGCTTTAAAAAGGGTAAATGTAATAATTTTACCCAAAACTATATTTTGACATAGAAAGGTATACTTTTCTGAAATTATTGTACTACATGGGTGTGTTGGTTGTTATTATTATAATCAAATGAAATTATAGAAAATTAAAATGGTTATATAGAACCAAATATAATTTGTATATGAATGAAATATATACAAATGAGATGAATTAAAATTAAATCCAAACCAGAATTTGGAATTTAAATCCTTGGAAGTTGGAAAAAAATATTTTCTAAAGTACATTAAAATAATATAGCTTTGTTTCGAAAGAATTTGAATAAAAATCATCTTATAGATGGATTTTGAAATTGATTAAGCACTGAACTCACTTTAGTGGCAGGGAAATAATTCCGATGATAAGTCAACCATCATCGGTGTTCATTTTCGAGTTCTAAGTGATGGATTGCTACCTTAGAAAAGTTTTGATGGAAATTTATTTTTGGAAAATAAGTTGTTTGGAAAATTCAAATGTTTTGAATTTGAGATGGTTATAAATATACGTATATATTTATGTGATTTCAAATGAATTTGAAATGAAAACCCGGGAATTTGAATTCTGGAATTAAATTTAACTTAAGCAAGTTAAATGAGTCAAAGTGAATAAATTAAATAGAATCAATTTGAATTAATTTGAATACATATGAATGGAATATAAACTGGTTGTGAATGTATTGATTGAGAATCATTTAGATTAAATGAATATGAGCATATGTAATTGGCAGTGTAAATGAAAAACCAAAAGTTTTGGTAAAACTAAAGTAGTAAAAATATAAAATGTTGAGTTTCAACATAATTGTGTTTTTGGAAGGTTAATGGGTTTGAAGCACTTTTCCTACCTTAGTAATTTCGGGTATGAAATTCTTTTAAGGGGGGAAGAATGTAACGACCCGGATTATTGGTCGGTTAATTTTAAATATTTAATATGGATTTAAATATTGGGTTGATAATATAAATGGAATTTTATATTTAAGTTATCGATTTAGGAGTAATCGATTTCGATTTAATATCGAATATATTAAATTATCGTAATGCGGAAAACAGTAATGATTTAAGTTAGAAATTTAAAGCTGAATCGGAACAGTTCAGATGATCAGTACAAAATTTAGTTTGAGTTAGAATAATAATATTAATTTATTATCAAAGAATCAATTGTTTTGGATTTAAATTTATATCGATTTAAATCAACATCTTTTCCATACGATCAAACAGAGCTTCGAAACCTATCCGAGTGTGTCCAGAATAAGGGAATAACCCTAAAAATGTCAGTTGTTGGGTTCGGGAAGGAGTCCGGTATCATGTGGTATTTTAATTTAAAGGACACCGATTTAAAATAAACTAAAATAAAATTAAATATCAGAAAATTTGTCTTTTTGTTTGTGGATGGAAACGAAACAACAAGGAGCAAAAAAATTAGGGCATTGCTATTCAATTCAAAACCACATCCCTTCCTCTTTAAGACCGCTCCTCACATCCACTAAAAATCTGAACCAAATTCATTCCTCATTTCCTCAAATCAAACTCGAGCGCCTCAGGTAAAAATGGCCGAATGAAATCCGCCCCTCTCCGATACTTCAAACCATTAAATCATTTGCCTCCATTTCCTGTTGCTCAACTTTGCTCCAGCATCGATCGATTTTAGAGCAGAAGGGCCGGTGGTCATCGCGATTAAAGCACAGTCTGGGAATCGACTCGATTGGCCAGGCGCAGTTGAGAACTAGGGGTCGCGACAAGGCTTTAGGAAAATTCGTGGGTTATTTTGGTGAGGTATTGAAGGTAGCGACATTTACTGTTAGTTGAAGTTGCGATTGGTTCTGGGTGGATGATTGGGGGTTGTGCGATGTATTTTGGGATGACTGAAATGGCGGATGACGGCCTGGGAGTTGTTCGAATTTCTGATGGAGTCGATGTCATGAGTGTCCGGTTCCAGAAGGTGATTTCGCTCATGAAATGTTGAGTATTTGGGATGCTACTCCTATATGATGTAAATGCAGCAAAGAAGAAGGAATGGTTGAGAGCTGATTTTCAGTCCAAGGGTTTTACTGGTGACAGAAACATTTTTTCTGAATACTGAAAGGGAGAAGGATATTTAAACAAGAAAATAAGGTAATTAATTTAATAATTAAATTAAATTTTATTTTTCATTTAAAGTGTTCAATAAATAATGAATATTTTATTAAATATTAACAAGATATTATCGAGTGGAATCAGTCGAGAAATACATGGCTCCAGGATACGCAATTCAGCATTTGAGAATTTAAATCAGAAAGGATCAAACTAAAATATCATGTGAGTAAAATCTCACTCGTTCTTAGCATTTAAAAATAAATTGTTGATTGTTTGTATGCATTAAAATATTACTGTTCCTGTTTAAATATATATATTAGTTATTTAGGCTTGGCTATTATATATATATATATATATATATATATATATATATATATATATTGGTTTGGTGGTTGGATGATTCCCGTGGTACCATTAGCGGATGCCCGCGGTACCATAGCGGATGATTTCCCTATGCGCCCCACAAATATATTAGTGGATGACCTTCTGTACCGTGATATCCTGCGTGGGAGCAGGATGATATTATTTATGTTGGCTGAGATCTGTGGATGCAGGAATACAGGTTGGAGGGATCCAACTGGATTCCTCAAAAATATATTATCTGTTTGTTTATTTGTTTGCATATATACTGTCATATATGATGTGTTGGAAAACCTGTAAATAAATAATTTGGATATTTGTGTGTTTAAATATCACTGGGCCTAAATATTGATATTTAAAAATATCGTGAAAAGGAAATTTCCAGATTTAAAAAGGAAATTCTATTTTTCTAAAATATAATTTGAATTTCGAATGGACTAGAAATATTAACTTGTTTTGAATAATTAAAACAAGTAGTTCATTTATAAACGAAGTTTATAAATGAAGTGAAATGAATTATCGTTGGATAAATTCAGGAAATATAAATAAGAGAGCAAATTTGAAAAGGAAAATTTATTTTTTTTCAAAGTAGAAATATTTATTTCAAATATGAAAGTGAAATAAGAAAAGGTGCTAATTAGCAAATGAATTAACAAATTGAGTGAAAACAATTAGATTGACTTGGAATGAATTAGAATGGTTAGATATATATTAAGTAGGTATAGAATGAAGTAATGGAAGACTATAAATATAATGCTTGACAAAAAGGTACGTATTTAAATTGAATATGAGATTTTATGCACCGTATCGGCTGGCCGCTTGGCTTTTCCTTTTTGATTGGAGAGGGCCTATGTGGCAAGGTTTGGATTTTTTCCGGTAACCCCATACAAAGGAGGTTATGGCAAATTTTTCCGAAAATTTGAAGAGTAAGAATATTTTTAAGAAATTTGATAACTAAAGATCTATATATCAATATATATAGAATTCGATAATGAAACTAACTTAAAAGAGAATATTATAAATGAAAAGAAATTTTATAAATAACATCCTGTGAGATATACGTTTTAAAGTGAACGATGATTTAAAAGCAAATGATTTGCAAATTAAAATGATTTTGTTGATAAGAAGTTAAGAAATGGAGTTAAGGAAATTAGAAACTGACTGGAGATTGGTTAAGTTGAATGGCTTCCTAAGTGTTGATCTGATGTTGATTTCGGCCTTCGTGGTTGATACTTAGGAAATCGTTCTCTTACTAGTTTACGGATAAGGACTAATGAATGTAGATGTTATTTTCTAATTATAGAAAATAAAAGAAGACGATATACGGAAATGTTTTCCCAAATAGCGTAAAAGGCCAATATGATTATTGAAAATATTTGGTTAACAAATATTGATAAGGAATTGAAGAAAAGATTTAATTAATGAAATATTAATTAAGGGCTCAGTGATTGTTTGATACCTTGGATGAACATTTATTTTTCTTCGATGGTGTAAGTACCGACAATCGAAGTTTTTGACCATCGTTGTCAATATGGAGAGACCGACAGGAATATTATCCGAGAACCATTCCATATTGGCAGTAGCATTTCGAATCATATTATATGAAGACAAATCAAAGACGGAGTAAAGTGCAAGGGCTTTTTCTGTTAATCCTTGGTAGAAATTGCCTAAGATGGATTAACAAAATTGTGCCTCGGTTTCGTTCAATCCCAGAACGAATGTATATGGATGATTGTCTGACGGAGTATTTCAATGATCGCATGTGTTGAGCTGTAAAATATATATGGTGGCAACGGATTTATTCACTTAGCATAATATCCATAATATATTTGTGTAAACCAACTAATGATTAACGAATCTAATAATGTGGCATTCAAAGTAATTGTGCTATCAATGAAAGATAAGTAATCATAGCCTGAGGCCTCAACAACCGGGAAATGACAAAAATCGGGCAAGCAGCATGGCTATGTGGGTAGCTCCCATTAGGGTGTATAATCACCTATCTAGAGAATATTCATTTTCTTCTTTAATCTATATCAATGTTGTCCCTTATCGGGAAATGGTTGTTGATCCCAACCGTTAGTGATATACATTCGATACACTCAAAAGAAATGAGTGGTCGGTCATGTGTGGCCGGGTAGCAAGATGTTCTTGTTGAACCCAGTGTATTCTCCTCTAGAGATACACTAGCGAAAGGTGGTTCCATGCCTTGTCATAGTTGGAAATCCATTAACCAATAAGCGCCCGCGCTTTTGTTTGTATACTATGTATGTGGAACGTGAGATGCAAGCGTTCTACTAGATTGATATCTATTTTTATTTAGACACTATTATAATATCAAAGAGTTTTGATATAAAGATATTTTGGATTCTCATAAGGGAAAAATCCATTTCGTGTTATACGGCGTGGTCTTATGAGATATCATTTGCTTCCTCAAACTGTTTTAAAGTGTTTACTCATACCATTCCCATGACTGACCCGGAGTTTATTTTGTTTTGTTTTCCCTAAACTCTTGGGTGCCTAAATTTGTATGGGTAGTCAAGTAGTTCAGGTATTCTCAGATATACTTGGAAGAGCTTGGAGCAGGAGGCTTTTGTGTTAGTTATATAGAGTTTATTCCGCTGTGTTGTTTTAGAGATGTACTCTGATGATATATGTAATTACAAATTTTGTATTTCAAAAGTTATTATAATTATATTATATTTTGTTCCGCTATGATGTGAGATTCTATGTTGTATATGTTCTTCTTCTTCTCCTATTCTATTATTTCTTTCTTTCTATTCCTCACCCTCTAATTTCTTTCTATTAATGATTTGTATTTCCGTGTTATTTGGGTTGGATGTGTGGTGTATTTAGTCAACTTAGATAGTACATATTTGCGGGCCGTTACACTTACTCTGACCTTGACTAAGAAATCCTGCCACAACATGACAAGACGACTAATCCCTTAAAGCATATCCATGCCTGGAAATCCATTTTATTAAAATCCAAATTCATTACATAATCGAAGCAGAACAAACGGTTTTATTATAACAACCCAGAATTTAGGCGATAATTAATTTAGTTATTTAATTTGGTTTCTAGAAATGAAATTTTTGCAAACAATGGAATTTGACCACGAAACTTGCACAATTGCATTCATAATGGAATTCTAGTCAGCTTTCATGTTTGGTGATTCGGGAATGGAGTCTGTATGAAAAAGTTACGAACAAAATACGAAAATGGCTGGAAAATAAATACATAAGAATCTATAGTTATACATTACCATTTATAACCCGCCTTCACTTGGCGTTTTCGACCAAGGGTGGTCCACCCTAGGGTCGATCGGGCAGTCGACCTCAGGGATCGACCCCTCTGGTCGAAAACAGCCAATGACAGCTAGGTTTTATTTTATATTGTAAGTTTTATGTTAACGGGCGGATCTTTAATAAATAAAATCTAATGGTTCAGAATTATTCCTATGCCCATAAATAAAGGGCTAGACCCCCTCTCTATTACTCATTTTTCTAGAGGTAGCAACATAGCTATACCATTTCCAATTCTTCAATCTCTTCTTAAATTATAATTTATAAATCTATTCAAATCAAATTAACAAGAATGGGAGATATTAAATCAAGATCTATGTAAAAGGGTTAGTTTTATGAATAGGCAATTTATGTTATTAATTTTCATTCTTCTTTTCCTATTCTTCTTTCAGATTTACAAATCTAAATCTATGTCTGTAAATCACCTTTGGAAATATTTGAGAATTGTTAGCCAAAAAGCTATGTCAGATTCAAATTTGGATAGCTTTCATGTTAGTGGGAAATTATATACAATGTTTGTAATAACTTATATAGTTTGTTTGTGTTGAATTTGAATTATATGCCTAAAGGTTTATCAGATTTGTTTATTTTTATCAAATCTGAAATAATATGTTTAAAGTTTGGATATGGATTGGTAGGCCATTTTTCTTAATAAGATTATATAGCCTACAATTGGTCTTAGATGTGTTTGTGGTTATTGTAAACACCTCGGATCTGGAAATCAGTCCCACAACCATTATTAGACTTGTATTTTTTTTCTAGATTCATAGGATTGGGTGTTGATTTGTTGTTTGTGTAGTTTTGGTTATAATAATAATCGTGTTTGTGTTTGGTATTGTTTCGGATTTTACTTGGTTATTGTAATATTTGTCTTTTTTTTCTCTTTTTGCGTTAAAAAACATTATCTGAAACCTACAAGGAACATAAATAAATCAAATAGGAAAAGATGTACAAATTCATGTATCTTTGTAGGTAGTTTGCAACATCTATTTTAAATGAAATATTTACTTATTTGCTTGGGATTTGAAATAATGTTAATTTTCCTCTTTTAATAGTTTGGGTAAAATTTACAATAATTAAATAAATAACCTTTTATAAGATTTTGAATCTTTAAACAAGATTAAATGCAAAAAGGGTTATTTTGGTCGTTAGTGTAGACAAAAAAGTAAATAATAAATAATACAAAATATAAATTTACGTTAATCTTATTCGTCCAAATCTACGTAAATGGCACTATTATATTAAATAAATGTTTGTTAGTTGTTGCGTGTTTGAATTTGAAGTGTTTCCATTTATGGAAATAAATGAGTGTTAATAACTCCCATAATAAATGGAAATTAAATATTTATGACCATTGTAGCAATAGACATGTAAATTATTGCTATAATAAAAGGTCATAATCAAAATAATAACTATTGTAGCATATGCATTTTGGGGGAATTAATTGAATAGGATAAATATACCTAAACGGTTACAATTAAATTGGTGTTCAGGTATAGAGATTCTAACTCCAACTAGGGAAAAAAATAAATAATAAACTTATATATATCTATTCAAATAAGAATTAAACGAAATTAAATTTGTAGTAATATTTGGGAGTTACAATAATTATATTAGAATTTAAACGGAATTTATATAAATGGCAATCAATAAGGTAATTATTGCCTTAGGAAATTATGGTTGTTTATGTCATAAATGGCAAAGTATCTAAATAGTAATAAATAGAATTGAAGGGGATTAACGAAAATTTATTGACATAGTAAGTGCTAAGTCTAACAAGGAAATAAATAACTAAACATCCTAGGATAGGAAGTTCTAGATTACCTATTTTATTCCAGTTAATATAGAACTAATATACTTAGAAATAAGAAGTTGGACTTAGTAGCTTAATGATGCGAAGTCAGTTGCCTTATTCAACAGAAGTCTTCACTTTCCAACAATTGGATACATGTACAAATGATGTGAGATATCATTTACCATAGGAACACATGATGATAATTATGTAATGAGAATTATTTCCAAAAATAGGTTCTCCGAAAAGGGAAATCATCAAAGGAATAATTCATAATCGTAGTTTGCTTCGGCATTAGAGGTATTAAGCAGTTTGATCCACCCTTATAGGGTAATAAGTGATCGCGTAGATCTCCTCCCCATAAATGAGAAGTATTAAATGGCTGTTGGGTATGAGTTTGGAATTGCAATCCCCGCAAAGGTTCGCTTCATCTTGGTAGCAAGTGACCAGGTGAGAGTGTGCCTTGGGATTAGGTATTAAATGACAGTTAAGGAGATTCCATAAGTATGCCTATCCTGCAGGAAGTATTAAGTGGCTAGAGGATTATATAATAAGGTCAGCTATATAGTAACATAGGGTCCACTAGGAGGGTCTTAAATGGTGTCGAGCTCCTACCTAAACCTGGTATTAAGTGGCTAGTTACTATCTTTCTCTTTATGCGGGGTTTTGGTATAAGTGTGAATGATGTAAGCCTTAAATTAGTAGGACTTAGTATCTAGTCTCCTCTAATTTACATTAGTGTAAAGTAAACCACCGAGTAAGGTATTAAGTGATCGATAGGTCCGCCTTAGGTCTTAAGTGATCAAAAGGATCCACCCTTATCTTATATTGATAGTGAGCTCTTAAGTGGCTATATAGAAATTATTATCCTCCTTATGGAATAGTGATGTAACAACCCAGAAAATCAGAACCAATTTAAATTTTTTTATTTTGGCAATTTTAATGAATTTTGAATATTTAAATGATTTATTTTAAATAATAACGACTAGAAATTTATTTTTAATAGAATTGGAACACATAAATTTATTTAAATCGAAGTTAGAGTATGAATATTTATTTTAATTATAAAGGGAATTGGAAATGGCGCGGTAGTTTGAAAATTCAATTTCAAACTTCAAATGAATGTACAGAATTCAAAATAAACTGGATTTTAGTAAAACCAGAAACATTTGAATCTGTTTGAAAATATCTTTCCAAAGAATGTGAAAAATCTAGATTTCATAATGGGAATAAAAAGTTATGCCCAGTTGAAAATTCATAATAGTCGCTATGGAATTTATATAATATATAGCCCTTAAAAATAGCTATTTTTCAAACGACCTCCATTTTTGACGAGACCACTTTTGTAGGATTCAAAACGTCAAATTATTTCTAGATTCCAATTTTCATAATTTTTGCAATCAATATGTGAGTGTGGTGAATTTAAACGCGTTTGGTCAATTCAGTTTGAATTTAATCGACCAGAAAATGGCCGTTTTTCAAACGGTCCTAAATTCGACAAAATTAGTTTTGTTAGGACCGTATCGTCAAACATTTCTAGATTTATTTTTCTGAAACTTTTGGAGTCAGTATGTGACCCCGATAAATTAAAATGTACATTGAAACCAATTTTAAACATCATATTAATTTATATTTTAATATAGATGAAACTGATTCAAATGATAGAATTAGCTTACGGGACATATCTCATTGTGTCTGGAATGGGGTTATTTAGCTAAGGGCGACAGTCGTTGGGTTCGATTTTGAGTTCAAATGAAAAAGTAACTTTTTGGATTTAAATTAAATTAAATATATATATATATATACACACACACACACTTGGTCAACCCTCCTTATCTCTCCCCCATCGTTCAAAATTGAAGAAAGAAAAAAACGCACGATAGCTTCTTCCCTCAGCAGTGCCACTACCCATATCACCTCCTGGCACCACCACCGCAACCCCCTTCTTCCTCTTCCTCCTCTCCTCTCTCCTTTTTCCCCCTTTAGATCTACAAACCCTACCCCCAAATCGCTACCACCCTAGCCACCACCACTACCGCCTCCACCCCTCAGCCACCTGCCCACGTCCAATCAGGCCCGTTGCCACCCTCTGGCCACCCAGCTCCGGCCGTGGGCCCCGCCAAGTCCAAAAACCTATTTTTCTCCAAAAATCCGATTTTGCATAAAACACCCTGTCACTATTTTGCCAATAACTCTCAAACCGTGCGCTTCTGGCCAAAACTACACAATATCAAAATCGAAGAGCACGATTTTCTCTTGGATTCGGTATATGTAAGTCCTATTTTGGATTGCGAAGCTGTCCGGAAATCGCGTCTGAAGTCAATGGACTTGATGTTGTTTTTTACGATTTCCGGCAAATTGGTGCAGTTTTGGAAGAAAGTCCACTAGGAAAAGTTGTTCGGAATGACGCGTTTAAGCTAGTGATAACGTTTGGTGAAGATTGGAGGCCGTACGCAAATTTTAGAGCCCAAGAGGCGAATTCAAGTGCAAGAAATCGACAAAACGAAGCGCGACGACAAAGTCCGCCAGTTAAAGAATGACGGAGTGGATCCCAAGGGTGAGAACTTCTCACTCTAATTTAATTTTCTAGTTAAAAATATATACTAGGATGCATACGGTGCTTAGTAGCACCCAACACCTTTGTTTGAAACCATGGATGTTTGGTTGTTTGTTTGGATTGATAAATTGGTTGAATTTTGTTTGGGATGTAAATTGATTTGAATTGGTATGTGTATGGCGTGAGCCATTATTGGGCGAGGGATAAAGCTAGACATTATTCCGTCTCTAGTATCGCGCCGATATGTTGCCGAAATTTTCTTAAAATGATAGAACAATCAAAATATAATTTTTATTGTATAAATGAACTATATAAAATATTCATGAATTGAAATAAATATTTTATAGTTAAAAATATAATTTTAACGTGTATATGAATTAAATAAATATTCATTTACAAATCGGACGAATTGTTTATGAACACTCATTTGATTTATATGGATTGAGATGGTATATTTTACACATCGACCAACTACACAAATAATATTCAATATTTGTTGATTGAAACTCCACACGGGTATGGGGATGATATTTGACATACACTAATCCCAATTATTTAGTTGTATGTCAATCGATTGGTTGACAGACTGTTGTAAGCGTTAATTATTTATACTTAATGCTTATGCAGTTGTGTAATGCACTCTGGATGATGGTTGACTATGTTTGATTATTATTGTGTACATGTGTGTATGAAATCCATATAAATAAAGTTATATGCGAATTGATTGTGTCTGATCCCAATTCGGAAAGAACGAATATTTTAAATTAAAGATATTTTAAAATGAAAAATAATGAATATTTTAAAATAACTAATATCTTAATAATATTCAGTAATGGATCAAAATATGATTTTGATGTTCGATTTGGGATGGACATGAAAATGTTGAAAAATATGAAGCCATGTTAATTAGATTAACGCCATTTTGACGTGAACGGTATTTATATCGATTTAATTCATTTTTATAATGAATATCGAAAAGGAAGTGATTTCAAAATCTCATGTTTTGAAAATATTATCATTTATATATTATAATGATAAAAAAAATTCGGTTTTGATTTAAAATTGAATATGAAGTTGAAATCGTTTTAAAACAAATTTATAAAATACATTTTAAATGGAAATCAATGAAATATGTATAATATATATATTCTATATATTTAATGGCCTGAATAGAACGCGCCGTGCCGCGGTAGTTCGCGAATTTCAACCATTACCTTCGAATGGACATTATGGGAGATTCGACCATCGGATTCTCCTAAAACCAGAACCGTTGGGTTCGTATCGAAAAGAACTTTCCAAGAATATAAGAGATTTGAAATGTAATGGTTGGATTTGGAATTATGACCAAATCAAATTTGGAAAAGGTCGCTATAAATGTAGTTCGATGACCGTTTATGGAAATCAATTGAAAGGGCCTTGATAAAATTATTAAAAATATCAATAATTTGTGTAAAATTATAAAAAATAATTTGGAAAGAATTGGGATGAAATTTCCACGTTTGTAAATATAAAAATATATTTTTACTGAAATGAACTAGTTATGAACTAGAATTATAATCCAATATTTTTAAATAAATAAATCGGATTTGAAATGGTCTTTAAAATAACTAAAGTTTCCAATATATGAATTGGAATGGGTTTGAATCGAAATTATCTTCGGAATATTTCGATATTGGATTCCATGATTATACGGATATTGTGGAGGAATTCGGAAGATATATATATATCGTTATTCCCAATACGATATTTGTTGATTTCAGAATTTGATATTAAATATAAGCCGATATAATTTCTATTCAGAGCCTTGTATTTAATATTGAATTGGATTTTGGTTTTGTCGTGAATGGTGTCTTCATTAACACTGTTCTTAAACCCAGTGAGGAAAGAATAAATCTTTTAATTACGATTATTAGAGTTTCCAGTTAATTAACATTCAATTAGAATAAAATGGGATGGTAATTGGGTTTATTATGAACTGTGTTTTTACGACATTCATACTTTAACCTGATTTACAATGAAATGTGATTAGGAATTTATAAATCTTTTCTTATTAAGGTTTAATGGAAAATTTCCAAAGTAAAGTTTTCCAATTTAATATATTAAATTGGATTTGAATGGAATTCGATTTGGTAATAATCGAAGTAAACTTCTATGGAGGAAGAATATTAATATATATGGAATTTAGAAAGATTTGTTGTTATTCCATTTATATTATTAGTCGGATACGGAAATTGATATCGATTATATATTGATCTATTTTCGGTGAAGATTCCATAAATAATGGAATGTGATTTGGGTTTATCGTGAACTGTGTTTTAAATGACATTAGTTCTTTAACCCAGTTAAAGGCATGATTACATGTCTAACATTGTATTTCTAACTATATGGTTGATCTCTGCTAAATATATATCTGTTTGATGGCGGAGAATTTATTCTCCTGCTTAACACTCTTCTCTAAGACATACGAGCTTAGAGGTTATATATAGGCAGAAATCAATAGTACGGAGTAGATTGTCGTTGCGGCATGTTTAATTTTCCAAAGTTAAATAATCATTAATATTGATTTTTGGGAAGATTAAAACCAAGTGGAGTTTTAATGAATCTATAATTAGATTGAGATACGAATGTGATAATTTAAATTATCAATTTGGGAAATAATCGAGAGTGGAGTATCACCAGTTTTGCTCCAAGCGATAGTTAAATCTTTAATTAGATTTAAACGAGAAATGGTAATTAATTTTACTGATAACACCGTGGTGTTAGATATGGGGTATTACCCATTTTACTCCATGGGATGAATAGGTTGGGATTGGGAAATATAATAAATGATTACTTCGGTAATGTGCATTAATCCCAACTAGTTTGGAAAACCTTAATATGATTTGAATTGATATACAAAGGTTGATTAAAGAATAAATTTAAAAGAATTTATCTTTGACAAAATTAATGGGAACCTTTCCCAAAGGATATGAATATTTAAATAACAGAATATTTTGAATTGGAATGAGGCATATGTTGTGTTTTTATAGAAGTTATTTATTATATACGCGAGTTATTCTGAAAGGCCGGGTTTATACCCATTATGAATAATGGATTCGACGGTAAGTCAAAGATGAAGACGGTGGTTGAAGACCAGAGGTATTCATATCGTTTGGATGATTACTGATGTCTTGATTGGGCTGTACACCCAAGACAAGGTAATAAGTGGTTATCGTCCAGAAGTACTTGGAGATTGACCGGATATGCGAGGACCTCTCTCTTGTATTGTACATATGGGACGAGGAATAAGGTGCCACTGGTTTCGTTTAGACCCAGAACGAACATGTAAATGGATATGTGTCTGACATTGGATTTTATTCTGTGTTGATTGTTCTCTATTAAATATATATCTGTTTGGCGGCAGAGAATTTATTCTCTTGCTTAACGCCCTTCTCTGAGACGTAGGAGCTCAGAGGTTATATATCGATAGACATCAGTCGCATAGCGTGAATTCCCTGTGTGGCATGATGAGATGCAAATGATCAAGGCTTCTATTGAAAAGCAGAGTCTTGTGGTTGATGATCAAAGCACGGCTTTAGTATAGACTAGCTTTGTGCATAGCGTTAATTCGCGAGCCTCATACCTCGGTATGATTCAAAAATGGGATCGGACCGTTGAGAGAACATGACGTTTCTTTCTAGCTATGGGTGGTGTCATGGTATGGATCATAGACATTTATTATATTTTTACCTATATGGATGATGGATAGCGAGGCTCCTCAGATATATCGGTTACTACGGAGCCGATGGATATAGATCCGATAGGACCGGGAAACATGTGTTCAGGAGTAACTAAACCTCAAACGTAATTGAGGATCGGCCCAACCAGTCCAGGGTTCTCTTCAGGGAGTCCTGAGACATTTACCAGAGTGTCTCGAAGCGGTTAGGAGCCGTCCTTGGCCTCGACTCATGATGGAAATCCAATTTCCAATACGTGACATTTCGGTTTTGATTGTAGAGCCTAGTATAGCGACATGATAGATGGCATTCATGCCACCTAGGATTGATACATTTATATTTGAAATTGTTTTATACAATATGCACTTATAATAGTATCAAACGATTTGTTTTAAACGTACCAAGCATGTTTGGCTATTATAAGGGAAAACCCTATCCTCGGGCTTGCGTTGCATTGTGTGATGGGACCTGGGTCTTATAATAGCTTCATTTTTCAAAAAAGTATTGCGCTGTTTATTCTATGCACTGGTATTCTTGGGAGGAAACCCGTTCCGTGTTATACGGCGTGGTCTCTAGATTTACTCCATTTTAAAGTAAAGTTTAAATAACTGTTTTATTTCTCACACCAGT
Organism: Allium sativum; assembly: GCA_030737875.1. NCBI lineage: Eukaryota > Viridiplantae > Streptophyta > Magnoliopsida > Asparagales > Amaryllidaceae > Allium > Allium sativum. Next base: position 277,277,350 of record CM060918.1, read on the forward strand.
CACATGACTGATCTGGAGTTTATTGTTTTAACCCAAACTGTAGGTGCCCCTATTTTCTACACGGACAGCTAGTAGTTTTGGTTTTGCAGATATTATATTCACATAATCCTGGTTTATAGCTGGAGCTATATTCGGAACGCTCTGTATCCATGTATTTCTTTCAATTGTGTTTTGTATTATTTTTCCGCTATATTGTAATTTTAAATCTCTGATATTTATCAAATGTATATTATTTATTCATACTCTACTGTATTCTTGTACTCTGATATAAATGACTGTAATAAGCAATGAAATGTTCTAGTGTTTTTGTTCTGATTTGTTGTGTTCTCAACTCAATCTGGGCTTTTCTTTACGGGGAAGTTCGGGTCGTTTCAAGTGAGTAGTTGAGAGCCCACCTCTTTGTTTTCGGTAATTAGTTGGATGGTTGTTTAAACTCTTCATACTTATGCATAAACATTATATCTCAGTATTTCGATATCGTTATCTTTAGTGATGCTACCTTGGGTATGGTATTTAGTCGTTGTGCATAAATCTTTATAAGGTTAGGTTAAAATTGCTAGCCTTTTTAGACATATTTTTGGTTGAGACCAAAAGGTATACGTTTGCGTATTATATACCGTGTTATACATTTTCTACTCACCATGACTTGTTGTTCTAACCCCCCCTCCTCATAACTACTCTCAGGTTTATCTCGAGAAAGACAGGTCAAAGTAGGTATTCAATTTGGTTTTCGATTCTCGTTATCTCATGCTCGATATCGATGTGGTGATATGTTTTAAAGCAGTTGCCTTAGTCAGTATTAGTTATCCTATCATGTTTCCACTGTGAGTTAGTTTTATTTTACTCTAATTATTCTCCTGCTCATTTATTTGTAGGTATCAGACTTATACTCTCCTTTCTTGGATGGATTTTTGAGTTTCGATTTTTTTTTCAAAATTTAGGCTCAGAAAAGTGTGGGGTGTTACATTTATCGTCGGATGCTGAGCACTAGTAGGGACCAAATCCTAATCCCGTATGTGAGTACACCGACTTAGACATTTTTCATTGGATGGTTTTATTACCGAGCAAATTGCATGCCCAAGGATTAAGTCTTAATCCACGTGCATGTGTGAGTCTACATAGCCATCCGGAAAACCAAAACAAACAAACATATAAACACATTTCCTAAAAAAAACCAAAAAACCAGTGTGACCTAGATTAGCTGATGGCAATCTCACGCGAGCTGGGTCCTGGATCATTCCCTATTTTGGGAGTATTAGGTGGTGGTACATGTCCTAGCGCAGTTGATTGCTTATCATACTCTGGCAACTCTCCTCGTATGACGTGCTGCTTGATTATGTCACACAAATACCTGCATTCACTTGCATTGGGACCAACCATATTATGGAACATGTAGTGCTTTCCAAATTCCCATTCGTTCTGAGTTGGCTCCTTTCTGGGAGTCTTTGGGTAAGAAATAACTCCTCGAGTATCCAGGTAGATAACTACTAAAGTTGAATTAAGCCCAATGTACTTGTAGAACTTAGGCTCTCTTCGAGGCCTGAACTTCTGATCGTTCTTAGCCGGGCTTTTCCTTTGCCCTTATCCCGATCCTTTACGAGTCTGGACGATCCTTCATCCTTAGCCATATTAACTTCGAGAACTTCCTTCTCGATAAGAGCACCTTGTTCATGTTGAAATCTATCTACCAAAAAAACTCACCAAGATCCCTTGGTGGACCCTACTACAATGAAACCTTAAAATTCGACTTATTCAAGATGCCAGATACAGCTTCCATTAATACCATGGACGTTTTCTGTTGATCCACCGATGCCACCGACGCGTTAAACCTTTACAGGAAAGAACAAATAGTTTCTCTAGACCTCTACTTGATCATCGTCAAAGTCATTAAATTTTTTGGTCTTGCGATATGGGCCTAAACTGCTCAAAAAACCGAGCAACCAACATGTTATAGCCATTAATCAATTCATATTCTACCTGCCTGAACCATATAGCAACAATATCAGTTAAGTATAACAGGAAGTACCAAGCCATGATGCCCGCCGATGTTGATTACACTTCCAGATGGCACATGTAGGGCATCAAGTGCATGGTAGGATCCTTCCTACCATCGTATGCCTCTAAGAATTGTAGCATAAAGTCCAGTAGATTACGAGAATTACGGAATTTTTGGGTGAAAGGATTGTGGTTAATGTTATTCATGACATCTTGAGATGCTCCTCCTCTTGTAAATTATCGAATCACATCTGCGATCTAATTTCCATTTCCAACTAATTGTTGCCTATTATGCAATCCAACATGGGTGCCCCAAGCGTGCCAAACTATAGTAGATTATGCTGATTCTAAGCGTCTAGAGTTGGTTCGATAATGCCCATTGACCTTGGTTCGACATAGTCGAACCGAAATGATTCGACATTGTCGAAATGAGCTCTAGCAGCTATTTGTGCTCTGCACCTATCCTATCCAAAATGGTATTGGGTCAAGTTTGGCTAATGTTTCCTGAGTTTCCAATCAAAACACAACAAATCAGAGTGTCATGACATAAATCACCATCTCCAAGGAGGTTGCCCCTGGCCAAGGTCAGTTCCCTGTTAGCATTAGGTCGAACCTGAAATTCCTATTGTGTAATTTATGGCAAGCTCTCGGGTCAAGCTGCTGTTGCTGCTTCCACCACTACAACACCACTGGTTCCTGCTAAATTTTGACCTCTTGGCCTTTTGAATCCATCAAACCTTGTGAAGAAATTATTTATCATCTCCTCCTTCTTGCAGAGAAGTTCATCCTCTCGCTCTATACGTGACCTCAACTCAGCCAATACTCCATCAGTCTCCTCTTTACTAAGGTAAATGGAAGGAACTCCATGGGAGGAAGCCTCCGAACTTTCCTCGTTCCTTCATCCCTGATATCATTAGTACAAAAGAAAGTTATGTCTTTTTTCCTCTTCACCATCTTCAAAACCAAACAATCCAAATTCCTTAGTAATTAAAAAATTACATGCCCCTTCCTGGCGTACCAATGTATCGACGTCAAAAAGTGGCATTTTAATGATTAACCCCCAAATAAACCAAATCGCAGGAATCACAGTTAAATCACAATCACAGAGGGCAACAAAATTCAAAGAACATGCAATGTTTTTATAGTGGTTCGGCATTCCGGCCTATGTCCACTTCAAGTAAACTTTTATTATAATGTATTGATTACAAGTTACAGATGATTTTGTATGAAAAAAGTAGAGATAAGAAGTTGATTTCACGTAAAGGCATTGTCCTTGCACCCTAAGCTTCCAAAGGAAAAAGTTGATCCCCTTCTATCAAAAAAATGATGTATCTATAAGTGCTCCAGATCTCGAGTCGATGCTGCTACATGGCCTCTGATCCGTCCATCTAGGAGTTAGAAGTCCGCTTCTTTAGGTTGTGGGAGACGTCCTCTCTGGTTCAGTATAAGCCATGTATTATTTGATCAGAAGAAGTAATAGTTATGACTATGTCTTTAGCAAATAGAATAGGTCAGAAGACTGAGCTAGCATTCGTGCCAGTGTTCAGTCCGACATAGTTGAACCGAACTCGGTCCGACATAGTCAAACCGATCCAATGATATCCTCTTCCCTTTCCAATACCTAAGTCCTAGCCAATCTAAATATGCCGAGACGACGTCCCTTGAGCCGGTCCATGTGAGTGGAAATATTCCATACCGAGATGGCTATCTGATCCGAAGTAAAACAATTCGAGTGAAGCTCTATAGAGGCAAGTCGAACTGAACCATGTCGATCTAAAATCCCAAATTGTCACATCGAGCTACATGATCCATGCTTCATATATATATATATATATATATATATATATATATGAGTGTGTGTGTGTGTTCGGATGTTTTGATACTTTAATTGGGTGAATCCGAGCTCTCTTGAGCACATGCCCAATCCTAAATACTTTGATTATCGGAAATCCATGATGTGGCTGCCTTGCCAAAAGGCAAGTCAACACTTTGCCCCCTAAAAAGATATCTATCAGTGGAAGATGTGTTTTGAATAATCCAGAAATCCCAAGAAATCCATAAAAGTCCAAAATAAAAGTCCAATATCCGATGACTAGAAATCCACGATCACGCCAGATCGTAACAATAGGAAACCAGAAAACCACATTCGCTCCGGATCGTATTATCAGAGAACCCGAAATCCATGGTCACACCAGGACATATTAGAAGAAAAACAGAAAACTAAAAGTCTAAAATCCCAAGAAATCTGAGAATTATTCCATATATTATTTTAAGAGAAATCCAAATCCCAATAAACAAGAATTCCATGGCCTCACTGGGCCAATCTAATGCAAATATAATCCAAGCCTACAAATAAACCAAGCAAACAATTTGGTCTATTGCTGACAATACCGTTTAGGCTTCTCAAGCATAAACCATGCTTGGAAATCTAGAGTGAGTATTTCCTACTCGATCCATGATCGAATCACCTTGCTAAGACCTAACAAGATATAGCTCAGCCCTTCAGGTATAATCCATACCTAGCTAGAAATACAAACTAAGCATAACCTACTCTAGTTTTGATTGAGTCTTCTTGTCAAGACCTGACAAGATGATCCAACTTCACATGTATAAGCCATACCTCGAAATCTAGATCAAGTATGATCCATACTCTGACCTTAACTATGTGATCCTTCCACAACTTGACAAGACGACTAAGTCCTTCAAGTATAATCCATGTCCAGAAATCCATTTTATTAAAATCCAAATTCATTACATAATTAGAGCAAAAAAAATGGTTTTATCATTAGATGAAGAGCACGCTTAAGGCCTAAATCCTAATCCCATATGTGAGTATATTGACTTAGTTATTTTTCATCGGATGGTTTTATTGTTGAGCAAATGTCATTTCCAAGGATTAGGTCCTAATCCCCATGCATGAGTGAGTCGATGTAGCCACCCGGAAAACAAAAACAAACAGAAATAGAAACACATATCCTAAAAAATCCAAAAATCCAGTGTGATTTAGATCAACTGATGATAATCCCATGCGAGCTTGGTCCTAGATCATTCCCTATCCAGGGAGCAGTATCTGGTGGTGCATATCGTGTCACTGTTGTTGACATACTCTGGCAACTCTCCTTGTCTGACGTGCTCCTCAATTATGTCACGCAAATGCTTGCATTCGCTTGTATTTTGACAACCCATATTATGAAACAGGCAGTGCTTTTCAGATTCTTGTTCCTTCTGAGTTGGCTCCCTCATGGGAGGCTTTGTGCAAGAAATAACTCCTCAAGTACCTAGTTGGACATCCACTAATGTTGAACCAAGCTAAAACTAGCACGCATACGTAATCTTTAACCCATGAGATTCCGCAAAATCGAAGTGTCTTGACATAGAAGCCCTCACAATGTTGGCTTTAACTCCATCTCCGCCTTCTTCCAAGCCTCGCCAACTTCAGCTCTAAGTCTTCCAACTAGGCCTTGAACTCGGTCTTCACACCCTTTACCTGGTCCAGCACTTCCTTCTTCGAAGCCTCCGTTGCCTCCACATCCATCCTCACCTATTCGAGCTCAGTATGATTTGTTCCAAGAATTTGTCCGAGCTCTTTATTCTCTTTAATTAGGCGTTATGCCCTCTCAGTTTCTTCTCGTAGCTTTTCAATCTCGGCGACCAAGGCTTCTTCGTTTTGTTGAAGCTGCTACACTTCTTTGTTTTCCTTCCATAGCCTAAGATTCTCCTCAGATGCAGCTTTATTTTCCATCTCCAATGTGGTGGCACGAGCCAATATTGAGTCCAACGCATCTTTGTGCTCGTCTCATACCCTGATCATTGCTTCTTTCAACTCCCTTAATTATCTCATTAGCCCTTCTATTTCGACAATAGAGCTAGCATATAAACATGATACTCGAATACAAAGAAATAGACGTGACTTGAAACCATGTATTACCTATCTTTTTCCCGATTCGCGAGACTCTCTTGCTCAAACTTCACCGCGATCTCTAGACCCTCGATCTCTGCGTTCTTTTGAACAATTAGCCTTGAGAGTCTATTGGAATACCATTGCAATTCTCGATACTAGTGAAAGACATCATACACCCGGGACAATGTATCTTCGTCAATATGGAGTGGGATCTAATGCAGATCGGATATCGACAATAACTCTTCGAAATGGAAGCTTGGGAATGACTTCTTTAGCATCTCTTTCTTCCCTGCGATTCTTAGCTCTAGAATCTTTAATATGTTGGGCATTGTCGGGCCCGATTCCTCAAGCCCCTTCTTCTAGTTCCCGAGCTTCCTCTGATCTTATCTTTCTTTGTGATCCTAACCAACGACGATGAAGGTGAGACATAAGGAGGAACGGTCTCTACCGGCTTCCATGTACTTGTAATTTATGGTCTCCTATCTGGTCTAGTTGGCTGGATGTTAGGTGGTGGTGTAACACCCCGTATTTTCAATGAACATTAACGTAACAAATTAGAGTATACTTAATTTTTAAGAGAAGAATTAAGGGAAACATTTTACGCCATTGCTTTCATCTCGGAATTCTGCTTGAGATAAAGTCCGAGTTTGCATGAATCGGACTTCATATGAAGAAGTTATGGCACTTAGAAGTTTCAGGAATTTAAAATAAAAACCATCCCAAATTCAAATTTAAAGTTTTGAAATTCAAATCACACACCCGGGCTAGGCGGGAAATTTCCAACCCAGGACCCAGGTCGACCATGGGGTTGACCTCCCCCCTTTTCCAAATTCGTGGACAGATTCGTTTTTCTGCATTTAGACGCCCGTTCTGACTAGATTTGTTGCTCCTAAGCAATTTAAACACCCCCAAACATCAATTTCTCTCCACACAACTTCATTACGCCTATACTCTACCCTAATTCATCTAAAAATAAATCTAAGACGGCGTTATGCTGCTCAAGTCCTTCGTAGAAATCAAGTTTAGAATTCTAATAGAGGTTCAAAAGCTAATTCAACGACTTCAACAACTTCAACAAATCTTCTAAGAATCAAATCAAATCTAAATTAGAAGAACAAATAGTCTACTTCAAGGGAGATCTATTCAGTTTCAGAATGCAGATCCCAGAATTCAAGACACTTCTGTAATTAGTAAGTTCATGTTACTTTCAGAAATAAAAGTTAATTGTTATTCTGACATTGTAATAAATCTAGATCTGAGATTATGCCTATATTTCTATATCCTCTGGATCTATCTCATTGATAATATTATGTCCATTCTTTGTCTCTTCTTTCCTGCTTCCCTTTTTGTTTTATAGCCAGGCTACTGTGAGCTTAAGCCAGATCTCATAAGAGATGAACGTACTTTGGAAATAAAATTGGGCATAATTGAGTTGTAACTGATTTGAGGACATAACACGTTTGCATTCAAAACATAAAGTGTATCGAACAGATGACTTGGGATTTGAGGCATAAAGTAATGGACATATGACTTGATATTTGAGGCATAAAGTATTGGACATACGACTTAGGATTTTCGGTGTAAATTGAACTGTAAATATAAGGCATAACACATGTTGTGGTCTAAGATCTAAAATTGGGATATATATATATGATAGTTTATGATTTGGAAGAAGAAGATTAGGGTGTATAGTGATGTATGGCTTAGGCAAGAAAACAATATTTGACTTTGTTTTGTAAGTTAGTTACTTTTTAGATTTGAACACCTAAATCTAATTATGACATGTAATGAGAATATGCCTGATGTAAGCTATCCTTTCATTGAAATTTGCGCTTGAGTATATATATCTTTGGGAATCATTTTTGACATTGAAATTGGTCCAATCATATCTATCCTTGTTGTATATCGGAATTGTAATCCTTTTTAAGTTCATGATATAATTCTTATCATATCTATATGCATGCGATGTATTCCTTGCAAAACTTATATTTTTAATACATCAAGTTTATTGGACCAGTAGTTCTTATCATCATATGATTATGCCTATTCTTACAATGTTCCATCTTGCTTCTCCCCTTATATTATGAATCTTGAGTTAAATCTTGAAATACGTACGTTATGAATGCGGGGGAAATTGGGTATAACATGAAATTGACATTATTTGGCATAATTTGGAACATGTAACATGGCATAACAGTTAAGATGCAATTTGACATGAATTATGGAATATGTAATTTGACATATTGAACCTAGAATTGGCATGAAAGACAAAGTAGGAAGTTGGCATATAAATCTAGTTTTGGGCAAAATTGTTACTGTTGCGAATTTGGGGAAACTTGAGCATTAAATATAGATTGGGTGTAAAATGTAACACGACTAGTTTTGGTGAATTTGGCAATTAGCATGTAAAACCAAGATTTGGGTATATAGGGTAAATGTGTAGATTAAATATGAACATGCCCAACCCGAGGTTAGATTGTGTTGTGGTGTAAAACTACCCGGAACCGCCCGGCACATCCAGTGACGACAACAACACCTATCTAATGTGAGAGGTTAGTGCATCACGCCCAAGAAATACCCGAGGTTAGATTGAGTTATGGTGTAAAACTGCCCGGAACCGCCCGGCACATCCAGTAACCGCAACAACACATATCTAATATGATAGGTTGGTGCATTAATAAATCAATTAATGCTAATGAACAAAATGAATGAGTAGGGTTAAGTTCATAGGAACACTTAACCAATATAACATGGATGACTAGGGTTAAGTAATGAGAAACACTTAACCAATATGACAAGATGGATGACTAGGGTTAAGTTAATAGGAAACACTTAACCGGTATAGCATGATAAATGGAAAGGGTTAAGTTAACACCTAACCAACATAACTTGGTTTGTGGTTGGGTTAAGTTAACACAAGAAGGCGACACTTAACCAAAGTAACATGACATGATGAGTAGGTGAGTTAAGTTAACTTGAATTGACTGATGACACTTAACCAATACAACAAGATGAACACGTGGGGTTAAGTAACAAGAAACACTTGACCAATATAACTTGATGAATGAACGGGGTTAAGTTAATAGGAAATACTTAACCAACATGACACAATGAATGGGTGGGTTAAGTTAACATGAATGGACAACACTTAACCAATATGACATAATGTGCGGGAGGGTTAAGTACACGTCGGGTTGGTGGGTAATATTAGTACATATAGGCCCACAAAACTTATTTGTTAAATAAATATGCCTGAATCGATGGGAGGGTTAAGTACATCTCGTGTAGGTGGGTAATATTAGTACATATAGACCCACACAACTTAACCATTAAATAAACATGCTAGAAACGATGGGAGGGTTAAGTACATCTCATGTAGGTGGGTAATATTTGTATATATAGGCCCACAAACTTAACCAATAGAAAACCCTAGTAACAGGGACCCATTTCAGCAGTAACCCACATAAATGTATCATGGTACCCTTAAACTAGGCAGGGTGGGGCACGATTGCTGGGCTGATTATAAGCAGTCAAAACAGCGACAGGGGTACATCAGTGTAGATTCCGACGATTTACGGTCGTGCACGTACTCCGGAGTGGAAAAAAGCAGGCACTGAGTACCAGTAGTTATACACTGTGCATCTTGAATCGTGTCGGGTCGCTATCATAAGGATTGATACACCTTATGGTGGGACCAGCACAGGGTATCTACACGCAAGAGAGGGTTGATTGACACAGACACATGGAACGTTAATGCAAGAAAGGAGCCGATCGATAGGGTAGTAAGGGTACATATAACATGTTCATGGCAATTAGGCTGATTGAGATGGAATCCACACGATAGATGTACACCTGTAGGCTACCACCATTTGCGGGGATTGGGATCACGTTGTAATATTATCATTTTATATAGATTACTAGTTGGGACACTTGTTAGGTGGTGCAGAGATATATATAAAAATCAGAATAACAAAGTAGTAGCGAAGCAGAGAAAGAGTAGAAGCGCATTTAGTTTACCTTGCCTTATCATACCTTATGCTTATCCTATGTTATCTTGTTATCACGGTATTGTCTTATATTCAGTTTATTCATGTCATGATGTTTTTTCCTGTTTATTTGCTGAAAGTCACTGGACTTACGAGACTCATGTCCGACCTAGTTTTATTTCGCCTCTTTTCTTCCGTCCCCCCCCCCCCCCCCCCACCCCGATTCACAGGGAGGAAATGTTATCACTTAGCTCAGTTTTCCTTCCAAGCTCGAAGGTAGTTGATGTACTGTTTTGGACTCTCTCATCCACTGCTATGGCTGGTTCATGCTTCATTGGGGAATATCTTTATTATTTTTATGCTCTTTTATACTTGGAAGTTTTTGAATCAAGAGAGAATCTCTATATATTACTTTTAAGTGTGATTGAGACAATTATTGTAAAAGCTTAATGAATTAAGTTGTTTATAAAATGACTTTATTTTCCGTTGCTTTATTTGTCTATCTTGTAATTTATCTGCATCTTTTACCTATAATGCTCCACCGAAGTTAAGGCATTCCTTTTGTGAGTGACCTTAACGGTGGTGGGGTGTTTCACTTCGTATCAGAGCTGAAGGTTACCAGATCAGATAAAAGATTTGAAAAATTGTTTTCGAAACGTTTTTAAAAGAAGCATTTTCAAAGGAAATTTTTTGTTTTAAAGGCATATTCCCCAAAGCTATATGCATTATCTTTTGATCCTCTATTTGAATCCTTGTTTTCTTTCTTTAATGAGTCTCTAGGGCTCCTGGCTTTCTGGGAGGTAACCTCATCGCGGCATGGTTCCGTAGGCTTGATGAGACTACGATACCTGTCAAAGGGCGAAGAAGTGCCCAACTTCATCTATAGCCGCTGTAGTTTCACCTATGGCTATTTTTTTTTTTTTGAGCTTTGTAGGATTTTCCGAGCGATGGAGGCAGCTTACAAGAGACCTGTCAACAAGTTACACAAGGATGGCAAAGATGAGAATGAGGGAGTTTGGCTAAGGAGCACAACCCAAGGATGAAGAACTCATGGATATAGACTTGGTTCACAAAGGATGGGAGGAAAGAATAATAAAACCTAAAACAAGAGGAAGTATCTTTATAATGGTATAACGGGTCGTATAATTAAGAGCAAAGGCAAGAACAAATGACAGGATTTTCTGGAGGGCAAATGCATGCTCTCACCGCCAGCGTACCTGAGAGAGAGGTAGTAAGGTTTCTGTTGAAAAAGTTTAGCTTTTCTTCTTGATCATCCTGTTAGTACTCTTTTTTAGCGCTTCACATTCTTTTATGTCTGCTTCCATAGCTGAGTCTCTGCACCTTAGTACTTGTATATTATTATTGTCTCAAATCCATTTTGTGGTTCGCTCATTTATCTTTGGTTTGTAAGAATTTGAGATACTTATGTTTTTGGTTTCATGGGCTATGGGTTGATTCTAGGCATGGATTGGTTAGCAAGTAATTATGAAAGGAGGGTAGTTAGACTTTCGACTTGCCTCGGGAATACCCTTGAGATTTCGTGCGATCCAAAGGGATCAGTTTGTATTAGCTACCTAGAATCACTTTATGTATCTATCGACTATTTTCGATCCGTTGGAGTAGTCCATGAGTACGCAAGATGTTTTGATTAGGGTAGGGATTTCCCCCCTAAAACTCAAGATAGACTTCTGCATATATCTAGTTGACAATGCCAAGCCAGTAATGCGATCAACGATAGTTTTAGAGCAAGATTGGCAAGGATAGACAGAGTCGGTTAAGTGCTCAATTGTTTGGTTGTTTTGCTAGTATCATCTTACGTAAATCATCCAAATTCGGAGGAGGTATTCCTTGGGTGCTTGTCTGATATTGGTTTAGGTCTTTTGAGCTTGTACTTGAGGGATGTCGAGTTCGACTAGGATGGTTTGCGTAAGAAATAAATGGTTGTGGAAGGCACCCTAAGTAAGACTGACCTTAAGAGATGTAAAAAGGTACATAGAAACCTTTAGCTTTAGACCCTTAGAATTGTGACATGATGGATAAGCTAAGTAGAAAAGAGATCTCTAATCATCTTAGTATATACACTTGGTATCATGGTTAACATCTGTTTATCTTGGAAAGATAGTTTAACTACATTGGATACCCTCTAGCATAGTAAGTGATCGAGGTCCTATCTTTACTAGTGGGTTTTGGAAATGGAGGTCAAGAAGCTTCGCAACCGTGAAGTTAAATTAGTTAAGGTACAATGGAGTTAAGCTCAAGAAGATGCGACTTAGAAAACTGAAGAATAGATATGCGCATCACACCCTATTTGAGGGTATATCCTTGATTCCACATTCTCTGTAATGTTTATTTGCATGCTAGTCTTTATCTTTTAAGTATATCCTCTCAGTCATATCCTCGATCCTTAGGTAGAAGCCAATGGATGTAAACATGTACTTGAGACATGTTATGTTTGGTGGATGCAAATGGTTGCAAGTGTTTTCTAGTGGTTGCTCGTGGATGCATATACGCACATTAGGCACTAGATCGGCTCAGTCACTTTCATATTGCATATGCATGAGTGAACTTTTATATATATGGATTGAAACTTGATGTGTTACAATATGGATGTTGCATTTGTATGAATGACTATGCACTCATGTAAAAGTTATAAAGTACGTTTAGGAATATTTGCGTACATATTGGATGCATGACACTCTCATGATTCGCATTAAGCAGGTCAACTAGATCAGTAAACCGCCTGATTTTTCATTAGATAAGAGACATATACACACACTCTGCATATGTTCATATGACATTAGAAACTTTTTAAGGACAATGGATGCTTGTGATTGAATGATTGAGTAGATGGATATTGGATGTTAGGATATACTTCTTCCTAACTTGAAGATTTCGGGGACGAAATCCTTTAAGGAGGGGGAGAATGTAACATCCAGTATTTTCAGTGAACATTAAAGTAACAAATTAGAGTATACTTAATTTTTAAGAGAAGAATTAAGGGAAACGGGTTACGCCATTGCGTTCATCTCGGAATTCTTCTAGAGATAGAGTCCAAGTTTGTGTCGGACTCTATATGAAGAAGTTATGGCACTTAGAAGTTTCAGGAATTTAAAATAAAAACCAGCCCGAATTCAAATTTAAAGTTTCAAAATTCAAATCACACACCCGGGCTGGGCGGGAAATTTCCTGCCTAGGACCCAGGTCGACCAGAAGGTCGACCTAGGGGTCGACCAGAAGGTCGACCTAGGGGTCGACCTCGGTAGAACAGGTTGGCCATGGGGGTCGACCTCCCCCCTTTTCCAGATCTGTGGTCAGATTCGTTTTTCTACATTTAGCCGCCTGTTCTGACCAGATTCATTGCTCTTAAGCTTTTTAAACACCCCCAAAACTCACTTTCTCTCGACACAACTTCACTACGCCTATACTCTACCCTAATTCATGTACAAATAAATGTAATACGGGGTTATGCTGCTCAAGTCCTTCGTAGAAATCAAGTTTAGAATTCTAGTAGTGATTCAAAAGCCAATTCAACGACTTCAACAACTATTTCTAAGAATCCAAACAAATATAAATTAGAAGAACAAATAGTCTACTTCAAGGGAGAGCTATTTAGTTTTAGAATGCAGATCCTAGAATTCAAGACCCTTCTGTAATTAGTAAGTTCACGTTACTTTCAGAAATAAAAGTTAATTGTGATTCTGACATTGCAATAAATCTGGATCTGAGATTATGCCTATCTTTCTATATCCTTTGGATCTATCTCATTGATGATATTATGTCCATTCTTTGTCTCTTCTTTCCTTCTTCCCTTTTTGTTTTATAGCCAGGCTACTGCGAGCCTGAGCCAGATCTCATAAGAGATGAACGTACATTGGAAATAAAATTGGCCATAATTGAGTTGTAACTGATTTGAGGACATAACACATGTTGTATTCAAAACATAAAGTGTATCGAACATATGACTTGGGATTTGAGGCATAAAGTATTGGACATATAACTTGAGATTTGAGGCATAACGTATTGGACATATGACTTGGGATTGGGGGCGTAAATTGAACTGTAAATATAAGGCATAGTACATGTTGTGGTCTAAGATCTAAAATTGGGATATATATATATATATATATATATATATATATATATATATATATATGATAGTTTATGATTTGGAAGAAGAAGATTAGGGCGTATAGTGATGTATGGCTTAGGCATGAAAACAAGATTTGCCTTTGTTTTGTAAGTCAGTTACTTTTTAGATTTGAACACGTAAATCTAATTGTGACACGTAATGAGAATATGCCTGATGTAAGCGATCCTTTCATTGAAATCTGCGCTTGAGTATATATATATCTTTGGGAATCATTTTTGACTATGAAACTGGTCCACTCATATCTATCCTTGTTGTATATCGGAATTGTAATCCTTTTTAAGTTCATGATATAATTCTTATCATATCAATATGCCTGCGATGTATTCCTTGTAAAACTTGTCTTTTTTAGTACATCAAGTTTATTGGACCAGTAGTTCTTATATCATATGATTATGCCTATTCTTACGATGTTCCATCTTGCTTCTCCCATTAAATTATGAATCTTGAGATAAATCTCGATATATGTACGTTATGAATGCGGGGGAAGTTGGGTATAACATGAAATTGACATTATTTGGCATAATATGGAACATGTAACATGACATAACTTTTAAGATGCAATTTGGCATGAATTATGGAATATGTAATTTGACATATTGAACCTCGAATTGGCATGAACAACAAAGTAGGAAGTTGGCATATAAATCAAGTTTTGGGCAAAATTGTTATTGTTGTGAATTTAGGGTAACTTGAGCATTAAATCTAGATTGGGTGTAAAATGTAACATGACTAGTTTTGGTGAATTTGGCAATTAGCCTGTAAAATCTAGATTTGGATATATAGGGGAAATGTGTAGATTAAAGATGAACATGCGTAATCCGAGGTTAGATTGAGTTATGGTATAAAAGTGCCCGGAACCGCCCGGCACATCCAGTAACCACAACAGCACCTATCTAATGTGAGAGGTTAGTGCATCATGCCCAAGAAAAACCCGAGGTTAGATTGAGTTGTGTTGTAAAACTTCCCGGAACCGCCCGGCACATTCAGTAACTGCAACAACACATATCTAATGTGAGAGGTTGGTGCATTAGTAAAATAATTAATGCTAATGAACAAGATGAGAGTAGGATTAAGTTCATAGGAACACTTAACCAATATAACATGGATGACTAGGGTTAAGTAATGAGAAACACTTAACCAATATGACAAGATGGATGACTAGGGTTAAGTTAATAGGAAACACTTAACCGGTATAGCGTGATAAATGGAAAGGGTTAAGTTAACACTTAACCAACATAACTTGGTTTGTGGTAGGGTTAAGTTAACACAAGAAGGCAACACTTAACCAAAGTAACATGACATGATGAGTAGGTGGATTAAGTTAACTTGAATTGGATGATGATACTTAACCAATACAACAAGATGAACACATGGGGTTAAGTAACAAGAAACACTTGACCAATATAACTTGATCAACGAACGGGGTTAAGTTAATAGGAAACACTTAACCAACATGACACGATGGATGGTTTGGGTTAAGTTAACATGAATGGACAACACTTAACCAATATGACATAATGTGCTGGAGGTTTAAGTACATATCGGGTTAGTGGGTAATATTAGTACATATAGGCCCACAAAACTTAAAAGTTAAATAAATATGCTTGAATCGATGGGAGGGTTAAGTACATCTCGTGTAGGTGGATAATATTAATACATATATGCCCACACAACTTAATTGTTAAATAAACATGCTAGAATTGGTGGGAGGGTTAAGTACATCTCGTGTAGGTGGGTAATATTTGTATATATAGGCCCACAAACTTAACCAATAGGAAACCCTAGTAAGGGGACCCATTTCAGCAGTAACCCACATAGATGTATCATGGTACCCTGAAAATAGGCAGGGTGAGGCACGACTATTGGGCTGATTATAAGCGGTCAAAACAACGGTAGGGGGTACGTCAGTAAAGGTTTCGATGGTTTACCGGCATGGACGTACTCCAGAGTGGGAAAAAGCAGGCACTGAGTACCAGTAGTTATACACTGTGCCTCTTGAATCGCGTCGGGTCGCTATCATAAGGATTGATACACCTTATGGTGGGACCAGCACAAGGTATTTACATGCAAGAGAGGGCTGATTAACAAAGACACATAGAACATTAATGCAAGAAAGGAGCCGATGGATTGGGTAGTAAGGGTACATCTAACATGTTCATGGCAATTAGGCTGATTGAGGTGGAATCCTCACGATAGATGTACACCTGAAGGCTACCACCATTTGCAGGGATTGGTATCATGTTGTAATATTATCCTTTTATACAGATTACTAGTTGGGACACTAGTTATGTGGTGCATAGATCTATATAAAAATCAGAATAACATAGTAGCGAAGCAGAGAAAGATTAGAAGTGCATTCAGTTTATCTTGCCTTATCATACCTTATGCTTATCCTATGTTATCTTGTTATCCCTATTATCATGGTATTGTCTTATATTCAGTTTATTCATGTTATGATGCTTTTGCCTGTTTATATGTTGAAAGTCACTGGACTTACCAGACTCATGTCTGACCTAGTTTTGTTTTGCCTCTTTTCTTCCGTCCCCTCCCCCCCCTCCCCCGCCCAGGTTCACAGGGAGGAAATGTTATCACTTAGCTCAATTTTCCTTCCAAGCTCGGAGATAGTCGATGTATTGTTTTGGACTCTCTCTTCCACTGCTATGGCTGGTTCATTCTTCATTGGGGAATATCATTGTTATTTTTTATGCTTCTTTTATGCTTGGAAGTTTATGAATCAAGACATAATTTCTTTGTATTACTTTTATGCGTGACTGAGACAATTATTGTAAAAGCTTGACTGAATTAAGTTGTTTAGAAAATGACTTTATTTTCCACTGCTTTATTTGTCTGTCTTGTAATTTATCTGCATCTTTTACCTATAATGCTCCACCTAAGTTAAGGCATTCCCTTTGTGAGTGACCTTAATGGAGGTGGGGTGTTTTAGGTGGAGAAATCGAATGTCGTGGATGGTCTCGACACTACCGACTGCTGTTGTGGTTATAAGGCCACCGGATTATGTATGCTATTCTGAATTTCTTATAAAACTGATTATCGCTCCGCCTTTTGATCGTCGGTGATTTCCAGACCCCAGATCTTGATCTCTATCACTGTCTCGAACCATTGCACCTGCACGAAGCAAACTTCAAGTCAGAAATGAAAACCCTACACACATGAATAAGTGTTGTGTCATATAATGCTTATGAGTGTGTCTCCTAAGTGACCCCTCCTTGGACCAAATTTCAGTCTGCTTGAAGGGGTAATATTCCCAACTCTCAGTAATTGGCTCTTGAGATTTGTTTCACTGAACCTGAAAGTAGAAGTCTCGATGGGGACTAAATCTAAACCCGAGAACTCGTGCTCTACCTCTATTGACACGGTGATCTCAACGGACATTGTTGGAGTAGTTATTTCGAGACCATCACTCAATCTTATCTCCTCTTCTGGAGAAAGGAAAAGAGTAAGTATCGACTCATCTCCTCCAACGAATACCTCCTCATCATCGCCGTCGTGGCCACTTAACTCCTTCTGAGCACTTGCAACCTCTTCCTTGATTGGGGGAATGACGGGATGCACGACAAGGGGCAGTTCCATTTGCAGACCAGGAGGAGCCACTCCTCCCTTAGCTTCCACCTCTCCTTCTACTTTTCCTTCACCTCCATCCTTGTGGCCCATCGAATAGCCCTCAAGAAGTAGGTCCAATAGGTTTAGGAGATAATCCAATAGTAGAGTCTAGGCATTACTATAAAGCTTAGGCATATTCCTCAGCTCTAAGACTCACTCAGAATAAATTTTGTCTGTCGGAATCCAGGGGATACCTACCATACAAAGTTTCAAGTTAGTTTAAAGCTTACGACTCAATTAACTTGAATGTAAGCCTTAAAACACTTACGGCCCATGAGTAATCTCCTCGCAAATTCTGGAGGATATCGAACGAAGAACCTGTTGTTTTTGAAGTATCCAGGCTTGTTCAATGCTACCAGTATAATGACCCAAACTTCCCCGGTAAGGAAAGCGCAGATTGCTTTGAGGACAAGACAAATCAGAACGCAAACAGAAGAACATTTCATTGCTTATTACAACAATTCCATTAGAATACAAGAATACCACATAGTATGAATCAATATTACACACTTGATAAATATCATAGATTTAAATTATATTTAAATACATAGCTGCGAAAAGATAATACAACACACAACTGAAAGAAATACACGGATACAGAGCTTTCCGAGTATCGTTCCAGCTGTAAACCAGGATCCTGTGAATATAAATCTGCAAAATCAAAACTACTAGCTGCCCGTGCAGAAAATAAGGGCACTCAAAGTTTAGGTTAAAACAATAAACTCCAGGTCAACCATGTGACTGGTGTGAAAATTAAAACAGTTATTAATCTTTATTTTTAAAGTTAGGTAAATCAAGGGACCACGCCGTTCGAGACACTCTAGCAAATATCTCAGGACCACGCACATCGATCCTTGGAACTCCAAGGCCGGTCCTCTCTTACCTTTGAGGATTAGTATTCCTAAACACACGTTTCCCGGTCCTATAGGACCTATAACCGAGGCGCCTCGCATCCAACAACCACACAGGTAAAAATAATATATATGTCTGGGCTAGAAGGTCACTGACATCACCCATATCTAGAAAGAAACGTCGTGCACTCCTTGGGTCCTTATCATGTTTTAACTCATGCCGAGGTGTGAGGCTCGCGAATTAACACCATACACAAAGCTATGCCGCATAGGTCGTGCTTTGATCATCAACCACAAGAATTTTCTTTTCAACAGAAGCCTTGATCATCTACCACTTAGGCATGCCACACAGGCAATTCATGTCATGCGATTGATATCCATCAATATACATTCTCTGAGCTCGTACGTCTCATAGAAGGGCGTTAAGCAAGAGAATAAATTCTCCGCTGCCAAACAGATGTATATTTAATAGTAATCAATCTCACAAAGTAAATTCCAATGTCACACACACAGTCCATTTACAAGTTCATTCTAGGTCTGAACGAAACCAGAGGAACCTTATTTCTCGCATATCCATCGATCTCCAAGTACATCTGGACGATCACCAACTGATTCCCTCCTCTTAGGTGTACAGCCCAATCAAGATCATCAATAATCATCCAAATGATGTGAAGACCTACGTTCTTCAACCACCGTCTTCATCTTTGACTTATCGTCAAATCGGTTATTCAGAATGGGTATAAACCCAGCCTTTCCGAATAACCCACGTTATAATAAACAAGTTTTACAAAAACGCAACATACGCCTCATTCCAATTCAGAATATTCTTTTATTCAAATATTCACATTCTTAGGGAAAGGTTCCCATTAATTTTATCAAAGATAAATTATTCTACATTTATTCTTTAATTTTCCTTTTGATATCATTTTTAACCGTGTTAAGGTTTTCCAAACTAGTCGGGATTAGCGAACCACACCAAAGTAATTATTTATTTTATTTCCCAATCCCAACCTATTCATCCCATGAAGCAAAACTAGTAATACTCCATATCTAACACCACGGTGTTATCGGTAAATATTATTTACCATTTCACGTTCAAATCTAATTAAAGATTTAACTATCGCTTTGGAGCAAAACTGGTGATACTTCATTCTCGACCACTGTAATCTAATTAAAGATCCATTAAAACTCTACTTAGTTTTAATCTTCCCAAAAATCAACATCCTATCTTTAACTGGGTTAAAGAACCAATATCATCTAAAACACGGTTCACGATAAACCAAAAATCACATTCCATTGTTAATTGGGTTAAAGAACAGGTGTTATTCAAAACACCGCTCATAATAACCCAAAAACCAATTTAAATTCAATTCCAATTAAATACTAATTAACTGGACAATTTCACTAAATATTAATTAAAAGATTTATTCTTTTCTAAACTGGGTTCAAGAACAGTGTTATTTAAGACACCATTCACGACGAACCCAAAATCCCATCTGATATTAATACAAGGCTCTGAATAGAAAATATATCGGCTTATATTCAACATCAAATTCTGAAACCAACAAATATCGTTTGGAAATAACGATATAAATATATCTTTCAAAATTCCACAACCATATCTGTATAATCACGAAATCCAACATCGAAAAATTCCGAAGATAATTTCAATTCAGATCCACTCCAATTTGTATATTGGAAATTCTGATTATTTTTAAAACCACTTCAAATCCAATTTATTTAATTAAAAATATTGGATTGTAACTCTAGTTCATAACTAGTTCATTTCGATAAAAATATATTTTTATCCTTTTTAAATATGGGATTTTTCATCCCAGTTGTTTATAAATCATTTATTATGATTTTACACAAATTATTGATATTTTTAATAATTTTATTAAGGCTCGTACAGTCGATTTCCAATAATGGTCGTCGAACTGCACTTACAGCGACCTTTTCCAAATTTGATTTGGACATAATTCCAAATCCAACAGTTAGATTTCAAATTTCTAATATTCATTGGAATGCTCTTTTCGATACGAACCCAACGGTTCCAGTTTCAGGAGAATCCGACGGTCGGATCTCCCGCAACTTCAATTCGAAGTCAATGGTCAAAATTCCAGAACTATCACAGCGCGGCGCGTTCTATTCAGGTCATTTAATATAAATATTATATATTTTTCGTCGATTTCAATTCTAAATGTATTTTATAAATCGTTTAAATTCGTTTTAAAAACAATTTCAACTTCATATTCAATTTTGAATCAAAATTGAATATTTCATATCATTAATATATAAATGATAATATTTTCAAAACGTTATATTTTGAAATCACTTCCTTTTCTATATTCATTATAAAAATGAATATAATCGATATAAATATCGTTTGCGTCAAAATGGCGCAAATCTAATCAACACGGCTTTATATATTTCAATAACTTCGTTATTCTATTCAACAAATGAATATTTTCTTCAACACATGAATATATATTTTATTCAACACATGAATATTTATTAATTCTTACTTACAATAAAATTGTGAATTTTCTTATATAAATATTTTGTTCAACACATGAATATATTTTCAACACATGAATGGTTTCAACACATGAATATTCTCAACATATGAGTATTGTAAACACATGAATATTTTGTTTATTCAACACATGAATATATATTTATTATAATCTTTATTTTCTAAATTGGAATGAGGCCCAATCAATTACCATACAATATTAATGATATGGATTCCATACAACACATGTATATAATAGCAATGATAAATAATAAATCATCATCCAAAGTGCACTACACAACTGCATAAGCATTAAATATAAATAATTAACGCTTACACAGTCTGTCAACCAATCGATCGACATACAACTAAATAATTGGGATTAGTGTACGCCAAATATCGTCCCAACACCCGTGTGGGGTTTCAAATCAACAAACACATTTTTTATTTGTGCATTTGGGCGATGTGTAAAATTTATTGTCCTAATCAATATTAGTCAAACCAGTGTACATAAACAAATCGTCTGATTTGTAAATGGATATTTATTCACATTCCCGTTAAATATATATTTTTAACGATAAATCAAACAAGTCGTCCAAGGTCTGTGGACGACGGGCGTCGGGTGCTGCTCAGCACCGTCTGCATCCTAGTATATATTTTAACTAGAAAACAAAAATTAAAGTGAAAAGTTCTCACCGATTAGCTAAACCAAACACCACGACTCTTCATATGTAGAAAATCTTCGCCGTGTTTTCAACGAGAACTGTTTCATGCGGCATATGTTTAAAATCATGTTTTTGACATTGCTATCATATATATAAAAATCATATTTTTATTTCACTATTCACATCATAAAAATCAAATCTTTACCTTATTAAGAATCACATATTTTCTAAGATAAAAATCTACTTTTGTATGTAAAAATTCTATTTTTCTTCATATAAAAATTCTATCTTTCTACATATAAAAATATAATTTTTCATACTGAAAATATATAACCTTTCATATAAAAAATATAGTCTTTCATATTAAAAATATAATCTTTCATAAAAAAAAAAAAATTCTCATTAACAATATGATGTTTTCTATATTGAAAATCGAATCTTTACTTAACCATTCAAACAATAAAGATTCAATTTTTATTTGCCATTCACATAATTAAAAATCCAAATTTTATTTACATAAAAACTATATTTTTAAAACTACATCAAATGAATAAAACACACCCCTTAATCCATGTAAAAATCGAATTTTGTTGATGGAGGAACGACCATTGCCGGAGGAGGGTGCTGTGGAGGGTGGGGGTGCCTCATCAGGTCGGCGGCGGGCTTCCGGTAGTGTGGGCGGCTCGATTAGGCGGAGGGCTGATGGTGGCAGGGCTCGCATTGGTAAGGGTGTCGCTTGAACGGAGGAGGCATGCGGAGGGGATCGCCTGAGGTCATGCGACAATCGTGGGGAGGGGCGCGGCGATGGAGGAAGAGGCGCAGCGAGGTGCAACAGGAGTTGGTGGATCTTCGGTCGCCCTCCTCCATTAATTTTTTTATTTACTTTTGATTTCGTTTCCTGAAGGAAGAAAATGAATTGGGGGGGTTAGGTAAAAGAATTTTATTATTATTTTATTATTATTTAATTTTCCAAAAAGGGTTGAGTTTTCATTCGAATCCCAAATCAAGCCCAACAATTATCGCCCCTAGCTAATTACCTCCACTACGAACACAACGGGATATGTTTCGTAACCCAATTCGGCTGTTATGATCAGTTTTTGTTTAAATTAACATTTAAATCATTATATTGAATTTTAAACGTACATTTCAATTTTCTGGGGCCACATACAGACTCTAAAAATTCTAGAAAAATTATTTCCAGTTTCGTATTGACGATACGGTCCTAACAAAACTAAATTCATTGAATTCTGAGATCGTTTGAAAAATGGCCAATTTCAAGTCGATTGAATTCAACTGAAATTGTTAAAACACGTTTAACTTCGCCACGCTCACACATTGATTCAGAAAATTATGCGAATTGGAATCTAGCAATAATTTGACATCCCGAATCCAATAAAAGTGGTTTCGTCGAAAACCGAGGTCGTTTGCAAAATTTCCGTTTTTAACGGCAAGAATTCCACAGCGACTATTCTGAATTTTCAACTGGACATAACTTTTTATTCCCGTGATGAAATTTCAATTTTTCGTTGGAAAGATATTCTCAAATAAATTCTAATATATTTTATTACGCTAAAATCCGGTTTAGTTTGAATCCTGTACATTCATTTGAACTTTGAAATCGAATTTTCAAACTACTGCACCATTTTCAATTCCTTTTACATTTATAATAAAATATTTATATTTTAACGACGATTCAAATAAATATATATGTTCTAATTCTATTCAAAATAAATTTCTCATTGTTATTAAAAATAATTCATTTTAAATATTCAAAATTCATTAAAATTGCCAAAATAAAAATTTTAAATTGGCTCTGATTTCTGGGTTATTACAATCTCCCCCACTTAAAACTTTTCGTCCCCAAAAAGGAACGAAGCTGAAAGTTGTTTAACTAATCAATTCAACTTTCATTATTTTCATTTTGGCTTAAGTTCTTCAAATTTTCAGTTTCTAAGAACTTTTCAAATTCTTCAAAAATTTGGCTAACACCTTAAATTTTCGATTTTTTTTGCCATAACCTCCGCTGCACCGAGAGCTTCGGGATATTTCAAATAGCCTCCCATGGCCCTCACCAATCCCAAAGAAAAGGAAAAAGCCAAGCGGCTAGCCAATCGACTCATAAAATCATCAAAAACCCAAGAAATACAATAAACATGTACCTATTTGTCGGGCAAACAATTTTATTCCTCTGCTCTAGCCTCCTTGCTATGACCTGTTCACACACATATATATACATGCATTCATTTTCAAACAATTTTCAATACAATTCAATATTCGGTTCAATTTGGCCTAAATGGGTAAAAATATCAAACCAATAATCAAACAATACAACCATCAATCAATTAGTTGATTAACTTTTCAAATTCATAACTTTGATACATATATAGAAAATCATGTTTTTTGATGCCAAATCACAACAATAAGCCCTATCTAGTTTTGGTTCTCACACCAGTCTAATGGAAACATGTAGATATCTCACCTTTCGAAACTAGAACACAAATACTGATAATGCGGCCGCATTACCAGAATTATCTCCTGGCGACTTGAGTGTGATTCTATATCTACCCAGTATATTAAAATTTCGAATATACTTTCATGACGCGTATATGCAAAATCTTTATATACTCGATTGTCCAACTGAATACAAATAAAATATTCAAATACATATACTTGAATTTAAAAACAAAATTTGTTTTCAATTCTTTGATTTTAGAAATAACACTCTTTTGACTCGCTCTAGGAAACTACTGATCCCATCTCTAACGAGCCATTCTTATTGGACATTACTAGTCCAATCTCTAATGAATTCTTTCGTTTGGTTCTAATGTGTCTTGCTCTCGAGCTCTGTAAACCAAAGCACCGATACCACTTTATAACGACCCAAACTTCCCCGGTAAGGAAAGCGCGGATTGCTTCGAGGACAAGACGAATCGAAACGCAAACAGAAGAACATTTCATTGCTTATTACAACAATTCCATCAGAATACAAGAATACCACAGAGTATGAATCAATATTACACACTTGATAAATATCACAGATTTAAATTACATTTAAATACATAGCAGTGGAAAAATAATACAACACACAACTGAAAGAAATACACGGATACAGGGCTTTCCGAGTATCGTTCCAGCTGTAAACCAGGATCCTATGAATATAAATCTGCAAAACCAAAACTACTAGCTGCCCGTGTGGAAAATAAGGGCACCTAGAGTTTAGGTTAAAGCAATAAACTCCAGGTCAGTCATGTAACTAGTGTGAGAACTAAAACAATTATTAATCTTTATTTTTAAAATTAGGTAAATTAAGGGACCCCGTTGAATAACACGGAACGGGTTTCCTCCCAAGAATACCAGTGCATAAAACAAACAGGGCAATGCTAAATAAAGAAAAATGAAGCTATTATAAGACCCAGGTCCCATAACACAATGCAACGCAAGCCAGAGGTAGGGTTTTACCTTATAACAGCCAAAGAATGCTGGATACGCTAAATTTCGTCTTTTATTATTACTATAAGTGAAGAAAACAACTTCAATCATAATGTATAAATCATAGATGACATAAATGCCCCATACCACTATGTTGCCATACTAGGCTCTACAATTAAAACTGCAATATCACGTATAGGAAATTGGATTTCCGTCATGAGTTGAGGCAAGGAGCAAGCTCGTCTCCGTTCGAGACATTCTAGCATATATCTCAGGACCACACACAGCGATCTTTGGAACCTCCAAGGCCGGTCCTCTCTTACCTTTGAGGATTAGTATTCCTGAACACACGTTTTCTGGTCCTATAGGACCTATATCCAAGGTGCCTCGCATCCAATAACCAAACAGGTAAAAATAATATATATGTCAGGGCTGGTAGGTCACTGACATCACCCATAGCTAGAAAGAAACATCGTGCATTCCTTGGGTCCTTATCCCGTTTTTGACTCATACCGAGGTGTGAGGCTCGCGAATTAACGTCGTACACAAAGCTATGCCACATAGGTCGTGCTTTGATCATCAACCACAAGACTTTGCTTTTCAATAGAAGCCTTGATCATCTGCCACTTGGGCATGACACACAAGCAATTCATGTCATGCGATTGATATCCATAAATATACAACCTCTGAGCTCGTACGTCTCAAAGAAGGGCGTTAAGCAAGAGAATTAATTCTTCGCCGCCAAACAGATGTATATTTAATAGAAATCAATCACACAGAATAAAATCCAATGTCAGACACACAGTCCATTTACAAGTTCGTTCCGGGTCTGAACGAAACCGGAGGAACCTTATTCCTCGCATATCAATCGATCTCCAAGTACGTCTGGACGATCACCAACTGATTCCCTCCTCTTGGGTGTACAGCCCAATGAAGATCATCAATAATCATCCAAACGATGTGAAGACCTACAGTCTTCAACCACCGTCTTCATCTTCGACTTATCGTCGAATCGGTTATTCAGAAGTGGTATAAACCCGGCCTTTCTGAATAACCTACGTATATAATAAACAAGTGTTACACAAACGCAACATATGTCTCATTCCAATTCAGAATATTCTTTTATTCAAATATTCAAATTCTTAGGGAAAGGTTCCCATTAATTTTATCAAAGATGAATTCTTCTAAATTTATTCTTTAATCTTCCTTTGGATATCATTTCAAACCGTGTTAAGGTTTTCCAAACTAGTCGGGATTAGCGAACCACACCGAAGTTATTATTTATTTTATTTCCCAATCCCAACCTATTCATCCCATGGAGAAAAACTGGTAATACTCCATATCTAACACCACGGTGTTATCGGTAAATATTAATTACCATTTCATGTTCAAATCTAATTAAAGATTTAACTATCGCTATGTAGCAAAACTGATGATACTCCATTCTCGATCACTTTAATCTAATTAAAGATTCATTAAAACTCCACTTAGTTTTAATCTTCCCAAAAATCAACATCCTGTCTTTAACTGGGTTAAAGAACCAATATGATCTAAAACACGGTTAACCCAAAATCACATTCCATTGTTAATCGGGTTAAAGGACAGGTGGTATTCAAAACACCACTCACAATAACCCAAAAATCAATTTAAATTCAATTCCAATTAAATACTAATTAACTGAACAATTTCACTAAATCTTAATTAAAAGATTTATTCTTTTCTAAACTTGGTTCAAGAACAGTGTTATTTAAGACACCATTTGCGACGAACCCAAAATCCCATTTGATATTAAATATAAGGCTCTGAATAGAAAATATATCGGCTTATATTCAACATCAAATTCTGAAACCAACAAATATCGTATTGGAAATAACGATATAAATTTATCTTTCAAATTTCCACAACCATATCTGTACAATCACGAAATCCAACATCGAAATATTCCGAAGATAATTTCGATTCAAATCCATTCCAATCCGTATATTGGAAATTCTGATTATTTTTAAAACCACTTCAAGTCCAATTTATTTATTCAAAAATATTAGATTATAATTCTAGTTCATAACTAGTTCATTTCGATAAAAATATATTTTTATCCTTTTTAAATATGGGATTTTTCATCTCAGTTCTTTCCAAAACATTTATTATGATTTTACACAAATTATTGATATTTTTAATAATTTTATCAAGGCTCGTACAGTCGATTTCCAGTAATGGCCATCGAACTGCATTTACAACGACCTTTTATAAATTTGATTTGGATATGATTCCAAATCCAACCATTAGATTTCAAATTTCTAATATTCATGGAAAGCTCTTTTCAATACGAACCTAACGGTTCCGGTTTCAGGAGAATCCAACGGTCGGATCTCTCGTAACATCAATTCGAAGTCAATGGTCGAAATTCGAGAACTGTCGCGGTACGGCGCGTTCTATTCAGGCCATTTAGTACATATAATATATATTATATATATATTTCATTGATTTCAATTCTAAACTTATTTTATAAATCGTTTAAATTAGTTTTAAAAACGATTTCAACTTCATATTCAATTTTAAATCAAAATTTAATATTTCACATCATTAATATATAAATGATAATATTTTCCAAACGTTATACTTTGAAATCAATTCCTTTTCTATATTCATTATAAAAACGAATATAATCGATATAAATATCGTTCACGTCAAAATGGCGCAAATCTAATCAACACGGCTTTATATATTTCAATAACTTCGTTATTCAATTCAACAAATGAATATTTTCTTCAACACATGTATATATATTTTATTCAACATATGAATATTTATTAATTCTTACTTACAATAAAAATGTGAATTTTATTGTATAAATATTTTGTTCAACACATGAATATATTTTCAACACATGAATGGTTTCAACACATGAATATTCTCAACATATGAGTATTGTCAACACATGAATATATTTTTTATTCAACACATGAATATATATTTACTATAATCTTTATTTTCTAAATTGGAATGATGCCCAATTAATTACCATATAATGTTAATTATATGGGTTCCATACAAAACTTGTATATAATAGCAATGATAAATAATCAATCATCATCCAAAGTGCACCATACAACGGCATAAGCATTAAATATAAAGAATTAACGCTTACACAGTCTGTCAACCAATCGATCGACATACAACTAAATAATTGGGATTAGTGTACACCAAATATCATCCCAACATCCGTGTGGGGTTTCAAATCAACAAACATATTCTTTATTTGTACATTTGGGCGATATGTAAAATTTATCGTCCCAACCAATATTCGTAAATCAGTGTACATAAACAAATCGTCTGATTTGTAAATGAATATTTATTCACATTCCCGTTAAATTTATATTTTTAACGATAAATAATTTATTTCAACACATGAATATATTTCCATTCATTCCACCTCACAATCAATTTTCACCACACAACAAAATCAAACAAGTCGTCCATGGCATGTGGATGACGGGTGTCGGGTGCTACTAAGCAACGTCTGCATCCTAGGGTATATTTTAACTAGAAAACAAGAGTTAAAGTAAGAAGTTCTCATCGATTAGCTAAACCAAACACCGCGGCTCTTCATATGTAGAAAATCTTCGCCGTGTTTTTAACGAGATTTGTTTCACGTGGCATATGTTAAAAAATCATGTTTTTGACATTGCTATCATATATATAAAAATCATATTTTTATTTCACTATTCATATCATAAAAATCGAATCTTTATCTTATTAAAAATCATATCTTTTCTAAGATAAAACTCTAATCTTTTGTATGTAAAAATTCTATTTTTCTTTACATAAAAATTCTATCTTTCTTCATATAAAAATATAATTTTTCATACTAAAAATATATAACCTTTCATATAAAAAATATAGTCTTTCATATTAAAAATATAATCTTTCATAAAAAAAATAGTTTTTTTTTCTCATTAACAATATGATGTCTTATATATTAAAAATCGAATCTTTACTTAACCATTCAAACAATAAAGATTCAATTTTTATTTTCCATTCACATAATTAAAAATCCAATTTTTATTTACATAAAACCTATATTTTTAAAACTACATCAAATGAATAAGACTCACCCCCTTAATCCATGTAAAAATCAAATTTTGTTGATGGAGGAAGGGCCATTGCCGGAGGAGGGTGCTGTGGATGGGTGGGGTTCCACATCAGGTCGGCGACGGGCTTTTGGTGGTGTTGGCGGTTCGATTAGGAGGAGGGCTAACGGTGGCAGGGCTCGCATTAGTGAGGGCGTCGCTTGAACGGAGGAGGCTTGCGGAGGGGATCGCCTGAGGTCAGGCAATGATCGTGGGGAGGGGCGCGACGATGGAGGAAGAGGCGCCGCGAGGTGCTACAGGAGTTGGTGGATCTTCGATCTCCCTCCTCCATTTATTTTTTTATTTACTTTTTAATTTCCTTTCCTGAAGGAAGAAAAGGAATTTAGGGGGGGTTTAGGTAAAATAATTTTATTATTGTTTTATTTTATTTTTATTTAATTTTCCAAAAAGGGTTGACTTTTCATTCGAATCCCAAATCAAGCCCAACGACTGTCGCCCATAAATAGTTACCCCCATTCTGAACACAATAGGATATGTTTCGTAACCCAATTCGGCTATTACGATCAGTTTTCATTTAAATTAATATTTAAATCATTATATTGAATTTTAAACGAACATTTCAATTTTCTGGGGCCATATACAGACTCTAAAAATTCCAGAAAAATATTTCTAGCTTCGTATTGAGTATACAGTCCTAACAAAACTAATTTCGTTGAATTCTGAGACCGTTTGAAAAATGGCCAATTTCCAATCGATTGAATTCAATTGAAATTGTTAAAACACGTATAACTTCGCCACGCTCACACATTGATTCAGAAAATTATGCAAATTGGAATCTAGTATTAATTTGACATCCCGGATCTAACAAAAGTGGTTTTGTCGAAAACCGAGGTCGTTTGCA
The DNA here is from genome assembly GCA_030737875.1 of Allium sativum. Lineage (NCBI taxonomy): Eukaryota > Viridiplantae > Streptophyta > Magnoliopsida > Asparagales > Amaryllidaceae > Allium > Allium sativum. Next base: position 277,307,455 of record CM060918.1, read on the forward strand.
AAGTTTCCATTTTTAAGGGCCAGAATTCCAAAGCGACTATTCTGAATTTTCAACTAGACATAACTTTTTATTCCCGCTATGAAATTTCAATTTTTGGGATTCGTTGGAAAGATATTCTCAAATAGATTTTTATATTTTTGGTTTCGCTAAAATCCGGATTAGTTTGAATCCTGTACATTCATTTGAACTTTGAAATCGAATTTTCAAACTACCGCGCGAATTTCAGTTCCTTTTATATTAAAAATAAAATATTTATATTCTAACGACGATTCAAATAAATATATACGTCCTAATTCTATTTAAAATAAATTTCTCATTGTTATTATTTAAAATAATTCATTTTAAATATTCAAAATTCATTAAAATTGCCAAAATAAAAAATTTAAATTGGCTCAGATTTCCGGGTTTTACACCCAGGATGACGCGACTGTTGGCATGTGCCTCTAAGAAGACAATGGAAGGCATGGTACTTCATCTCTTCACATACTAAAGAAATCAAATGTCTTACCCATGTGGTTTTATTGCCAACCACCCGATAAACAGGATTTAAGGGTCGAGCAAGAATGCATACGCGTTCGGATGAAGCTGCCTCGGTGCTAAGCGGGAGAAGAAAAGAATTTCCCGGATATACGAGCACGACGGAGGCACGCAATTGACAGAGAACATATGCATATTCATGGCAGTTTATCCTTTCAGGGGTGTGTGCACCCTACCATCCCTCCTAGGAACTAGAAAAACGTCCCAAGATATTTTGTACTTCATACAAATGAGCCTCAACAAAGCTTCATCGATTCGTGAGACAACCAAACTGGACGTATTCTGTAAAATAATAGCATCCACTGTCATGTCTGATGCCACAATAGCGCCTCCATGTTCGTGGCCATCGTTCTTTTCATCATGCGGCCCCACTCCCATAGGTTCTACTTTCCTTGGATAACCGACTCACCCGCATGCTCATCTAAATGTTGCGACCCTTCTGGTTACTCCCTTCCAGTCGTGCGTTTCATGAGGTCTCAACTGTTGGAAAGGAGTGGAATCCATGGAAGTCTCAGGCTCACTTCTTGTTTGGGGGGTGGAAAGGTATGAAGACTCGGAAGAACCCGATGACGTAATTATGGCTTCCAAGACTTAAAGTCTTCTGGAGCCTCTTTGTGCCATTACAAACAATACTCTTAAGATAATTGTGTTTCTAACTACACGAAGACTTGTGACCCCTATGTTGGTGTATAGTAACATAGAACGTGCAGTGTCTTGCATGCTAATGCAATTACAGTTAAAAAACGTCAGGATGCAATAACAGTTTTCTGCATTATGAAATTAAACCATTGTCATCGCCGACCGAGGTCATCAGATTCACATCGAATTGTTGTTACATCCTGATCGGGTTGAGAATTAAGTCCAAAAATTAGTAGTTCAGTCATATGTCCATAGTATGAGTTTATGCTCTAATCCTATATGCATGCTCAAGTTATCAATCCAAGCGGGTTCAACTTTCAAACACTAACGCACTATGCGACGATACGTTCGTCCAACTCTAAACTCAATTACATGACGTCGTGAAACAACTCGGATTCGTGAGGCCGGTTTTCGAAGTCGAAAATTCAACTTCTAAAATCGGCTAAGTACCGAGATATGAAAAATACTGCGTATCCTCGATGTACCTGACACCATCGTCTCTGCCGATCCCCTTCTCTCCTTTTATTTTTTCGTATCCAGATACTCGAATCTTTCCTAAGTCTATGAAATATGAAATTTGTATCTTGATACTTGGAAAATTCCACCGGTCCACCCAGTATATGAAGTCCAAACCTTGTATCCCCGTCCTTCTTTGCAATCTTCAAACTCCACTGTATCTTCCACGTCGAGTTTTTCCAAGGCTAACGCTACTGGCCATCGCCATCGATCTATAACCAGAAGCCACTAGCCATGCCACTCTTTCTTCATCTCCATAAGCCTATCATCAGAGCCACGTGCCCCTCTGACCTCTGCCTCGTTGCCCTTGGCCCAGTCACCTTCTCCAGTCTAACTCCATGTCAACAATAAACTATATGAAAACAGAACCCACCTGAGTTACGATTGGGATAAGGAAAAAGGGGAGATCGAAGTTGATGATGGGTCTGGAGTTCTCGATGTTCATAGGTCATGAGTACAAAAATAGGCAGGTAAAATGGGGAAGAACATTCTGATCTAGGTTTTATAAGGGGAGGAGAGTGGAGATGCAGAAAAAACAAAAAATGTTAAGTGTTCAAGGAACAATTACGATCCCAAGGTCAATCCGACCTCGGTTACTTATAAAGAAAGGGGGAAAGAGGAGATATTCGATAACCAAGAGATAGGTGAAACTTCCAAAACTTATACCATAATGACGATCACACATGCGCGTTTTTGAAATCTCGATTGTCAAAACCGGCTCAACTCACTAATCAATCACGTACACACGAACCTAAATGTTTAAGAATATGTGCCAAGCAGTTGAGTTCCCGAATCGATGACGTATCGAAAACCAACTTGCGTGATCGCACACCTGAAACTTACCATTTCTTTTTTGGTTTATTATGAACTTCGATCACATCAAGCAGAATTGCATGCAAACGCATGAGAACATACATGACTCTATTACCGAAAACTACTAGTTTACATTCTGATGTAAGCGAAAGTCAGGGACTAACATTTGATTTCTTCAATCGACGGGAATTAGACACTTATCTGAGCAATCAGACAAGTTCTAGTCCGATCAACAAAGTTTAAAGCAACTAGGATTCACAACAATGTTGGAACCGTACACCTATGCCAAAAGCTACAACAAAGCGTCACCATTACTCAATGGAAAGGTCGTGAACTATCGCTCGAAAATGACTTGGATATTTTTTCAATGCTCAGAAATACTTGTCTCAACTGACTACACATCATACTGACAAAAGACAACCTTTGGGGGGCACGACCTTTTAGCCCGGATACCAGAAGCTATGCAGACCCATATGACTCGGCCCATCTCATGGATAAATAGCCCAAAAGTATCGTCAAGATACCCATAATGAAGCCTGGATGGATTCACAAAAGTATAGTTGTCGCAACACATCAAAACTGCACAAAATCACCTAAGTGCTTCGGGGTCAGTACAACCTCCTCCCACACATTTTGTATCCCAAAAATTTGTATCAGAATTCATATCCCTGCTTCCCTCTCTCCGGGTCGGTATTAGCCTTGTCTCCAATTTCATACCTTCTCCTTTAACTCCCATGTTTAGTTTGATGTTTTTCATATTCATGAATTTCACCTAAAATCCCACTAAGTTTTCAGGACCGTTGTACCCAATTTTGTAGTGAAGGACACAAAATCACTTAAGCAAGATAGGCTCAAGATTTCGAAGCAGAGCAAAACAAAACCTCAGGATACGTACTGACCCCATGGTACAAAAATTATTGACACATGCTTTCCACCACCTTTTTGTACCTACTACTAACTCCTCCTCTGCCTATAAATACCCTTCAAGTTGATATAGGAAAAGGGCTGGAAACTTGCTTGTTTGGCACTTTTGCAAGGAGATATTGACTCTTGAATGCCATAGACTACCTTGGGGTTTTGGAATGAAGAATTTAACTCCTTGAAGACATGGACTTTTCGGGCTGCATATGCATTTCATGAATTAAGATTTGGACCCTAATTTTAGACTTAAAAAAACTTACTTTCCATTATTAACTTTGTGAACATTTCTAACTATGGTTTCAACCATTTTACTTTGACAAGAAGTGAATAAAATGAGCAAAACCTTCAAAGTGGCTGTAGGTTCTCACAGACCGAACACTATAAAATACTGTGTTATTTACTTTTCTGCATATAACTTCGACTCTGGATGCTTAGTTTCATTGTCTTGGAAATCTTTGGGTATTGTTGCCAACTTTTGTGCATCAATAACAAGGTTATAAATATTATATATTTCCGTAGTATAAATTTCTTATGCATATAAATCTTTTACATACCATTTTTTAAAGTGACTATTCATTAAAAGTTATAATTATCCTTCAGGAAGATATGCACCATAAGTATTTTTCAAAATAATTCATTTCAAAACAATAGTTAATAAAACTAGGAGTTTGTTATCTCAATTATTGATACATTTATATTTCTATATTTCTAAAATAATTCACAATAAAATCTATACACATATTTTCTTATATTTCTCATCTTGTCATGACAAAGTTAGATTTTAGAACATGAGTTAGAAGATGAACTAAAGGAAGAATCTATCAAAGGAAATCTAAAAATGATGAGGACCTTATTTACACTAAATTCTAGAATATTTAGGATTCTGAAAACCATTTGTTATATTTTATACTACGCCTTCTCAAGAAATATTCTACTCATTCTAAGGTAATACTTCCCCTATTTCTAATAGTTTGCCTCTTAGGCTTAGATGTTCGCTCAGTCTAAGTTCTGATACCAACTGTGATGACCTACCATTGCAAACAACACACTTGCTGAAAATGGTAGATATTTAATGGGATAAAAAAGAGTCAATCACAGAACACAGACAGAGAAATAAAATACAACATGGAATATCACAACGAACATTAGAAATACATTAATTCGTAAATTTACATTTTCTCTTTTAAATAATACAACTAGAAATATACTAAAATTAAAATTTCTTAACTAAATTAAATTTAAGAAATAACTAGATATACATTTAATCATCAACTATGTGTCCGTCTTTAGAAAACAATCCATAATTGTAATACTCAGGACTGACCTATGCAAAACGAAAAACAAAACACTCGAGTCAGAACTAATTTCCTCATGTAAATCAATAAATAAAGGTGCATAATAACTTAAGAGATGATATAGGCTTTTCCATTTCCTAAGGATATGTTAAACTATAACATATGATAATATACGCTATAATGTATAATGTCTTTTTTTATCAAGACCGACCGGTTTTTATACTGATCCATAACACTCTTTTATTTATTAAAAAATAAAAGATATAATAAAGTTCAGGTGATATGTAGTTTACATATCAACTGTAGATCTTTTGCGTAGGGAAGTGATAACATTACATGCTTAAAAGAAAGTACGCATATCTTATCGTACATTACGTAAGGAGTTACATAGCTAAAATAACATATAAAGATTACATGACTCGTAGAACAGTCCTTGAATCACACAAAGCCCTTTCAAGAGCTCAATTTTCTTACTTCTAGTGATAGGAGAACTTCCCATTGTATGCCCCGAGGTAGACACTGTTATACGCAAGTTGATAATAAATTCAGGCGATGCCTTATATCCTGGTGGAGGCAATATGTGGTCATAAGGGCCTAGTTCTGTTAGAGCAGAGACTTTGTTCTTGACATTAGTAGAAGGTGAGACTGGAATTGGTTTGCATGGTGATGGAGTTCATTTTTGTAAAAGGCGGTTCACTTTTAAGCCTTCATCCTTACAATCTACGTTAATGTTCAGGAAACCAGGCTTCGAAGCATTCGGTGAAAACTTTTCCTTAGCCACAATATCGACTGAAATCAAACCTTCTTTCTTCCATTCAACTGCAAATGTTTGCATGGAGTTATAGTTCGTAATCATGATGTCCATCATTTTTTTCTTTTCTTTGCAAACAGTATTGTCCAGTTTGCCACTATCTATTTCTTCTCTAAGATTTTCTATAATTTCAAGAACACCTTTTTCATAACCATTGTGCTTAGCTGATGCTTCAGTTTGTTTGCTCTTTTCATTCGTCACTGAGCCTGCCACTTCGAAGAAATTGAAATTTCCTTGCAAAAAAACATTAAGGGTAGCAGGTCCATTGCTTTGATTCACTTCCACTTGTTGTGAGTGTTGTCACCATCACCTTTAATCCTTATACTTCCTATTTCTTCATAGTTCGACACTGAACTGATAGAAACTTTTTTCCTTTTTGCTTCATTTAGGTTAGCTTGCATTGCCTCAACATTTTCCAAACTTTCAATGTTTTCTGTAGCCTCCAAGTTGACGTTCATTACATTTTGCATGCCATAGGAAGGTGCAGTTTTTCCTGAGCAAGCCTCAAACAGGGCTTTTACCTTTTCACTATTGCCAACCTAATTGGGGAAGGCTTTTGCAAGAAGATCAGTGACCTATTGCAATTCTCCTTTTCACAATCAGCAACATTGTCAGCCTCAGTATCATCATCATTTAGCTCATGGAGGGTAGAGAACAAATTGCAATGAAAATTACCTTCATGAGCCACCTCCTTAATTTTATCTTGCACAGTGGTCTGCTGATGCTCATAAGCTATTTTCTTCTTATGTGTTACTTTCTTCCAAACATTATTACTCTTCATTTGTGTGCTAACAACACCTTTCAAATTGACACTATTTTTTCCTCTTGCATACATATCTACCACATTTGGTGAGGCCTTCTTATTAACATTAGTACCCTCAGTAGTTCCATTCACATGTATATTACAATTATCAGTAGAGTGATCAAATGTTCTACATTTAATACAAATTTCAGGTCGCAACAAATAAGTAACGTACACCATCTTCTCACTTCCATCAGGTAACATCACTGGAAACTCAGTGGGTAAATCATCTTGTGGTGTAACTTCTACCATGCACTTGGCATATTCCAAACAGTCTAGCCTCTCAGTTGATAAATCCATGTATAAAAATTTTCCCACTCTCATAGCCAACCAACTTATACCCATTTTCGAACATCCATACAAAGGTAAATTGGTAAGTTTGATCCATACAGGGTTTGACTTAATTGTTTTTTTCTAAATCCCCTAAACTGGCCACCCATGGTCTAACAATAAAAAAATTACTTTGAATTATCAACGGATCTACATGCAGAATTCTATCCCTATCCTCAATACATTCAATGTAAAAGAAGAAACCTTGCATGTCGATTTGATTTCAATTCAGCTAGCGGGATGCTAAATTTTCTTTAGGTGATTGGTGACAGCAGAGTAGGATAGAGGCTTACCGAGAAAGAGCCAAACTAAATACCCATTCCATTGTTCCCTTGTTGGTTCGAAGATTTCATCAGATGGGAGAATCGCTTTTCCATTGTATTGAAGTTTCATCGGTGGCGGCTTGAACGCCCCAGCATTTCGCGGCGTGGCTTCGAAAAGAGAAGACCATTTCATCGGTGAGGGCTCAGTAGAGGAGCTAGGGTTTGAAGGTGCGGGAATTAGAGGAGGGTTTGGTTCCAAAAGAGGATCCAATGGAGGGGGAATCAGAGGCAGACGATTAGCTTGTGGCGGAGGAACTAGGTGGGAGCTAATTTAGGCAGAGGAGAGGTGGGAAGAGAGGTTAGGGCGGGCAGAGAAGGAGGGAGGAAAAGTGGTAGTCACCATTTTAAGGAAAAAAAGTATCATAGTCTATTAGTGAAATAAATATTAATGTTGCATTAAGGCTTTACGTTAACCCCCCGGCACATTCAAAAGCATCATAGTCTATGCTTGTCCTATAACACAATAAGTAACATCGATAGCTAGTGAGTACCTTGTTGATATAGCATTAAATTGAATTCATAATGGGCCAATATAAAGATAAATATGACAAGGCATGTAAGGCAATGTCCAAGGTAGGATTCTATTAATTTTCCTTTTCTGGCTGGTCAAATCCCAAAATGACCGACTGTAACAACCTAAGTTTTTGGGTTACTCGAAGCAAACAAATTATAACGTGTTTTATATTTTTATGAACAAGAGGAATGAAACACGAGTTTAAGAGCCTAACTCGTATGATAATTTAAAATGAAAAAATAAGAAAATTATGATTACAAAATTGTGTATATTGAAATAAATTAAATACACTTATTAATAAGAAGGTTTATTCCAATATATGTTTTTCAATTACATTTGATCGTTCAAATGAGTATTGAAAATATAAAATACAGATCAAGTGTGTTGAAATACTTAATAAGGCTTAGTATTTATTGTGTCAAGAAAACGAAATTCTCATAAACTAAAACTTACAAGTCTTGGTTTAAAATATAAAATTTTCGCTCTTGCAAAATATGAATTGTGTGTTATCGTAAAGTGATGTTTAAAAGTGGTATATAAGTGTTGAATTTGTAAGTTTGAATAATTAATGATGGGAAATAAGTATCTTATTTAAATGCAAAATTTTATGTGTTGAAGACAATGTTAATTGTTTATAGAGATTTTATAATGGGCGGGGATAATTTTAATATGATTGTACAAATCATTTATGCCAAAATATTGAGATTTGTATAATTTTAGAACTTAAAATGCGTGTTTTATATATAGAAGGTCAAAGTATACAATTTAAATGGAAAAGTTGAATTTATGTGTTAGAATATTAAAAACTGGTGTTAAATATTTGTAAAAAGATTTTTATATGTTGTATAATTTTAATATAGATAAAGAAATACTAAGTATGTGTTAAGTTGCAAAAGGACAATTTGTTAACACCTAATCCTATGTTAAGTGTGTAGTAGAAATTTGTAACACTTATATCTACCTTGAATTGTAACACTTTGTTTAATGGACTCAATGCAGTTCTAAGCCCACTTATGAACTCTTAGGAAAAGAAGAAAAAGAAAAGTTACGTACATTTTCCTCCTTAATTTCCTCTCCAATTCTTTCTTTCTTGCATGTAATAAATACTAGGAAAGAAATGGCTCCCTATTTTCTCAAAGTTACTAAGCCTAAAAATCAAATTAAAAGAGATCTTTTTGTCATTCGCTCCTCATCACACTAACCTCCAGCAAGTAATTCAATTATTAGATTGCAAAAATCTGGGAAGAAGAATACTAGCTTAAGTTTTAGCCTGCATGATACTGCAATTTGTTTCTTTGGGTATCTAAAGCTTTAATACAGAGTTTTGCAACTTTAAATCGATGAAATCATCTAATACAGTCATGGTAAGGGTTCCCTCACACTTTCTAGTTTGAATTCCATGTATTTATCGATGATTTACAAAGTAATTTGCTGAAATCATTTTACTGTAAATTGGTTTTGTATAAACATTGCAAACATGGTCCGTGATCATTTTTGAACTATTATATCATTTTCAAACCTTAAAGGATTTATGTAATTCTTGTTTCAGTCGAAAGCCATTGTTATATAGTGTGTGCATGTTAAATTTCAAGTTAAACCGAGGTCGTATGTGCCTCGATCTATGGATAAAAAATGAACCCGAGAGGGTTTGTGAATGGCTTGGCGAATTCACAACCTTTGTCCTTACAGGACTGGGCAAATGCCTAGGTTATTTGTTTGAGTTACTAGAATCTTGCTCTAGTTTTGCGGAATTTTTATGGGGTTTTAGCTTATTTTTTAGGCGAATCTGAAATTTAATTCCCATCATTTTATGCGATAATTGAGTAAGCATTTATTTTTGCATTGTTTAAGCAAAGTTTTTATGACAAATTTTTGTGTAGATATTTATTGTCCCCCACAACTTTTCTTAAGTACCAAACTATGCTTCGTCCGATTGAATTAGATTTCATCTACCATATAGAAGCCCGGATTTTCACAAATCTGAAATTTATGATTTTAATGGATTTTAATAATTCATTTCGAGTTGTTCTCTTGATGATTTCTGAGCACATATGCATAATTTCCAAATTAATTACCTTCAAAATTATTCTTTAAATAAACTTTATTTTCTTGAATAAAATGACATCAAAGCAGTTTTTAAATAAATATACTAATATAAATATATCATTTTAAATTTATAAATAAAATTTTTAATTGTTTTCTTGAAAATATTTATAAAACCCAATTTTTTAAAAAGTTTTTTCTTATATAATAACACACAATTTTGCATCATTTGCTAAGGCAAACCTAGTATTTAAATGAATTGTTAAACTATGTGGTACGGGACATACATGTTTATTATTTTGCTTAATCCCAGTCTTGTCCCTTTGAAACATCTTTGTTTCTATTCCTAACGTGGAATTGACTTGCGGGGTCAAAGCCAATATTTGAGAATATGTGGTATGGGACGCACGATTACCACTTTTCGAGTTACTATTTGAGGGTCTGTGGTTATGCCAGAACTGGACCTTTGGATCATCTTTGTTAGGCTTACGAGATGATCTTTATTTGACCTTCAGGTCATTTGTGCTAGACTTTTGAGCCATTTGTGTTCGGCCGTCGGATCATTTGTGTTGGTACCAAATCTTTGATATAGTATTTGGTAGGGTTAAGCCATCTGCCAATTGCACATGCGGCTTAGCTTCAGCTGGCCAATATGAGTTAGATCCAAATTTGTGACATTTTAGTGTGTATGCTCTTATGATTTCACTATTTTTGGGAAGATTCACACACACACACACATATGTATGTGTATATATATATATATACATATATATATATATATATATATACAGCTTAGAGATGGGTGTGGATTTGTGAATATGATGATTTCCTTTTTATGTATTGAACCCTTAAATAAGTTCCTCTATTTTTTATTTCTGGGATATGAACTCTTAACGGAGTTTCATGAGTTTTATGATTTCTGTGTTTTAAACTCTTTGTGTTATTAACACTTGGGCTGATATCATCAACTGAGTTTAAACCTCTGTGATTTCTATGTTTTTGTGAACCCTGAGTCTTCCATCATATATTTATGTGAGTCTAAATTATAATTACCCTGAATTACATAACTTGGCTAATCCGTGCGGATGGAAACATCTGATTCTCTATTTATGGTGTTAACTAGTAAACAGAATAAACCCATGAATTTATCATTTGTGATTTTTTTTTTTTTTTTTTTTTTTTGAGTTTTCTATGTTTTTCTAATGGAAAGGAATCATTTTTTTGTGTTTATAAGTGTATTTGTGATTGCGAGATTCCTTTTTTTATGAAAAGGAATTATTACCTTCACAACAGTATACATCATTTATCCTATTATGTTGATATATTCAAACTGGATTGACTTATGTATTTATTGTTTGGGTCAAACCAAGATATTTCAGGTTATAGTTGCAGTTGATTCACGGTTAGCTGATACATTAGGATATTCTCTTGGAGCTATTGCCTTAGTTATGTAGATGTTTAGTCGCATCATCGTATATCTATTCTTTTGGGTTTTTTGTATATATGTATGGTTTATGTAAAACCATTTGAGTATGTAGAAAATGTATATGTTGTATTATATTGTTGTATCTGTATGTATTCTTTTATGTGACATGTTATCTGTGAAGTGCTGTAATTTTCTCTGAATACGATCCTTATCCATCTTAATTTTATATATGATTAACTGAGTACGTCGATCCACTTGAGGTAAGAAAAGAAAATTTGTACACCCGGACAACATATTTGATACTCGATTAATACAAGATTATAGATATTCACTCCTAGCCAGCCCTATTCTCTGTTCTAATAGATGTCATTAGCTGTCAATGCTCTTTATTAGGATAGGTCTCAGGGTAGGACATTACAATAAGGTATCATAACAAAATTCAGAGTAAAATATAATAAGCATATAACATAACTGGAATAGTACATGTGTTTCAACATGGATACGTAAACTTAGGTCTACTTTAACATTTCTATTGTTAACTTCAACCCATGTCCCTTGACATCTAAGCCTTGAGTAAATCATAGCTTTGGAAACACATCTAGGAATGTATTTCATTTCATAGTACTCCAAGAGTTGAATCCAATAATTTGTATTTATCGTGGTTGAAATCTCCATCCTATTAAATCCTTCCAGTGTTTGAAATCTTGGATTTTTTTTTTTTTTTTTTTTTTTGAGGAAATTTGAATCCCATCCTCTTATGTTTAGATGATTGTCGAATAAAATAAAATAAAATAAAATAGGATGAGTAAATGAATTGAAGTCAAGACAAAGTATGTGAAATTCATGTTGGGGGTAAAAGAGTGCTAAAATGAAATAGATCAAAGTTGCGCAACAAAAACTAGTGAATTGTTTTGGCTATGATAACTTTAGTAAAACCTGTAAGTAGGATTAAGGTATGAGAAATATTAATGATTAAATGTTTATTAAGAATTAATTGAGTAGTGAGTAAAAATCAAAATTATAATTAGATAAAAAAAATGTAGGGTTGTTTTTATTTGGGATAAAGCAAGAGTATTGGTGATAATAAATAACAAAAACAACCATGTGTGAACTAAAAAAATGTGATTATCCATAGTGTTGAATTGTCTGTTGGGTATTATAATGGATTTGGATCGATACGCCTCATCAATGTTATCAATAAAAATTTCTTAAACACTTATACGAGACGATCAAGCATATTATATTATGTAATAAGACAAATTTTGGAAAAGAGAATCTGTGTGAGAATAGTGTTAAACCACCATATGAGATGAGAATTGTAATAGCATTGGTGAAGAAATAGTGATATTATACCGACTTTGCAACCAAATGATGGGAAATCGTTATAAATTTGGTGGTTTAGTATTATTGAAACACGTTAATAAGTTGTTGAGTGAAAATTTTTGCCTTGAGAAAGACTTAAGTAAATAAATATAAAGTATTTTGTGTATAAAAATTAGTTTAAATAGGGAATTATCTTGAGCATAAGCGATATGTTTGAGATGCACACTCTCATACTTAGGTTTAAAAGGTGGTTGCAGCCATCAAGTTGGTGATACGAATGGAAAATGGTGAGGCTTTTTGATATTACAATCAAAGCAGCAACCATTAATCAAAAAATTAGAACAAATTTGACGGCAAGGTAACATCCGTTTTTGTTTGGAAAATGGAAGCAATGAGTGCGTATATCAATATATTATATGTGAGAGATATGTTGTAATGAATTAAACCTTATGTGTATATTATTTGAGTGAGAGACCAAAACTCTCCTATAGAATTGAGTAATTAAATTTTGAAATTTTTAGTGTAATCTAAATAAGTTGGGGAAGATTACAAAAGTTTAAAATATTGTATGTTTGGTTCTTAAGTTAAAAAATTTCAAGTGAATATATTTGTAACGAATTAGTAAAAACTAGAAGTTATTGTCTTAAGTAAATTGCGAGGACGTAATTTCTTTAAAGGGGAGAGAGTATGTAATAACCCGATTTTTAGGGTACCCGTGGTAAACTGATTATAAAGTGTTTTGTGGTTTTAAGACCAAGAAGAATAAAATACGAGTTCAAGAGTCTAACTCGTATGATAATTTAAAATGAGAAAATAATAAAATTGTGATTTATAAAGTTGTGTACATAGGAATAAATTAAATACATTTAGTAATAAACAGGTTTATTCAGTTCTTTGTTTTTCAATTACATTTGATGGTTCAAATGAATATTGAAAATATATAATACTGATTAATAATCACTATTTAAGTATGTTGAAATATTTAATAAGGCTTAGTACTTGTTGTGTTAAGAAAGTAAAATTCTTATGAACTAAAATTAAAAAATGTTGGATTTGCACGAGTAAAGTGTAAAACGTGCGCTCTTGCAATATATGAATTTTATGTGTCTTACATTAAAGTTATGTTTAAAAGTTGTATTATAAGTATGGAATTTGTAAATTTGAATAATTAATGATGGGAAATAAGAATTTTATTCGAATGAAGATTTTTGAGTAAAAAACAATGTTAATTGTTTATAGGGATTTTATAATGGGTTGAAGTAATTTTAATATGATTTTAGAACCTAAAAAGTGTGTTTTTTTACATAGAATGACAAATTGTACAATTAAAATGGGAAAGGTGAATTTATGTGTTAACATGTTAAAAACTTGTGTTAATTCTTTGTACAAAGAATATTATATGTTGCATAATTTTAATATGGCTAAAGAAATACTAAGTATGTGATAATTCGTAAAAGGGGACAATTTGTTAACACATAATATTGTGTTAAGAATGTGTAGCATAAATTTGTAACCCTTATAACATCCTTGAATTGTCACACTTTGTTTCATGGACTTAATCTAATCCAAAGCCACTTAGGAATTCTTTGGAAAACAAGAAATAAGAAAGTTATGTACACTTTCCTCTCCAGTTCTTTCTTTGTTGCTTATTACAAATCATGAGAAAGAAATAATTCCCTTCTTTCTCTAAATTACTAAGACTAAAATTCAAATTAAAAGAGAGCTTGTTGTCATTCACTTCTCACCAAATTAAGTTCAAGCTGGTAATACAATTATTTGATTACAAAAATCAACGAAAAAGAAGATTACTATGTGTTTCCGCCTGCTTGTTTCCTCAATATGTTTCACTGGATTTCTAAATATTTAGAACAAGGTTATGCAACTTTAAATGGGTGAAATCATCTAATCCAGTCAAGGTGACTGTTCCCTCAGAATTTCTAATTTGAATTTCATGTGTTTATTAATGATTTACATTAGTAATTTGCTGAAATCGTTTTGCTATATATTGGTTTTGGGTAACGGTGCGAACATGGTCTTTGTCCATGTTTAAACTATTATATCTTTTCCAATCCTTGATGAATTTTAGTAATTCTAGTTTCAGCAGAAATCCAGTGTTATCTAGAGTATGCATGCAAAATTTCAAATGAATCTGAGGTCGTAGATACCTCTGTTTATGGATTAAAAATCAAACCTAAGAGGGTTTATGAATATGTAGGCGAATTTGCTGCCTATATCGATGCATGAAGAACCCGCGTTGAACATGAACCAACACAGGCTCTACCTATGTTAATAAAGGCTTGTGCAAATGCGCAAGTTATTTCTTTGGGTTACTAGAATGTTGCTCTAGGTTTTGATGAATTTTATTGGGGTTTTGTTGTGATTTCTGAGGCTAATCCGAGAACATATCCCTAATGTTTTATGCGATAATTGATCTAGCATCCAAATATATACTTTTGGATTGTTTTGGAATAGTTTTTATGATAAATTTTAGTGTAGATATTCAATGTTCTTCACCACTTTGCTTAAGTGCCAAACTATGCTTCATGTGATTGATTTGGATTGCTTCTACCATATAGAAACCCGGATTTTCACAAATTCAAACCTTTTGATTTTAATGAATTTTAATAATTCATTTTATGTTGTTAGTCTTGATGATTTCGGAGCACACATGCAAGATTTCCAAATTAATCACTTTCAAAAGTATTTTGTAATAAAACCTTGTTTCCTACGTAAAACGATTCCAAAGTGGTTTTTGCATAAATATATTAAGATTAATACATCATTCTAAACTGATAGAGAGATTTCGAAATCATTTTCTCGAAAATCTTTATAAAACCCATTTTTCTACAAAGTATTCTCTTTTATAAAATCACAAAATTTTGCACCATTTGAGAAGGAAAAGCTGGTATTTAAACAAATTAGTAAACCGTGTTGTATGAGAAACACAGGTTTATTATTTCGGTTAATTCCAGTCTTGTCCCTTTGAAGCTTCTATTATTTTTTTGTTTCTTTTCCGAATATGGAATTAACTTGCAGGGTGCAAACTAATATGTGAGAACGAGCATTATGAGACGCTTGATTACCAGTTTTCAGGTAACTATTTGAGGGTCTGTGACACATTCTTTGATGATGCATGTACTAGAACTTTGCGCCATCTTTGTTAGGCTTTTAAGCCTATCTTTTTTTGAACCTAAGGTCGTATGTGCTAGGCTTTCGAGCCATCTGTGCTTAACCTTTGGGTCGTTTTTGTTGGTCTAAATATTGATATAGTATTTTGCAGGCTTTTGCCATCTATGAATTGCAAGTGCAGCTTAGCTTCAACCGGCCAAAAAGAATTGGATCCAAATCTATGATATTTCTGTGATTTGTATTCTCTTACGATTTCACCATTTTTCAGAAGGCTTATATATATATATATATATATATATATATATATATATATATATATATATATATACATATATCTTAAAGCTATCTACGGATTTTGTGAATATGGTGATTTCATTTTTGTGTATTAAACTTCTAAATGAGTTCTTGCGCTTGTGATTTCTGTGATATGACTTAACTGAGTTTCATGAGTTTTGAGATTTTTGTGTTTTAAACTATTAATTTAGTTTCTAACCTCTTTGATTTCCGTGTTTCTTTGATTTCTGATATTTCTGTGAACTCTGAGTCTTCCATCTTGTGTTTATGTGATTCTAATGTATAATTACCCTAAATTTTCGAATTTGGGTAATCTGTTTAGATGGAAATATCAAGTCTTCGTTCGTACTGTTAACGAGTAATCAGAATATAAACTAGCGAATTTATCTTTTGTAAAATTTGTTGTTTTGTATCATTTTATGCCTTTTTAATAGAAAGAGACCATTTTTCTGTGTTCGTTAGTTAATTGTGATTACGAGATTCCTTTTTTTTTTACGAAAAGGAACTATTATCTTAACGAAAATATATATCGTTTATCTTATTATACCGATATATTCAAACTTGACCGACCCAAGTATTTATTTCTTGTGTCAGACCGAGTTGTTTCCGGTTATAGTTGTGGTTGATTCATGGTTAGCTGATACATTAGGATATTCCTTTAAACTATTACCTTAGTTTTGCAGACGTATAGTCGCATCATTGTATATTTATTCTTTTGGGACTTTTTGAATATATGTATGATCGATGTAAAACCATCTATGTAGCACATGTATATGTTGTATTCTATTGTTGTGTCTATATGTATTATGTTTTATGATTTGTGTAATGACCTGGTCATTACACATATCACTGACACAGATATGAATTGATCGTAAGTACGAATTTACAAAGACGATTTAAAATCCAGACTTTAAAATTCCAAAACATGTTAATGTATCTATAATAGCATTTACATATGCATGTATCACAACATTTACTAAAACCCATTTTTACACATTCATGTATGATAGCATGTATTAGATAGCATTTGTTTAAATTTATTTTACACATGTAGGTAGGATAACACTTATGCATAACAAGTTTTAAAAATGCCATTTTCTATTACGCATGTTTTGTTCATTTTTTTCAAAGGATTTAAAATTTGGGTTATTGCAAATTTCTTGAGTAAATAAAAGACAAGACACTTAAACAAATTTTTATACAAGGCTACCACTTCCCTTGCTATAAAAGTTCAAGTGAAAATCCTTTGTTCACATGTACGTAAACCAAAACATGGGGTGCCATTCTCTTTTGCAAACATGTTTTCACATATAAACTTATGGATACAACCTATCCTAGTAATAGGCTAGCATCTAGGACAAAAGATTTATCATAAAAATATGTTCACATGACCAAATCATCTGTGATCAAATATTTTTAGTTTTAAAATCTTTTTACATGTGATTTCTGAAAATACACTTTCTTTTCTCAAGACATGGTGATGTTTGTCATAACCCATGTGCCTTAAAATCTTGCATATATTACCAAAGATCTTACCTACACTAAATCAATTCTAAAACTTAGATTTTGTAAGATTTTCTATGCATATTTCATCACATGCCATGGATTCTTTTGCATAAAAACATTCAGATTTTAGAGCACCTTAGAAGGCAAGTAAATATTTTATACGATTGCTTGTTAAATCAATATGTCATGTGAAAAATAAAGAGTGAAAACCCAAAATATTCTGAACATTTATGGTACAAAGGACGATCACAAAATTTTTGTATACCAAGGAAAGATTTGGGGAGAACATGGTTGTACCATTGGCATTTAAGGTAATAGTTCCTTGAAGACCAATAGGAGAAGAGGATGTTCTTGCACAAGTGATTTCAGTATGAATGTTGGCTAATATAAGCCATGTGAATTTCGGTAGTGATGCTTTGATTTGGAAAGAAAAAGATTTCAATTCTAAACGTATTTTATAAATCGTTTAAATTCGTTTTATAAACAATTTCAGCTTCATATTCAATTTTAAATCAAAATTGAATATTTCATATCATTAATATATATATGATAATATTTTCAGAACGTTATATTTTGAAATCACTTCCTTTTTTATTTTCATTATAAAAATGAATATAATCGATATAAATATCGTTTGCGTCAAAATGGCGCAAATCTAATCAACACGGCTTTATATATTTCAATAACTTCGTTATTCTATTCAACAAATGAATAGTTTCTTAAACACATGAATATATATTTTATTCAACACATGAATATTTATTAATTCTTACTTACAATAAAAATGTGAATTTTATTGTATAAATATTTTTTTCAACATATGAATATATTTTCAACACATGAATGGTTTCAAAACGTGAATATTCTCAACACATGAATATTGTCAACACATGACTATTTTGTTTATTCAACACATGAATATATATTTATTATAATCTTTATTTTCTAAATTGGAATGAGGCCCAATCAAATACCATACAATGTTAATGATATGGATTCCATACAACACATGTATATAATAGCAATGATACATAATCAATCATCATCCAAAGTGCACCACACAACTGCATAAGCATGAAATATAAATAATTAACGCTTACACAGTCTGTCAACCAATCGATCAACATACAACTAAATAATTGGGATTAGTGTACGCCAAATATCATCCCAACACCCGTGTGGGTTTCAAATCAACAAACACATTTTTTATTTGTGCATTTGGGCGATGTGTAAAATTTATCGTCCCAATCAATATTAGTCAAATCAGTGTACATAAATAAATCGTCTGATTTGTAAATGAATATTTATTCACATCCCCGTTAAATTTATATTTTTAACGATAAATAATTTATTTCAACACACGAATATATTTCCATTCATTCCACCTCACAATCAATTTTCACCACACAACAAAATCAAACAAGTCGTCCATGGTCTGTGGTCGACGGGTGTCGGGTGCTGCTAAGCATCGTCTGCATCCTAGTATATATTTTAACAAGAAAACAAGAATTAAAGTGAGAAGTTCTCACCAACTAGCTAAACCAAACACCACGACTCTTCATATGTAGAATTATCTTCGCCGTGTTTTCAACGAGATCTGTTTCACGCGGCATATGTTAAAAATCATGTTTTGACATTGCTATCACATATATAAAAATCATATTTTTATTTCACTATTCATATCATAAAAATCGAATCTTTACCTTATTAAGAATCACATCTTTTCTAAGATAAAAATCTACTTTTGTATGTAAAAATTCTATTTTTCTTCATATAAAAATTCTATCTTTCTTCATATAAAAATATAATTTTTCATATTAAAAATATATAACCTTTCATATAAAAAATATAGTCTTTCATATTAAAAATATAATCTTTCATAATTTTTTTTTTCTCATTAACAATATGATGTTTTCTATATTAAAAATCGAATCTTTACTTAACCATTCAAACAATAAAGATTCAATTTTTATTTGCCATTCACATAATTAAAAATCCAATTTTTATTTACATAAAAACTATATTTTTCAAACTACATCAAATGAATAAAACACACCCCTTAATCCATGTAAAAATCGAATTTTGTTGATGGAGTAAGGGCCATTGCCGGAGGAGGGTGCTGTGGAGGGGTGGGGGTGCCTCATCAGGTCGGCGGCGGGCTTCTGGTGGTGTTGGCGGCTCGATTAGGCAGAGGGCTGATGGTGGCAGGACTCGCATTGGTGAGGGTTTTCACTTGAATAGAGGAGGCTTGCGGAGGGGATCGCCTGAGGTCAGGCGACGATGGTGGGGAGGGGCGCGGCGATAGAGGAAGAGACGCAACGAGGTGCAACAGGAGTTGGTGGATCTTCGATCGCCCTCCTCCATTTATTATTTTATTTACTTTTTGATTTCGTTTCCTGAAGGAAGAAAAGGAATTTGGGGGGGGGGGGGGGGGAAGGTTAGGTAAAAGAATTTTATTATTATTTTATTTATTTTCCAAAAAGGGTAGACTTTTCGTTCTAATCCCAAATCAAGCCCGACGACTGTCACCTCTAGCTAATTACCCCCATTACGAACACAATGGGATATGTTTTGTAACCTAATTCGGCTGTTACGATCTGTTTTTGTTTGAATTAACATTTAAATCATTATATTGAATTTTAAACGAACATTTCAATTTTCTGGGGCCACATACAGACTCTAAAAATTCCAGAAAAATTATTTTCAGTTTCGTATTGACGATACGGTCCTAGCAAAACTAATTTCATTGAATTCTAAGACCGTTTGAAAAATGGCCAATTTCCAGTCGATTGAATTCAACTGAAATTGTTAAAACACGTTTAACTTCGCCACGCCCACAATTGATTCAGAAAAATATGCAAATTGGAATCTAGCAATAATTTGACATCCAGAATCCAATAAAAGTGGATTCGTCGAAAATCGAGGTCGTTTGCAAAAATTTCCATTTTTAAGGGCCAGAATTCCACAGCGACTATTCTAAATTTTCAACTGGACATAACTTTTTATTCCAGCTATAAAATTTCAATTTTTTGATTCGTTGGAAAGATATTCTCAAATAAATTCTAATATTTTTGGTTTTGATAAAATCCGGTTTAGTTTGAATCCTGTACATTCATTTGAACTTTGAAATCGAATTTTCAAACTACCGCGCCATTTTCAATTCCTTTTATATTTAAAATAAAATATTTATATTCTAACGACTATTCAAATAAATATGTACGTTCTAATTCTATTCTAAATAAATTTCTCATTGTTATTATTTAAAATAATTCATTTTAAATATTCAAAATTCATTAAAATTGCCAAAATAAAAATTTTAAATTGGCTCAGATTTCCGGGTTATTACAATCTCCCCCACTTAAAACTTTTCGTCCTCGAAAAGGAACGAAGCTGAAAGTTGTTTAACTAATCAACTCAACTTTCATTATTTTCATTATGGCTTAAGTTCTTCAACTTTTCAGTTTCTAAGAACTTATCAAATTCTTCAAAAATATGGCTAACACCCTAAATTTTCGAAATTTTTGCCATAACCTCCGCTGCACCGGGAGCTTCGGGATATTTCAAATAGCCTCGCATGGCCCTCACCAATCCCAAAGAAAAGGAAAAAGCCAAGCGGCTAGCCAATCGACTCATAAAATCATAAAAAACCCAAGAAATACAATAAACATGTACCTATTTGTCGGGCAAACAATTTTATTCTTCTGCTCTAGCCTCCTTGCTATGACCTGTTAACACACACACACACACACACACACATATATATATATATATATATATATATACATACATTCATTTTCAAACAATTTTCAATACCGTTCAATATTCGGTTCAATTTGGCCTAAATGGGTAAAAATATCAAACCAATAATCAAACAACACAACCATCAATCAATTAGTTGATTAACTTTTCAAATTCATAACCTTGATACATATACAGAAAATCATGTTTTTGATGCCAAATCACAACAATAAGCCCTATCTAGTTTTGGTTCTCACACCCGTCTGATGGAAACATGTAGATATCTCAACTTTCGAAACTCGAACACAAATACTGATAATGCGGCCGCATTACCAGAATTATCTCCGGGCGACTAGAGTGTGATTCTATATCTACCCAGTATATTAAAACTTTGAATATACGTTCATGACACATATATGCAAAATCTTTATATACTCGATTGTCCAACTGAATACAAATAAAATATTCGAATACGTATACTTGAATTTAACTTTCGAAACAAAATTTGTTTTCAATTCTTTGATTTTAGAAATAACACTCTTTCGACTCGCTCTAGGATACTACTAATCCCATCTCTAACGAGCTATTCTTATTGGACATTACTAGTCCAATCTCTAATGAATTCTTTCTTTTGGTTCTAATGTGTCTTGCTCTCGAGCTCTGTAAAACAAAGCTCCGATACCACTTTATAACGACCCGAACTTCCCCGGTAAGGAAAGCGCGGATTGCTTTGAGGACAAGACGAATCGTAACGCAAACAGAAGAACATTTCATTGCTTATTACAACGATTCCATCAGAATACAAGAATACCACAGATTATGAATCAATATTACACACTTGATAAATATCAGAGATTTAAATTACATTTAAATACATAGCAGTGGAAAAATAATACAACATACAACTGAAAGAAATACACCGATACAGGGCTTTCCGAGTATCGTTCCAGCTGTAAACCAGGATCCTGTGAATATAAATCTGCAAAACCAAAACTACTAGCCACCCGTGTGGAAAATAAGGGCACCCAGAGTTTAGGTTAAAACAATAAACTCCAGGTCAGTCATGTGACTGGTGTGAGAACTAGAACAGTTATTAATCTTTATTTTTAAAGCTAGGTAAATCAAGGGACCACGCTGAATAACACGGAACGGGTTTCCTCCCAAGAATACCAGTGCATAAAACAAACAGCGCAATGCTAAATAAAGAAAAATGAAGCTATTATAAGACCCAGGTCCCATCACACATTGCAACGCAAGCCAGAGGTAGGGTTTTACCTTATAACAGCCAAAGAATGCTTGATACGCTAAATTTCATCTTTTATTATTACTATAAGTAAAGAAAACAACTTCAATCATAATGTATAAATCATAGATGACATAAGTGCCCCATACCACTATGTCACCATACTAGGCTCTACAATTAAAACCACAATATCACGTATTGGAAATTGGATTTATGTCATGAGTCGAGGCAAGGGGCAAGCTCCTCTCCGTTCGAGACAATCTAGCAAATATCTCAGGACCACACATATCTTTCAAATTTCTACAACCATATTTGTACAATCACGAAATCCATCATCGAAATATTCCGAAGATAATTTCGATTCAAATCCATTCCAATTCATATATTGGGAATTCTGATTATTTTTAAAACCACTTCAAGTCCAATTTATTTATTCAAAAATATTAGATTATAATTCTAGTTTATAACTAGTTCATTTCGATAAAAATATATTTTTATCCTTTTAAAATATGGGATTTTTCATCCTAGTTCTTTCTAAATCATTTATTATGATTTTACACAAATTATTGATATTTTTAATAATTTTACCAAGGCTCGTACAGTCGATTTCCAATAACGGTCGTCGAACTGCACTTACAGCGATCTTTTCCAAATTTAATTTGGGCGTAATTCCAAATCCAATCGTTAGATTTCAAATTTCTAATATTCATGGAAAGATCTTTTCGATACGAACCCAACGGTTCCGGTTTCAGGAGAATCCGACGATCGGATCTCCCGTAACGTCAATTCGAAGTCAATGGTCGAAATTCACGAACTGTCGCGGCACGGCGCGTTTATTCAGGCCATTTAATATATATAATATATATATATATATATTATATATATTTCATCGATTTCAATTCTAAACATATTTTATAAATCGTTTAAATTAGTTTTAAAAACGATTTCAACTTCATATTCAATTTTAAATCAAAATTGAATATTTCATATCATTAATATATAAATGATAATATTTTCCAAACGTTATATTTTGAAATCACTTCCTTTTCTATATTCATTATAAAAATGAATACAATCGATATAAATATCGTCCGCGTCAAAATGGCGCAAATCTAATCAACACGGCTTTATATATTTCAATAACTTTGTTATTCTATTCAACAAATGAATATTTTCTTCAACACATGAATATATATTTTATTCAACACATAAATATATTTTTTATTCAACACATGAATATTTATTAATTCTTACTTACAATAAAAATGTGAATTTTCTTGTATAAATATTTTGTTCAACACATGAATATATTTTCAACACATGAATGGTTTCAACATATGAATATTCTCAACATATGAGTATTGTCAACACATGAATATTTTGTTTATTCAACACATGAATATATATTTATTATAATCTTTATTTTCTAAATTGGAATGAGGCCCAATCAATTACCATATAATGTTAACTATATGGATTCCATATAACACATGTATATAATAGCAATGATAAATAACCAATCATCATCCAAAGTGCACCATACAACTGCTTAAGCATTAAATATAAATAGTTAACGCTTACACAGTCTGTCAACCAATCGATCGACATACAACTAAATAATTGGGATTAGTGTACGCCAAATATCATCCCAACATCCGTGTGGGGTTTCAAATCAACAAACACATTTTTTATTTGTGCATTTGGGCGATGTGTAAAATTTATCGTCCCAATCAATATCAGTCAAATCAGTGTACATAAACAAATCGTCTGATTTGTAAATGAATATTTATTCACATTCCCTTAAATTTATATTTTTAACGATAAATAATTTATTTCAACACATGAATATATTTCCATTCATTCCACCTCACAATCAATTTTCACCACACAACAAAATCAAACAAGTCGTCGATGGTCTGTGGACGACGGATGTCGGGTGCTGCTAAGCACCGTCTGCATCCTAGTATATATTTTAACTAGAAAACAAGAATTAAAGTAAGAAGTTCTCATCGATTAGCTAAACCAAACACCGCGACTCTTCATATGTAGAAAATCTTCGCTGTGTTTTCAACGAGATCTGTTTCACGCGGCATATGTTAAAAATCATGTTTTTGACATTGCTATCATATATATAAAAATCATATTTTTATTTCACTATTCATATCATAAAAATCGAATCTTAACCTTATTAAAAATCACATTTTTTCTAAGATAAAAATCTAATCTTTTGTATGTAAAATTTTTATTTTTCTTCACATAAAAATTCTATCTTTCTTCATATAAAAATATAATTTTTCATATTAAAAATATATAACCTTTCATATAAAAAATATGGTCTTTCATATTAAAAATATAATCTTTCATAAAAAAAATAGTTTTTTCTCATTAATAATATGATGTTTTCTATATTAAAAATCGAATCTTTACTTAACCATTCAAACAATAAAGATTCAATTTTTATTTTCCATTTACATAATTAAAAATCCAATTTTTATTTACATAAAAACTATATTTTTAAAACTACATCAAATGAATAAAACTCACCCCTTAATCCATGTAAAAATCGAATTTTGTTGATGGAGGAAGGGCCATTGCCGGAGGAGGGTGCTGTGGAGAGGTGGGCGTGCCTCATCAGGTCGGCGGCGGGCTTCTGGTGGTGTTGGCAGCTCGATTAAGTGGAGGGCTGACGGTGGCAAGGCTCGCGTTGGTGAGGGCGTCGCTTGAACAGAGGAGGCATGCGGAGGGGATCTCCGGAGGTCAGGCGACGATCGTGGGGAGGGGCGCGACGATGGAGGAAGAGGCCCAGCGAGGTGCTATAGGAGTTGGTGGATCTTCGATCGCCCTCCTCCATTTATTTATTTATTTACTTTTTGATTTCATTTCCTGAAGGAAGAAAAGGAATTTGGGGGAGGGGGGAGGTTAGGTCAAAGAATTTTATTATTGTTTTATTTTATTTTTATTTAATTTTCCAAAATGGGTTGACTTTTCATTCGAATCCCAAATCAAGCCCAACGACTGTCGCCCCTAGCTAATTACTCCCATTCCGAACACAATGGGATATGTTTCATAACCCAATTCGGCTGTTACGATCAGTTTTCATTTAAATTAATATTTAAATCATTATATTGAATTTTAAACGTACATTTCAATTTTTTGGGGCCACATACAGACTCTAAAAATTCAATAAAAATTATTTTCAGCTTTGTATTGACGATACGGTCCTAACAAAACAAATTTTGTTGAATTCTGAGACTGTTTGAAAAATGGCCAATTTCCAATCGATTGAATTCAGTTGAAATTGTTAAAACATGTTTAACTTCGCCACACTCACACATTGATTCAGAAAATTATGCAAATTAGAATCTAGCAATAATTTGACATCCCGGATCCAACAAAAGTGGTTTCATTGAAAATCGAGGTCGTTTGCAAAGTTTCCATTTTTAAGGGCTAGAATTCCACAACGACTATTCTGATGTTTCAACTAGACATAACTTTTTATTCCTATTATGAAATTTTAATTTTTCGGATTCTTAGAAAGATATTCTCAAATATATTTTAATATTTTTGGTTTTGCTAAAATTCGGTTTAATTTGAATCTTGTACATTCATTTGAACTTTGAAATCGAATTTTCAAACTACAGCGCCACTTTCAATTCCTTTTATATTTAAAATAAAATATTTATATTCTAACGACGATTCAAATAAAAATATACGTCCTAATTCTATTCAGAATAAATTTCTCATCGTTATTATTTAAAATAATTCATTTTAAATATTCAAAATTTATTAAAATTGCCAAAATAAAAAATTTAAATTGGCTCAGATTTCCGGGTTATTACAGCCAGGATGACGCGACTGTTGGCATGTGCCTCTAAGAAGATAAAGGAAGGCATGGTACTTCATCTCTTCACATACTAAAGAAATCAAATGTCTTCCCCAGATGGTTTTATTGCCAACCACCTGATAAACAGGATGTATGGGTCGAGCAAGAATGCATACGCGTTCGGATGAAGCTGCCTCGGTGCTAAGCGGAAGAAAAAAAGAATTTCCCGGATATACGAGCACGACGGAGGCACGCAATTGACAGAGAACATATGCATATTCATGGCAGTTTATCCTTTCAGGGGTGTGTGCACCCTAATCCCTCCTAGGAACTAGAAAACCGTCCCAAGATATTTTGTACTTTATACAAATGCGCCTTAGCAAAGCTTCATCGATTCATGAGACAACCAAATTGGACGTATTCTGCAAAATAATAGCATCCACTGTCATGTCCGATGCCACAATAGCGCCTCCATGTTCGTGGCCATCGTTCTTTTCATCATGCGACCCCACTCCTATAGGTTCTACCTTTCCTTGGATAACCGACTCACCTGCATGCTCGTCTAAATGTTGCGACCCTTTTGGTTACCCCCTTCCAGTCGTGCGTTTCATGAGGTCTCATCTGTTGGAAAGGATTGGAATCCATGGAAGTCTCAGGCTCACTACTTGTTTGGGGAGGGGTGGGGGGGGGGGGGGTGGAAAGGTATGAAGACTCGGAAGAACCCGATGACGTAATTCTGGCTTCCAAGACTTGAAGTCTTTTGGATCCTCTTTGTGCCATTACTAACTATACTTTTAAGATAATTGTGTTTCTAACTGCACGAAGACTTGTGACACCTATGTTGGTGTATAGTAACATAGAACGTGCAGTGTCGTGCATGCTAATGCAATTACAGTTAAAAAACATCAGGATGCAATGACAGTTTTTCGCATTATGAAGTTAAACCATCGTCATCGCCGATCGAGGTCATCAGATTCACATCGAATTGTTGTTACATCGTGATCGGGTTGAGAATTAAGTCAAAAAATTAGTTGTTCAGTCATATGTCCATAGTATGAGTTTATGCTCTAATCCTATATGGATGCTCAAGTTATCAATCCAAGCGGGTTCATCTTTCAAACACTAACGCGTTATGCGGCGATACGTTCGTCCAACTCTAAACTCAATTACATGACGTCGTGAATAGACTTGGATTCGTGAGGCCGGTTTTCGAAGTCAACAGTTCAACTTCTAAAATCGGCTAAGTACCGAGATATGAAAAATACTGCATATCCTCGATGTACCTGACACCATCGTCTCTGCCGATCCCCTTCTCTCCTTTTACTTTTTTCGTATCCAGATACTCGAATCTTTCCTAAGTCTATGAAATATGAAATTTGTATCTTGATACTTGGAAAATTCCACCAGTCCACCCAGTATATAAAGTCCAAACCTTGTATCCCATTCCTTATTTCCAATCTTCAAACTCCACTGTATCTTCCACCTCGAGTTTTTCCAAGGCTAAAGCTATTGGCCATTGCCATCGATCTCAACCAGAAGCCACTAGCCATGCCACTCTTTCTTCATCTCCATAAGCCTATCATCAGAGCCACGAGCCCCTTTGACCTCTGCCTCGTTGCCCTTGGCCCTGTCACCTTCTCACCAAGAAGAATAAAATACGAGTTCAAGAGTCTAACTTGTATAATAATTTAAAATGAGAAAATAATAAAATTGTGATTTATAAAGTTGTGTATATTGGAATAAATTAAATACATTTAGTAATAAACAGGTTTATTCAGTTCTTTGTTTTTCAATTACATTTGATGGTTCGAATGAATATTGAAAATATAAAATACTGATTAATAATCACTATTTAAGTGTGTTGAAATATTTAATAAGGCTTAGTACTTGTTGTGCTAAGAAAGTAAAATTCTTATGAACTAAAATTAAAAAATGTTGGATTTGCAAGAGTAAAGTGTAAAACGTGCGCTCTTGCAAAATATGAATTTTGTGTGTCTTACATTAAAGTTATGATTAAAAGTTGTATTATAAGTATGGAATTTGTAAAGTTGAATAATTAATGATGGGAAATAAGAATTTTATTCGAATGAAAATTTTTGAGTAAAAAACAATGTTAATTGTTTATAGGGATTTTATAATGGGTTGCGGTAATTTTAATATGATTTTAGAACTTAAAATGTGTGTTTTTTTACATAGAATGACAAATTGTACGACTAAAATGGGAAAGGTGAATTTATATGTTAACTTGTTAAAAATTTGTGTTAATTCTTTGTAAAAAGAATATTATATGTTGCATAATTTTAATATGGCTAAAGAAATACTAAGTATGTGATAAATCGTAAAAGGGGATAATTTGTTAACACATAATATTGTGTTAAGAATGTGTAACATAAATTTGTAACACTTATAACAACCTTGAATTGTCACACTTTGTTTCATGGACTTAATCTAATCCGAAGCCACTTAGGAATTGTCTGGAAAACAAGAAATAAGAAAGTTATGTACACTTTCCTCTCCAGTTCATTCTTTCTTGCATGTTAAAAATCATGAGAAAGAAATAATTTTCTCTTTCTCTAAATTACTAAGACTAAAATTCAAATTAAAAGAGAGCTTGTTGTCATTCACTTCTCACCAAATTAAGCTCCAGCTGGTAATACAATTATTTGATTACAAAAATCAACGAAAAAGAAGATTACTATGTGTTTTTGAGCATGCTTGTTTCCTCAATATGTTACACTGGATTTCTAATTATTTAGAGCAAGGTTATGCAACTTTAAATGGGTGAAATCATCTAATCTAGTCAAGGTGACTGTTCCCTCAGAATTTCTAGTTTGAATTTCATGTGTTTATCAATGATTCACATTTGTAATTTGCTAAAATCGTTTTACTATATATTGGTTTTGGGTAACAGTGCGAACATGGTCTTTGTCCATGTTTAAACTGTTATATCTTTTCCAATCCTTGATGAATTTTAGTAATTCTAGTTTCAGCAGAAATCCAGTGTTATCTAGTGTATGCATGCAAAATTTCAAATGAATCTGAGGTCGTAGACACCTCTGTTTATGGATTAAAAATCAAACCTAAGAGGGTTTATGAATATGTAGGCGAATTTGCTACCTATATCGATGCATGAAGAACTCATGTTGAACATGAACCAATACAGGCTCTACCTATGTTAATAAAGGCTTGTGCAAATGCGCAAGTTATTTCTTTGGGTTACTAGAATGTTGCTCTAGGTTTTGGTGAATTTTATTGGGGTTTTGTTGTGATTTCTGAGGCTAATCCGAGAACATATCCCCAATGTTTTATGCGATAATTGATCAAGCATCCAAGCATATACTTTCGGATTGTTTTGGAATAGTTTTTATGATAAATTTTAGTGTAGATATTCAATGTTCCTCACTACTTTGCTTAAGTGCCAGACTATGCTTCGTGTGATTGATTTGGATTGCTTCTACCATATAGAAGCCCGGATTTTCACAAATTCAAACCTTTTGATTTTAATGAATTTTAATAATTCATTTTATGTTGTTGTCTTGATGATTTCGGAGCACACATGCAAGATTTCCAAATTAATCACTTTCAAAAGTATTTAGTAATAAAACCTTGTTTCCTATGTAAAACGATTCCAAAGTGGTTTTTGCATAAATATATTAAGATTAATACATCGTTCTAAACTGATAAAGAGATTTTGAAATCATTTTCTCAAAAATCTTTATAAAGCCCATTTTTCTATAAAGTATTTTCTTTTATAAAATCACAAAATTTTGCACCATTTGAGAAGGAAAAGCTAGTTATTAAACAAATTAGTAAACCGTGTTGTATGAGAAACACAGGTTTATTATTTCGATTAATCCCAGTCTTGTCCCTTTGAAACTTCTATTATTTTTTTGTTTCTTTTCCTAATATGGAATTAAATTGCAGGGTGTAAACTAATATGTGAGAATGTGCAATATGAGACGCCTGATTACCACTTTTAGGGTAACTATTTGAGGGTCTGTGACACATTCTTTGATGATGCATGTACTAGACCTTTGCGCCATCTTTGTTAGGCTTTTAAGCCTACCTTTTTTTGAACCTAAGATCGTATGTGCTAGGCTTTCGAGCCATCTGTGCTTAACCTTTGGGTCATTTTTGTTGGTCTAAATCTTGATATAATACTTTGCAGGCTTTTGCCATCTATGAATTGCAAGTGCAGCTTAGCTTCAACCGGCCAAAAAGAATTGGATCCAAATCTATGATATTTTTGTGATTTGTATTCTCTTATGATTTCTCCATTTTTCAGAAGGCTTATATATATATATATATATATATATATATATATATATCTTAAAGCTATCTATGGATTTTGTGAATATGATGATTTCATTTTTGTGTATTAAACTCTTAAATGAGTTCTTGCGCTTGCGATTTCTGTGATATGACTTAACTGAGTTTCATGAGTTTTGTGATTTTTGTGTTTTAAACTATTAATTTAGTTTCTAACCTCTTTGATTTCCGTGTTTCTTGTTTCTTTGATTTTTGATATTTCTGTGAACTCTGAGTCTTCCGTCTTGTGTTTATGTGACTCTAATATATAATTACCCTGAATTTTCGAATTTGTGTAATCTTTTTAGATGGAAATATCAAGTCTTTGTTCGTAGTGTTAACGAGTAATCAGAATATAAACTAGCGAATTTATCTTTTGTGAAATTTGTTGTTTTGTATCATTTTATGCCTTTTTAATAGAAAGGAACCATTTTTCTGTGTTCGTTAGTTATTTGTGATTACGAGATTCCTTTTTTTATGAAAAGGAACTATTATCTTAACGACAATATATATCGTTTATCTTATTATACTGATATATTCAAACTTGACCGACCCATGTATTTATTTCTTATGTCAGACCGAGTTGTTTCCGGTTATAGTTGTGGTTGATTCATGGTTAGCTGATACATTAGGATATTCCTTTAAAACTATTACCTTAGTTTTGCAGACGTGTAGTCGCATCATTGTATATTTATTCTTTTGGGATTTTTTGAATATATGTATGATCGATGTAAAACCATCTATGTAGCACATGTATATGTTGTATTCTATTGTTGTGTCTATATGTATTATGTTTTATGATTTGCGTAATGACCCGGTCTTTACACATATCACAGACACAAATATGAATTGATCGTAAGTACGAATTTACAAATGTGATTTAAAATCCAGACTTTAAAATTCCAAAACATGTTAATGTATGTATAATAGCATTTACATATGCATGTATCATAGCATTTACTAAAACCCATTTTTACAAATTCATGTATGGTAGCATGTATTAGATAGCGTTTGTTTAAATTTATTTTACACATGTAGGTAGGATAACACTTATGCATAGCAAGTTTTTAAAATGCCATTTTCTATTACGCATGTTTTGTCCATTTTTTTCAAAGGATTTAAAATTTGGGTTTTTGCAAATTTCTTGAGTAAATAAAAGTCTAGACACTTAAAAAAAAAATTATACAAGGCTATCACTTCCTTTTCTATACAAGTTCAAGTGAAAATCCTTTGTTCACATATATGTAAACCAAAACATGGAGTGCCATTCTCTTTTGCAAACATGTTTTCACATATAAACTTATGGATACAACCTATCCTAGTAATAGGCTAACATCTAGGACCAAAGATTTATCATAAAAATATGTTCACATGAGCAAATCATTTGCGATCAAATATTTTTAGTTTTAAAATCTTTTTACATGTGATTTCTGAAAATACACTTTCTTTTCTCAAGACATGGTGATGTTTGTCATAACCCATGTGCCTTAAAATCTTGCTAAATCTTTCATATATTACCAAAGATCTTGCCTACACTAGATCAATTCTAAAACATAGATTTTCTAAGATTTTCTATGCATATTTCATAACATGCCATGGATTCTTCTACACAAAAACTTTCAGATTTTAGAGCACCTTGGAAGGCAAGTAAATATTTTATACGATTTATTGTTAAATCAGTATGTTATGTGAAAAATGAAGAGAGAAAACCCAAAATATTCTGAACATTTATGGTACAAAGGACGATCACCAAATTTGTTTATACCAAGGAAAGATTTGGGGAGAACATGGTTGTACCATTGGCATTTAAGGTAATAGTTCCTAGAAGACCAATATGAGAAGAGGATGTTCTTGCACAAGTGATTTCAATATGAATGTTGGCTGATATAAGCCATGTGAATTTCGGTAGTGATGCTTTGATTTAGAAAGAAAAAGATTTTCTAAGATGTCAATCATTTGTCTCAAGAAAATCTGAAAAAAACTTTTTGTACTCTTCTTCCAAAATTGTATTTAATGCACAGTTTTTATTATTATTTTCCTACTACTATAAATAGACCATGAGCATACATATTCTCCTCACATAACACAAGATCATTTGAATTAAATCAGTATAGAAAAACTAAGAGATCAAGATTTTCTGGTGAGTAAACCTTTTCAGAAACTTCTTCCTGCTTTTTTTCTGTTTTGAACCTGTTCATTTGTATGCCTTTGATTTGCTTTGTTGTGTTGAATGTACACTTGGTTGAATTACCCTCTTTACTTAATCAAGAGCTAGGGGTAGCTACTCTAATTTTATTGATTAGCTTTGGTTTAGAAACTTATACTTACAGGTTTACAAATCCTGCTGTATGCTAGAACATAGTGATAATCCTTGGTCAATAACTTAAGTTAGGTGATTTCAATATGAGTTCAGGTTAGGTTGATACCTCTATATCATCACTGAACCATTTAAGAGTAAGGAAGAATGTAAAATACCTTAATCAAACACTGGTACCTGAAACAAGAAAAACACAGACCGTTAAATAGCTATCTGTTACATCAAAATTTCAAATTTGCGTAAAAACTCAACTTGAATGTATAAATGGAATCAGGTATGAAAATGATGATTTTTAGAAGTGGTTTCACGATTTTTAGGGACTTGGATCACGAGTTATACTAGGATGATCGGAATTTGAACATTGATCAAATTCCGATCACTCAAGCGATTTGAGACCGTATGGTTAGAGGTGAAGTGTCATATAAGACTAGGGATGCAAGGAAAAATGCTAGATAAATTTTCTAATATGGAAAATCAAAGGATTTGATCGAATTAGGGTAAATGGAGTACTTTTTATGTTTGGTTATTCTCGCCGAAACTGCTCTTCGATACGGGGGCTAGGGGTTGCGGTCCTGGGGGATTGGCGACGTTGGAGTGATGTGGTGGCGGGGGCAGGAAGCGGAAGGCAATTAGTGGTCGAGCCAAGGTGTGGTTGGTCATTTTCTCGGATGGCATTTTTCCTGGAAATGGTGGTGGTACGGTGAATCCTCACTGACGACGTGGTGATGGTGATTGGGACATGGGATTGTGATCAGTGGGTGGACAGTGACTCACGTGGATGATCAGTGGTGATGTACGTGGGCTCTCGTGGTTGTACATGTGCACGGACATGGTAGGAGAAGGAAGAAAAAGAAAGAGATGTGGTACTTTGCGTAAACCATGGGAACCGGGCTGGATTTTACGTGTGCACACCACGAGATGGAAGTGGTACTTTAGGTTGGTGTGGTGATTTGGCTGATGGGGTGGTACTTTACAAAAATCGTGAGGGCCAGGTCTGATCCCACATGCGCACACCATGAATTTCCAACTTGTACTTTGTGAAAATTGGTACTTTGCTATATTTGCTTTTTAAATAGAAATTTTTGAAATAAATTTTATTAAAACTAGGTCTTAATTAAATAATAAATTAAAAACATAAAGGGGAAATAAATAATAAAATAAAATAGAATTTTTATTTAAATTAGCAAGTGGAGAAAGAAGTGAATCAGGATCAAGTGCAATTTTTGTCAAAAGTTAAAATTAAAGGTAGAAGCTGTACTTTTAGTAAATTATAAATTCAGTTTATAATTTAAATTAGAATTTATTTTCTAGTGAAATATTTAAATTTTAAACAAACTAGGTGAAGAGAAACCGTATGCAACACATATGCTAAATTTTTCAGTTTTAAACTGTAATCTAAATTCCCTACTACAAGCAACTGATCATGTACAATTTTGTATTTTATAAAATAAGAACTATAAATCATATTTTTATTCGTGTTTATATTGATAAATAAAAAGAGAAATTTTATTGGTATATAGAAAGAAGAAGTAGATCGAGTATAAGGGATCGAAGGGAAATTTGACGAAAACAATATAAAGTGTAAAAGCTAAAATATAAATTGTAAATTATAAATTTAATTCACTTATAAATAATTAGATTAAGGAATAATTATGAGTAAAAAATTTCTAAAAGAATAATGTAAGTATTTATTTACGAATAAAATGGAAGGAAAAACTGTGTGCGACGCGCACATTGAAATTGTCCATTTTTAAAGATGATCAAAATACCCGATATAAGCAGGAGGATTATATACTGTTTAGTTTAACTGTAATTATATATGTAAATTAGATTATAATCATGTTAGATTAATAATTTTAAAAGGAAATGTTTAGCTAATCATTTCATAGAGGCTGAAATAAACATTTCACTTTGATTTGATTATACGTTGCGTGTTAGAGATTTTTAAAT